>CM053147.1:71775894-73073811 GCA_028571685.1 Heterohyrax brucei
CTCATACGGTATGTCCTTTACAGTCATCATTTAGTCACAGACAGTTTGAGCTGTTAAATAGTATCTTGCTTTAAAAGGTAGGCTGATGGCATTTCTATCTTCTGGTACATCTGGTAAGTTAATATATACAGTCTCTGTGAGTATCCTGCAGGGACCTGTTTTTACATGCATACAGGGATGTTTATGTGGAAATCAAAGGCCATGAATCAGAAGAACACAACTCTTGTTTCCAGTGTACTGGAGGCTTAAAAAAATAGCTTTGAAAAATGGAAAGTAGTGTGGTTTGTGTTTATTGTGGAACCGATCAGGAAGAACAATTTACAGTCATCGCCATTCTTCACAGCTGAATGGAGGAGAGGTGCCTGGCTCTTCAAATGGAGCAGCTGCAACCATTTTCTCTGGGCTCACAAAAACGTTGGCTTTTTCATCAAGAACCTTAGATGATGTGGTACAGTTTGTTTTCATGATGGAAGTGGTCAGTTGTGTCTTACCAGACAGCTGTAGTGTAATTAAGAAAAACTGTGTGAAAGTGGATTAAATTTAACAGAAAAAGCCTTTAAGAAAGAAGAGTTTTTCACCTTAAATTTATTCATTTTTTCCCTTTAATGCTTAAAGGAGGAGACATCCCTATAATTCTGCTCTGCAAGATTTAGCCATTCCACAGTGTCATTTTGCTGAGAAACGTGGAAAGCTCTACTACAGAATAGTTGATTGTTTTTGTAACAAGTGCAGAGTGAAAAGTACAGATTTTAAGATGATTTAGCTCGTGAGAGATCTGCTTTCAGAGTAACATTTAAAATAAGGAATTGTGCAGTTATATTTATGATAACTTTAATGCATGAAAAATGTTAGATGACCCACTTTTGTGGACGAAAATGTTTGTAAAGTTTAATTCTACGTTTTAGACCCATTTGGAAACTTTCATGGGTGTTTGGGTACTGCCTGTTATTGAAGACCAGAAACTATAAGAGATGAGAATTGTATTTTTCTTGATAAACTTGTAAATGAATTAATCAAATGGTAGTAAAGTAAACTGGGGGATTTGTTGTAGTTAGATGTGGAACATTAAGCTGTCAGTTGGCTTTGAAAAGCATACACTTACTTTAAGCAGCAGACTTGGAAATAAGAATAGAAATGCCTTAATTTGCATCACAGTCTATAGTAGCAAAATAACTGTTACAAGGTCAGAGGGAGCTGAATTAAAAAAAAAAATAACAAAAAACTTTTGTGTTCATAAATAATTGTCCAACACACTAAAAACCAATTGTTTCATTCCAGGCAAAATACAGATGCCAGACTCAGGTTTGCTCCAAGACTTTGTAGTGTAGTGATGATTTTCTTTTGGGCTTTTTTCTGTAAGGCGAATTTGGAAAGCTAGATGAAAGCAGCAAAGAGTGGGGACTTACAGCCCAACTGCCCTGGTTCCAGTCTTGCAGGCTTTGTTGTTGTTACTAGCCCTGAGTCAGCTCTGACTGAGGATGACCGCAGGTGCAACAGAACAAAGTGTTTCTCGGTTCTTCTGGGCCGTCCTCCTAGGCCTTGGTGTGTTCACACCCATTGTTGTAGTCCCTGTGCATTTTGAGTGCCTTCCAACCAAAGGGGCTCAATCTTTGAACACTCTGTTGGACAATATGCCTTGGTGATCCATAGAGTTTCTATTGACCATTTTTTGGAAGTTGATCCACTGGCCTTTCTTCCTAGTCTTTCTTAGTCTGGAAGCTCTGCTAAATCCTGCCCACCGTGGGTGACCCTGCTAGTATTTGAAATACCAGTGGTTTAGTTTGCAGCATCGTAGCCACCTGCAGGCCGCCACGGTATGACAAGTTGACATATGCGTAGTTGTTGCAGCCTTTACCCTGTGTACTATCGTAGGAATAAGTTGGATGTTCAGAGAGGAACCCTGGCTGTTATATCTCTCTGGCTGTCTGGTGGCTGCTCTCTCTTAATCCCTTTTATGTTTTTCTTTACCTGAAGATTTAAGCAAGCAGTGAGAATTGGGCCTGAATTCATTCTAAATTGGCAAAATGTGACTGTGGCTTGATAGGTGGCGGTTTCTTTTCTGTTTGCAAACTGAGTGTTCATGTGCATCTTTTTTCTCTGCGGAGCTGTGCAGTTTTTAACACTTCTTTTTTCTTCGTGGAAATCTGTTTTTTTATAATTTTTACTTTTTTCCTTGTGTGTCTAAGTACAAAAACTTTAGCACACTTTACCATGGGACTTCAGCTGTTCTCCTTACACTGTGACAGCACACTCCTCCTGTCCACCCTGTACTTCCCATGCCCATTTGACCGGTTCCTGTCCCCCTCTGTCTTCTCATCTTGTCTCCGGAAAGGAGCTGCACAGTTAGTCTCCTGTATCTAACTGAGCTAAGCAGCATACACTCTTCACCAGTATTGTTTTATGTCTTGTTATACAGCAGTTCAATCCTTGAGGAGTTGGCTTCTGGAATGGTTTCAGTTCTGGGCTAACACAGAGTCCAGGAACCATGTCTACTGGGGACCCTCTAGCCTGTTGGACTCTCAAGTCTGGCCTTTTCACTAGAGTTCGGGTTCTGTGCCCCACATTTCTGCTGCTCCATCAGTGATTGTTTGCTGAATACATTACAGGGCAGTCTTTGGCAGGGGCTGGGTGCCACGTAGTTCTTCCAGTCCCATGTTTGATCTATGTTGTGAGCACCCAGAAAACATCAGTGGTCATGAAAGGAAAATAAGTAATTAACAAAGTTTGGGGTCAGTAATAAGCTCTATTTAATCAAACTACATATTTACTAATTAAGCAGGGGGGAAGGGAGGTGCTAGTACCAGGCTTAAAGCACTGTTCTTTACATTATTTAAGAACTCTTGTCTACATTCACCTTAGTTAGGAACTCTCATTTACATTAGTTAAGACCCCCGGGTTCCACCTGGCCTGATAAGGACTGCAGTGGTCAAGTCATAACCTTAGTATGTCAACACATTCACTTCCCTAAAAGTGGGTTTCACTCTAAAAAGTTTAAGGATTGGCTGTGCTCTCACGTTCTGACATCAGGAGAATTTGAAGTAGAATTTTCATGAAGACAGGATGTCTCTCAGGTGAAGCAGGTAGGATCACAACAGCAGGCTCAGACACTAACAAAAGACTTGTCACAGACACTGGAAGCTGGCGTCTTAGACGTCAAAAGAATGATAAAGGCGTCGTGGAGGTAGGTCCACCAAGAGGAACAGCGTAGGAGGCTTAGGTGGCAACTGGAAAGCGGTCCCAGTCACTGGAACCAACCTTTGATGGCAAGTGGATGAGGTCCCAGGATCAAATGACAGCATAGCAAGCAAGCGGGCACGGACTCTCAGGAGGAGGCTGGGCCCCAGGCCTTTGAAGACGAGGCGTAATAGCAGATCACTGGCACAGCATCCCAGAGGGAGACTACCGCCAGGCATTCAAAGATGAGGCAGACTAGGTCAGGGCAGCAGAACCTGGGTGCAGACCCCCAGAGGGGACTGCTGTGCCCCAAGTCCAGAGGGCTGGGTTTTAAGACAAGTTGTTTGCGTGGTTCTGGTTGTTATCACTCACGCCGTAAGTCTCATCTTCTGGTACCTCAGGTTGTCGACTTCTTCCTCATTGATGATGCTCGTTATCATCTCTCTGACCATCTGTGGCCATGTCCATCTGGCAGTTGTTTTTCTCACTTTCACTTAGTCACCATGACTTTGTATTTTCTCACTGTCTTACTTAGCTCAAGCACAGCCATTTTGTGTTTTAATAGTTTAGCCAATTTCACCTTACATTTATGACAAGACTCCTTTACTATATATTCTATTTAATACATATATACCCACACATGTATGTACGTATGTATATGTATACTTACATGCACACATCCTTCAATGTAATCTTTGGTTGATGTGGCCCTTTCTGTCTCTGGGGCTCATACTTTTTCTAGTGTCTTTGATGTTCTTCTTTCTCCTTTGCTTCAGGTGGGTTGAGACTAATTGATGCTTCTTAGATGCAACATTTTAATAATCTTCGCTATGCCAGTTGACCTAGATGTTCCCTGAAACAACTATCTCCAGACCCCTAAACCTGCTACTCTGCCCCTCAAAGTGTTTGGTTTTACGTAGAATACTTCTGAGTTTGGGATTTAGTCCATTTGTGCTGACTTCTCTTCTACTGTGTGTTGTCTCTCCTTTCACCTAAAATAATCCTTGTCAGTTATTTAGTTAATGGATACCTCTCTCCCTCACCCCTTCTCATAACTATCAAAGAATGTTTTCTTTTGTGTTTAAACCTATTCTTGAATCCTTACAATAGTGATGTCATACAGTATTTGTCCTTTTGCAATATACTCTTGTGTAATGCCCTCCAGATTCTTCTGTGTTATGAGATGTTTCACCAATTCATCATTGTTCCTTTTTGTTACATAGCATTCCATTGTGTAAATACACAGTACTTTGTTTATCCATTCTTCATGCGATGAGCACCTAAGTTGATTCCGTCTTCTTGCTGTTGTGAACAGTGCTGTGATGAACATTGGTGAACACTGTGTGGCAGCTCTTATTTATCTAGAATATAGTCTAAGAAGTGGGATTGCTGGATTGTGTGGTATTTCTGTTTCTAGCTTTTTAAGAAAGCACAAAATAGATTTCCAACAGGATATCTGTGTGTAAAGCAATGAAAGAAGACCCATATCTCTCACCACACGCAAAAGATAATTCAAAATAGATCAAAGATCTAAATATAAAATCTAAAATGATAATGATCATGGAAGGAAAAATAGAGGCAGTGCTGGGAGCCCCAGTACATGGCATAAACAGTCTACAGAGCATTACTAATGATGCCCAAACACCAGAAGAGAAAATAGATAAAAGGACAACAAATCAAACATTTATGCTCATCTAAGGATTTCACCGAAAGAGTAAAAAGACAACCTACAGACTGGGAAAAATTGGGGGCTATGACAAGTCTGATCAACATGTAGTCTCCAAAATCTGTAAGATATGACAAAACCTCAACAAAAAGACAAATAATCCAGTTAACAAAAAAAAAAGGCTAAGGAAGTGAACAGGCACTTCTCCAAAGAAGACATTCAGATGGCTAAAAATGCATGAGAAAATGACCATGATCATTAGCCATTAGGTAAATGCATATTAAAACTACAATGAGATACCATCTCACCCCAATAAGACTGGCATTAATCTTCAAAACACAAAGTAATAAATTTTGAAGAGGATGTGGAGAAACTGGAACCCTTATACACTGCTGGTGGGATGGGGCTAGAGAAGAGTGAGTGGATATGGTATTGTAGTGGCGGTACAAATAGAGGTAAATGATGGGACTCCTCCATCTGTGAAACATGAGTGAAGTTGTGTTTTAGGAAAGCAAATGCAAAAATTCTGGTTGTTGGAATTAGAATCCGAAGATCTAGTTCAAGTCCCAGCTAGGCAAGCATTTTTGGAAAGTTGTTCTTTCAGTTTCCTGTTTCTTCATGTGTGCAGTGGAACAGTAATACCTGTTGTGCAAACCAAACAGGTTGTGAGATTAAAAATAAAGCAAAATGAAACAGAGCCTTAAAGTGCTATCAGATATTAGAAGTAGTAAAGTCTTACCATACTGTCATGGGACTGCTTATCTCGTTTGTCTTTAGGGAACTTTTTCAGCTAAGGAAAGGGAATGGAGCAAATATTAAATTCTACAAATGTGTCTCTTTTCTGTGAGTGCCCTCAATGCTCCTTGGTAATCCCATCGTTTACAACTGTTTGATTTCCTGCCACTGTAACCACCATCACAATCCCAAACCTGTTCACCTTCTCCAGCCCCATTCCAGTCTCACTCCTTTTTCAGTCTCAGTAGGCGATCTCCTCCCCTGCTTTCCCAGGAAGCTTGAACAAGACCCTAGAACTTTCTTGGTCACCATCTCAAATTTCTCTGTCTTCATCCAGTTTCCTTCTCATTTTCTGTTTCTTCCTTGAAAAACATAAACCACATGATTGACACCTTTTCATTCTACCTCATTTCAAGCCTTGCTTTATCAATTATTTCGCATTTTTAGTTAGCTCCCTTAATCTCTCTCTACTTGGTCACTTTCCATTGTCAAGAAGTACAGTTTAAGTTCACTATCTTATATGTTTCTTTCATTTTTAATGCCGAAATTACCAAAAGAATGACTTGAGCAGTTATTTTTTAGAGTAGTTTTAGGCTTATAGAAAAGTTATACTGAAAGTACCTAATTCTTATATAGTCCTTCTTCTTGTACATCATTCTTCCACTGTTAGTGTCCTATAGTTCTGTGGTGTTTTTGTTACAAAGCGAACCAATATTGATAGGTTATTAACTAATCTTCATTGTTTACACTGATAGGGGTTTACTCTTTATGTTGTATAGTCCTGTGGCTTTTAACAAATGTGTAATGTCATGTGTCTACCCTTACAGTATCATATTTCACTACCCTAGGAATCCTGTGTGCCCTATCTATTCTTGTCACCTCCTATTCCTTCTGTCCCTCTGGTTACCTGTCTTTTCACTGTCTTTAGTTTTACCTTTTCTTGAATGTCATGTGGTTGGATCATACAAGTATATGTAGCTTGTTTGGACTAGCTTCTTTCACTTAGAAGTATTCACTTAAAGATTCTTCCCTGTCTTTTTCATGGCTTGATAGTGGATGGATTTTTATGAATAATACTCCATTGTGTAGATGTACCACGGTTTATTCACTTATTGGAGAACATCTTGGTTGCCTCAGTTTTGGGCAGTTATGAATAAAGCTGCTAAAAACTTTCATGTGCAGGTTTTTTGCAGACATATGTTTTCATTGTATTTGGGTAAATACCTAGAAGGTTGATTGCTGGTTCAAATGGAAAGCCTATGTTTAGCTTTCAAGAAACTGTCAGACTGCCTTCTGCAGGGCCTGCGTCACTTTGCGTTCTACTAGAAATGAGTTCTTGTTGTTCCATGTCTTCACCAGCATTTGGGAATGTGAGTATTTGGGATTTTAGTCATTATAATAGGTGTATAGGGTTATCTCACTGTTGTTTTAATTTGTAGTTCCCTATGACATAAAGTGTTGAACATGTTTTAATGTATTTGCTGTCTGTGTATCTTCTTTGATCAAGTTTCTACTCAAATTTTGCCTATTTTGTGTTTGTTTTTTTTTTTAAATTGTTGAGTTTTAAGCACTCTTTGTATATGTACATACGAGTCTTTTATCAGATATGTGTTTTGCAAATGTTTTCTCCTGGTCTGTGGCGTGTCTTATTATCTTAATGGTGTTTTTCATAGACCACAAGTTTTTAATTTTAGTTTTAACTAAATTGATTTTAGTAATTAATTTTAACTAAGTCTAACATATTTGTTATTGGTTGTGTTGATTTTAGTGTTGTACACTACTGTTGTAATTAATTTAAATTAAAAAAATTAACAATGTATAGGTCCCATTTGCTGTTTTTAAAAAATTGTGAAGTTGTTCTTTGTCTGTTTTTCCTGGTGCAGCTTTAAAATATTTGTCCAAGTTCAGAAGAACAGCACATTAGAGATTTTGTTGTTGTTGCATTGCTGGTATTTCTATATGTTAATACAGGAAGAAATAACATATTTATAAGTTTGCAATCCTATCCAGGGATGATTATTTATTTTATTATGTGCCCCTGGCTGGCTTGGCTCAGTAAGGTTTTATAGTTTTATTAATAAAGGTCTTGCATGTTTCCTTTTTTTTCTGGATATTTAATATTTCATGACTATTGGAAATCAGATAATTTCATTCAGTAATATAACTGGTTAGATGGAAGTTATTGGGTCTTATGTATTAATTTGGTAGTCATCCTTCTTACTGTGCTCACATTAATACTAGCAATTTTTACTGTAATGCTTTGGGACAATTTCATTTCTAATTTCAGAAAAAAGCAAACTTGATATCTGGAATAAACAAATAGAAAAACAGTGCCCTGGAAAAAAGTACTTAAAAAAAAGAAACAGAATTCTGATCACTTTCAAAACTTTGTTTTTTTTTTCCTGCATTGATGTACTCAATTCTTGTCAAATTCTAACCATTTTAGCTGGGCTTATAGTTTGAGTAAAGAAGCACATCACAAAGTTAAGCTTAAAATTAGAGTAATGAAGAAATTTTAAAATGTGAAAATATTCAGTACATTAGGAAAATTAACTTTCTCATACAATGCAAACTGTGCCATTTACCATTTGTATTACTCTAGATTTATGTTTTTCCATTACTTATTTTTAAAATTTTTCTTCCTGTTCTCCATTTTCTTCTCTATTTTTTTTGAAGAATAGAATAGTCAGGGAAGAAATTTTTAATGTTAGGGAAAATAAGCTTCACCGTAAATAAGGGAAAAAAGGAGAGAGAAAGATAGAAACTGTCAGTTTTCTTTTTATGGTTTTTCCCCCTGTGCTGTCATATGCCTGTCTTATTCTCTGGATCATTCTAGTGGTTCTTGCTCTTCCTGTATCCATCTCAATGCCTTATACATGTGTTCATGTGAGACATCCATGTGTGTGTCATGAACTGTTTTATATATCCCTTTTCTTCTCAGAGAAAATATGTCTACGTAGTGTATATACATGCTATTGCTGTACATATAAAAATGAATTAATGTTTTTCTCAGGAAAACACTTTAGTACTTTTTAATGTTTTAATTTTTTTGTGTTTCTTTTTTTCCTTTTTTCTTAATAAAGGGCTTTTTAAAAATCTTCAGAACAGTTTTCTGTACTTGGAATGTAAACCACGAAAGTAATCAGAAAATAATACTTTAATCCTGGTTAATCCACATTATTGACCTTCTGTGCCTACAGCAGCAACAAAAGCAACATGTTTAGAGCTTAATCTCTTGTGTGCACCCATCTCCTGACTGGCAAAGTCTGATCCAGAGATTATCTATTCTGTTTTTAGATGGTAGTTTGGCTGAATTTTAGGAAGAAGGCCATGTAGGGTCTTATTTAATCCTTATAAGAGACAGGATGGATACAGTCATTTTGTCTAATATGTAAAATGAAGCTAGGTCAGATCAATTACAGATAGTTCTAATTTACTCTTAAGTGATCTGGAAGCCAAGGCTGGTGGTTATTAAAATATATTTTTCTCTTATCAAATGAAAAGAATTCACTATCTCTAAAATGACACAGAATTGAAATATGAGAACTTGAAAGCCTTATCTTTTGTAGAAGAGTGGTTTTGTTCAATCAACCAAGCAACCAACAAACAAGCCAGGTGCTACAGGCTTTATATCTGGCAATGTTTGTAAAGCTTTGTCCTGGGAGGTGAGAATGAGAAGGGACAATCACCAAACTGTGTTGTAGATTTCACTTATAAAATGGATTTGGACATGCAGACAGAGGACAGTGGCCAAGATAAGCTCAGATTGCTTCCATGTCTTAATTACCAAGATTTTTAGCTTAACAATGAACTGTTGGGCATCACAGGACTAAAGTGACTTGCTTTCTTTTTAGAAACATAAAACTGGTTCCAGAGTCTTAAGAGCAAATAGAAAAAAGTGAAACACAGAGCAAGAAATAACTTTACCAATGATGCACTTAAAACAACAACAAAACTACTTCAACAAGCACTGTGTTACATGTGGCATTTTATTTGTTTTGTCCAGGTTTGTAAAACACTCAGTATAGTTCTGGTTAAGAGAAATGGAACAAGAAACAGATACTGTACACTGTCTATTCTAATTCAGTACATTTACAAATAAGAGGAGGAAAAAAGGAGGAATTTAAGACCATAAATGGGTTCAGTTTGTGTATGATGTGTGCCATTCTGAAGGTGGATATCGTTCATGAAGAGAATTCTGAGTGAACTGTTTTGTTTTGTAATGATATTAAATGGAATGTGAATCTTAAACCCACACAGTCTTTAGTTTGAATACTGGCCCTACCACTTACAAATTTGTGGTACTGAGAACATTTTTAAATATTGCTTTCATTATCTTCTTCATTTTTTAAATGAGTAAAATGATTTCTGTTTCATAAAGAGCTCACTGATGATTTCCTTTTATCAAGTTGTTAGTTTCCTTGAAAAGTAGGGGAAAAAAGTGCTGAAAATCTTTTGAGGAAAAGTATATGTAAGAAAGTAAGTAAGAGTAACCTGATTATGTATCATCATGTCATCTGACTGTATTTTTAAATCAGCTTCTACCCCTCCTTCTTGGAAAACCAAAAACACTCCCTGCTGTCAAGTTGATTCTCACTCTTAGGTACCCTGCAGGACAGAACAGAACTGCTCTATAGAGTTTCTAAGGAGCAGCTGGTGGATTTGAATCTTTGACTTTTCAGTTAACAGCTGAGCTCTTAACTGCTATACCACCAGGGCTCCTCCTTCTTAAGGAAAAAAAACAAAATACTAAAAACTAAACCCACTGCCTTTGAGTCAGGTCTGATTCATTGTGACCCTATAGGTCAGAGTAGAACTGTCCCATAGTTTCCAAGGAGCACCTGGTAGATTTGAACTGCTGACTTTTTAGTTAGCAGATGTAGCACTTACCACACTACACCACCAGTGTTTCCATTCTTTCTTAGATGGGGTCCCTGAATTATTTGAACTGTGTTGGAATTTTCATTGCATCTGAAACATCCCTGGATAATTAAACATGGTAGTTTCCTGTACTGAGCCATTTGCTTGTATTTGAAGAATCTGATTTCAGTCTTCATGTTTTATTACGTGAACAGAAAAAGAAATAGAAGAATGAATAATCATATGGTGTTTTTATCCTACCCTACCAAAGTTACCACCTATCTATTGTCCATTTAGTCTTTGGGATTTGACGTAAGAACTCAACCTGGGCACATTGCAGAGTTGTGATACAAACCAAACCAAAGCCACTGCCATCGAGTCAATTCCAACTCATGCAACCCTATAGGACAGGGTAGGACTACTCCATAGTGTTTCCAAGGAGTACCTGCTGGATTTGAACTGCTAACCTCTTTTAGTTAGCAGATGTAGCACTTAACCACTACACCACCAGGGTTTCTGAGTTGTGGTATAGAGAAAGAAAACTTTGCAAACAATAATTTGTGTAATAATGCAGTAAAACACTTTTAAGCATTTATTCATTCACTTGTTAAACTGAACATTTCTTGGTCATTTAGTTTGTACTCAATGAAAAAGGAATGAGATAGAGCAAAGAAGTCATCAAGGCAAAGACAAGAGCGTACCTGAGAGGCAGCGCGGTTGAAAATCTGAAAAGCAGTTGTTTTATAGCTGGATTATAGAGTTGGAGGGCAAGGTGTAGAAAAGAATGAGAGAGTTAATTAGGAGTCAGGCTTGCAAAGGAGTTTGACTTTTATCCTAGGCACACAAGGTGGCTATAAGTTAGCTATGGATAGAGGAATGACGAGACCAGATTTGTGCTTTAGAATGACCAGGAGAATGAACTAAAGGAAAGTGCAAGACTAAAGGGATACTTGGTGGCCGGTTGTGGAAATCACAATAGGAGGTGATGGAAGCCTGAATGCAAAAAGAACCAGTGGCAATGGGAAGCCAAAAGTGGAGTCCTTGACACAGAATATTGTCCAGGTGACTGGATGTAGAGGTCGAGCAACTAGATGTTCGGTGGTACCTTTCCTTCGGATAGGAAGCACTAAAGGAGGAGCAGGTAGGGGATCTGTGATGAGCTCAGTTTTGGCTAGTGAGTTAAAGGAGTATGTGAGATATAACTATATTTCCATATATTTGTGTATATATGTATTCTAACCATCTTGTCTTTTTGTATTTTCTTTTTTATTTAGGAACAAAGTCAATCTTACAGAAAAGTTGCAAAAGTACTACAGAATGCTTTTAGTTTTTCCTCAGTCTATGTAGAGTAAGTTGGCAATATGATGTGTCATTACTTGTGAGTACTTGGTATGTATTTCGTAAAAGCCAGGACATTCTTCTACATCAACCATCAAACCATCAAAATCAGTCAATTAACCATCAAAGCCATAGACCATTATTTTGCCTCAACAATGTCCTTTATAGCAAAAGGATCCAATTCAGAATCAGGAATTGCATTTACTTGTCCTGTCTCTTAATCTCCTTTAATCTTTCATGGTTCTTCAGTCTTTCCTTAACCTTCAAGATCTAAACACTTTTTAAGATTACAGATGAGTATTCTTTTGTTAAATGTTCTTCAGTTTGAGTTTCTCTGACATGTCCTTGTGGTTAGATTCAGGTTATGCATCTTTGTTAGGAAATCACAAAAATGATGTGTTTTTATTGCATGCTATCGAGCTGCACACAATTTCTGGAGATGTTAGTCATGAATACTTATAGTGATGTCTGACAGATTTTTCTATTGTAAAGTCACACATTCTCTCTCTATTCATTATTTTGTGGAATACTACTTTGAGACTACATAATATTTGGTTGGTTCCTCATTAAACTGTCACCCGTTAATTTTAGCATCTACTGATATGTTTTGGCTAAATGAGTTATTACTACAATGACTGTCAAATGGTGATTCTCCAATTCCTTCAAGTACTCCCCGTTCATCATTTGACATACCACTGCAAGGAGAAACTTCCTTGTCTTCTTATGCATCCATTCGTTCATTTATTTAGAACACTATAGGTGTATGGTTTCTTTATTTTATTTTATTTTTTATTTTTAGTGGACTATAATCTGTTAGCACCACTATTTGTTTTGATGCTTAAAACAGCTCAGTTTTGCTTAGTAGGAGTCCCTTCAAACTATCTCCATCATTTCTTGAGTACTTTCTAGCGCAGTGAGATGTTCCAGGCTCACTTTTACCTGACTGGACTTTAATAACCTGAACAACGCCGTCGCTGCCACTGCCTTTCTGCCATGTCATCCTCAACCCACTTGGTCTCCAATATCCTGCCACAGCCTGCCTTTTTGGAAGTGAATTATTTAGGAAGAGAGGGAAAGTGGAAGAAAGACATAGATAGCAGGAAGATAAGGGGGTAGGAAGGCAGATAGATGAGCAGGCCAACTGATGTTTTTGTGTTCTTCCCACAAACACTGGGAAGTAAGAGGACTAGCTCACCAGTCTTAGAAGGAAACAGATATTTGGATAATCATAATTGGTGAATAAACCCAAAATAATTCACTAATTTTAATACTTGGAATGTTTTTGTTTTCTACTGGTATTTGAATATGGATCCATTTACTGTTTGAGAACTCAAGGCCTGTTTTAGTCAGCTGGTGCTGCTTTAACAGAAATACCACAGAGTGGATAGCTTTAATAAAGGAAGGTTTATTCTTACACAGTCTAGTAGGCTACAAGTCCAAATTCAGGATGTCCGCTCCAGGGAGAAGGTTTTCCCCTTGTGGGCTCTGGAGGAAATGATGGTATTGCATCAGTCTTTGTCCAGGCAACGTCTTGGCTCAGGAACCTCAGGTCTGAAGGATGTGCTCTTCTCCTGGTGCTGCTTTCTTGATGATGTGAGGTTCCGGATTCTCTGCTTGCATCCTTTCCATTTATCTCTTGTAAGATGAAAGGAGTAAGGGTGGTGCATGCTAGACTCCGGGGAAACTCCCTTTACAGTGGAGCAGGCAGGTGATCCTATGAAAGGACCTACAGTCCCACCCTAATCCTTTAGCATGTAGCATAGGAAGATCAGAAAATGAAGGACAATCAGAAAATACTGGGAGTCATGACCCAGCCACATGGCTACACGTATTTTTGGGGGATACAATTCATTCCATGACAGGGCCCATTCATTCTAACACTTGTATATACTGTGTTTCAATTTGAAAAACTTTTTTTCTCTTTTTCTTTTCTATTAATCACTGCTATTTGCTATAATCTTAGAATCAAAAGCTAACATGGAATTATATTCCTTTTCCTTTCCTTCTTAATTTCTTTTGCTCTGTGATTGGTAGGTAGATATGTGGTCCACAGATGAGTTCACAGTATACAGAGAAGTAAACATTGAGGATGTCCGTCTCCGGAAGGCTTGATGGGCAAGGTATGTTTTGCCTACTTGCCCTTCTGATTTCCTAGATCCTTGATATCACCAGGGTTGATGTACTGTCTCACAGAAGGAGGAGAGAGAACCTGACAGCTATAGGTGAGAAGTTTACCTCTTTTTTAAAGTCTGGATATGATTAAAGTGCATGAGTCAGAGCACAGGAGGAATTTGATTGAGACAGATTGCCTCTAGTGATGCAACTGTTCTAGGCAGTGCTGCATCAAAGAGCTGGCTGGTTAATGCTTTCCATTTTCCATCTCAGTCCTCCTCTAAGCCTTAAAAAAGTTAGTGGAGATTGGAATTTTTTGTGATTTGCAATTAGGCATGTGTCCAGATAATTCTTATCTGGAACCTGCCCCTAGAAGACTGTTGGATTTATTTGAAATCACTGAGCCATGATGGTATGAATATCTAATGGTGATTCGATAGCACCTTAATTTCAAGATACATAATTTATGAAATTGAGAACTACTGTGGAATTTTCTGGCAATAAATTAGAAATATAGATAGATTTAAACTACATAAGCCATTTGTGATTTTTCTAAATGTAAAGTGGCTAATGATTTTACTGTTCAACTAGCTTTCAAGTTAGTGACACTGTTATGATAGAGTTAAAAAAATTGCAGACTCTTTTGAGCAATACAAATATTTTTAAAACAATTTTTATAATATTGCAAGTTTGTTGGTGTGTACTTCTAATGTAGTACCATCTTTTTGGTTTTTTTTGCTGCATATTTAAAATTAGTCAAATATGTATCTGTAGTAAACCAAAAAAGCATGGAATACAGTAAGATAAGTTTAAATGCTTTATCAAAATTCTCTTGCAGTCTCAACCACCTCTTCTATTAGTATAATTACCTCAAATTCCATATAGCTGCGTAGAACCTGGCAGAATCTCTTCTCTCTCATATTTCTCCCACACATTTAAAGACCTGTCATTTTCCTAATGCGGTTTCAAAGTCGCTATTGACTCTTTGCCCTTTCCCCGACACTTCAAAACTGCTGGGAAGTGTTTCCACCTTCTCAAGTATCGTACAGCTGGTCTACCTTTTATTTCCTTATTGCAGAAATCCTGTCCAAATGTTACATTAGAGCTGTGATTATTGATTTCCCTTTAAGCCTTTTGTTCAGCTTCTGCCTTTTACCCAGTTCAAAGTGCTATTAATAAACTTACTTCCTTTTGCCAATCACAGTGCATCCTTTTTGGCTTTCTTTGTTTAGCCCATAGTTTTATCAGAAAATTATTTTTCTGAGATTATCTGTCACCCTTCCCTTGCCTGAGCCACCCTTGGCAGTAGTGCGTCAGTCAGAAAACAGCCGTTTGTCAGCGTTTCTGGTGCTTACTTGGTGCCCGCCACTGTGCCAGATGCTGGCAATGTTGTCATGAGTGGGCCTTTGTGCTTGTGATAGTGTAGTGGGCAGATCATTAAACAATACGTACCAACATGTGGAGTGCTTTGAAGAAGAAGACATGGGAACATGTGAAGAAGGATGGTCTTTAGATGAGGGTGGCTTAAGGTGGTGGTGCTGAAACAGAGACTTGAAGATTGAATATACATTAGCCACGTTTCAGGCAAGGAGTGAGTTTTCCCCTTTCCATCAGCACTTTCTGTTCTGTAATCAAGCACATCACATTACTTTCTAATCATGCTACCTGCTCATCTTCATCAGAGCACTTCCAACTTGTTTATGAATTTCTGTCTTTTATACCTTTCCATAATTCTGATTTCATGGTGTCACCCTAGATCAGGGTTCTCCTGAAGTCAGGGATCCTCAGTCATTAGATTAAGCTCTCCCATCAGCAAGCCAGGTTTTCACGTACCTGTTGCTTCTTACCTTGTTACTCTACTTCTCCCTCCATCAGCTCCCCAGATTTGCTGAGAGTTCTATGGGAAAGAATCACAAATCAGCAATGGGACCTTGGAATTCGTTTGTGATATTACATCCCTCCAGACACTTGAATTTCGTTGTCAACATCTCTAACAATGGATCTTATGTCTAGTGAGTCAAGACTTAAGAGGATTAAAAAATGGCTCTTGCTCAGAGGAAGGCTAGAGCTTTAGATCTTTGAAAGATACTCATGTTAACGCTGGAGTTTTTCATAATCTATATTTGTGCTTTATTGGATTACTTGATATGTTATGCTTTAGGTTTTTTGATTTATTTAACTGATTCAGAAATACCATTTTCCTGAGAGCTCCATGTTAATACTTAGCACATTTACACCATGTTTTTATTCTGTATTGTAAATGCAAATAAAGTTGCAGATATGAGTCAAGAGAAACAACATTATTGTACTAGTACAGAGTGATCAAAGTGTGCTGTCCAATATTGGGTGTCGTTTTTATTTTAATTACAATTCAAAATACTTGACAGATAATCAAACTATTTCATTTAACCAGGTGGTAAGGCCCTTTACCGACCCACAATCAATTTTGTAGCAAAGAAAAAAAGAAAATACACATTTTCCTCACTTTATTTGTCCTTTTTTTCTAAAAATACCTATTTGTTAAGATAGCAATATTGATATAGATTAAAAATGAATTGTAACAATTATTAGAAAAGAGTTGAAACAAATGAAAATCGTAAGCACTAACATAACAGTGGTGGTGTAGTGGTTATGCGCTGTGTCTGCTAACCAAAAGATCTGCAGTTCAAATCCATCAGGCACTCTTTAGAAACTATGTGGCAGTCCTACTCTGACTTAAGGTCTGTATGAGTCAGAATTAACTCTATGGCAGTGGATTTAGTTTTTGGTTTTGGTTTGGAAGTCCTAAAAGGTAGTAGACATCTTTAACTTCTGTCATTTTATTGTTTTAAATAGAGGAAAATATTTATTGAGTCCTAAAATTAGTACAAAGGCAGACATTCTCTACATATTTGAACAGTAAGGGAGAGGGAATAATCCCTCTAAAAGTGAGGTGGATGTTAATGTGTCTGGCATGCTAGGCCGTCTCACACTTCTCAACTGTTCTCCACTGTGTTGTAGCATCTCCTGGAACACTTGTTAAACATTAATATTCTTAGGCCCTTCTCCTGACTTGTCAAATCGGAATTTCTGTGGGTCTCTGGAAATCTCACCCCAGGTGATTTTTCTGCACATTTAAGCATGAGGTGCTGTGTCTCACTGCAGCAAGATATCACAGGATGTGGAACTGTTCAGCTCCCTATGGAATTGTTCTGCTCTGTCACATGGGATCACTGTGAGTTGGAAAGGCATTCAGCAATAACATGCATCTGAAAGCCTGGTCCTCTACTACTTTCAACTTATTACACTCCACTTTATACCAAACTCACCCCATTTTTCTGTGTATTCTAGCTTAGCTGAAAATTCCATAAATACAGCAAAAGGTGGCCAGGCTTACGTCTGCATCCTTGAACACTGATTAGGGCCCATTCAGTGTCCTTTCCCTAGAGGCTATTACTTGGTGATTCACTTCTGCTATCTGAGTGCTACAGATCAAGGGACCATTAAACAAGTTGGAGCTTCCATTCTCAAGGTTGTTGATTTTTAGTTTTACCAGAGTTGTGGTGCAGAGTTGTTAAGTTATGGCTACTAACCATAAAGGTGGGCAGTTCAAATCAACCAGCCACTCCTTCAAACCATATAGGACAGCTGTACTCTGTCTTATAGGGTCGCTATGGCTCAGAATCCACTAGATGGCAATGGATTGAGTTCTTAAAGGGACTAAACCTCATTTCCAATATGAATATTTAAAATATGACTCTCAGAACAGTATTTTTGAAGTCATAATTTGAAACAGTAACAAGTATGGAGTATTTAGTAAAATCTATCAGCGTCTCTTATATTTTGAAATCTTTGTCTTCATCTACTCCATACATATTCCTTTTTCTTTTTTAAACCTATTTGTTGTTGTTGTTAGGTATCGTCCAGCGTGTTCTGACTCAGCAACCCTGTGTACTACAGACTGGAACACTGCTACGTCCTGTCCATCGTTACAATCATTGCTGTGCCTGTGCCCATCATTTGCAAGCACTGTGTCAGTCTATCTTGTTGAGGGTTTTCCTCTCTTTTGTTGGCCCTCACTTTACCAGGGATGATGTTCTTCTCCAGTAACTGATCCCTTCTGATAGCATGTCCACATGTGTCAAAGTCTCACCACCCTTATTTCTAAGAAGCATTCTAGCTGTATTTCTTCTAAGACAGATTTGTTTGTTCTTCTGGCAGTCCATGGTGTGATTAATATTCTTCGCCAGCACCATAATTCAGAGACATCAGTTTCTCTTTGGTTTTCATTATTCATTGTCTAGCTTTTACATATAGATGAGCTGATTGAAAATACCATGGCTTGGATCGGATACACTTTAGTCTTCAAGATGATGTCTTTGCATTTTAACACTTTAAAGAGATCTTTTGCAGAAGATTTGCCTAATGCAGTGCAGTGTTTGATTTCTTAATTGTTGTAATCCGTGAGTGTTGATTGTGGGTCCAAGTGAAATTTGTTACTCTTTATAATTTTTCATATTTGGCTCATTTTTATGATCTCTCATTTGCTTTATTGAAATTTTCTCTAGCATATAAATTCTATGAGGGCAGGGACAGTGTCCCTCAAATTTACATGGTGCTAGTATGGTATATGGCACATCATCTAAGTCCTGATCTCTGTGGCCGACTAGGTTACCTTGAGGTGGGCATTAGAGGGTGATAGCCAACAATCGGGCCTTTTTTTTCATTTTTTTTTTTCCTCAGCCACCAAATCTCTTGTTATTAAACACCTTAAAAGGTCTCCTCCAGGAGAGTGGAGTCTGAAGTTCTGATAGAAGATTGTAAAAATCTGTACATCAGGGAGTTTTTCCTATTTTCCCTTATGTTTACCAAATAGAATACCCAGGATAAAACATCCAGACTTAGTTTATCTGGACCATCGTTTGACTAAAGTGGCTTTAGGAAGCAGTTTTTTCTAAAGCTTGTGGTTTAAAAGGGTATCTAAATAGAATCTTCATTTAAAAATGTTCAGTAGTAATTGAATACCATCAGACTTTTAAGATCTCAGGCACCATATAGTGAACTATGATGTGAATAGAAACACTAACAATATTAGGCCAATTATGTGAAATAACCAATGAAATTATGACCCTAAGTTCCTTGAACAAGGAAAGAAATCTCATGAGGTGTTTATACATAAGTTGCATCAGTAACCATTTTTCATGTGTCTCACCAGCAACTGCACTTTATAAAACCTCAGATTCCATACTAATATAAATATGGTAACATTTATCTATTAAGATACAAACACTTCTTGTAATAGAATAGGAAGCCTAATGTTTTTCTGACTTGTAAAATCATAGCTAAAATGTTAGATACTTCACTGGTTATGATATTTACAACTTCGCTTGGTTTACTGATCAGAATTTCTAATTGGAAAATTACAATAGCCAAACCTGTTAAATTAATTTAGGAGAAAGAAAAATAATTTCTTATGTCTATAAAGGAGGACCTTAAAATACCTGCAATATTTGTACATAAAACACATAGTATATTTATTTACTCAGCCTTATGTAATTGTTTTCCGTTTCAACTAACTCTGGATCTGCTGCAGTGTGTGAGGCTGTCAGTATGCATAAGGCTTTTGGGTATCTCAAGTCACAGTCCTTTTCACAAGTCTAAAATCTTTGTTGAGATAACTCTGGTCAGTTGCTTTCAGAAAATCAGCAAAAACTGTAGATGACAAAAACTTAATATGACCATGATCAGTGAAAACAATAGTGATGGGGTCAATTATAATCAAGGTGTAAAGGCCAAAAACCCAATCTGCTGGAAAACCTCATTTCAATAATATTTCTAAACACAGTCATTACCCATAACTTTAAGGAACTTCAGATACCATACATAACAGTCTTGAAGCATTGTACCACATACTGAGGATACACCAAGATTATTAAGTCTCTAAAGCCAAAAGCCAAAGTCTCTAAGTACTTGTAAGTTTATAAGCAAATAATTTGAATTCTCCAGCTGAGGGTCTCCACGGATCCGACTCAACAGCACTTGGCTTGTCTAGTCAAAACATTGACTTTGATGATGTCAGACAAAATAGAATAATATAGTCAAGTTAGCAATTAAAACGAAATCAAATCCACTACTATGGCATTGATGCTGATTTATAGTGACCCCATAAACAGAGTAAAACCACCCTATTGAGTCTCCAAGGAATGCCTGTTGGACTTGAACTGCTGACCATCTAGTTAGCAGCTGTAGCACACAAGCACTGTGCCACTAGGGTTACTTTAGTTTGCAGTTACGAAATACATGACTGAATATGCATTTGTTAGAAAATATTAAGAGGAAGTAGCTAATACAAATTTTAATCCAGTGACAATCTGGCACTTTTTTCAGTTCCAACCTGTATCAAAATCTTTTAGCCCCTTTCTCTTAGAAAAGGCTATCCATGGCTTCAACTTTCTCTCTTTCACCTTAATTTTTGACTTATCCTAATGAAAAGTCAGATTTTTGCCTTCAAGGAAGATTATACAAAGAATAAATTGTTTACTCAGAGGTCAGAACATTTTGCTATTTAGCAGTGAAAAACTGCTAAATTGTTCTAATATCAATGATCTTAAAATTTTCATAAATGATTAAATTGTTAGACCAATAGAACCTTTGACCATGCCCCCCCAGATTTAAATAAACTTTATAGTATATCCCTTCAAACAGTAAAAAATGAACTCACTCTTAAGACATATAATACATATAGTCTTGTGTTTCCCCCCAAAGCAAAAGGTGTATAAATTTAACTTTTAGTGGCTATCCACTAAATCAGTCTAACATCAGTAAGTTACTGAAAAGGTCCTGGAAATTATTTTTAGGACTTTAATTTGAGATAAAGTTTGTTTAAACATTTCAAGTTTTTATTTCATTTACTGTGTCTCATATTTTCCCAATTGATTTTAGCTCACGAAGTTTCCATCAACTGGCTTTGGAAATCACAATGACCCATCCCTGATGTAGACATATCTCTAAACCTCCTACTAGGGCTGAAGCAATAGAGTAAACTCATTTACAATCTTTTTCACGATCTAGATTCACCCAATTTTTGATAATTAAAGTAGCAGTTCTTATCTGCTTTCTGTCTTAAAGGTCTCCACCCAGTTGTAAAGAGTTTTTTCAAAAGCCTCCCTGGAGTTATGAGTGTAGACATTGGGGAACAGGGAGGCCTAATCCTGCCCTGCCCCCTATTTCTTAACTCATGAAAGATACTTACACATGTTTAATTTGACCTAAGAATCCTGGAGAGAAAAGAGTCATTAATTTCTCTTTTAATGTTCTGGAATTGTTACTCTTTCATTAAGACAAAACTATCCCTTTAATTAATGGCCCTTTAACTAAAGATTGTAAAGTTAATTTTTTAGTCCAATGACAGTGTGTTTGAATGTACTTGAAATTTGGCTTCCTTGTCAGGCAAGGAGGGTAATACCATCGGCTAGGGAGGGTAACTCCATCAGGGAGGGTAACAGCATCAGGCAAGGAGGGTAACAGCATCACGCAAGGAGGGTAACAGCATCAGGCAAGGAAGATAATGCCATCAGGTAAGCAGGGTAATGCCGTAGGTAAGGAGGGAATGAGCAGCCCCCACTTGTCTGTCAGTGGAGGCTTGCCTGTTGCTGTGGTGCAGGAAGCTATGCCACTGGTATTTAGGTACCAGATGGGTCAACCATGATAGACAAGTTTCATATGAGCTTCCAGACTAAGATAGACTAGGAAGAAGGACCCGGCAGTCTATTTCTGAAAGAAATTAGCCAGGGAAGACTTTATGAATAGCAGCAAACATTGTCAGATATGGCTGGAAAGTGAGCCCCTCATGTTGAAAGGCACTTGGAAGATGACTGGGGAAAAGCTGCCTCCTCAAAGTAGAGTCAACCTTAACAACGTGGATGGAGTAAGGCCTCCAGGATCTTGATTGGCTGATGTGGCACTACTCAAAATGAGAAGAAACAGCTGCAAACATCCAGTAATAATCCGGACATGGAATGTACGAAGTATGAATCTAGGAAAACTGGAAATTGTCAAAAATAAAATGGAATGCATAAACATTGACATCCTAGGTATTAGCTGAAATCCACCAATTTGGGCCATTTTGAATCCAACAATCATATCGTCCACTATGCTGGAAATGAAAACTTGAAGAGGAACAATGTTGCATTCATCATCAAAAAGAACATTTCAAGATCTGTCCTGAAGTACAGTGCTGTCAGTGATAGGATAATATCCATATACCTACAAGGAAGACCAGTTAATACAACTGTTATTCAAATTTATGCACCAACCACTAAGGCCAAAGATTAAGAGGTTGAAGCTTTTTATCAGCTTCTGCAGTCTGAAATTGATCGAACATGCAATCAGAATGCATTGATAATTACTGGTGAGTGGAATGCAAAAATTGGAAACAAAGAAGAAGGATCTGTAGTTGGAAATATACAGCCTTGGTTATAGAAAGCATGATAGAATTTTGCAAGACTAATGACTTTTTCCCTGTGAATACCTTTTTTAACCAACTCAAATGACGACTGTACATATGGACCTCACCAGATGGCATACACAGGAACCAAACTGACTACATCTGTGGAAAAAGACGATGGAAAAGCTCCATATCGACAGTCAAAACAAGCCCAGTTGCTGACTGTGGCACAGTTCATCAATTGCTCATATGCAAATTCAAAATGGAGAAAATTAGAACAAGTCCACAGGAGCCAAAGTGTGACCCTGAGTATATCCTTCCTGAGTTTAAAGATCATCTCAAGAACAGATTTAATGTGTTGATTACTAATGACTGAAGACCAGACGAATTGTGGAATGACATCAAAGACATCATCCATGAAGGGAGCAAGTGGTCACTAAAAAGACAAGGAAGAAAGAAAAGACCAAATGGGATGTCTGAAGAGACTCTGAAACTTGCTCTTGAATGTCGAGGCAGCTAAAGCAAAAGGAAGGAATGGTGAAGTAAAAGACCTAAACAGAAGATTTCAGAGAGCAGCTCAAGAAGACAAAAGAAAGCATTTTAATGACATGTGCCAAGCAGTGGAAATGGAAAACCAGAAGGGAAGAACACATTCTTCATTTCTCAAGCTGAAAGAACTGATGAAAAAATTCAAGCCTCAAGTTGCAGTAGTGAAGGATTCTACAGGGAAGCTATTAAATGACTCAGAGAGCATCAAAACAAGATGGAAGGAAAACATAGCGTCATTATACTGGAAATAACTGATTGACATTCAGCCATTTGAAGAGGTAGCATATGATCACAAACCAATGGTACTGAGGGAAGAAGTCAAAGCTGCCTTGAAGGCATTGGCGAAAAACAAGGCTCCTGGAATTGATGGAATATCAATTGAGATTTTTGAAAAAACAGATGCAGCGCTGGAAGTACTCACTTGTCTATGCCAAGAAATTTGGAGGACAGCCTCCTGGCTGACTGATTGGAAGAGATCCATTTTTATGCCCATTCCAAAGAAAGGTGATCCAACCGAATGTGGAAATTACCAAACAATATCATTGATATCACACGCAAGTAAAATTCTGCTCAAGATCATTCAAAAGCAACTACAGCAATATACTGACAAGGAACTGCAAGAAATTCAAGCTGGGTTTGGAAGAGGACATGGAACCGGAGATATCAACACTGATGTCAGATGGGTCTTGGCTGAAAGCAAAGAATACCAACAAGATGTTTACTTGTGTTTCATGACCTGTGCAAAATCATTCGACTGTGTGGATCACACTAAATTATGGCTAACATTGTGGAGAATGGGAATTCCAGAATACCTAATTGTACTTTTAAGGAATCTGCATATAGATCAAGAGGCAGTCATGCAAACAGAACAAGGGGACACTGCATGGTTTAAAGTCAGGAAAGGCATGCACCAGGGTTGTATCCTTTCACCATAACTTTTGAATCTGTTTGGCAAGGAAATAGTCTGAGAAGCTAGATTATACGAAGAACAACGAGACATCAGGATTGGAGGACAACTCACTAACAACCTGTGGTATGCAGACAACACCACCTTACTTGCTGGAAATGAAGACTTGAGGCATTTACTGATGAAGATCCAGGACCACAGCCTTCAGCATGGATTGCACCTCAACATTAGGAAAACAAAAATCCTCACAACTGGATCAGTAAGCAACATTGTCATAAATGGAGAAAGGATTGAGGTTGTCAAGGATTTTGTTTTACTTGGGTCCACAATCAATGCCCTTGGAAGCAGCAGTCAAGAAATCAAAAGACACATTGCATTGGGAAAATCTGCTGCAAAGGACCTCTTCAAAGTATTCAAAAGTAAGGATGTCACCTTCAAGACTAAAAGGCGCATGACCCAAGCCGTAGTATTCTCAGTCACATCATTCGCATGCAAAAGCTGGCCTGTGAACAAAGAAGACAGAAGAAGAATTGATGCCTTTGAATTGTGGTGTTGGAGATGAATGTTGACTGTACAATGGACCACCAAAAGAACCAACAGATCTGTTCTGGAAGAAGTCCAACCAGAGTGCTCCTTGGAAGCAAAGATGGCCAGACTGTGTCTTACATACTTTGGACATGTTATTTGGAAAGATCAGTCCCTGGAGAAGGACATCATGCTTGGTAGAGTGGAGGGTCAGTGTAAAAGACGAAGACCCTCGACAAGATGGATCAACACAGTGGCCATAACAATGGGCGTAAGGATAAAAACGATTGTGGGCATGCTGCAAGACTGGGCAGTGTTTTGTTCTGTTGTTCATAGAGTCACTGTGAGTCAGAACCAAGCTGAGGTCACCTAACCACAATAACAATATCAATATGAATGTAACTCCAGCAAGACTGTCCCACGTGAAAGACCTTTTCTGAGCTGTCAAACAAGTTTCAAAGGATTAAAACAAGAAATATTTTAAAATTAAGCCAGATGAGGGGGTCTGATACAAACAAAGCCTACATTGGTGATCACAAGGCAAAAAAGTCTGGATAAGACATACTAATTTCAGATGCATAAGAAACCACAGGCAAAACTTGTTTTACAAAATCAGATATGTTGAATAAGACAACATTGGAGGGGGGAGCTGATCCCGTGGGTGAACTGGCCAAATGTGTGGCTTAGAGCCAAACTTGCAATGTTTGTACACCCAACAGACAGCCTGCAGGTGTAGTACAATCTCTCAGACACTTTCAACAAGAAAGTACAAATCCCCACAACGATGCAGACTTCTCAAAAATAATGGAAGATTGAAAAACAGGCTGCCAGACAGATGGCTAGCATGAAATGTAAAGGTAGACATTGGAGTTGTAGTCCCCTTGATCACAGTTTAACCAAGAGACTGCTGACAGATTTTTTTTTTTTTTTTTTGTCATAGGATAATAACCATAGGTCAACTAATCAGCCAGAATCCCCTAACAGATGATTACCAGGAATAGAAGATCTTCTAGAGCTCTTTTTCTTTTACCAGGTAGTACAGCTATCAGACAGTTCCCTGAATCACAGTGATGGCAAAAACATATGCAGCACCCCCATGGGTTACACAGCTGCAGTGTCCTTTACGAGGCAATTCCCTGAATGGCAATGATTGCAAAATCAGATGTGGCTAGGAAGTATTTAATCCCTCTCAGTGAAAAGCAACAGGGAATACCAAGAAGTGAAGCCAAAACCAACTCCCAAGCAAAAATAGGTCACCAGGTGTTTAGAACAGTCA
The DNA here is from genome assembly GCA_028571685.1 of Heterohyrax brucei. Classification (NCBI taxonomy): domain Eukaryota; kingdom Metazoa; phylum Chordata; class Mammalia; order Hyracoidea; family Procaviidae; genus Heterohyrax; species Heterohyrax brucei. Next base: position 71,801,462 of record CM053147.1, read on the forward strand.
GGTTTCACTAGTTGGGGCCTCCTCCTCTGGACAGCCTTTGGGTTCTCCTACAAAATTCTCGAACTTACCAGGAAATCTCTGGAGAGCCCCAGTGCTATCCTGCCACAGTCACCAGGTAATGTAATTGGAAAATCCAGTTGCAGCTTTGTGCAGCCCATCACCACAAAGCTAGATGTAGAGACAGGGAAGGATAGTACTTGATTCAGATGGCTGGCCATCTGAGAAGATGGTAGGTCAGTACCTTAAAGACCATCTTAACATCTCATCTCAAGCTGGAGGGCTTTATAGGAAGAAAGAGGAAAGGGTTAAAGAGAGAAAAAAAGGGGTGGGTGTTAGTCAGATGCCCATGGGGAAGTTGTTAGTCACAAAGTAGGTTGTCTAGGAGCTATGCTGTTATCTGGGCAGTGGTCTCAGGTCTCTGGGCTAGCCTGGAGTCACAAGGTGGGTGATGTCAGCTGGGCAGTATCTTGACATCTCATCTCATACTGGAGGGCTTGCGGGTTGTTAGGTTGCATCACAAGGTGAGCCAGAGTCATAGGGGGTTGTTAGAGGAGCTGTGATGCTATCTGACTCAGTCCCCTGGGCAAGATCTGAAAAAAAACCTCAGTTTCCAGGTTAGTCGTTGCAGTTTTTCTAGTCAGCCTGAGAGATCAGGCTAAGATTTTTAATCGGTATTTTGCAATTATTAGCTCTTTCAGTCTGAGCAGAACTTCTGACATTAACCAATCTTTCACCAGCTTATTCTGTTGGTTAGAAAGGAGAGAGAATATTGTTAAATGTGAATAACTTGATATCAACATATTTCCAACCTGAAATTTACATTATTGTTGATGGATCAATGCCAGATTTGAACCCCAAATCCCCTGGTAGAGATGAGTGAGTCCATTTTTTCTTCTTATATATTTAAACTTCATGTTCTGTACACTGTGAGAATACTTTCTGTCTCAGTTTTGTTTGTTCTCAAGAGAACCTAATAGAACCTCCTATCAGTGGTCTGGTCAAAGTTGCCCTTTGTAGAACTTTCTTTTAGCAATCCAGACTCAGACATAATAAGCCCCAGACACTCGGTTTGTTAAACGGACTGATTTAGGAAAGCTACTAACAAAAAAACTTCCAAAGGTAGATTTATACAACACAATACAATATGCATATAAAGAAAAATTAATGTGGCCTTTTGAGGCTTTGATCTTTCACCTGAAAGAAAGAATGCCAAGCCTCACCTGTTTTAGTATAGTGTTAAATGACAGTGTATTTTTGGCTTGCTTCAGAATTTTCCAGGAAAATTATTACCCATATTTACAAAGTAAGAAGACTCAGACCAAAACACATCTGTGGAGTCCCAAGAAAGCCATTGCCATTGAGTCAATTCTGACTCATAGTGACCTTATAGGACACAGTAGAACGTGTTCCCATAGAGTTTCCAGGGAGCGTGTGGTAGATTTGAACAGCTGACTTTTGGGTCAGCAGTTACAGCACTAAATTGCTACACCAGCAGGTTTTTCCATGCAGAGTCCCAGGACATATTAAGAGCAGGCCGCTAGGACTAGTTAGTGGTTGCTGATATTTTTCTTTCCCTGAGTAAGTGCCCTCAGGTATTCATTGTGAATTTCAGTTTATTTAAGGTAGTAAAGAAGATTTTAGCTGTATGTTTTAATACCAGTTACAAGATTAAAATCAAGCACAATACCTAGAAATTATATAGAAATATGAGAATCAATCTTGACAGTACTCAAGAAATGAAAAGACGTGTTGTATTGGGAAAATCTGCTGCAAGGGATCTCTTTAAAGCTTTGAAAAGTAAAGGTGTCACCTTGACAACTAAGGTGCACTTGCCCCAAGGCATGATATTTTTTATCACATTATGTGCTTGCAAAAGCTGGACAGTGAATAAAGAAGATGTAAGAAGAATTGATGACTTCTGAGTTGTGGTGTTGGAGAAGAATATTGAATGTACCATGGACTGCCAAAAGAACAAACAGATCTGTTATGGAAGAAGTACAACCAGAGTGATCATTCAAAGCAAAGATGGTGAGACCACATCTTACATACTTTGGATATGTTGTCAGGAAGGATCAGTCCCTGGAGAAGGACTGCATGCTTGGTAGAGTGGAGGGTCAGTGAAAAAGAGGAAAACCCTCGATGAGAGTGATTGACACGGTGGCTGCAACAATGTGCGTAAGCATGAGAACAACTGTGGACGTGGTGTAGGACCAAGCATAGGGCCGCTATGAGTCAGAGCCAACTCGACAGCACCTAACAACATGAGAATTAAAATTTACATTAATTATATAAAATTGTTTGCCCGCTCCCTTGAGCCCTACGTTTAAAGTTTTTATCATATTTTAACAGCTGTTCATAGCTCTTTTTTTGTAAGCCCATGTCTTCCTTATTGTTTCTCTCACAGAGTCAAATGAACAGATGTTTACAGAGCATTCACTTCATTACCAGAACAATGCCAGTGTGCATGTTTTATTTCATACTTAGCAGCATTTGAGTATAGTAATTTAGATATGTTAATTTAATGTATGCTCAGTGTCATTTTAATTTGCTTTTTCTAAAATTCCTAGACAACGTAAGGCTTTTCCCATGTTTGTTTGCTCTCTGCATTCCTCGCTGTATAGCCTAGCTGTTCCTGTCCTTGACTTGTTTTTCTTCAGGGTTGTAATAGTTGTCAACAGAATCCTGGCCCTAAGGGAGCTGGCTCCTAGGTATATTATCTCTTTAACTCTTGGATCCTTAATACATGTTTATTCCTCCTTTGTCTTCACTTTGGTGAATCGTAAACAGGTAAAAATAGACACTGTGGTTAGGAGTTCAGCTGCTCAGCAAAAGATTGACAGTTCAAATCCACCAGGTGCTCCTTGGAAACCCTGTGGGCAGTTCTACTCTGTCCTGTAGAGTTGCTGAGAGTCAGAGTCAACTAAATGGCAATGGGTTTGGTTTTTGTTTTATTTCAGGTTTTGGTTGTTGAATATGCAGAATTAGAAAATTTAAAAAGAAAACTAAACTGGGGAAGAAATAAACATGATGTGTATTAAATTGAGCTGGATAACTCAATTCAAGCTTTAATAGGTAATGCAAGGCAACATGAAGTTATGCAGTGATTTATCCTTGTCAAAAGACACGATTCCAACCGCAGACCTACCTCTGTTAAAGAGATATAATAAAACCTACCTCACAGCACTGTCATGGGCATTAAACCAGAGGACATGTAAGGCCATCACCCTTTTCCATTCCAAATATATAGTAATGGCTATGTAAAAAGGCAGACTGTGGTTGACACAGAAAGCATTTACCTTGTCCCATATCTCTTTCTGTATAATATTCTCATTTAATCTTTATAACACCCTTACATTTTTATCCCCATTTTTCAGATGAAGGCATTGATGTCAAGTTAAGTAAGTTGCCCAAAGTTATATATTTGGTAAAGGCATTGGATCGAGTTCTATCAGAGTCCAAAAACCACCCTCTTTCCACTGTGTCGGGCTGCCCCGTGTAATGAGTGTGTGACTGAAGAATGAAAAAGAGTTAATGGTGTGACCATTCCAGTGTTCTTTCCACTACTTCTGGGGTGAATGACTAACAGGCAAACACTCCCAGAGGGTATTTGCTTTTTAAAAGAGGAGCTGATTAACCCTAATGAATCTCCAATTAGTGGAGTTTGCAGAGGAGACATTTTTAAGCACTGGGGCTTGCTTCTGTGTCTTCAAGGTACCTGATTATCCTTTTCTTCTCTGTAGATTATCAGCTGTTCTGGAATGTAAATTCTGTCATAGGAGCCTGTCACATACTGCTAAAACCTGTTACCATCGAGTTGATTCTGACTCATAGTTAATTCTATGCGACAGAATAGAGCTGCCCCTTAAGGCTTCCAAGGCTATAATCTTTAAGGGAGTAAACTCCCACATCTTTCTCCTGCAGAGAACAGACGTTTGGTTAATGCTGAGTGCATAACCACTCCACCACCAGGGCTCCCGCATCCTGCTGGTTAGCCCCAGATGCAGTTAAATGAATTAACAGTAAGTTGTGAAAAGAATCATCACTAGGAAGAGTGTGGATTAGCATTGTGTAGAATGAAGATTCAAAAGCTGAATAACAAATGAATAACGAATGTCACACCATTCAGCGTTGTCTGGACATTCAAGTAAAAGGTACTGTGCTTTATAAAATCACCTTTAACTTCAGAAATGTTATATCAAAAGAAAAAAAAGTTATGTCTGCATTTTCCATAGTTTATTCATGGATCGCTGGAAGATGGCTAGTAGATACCAGGTGAAGAAAAATGATTCCATAGTCAGAGACTTTGAAAAAGTTAAACAAGTTTCTTTACTATGGAATTCTCACAAAAGGAATTGAGAGTCAGCTTAAGGGGAATGCCGGCACTCTAGTTTTTCTCATACTTTTGGTCATAAAATATTTGTTCATTGTGAACCTCTTAGAACAAGTATTTTGCAGAGCATAGTATCAGAAATGGAATTCTAGATAAATCTTTAATTAATGAAAAAAAAAAGACAAGGGTTGTGTCTGTGTTCACAACTTCTACTGTTTTTAAGCAGGCCCAAGCCCAGTCCTCACCAGCACATTCCCAGTCCTGCTGGTCTCAAGGACATGGCAATAATAACACTTCTCTTCCCCAGATGAGTGCTGGTCAGCTGAGGAAAAGATAGAAATGAAAAAGAACAGATGGAGACCAAATTCTCACTTTTATTGCTTATGAAACTGGTGTTGAGGAATGTGGTTTCTATTGGGGAGCAAGTAGGCTTCCTAATCCAAACCCCAGGATTAGATTGTGCTCCATTCAGTCAGGGTTTGCTGGTCTAGGGCAGATTTTCTCCAGAGGCAGAAGGTTCCTGTGGCAGATTAGAGCTGAATTCTTGCTCCCAGTGGTCTTACAGCTCTTAAAAGAAAGTGAAGAAGGTGTAGAAGCACATACTCCTAAAGCCTGCTGCCAAACCCACCAGCTTTTGGAAAGGAGAGTGAGAAAATGAAGAGAGGCCTGACTGTTCATCGAGCTTCCTCCACATGGAAAGAAGCGTGAGAATGGGAAAAAAATTGTCTTACGCTCTTCCCTGGTACTCTTCCTCCCATCTCCTTTGGGTGACCCAAATAGGCATTCACGTTCCTTTTGGGATTTCTCCACTTTCCTTTATACGCAGTCTTCTCTCTTCACTTCCATTTGTCTACTGCTCAGCCTACCTTTAGCATTATCATATAATCCCAGTAGAATGAGATCCTAATGATATGCTAAAGATTACCCCTTTCGTATCTCTTTGTATAGTTCAGATGTCACTCATCTTTTTACCTGAGAAAAGCTGGAGTACGTATGTTCCTGTACTATTTGGGTCAGGAAACAAAGGCTTGCCACCTCCCCTCCAATAAAGTTTTATTGGAATACATTCATATTCATTAGTTTACACATGTCTGTGGTTGCATTTGGCTACAATGACAGAATTAAGTTTTGGCAGACACCATATCGCCTGTAAAGCCTGTGGCCCTTTAGAGAATACCATTTGGTGACTTCTATTCTAAAATATAGATAAATGAATCCGACTTCAGTCTAAGTTCTAGAAGACCTTCACTGGAATGTATATGCAGCCTTACATTTATGGACTCTGAATAGAAACTACATTTTTAACAAAGAAAATTACATTATTGTGGTGTAAAATTATTTCTAATCTTATAGCCTTACAAACCCCTGGAAAAATATCAAGTGGACTCTGTATTTACTCTAAGGACTGGAGGCAAGTGGACAGGTTTGCTGTGGACTGAAGTACTTGGTATTGAGAGTCGAAAGGGAGGAAAGCAGGTGGTCCATGGGAACTGTGTGGGCAGAGAAAGGAGTAGAATGAAGTATTTGGGGTCCTATGGAACTGAACCAGCGCAAGGTCCTGCCACTTCTTTCTCACCCTGTTCCCTAACTCAGAGACTTGATTCTTTCCACTTCAGCCCCATGCGTCCCCAGAGATGTGAGGAGGCATGTTCTTGGCTGCAAAACCTGGAAAACCCATGACAACTGAGTGTCTCTCCCCTTCATGGGCCACTTACCTGGGGTAAAATATCTGTCTTTCTGTGCCCTACCAAAAACCAAACTAAACCCGTTGTGGTCGAGTTGGGTCTGACTCACAGTGACCTCAGGGGGCAGATGAGCACTGTTCCGTAGGGAGCACCTGGTGGACTTGAACTGCCGACCTTTGGGTTAGCAGACCTAGCACTGTGCCCTGGTGAGGATCAAATGTGATATAAAAATGTTAGTTGTTTTTGTTCTAGTTTTTAAACAGCGGACTTGCAAATGAGATTTTTTGCTGTTTTCAGCCTATAAATTAAAGTTATGTGTTTGAAAACTAAAATACAGCTACTCCTCACTTGTAGACTGTCTCATTATCTGATATTTTGCCTTTATGACAGTAATGAAAAATCTGCCCTGCTACTATTTTGTGCATTAAGGACCAACATCCAGCAGTCATGAATGCTGAGGTCCAAGGCGAGAGTAACGCTGGCTGTGGTGGTTAAGATTATGTGTCGGCTTTTCTGGACTGTGATTCGTAATAGTTTGGTAGTTATGTAATGAGGTAGTTATTCTCCATTTTGTAATCTAATGTGTTCATCCTCCATTTTTGTATTAATGCCAAATTTTTGCATAAAAACCGTCGTTGAAACCTAACCATGTTAATAAGTGAGGAGTATGGACCCTAGTTCATGCTTGTCACATCCGTCTCTGTTTACTGCTTAGGTATCTAAAGTTTGCATGAATCTTGGAAAATAACTAGTTTTTCCTGTGATAAAATAATTCTTCACTGGGAAGAAAATAAACTTCCAAAATTATATTTCACTGTGACCTATTTCTTTTGTCTTTTTGTTTCTTTAATTTTCAGTTTTGTGCCTTTGTTTCTAGAGAAATAATCTTGCAGATGTTGTTTTCCCTTGTAATCAGTTACTGTGCTATCTGAGTCATCACCGGACACGATATTTCGGTAAATAGTGATTTTACAATTGCTCTGAGGCAGATGTGTTATGTGATGTGAAGAACGCTGGCTGATAACCTTTCTGGTTATTCAAGCAGTAAGGAGAAATGGAGCAAGTTTTGTCTAGATATACATCTTGAGATCAGAAAACAGCAGAAGATTTGTGTTGAATGATTTCAGCAAAATACATAGTGTTTGTGTGGCTATGAATGGGGCAGTAATCGTTTTAAAAGGTAAACAATGTGTTTTAGAATAAATGGCCCTTCATATTGAGTTATACATACTTTCTTTTAAACATCATGCATATGAGTTGTTAAATACAGCCTTGGCCTGATTGTCCAGAGACTTGCTTTAAACTCGTTACTCATGCTGTGTGGTGTCAGGCCTTTAACCAAGCAAACTGAAGCTAATCTGTGTTTACTCCTTCACCTGTAAACTAGGGTGTAGAAATGGCTATCTTACTGCAGCTTTCTGAAAGAAGAGGGATATCTTCTTAATGTACAAATAAATGGCTATTTTAGACAGTTACTTAAAAAAAATCATAATACGTAGTTGTTTGACATCCTAGGTCACAAATTTTCTCCTTCAGAACAATTAATTTTTGCTATCTTATGGACAAAACTGAAAGGATCCTAATGCTTTTGTTTCAGTATGTTTTTTTAAACTATCACTTACCATTAGCTGTTTTTAAAATCTAGCAAATTGTGCCACAATTATGGCTCATTAATAACAACATAAATTGACTCAATGGCATTGGGTTTAGTTGGTTTTTAGTGACAATGCATCAAAGTGATATGCAATTAATTTGCCTTTGAAGTTTCACAAATAGGTTTTAGAAAAGCTACTGTATGGTGAAATACAGGTTTAACTCAATGTTACTGTCATTTTTTGTCACAGTTTCATAGGAGAGAAGCTACAGTGACAGCTGCATTAATTTATTCAACAAATATTTATTGAACACCTAACCTGGTGGCATAGCAGTTAAGAATTTGACTACTATCTAAAAGGTTGGGAGTTTAAGTCCAGCAGCTACTCCTAGCAAACCCTGTGGGGTGGCTCTACTCTGACCTGTAAGGTTGGTATGAATCAGAATCAACTTGACAGCAATGGGTTTGGTTTGATTTTTTATTACATGGTAGGCCCTGCACAACAATAAAAGTATTGTACATAGCTGAGAATAAAACCCATAGGCTGGAATATGTATTGGTATGCTTGGATTGTAAACATTTGGGAAAGTTAATTTATCTTAGGTAAATGAACTACTCATTTTATCCCCATGTTGTGATTATAGAATTTAACAGGATTGTATTTAATCCTTTAAAATTTTCATGAGACTCTTCCTTTGTTTTTGGCATGGGTAAGCTAATCTTATGCATTTGCATGGAGGAGTTAAATTCAGCCAAGACTGTCACATTTTGCTATAAAGATTTCATAATATTAACCAATTCCTCCCCTTCAGTGTCAGCAAAGGCATCACCCACAAATTTGGTAGTCTTCCCTGTTACAGACATTCCCAAACTGGCTAAATTTTATGGGAAAAGCAGTTTACAAACTAATAAGTTAACTTGTTATCATACTTCCAAAATGTGTGCTAATTGTTCCTCTGCATACTACATGTTAATTGTAGACTATTAGTGATAATTAATAAAATAGACCATTAATACATTAAATTATACTTGTACTTACCCCACTACGTTGATAGCTTCCCGTGTCTTTGATTATACATTGTAGAGCAAAGCCTTGTCATAAATTTCATTTGCTAATATTAGCCACCCACATCCCAGCCTTAGGAATCAAAGTATTAACCCATGGCTAACTGATAAGTTTGTTTATTGTTCTTTCCTGTTGTAAAGATTGTCTAGCATTTAGCTTTTATTATATATAAACACATGTGTCTACTCTAAGGCAAATCCATAGAAGTCCAAATAAACACTTATAAAGAGTAGACTTTATTTAAAAAAAGCAAAAATCTAATTAAGAGAACAGTTACTCATAATGTAAACAGTTTTTATTTTAAAATAATTTACTTTATCTCCATTAGGTCATAACTTGCCTAGTTCATTTGAAATAGCACTTGATGTACAAAATATGAATACACTTTATTTTTCAAGAGTAAACCTTTCTGTAAAGCATGAAACGTTTCTGGTTTAGGATGCCTATCTATTTTATGAATGATTTATGAGACTCCTGTAAAATTAGTGTTCTTAAAAATTAACTTGTTAACTTTGTAACAAAGGAAAGAGTGATGGCTTCCACAGTGTGAAACATAAAATTGAATAACAGAACATAGATTTCAGACAAATAAAAGATAATTTTCAAGTCAACAGTATGGTAAAATTTTTATTATTGGTTTGATTCTTTTGCTTCATAGGAGATACAGCAGATGAGCAGCAAGTGGCAACAAGAGGTAAAAGTTCAGAAGTAGAAGGCAACCAACATTTGGAGGTAAGTGATACAGAGGAGAGTCTCTGCGGAGTGAAACTGAACATACCACTGTGAGCGCATATTCCTCTGAGGGTAAAATTAACATCTACTCTTGCTATGGAGACAGGCGCCTAGAAACCACTAAGTTTATTGTAAAGAAACAGATGATCTGCAGAAAGCCCAAGGGCTAACCATATAGGTAGTGACTTGCAAAGGGCTAACTGTTGCCTTTCTATTGAAAAAGAATAACTAGAGCACTTAAGTTAAACATTTGTGCTATTTTTAGTTACAGAATATTTTTAAATACATTTGAATAAATAAGTAGTATTTCTAAATAAAATAATCAGAAGAATTATAAAATTTGTTGGGAACCCAGGTGATGTAGTGGTTAAGTGCTGCGTCTGCTAACCAAAAGATCTGCAGTTTGAATCTGCCAGGTGCTCCTTGGGAACTCTATGGAGCAGTTCTGCTCTGTCCTATAGAGTTGCTATGAGTTAGAATTGACTCGACGGCAGTGAGTATAGTAGTACAGGATAAAGTTTGTATGAATGCATAGGGCAAGGTTTGAAAATACACCGTTCGGAACCGTATTGCCTTTACTGTTTCCAGCATCAGAGTGAATTCTCTGTAAGTGCTCTGTACAATGAGCAACTTTTCTTTCTTCCTTTCTGCTTGAAAAAACTATTCTTTAAGGTAGTCAAAAATACGGCACTTGGCTTGGCTTGGCAGTCAAAAATATGGTGAGGACACTTCTATATGCTAGATTCACAAATTTGAAACTTTCAGCATGGTGACACATGTCTACTTGTATTCTGCTTGTAGCACATGAGGATGTTGCCGCTGACCAGAGTGAGGCCAGGAACCTGGCTGTTTGGTTCCGCACTGTATCCTCAAAGCCTCGTGCAGAGTAGGCAGTGAAAAAGATTTGTGAAATGAATGAATCAATACAATCACAAACTATAAGCTAAAAGTAACATTTATTTAAAGAATAAAGGTTGTTTCTTTTTATCTCTTAGATTCAGATTTTTCACAATGAGCGAATGTTTTATAACCAAGAAAAACATATTTAAATAAGTGAGTTATGATGTAAATTATGAAGGAAAAAACCCAAGCCCATTGCTTATGAGTTGATTTCAACTCATAGTAACCCTGTAGGACAGAATAGAACTGCCCCATGGAGTTTCCAAGGAGTGCCTGGTAGATTGTAACTGCTAACGTTTTGGATAGCAGCTGTAACTCTTACCCACTATGCCTCCAGTGTTTCCAAATTATGAAGAGGAAAGTAAAAAAGGAGGCTTTGCCATCAAATTGTACACTCATTCTTTCCTTCATGCAGCATGCACCAAATATTTATTAAGCATTGACTGTATTCGAGGTGTTGTATGAGATGCTGAGAGTAAAGTGGGGAAAAATGTTATTCGCTGAATGTTCAGTGAGTGCCGACCACAGGCAGCATCTTTGATAGGAAGTAAAGGTTGACGTATTTGGGGCTTGAGTAAGAACCACTAGCATGGGTTCAAAAATCACCATGATTTCTTGAGTTCAAAGACTTAGTTATATGATTTGTTGGACATATCTTCAGAAAAATCAGTTATTTTTAAAAGTTGATTTATTGATAGAAGGAATTCCAAGACGGCTTTTGAAGAGAAAATTTTTTGAGATTGTGATCCTCAGAGACTTGAAACTAGCTCATTATTGTGCTACCTACTTTCTAGCCTCTCAGATAATCATTAAAGCTGGATTTATCAACTCGTAATGAATATTTCAGAAGCATCTTGTGTCTGAATAGCTGATAGGCACTGAGAGAACTGTTAGCTATCATAGTTCACAAATGTAGCAAAATGAAATAGATTATAGAGTGAAATCACAATGCACGAGAATAATAAACTGCTTTTAGGAGCTATATGTGATTTACCACAGCCAAGCCAGATAATTGTTTACTTCAGTCTTAAGTGTCTAAAATGGAATTCATTGTACCCCTCCCTTAAAAATACAAAACAAAAAAGCATAGTTGTGTGCTCCCATACCTAATACTGTATCTTGATGACGTCATCCAGTGTCCTGGCTTTAAGTTCCACATCAGTTTCAACAGAGGAAGAAATGCCGTTGGGGGTGTCAGGAGAGGCATCATTCATCATGTGAGCTTGTTGGTTGTCACTGCTGCTTAGTGCCATGGAGTCAGTTCTGACTCATAGTAATCCCATGTGATTGAGTAGAACTGCCCCTAGGGTTTTCTTGGCTGTAATCTTTACTAAAGCAGATCACCAAGTCTTTCTCCTGGGGATCTGTTGGGTGGGTTGAAGCAGTCAATCTTTCCGTTAGCAGCTAAGTCCTTAACCACCGTGCCACCGGGGCTCCTCAGGGGAGCTTAGAACCATGAAGAATTTTTTTTTTCTTTCTAGTCATATTGTTATATGATTAAGGTAAATTCCTGTAAAATGAAATCCCTCATTAAGAATGGTTTAAAAATACAGAAGCATAGCATGATATGAAACTACTGTACACACATGAGTTGCAGTGACAGCTGATGATGAGTTCTGAAATGAATCTAACTTGACCTGTCTGACCTGTTGCCAGGTCAGACTCTGACTCATAGCTACCGTATAGGGCAGAGTAGAACTGTTCCATAGAGCTTCTATGGACTGCCTGGTGGATTTGAGTTCTGAGCTTTTTTGGTTAGCAGCTGTAGCACTTAACCACTGCACCACCAGGGTTTCCAAATAGGCCTGTGCTACAGCATACTTCTAATGGTTGTTAAAATGTCTTGCAATCTGTGGTATTTTTCCCTTCTGTTTTGCAGTCTAAGTGTACTTCCAAAGTGTGTTACCTCTGCTAGTGTAATTCTTTCACTGACATCATTGAAGTTCTAATGTCTAGAGGGAATAGAAGTTAAAAAAACAGATCTGGTTTGGTCTTCAATTAGGTTAGTTTTTTGAGAGTTGGATTCTGATGTAATTTAATATATCTGCCTAAAAGACATTCTCTGAACAACAGCCTATTTATTTGTATGAGCTAACTCATAAGACTTTTTATTTTGTGAAACTGAAAATAATGCAGTGTTCATACCAGAATATCTCAGTTCTTCAATACTTCCTGAAGCATTATTTGTTGTTTGTCCCTTTCTCAGTCTCTGTATCTGAATATTTTAGGGTTTCTTTCTATGATGACTTAAAACTAATTGCTGCTGTTTCTCCCTTATGTGTGACCCTAAAGTATCACCACCTAAAATAGGGTAACTTAGGTAGAATTCTTGAACTATCTAGTCATGAAATGAGGCCTTCTGAAGGTACACTCGAGTTCACATGTAGGAGCTCTCTAACTTTTAACAGAATTCATCATGGTTTTGGTGTATAGAGTATGAGCTCCTAAATATCTGTGTTGGGGGCTTATGAAAATTAAAGGCATTAGGCTGTAGTACATGTGGAAAAGTTGTAATTTGGAGTAAATGCATATCCATGCATTCCTCCTTTTCTTCTGATTACCTTTTTGGATAAATTTTAATGGTAAATTGAAATGATATTTCAGCTCCTATTGCCTTTTGCTTGTCACTGAGCCTGTGGCATACAGTTCAAGAAAGTGAATCCACAGATTTTTGAGTGACCTGGTGTTGAGATTTTGTCCTTATGACCCATCTCTTAAAGGATTAAATGCTGCAGGGAAGAAAGTAAATTAGTCATTATTTTGTAAACTTCAGTCTTGGAAAGTGGTTTTTATGCTATGAAAACTGGGACCATATAGGCTTCAGATTCATGAGTGGATGTGTTATTTTTAGTTTTGTAGGGTTATCTGGCAGTTATGAACATGTACATTTGAATTTTCAAATAATTATATCCAATTTTGGTAGCTGTTAATTTTATCCTACCTTTAGCAGATATTTTTAGATTGTTTATGAAACTTAAATTTGTCTTATATTTGTAACTGCAAAAAATTATTTTTAAAATGTACATTTATTTTTAGTCTCCATGACAGAGGAATATCTGTATTTAATTGGTTCCATGGCCTAAAGATAACAAAATAGAATAAGAAGCAAACAAAAACTACCCACAAAAGCATAATTCCAGTTGTATTTGTCTTGAGTGACAACTAATTCACATATGCATGTGGAGACACATATAAAGTAATATCTAACAGATGGTGTAGCTGCAAAGTAGGATTTATAAAGATTATTGTCAGCTAGTGGTATTGAGGTACTCCTGTTGTTATACTAACAGAAGACAGAAAAGTTACTTATAATAATGAACTGTGGCACTAATATCCCCCGGCTTCTGTTAACCGAAGTCATTTATTGCATATTTAAAATATTTCTTAATGAAGACTTAATCTCACAACCAGTTTGTACTTGGAAATTTAATAGACAGCAGTTGCAAAAACAGTAACTAAGGTAGTAGCAACAAAATAAAAAATGGTTTATTAAAATTGTTCAGTAAATATTAGGATCCCTGAAGCTAAATAAAGGATTTAGGGACTTTTCTTTGTTTATTCAGGTCATTTCAAGCATGCCTCTTAATCTCCTACATATTGGTAGTTGGAATACAATTATAAACAAAATCTTGAGTTATTTTGAACCAGCTATAAAGTCTGTATTATGTATTTAAACATAGCTTAATGATATGTACAATTCATGATTTAGTAATTCAGGAAACAAAAATACAGTGTTTGAAAATGGTCTGAAATGTGCAGATTAATGAAGCATATTTACTTTTGTATTGCTTGTAATGTGTTTTTGTTTTTTAATTTTCCTGGGAAGCCCTGGCAGTGTAGTGATAAGAGCTATAGCTGCTAACCAAAAAGTTTGCAGTTGGAATCCACCAGGTGCTCCTTGGAAACCCTGTGGGGCAGTTCTGCTCTGTCCTATAGGGCTGCTGTGAGTCAGAATCAAGAAGATGGCAGTGTTTTATTTTCGTTTTTATCTTCTAACAGGATGATAGAAAAAATGCCCAAATATTGTACTTCTTAAAACTAGTATAGAAGCCTTCCTAATGTGCAGGGACTAATTTTCTTGTTGCCTTTATTTCAGATAGTCCTTACAACAAATTGGAATACCTTTTATCTTCATGAATTCCATATGATGTAGACTTTAGTTACCACTCCTTAAAGAGGATAGTAAGACCGGTCCATTAAAACCTGGGTTCTGTGTGAAAAAGAATTTGAGTTGCTTGGCCTAGGAAACAGGAAACTTACGGGACGTGTTTTCAGAAATAGTTTTGAGAATGTCAAGCATTCATAGAACATCTATGGGGCACCAGGGTTTTGGTTTAAATACAAGATAGTATCAACTGGTTTGTTGCTGTTGTGTGAATTCCAACTCATAGTGACCCTAAAGGACACTGTAGAACTGCCCCATAGAGTTTACAAGGAGTGGCTGATGGATTTAAACTGCTGATTTTTTGGTTAACAGAACAGCTCTTACCTACTGCTCCAGCAGGACTTGGTATAAATTAAAAGTGTTAGAGGTACAAAGATGATCACAAAATGTTTGTTCCTGCAAGACATTTATAGTCCAAATACAGGTAGGTATCATGATCCTTGATTATTGTAGACAGGTTAAATTGACGCAACCAATTATGAAAACATTTTGACAGTAAGTATCAAGAGCCATAAAGATGTTAATATTCTTTGATCATAATTCTCCTTTAGGATTCTATTCTAAGGAGAATAATCTTTGCATAAGAAGGTATATGTGCAAAGAAATGGCATATCTACTTTCGTTTTCTGTAACTGACATTTATGATTGAGTTTGAATAAACTTAAAGACACTTGGTTTTGGAATTTCAGTTAAAAATATAAAATTCAAAATTGCATGTACAGGTTGATCACTGCTAAATAAAAGCTATCCAGAGAAAGATGATGTAATATGTACAAACATTCAGAGTAGTTGTATTTGGTATGATAGGTATATGGGTTAAATAATTCTTTCCAGTTTTCTGCTTTTTCAGTTTCGCTAAAACCAGTGTATCTTATTCTTTAAATGGTAATAAATGGTGGTAGGGAAATAAATTCACTCAAAGACAGTTTTTACTTAATAAACCCACTGCCATCAAGTAATAAAAGTATTTTCTATGGTAAGAAAACAAGTAGAACAATCTGTTGAAAATGATCTTTAGGAGATATGTTGGCACTTTGTTGCCTTGGTTCAGTTAGGTTTAAGATCTCTGCTTAGTTGATCACAGATTACCAATCATGATTTATCACGTTTCCAACAGAGAGAAAGCTGAGGCACACTTACTGAGTCACTCACTGTATGAGTGACTGTAAGAGACCCTTGCACACTGACTCAAAGGTCATTTTTCATGTCTGATTGGAAACTTGATGGCCTGAGCCTTTATCATAGATCAGCCTGACTGCCACTGTCATTGTATCAGTTAGAAGTCTATTCTCCACTACCCCCCAACAAACAAGTTTCTGTTCTACTGCTTTGAATAGGTATTTGCCTAAAAACCTTGCTGCTTCCTTTTTATCTGTGATGCTAACACTTAATTTCAAAATACTAACATAACTTTATAAGTAGTTAGCTAGTGAGGTTTCATTTTATCAGAAAAGTGCCAGGAACTTTTTTCCTTCTTTATTTCTCGTAGAATAAAGTCCTTTCGAATTACCGAATAAACTAGGAAGTGAAGCATAGAGTATTACATTGTTTGTTTCATGAAAACAATCATTTAAATTCTTGGGTGAGCTTATTTTTTCATGCAAGATACCTTTTGGTGAAAAAGGTTTTGTAGAAAACATTTCTCCACCAGACTTTATTTACGTGTGAATTACTAGGTCATATAAAGTAATCAATAATACATTATAGCATAGCAGTGATTGTGAGGATGGCTCGGGACTGGGAAGTCTTTCACTCTGTTCTATCTAAGATCTCTGTGAGTCAGAACTAACTCGATGGCACCCAACAACAACAGCGTGTAGTGAAGTGGTGTATGCTTTCTTGATTCTTCTGCTCTCTAAGTACATGATCCATGAGAAGTTGTTCAGATTCTTCCCAACTTTATTCTTAGTCTATGAAATAGGTCGGTTAGATGCCATGTGTGACATCTTCTCCAGTGTCAGAAGTCAAGGCTCTTTACCTCTTTGAAAAGTGAATTGGGATTTTGCCATTCGTTCTCAAATGACTTTGTCAACCTTTATACTACTACTTTGATGGGGACGCAGGAGTCTGCTACATAATGAGATTTTAAGCATTGACTAATCCAGGTTTTGTGCTTCTTAGGAAGGAATAGTTCAAGAGCCCTTGTAGGTAAATTGTCCTTCTTTGCAAGTTGCTTCAAAAATTCTTGCTTTGCTAACAAAGTCTGTTTTGAGAAATTATGAATTCACTCGCTGGTTAAAAAACAATTAAAACACATTATTTACTTAAATCTGTAAATTCTGACTTTCATGTTTAACTGTCAGATTAGC
This sequence comes from Heterohyrax brucei, assembly GCA_028571685.1. Classification (NCBI taxonomy): domain Eukaryota; kingdom Metazoa; phylum Chordata; class Mammalia; order Hyracoidea; family Procaviidae; genus Heterohyrax; species Heterohyrax brucei. Next base: position 71,818,243 of record CM053147.1, read on the forward strand.
ATAGATTTTTTTCCCTAAATTTTATTTTGTTATTGCTGTTGAGAAACTGTGTTGTAGCTTTTTGCTTACATGATATGGTTTTCTGTCTCCTACATAGAAATTATTATTTTAAAAACCATACAGAATATCTTATTTGCGTTTTGTTAGTAACCTCATTGTCATTGTTTCCATTTTTTGTTTTCCTCAACATATTTTCCAGTGTTGCCATTTTTCACAAGCAAATTCTCAATGCTTTTTACATGTACTATTTTTAAATGTACAATTCAGTGACATCAAGAACATTCTTCAAGTTGTACAACCATTCTTTGTCCTCTTCTTCTGAGTTATTACTCCCTCGTTTACTTATGCTCATTGGCCCCTAATGCTCCTCTCTCATCTTCTGAGTTGCTGGTGTCAATTTAATCCCATAGTAGATAGTTATTATAAGAATGTAATACTCAAAGCAGACTTTTTTTTTACTATCTAGGCTAAAGTATTGTTCAGTGTTAGAACACTTTAGAGGATATTTCGATTTAAAAATTATCTTAGGATAATAGTTTCAGGAATTCCTTCACCCTCCATGACTCTAGAAAGTCGGTAGTCTGTGAGAATTTGAAATTCTATCCTATATTTTCTCCCTTTTAATCAGGATTCCATTGCCTAAACATTGTCATAAGCATGGTGGTAAAGGGGTGTAAGTATTAAGGCTGGTAACCAAAAGGTAGGCAGTTTGAATCTCAGGCACTCCTTGGAAATTCACGATGAGTCGGAATAGACTCAATGGCAATGGATTTGATTTGGTTTTTGGTAAACATTGCCCAGGTAAGTGAATGTAAGGCCTGCTAATAAAGTTTGTAAAGATCCCTTCTGTAACTTCAGATTTGAATATTTTTTTACTACTATATTTGTGTCCTGTTTCAGTTTTGCTGGAAAAATTGTAATTGAAAGGGCATGATTCTGGTACTTTCTTCTGGCTTCCATTGGGGTTAACTTGCAGAGTGAAACATAATGCTCATTCATCCTAGCCAGTAAGGACAGATCACGTGAGGTATATGAGAGCTGCCCATATTTCCTTCCAAAAGTGCACATATGGTGTGGGCAAGCCAGTAATGTGAGTTTTATGCAATGTTTCTGCTCATGTACACAGTCTGTTGCCCAGCACCAGTTATTCCCTGCCAGAAACCCAATGAACCCACTGCTTTTGTAGTGCTACTTGATAAAGCTAGGTAGCTTCAGATGACCACAGTGGTATTTATTTAACTTCATCCGTCTTAGTTTTTTAAAGTTATACTGCAATTAGAATCAAAGAACCAGAGCCTTATCCTTAACACTGTGTGGAGCCACATTAGCTCCAATAGATGTGTTTATTATATATGTTTAGAAGGAGGAACCAAAATATGGCAATACTAGCTTTTTACTTACAAGATCTAGTTTTCTATCTCCAATTGAGAAATTATTATTTTAAAAACTGCACAGGATATTTTGCTTCTATTTCGTAGTGACCTTGTTGTCATTGTTTCCTTTTTTACTTTCATAGTTCTTAAAACCCCAGAATCAGCAGGGTGAACTGTCCATGTTGGGAGAACAACTGTTCCCTGTTTCCCACAGCCATCCTTTTTCTAATACTGTTTTTTCAATTAGTAGGAAATGATCTTTATTTCTTCTTTTTTAGTTCATGTTACTCTCATAATTTCTTGAGACTATATTAAAAAAAAGACTTAAAGCACAAGCATATTTATGCTGTCGTCACACAGCTAGAGACTCTTGAAGGATAAAATCCCGCCGAACCATTAGGTAATGGGAAAGTAGCTTGCACATATGTATTTGGTCTAATTGGCATGATCTGAATATTCCGCTTCATACTTTCCTGAGGATTTGTGTCTGTGTCTGTGTCTATGAATATACTTTTCAGAGTGCACCAGCATGAATGCATAGATATGAAAATTATACCTTACTTAAGCTCAACCAAATTTATATAGATTTAATTTTTTTTTTTTTACCTATTTAACAGGCTCCATCCTGTACTACCTATTATTTTTTAAATGATGAACTTCTGTTTTCTTTCTACTCTGTTAATAATTGAGGTTAATTTCCCTCTGTCAGTATTCACTTTTGGGGTGTCATATTCTTAGGAATGTACCTTTTACACATCATCTCTTAAGTTAGTTAACTCCTTATGGGTGTGAATTCTAAGTTTTTTCTTACAGTAATACAATAGAAAAATATATATATTAGAACTACCTAATGTAAAAGCTAAAAGCTCTGTGTGTGTGTGTGTCTATTTCAAGTAATAGCAACTTACGTTGTCTCTACCTTTTTGTGCTATTTGGAGAGGGAGCGTAAACTACTGTACAGAAGAGCACAGTGATTGTTGACTTAAGTATCATTTACATAACAGGAATGGGCTTATGAAAACTTTCTCCAAACTTCTTAAATAAAAAGTCAGTAAACCCTTGCATAATCTTATGTTTTTTAAAATTATGTTTTAGGTAAAAGTTTGCAATTTGAAGCAGTTTCTCACACAAAAACTTACACACACCTTGTTATGTGATACTAGCTGTTCTCCCCGCACTGTGACAACCCAATTCTCACCTCTACCCCAAATTTCCCATATCCATTCAACCAGCTCCTGACCCCTTCTTCTTATCTTGTCTCTGGTCAGGAGATAGCCATTAGTCTATTGTATCTACTTCAGCCAAGAAGCACATTCTTCACCAATATCATTTTATGTCTTATAAACCCCTTCCAGTCTTTGCGTGAGACATTGGCTTCTGGAATAGTTTCAGTTCTGGGCTAGCAGAGAGTCCCAGGGTCATGTCTTCTAGAGACCCTTCAGTCTGTCAGACCATCAAGTATTGTCTTGTACTAGAGTTTGAGTTCTGCATCCTGCATTTCTCCTCGTCCATCAGGACCAACTTTTTGTTGAGTTCACTGTAAGGGGAGTCATTGGCGATAGCTGAGCACCATGTAGTTCTTCCGGTCTCATGTTGATGTCTGTGGTTTATATGGCCCTTTTTGTTTCTTGGGCTCATGTTTTCCATGTCTTTGATGTTCTTCATTCTTTTGCTCCAGGTGGATTCAGATTAATTGATGCTTCTTAGATGACTGCTTGCTACCTTTTATACCCCTAGATGCCATTCACTGGAGTGAGAGGCAGAACATTTTCTTAATAAACTTTGGCATAACCTTATTTTCTCAGTGGTTTTGGTGGGAGAATAGTTTTGAAGAAAAAGAATTGCAGCACTGATACACTTATTGTACTACAAAGACCCTGTAGAAACCACCTTGTAACACTGGGTGCAGCAGTTAAACACTCTCAGTTGCTAATGGAAAGGTTGGCAGTTTGAACCCACTCAGCAGCCCCTTCTAGATAAAGACCTGGAAATCTGTTCTGATAAAGATTACCCCGTAGAAAACTGTGGGATTGTTCTACTGTGTCATCCATGAGTTGGTATGAGTTGAAATTGACTCTGTAGCACCTAACAGTAAGACTGTTCAAAAGGGATACTGTGTCAGATCAGAAAGAGGTCTGTTTTAGTTTGTTGGATAAATCTCCATTAATATTACTTGCTTTTCTTTCTTTTTTTTAAAGCTCCATCTGTTGACATGGAAACCTGCGCCACTCTTTTCTGGGATTTCGACTCAAATAATTGTAGTTTTACTCAGAAAAATAGATTCACATTTGATGCAACTTTATTTAGTTACCAAAAGATCCATGAGAACCCTTTGTTTGCAGTTTATTGATTTGGTGATTTCTTCTTTGATGGTCTCTTTGTTGGTGTAAAGGAATCCTACTGATTTACTTATGTTTATCTCATATCCTGATACTTTGATGAACTCTTCTACTAGTTCCAGTAGCTAACTTAAGGATTCCCCAGAATTCTTGTGCATATACAATCATATCATTTGCAAATAGGGAGATTTTTACTTCTTCTTTGCTGATGTGGATGCCCTTTATTTCTTTGTCTTGTTTAATTGCCCTGGCTAGAATCTGTAATACAATATTGAATAGGTGTGGTAAGCTTGGGCATCCTTGTCTAGTTTCCATTTACAGGGGGAATTCTTTCAGTCTCTCTCCATTCAGGATGTGAGTGGTTGGCTTTGCATAGATGCCCCTTATTGCACTGAAAAATTTTCCCTCTATTCCTGTTTTTGCTGAGAGTTTTGTTGGACTTTGTTGAATGCCTTTTCTGAATCAATTGACAAAATCAGGTGATTCTTATACCTTGTGCTATTTAAGTAGTTGATCAGATTAATTGTTTTTCTGATGTTGAACCAGCGTTGCATGACTAGTATGAATCCAACTTGTTCACGACAAATTATTTTTTGAATGTGCTGTTGAATTCTATTGGCTAGAATTTTGTTGATGATTTTTGCATCTGGGTTCATGAGTGATCTTGGTCTCTAATTTTCTTTTTTTTTGTGTGGGATCTTTTCCTTGCCTTTGGTATCAGGGTTATGCTGGCTTCATAGAATAAATTTGGGAGTAATTTCATCTCTTTCTGTGCTGTGAAATAGTCTCGGTAGTATTGAAGTTAACTCCTCTCTAAAAGTTTGGTAGAATTCTCCAATGAATAAGAACCAGATGGTGCCCAGCCACCACCAGTGATAGCCGTGATGGGGTTCACAAAGTTGAGTCTCACTGGAAACAAAATAAGAAAAAGGGGTGCACCCTGAAATCACCACTGAAAGACCACAGTTGATGGTCCAGGGGCCTTGAAGTTCTCCTGGGGGCATAGTCCCTGGCCCTGATGCTGCCCCCATCCATAAATCATAATGGAGGTCAACTCTTTGGATAGGAATGGATTAGACTTGGAGACACAGAGTGACCATATCGTGTGTGCACTTTATGGTTTCATGCGTCTACAGGATGTCATCCTGCTGACCTCTTACTGGAGGTGAGGGAGAGGGCAGGGAAGAGGGGATAAGAAATGGTTAGGAGGATATGACATGTAGAACAGAGAGAAGGAGTGTGCTGTCATTGGGCAGGGAGAGCAGTGGGAGCTGCACATAGGTGGGCATGCAAATTTATATGGGATTGTACATTTTTACTCAATCATAATAAAAAAGAATTTTTTTAAAAAAGGAATTCTCTGGTGAAGCCATCTGGCCAGGAATTTTTTTATTTGGTAGGCTTTTTATTATTTTTTCAATCTCTTCTTCTGTGATGGGTTTATTAAGTTGTTCTGCTATTCCTTGTGATAATTTTGGTAGGTGATGTGAATGTAAAAATTTGTCCATTTCCTCTAGGTTTCCAAATCTGTTAGAGTACAGTTTCTCGTAATATTCTGTTATGATACTTTCGATTTTGGTTGTGTCTGTTGTGACATCTCCCATCTCATTTCTTATCTGGGATATTTGTTTCCTTTCCTGTTTTATTTATTTATTTATTTATTTTTGTTAAGTGTCTTAGGCTGGATTTTTATTTTAAAGCACAAGTGGAAGCTTTGCGGTCTCATGCTGTGTAAGAGACCTCAGAGCTTCCACTTGTGCTTTAAAAGAAAACTTTGTGTCCCCCCAAAAATATGTGTAGCTGTGTGGCTGGGCCATGATCCCCAGTACTCTATGATTGTGCCCCATTTTGTGATTTTCCTGTGCTGTGTGTTAAAGGATTAGGGTAGTACTGTAAATCCCTTCATAGGATCACCTCTTTGCTCCACTGTAAAGGGAGTTTCCCTGGAGTATGGCTTGCACCACCCTTAATCCTTTTGTCCTACAAGAGATAAAAGGAAAGAGAAGCAAGCAGAAAACGGGGAACCTCACACCATCAAGAAAGCAGCACCGGGAGAAGAGTGTGTCCTTGAGACCTGAGGTTCCTGCACCAAGACGCTCCCTGGACAAAGACTGGTGCAATACCGAACTTTACTGCAGAGTCAACAAAGGGGAAAGCCTTCCCCTGGAGTGGCCATCCTCAATTTGGACTTGTAGCCTACTAGACTGTGTAAGAATAAACGTTCCTTTGTTAAAGCCATCTACTCTGTGGTATTTCTGTTAGAGCAGCACTAGCTGACTAAAACAGTTATGTTAGCAAGTGGTTTATCAGTTTTGTTACTGGTGCCTAGTCCAATCTGACAACCCTATGCCAGATCCTAGTACTCCCCAGACGTCCACACTGCTCCATTTAATTATCATTCCAGGCCTTAGTTCTCAGAGGAAGTTGAGGAGACGTGTGTCTAGTCCACCATATTGCCCCTGTCCCCTTATTTGCAATTTTGCACTGCCTAAACTTAAACATGGTTAGCTTGGTTAATAGCATACAATTCTCTAACTTCTTGTCCAAATACTTTTTAAAAAATATCAGACCATTCAGTTTATTTTAACAAATACTTCTTGAACACCTGTTTTGGAAAAAGCTCTATTAAACATTGTTGTGCATGTCTGAAAATTTTTGAATTTTTATTCTGCTCAAGATTTGTGGTTAAAAAATAGTCTGTTGTAATTCTAAAAGTTTATCATGTCAAGATCAAGCAAGACAATTGACCATAACTGAAAGCAGAGTTCAGCACTGGACATTTGAGCTGCCACCTATCAGTTGACCAAATAAATAAGTTAACTGTAAGTTAACCGTAATGTTGCTTTTCTTTATCAAGTTAAGTGTTAAAGAGTTGTGCATACAAAAAGGTAGTGATGTAGAAGGGTGTAAGATCTGAGAATAATGATGAAAATTATAAACTAAAGAGTGAAATGGGGATTTTTAGTTTTGATGACATGTTAACTGAGTTAATCTCATAAGCAATTAAGATGAATGTTATTATGTCAGGATATTGTTAGTTGTTGATAGAATTTGTACTGAGGACTGCTGGTTATGTTTTCGAACTGATCCTAGAAAAAGTGCTACATATTTCATTGCTGAATATCACTACAGTCACCTTCAAAGTACTCCCTGTGGAAGTGATGCATGATGACAGTGCATAGTTCACTCTATAAAGCAATTTTGGAACTCTTTCTGGAATGGTCATTGTGCATGGTGCCACAGTGGCAGGTTCATGAACTTAACTGTATAGTTATCTATGAGGGTGTTTGCCCCCAATGATTTTTTTTTTTCCCCAAAGATAAAGGAAACCTTGAAAGGAAGACATTTTGATGACATTCAGGGCATCAAGGTTGGTAACATGATAGCTCTGCTGGCCATTCCAGAAGGAGAGTTCCAAAATTGCTTTAAAGGGTGCCCTAGGCACTGGCATTGGTACATAGCTTCCCAAGGGGAGTATTTCGAAGGTGGCCATAGTGATATTCAGCAATGAGTTATGTAGCACTTAGAATAATTAAGTTCGTGGACTTAGTTTGTCAACCTTGTAGTTTTACTAAGTTTGGAATTGCTAATATATTGACTGGAATTTTCAATCATTGCAAAACCTAAACTTGAAATTAAAATTTTCTAGCAATAAAGGAGAAAAAAGAAGACAAAAAACCTCAAACTGGCATTAGGTTTTAAAAATGTTGTGTTTAAAAAATTTTGACTGTTCAGATTTGAGGATTAAATACTGGTTGTACCTCAGGGTCATTTATTTTTATGCTAACAATCATGCCTGCTTTAGTCCTTAGAAAATGACCAGCTGAGTTTCAGTGTAACATACAGGTCCTTAAGTTGTTTTCTTGTCTTTTCATGAGGGCGAAAGAGCTTATTGTCCTGGAATTTAGCATATAGTTTGATCCTCATTTATTTTTAGTCATTCTCTTCTTAATTTGGGGTACTCTTTTCGTGAGGAAAATCTGTCATTCGTACCAATGAGTCATAAACCAGTTCGAGTTTGAGAACTGTGTATTTTACTACGTTGAAGCATTATTTTATTCAGATAATTAACAAACAGTAAAGATGTGACTATTTCACTGAACTGTGGGTAATGTGGGTGATAACTACATCCTCAGAAAAACTAAAACTATGTGGCGGGATCAGAAAAATGGCCAAGGAAAACTAGTTTAATATATATATAGACACTTGCTATTAATAAAAATTAACTATTGACATTTTAGGACTCAGCTCTTGTTTTAATATTATAAGTTGTTTTGTGTTTGTAGCCCACTGTGTTCATTAACATAAAACAATAAGCAGCCTCACTAGTGCCTTGAAATTTGACTGCTAGGAAAACATTTCACAGTAATTAAGAGCAAGACTTTATAAAATTTTTTTTTATTTTTAATTTTAGCTGCACTGCTGAATACAGTCATCTCTAGTCACAGGTGACTATTGAAATTTGACTAATCTGAATTCAGATATGCCAAAAGTATAGAATACATACTAGGCTTTAAAGCCTTGATATGAAAAAAGAATATAAAGAACCTCAATAATATGTAATATTAATTACAGGTTGATGTGATGATATTTTTGGATATAGTGGGTTAAATTATTAAACCCTTTAAGATTATTAAAACATTACATACAATTTATAAAATAATAAATTGACAATTATTTAGATTTATTATTGTGGCTACCAGAAAATTTAAAATTGCATATGATAGTCTAATTGGTTTAAGAATAAAAACCCTAATGTAGCTAGTAAATATAAGTTATTAACAGCCTGTTGGAAACCCTGGTGGCGTAGTGGTTAAGTGCTACAGGCTGCTAACGAAAAGGTTGGCAGTTCAGATCTCCCAGGTGCTCCTTGGAAACTCTGTGCAGCAGTTCTACTCTGACCTACAGGGTTGCTATGAGTCGGAGTTGACTTGATGGCACTGAGGTAACAGCCTGTTTGATTCGTTTGTTTGTCAATCCATTTGGAAGACTGAGAAACTCAACTATTCTTTGGCCCTCTTCATGGACTCTAGGTTGAAGCAGCTATTCTTTGAACTTGCCGCTTGCCAACCCTGTTTCCGGTAACTGGTGGGAATCATTCGGTGGTTATGAAAGGCATCAGTGCCACTTTGTTGTTGGGCAGTCCAGAGGTGTGAGCTGTTCCTACTGGGCCCATACTCTTCTGTCACTCACCCTGATGGCTTTTGTATGGTCATCGACAATTGGTAACATAACAATTTATGTGACCGTAATAATTATGGTTACATAAGTCTAAGCTAACACAGGTTTTTAAAGACCAAATTATGTACTCCCGTGTACCATACTCTGCTATACCATAAATTGTCATGGCTCACATGTCTTATTTCAAACCCCTGTATAAAATTCTGTCACTTAGTATATTACTATGTAGTATTACAGCTAATAATTTCGGCAACCAAAATTGATTTTTTTTTAATGTTATACTTTTATAAGAAACCACCCAGAGCTGAATCTACATGGTAGAGAACCAGGACAGAAACTTATATTAATAATTAGCTCCTCTTCTCCAGTTTTGTTAACTGTTTCCTTGTTAAAAATACTTACGTGCTTTATTTTAAGTTTGTGCATTAATGAATGTTTGGCACTAACCTAAAGTGTTTTGGAGCACTGAGATTAGTTAAAATGGAGTCACATTATGTGAGGCAGTTAGACAGACATTGGTAATAATGAAATCTGCAGAGGTCATTATGTAAAGAAAAAGAATAATGTTTGAATCTGCCATCTACAGTGTTTTTATCCTAGTAATGCATACGTTATGCTAGACCTGTTTTATTTAATTTTATTCTTTCTGCACTTTATATGTGTGAAGTCAGATATTTCTGCTGTGCTATTTGCAGAAATATATGGTACTATTGCTAAAAAAGTAGTAAGTTAAGCTTGTTTGAATGAAATGAGACTGGTAGTTTTTTTGTTTTTTTGTTTTTTTTTTTAATGCCTTTCATCCTAGGCCATCTTTTGTATTTCATGTAAAGGATCATACAGTTAGCATGACATGAGAGTGCCTTTTAAATCTGGTGAATAAGGGGCTCTTTTTCATTCAGCTGATATGCATGCAAGGTGGAGGTCTGTATCCCACCAGTCTCCACACTGTGTAGTGTCTACCCTAAAAGTAACTCCCAGTTTATATTTGTGTTTTAATAAGGAGAGGGGCCTGGGAGTAATAAAAGTGGGCATAAGTGCACAAAAAACAGCCACAATGCTTTAATCTAACTGCTTCAAGATTTGGACACTTGAGCTCTCCACCTTGCCCTGGATTCCAAAGACGAGGACACTGCCCCCACAAGCCTCGTCTTCTGGCAGCCAATTGAGGGCATATTAGTAAGACCTCCATGAACATGAAAAAACATTTTTTTTGTCTTTTCTGTCATTTGTCATGAAAGTATGCTTTATTTTATTTTTATTTTTTTTAAAAAAAACCTAAATGGCCTCTTTTTAGGTAAGTTTTTATTCTGCTGTATTGTTGTGGACTGTTTGCTTTTAAGAAATTCTTGTCTGTGAAGTTGTAGCACTTAAAATATGTCTGTGAATGTTTATACTTGCAAAATCCCATGTTTTTAATTAGATGTAGTCCTGATCACCTCACTGTTTTAAACAGGGAATAGTTTTTAAGATCTCAATATTGTTAGTAAAGTGTTATCCTCATATTTTTATATTCTGCTACACTTAATAATTCCCTCATATAGAACATATAACATTCACTATTGCATAAAAGAAGTTAAAATACCACAAACAAGATAAATAGGTCATGTATTGAGCTGACTTTTCTCTCCTAATATAACCACCATAACAGAGATTGTCAGATTTAGCAAATAAAAATAGTGGTTCCCAAATTAAATGTGAATTCTGAGGTAAACAACACATAAGTTATTAGTATAGGTACATGCCATGCAATAATTACACTTAAAAAATTACCTGTATTTTATCTGGCAACCATAACCATAATTTAACTTTCTTATTAATTCCAAAGAATTTCTGGTACTATTCAATTCCATGGTTGGTCTTTTTCGTACTGTGCTATTTGCTTATCCTGAATAGTATAGTACTTAATGCCAGAGATGATAATACAACACACATATAATTTTTTGAAGCTGAGGGTACTTTAAATATGAGTCCCTACAGGGTTGCTATGAGTTGGAATTGACTTAATGGCATTAGATTTTTTTTTTTTTTAACCAGAAAAAAAGGAGCCCTGGTGATGCAATGATCGAAGTGTTTGATTGCTAACTGAAAGGTTGGTTAGCCACTCTTTAGGAGAAAGAAAAGACAATCTGAAAAGATTGTCAACCTTGGAAATGCCTGGGGCAAAAAATAGATAAATAAAAATGTCCCAAGCTGGGCAATTGAGGGCTGGTCAAGTGTCCCCATGATACTATCAGTAGTCCAGATCTTCCAGGGCTTGGTCAAATTTAAGTTTGAAATTGCTTTTATATGTAATGATCTTTTAACTGCCAATAGATAAAAAAATATGAAAGTTAAAACACAAAGGTGAAACAGTATTGTAAGTTTATAAGCATTATGTAAGTTTTTAATTATATAATGTACCATTGACTGTAGAGTCACATAGCTTTGTATGTGTTTTGCATTATCTCTCAGGCATTTTCTTGTCAGTGTTTTCACTGTGCCAGATTTTAACACTAACCCCGAAGAGGACGTGGACTTGGATGGGGTATCTAGCTGTCTTTCATAACAGTGAATTTGGTAAGAAGGATAAATTATTTAGGAAATAAATCTTGATAAAAATTTTAAATTGTTGTGTAATGAATGGCAGCATTCACTAACACACCTGTTTTTTAATGCTGACAGCAACAACTTTCTACAAGTTTGGAGAACAGGCAATTGCTGTTTGATTTCTTTCTTTCTTTCTTTTTTTTCCTAATTGTATTTTAGGTGAAGTTTATAGCTCAAGTTAACTTCTAATAGAAAAATTTACACACACATGGTTATGTGATACTACTTGCATTCAGTCCCTATCATGTGGTAGCACCTTCTCCCTTTCCACCCTGGGTCTCCGTGTCCATTCCACCAGCTTCCTTTGCTTCCTGTACTCAGTCCTGCTCCGCACAGGAGCTGTCCGTTTGGTCTCGTGTGTCTGCTTGAACTTAGAAGCACACTGTTCATGACTATTATTTTATGTTTTATAGTCCAGTCTAATCTTTGTCTGAAGAGTAGGCTCTGAGGATCGTTTTAGTTCTGGGTTAAGAGAGTAACTGGGAGCTGTGGCTTCTGCGGTTCCTCTAATCTTAAACAATTTAGTCTTTTTACATTAATTTTTGAGTTGTGCTCCACGCTTTTCTTCCTCTCTTTGTGGGACTGTCTGTTGTGTTCCCTGTCAGGGCAATCACTAGTTTTAGCTAGGCACCCATCTAGTTCTCCTGGTCAACAGCTGATGGAGTCTCTGGTTTATGTGGTACCTTTGTCTCTTAGGCTAATATTTTCTTCATTCTCTTTTGCTCAGAGTGGGTTAGGACCATGATGTACTTTAGATGGCTGCTGGCAAGCCTTTAGGAACCCAGACACCACTCACCAAAGTGGAACACAGAATATTTTCTGTTGCTTTTTTTTTAAAAAAATACTTTAGATGAAGGTTTATAGGACAAACTAGTTTCTCATTAAATAGTTAACACACGTGTCATTTTATGATGTTGGTTACCAACCCTCACAACACATCAGCACTCTCTCTTATTGACTTTCAGCTTGTTATTACAGCTTTCTTCTCCTTGCCTGCATTCTAGTCCTTGCCGCTGGGATGGTGGCCCCTTCAGTCTCATTTTGTTTCATGGGCTGGTCTAAGCTTTGACCATGGAAACCCTGGTGGCACAGTGGTTAAGTGCTACATCTGCTAACCAAAAGGTTGGCAGTTCACATCTGGCAGGTGCTCCCTGGAAACTCTTTGGGGCAGTTATACTTGGTGCTATAGGGTTGCTGTGAGTTGGAACTGACTCAATGGCAGTGGTTTTTTTTTTTTTAAAGCTTTGACCAAAGAGTTAACTTCGAGAATGCTTTCATGACCGAGCTAAAAGGGTGTCTGAAAGCCTCAATCTCAGGGTTGTCTCCAATCTCTGTCAGAACTGTAAGTCCGGTCTTTTTTGTTCTATGTCTTTCTCCAGCTCTAGCTGGAACCCTCTATTGTGATCCCTGCTAAAGCAGTTGGTGGTGGTAGCCAGGCATCTCACTCTGCTGGACTCAGTCTGGTGGAGGATGTGGCCATTGTGGTCCATTAGTCCTTTGGACTAATCTTTCTGTTTTTCCTTTGGTTTTCATTGTTCTTCTCTGCTACCAAAGCAATGGAGTGTTTTAAATGGGCACTTACAAGCTTTTAAGACCCCATATGCTGCCCACAAAGCTGAATATAGAACTTTTTCTTTGTAAACTGCATTATGCCAGTTGAGCTTGATGTTCCCCAAGACCGTGGTCCCTACAGCCCTCAGCCTGGCAAGGAAGTCCCTCAAGGAGCATCTATGATCTTGCCTTGTACAAGTAGTGCTAGCTTTCCCGACTTGTGTACTGCCTTGTCCTTGATCAAAGTTACCACTTACCTATTGTCTGATGAATGCTTTTCCCTTGCTACCTCTCGCCTCCATCATAACCATCAAGGGTTGTTTCTTTTTGTGTGCAAATCTTTTCATGCATTTTTATAGTAGTGGTATCATACAATAGTCATTCTATTGTGGTAGATTTCATTCATTCTACACAATGCCCTCCAGATTTATCCATGTTGTGAGTTGTTTCACAGATTCACCATTCTTCTTTATCATTGTGTAGTACCCCATTGTGTATATAGTACCATAGTTTGTGTACCACAGTTTGGGTATCTGGGTTGTTTCCATCTTCATCCTGTTTTGAACATGGGAGTGTATATGTCTATTCATGTGACAGCTTTATTTCTCTAGGATATATTGCTAAGAGTGAGATTGCTGGATCATAGGGCATTTCTATTTCTGGCTCTCTAATGAAGCACCGTATTATATTCCAAAATAGTTATACCATTGTTTCCACCAGCAATGTGTAAGAATTCCAGTCTCCCCACAGCCTCTCCAGTGTTTGCTGTTTTCCATTTTTTTGATTCATGCCAGTAATGCTAGGGTAAGATGATGTCTCATTGTGGTTTCAATTTACAGTTATCCAGTGGCTAGTGATTGCAAGCATTTCCTCACACGTGTGTTAGCCACTCAGATGTCTTCTTTGCTGAAGTGTCTGTTCATTTCCTTTACCTGTTTTTTAATTAGATTATTTGGTTTTGTTGTAGAGGAGGTAGATTTTCCTGTAGATTTTAGGGACTAGACCTTTGTCAGATTTTTTTATAGCCATTCTGACTCGACGGCACTTGGCTGGCAATGTTTTTTTTATACCAGTCTGTAAATTCTCTGTTTACTTTTTTGGTGAAGTCTTTTGATGAGTGTGTTTAGTTTTTAGAAGATCCCAGTTTTTTAGCTTGTTTTTGGAAGTGTATTTGTTGTTAGTTACATTTTGTACACTGCTAATATCGTGTATTAGGGCTTCTAGCATCACTCCTCTTTTTTCTTCTTTGATCTTTATAGCTTTTGGTATTATATTTAGATCTTGATCTATTTTGGATTAGTTTTTATGTATGGTGTAAGGTATGGGTCGTTGTTTCATTTTTTTTTGCAAATGCATATCTGGTTTTGCCGGTACATTTGTTAAAAAGATTGTCTTTTCCCCATCTGATGGACTTTGCACCCTTGTTGAGGATCAGGTGACATCTGGCTTCTCAATTCTGTTTTATTGGTCAGTATATTTTTTGTTGTACCAGTAGGAGGCTGTTTTGGCTCTGAGGTCAGTTAGTGCTAGTCCTCTTACTTTATTTTTCTTCTTCAGTAGCATTGTACTTATGCTGGACCACCTCCCTTTTCATATAGTTAATGATTAGTATTTCCATCCCTTTAAAGATTGCTGTTAGTGTTTGGATCAATCTTGCATTGTATTTGTAGATTGCTTTGGGTAGAGTTGACATTTTCACAATGTTGTTGAGTCTGCCTACGTGAGCATGGCATTATGTTTTTCCATGTATGTAGCATTTTGGAGTTTTCTCTGTATAGATGTTTTATATTCTTGGTTAGATTTAGTCCTAACTTTAATTTTTTTAGAGGTTATTATTAATGGTGCTGTTTTCCTAATATTCTGTTCATCATCCTCTTTATTGGTGCTTAGGAATGCAACTGGTTTTTGTATGTTTGTCTTGTATCCTGCTAATCTACTGAAACTTTTTATTAATTCCAGTAGTTTTCTTGTGAAGTCTTTTGAGCTTTCAATATATAGCATCATATCATCCATAAATAGGGATAGTTTTACATCTTCATTACAATTTGGAAACACTTTATTTCTTTTTCTTGCCTTCTCTAGCTAGGACTTCAGAACAGTGTTAAATACAAGTAGTGATAACGGGCTTCCTTATCTTGTTCTGTGCTCAAGGGAAATGTTTTCAGCCTCTCTTCATTAACAATGATGTTGGCTACTGGTTTTGTATAGATACCCTTTATTATGTTGGGGAATTTGCTTTCTGTTTTTATCAGGAATGAGTGTTGGACTTTGTCAAATACCTTTTCTGCATCAATTGAATTGATTATATATTTATCATGTAGATCATGTTGATTGATTTTCTAATGTCCAGCCATCCTTGCATACCTGTTATGAATCCCATTTGGTTGTGGTGTATTATTTTGTGGTGTTGATGCAGAATTCTCTTGGTCAGAATTTTGTTGAGAATTTTTGCGTCTATATTCATGAGAAAGATTGGATTGCTGTTTCTTTTATTGTAGTGTTTTTCATTGGTTTTGGTATCAGGGTTATGCTGGCTTCATAGTATGAATTTGGAAATATTCCTTCTTTTTATGTGTTCTCAAATAGTTTGAATAGTACTGGTGTAAAGCCTTCTCTGAATGTTTAGTAGAATTCTCCAGTGAAGCCATCTAGACCTGGGCTTTTGGAGGAGAAAGGGGGCTATCTACTTTTTCAGTATCTTGTTATTGGTCTATTCAGGTTTTCAACATCATTTTGTATTCTTTTGGGTTGGTAGTGGTTTCTAAAAATTTGTCCATTTGCTCTAGGTTTTAAAATTTGTTGGAGTGTAGTTTTTCATAATACTCTCTTATGATCTTTTTATTTCACTTGAGTCGGTTGTAATGTATCCCATTTCATTTCTTGTTTTGGTTATTTGAGTTTTTTCTTGTTTTACTTTTGTCAGTTTGACCAATGCTTATTCAGTTTTGTTGATTCTTTCAGAGAATTGACTTTTATTTTTGTCAATTCTGTTGCTTTTCTACTTTCTATTTGTTTCTGCTCTGGTCTTTATTCTTCACTTTCTTCTGGTGGCTGTGGGCTTCTTTTGCTGTTCTCTTTCTGTTTGGGTTATTTAGCTAATGTTTTCATTTTGTCCCTTTCTTCTTTTTTGATGTATGCATCTGTTGTTCTGAATTGACCTCTGAGAACTACTTTTGCTGTGTCCCAAAGGCTTTGTTAGGATATGTTTTCATTTTTCTTCGATTCGAGAATTTTTTTAAATTCTATCTTTTATTTCTTCTGTTACTCAGTGGTTTTTAAACAGGATATTACTCAGTTTGTGTGTAATGGATTTTTTTCTCTTGCTCTTCCTATTGTTAATTTCTACTTTGATGGTGATGTGATCAGACAAGATACTGTATGTTATCTCAGTGTTTTGGATTTTGTTGAAGGTTGCTTTGTGTCCTAACATATAGTTTATTCTGGAGAACTTTCTGTGTGTTGGAAAAGAAGGTGTATGCACTTTGCAGCTGTTGGGTGGAATAGTCTGTGTCTGTCTATGAGGTCAAGTTGGCTGATTGTTGCCTTTTCTAGATGTTCTATCCTTTCCTGCAAGTGGTGTGCTGAAGTCCCTGCTGTCAGTTTCTTTTTTCAGTGCTATTAGGGTTTGTTTTATGTATTTGGGAGCCCTGGCACTGCACGTGTAGATACATGTTATTGTTATGCCTTCATGATGGATTGCCTCTTTAATCATTACGTATTAAAAGAAAACAAAAAACTTGCTGCTGAATCAATTCCAACCCTATAGAAAAGAGCAGAACTGCTCCATAGAGTTTCGAAGGAGTGCCTAGAAGATTCAAAGTACCAACCTTTTGGTTAGCAGACATAACTTTTAACACTATGCTGCCAGGGTTTCCAGCTACTATCTCGCAACTTGTCCATATCTTCTCAAGTTTGAACCAATCTGTTATTACTTGGTATTACTTTGCTTTCCTCTCTGTTTGGAAGTTCTGTAACTGTACTGCTTATTCCCTTGTTTAGTGTTTTGTAGTTGTTGTCATTTACAGATTAACCTCTGGTTCCATGTTGTAAATCTTGTAGTTTTGATTAATCTTTGAGTGTTCATTACCTCCATTGGTATCTGTCTGATACAGTCTTGCATCCTAGATTCAGGCGGTTGTCTGATGTTGTTTGTTCCCAAACCAAAAGATTTCCTTTAATTTTTCTGAGTTTGGTTTCATTTTTACATATTTTCTCAATTTCTGTGTATCTCAAAATGTTCTAATTTCAGCGTCATGTTTGAGTGAGAGTTTTGCAGGGTGTGTTGTTTTTGGTCGGCAGTTTTTTTCTTTCAAGGTTTTATGTATGTTATCCCATTTACCTTCTTGCCTGCATGGCTTCTATCAAGTAACCAGAGCTTTATTTAGTCTTATTGTTTCTGTTTCCCTTCTGTATGTGATTTTTTTTTTTTTTTTTGGTCAAGCTACTCTCTGGATTCTTTTTTGTCTTTTTTTTCCGCATGTTGGTCTTTGATTATGATATGCCTTGGTGCTGTTCTTTTTGTGATCTATCCTATGTGGTGTTTGTTAAACTTCTTGGATTCTTATCTTTCATGATATCAGAAAACATGATGTTTTCTGTTAGCAGTTCTTCAATGAGCCTCTCTGTGTTTTTTTCTCCCTCTTCTAGAAGTATTATCATTTGCAGACTTTTGCCTTTAATTGTATTAGATATCATTCTCAAGATTTCTTCATTTTTTTCTTCATTCTTTTCTCAAAATCTTAAAAGAAGGTATTTCTAATTATCTTCAGTTTCACTGATCCTGTCTTCTGTTGTTTCAGACGTACTCCTCAAACCATTCGTGACACTATTTATTTCTGAAATCTTGTTGGTTACTTTTGTGATTTCTAATTGCTGTTTATGTATATTTCTAATTTTCAGCTCACTTTTACATTTTGTTTCTGTATTATTTTCCTGAATTCTTCCACTGTTTTGTCTGGTTTTTTTTTTGTTTTTTTTTTTTCCATTTTTGCCTCATTTTTTCCTTCAGCTCTTTCTGAATGGTAGAAATTTCAATTTCCCATCATGTAGTTTTGCTGCCGTATCTTCTCCTGGAAGATAATCTGTTTATTTATTATTATTATTTTATTTTTAATTTTGGACACCTTTTGGAACAATCCTTTTTCTTAATGTTTTGATGTTGTTATCTGTCTTTGGGACATTCAGTAGCTGTTTTCTTCATTTATTGAGTGTAGATTTATTGCTTTGTCTTGCCTGGTTGTGTGTGAGTGGGTTCTCTGTGTGTTTCATGTTGTTTGCTTGTCTTTGAGAACAGTACTTCTCACTACCTTGTCCACTGGGTATGACTAGTCACTCAATTATGGTGCAGTGGGGCAGGGCCAGTGGGAAGGGGTGGGCTGGAAAGGCTTGTTTGTTGCAGGTACCAGGGTGCCAGGACAGGGCAGGGGGAGCGGTTTCAGTGTAGGACACATTCCAGTAGACTGTACCTGTACTGCTCGGGTGTGCTATATTCAGTACACAGTGCAGATAGGCTGGAAATTGTAATGTGTGTAGCTAAGTGAGTGTGGAAAGAAGAGAAAGAGCAGGAGCCAAAAAAAAAAAAAAAAAAAAACAGAGTGTTGCAGGCGCCTGCCCTTGGAATGGTACAAACCTAGGGGAGCCATTTGCTGGTGGCTTTTTAGCTAGATAGTGGGGCACAGCCTGTCATATAGGGATAGATATTTCACACATAGCTAGATGAGTGGGTAAAAGGAAACACGAAATTTGATTTTTTTTTTTTAAAGGGAGACAGAAAGGCACACAGAGCTAGTTAATCAAGAGAAAAGAATGGAAGGAATGTAGAGAGAGACACAAAACTGAGGGAATAAAAGGAGAAATAAAGAAAAGTAAATGCCCCAGGGAGCCCAGCAGAAGTGGGTCCACATCTGAGCAGTACAGCTCTTGCAGAAGAAGCAAGGTTGAGACATGGCACCAAGTGTTCAGGAGAAGGGAACGGAGGGGAGGGAGAGAGACACAACAAACTGAAGAAAGAAAAGAAGAACATCAGAAAAGAAAAACACCCCAAGAAAACCCACCAGAATCAGGTCCCTAGCTGAGCATCACTGTGTATCTGATCAGGAGGGTCTATAGATCTGGAGGGTCTACAGATCAGAAGGGTCTACAGATCAGGAGGGTCTACAGATCAGGAGGGTCTACACCAGGTTTTCAGAAGAAGGGTAAGGAAGTAAGGTGGAAAAAGACAAGACTGAGAAAAAAAGAAGAAAGTAAAGAAAAACATGTCCAAGTGAGTCCACTAGAAGTGGGTCCCCAGCTGAGTGGCATTGTTTAGCTCATCAGGAAGGAGGAGAGATGGCACGCAGCACTAGGTGTTCAGGAGAAGTGTCAGGAAGGTAAGTACAGGGAGACAAGCAATTGAGAAAAGAAGAGAGAAAGAAAGAAAGAAATGCCCTAAGGAGTATGGCTGCTGTGCTGGTGTGGGCTGAGGAAGTGGCTCTCCAGCCACACAGCACTGCACAGCCTGTCTAGAAGGAGCAGAGATGACACCAGTTATCAGGTGTTAGGAAGAAAAGAAGGGAAGGATGTGGTGACAGACAAGAAATCAGTAAAAGAAAAACTAAAATCCCCAATGGAGCCCACTTGCTTGACGGGGGCGTGCTGGGGGTGTGGCTCTGAAACTACTGGACTCTGCCCAGCCCATCTGGACAGGGAAGAGGTCACACAGTGCTAGGTATTCAGGAGACAGTGAAAGAAGGAAAGTAGAGAGAGATGAGCAGCTGAGAAATGAAGAAAAGCAAAAGGAAAATAAAGTAATAATAATAAAAATAAACTAATTGAAAAAGGAAATACTGCCAAGGATCCTGTAAGTATGGCCACAAAGACCAAGAAAGTGCCTCCCAAGCTTCGTGACACAGCCTGTCTAGAAGTGGCAGAGATGGCACATAGTGCCTGGTATTTAGGAGACAGGAAAAGAAGGAAAACAGAGACAAGAAACTGAGAAATGAAGGAAAAAGGAGAAGGGGGGGGGGCGGGAAATGCCCCCAGGGATCCTACCAGCATTGTGAGTAAAAACTGGGTAAGTGGTTCTCACAGCTTGACAAGAAGAATCAGAGGTGGTACACAGATCCAGGTGCTAGAGAGGAAGAGAAGGAGGTGAGAGAGAGAGAAGAAGCCATAAGAAGCTGAGAAAAGAAGCAACAGCAACAAGAAAAGGGCAAGCTGGCTTGCATGGACAGGGGCTTGGAGCCAGTTCCTCCCAGCCTAGTAACCTTGGCCTGCCAGAAAGTGACAGAGGTGAAGCAGAAAGAAGGAGGGATAAGAATGGGAAAGTGGGTATCACCAGGTACTGGTGCGGTCTCTCTGGAAGGTTCTTTAAGCTGCATTCCTGCACTCTCTGCTTATCTCAGTGACTGAGGAGTCCAAGGCTGTGAATTTGTGTCACTTTACCTGATAGGGGTCCTCCACTTCGTGTCACTCCTAGCTCTCTGTCTTCTGTCGGTTTCTCATTCCATCCTTGCTTTGTTGTGTTTCTTTTCTGCTCGTTTGATACTTAGACTCCAGGACCGATACTTGTCTGTGCTTTAGTTTTTCAGGTCTTTGCTGTGGTGGGTGATGCGCTGCTTCTGTCTACAGCATCGTGTTGGCTCCACCTCCTGATTTCAATCTTCAGTTACTTGATTTGGCAAATAAATTTTTAACCATCTACTTTGATCATAGTATTCCGTTATCCCTGGCAACAAGAGAGGGATACTAATATACTTAGTGCATGGTCTGTTCTTGCAAATAAGTTGAGTTTCTGGGGAAAAAAAAAAAGAAGCACATTTTCCTTCTTGTAAATGCAAATTAACAACAACAAAAAAAGGAAAGGGCTGAAACCTGAGCTAGAAATAGAACTGTAGTGCTTTGGAATTTGTGTCTTGGGTCTGGTTGAAATAGCACATTTAATTTTTATTTTAAAGATATATTTCATATTCAGATATTTTAAATACGTAAGCATTTAAAAAAGAAATTTGTATACTTCTCATTGATAAAAAATATTTGTGCTGCAAAGATTTATGTTAATTTTATTAACACTAGTTCTGGTAGAGCATTAGAAAAAAACTGCAGTATCCACCATCTGGTTCTCTTTGGTCATAAAGATTTATAAATAAGGTACCATCGGGTCACATGTAATTCCTCCTTTTCCTTAGATTTGATTCTTCACTAAGTCCTGTCAGTTCTACCTTTACAGAGTCTCTCTTATTTGTCCTCTCTTTTACCTCTCCTCTGCCAGGACCAGAGCAGAGGTCTTTATCATCTCTTGTCTGATTTCCTGCAGACTCCTGGCTGATTTTTCATTTGACTTTTGCCTTCCTGATTTATTCTTTAGGCAGGTGCCAGAATTTTCTGTGTTAAAAAAACAAAGCAAAAAAGTTGTATTACGTACTCTCCCTATCAGATACCTACAGTTAGTGGTCCGTGAAGTCCTGGTGATATTTGTGAATGTGCCTCCAGTTCTTGCGAGGGATTCTGAGTTCCACTTCGTACTCTGCTAAAATCTACTTGTCACTTCTCCAGTGTACCCCATACTTACACAGCACCTTGTCTTTGGCTCCAGCTGCCTACCCAGTCTGCAGTGTCCTGTGTGCCCCAGCCATCGCTAGGTCAACCTCGCCCTTCAAGCCCAGCTCATAGTACGCCTGTTTTTCTGGAGCCAAGACCTGAAGTCTGTTCAATGTGGTCACTTCCTCAATATATTGATTTTTAAGTCTATTAGGCATTTTTAAAAATTCAGTTGTATGCTCTAGTGTCTTTTCATTTTATTTCTTTCTCTTTCTTTAAAATGTATCTGCCTTTTTATGCTGAGTGTCTAGTAACTTAGCGCCAACTTTGAAGCATAAATACCACAGTCATACTGATTGTTATCGTCAGCATGTTTTGATTCTGTTTTTCTTCTTGACTTTATTTCAGTGTTTTCCGTATTCTTCTATCTGATATTGTGTCAAAACATTGATAAGAAGAGATATAGTAGGGGCTGAATGAAGATAAATAAGTATAGAGACCATAAGTTCCATGAACACAGGTACTTTGTCTTGCTCATCATTGTACTGGGTTTTCACTGCAGAGGTGAATTAAATTGAACTGTATCATATTTTAATCTCAGTATTTCTGTTACAAGTATCTGCAAAGAGAATTTAGCTAGTTTTGATTAATAAGCAAATCACCTAAATATTTCTTATGTGATTACAGAAATAGTTTTTTAAATTAGTTCTTAAAGTATATAGTTTGTAGTTAAAAATGAGCCTTCATGTCTTTCTAACTCTTAAAGAAGATATTAAGGTTACACTAAGTATAAATCATATGTGTATGAATTTATATGGAAATTTATTTTTTATGAAATTAGATATCTTGGCTAGTGTTACAGATTGGATGCTTTTGACTAGTAACTTGATTTAAATCCACACCATTTAGAATTAAGATATTATTTATTTTTACCTTTTTTTGAGTCCTTCACCTTGTGTCTTTATGTGTGATACCACCTCACTTCGTAATTTTCTCCAGTCAGATGCAAGTTCAAGAGGCCATTCTAAGTACCCATCACTTGTAAAAAATTATTCCTCATATATATTTTTGAAAGTACTATTCATTGATGATGCCTCATATAATCCTCTGTACTTTTGATGACCTGGAATATTTGATAATAAAATTAAAGAAAGGAACAAACATGTCCTGCTTGTGAGCTCCATTTGAGTGCACTGTTTTGAGTTCTTCTCACTGATTAGGTGAGCCACGCTTCCCCTGCTCCTCCTTGGGGATGCAGCCAGTATTCAGTGTCAGGGCCTGGGAGCTTCGATTCTCTTTGTAGCTTTTTGACAATGACCTAACTTTGCTGTTATTTCCTCATTGACACCACTGGGATAATAGCCTTTCATACCTCACAGGAACATTATAAGATTAATTAATGTTTGTAAAGTGTTTTCAGGATCATGATGAAAGGTATTAATTTGTAAGCATGTGGTATTATTATAAGTATTAGTAGTAATAGGGTGGCTGTTTAATGCAAATTGTGTCCTAAATATAGTGTCATATTTTCAAAAAGCTGCCTCCTTTGTGGCCAGATGTGGATACAATTAACCCTTTACCCTTTATTTTGAAGGTACAATTAGCTGATTGTGTGTGCAGTTAAGACATGTATGCAGTTTTTGCCAGAACAGCTAATTACAACCTTGGTAAAATTCCTTTTGAAAACATTGGCCCTTTGAATCTTGATTGTTCCTATCTTCGTAATAAGCAATTTGTGCTAAGCATATTTCAGGGCCTTGGAGGCTCCTGAATGTTGAAGAATGGCTTTTGTGGTTCCTTGAGAAAGATTTTACTTTCTTGAAGCCATAGTTTTGAATTTTGCCATCAAGCCTAAAAAACCATTCACATGGTTCTAGTTTCAATGGTTTTATTGATTTTTCTTAATCTTGACATTCAGCTGAAAGGTTTTCCACAGACTGCATTTTATCAAATAGCATTGTCTTTTGTAATTTTTTTTTCCTCTCATGATAACTCTGTTTCCTTTCTGTCTCTAATTCAAACATATCATCTCATATTCATCTTACTTAGTAGTGAGTAAGGAACATATCTGTATAAATCCTCTCTCAAGATACAGTTTGTTGGCACTCTTTTTAGAGGGGATTTCCTGTCACTATACTGTACCTCCTATTTACACAGAGGAGAACAATCATTGAAGGTACCAGGACGATACTGTTATGTACATCTTTCTCCACTGCTACCCTATTATTTTGTGAAAGGGGAGAGTTCATGGCTTTTCACGCTAAGTTTAGAAACAGCCTTCTTTAAAGATACTTACTCTTTTTAACAGTTCTCTTCACTGCTCATCACTGAGCTCAACTTTGTGTAAGGTGCTATGCCATCAGTATAGGGGATTGAGAAATGAACAAAGCACCATTGTTAACCTCTTGGCGCTTAGAATAAAGTGTTGAAGTTAAGAAAACGGTAGCAGCGCTGCACACAGTGCTAGAGGGATTAAGTTGGCATCTCCGCGTCAGGTACTGATGACACTGACTGGGCAATCAAGAGAAACATCTTAGAACCTGTATTTGAGATTGGACCTGAAAAGTTGGGGCAGCTTTTGATAAACAAGAGGGAAAGCTTGATAGAAAAGAGCGAGTACTTGATATACTGAAATGTAAGAAGTGCAGAAAAGTGTGATTCGTTAGTGCAGGGGCAGATTATCCAATGTGTAGGACAAGCACAGTGCTTACCTTGCTTCCTAGATCATTTGTAGAGAACAATTTCACTTTTTTCTTTTTTTTTTTTTTTACCACATTGAAGATTCTGCTTCTAAGTATAACTGGTATCTATCTCTCTTCCAACCTTATAGCACCTTCCAATAGAAAGGATCAAAGCCTCTTCTCAAATTACAATCCCAGACAGGGGCAGTTGACCCAGTAAGCAAGGTGTGCATAAGCTTACTTGTACTGGGTTACCAACTGTTATAAACAATTTGACGTGGGTTTCGCCACATCGGAAATTGTGTACTACAGGTAATCTGATAAGTACTATGCTGCCCTTGCCTGTTGGATAAACACATAGGGTGTAAGTTAACTTATAAAGAAAGTACTCAGAGAGAAGATTGGAAAGGCAGCTTGGAACTACATTGAGGAGGGCACTGAAAGTTAGGTAGAAAATTTTATACTAATTCAGCTGTAAGAGAGTGAAATGATCGGAGTGGTGTTAGAAGAGCAGGGCCCAGTGTGGTAAGTGAACTGCAGTGGGGACAGATTGGAGGAGGAGAGATATATTCTGAGATGTTCTGAGATGTGGAAATCAGATCCACAGTTCTTTCCTGACATTAACATTGGGGGTGAAAAAAGTTACTGTACATGTTCCCCCACTTGTCTGTCAAGTTTGTCGTACTGTAGGGGCTTGAGGGTTGCTGTGGTTCTGGAAGCTGTGCCACCAGTATTCAAATAGTGGCAGGGTCACCCATGGTGGACAGGTTACAGCTGAGCTTCCAGAATAAGACAGACTAGGAAAGAAGGACTTTACAGTCTATTTCTGAGAAGAATTGACCATTGAAAACCTTATGAATAGCAGCAAAACGTTGTCAGATCTAATGCAAATAAATGACTCCCCCAGGTTGGAAGGCACAGCAGAGATGACTGGGGAAGAGCTGCCTCCTCGAAGGAGAATCCACCTTAATGATGTGGATAAAGTAAAGCTTTCAGGACCTTCAGTTGCTGATGTGGCATGACTCAAAATGAGAAGAAACAGCTGCAAACATCTATTAATAATTGGAGCATGGAATATATGAAGTCTGAATCTGGGAAAATTGGAAATTGTCAAAAATGAAATGGAAGTCATAAACATCAATATCCTAAGCATTAGCTTAGGCATTAGCAAACAAAA
This sequence comes from Heterohyrax brucei, assembly GCA_028571685.1. Lineage (NCBI taxonomy): Eukaryota > Metazoa > Chordata > Mammalia > Hyracoidea > Procaviidae > Heterohyrax > Heterohyrax brucei. The sequence goes on from CM053147.1 coordinate 71,843,648, forward strand.
ATGGACTGTTTTTGCTCGTTTTGAATAGAACAGCCTCATGGTCTGCCATGCCGGGAATGAAAACTTGAAGAAGAATAAATAGTGTTGCATTCATTGTCAAAAAGAACATTTCAGTGTCAGTCCTGAAGTACCGTGCTGTCAGTTATAGAATAATATCTGTATGCCTGCAGGGAATGAGGAGATCACATGATAGAATTTTGCAAATCGGTAAGTTCTCATTACAGCTGCCTTTTTCACCGACATAAATGGCAACTCTACACATGGACCTCACCAGATGTAATACACAGAAATCAAATCAACTACATCTATATGGAAAAACTCAGTACCATCAGTCAGAACAAGACAAGGTACTGACAGTGGCACAGACCATCAGCTGCTCATATGTAAGTTCAAATTGAAACTGAAGAAAATTAGAACAAATCCACGAGAGCCAAATACGACCTAGAGTATATCCCACCTGAGTTTAAAGACCATCTCAAGAACAGAGTTGATGCATTGAATACTAATGACTGAAGATCAGAGGAGTTGTGGAATGACATCAAAGACATCATCCTTGAAGACAGCAGGAAGTCATTAAAAAGACAGGAAAGACAGAAAAGACCGAATTGGATATCAGAAGAGACTCTGAAACTTGTCCCTGAGTGTTGAACAACTAAAGAAAAAGGAAGAAATGATGAAGTCAAAGAACTGAACAGAAGATTTCAAAGAGTGGGTCATGAAGATAAAATATTATAATGATGTGTGCAAGAGCTGGAGATAGAAAACCAAAAGTGAAGAACATGTTCCACATTTCTCAAGCTGAAAGAACTAAAGAAAAAATTCAAGCCTCAGGTTCAATAGTGCAGGATTTTATTGGGAAAATATTAAATGACTCAAGGAGCATCAAAAGAAAATGGAAGGAATACACAGAGTCGTCATCCCTTAAAGAACTGGTTGATGTTCCTGCCATTTAAAGAAGTAGCATATGATCAGGAACTGATAGTACTGAAGAAAGAAACTGAAGCTGCATTGAGGGCACTGGCAAAAAACAAGGCTCCAGGAATTGATGGAGTATCAACTGAGGTGTTTCAACAAACAGATGCAGTGTTGGATGTGCTCACTCATCTATGCCAAGAAATTTGGTCGACAACTACCTGACCGACTGAGTGAAGTAGACCCATATGTATGCCTGTTCCAAAGAAAGGTGATCAAACCAAATGTGGAAATTATCGAACAATTTCATTACTATCATACACAACTATACTTTTGCTAAAGCCAGCCATTGTTAAAGGTGTTCAAAAGTGATAGCAGTGGTATATTGGCTGGAAACTTCCAGAAATTCAAGCCAAATTCAGAAGAGGATGTGGAACCAGGGATATCATTGCTGATGTCAGAAAATTGAAAGCAGAGAATACCAGAATGATGTTTACCTGTGTTTCATTGACTATGCAAAGCCATTTGACTGTGTGGATCATAACAAACTATGGAAGCATTGGAGAGAATGGGAATTCCAGAAGTTAATTGTGTTCATGAGGAATCTATATGGATCAAAAGGTAGTTGTGTGAACAAAACAAGGGAACACTGCATTGTTTAAAGTCAGGAAAGGTGTGCCTTAGGGTTGTATTGCTTCACAAGCCTTTTCCATCTGTATACAGAGCAAATAATCCCAAAAGCCAGACTCTGTGAAGAAAAATGAGGCATCAGGATTGGAAGAAGATTCATTTACTGCCTATGTTTTTTGCAGATGACGCAACCCTGCTTGCTGAATATGAAGAGGATTTGAAACACTTATTGATAAAAGTCAAAGACCATAGCCTTCAGTATGGATTGCACCTTGACACATCAAGAAAACAAAATCCTGACAACTGGACCACTAAGCAAAATCATGATAAATGGAGAAAGGAATGAGTTTGTCAAGAGTTTCGTTTTACTTGGTTTCATAATCAACACCCATGGAAGCAGCAATCAAGAAATCAAAAAACACATTCCGCTGTGAAAATCTGCTGCAAAAGACCTCATTAAAGATGTCACCTCAAAGACAAGGGTGCACCTGACCCAAGCAATGGTATGTTCAGTCGCATTATATACATGTGCAAGCTGGAGAATGAATAAGGAAGACAGAAGTGAAATTGACTCCTTTGAATTTTGGTGTTGGAGAAGAATATTGAATGTACCATGGATTGTCAAGAGAGCAAACAAATCTGTTCTGGAAGAAGTGCAACCAGAAGTGGTTCTTGGAAGCAAGGATGGTGAGACTGCTTCTTACATACTTTGGACATGTTGTCAGGAGGGATCAGTTCCTGGGGAAGGGCATCATGCTTTCTAAAGTAGAGGGTAAGTGAAAAAGAGGAAGACCCTCAACGAGATGGATTGACACAGTGGCTGCAACAATGGACTTAAACATAAAAACAATTGTGGGCATGGCACAGGACCAAGCAGTGTTTCATTCTGTTATTCCTAGGGTTGCTGTGAATCAGAACCGACTCCATGACATCTAATAACAACAGTCATATGAGGCATACTGCCGAGTTAGTATTTCTTGATATTGGCAACTATTCTGATATAAAAATGAAGAACAAGAAAGAATTGGGTCAACTGAAGTGGATCTGTCAGGAATGAGCAAGAGAACTAACCTTGGGTATATCCCACTTAAATTTAAAGATCATCTCAAGAATGGATTTGATGTATTGAACACTAATGATCGAATACCACACCATTTTTTGAATGACATGAAGGCCATCATATATGAAGAAAGAAAGACCAATATGGTCATCAGAGGAGATTCTGAAACTTGTTCTTGAAAGTAGAGTTGCTAAAGCAAGTGCAAGAAGTGATGTAGTAAAAATACTGAACAGAATATTTCAAAGGGTAACTCAAGAAGACAAGTATTGCAATGAACTTTCCAAAGACCTGGAGATAGCAAACCAAAGGGAAAGAACATGCTCCACATTTCTCAAGATGAAAGAAGTAAAGAAAAAAAATCAGGCCTTAAATTGTAATACTGAAGGAGTCTATGGACAAAATATTAAATGATGCAAGAAATATCAATAGAAGATAGAAGAAATACACAGAGTCACTATCCAGAAATAATTGTTTGATTTTCAGTCATTTCAGGAGGAAGTAGTGTATGATGAAGGTATTGAAGAAAGAAGTCCAAACTGCGCTGAAGGCATTTGTGAGAAACAAGTCTTCAGGAACTGATAGAATACCAATGGAGTTATTTCAACAAATGGATGCAATGCTGAAATTGCTCACTTGTCTGTTTCAAGAAATTTGGAAGACAGCCTCCTGGCCAGCTGACTGGAAGAGATCCATGTTTGTGCTGGTTCAAAGAAAGGTGTTCTCAGAAATCATGAAACAGTGTTATTGATACCACCTGAAAGCTAATTGATGTAAGGGTGATTAAAAAACAGTTGCAGCACTATATCAACAGACAATTGCCAGAAATTCAGCCTGGATTCAGAAGAGGTTATGAAATGAAGGGAATTAAGCATACTTCCACAGTACTTGGCTGCTAACCAAAAGATGGACTGTTTGAACACACTAGTCACTCCAGGGGAGAAAGACATGGCAGCCTGTGTCTGTAAAGATTACGGCCTTGGAAACTCTATGGGGCATTTGCAGTCTGTTTTACAGGATTGCTATGAGTCAGAAGTGACTCGATGGCAATGCTTTTTTTTTTTTTTTTTTGGTTTATTGTTTTCTTTTTACTTAGGCCAAGGGGTGGTTTAATGCTTACTGAAAACATTCTGTGGTATAAATTTCTAAGTATCAATTCCAAGAATTAGCTTTTGCTTTCCTCTTTGTAACATGTGAAATTTAACTGTTCACATTCCTTACTTTGAGTCTTTATTATTATAATCTCAAATAATTATATTAAATAATTGTTGTTGATCTGGTTTTATATTGACAGTAATTATAATAACCTCTGTATTTAACTCCTTCCAGTACTTACCATCAACAAGTATAAAATTATCAAAAAGTGTGGTCTGTAAAATAAAAATCTCTAAGTTTACTAATAATTACTTTATGGCCTGTTTTCATAAATGTTCCATGCTTCCTTGAGGAATACACTTATTCTATGTCTGATGAGTTTCAAACTTGGTAGTTCATTGCTTAAAATATCTAGGTCCTTTCTGATTTTTATTGTCTACTTTGGGGGTCAGCAAATTGTAGCTTGTGGGTCAGTTCTGTCCTATCTCTTGTTGCTGTACAACCTAGTGAGCTAAGAATGGTACAGAGAATGTACACCAGAGACTCTATGGGTGATAAAGCCTAAAACATTTACCGTTTGGTTATTTACAGAACAAGTTTACTGAATTCTAGAATATTTGATAAATTAGTACTAAGGGAAGTATATTCAAATCTCCAAATCTCATGGTAGATTTTTCCTTTTATCATTTTATTTCTGTCAGTTTTTGCTTTATATGATTTTAGCATAGATTATTAGAGGCATACAAGTTTAATCACTACCCGTAAACCAAACCCATTGCCGTTGAGTCAGTTCTGACCCATAGCAACCCTATAGGACAGAGTAGAACTGCCCCATCAGGTTTCCAAGGAGTGCCTGGTGGATTTGAACTGCCAACTTTTTGGTTAGCAGCTGTAGCTGTTAACTACTACTCCATCATGATTTGCTTAATGACTACAAAATGACATAATGTTTAATTCTACAAGAAAATGTGATTGAAGTGATCTAGTAGAAACAGGGAAAATCATCCTAATAAAAAAGTAATAGTTTCAAGAACAGTTGTTCTGGAAAGAAATGCAGGGCACAGATGATAGTTTGACCTTAGATGGAATCAGGGATGGTATGGAATTTAATGGGGGTGGGATGGAAAAGAAAAAGCGTGTGGTGCTGTTGCATGTCAGTTGGTAGATCTGATGGTGGGAAGATAAGGAAGGTCTCTAGAGATTTGTGGCCATAAATGTAAAATGAAACTAGTCAGCGCGATATGTACTTTCCTCCAACCCACATTCAGCTACTTAAGTGCATGCAGGTTAAGATTTGGAAGAAAACTGGTTTTAACTGGGGGTGAGGTTTTGCTAGGTGAAAACAGGGTAGGCACAAACAAGGCAATGGAATTGAAAGGATGTATGCACTGAAATAATTACAGTGATGAAGCACAGAATCGAAGCTGGACATAAATCAGAAATTGAAGCATGAGATGTCGTGGACAATACCAAAGTAGATTCGTAGCATTATAGAATTGCTGGAGTGCAGCTTCTGGAGTGTATAATGTAGATTGTTAAGAGGTGATAGTCAGGATTTGTGATCATGAAATTAAGTTGTGAGAGTTAGTACAGTTACAATTAACATCAAGGTTTTAGATAACAATGAAAGTGCATAGCTGTTGTGGGTTGAAAGAGAAGGATTTTGGTACATGAAGAGGACAAAGAACTGAGAGCATGGAGCAGTGGATGAATTGTGTGTATTAGTGGTTTTAACCCTGGCTGCACATCAGAATCATCTGGGGAGCTTTCAGAGAATATTGATGCATGGCCCTACCCTAGACCAATTCAGTTAGAATCTCTGTGGATGGGGGCTGGGGAACTGCTGTTTTTTAAGATCTCCCCATGGGATTATAATGTGCAGTCAGGGGTAAGAACCACAGCTCTATGTGAACATTGGCATTGCCAAGAATGTTAGTAGGAAAAGTGATGGAGAAAAGTGCAGTAAGCTGGGAGTGTGTAGGAGGAAGAAGGAACAGCCGAGAGAATCAATGACGCCTTGAAAAGCACTTAGTGCAATGCATTGCAGATAGTGTGTGCACTCAATAAGTGGTAGCTGCCATTATTTTTGTTATTATTGACAGTGGCAACAATAGCAGCGTTATTCTGGGAAAAGAGTCGTGATCTTTTATCTAAATCTCAAAGGGTCTTCACAAAAAGTTAAGAAACACTAATTTTAGATGGTCATCAAGGATGGTTCCTAATAGACTGGGAAAAAAAACTAGAAGTTGGCAGTGCTCATAATTGATGTTCAAGGGTAGTCCTGAAACGGAGAGGAACCCTGTGCCATTATAGGCTGATGTAGCAGTTTGCAGCAGGGCTTCTAACTGGTTTGTTCCAGTTCACACCTCTGCAGAGATTTTTTTTTTTTTATTCCAAAGAAGCTTCCTGCTGAGAATTTGCATTTCACCCAAGTTCCCAGGATGTTATACATGAGAATCACCTGGGAATCTTGTTAAAATGTAGATTCTGATTCAGTATATGTAAGGTGGAAATACAAACTGTCAGCCAGGAGCTTGTGAGAAATAAATTCTCAACAGGGGTTTGAACTAGAATGAACTGGTTCAAAGCCCTGGTCAGCAGACATCAGAAGCTAGCAGGTCAGGGCTTGGAGGCAGCTTCTTGCCCTTAGGAACCCAACAGTCCCCTAATAGACCTTAACTTTCTTTTGTCAGAACTTAAAGGTTGAGACAGCTGTTGGGTGTTTTCTGACTAATAAAGAGCCTAAAACCCTTTCAGCTGTTTTTCAGCTGTACTCTTTAGCAGCAAGTTTGGGGTTAAGGAGAGGAGACAAACATAACATTCTAATATTTTGTTTTACCTTCCAAAATTATCTCATATGCATCTTTTACACTCTTGTGCCTCTCTATACCCCATCCTAGAAGGTTTAATCAGTAATATTTAAAGCTGTTGTGTGATTGTGTTACTTGTAGGTACTTCGGTGATTCTTAAAGATTTAACCTCAAATAACAAATGTAAGGGTTTCAACTAGGTACAAACTGGTAATATAAGTAATCTTATTTTTGTGTTCTTAGAGACATAAAGCATGCTTTTATAGAGGATCACTAGGAGGCTGGTAGGTAAGCCGCTTAGAAAAGACAATGTCAAATACAGACTTGGAAAATATTCTCATCTGGAACATTCCAGAGTAGTTTTATTCTAGTTTGAAGAGGAATGAAGTGTACCTCTTTCTTTATATCCAACCAGACTTTAGTTTACTACAAAGAGACATGACCTCTTATGTTTTAATCTCAATTCTTTCCTCACTAGTAGTTCTTGTCAGATTGTATTATAAATGGTGGGGAAAAAAGAGCCAATTTTAAAACCTACTGTCTGTCTGATATGTGAAAATATACACTTTTCTCCACTGCCCTGTATAAAAGAAGAATAATAACAAGAAGGCTGGGTAAGGATACTTTAACGAGTGGAATTTCTGTTCAATGTCTGTGTTGCATAAAGTACAGGTAATCAAAAACAATAAATAAGTTGATGTTTTATAAACAAGTTGGCTTTGAAATACCTCAGCTGTGTCTTTGTCCTCGTTCCGCACTTTCAGGTCTCTGTTGTTCGCTGAGGAATTGAGGAGCACTGAGGGCTGAGGTCTCTCAGCTGCAGTTCTTACCCAAAGAGAGAGTAACTCTCTCCTGTCTTCACAGGGGTATGATTTAAAAGCAAGTGAGGTTATGGAAATGGAAGTGCTTTGTAAATTAGAAATTGCTGCTTGTAACTTTTTGTTGTTGTTTTTTCTTGTTGTCATTGCTGTATTTCTTAATAAAAGAATCTCGGCATTCTCTGTGTTGGAGAGTCCTTGCTGCTTTGTGATTCTCAGTTAAAACTCCTTTCATCCCTAAAAAAAGTTACAACTTTGGAACCAGACTTACCTAGGTTACAGTCCCACTTGCACAGTTTACTGAATTTATGCCTGAGTATGTTTTTCTTGACCTCAATGTTCTCGTTTCTAAATCAGTGATATAAATAACTGCCTTCCACTTTGTGAGACTACATTAATAACTAAAAAGCAGCTGATACTAGACCTGAGCATATTAGCAGTTCACAGAATGGCAGTCTGTGATCCCCCCAAATCTAACCTCGAAAACAGGCATTGACTTTACCGTCGCCACATACACAAGTTTTATAAGTTTAAAATTGGAGTTTACTTCCAAGATTAACTGAATCAGATACTAATTCTTGGTTTGTGGGAAGATTTATCCTTTTTGGCTTGCCAGTGGAAAGGAATGGACCCTTTCATGTAATCCATGAATACTTATCCTAAATATATAACCTACTTCCACCTGACTGAATAAAAACATGTGCCTGAAGTTCCTTTTCCTCCCAAAGATGCTGACACAGCCCTTCCCCCATACCCAGTGTGTGGTCACCTCCAGACGTGATTATTGCAGAACCTTTGTCTGAGTCTCAAAGTAGTAGGAACTGGTTGACACTTGGACACAGAAATTGTCATTTTTTCCTTCAACAAGCCCCATGCCACAGTCTTACCATTTCCTCTTCCAGCTCAAGGTTTGAATTTTATCACTTATTTAGGACCTGTTTGTTTTCAAGTGACTTACCTAATAAACTGTCTAACTATGCCTCGTATAATTAGTGTCAGGGACACAGGTCCCATTCCTTGTGACATTGTTACCTCCTTTCATCCCTGTCTCAGTCCAGCCTCACCCCTGGTGAGGCCTTCTCTGAACCTGCACTGGTAGGGTTGCCAGGCAGGTCAGATCATCCCTCTAGCTGATAGTTTTTGTTTTCTTTGGTTGATACTTGCTTTTGGAGAAGGCTTGGTGTGTTTTAGAGTTGGTAACTGGTGGTGCTGGTGCCTTCCCTATCCTGCTGCAGCTCTCGTTAGTTGACCTTCAAGTCAAAGTGACAGATGGTCTTTTGGTGTGACTTGATCTTGTTTGTTGCTGCAGTTTTTTTCTTTTTCCTTTCCACTGGAACATTTTAGTTCAGTGTGATACTATAACAATGCAAGGGTAAATCACTTAGCAGGTTATTTTTCTCCCACTTTGGTATTTCCCTTCCACAGGTTTCTGATTCTGTCCCCAAGTGAAAGCCCAGCCACTGCCATCAGGTTGATTCCGACTCAAAGTGACCCTACAGGACAGAGTAGAACTGCTCCCTAGAGTTTCCAAGGAGCACCTGGCAGGTCAAAACTGCCGACCTTTTGGTTGGCAAATGTAGCAATTCACCAAGATACTACACCAGGGTTTCCACCCCCAAGTGAGATGCTAATAATTAACAAATATTATAAACTCAGCCACATTCACACCAATTATTTACCAACCAATCAAATAAAGCAAACAAAAACAAACCTCCCAAAACTAAATACCCTGCTGTCAGTTCTGACTCATGATGACCCTGTGAGTTAAAGAGTAAAGCTGCTCCACGGGTTTTCTTGGCTGTAATCTTTACAGAAGCAGCTCACCAGGCCTTTATTCCATGGCACTGATGGGTGGGTGCAAACTGCCAACCTTTTAGGCTAGTAGACAGACACAGTCCATTTGTGTAACTGAGGAACTGTGTCTATTAGGAACCCTTTAGTGTGCTATTTATAGCCCATATGGTTTAAAAAAAAAAAATTCCAGTTTGCATAAGAACGTAGTTTGTCAGTTTCTTGTCGTTCTACGATTTCTATTTAAAAACGCTGGTGACTAGTGTTAAACACAAAGAAATGTCCATTAGTGGTGGAATTTCAGACGTCCATAGTTGAGATCTTTCACAGTGTTGCTGTTAAAACCCCACTGTGAGGACACCTGCCTTTATTAACCCTCACTCCTGCTAGTGTGCCACAACTTCAGTAAGAGAACCCTTTGGAAACACTTCACGTCAACTGTGGGAGAACAGACTTCTGGGCCTGTGCTGTCCAGCGTGGTAGCTGCTAGACCCACATGGCTTTTGAGCCCTGGAAATGTGGCTAGTGTGAACTGAAATGTGCTGTAAGTGTGAAATGCACACTGACGTTTGAAGACTTCATACTGAAAAAATGTAAAATATCTCAGTAATGGTGTTTTAAATATTGGTTACTTGTTTTACTGACCTTTTAGATATACTGCATTATATGAAATTAATTTCAACTTTTTTTTTTTACTGTTGCTACTGGAAATTTTAAAATTATGTATGTGGCTCTCATTGATTTTTCTTGAGCAGGCTTGCTTTTTTAGGGTTAAAGATCTTCCAATCCAACCCGTTAGTTTTAGAGATAAGTAAGCCAAAAAGAGTTTTGAGAAATTAAGTCACTTGCCTGAGATCGTACAGCATGTTAGTTTAGTAATAAATCTTGAAGCTAATTCCTCTGAAATCTTAAGATCAGGTGCCCTTCTCAATGATACTAGCTTTCTGTGAGTCTGACATATTTTATTAAATGAGGAAATGTCTGCCCTTCAGAATTCTTTTCTGAATTCTGTAGTTAAAACAGAGATTCTTTGGATAATGTGAGTAAATGTTCCTTTTAGTTTTTTATAAATTGAAATTTCAGTTATTAGTTTCTCTTCCAAGATTTTTTTTTCCTATGTTTTTTCTCTTGTACATAGAACACTTACGGCAGTGGAACTAGAGCTTTCAGTCTCTCTGTACTCTTGTCAGACAGATGTACCATAAGCTACAAATCTTCTTGGAGTATCTACTAGGTACAGCAGTCACATTAGCACATAACTGGGAAATGAGGCTAGGAAGAGTGACGTCTCCAGCGTATATATTTCCTTGGTGTGTTATTAGAAACTAGTCACATTCTTTTGCTATAGTATAACACTTCTTGTGTTAGTGGTGTGGGAACAGCCTATACTGGGGCTAAAGAATTGCTCATGCATGGAAAAGCAATCTAAAGTTCAGTTCTTAAGAGCAGTTTAACAGCATTCTGTCCATGGAGCACTGTTCTGTAGTATATAAACTGTGACTTTGGCCAGTTATGTAATATCTTTAGGCTCACATTTCTTATGTAAAAATTGGGAGTGATGATAATATGGTTTAGGTCTGTGGTTGTTGGGCATATTTAGTGGCACATGTATAAAGCATGTAGGTATTACATGATATGCCATGACAACTTACCCATTTTATTAGCATTTGAAAAAAAATCTAGTGTTTGTTTTGTCTTTGAAATGTTTTTAGCCTTCTTTCTAAATTACTCAGAAACCTTCCATTACAGAGCTAAAAGTTCTTGGTCAAGTTTAGTATTAAAGACATCTAATTTTTTATAGATATCTAAATATTCTTTATAACTGTCTTGAAGATATACAACAATGTATACAGTACTCATAGGTGGAAATACTATCCTGCAAATATAAACCACAACCCAAACCCATTGCTGTTGAGCCTATTCTGACTCATAGCAACTGTATAGAACAGAGTAGGGTTTCCTAACATTCATAAAATATGACATTTATAAAATAAAATGTAAGCAAATAAGCCATGTTAAGAAGTGTCATCTGAAAGCATATTTCAACTTGCTTTTGAAATCATGGTGAAATTTTGCTAGTCTTTTGTTTTACTTTGATGGTTATGCCAAGTACTGTTTTTATGACACTGAGCTGGATTTTGAACTTGATATGCATTAAGAGCTAGATAATTAAAAAAAATAACTTTTAGTAGTAACCATTCTCAGGTTTCAAGTACAGTAACATTTACATATAGGAATTGAGTCACATAAGTTTATGAAAAGATTTCCATTTGATCATGATAATTGCTTTAATGAGATGAAGATGAAGCTTGGGTTGACCAACCGTTCTTGTTTCTAGCCCTGGTTTCAGGTTGAAAACGCTGAAACCTAAGAAACTTAGCTAGTTCTAAGCAAACCGAAAGTGTTCCAGCTGATGCCCCACAGTTGATACAGTATTTTTTGTATCTTGGCTCTCACTGGGTCCCACAGCATTCCTGTTAGATAAGAATGACAGCATTGTCATCACCATGTCATTGGTGTGAGGCTGCATGCTCGGGGAGCCAAGTAAGTGACTTACCCGAGTTACACAATCAGTGTCAGAAACACAGGTCTATTCTTTACTACACTGTCTCCTCTTTTCTTCCAGGTCTTAGTTGAAACCTCACATCCCCAAGTAAGGCCTTCTGTAAACATGAAGTCAAAATAATTTGTCTTTCCCCCTGTTACCCTCCCCTGACCATCCCAGTTCATCTCATTACACGCTGCTCGTTCCTTGTAACACTTCACATGACAGTTTCCCATGTTTTTTGTCCAGCATCCACCCTCAACCCAATCCTCACCAAAGCAGCACCGTGACTATTTCATTTCCACTCTGTCTGGTATCAAGTATTGTGCCAGACACAGTAAAGCGACTCAAAGGGTTTTTGAATAAAGAAATGTAATCTGGTTTCCAATCTGCTTCCTCCTTTGCGTGATACTGCCTTCTCTATTTTATTATACAGATTTTTTAATTGCCAAAAATTAAGGCTGTTATTTATACGCATTTGATCTAGTTGCTTAAAACTATTTGATCTCTTTGCATATAATTACAAACTTCTTAAAATATTTTCAGTTGACAATAATTTTATTGTGGTAAAAATATATATAACAGAGCATTTGTTTTTTTAACATTTTCTGCATGTACAATTTAGTGATGTGAATTACTTCCGTGTTTTACTCTTTGTTACCATAACTCATTGCTAGATTTTTCCGTTGCCCTGAACAGGCATTTACAGTGATCCCTCAAGCAGTGAGTAACTCCTCTTTTCCCTCTTCCTCCTGCCACCAATAAATGGGGGTCTCTATATAGTTGCCAGTACTAGATATTTCATATTAAGTGGGATCATACAACAATCATCTCATGGTATACTGGAGTTAATATGAATTAGGCCAATGAGGAATTTTTACACTTATTACTAAATACAGAAAGGGACCTATGGCTGTTTCTGATACTACTGGACGTTCTTTAGAACCAATGACACTGAATTAATTGATTAAATTGAGGTCTCTGGCAATTTGATTACTCTGTGTCATATTTTTATCCGAGTAACTTTAATTAATTTTAACAGAATATGTTATGCTAGCAATGTATCAAGCTATGCATTATGATCAATCAAAGTTTTAGTTACCTCAGAATAAAATTACGTGATGTAAGTTTTAAAAAGGGAAATGTATTTTAGCAGGTTTTACTGCATTACAGTGAAATTTGGTAGTTGGGTTGGAGTTCCACAAATGTGTGGTTTTGCTGCAGGAAGTTTCCAGTTCCTATAAAAGTTTGGTCTGGTGTCTAAAATGTTCACCCAGTAAACCCAGTGCCATTGAGTTGAATCCAGTTTGGTCAAAATTATACTCAGTAACAAATGTAAGAGTTTCATCAAGGATTTTAGAATTGAATGATACTTCTTATGCTCTCCAAAATGACACTAGAGGATATACTGGATATACTAAATAAAGCTTATTGTTATTGAAATGCTTATTAGAGGAAAATGATCTTTCTGAACATTGTTAAAGGAAGAAAAAGATTCAGGAAATACTGGCTGGAATACTAGCCTAATCTGTGCCTCCTAAGTTTGGAAGCCAGGAGATACTTGTAAAAAGTGTGATTGGCTCTCTCATTACTCAGTCATCACACTGAAAGGAAAAGACAATCCGAAAGTGAAGACTACGTTTAGAAGTACTACGAGGTCAACTTGGCTGAGAAAACTTTTTCTTAAAGCTGTGTATACTTTGGCAATTCTGTCATGTTTTACTGCCAGCTTTATTTAAAACTATTTTCTCTGCAAGGATAATAATAAAAGAAGTTCTCTTGGTCTTTGAAAAACTATATGCCAAATTTCTTCAGTAATATCTGTTATTGAGCTATGAATAGATTTTATATTACGTAGAGTTCCTAAGGAAAACCTGGTGGTGTAGTGGGTTAAGTGTGCTGCTTCTGCTAACGACAAGGTCAGCAGTTAAAGTCCACCAGGTGCTCCCTGGAAACTCTAGGGAGCAGTTCTACTCTGACCTCTATGATTGCCAGAGTCGGACCCGACTCGATGGCAGTGGGTTTTTGGGGTTTTTTTGTAGAGTTCTTAAGATAAAATAATTTCCTTATGCTGAAATTTGGGATACTGTTGAATCGTTTCAGAGTTCATTAATAGTTGGCAAAGAAATAATAAATAACATTTATTGAGCATTTAACTGCATTTCAGAAGCTGAATTAAGAAGCCTTACTAGCCTTATAAGGAGCTCTGCTTAGCAGTGGTTCAAGTAGTTGACTGCTAACTGAAAAGTCGGCAGTTCAGAACCACCAGCAGCTCCAGAGGAGAAAAATACGGCAGTCTGCTTTCGTAGAGAGTCACAGACTTGGAAACCCTGTGGGCTCACCGAGACTGGATGGCAGTGGGGTTGTTTTTTTCCCCCCATTGGCATTATCTAATTCAATCTTCCAAACGTCTTATGGAGTAGGTTTGCTTATGAGGAAATTGAGGCATGTGAGGATTCAGCAACCAGCTATAGAAATTTAAGTAACTTTTCCAGGGTCACATAGTTGGGGAGCTCTTAACTAGTGTAGTTATATTGTCTTTTCCTCCAATCTGAGCAACCAAACCAAACCCATTTGGTAGTCTAGGCTCATAGTTTCAAAATTCATTATAGTGCACAAATAAATAATAAATAACATTTATTGAGCACTTAACTGCATTTCAGAACCTGAATTAAGAAGCCTTATTAGCATTACAAGGGGTCCTTATAAGGAGCCCTCATAAAGTTTATTTGTTTGGTCTGTTTTTCCCAAAGCTGTATACACTTTGGCAATTCTGCCATGTTTACTGCCAGCTTTATTTAAAACTATTTTCTCTATTTGCAAGGATAATAATAAAATAATTTCTCTTGGTTTTGAAAACCTATATATGCCAAATTATTTTGGTGGGTTTGATTTGGTTGCTTAGGCTGGAGGAAAAACAATGTTAGTTGTCTTTATGATTCCCATTCATAGCAACCCTGTAGGACAGAGTTGAACTGCCCCATAGAGTTTGCAGGAAGTGCCTGGTGGATTTGGACCGTAACCTTTTGGTTAGCAGCTGTGCACTTAACTGCTATACCACCAGGTTTTCATACAGTCTGTCAGTCTACTGCAAAAGGATTTGTAGGGGGCTGTGCACATAGAAATTAGCTGAGAATAAAGTTAAGGAATGTGGCCAAGGGGAAGACCACAAGTCAGGGCGCAGGTGCTGTGGTCTGTAGCAGATTATGGGAAGTCTTCTGAAGGACATTACTCCAGGCCTCAACCCTAAAACATTCATTCATTCATTGATGAATCAAGTTTTTGTTAAGTGTCTACAGTGTACCAGGTACTCTACTGTGTATTGCGTATACAGTAAACTGGGCAGGGTCTCTGCCTCATGGTGCTTACATTTTAGTGGGAGAGGCAGACCAAACATTTAAGAAGAAAACTAGACAAACAGATAAAAGGACATCTCACTATCGTGAGTTTAGTGAAGGAAATAACCTATGAAGTGATAATAGAGAATGGGGGTTGGAGGTTAATTTAAAATGAGATAGATGGAGAACTTTCTGAGACAGTAGTATTTTAGCTGACACTTAAAGAGTTAGGAGGATATGCCCAGAGTGAGGCAAAAGTTTTAGATAGAACTAGGAAATAAAGGCAAATGAGAAAATACTGTTTCACATTGAGTTTGGTGAAGATTAAAAAGCCTTAAAACACCAACTTTCAGTGGTGTTATAAGGAAAGGAAAATCTTCACAACCAGTGTAAATCCATACAGCTCCTCAAGAGAGCACTTTGCTGTTGTCTAGCAAATGTGAAAATACAACTGTGATTGTGTGCATTAGAACAGTTATTATTAAAAGAAGTCTTAAAAAAGTATTTTTTTGGCCCTTCACATATTTTTAAGATGTCATAATTTTCCATCATAGTTGCAAACAATGGAATTTCCTGCATGTTTTAAGTATTGACATTTGAAAATGAAACTATTATGTCATTTTTTTCAAATACATCCAATGGAATTTAAATCTCATAGCAATTTGATGCATACCGTCATCCGTTTGAAAAATACATGAACAAAACCCTTTATCAATCAGAAACTTACATCATTCCTTTCTTCTACTTGAACTCAGATTTCCATCCACTTCCCCCAAAGAATTTTATCCTTTATCTTGAGAGTCTTTTATTGATCACTCTACTATATTTCTTGGCAACAACAACAACAAAACTGATAAGAAATAGTTTTTAAAAATACTGTCAGAGCTCTAAGGCCAAGTGTTGGAAAATATCTTTTAAATTATCAGTATAGTTATTCTACCCGTTGCTGTTGACCCAACTCATAGGGGCACAGTAGAACTGAGTAGAACTGTCCTGTTTGGTTTCCACAGCTGTGAATCTTTGTGAAAGCAAGATGCCACATCTTTCTCTCCTGGAGCAAACTATGAGCCTTTCGGTTATCAGCAAGGTGCTTAACCATTAGGTTACTGGGCCTCCTGTATGATTAGTATGTCATTTACTTAAAACATTGTAAACACATATTTTGATAATTCTTAATCATGAAAAGTAAATTTTTATTAGAAGTGCATCTCAATGAGATGGAGAAGCTTTGTATTTTCTTCAGTTCATGTATCTGAGGATGATTATTACTAGAATTAATAGTAAAATGAAGAGAAAGTATTGGGCCATTAAAAGTATGGGGTGGAGGGGGGCTTATAAAAGGTGTATTCATAATTTTTAAGTGAACTATATAGTAGAATCTGTAATACTCTGTTTAAGTTCTTCTAATTGTTACAGATGAATAGGAAGGAATAGAAGGCAGCATGGTTCAATGGTAGAACAAATTTACTGTCCTCTCATGCTCAGATGTGACTCCTGGCCAGTGCTCCTCATGCACAGCACCTAACTATTCCTTAGTGGAGGCTTCCATGTTGCTATGATACTAAACAGGTTTCACTGGAGCTTGCAGACTGAGACGAATTAGGAAAAAAGGCCTGGTAATCTACTTCCAAGAAATCAGCCGGTGAAAACCCTGCGGATCACAACTGGTCCTGGGGATGGTGCAGGACTGGCCTAGGTTTATTCCACTGGACTTGGGTCACTGTGAGTTGGGGTTGTCTTGACAGCAGTTGACAACAAAAATAGAAGAACAGAAGAGAGAAGTGGCTGATAAGCAAGAGCAAAGAGGCCAAAGCCAAGTGCCGTCAAAGTAAAAAAAGAGCATGAGTTTACGATACTCGAAAAGATTTTGGCAAGACCTTGAAAATGTTTCTTTTATGAGTGTGATTAAGTGATTGAGGAAGTATAAAATACTAGCTTATGACCAGTATGTGTTCTTTTTACTTGAAAATACAGCTTCGATCTGTTAGATGCAGAAGTGAACCTTTTACCTCTTCTTCCTTAGAAAAGAAAATACACAGCTGATAATCTAGATCAATGCCTTGATCCACAGACCTTTGTACATCTCAGTATTTCAGGACCCCAGAGGTTTTACACCAGAGCAAGATTTAAAATGGGAGAGAAGTTAGACTTTTTTATGGAGGAAGAATAATTAAGTAGGGAAGGAGAAGGCCAGGCTGTTCTTTAACAGATGTATTTATGGAAGTCGAGGTTCAGGAAATTCATTCCACTAAAGTTGTTTTTGCTTCCATATCCCTTGGATGCTCCCTTTATACTCGTAAAAATACGGTTCCCTAATTTTCAGGCCAGTGCCCTAGAGATACTCACCCATGGAGACATGAGATTAGTATATTTATTGCAGCATAGATTGTAATAACAAAACATTGGAAATGACAGTACTAAATGCCTGTCAATACAGAAGTGGGTAAGTTTTGTATAATCATAGAGTAGAATACTCTTCAGTTGTTAAAAGAGATGAAATTAATACATATGACTCACTGTGGCTGAATCTTGCCTGTGTACTATTGAGGGAAAAAATGTGGATTGCAAATTAATATTAGAAAATAAAATAATACCATATTTATATGAGTACATACATTTATAGTAAAATATTCTCAGGAAATACTAGATTCAGGAGAGTGGTTACTTCTGAACTGGGAGGAAGAAAGGACTGAATATGATGAGGGTAGGGTCTTAAAAAGGAAAGCAAGGCTAGTGAAGGGGTCTTGAAGATTGACGGCAAAATGTTAACATTTGGTACATTTGATTAGTTGGCCCGTGGGTATTTGATGTGTTATTCGCTGTAATTTTCTGTATTGAAATGACTCATATATATATATATATACATATATATATTTTTAAGGGCTTGGTTAAGATTGGGAGAAGGAAACAAGATACTTAAATATGTTCAAATACCTTAAGAATCCAGTGTCGCTGGGAAGACAGAGACTGTGGAGTGGAAGTAAAGGAGATGATGAGATGGAAAATCAAGAGATAAGGCTAGAGAGATAGCAGGGGACAGCGTAGGGCGTTTGTTGTTATTCCAGTTACTAGTGGGAGGCCACAAAAGGGTTTTCAGCAGGAGAGGGACCCAGCACAATTTATACTGTAAAAAGACTGTCTTTTATGACTAAGTAGAGAATAGATTTGGGAGGAGCAAGACTAGAGGAGGGAATACCAGTTGGGAGGCTGTTGAAAAGGTCTAGATGAAAGAACATGGTAATGAGGATTGGGGTGACGGCAGCTAAGACAGAGAAATGGGCATATTTGGCTTATATTTTGAAGTAGATATGACAGATATGATGAGTGCCTAAATAAATAAATAAACAAATGGATTCTGGCTTTCAGCTCCTGGGTATATGGTGATGCCATGGATTTTTGGACTTGTTACTGAGGCCACTGGTATGGGAGCATGGAGCTTAGAGGAGCAGTCCAGGCTCAGTAGGTACATTTGGGATTCATCAATGTGAAGATTGTATTTAAGTCCAAGGGAGTGAATTACCTAGGTTACCTAGAGAGAGTGTGCGCAAAGAAAGTAGAAAGGGACGTAGGATTACATAAGGAATCATAAAGTAGAGGTTTAGTAGGAAAAAAGGAGCTTGATGAGGATATAGAATGAAAAACCAGTGAGATACAGGGAAATGGAAGAACGTGTGGTGTCTCAAAGACCAAGAGAGCAGATTCAGGAGAAAGAATATCAAGTACTGTTGAGAGGGACAGTGAAGTCAGAAATGTCCATTAGATTTGGTGACATAGTAACTTACAACCTAACCCATTCCAACTTATAGTAACCCAATAGGACAGGACAGAATACACCTGCCCTGTACATTACCAAAGAGGTACTGATGGGCTTGAACTGCCAATCGTTTGCTTAGCCACTAAGCTGGTGCCCACTGTGCCTTGGGGCCCCTAGATGAGCGTTAATGGTGGTAGAAGCTAGACTGGGACAAGTTGGAAAGCAAACTAGAAATGAGAATAGAGATTTGAGACGTTGCGAGTTTAGCTGACCCATTGTTGCCAGGAGAATTAGTTACGTGATCCGCTGATAAACCGGGGATGAGCAGGCGTCCAGACACAGATGTTCTCTCTACTTACCTTCACTAGCAGACAGTTCACTGAGGATTTTTTCCCTTCTTTTCTGTGTTCCTGTGTTTGCCAGTTGATGTTCACCTTTCTGTTGCCTTTTCCTAAGTTCTTGCCCTGCTTCTTTCTCTCTTTTCATCCACTGTTTAATATATAGTGATTTTCTGCAGCTATCCTGTGTTTCGTTGTTCATCCTCTCAGCAAAAGTGATAACTCAACTTTGGTTATTCTCTTGCCCTCCTAACCTCATTCAAACTGTACATGCTTTACATGAATTGTCCAGATAAGTTTTTGAAGGCAGTGTAATACTGGGTTGTGAAAGTCAGTTTGGTACATTTTTCTGTAAGGGAAAAGAGTTTTTTACTTTTTCCTCTTAGTGATTATTCATTCAGAATTTTAGACTTGTTTATAAATTTTTGATTTGCTTTACTTGTTTAGTTGATGATCTCAGATATTTTTTCATAACTTTTCTCACACCTAAATGTTCATTTCTTTTCAAGCAATTACCATGAAATTTCTGATTTAACTACATTATTTTAATCAATTTTTGTTTAGGTTTTACTTCAAAGCACTTAAATGAATGAGAAGTAAAATATACTGATAGCTCTTTTAAAAATCTGCTGTGCTCTTCAAGCCTGAGAGCAGCACCACTTTTCTTTGTGCTACTTTGGTCATAAATAGTAGTGATGCACTTGCCCATTTTTTCCACATTTAGGGTGCCACCCAGAAGTTGGTAACTATATAGAGTTCTGGAAGTGTTCTCATTCTTTTCTCTAGCCTGTGATATAACTTCTAACTTAGCATAGTTGGCTCAAGAAGGACGCTGACTGGGCCCAGGTCATGTGTTTCAGCCTGTCAAAGGTAAGGTATCATCTCTGTTTCCTGGAAACAGATTGCAGTGTTGCACCCAGCCATCTGGCACCTTCTTGCCATTGCTTACTGAGTGTGGAGGGCTGGGGAACACAAGCATTTGAAAACAGCTAGTCCCTGTTCTGGACAATTGGCCCAGAGGGCTTGTCTCAGGAGTAGTCTATAATGTCTTCATGAGCAAAGGATAGTCTATTTATTGTTACTTTAAGTTTGACTGAAATCTCTTTAGTGAAGCTAAAACAGTTATTTTGAAAATAAATTATTCAGGGACTACAGCAGTACTTTTAGGGATTAAAATAGTCTAAGCAGTCTGTAATTTCAAGGTTTCTAAGATCGACATAGAATAGCATATCCAGCTGGATATAAAAATGACACATAATACAACTCCTAGTTTGTTTGTTTGTTTTTCTCCAAAGAACTGGTACCCTGTATATTACATGTGCATTTGTTATTTTGTCTTTTTTTGAGAGAAAGAGAAAATATTATCATTAGGAAAGTATTCTGTGACCCTTTCTGAAGGACAAAATATTGGTTGGCTTTTGGAAAAAGTGCAGAGCATTTTAAAAGGTATGAAGTCAAGTTTCCTTAGGCTGTGCCCAGTGTGGGGAAAAAGTATGGAATAGTGGTTCATGTCTCAGTGCCTGTGCCTCAATATCTCAGTCTGTTACGTGTAGACAAAATACTACCTGCCTCAGAGAAGGATTCAATAAGGTAACAGAGGTAAAGAGCTAAGAACCACCACCACCACACACACACACACACACACACACACACACACACACATATACCTGTTGCCATGGAGTCAATTCTTACTCCTAGCAAACCTGTAGGACAGAGTAGAGCTTCCCCATAGAGTTTCCAGCGAGTGCCTCGTAGGTTCCAACTGCTGACCTTTTGGTTAGCAGCCTTTGCTCTTAGTCACTACACTGTCAGACTTTCCAGGCTAAGAGCAGTGACTCTCACCTTCGTGCTCATAAGTGTGAACTCGTAGCTGTAGTAGTAGAAACAGATGCATCATCTGTTAGAACCTTAAAGATTGCATTTCAAAATGAAATTAGAATCAGTAATATTCTAGTTTTATTAATATTCTAGTTATACCCTACTTATTAATGTCTATCAGGGCTCGTGATCTAAACCACCTTATCCCAACCCTGATTATTTAGTTTCTTCTGAGATTCCAATTGTTATCAACTCTCCAGCAGACATAGTGGCTGCAGAAGGTCACTAGCGTACTTGTCTTTTTTAAGGAAAGAAAACAAATGAAATGAACAATAGAAGCTCTGTTGGACTCTTAAAGGTCTTTTCTATACATATAAGAACAGTGGAAATTTGAAGTGTTCATTTCTAGTCCACTTTGACAGTGAAAGAAGAACCTCTCCCCCGCAAAGCCCACTGCTATTTAGTTGATTCCTACTCATAGGGCCCCTATCAACAGAGTGAAACTATAGGATTTGTAAGGAGCGCCCGGTGGATTTGAACTGCTGACCTTCTGGTTAGCAGCCATAGCACTTAACTACTACACCACCAGGGTTTCTGTGAAAGACAGAGCAAAGAAAAATCAGTGCTAGGTTCTGAAAATCAGCTGCCCAGAAACTTCAGTCAAATAGCAGGCTTTTGAAAACTAGCACTCAGGTTTCCAAGAACTACCGTGTAAGCATCTGGGTCTAGAAAGTTGCACAGTGTTTTGTCTTTCTTCCATCCGTCTTCAGACCTCTCTGTTTCCTGGTTCAGCCATCTTGAAAACTGCGAGACCAATGATGTAGTCACTAGTCGCCAGAAAGAAACTGTGAGTCTGCTCTTTCTCCCGTGCAGTCTTTCATCTCTCAGTTAGCAAACAGGTACTGCACACTCTTTCATCTGTGATAACAAGTCATTTCGACTTCGAGTGATTTGCTTTGTGTCATACACATACAACTTTCTTAATCTTAACCCCCTTTTCTTGTATTTCCCCCACTAACCTTTGGAAAATTCTCTTTCATCACTGACCTATTTATGGAATTAAAAAAAAAAAAAATCCTGATGACCATAACTGCCCAGACTCTTTAGAGATGTTTTTAATGAAAATATCCTGGCCGAGAATCTAGGCCAGCAGTCTTGAAACTTGCTCCAATGTCACTTTCACAGTCTTTACAGAAGTACAGCACTTCCAACTAAATTTGTTTTTCAAGCACTAATATTCAAGATAATTTCAGCCTATTTGATCAACTTATGGTTATTCTTATTTTCAATACTAATATTAAAAACCCACAGCTGTATTTACTGCGGATGTAGAAGACTTCATCTATATAGTGGACTCATTAGCCTAATAAAATACATTCTGAATTTTTAATCAACATAAAGGGAATTGAGGCCACAACCTGCTAGAAGAATGGTACCACTATGTGTTTTTCTGATTTGACTCCTGACTGTATGTTTTGGTTATGTTTGTTTTCATAATCAAGAGCAGTGTGGAATTAGACATTCTCCCATTGTAGGGATAATTTTCATAACCTTTGCATTGAATTTTAGCTTTAAGAATATTTTCCCAAGGTGCCTATGTGTGTGCTTGCGTGAGTGCTGTTGAGTTGATTACAACCCATAGCCACTTTATAGGACAGAGGACTGTGGGGTTTGCACGGATGTAACTGCTGCGCATTTTTCTCACAGAGTGGCTAATGGGTTTGAACTGCTGACCTTTCAGTTAGCAGCCAAGCACTTAAATAGTCACTCTGCCACTAGATCTTTCTGTGTATCTGTGTGTCTGTCTATATAATGTTGACACGTAGGTGGCTACCTTCTTTCTGTAGCGATCATTTATATTGATTTAAATATTGCTTTTCTTAAGAAATTTTAGTAGCTCAGCTTTAGAATCTGAGTCCACTTGCACTCATGACACATTAGCGCTGGATCATCTGGTCTGATTAACTCATGTTTCAGAGGAGTAAATTAAATCCCAGAAAGATTAAATGATTTGCTTGAGGGCACACAGTTTAGGTAGAGGTGAAGGTTATTGGAACAAGAGACTAGTGCCCTTTTTGCTATGTATGCCGCTTAGTTTTCAACTTAATACCTAAGTAACAGTGTCTTTTCTGATAGTTACCGTTTTTCTCCTTAAAACTTGGGAATCCTGGCAAAGGATATTCCTAAAATCCATTATATGTTAACCAATTTTATGATGTTGTTCTAAAAGCCTTTTGTCATAACACCTTGTATTTTCTTTGAGAAATATCACGGAAATTCACATAATGTTGGATTTTGGTTTATGACTCTTGAGATAATATGAGTTTTTAAATTTATTAAGCTATGTAAACATTAAATTTTTCTCATGATTTTGAAGACACCACTTTAGTTTTCATTTTTAGGACTTTTTTTTTAAGCATTATTCACTATATGTATTAGGTAGACTTGACTCAAAAACAGGTAATGACATCTTGTTACCCTTACAATGACACAAGTAGTATCAAGTTCCAGTGTGATTGGAAGGTCTTAGAGAAGGTGGTGGAGCTGTTTCAAACAGGGTTGGGATAGTTAAGTTATGCTTTAGACTTTCATTCATAAAATATTAATTTGACAAGGCTTATCTTAATTATGATTTTTAAAACCAAGCAAAATGTGTATTATAAAATTGTTCAAAGAAATGTCCTACACCCAAACAAATTTATGATTCGAACTGAGCAGGAGCCGTTATTTAGGTTTTCCTCCCTCCAGGCTTTCAGTACCTTTCTTCTGTGTATTTGAGTACTCAGTGTCCCTATACTCAGGGAGTCCTGACAGTCCTCTTAGAATTGTTAGCTAGCTTTTCCACACTGTGGGTTTTACTCTAACTTAAAAATAGTGTCCTGAGTTAGCCATGAGGTGAAAGAATAGCTCACTCATTTTGGCCCTGAGTGAGCACCAAGAAAGAACTCAGCCCCCTGCCAGGCCAGAGGGCCCTCGCGTTCTCACACTGGGGTGGAGAAAACACAGCTGTATTTGCTTTTCCTGCCCCATCTTCTATTTTGAAATATGACCTTTTGGCAAGCCAGAGCCAAAGTCAAGTGACACAGCTTTTTGCTCACCTCTTCAGTTTGCCAAACGTTGTTTTACCAATGGAATTCTGGGTTAGGTACCGCAAGTGTGGGTAATGCCGTCACTCTTATGCCAGTGAGTGGAATTGAATTAGCCCGCCTTTGTAACTTCTGTACGTGCTTTGGCAGAATGCGTTTCCTTTCACTTTCACCTATGTGCGATAACTCACCATACAAGCCATACCTGCATATTCATCAATAACAGTATTTCCATCAAATTCAAATTACAAAGAAAGTAAGGCTTTTCTTTCCCAATATTTTCCCATTTCTCAAAGAATTTTTGTTTTGTTGTGAAATTAGAGATATAGGCAAGGTGAACTATTGATAATTGGCCCTAAATTCTAACTATAGACATGGCAAATCTGAGTATAAAGTAAAAACTGCATGTTTACATTTTCACATAAATGTAAATGACAAAGTGTAAGCTTTTTAGTACAAATTAAGCACAGTGAAACAGGTTAGCTTTCTGCCCTCAAACAACAGCAGCCTTAGCACAAAACACTTATGTTCATTATTGTTTATAGTAACATCTACATGTTTGTTTTAAAAAATATATTAGTGCTGACTTCAGCAGCACATATACTAAAATTGGGACGATACAGAAAAGATTAACATGGTCCCTGCTCAAGGATGACACGCAAATTCGTGAAGTGTTCCATATTTTTTGGGGTGAAATCGGTGATAACACACATTAGAAACAAGAACAATATTAAGTGGACTTCAGCATAACTTGAATACTCCTTCCATCTTAACCCAATATTGCAAGGATAGAGTAGCTGTGGCAGGGGGCGGGGGACCATGCTCTTACGTGAAATCAAGGCCAGTTGGCACAATTAGCGTTTTGCTAAGAGGACTCTCTGCACCCCATATTGATGAGTGGCATCTGGGATCTTAAAAGCTGCCAAGCTGCCATCCGAGGGCACAGCAAATGGTCCCAACTCAGCAGGAATGGATGCTCATTGAGGACCAAAATGACATGGAGTAAAGACAACCCAGAAGATAGAGAGACCCACATGAGTGGGTGCCTACATCAACTTGGGACCAGAAGAACCGGATGGTGCCCGGCCACCACCAGTGATAGCCGCAATGGAGCTCACAAAGTTGAGTCTCACTGGCAACACAAGAATAAAAAGGGGTACACCCTGAGATCTCCACTAAAAGACCTCAGTTGATGGTCCAGCAGTTTTGGGGTTCCCCTGGGAGCATGGCCCCTGGCTCTGATCCTACCCTTGCCCATAAATCATAATGAAGGTCCACTCTTTGGACACGAATGGATTGGACTTGACGATGCAGAGTGACCATATATTGGATGCACTTTATGGTTCTGTGCATCTGTAGGATATCATCCTGCTGATCTCTGGCTGGAGGAAGGAGAGTGGGTGGGAGAGGAGGGGAAAGGAGGCTGTAGGGAGGATGAGACATGTATGGAGCAGGGAGGACTAGTGTGCTGTCACCAGGCAGGGAGAGCAGTGGAAGCTGCATATAGGTGGGCATGTAAATTTATATGGGAATGTACCTTTTCACTCAGCCATAATAAAAAAATTAAAATTAAAAAATATATATATATATAATACTCCAGTTATAAGTGTGTCAGAATTCCATTCCATCAAAGCACAGAGCAAACAAACCAGGACGTAGCTATTACTTAATATCTTTATATTTCTTTTTGTGTTTCCTACTATTATTCTGTGCTATTTATTCCCACTCAGTCAATATCATGAGTGATATCTATGTTCCTAAATATGTAAAAACAAATGAGTATAATATAAATATTTGTATTTTTCTTGTCAGCTTTAAAAATAGAAATTATTCTCTTTTCTTTCATATTATAAATGCAAATAGTTAAAGTACTTTGTTTTACAAAATGAACATTATTCATATGAATGAATTAGTATCAGCTTGCTGAGGAGAGGTGCGGGATCAGCTTTCCTTGTTGTCCTTTGAAATTGTCTGGAAAAAATTATATAGTCTTGTTGCATTGCATTCTGGAGTTTAGTATTTAAAATAACTAAGGCTATCTAAATGAGAAGTTAAATAGAATCCAGTGTGAATAATAAGGGATATCAAGTTTTTCAGACCTGTAGTGTACACAATTAGCCTGAAGAATTCATGCACAAAAGCCTAAGCCATTCCTTAGGGCTATGATTAAATACTGTTGTTTCTGAGCTGCTACATGTTGTAGCCAACTTGGTGGGTTTAAATGAAATGGTTAGCTGAATCATTACTTAAACTGTGTTTCCACGGTGGCATAGTTTATATTCTTGGACCCCAGATAACGTTTGCCAATTGAATAATTACTAGACTTAGATGTTTCAAAAAAAAAAAAAAAAAGATAAGCTTAAAATAATTCCCTTTGTTGTTGGCCATGACTGGAAGGTTTATTTAACTGATTTAGTTCACCAGATCTATTTTTATTTTTCAAATCAGAATCTATAGCTAATCATCATGAAACAGTAATATGCTGCATAAAATTGAAAGATGGCTGATTCAGTGTTTTAAAAAATATATATATGTATCATCGCAGCCAGGTTGAATGGATATTGTTATACATTATTTATATAGGTTACATTGATGTTGTTGTAATCTGTATACAAGGAATACACACTCTTTATATGCTCTGCATGTGTCTTCACTGATGCAGCACATGGAAGGACAAGCACTGGATCCTAAGTCATGCGTCTCTAAGTACAGGTCTCTGCTGATTACTAGTTGTGTGACTGTAGTTGCTACACTCTGAACCTAGGAAGATGAGACTAGAAACAACAACTTCCCCCGCAAATTTAGTGAGTTATGAGGCTTCAGTGAAGTAATATGTATGAAAGTACTTTGAAAAGTGTGTGTAAGGCAATATACAAAGATTAGTTGTCAGTTTTCTCAGGTTCTGATTAAAATTCTTCTAATCCCCTAGGTGTATCTGAATTGCCATTAAACTGATAAAATCATAACAGTAAATTGTTTCATGGGGTATTATAGGGCATGCAAGCTTTTAAAACCTTCAGTGTGTTATATTTTTAATTTCCAGATAATTTAATATTTGCAGTTCTTGTCTGTGTGTCTGCATGTCTGTGTGTCTGTGTATGGTTGATGTGCCTCTTTTTCAATGTATACAGAGTTGCTTTGAGAAATTGGTGAAGTCTTGAGGACCTATGAATGGCACCTCTCTTCCTTTCCTTCACCTAGAGCCAGTGAAGAAATAAAACCGAAGAGCTGGCAGACAGAGAAACAAGATAGCCCCCTTTGACTAGCAATGCAATGGAAGAGACTGCTTACTGTAATAGCTAAGATAGACTTCCACACTCCTGATGCCCCATGTCTAGCTTTGGGGGGAAGTTTATGTCAGTACAGCCTACACTCTTGCCCTGGTTTCTTGTCTCTCCTAGTCCCGGGAGAAAGAAAAGGGGGATGAAAACTCTGCCCGGGGAAACTCCCCAGGACTCAGCACTTTGGATGGATTTGCATTTCCCATTTAGAAATATGGACCTTTGACTGTCACCCATCAACCAGATAATTCACTCCACCTGCTTGGAGAGTAACAAGGGCTAGAGCCAAAGGCCAGAGTAGCTTGGAGAAGAACCCCTCTTTTGGAACACCTGAGAAGTAGGAAAGACTTTTGTCTCTAACAAAAATGAACGGCAATTAAATAAATGGAATATATCTTCCTGTTCTCTTCCCTCCCCTCGCCTCTCCTCTAGTTCTCATCTCTGAGGCTTTCCTTCCCTTACAATTCTCACTTAGTCCTGTCACCCATGTACCCCCCTCCCAAGCACAGGCCACACTGCAGCCATTCCAGACTACACCACACAGCTGTGGAGAAATGCTCGTTGCTCAGAGACAAGCACTACGGAAGGCAGATTGGTTAAGGGGAATTTGAAGTAGATGAGGCTACTTTCTTCCTCTCCCTAAGTGAGAAGGTGGGTGTGTACTAAAACTATTTCCCCACTTGTTTCATCACATGGTAGCAGGACCACCTTAAACTTTACTATGGAGTGATAGTTGTGAAGTAGTTCATTTGGCACATCAAAGAACAACCCATCTTATTCTTCAGTAAATAGATGTAGCTGGAGTCTCAAACCAGTTTAAGTTCTTCCTGCGTTTAGTGCATCTCTAGTTCACCAGGTTGGTGATAATGTGAAAGACAGTTGGTAAAATCTCGTTAGGAAAAAAAAAAAAAACTGGAATGAAGACTCAGCATAATTGCTAGTGTATTCTGAATTAATGTACATGCCTTGATCTACTATAAGTCAGACCTTGACCTAATTGCAGGGAAATGGGAATGAATACACGATTGTGTCATCTGCATATCAGAGATTGTTAATGAGTTTTTTTTCCAATCCTCATCCTGCATTCATCTTCATATGGTCCAGGTTCTTGAATAGTTGCTCATCATACAGATTGAATAAGGAATGGTACAGCCCTGACAAACACCCTACCTGACTTTAAACTGTGCAATTGCTTGTTTGAATAATGGCAAGCTGTTTGGTATAGGTGAGGAACAGTGGTAAAAGAAGTGGGACAGCAGTTTGGTTTTTTTCTCAAAGGCACTGAGAAGGGGTAATTAAGTAAGGAAGACAATGTTTTTGGATAAGTTCATGGTAGTGAGAGGGACAATGGAATACAGAGAGAGCAAGACTGCCTGCAGGAAACTTTTGTAATGTTCAAGGTACAACAAGACCATAATGTCCTGAATTAGAGAATGACAGTGGACCTAAAAGAATGGGTGGAATTTGGGAGATAATAGAAATGTCAGAATCACTGGGACTTGGTTCTTTACTGGGTGGAGGCAGTCAGAAGGAAGAGAATTCAAGGATAATGCACATTTCTGTATTGAACAACTGTGTATATACAGACAGTAGTAGAAGGTCATTAACTCTGGGGTAGAGTTGAGGGTAGCGAAAAAACGAGAGCATGGTTTTAAACATGTTGAGTTTAAGATGCCTGTGAAGCATTCAGAAGGAGATGTATGCCAGGGTGTGTATGAGTCAGAATGCTCCTGTGTATGTATGTGTCTACTTGGGGGCAGTGGAGGAGTAGGGCAGCAAGTGCCGTGGATATTGATAAGATCATCCAAAGAAGCATATTCAGATTAAGAGGAATAATCATAGAGAGCACTACCATTTCAGAAATAAGTCAAAGAGTATAGCCATAACTATTTAGACAGGTAGGAGACAGAATTAAGAAGTGTCACGGAAGCCAAGAAATAGAAACTCAAAAGAGGGAGTCAGCAGTCTTAAGTGGTGCAGAGAAGTTATGTCAGATTAGCACTTCAAAACATCTGGATGTATCAAAAGAACCTCTTCAGTAACCTTTATGAGAGCAGGCCAGTAGAGGAGAGAGAAAAGGCAGGTTGCTGTGGGAGAGGAGTATGTGGCAGACAGTGGGTGTCAACAGCACTCTCAGGAAGCCTGACTGTGAAAAAAGCTGCAAGATAGTGTGAGAGTTAGGTGAGTGACGTGCTGAGGAGTGGTACAAGTTTGTGGAGTTTTTGTCGTAACAAAAATACTACAAAGTGGGAGTCTCGAAGAACAGAAATTTATTGTCTTACATTTTGGAGGCTAGAAGTTTGAATTCAGAGAGTCAGCTCGCAGGTCCTTTCTGGCTTCTTTCTGTCCCTGGTAGCCCCTGACATCTCTCAGTGTTCTTTGGTTGGTAGACAGAGTCGCACATGGTGTTTTCTTCCTGTGTGATCTTGTTTCTCTATCTGTTCTCCATTTGATAAGACACCACTAAGAAAGGATTAAGACCTACCCTACTCCAGTATGATATCACTAATTTAAAAGATAGAATCTGCAAAAAAAAACCCTATTTCCCCCAAACAGGGTCATGATCACAGGTACAAACATTCAGACTTCTTTTTAGGGGACACAATTCAATCTAAAATAATTGCTTATAGGGAAGAGCCAGTAGCAGCGAAGAAGCCATGTCCTTGAAGAATAGGGGAGGATGTCCCAGGAGCGTCAGTGGAGAAATGAGCTTTGCTGCATAAGAGGACACTTTGCCTCTTGTGGCAGGAGAGAAGCGCAGATGAGTACAAAGGCAGCTGTGTTTCGGGGGTGGAACAGATAGGCTGCTGTTAAATGGGGGCCAGCCCACCTGGTGACGGTGAGGAGGACGGTGATGTTGGATGAGAAGAGACAAGCGGGGGTTGTTGTTAAGTGCTGTAGAATCTGTTCCCACCTGTAGTGACTGATGTGGCAAAGCAGAACTGTCCCTTTACAGAGGGAACCCTGGTGACGTCACGGTTATGTGCTGTAGCAGCTAATGGAAAGATCAGTAGTTCAAATCTAACAGACGCTCCTTGGAAATTCTGGGGGCCGTTCCACTCTGTCCTGTAGGTTTGCTACACTGGAATTGACTTGACAGCAATGGTTCTTTGTTTGCTTGTTTTGTGTGTCTGTTTGTCGTTACGGAAGCAGATTGACAGGTCTTTTATCCCATGGATCTGCTAGGTGGGTTCAGAGTGCCAACCTCCGCTGCCAAGGGTTTTCCTGCTATGCCACCAGGGATCCCTAAAGAAAGAAGAGAAAGGATGAAATATGTGTTATAAAAAAATGGGAATGGGGAACTACCTGCACTGTATGGAGGTTAGAGACCATAAATTTCTAAACTGACTTTTAAAAACATATATTTAAAAAAACTACTAGGAATAGCTTTTATGTTGTCAAAAGCAGTATTAAGCAGGACCCCACACTGAACTCACTGTTTCTTGCCTGGTTCCTTTCCTAAAATACTTCTGTTTCCTCTTTCCTTTGCACCCCCACTGAACTTGGCTAGTAAGGGGTTCTGACTTCAGACAAGCCACTTTTCCAAGAATATGTGGAACAGATTAAAGAAGCAAGTGACAGCCCGCTCACTTCCCTCCTTCACTTTATGCATTCAGCTGGGGTTCTGAAAAGAGGAAGTCAGGAGAACTTTTTTCCTTTTTAAAAAGAAAGAGAGGAGATGCAAGAAGAGAAACCCAAGCAGGTGGTGGAAACACTGAGGGAAAAAGAAAAGAAAAGGGAACAAATACTGAAAAAAATCATGAGCCAAAATGGAAACTGAAATGATGTCAGAGACTGGAAAAGGAAAGAGATTGAAGAAAATACCAGCTTTCTAACCTAGCCTCTTAGTTTGCTACTCAACGAAACCTACGTGGCACAGCGGTTGAGTGCTACAGCTGCTAACCCGAAGGTCGGCAATTTGAATCCTCTGGGTGTGCCTTTGAAACTCTATGGGGTGGTTCCACTCTGTAGGGTCACTGTAAGTCAGAATCGACTTGACAGCAGAGGATTTGGGTTTGTTTTTTGGTTTGGTTTGGTTTGGTAGTATCCTCACAGTAGGAGCCCCCACTCTAGGGAAAGTAAGTAGCCAAGGCGTGCCTATCTGCCACCACAAGGTCACACAGAAAACATGAGTTTTCAGTGAATTCTGTTGAATATCAAATAATTTGTCAATATCAATGATAAAGTATTCTGGATTTTTGTTTGTTCCTTTGGCCTGATCCTTCAATTTTAAAGTCAAGTCTGAGGCACCTAGTATGTCTGGACCCTGTGAGTCAGGAAGTGTCTGAGAGAACAAAGAGACCAGATTCAGTACCATTCAAAAATATTTAATGAGCATGTACTACATGCCGGCTTTCTTCTAGCTATTGGGAATGTATAGAAAAATAGGAAGTCATCATTGCCTTTGACATATAATTTCTCCCAGATGAAAGGAGATGAAACTGTTGCATCAGACTTAATGTGGTCTGACAGTTAAGTTTGTGAACTCATCCTAGAAAAAAATGCTACGTACCTCCTTGCTGAAGATCACTATGGTCATCTTTGAAGTACTCCTCTTGGGAAGCTGTGCTTTGATGCCAGTGCCTAGTCTACCCTTCAAAGCAATTTTGGAACTCCTTTTCTAGAGTGGCCATCAGAGCTGTCATCGTATTATACTTGATGTCCTGAATGCCATGAAAATGTCTTCCTTTCAATATTTACATTATCATTGGGTAAAGAGAAATGTCAGTGGGGGCCAGTTCAGGTGAGTAGGTAGCATGTTCCAATACAGTTATATGTTTACTGGCTAAAAACTCCCTCACAGACAACTATACAATTAAGTCCATGTACTTGCCACCATGCCACTGTGTGCAACGGCCATTCCAGAAAGAGTTCCAAAATTGCTTTGCAACATAGACTAGGTGCTGACATCAGTGCATAGCTTCCCAAAGGGAGTACTTTGAAGGTAACCATAGTGATATTCAGCAGTGAGGTATGTAGCACTTAGAACAATTAAGTTCACAGACTTAATTGTCAGACCTCGTGTGTAGGTACAAGAGACTGATCCTATCATTTTTTAAATGACCAGCCAGAAGTTTATTAGCCAGCAACTTATTAGGAAAACCACCACAGTGGCAACAAAGGATGCCTGAGTCCTGCCTTAACTGTGCCACTGCTTGTTATCACCTTCCCCTAACCTCTGTCTCTGATGCTTCTGACTCAGATTTGCCCTCCACCCTGTCTCCTATCAGGAGACTGATGTAATGCAAGCAGATACCAGTTGAAGCCAGAACAGAATGGATAGTTATCTGGGGAGATAAAGTGACGGTGTTGCTTGTTCAGGCTATTGTTCAGAGGAACACGTCTTTTATTTATAGACAGAATTTAAAAGCATAGACAGCCGGAGCCTG
Source organism: Heterohyrax brucei (assembly GCA_028571685.1). Taxonomy (NCBI): domain Eukaryota; kingdom Metazoa; phylum Chordata; class Mammalia; order Hyracoidea; family Procaviidae; genus Heterohyrax; species Heterohyrax brucei. The sequence goes on from CM053147.1 coordinate 71,876,311, forward strand.
ATATTACCTCTTCCTAGTATAACTCATTTTCTTGAAATATGCTTGATATAGCTAGCTACCTTCTTTGCATGTAAATTGAACATGTTAGATGGGTGTTTTATATATCCAGTTTCATGTTCTTTTAATAGATTCTTTTGCTGTTTTGCTTAAGGCTAGTTTCTAAATTTTAATGCATCAATATTTTGCTTTTATAGGACAGTTTTGTCTCTATTTGTCTGAGGTACAGATTGCCAAAAAAACTGGGAGTTTTTCATTTTTTGGTTTTTTTTTAAGATTCAAATATAGGTGATTTCACATTAATAAAATATTCATAATTCAGTCTGGTATGGCTAAGTAGATGAGGTCTCCAATTGTTATTTGGTTTGCAAAGTTGGCACCTCTTAACAGATTTCATGGTGGTTGCTGGACCTTTGTGCCAGGAAAAATGTGGTGTCTGCTCTTAAACCTGTGTTTTCTTGCTTTCAAACACCCAAGAGTGAGGTTCACAGGGATGCCGCTAACCTTCTATTGCTCTGGAAAAAGGACTTCAGTTTTCTAATCCTTTGCTGAAAAGTGTATGTGCCTGTATTCTTGGAGTGTGCTTTTCCTTAAGCTCTGAGAAGGTTTTACAGATTGAACCATGTGGATCTTTACAGCCCTTTTGCATGAAGGCCCATAAACCTTTGTGAATTATTTGGAAGAAAGATACTAGCAGGTGAGGAACAGAAGATAAACTTGGCCAGTCTAGTATTTAACAGGCTAAGAAATAGTTTTTGTATGTTATAATGATATGGATACGGGCATTTTGTTTCTTAGGATTAAAAAAGACATCTGAGATGATATACTTATATTTAAACTTTATGAGGGCAGACACTGCTTTGAAAAAGAAGTATTAAAGCTAGATTTGTATGAAGAAATTTAAACTCAGGAGTATTATCATAGCAGCAGCATTTCTGTGAATAGGCTTAAACATGAAAATAATGAATATGCTTTATGAGCATTATATTTGAAGTAATTTTTTAAAATTTGGCTAGTAACCAAAGGGCTAATTGATTCATTTCTTCTTGCTCCATTGTGATTAACATACTGATTCTTTGCTTTAAAGACCCATTTTATTATGCAAATGAAAAATTGCAAGACTTGGTGTCTAAGAGACAGGGCTGCCTTTTGCAGGGGAATTCATGCACCTGCTTCAACCCTCAGCCCCCACTTCTGCTTCTGTTGGCTGCCAAGCTAGAGACTTAGCAATCAGGTTCATTGGGCATGGGGTCCTTGGATTTTGACTTGCATTTTCTTTGTGACTTTCTCTTGTTTTGCCTTATAATTTCTCCCGTCCAGCTCTCAGCATGCCAGCAGCAGCTGCATCATGACACTCACCCTGTTGCCAATAGGGCAGACAGCCTCTTTGGAGACTGTTACAGTCACTATAGCCAACTGTTAAGAGATAGAAGCTGGAGCAACACATACAATGCAACTCAAATTCAGATCATTGTGGGAGGTATTTCGTTGAATACTTTGCCCATGTTGCTTCCCACGTCCCTACCTATTTCCCAGTTTCAACTTATTAGCAATTAATAGGTGGTCTCCTTTCACTGTCCACAGTGTTTTTTCTGTGGTTTTGGCCACACTTTGGTAGGTTCATTTCCAGGGTTAAGATACATTTATGGAACTTAAATTGCAGTTTTCTTTCCATCCATCTTTAGCCTAAAATGTGTTGCTTTGATTTTTCTCAGCCCTTTCTTCCTAAATTTAAGGGATATTAGAGAGTTTTCCAGGGTTTTGTTGGTGTTCCTTCTAAATTAAGCTACCATATATAACTTTAGTAACTACTACATTTTCTAATGCTTTTCTGTAATTTTTAAGATTTTGTTCATTTAGTCTGCCAGCCTACCCAAAGCATATCTGAAATTGTGCAGGATCTTAGAAGGTAGGGTGGAAGAGTTTTGGGAGAGCATTGAAGATCACCAGGTTTTATTCTCACTTCTGCTGCTGACTTGCTGTGTGACCTGGGACAAATTACTTAACCTTTCTGTGTGTGCCTTGCTTTTCTCTTGTCTATAACAGAGGACTAATAATAATAGTACACACCCCACAGGCCTGTTACCAGGCTTCATGAGTGAATGCATTTAAACAGCTAAGATAGTCCCTGGCACAAACTAAGTGCTCAGTATAAACCAGTTGCTGTCATCGTTGTCATCATCATAACCATTTTTTGTCCCTCAGCACTCATTTGATCACTAGAGAACTGAGGCCAGGATAGACAGAACATTCCTCTTTAGGTCATATGGCAGTTTTATCAGGAGAACTGGCACAAGAAACCACACTTTTCAATTTCTTTATCATACTGCATATAGTTTTACACCGTCTTGTTCTGAGGATTGCATGCTCTGACAGATCAGAGTGATTTGTGAAAGAACAGAAAGAGGATTAATAAAGCAAAGTAAGGGGATTACTACAGTAGAGTTAAGCCTTAGAAGTTGTGTGTTTAGAAAGCCAAGTGTTAGGGGTAATGTACCTCCTCTTTAGTAGAGAATGTGAGATTTTCAGAAATGTTTTCATTTACAAAAAGAAATGATTTCGCACTGAAAGAACATTCTTTTCCATGCACAAGGGAAAAAGTTCTTGTGGGAGATGAGAGCAATCGAGGTCTAGGGAACATTTACAGATGCAGTTGAGAGAAGGCAAGATATAAGAGAAAGGAAGCACCAGTGGATGGCAGAAACAAAAGGGGTGCCAGGATCCTGAACTTCATCTAAAGCCAAATGGGAACTGACATGCTTAAATTTCTTATTTATTCACTTATTTTAGTTAAAATGTACTAAGCATTGTTCTGATCACTTACAGACACCATTTCATGTAATCTTTATAACAGTCCCATGAAATAGTTGCTGTTATTCATCTTATACCACAGCTAAGAAAACTGAGCACAAATAAATGACTTGTCCAGGGTCCTTTGCTAATTAATAACTAAGAGAGCTGAGATTTGCACCCAAGCAGTCTGGCTCAAGAATTTGGTTCTGTCCTAGAATAATCAGAGCCCTGGTGCATATGCAAACTTGAGACTTTATGGTACATCCATGCTTAGCATCCTTTTTAATTTTTCCATACAGATCAGCATTATGGTGAAGCCTTGTAAAGATGTTAGAATTATAGAGTCATTTACTTACTGATGGCCTTCCCTTTAGGCTGACCCAGGGTCGCTATGAGTCAGAATCAACTCTATGGCAATAGGTTTGGGGTTTAAAGTGCTTACTGTTTTATAGTTCCTGTTAGGTTTCAGGAGACATTATCTGTCTACTGTGTACATAGATCTTTATATTAGGCTTTGTCACACGGGATATACCAAAAACCATACCCATTCCCATCGAGTTGATTTGCAATTCATAGTGACCTTATAGAACAGAGTAGAACTGCCCCATACAATTTCTAGGGAGTGCCTGGAGGATTTGAACTGCTGACCTTTTGGTTAGCTGATGAGCTCTTAGGCACTGCACAACCAGGACATGATTACCTTTATTTTAGTTGCAGTGCTAAGAAAGTACTGTGTTGTTTTAATGTAAATTAAGTCGTGAAGTCACTCTTGATGGGGATGTCTGGTAGTTTTATTAATTAAAAGGTAGTTCACTAAAAGGTATTTCTTGAGGGCCCCTGTTGTTGGTGTTGGGGATGCCTTGTCAACAGAACAGTGCCTTCTTTTCAAATTCTCCACAGATTTTTCCCTTATAGGGAATTTCTCTCAGCCTGTAGGCTCCATGATCTACTCTGACTTAAGAGGAAAAACTCAAGAAAAACTTTCCATACCACATCCCTCTCCACCTGCTGGCCTGTGTCTTTTCCCCTTTACAGCATAATGCCTAGGAAGAATTTTCTGTTCCCTTATTTGTCTCTCCTCTTCCTTTCTTGAACATACACCAAACAGACACTTCCCACTATCTTGCCCGACTCCAGACCTTTACATCCCCCTGCCTGCTGAACAGCATACAAGGTTGTCTGTCGAGTGCTTCAGACAACTAAAGCTGAGCTCAGGATCCTCCTGCCCGGCCTGTTCCTTCGGTGCCCTCTCGTGTGCCTGTAAATGGTGACTCCACTTTTCTCATTGCTGGAGACAGAACCTTTGGCTTCATGCTTATCTGTACTGCTGTTCTCTAACCCCATAGCCATTCCATCAGATAATCCTGTTGGCTTTACCCTAAAAAATCTGTTTTTTTTGGAGTCAGTTGTTATTCATAGTGACCCTACAGAGCAAGGCAGAACTACCCATAGGGCTTTCAAGGAATAGCTTATGGATTTGAACTGCTGACGTTTTGGTTAGCAGCTGAACTCTTCAACCAGTGTGCTACCAGGCTTCCATCCAGTGCTTAGTGTTCAGCAGTTGTGTGTTAAACTAATAAAAGCATGCGAGGTTGTTTTCTGCATGGAGCTAATATTTTAATGCTTATGAATGTTGATAAATTATTTGTCTCAAAGTCTAGAGGAGAATGATTTTCTGTATGAGAAATATCAACATTGTAAAAATTGTCATTGAAGCATAAAATAAAGTACATACACAAAAAAGAATGTTATAAGTGCACAGCTTGCTAAATTTCTAGATTTCTATAAACTAAATACATGTGAGCAGCCAGCACCCAGATCAAGAAGCAGAAATACTAACTCTCCCAGTAGCCCGCCTGGTGGCCCCAATCAACTCCTGCACCCTGACTTATAACAGCATAGAGTGGTTTTACCTGTTTTGGTATTTTAAATGAATGTGATACACATTGTGAACCCTTTGTGTCTAGTTTCTTTCTCTCAGACATTTTATGTATGAGATTCATCCATGTTATTCAACAGATTAAAAATATCTTGAAAAACAGTGTTGCAGAGAAGACATATACTGACTAATGTCTTAAAAGGATCACTCTGGTTACTGTGTTAAGAGTAGACATTGAGTGGAGTGGGTACTGAAGGAAACTGAGACCAACTGAGAGTGAAAGATGACATTTGGAAAGGTGACATTCTGGTCAACACTTAGAAAGACCTGAGGGAGGGACCCCTGTGTGTATACAGGGGAAGAACCTTCTGGGCAGAGGAAATGGAAACCACAATGAGCCAAAGGCAGAAGCAGGTGAAGGGTGCACTGGCAGCAGTTAGGAAGCTGGCAGAACTGGAGAACAGTGAGTGGGGACAAATACGCGCAAACAAGGGACCAGATCATGAAGGGCCTCTTAACCGTCTGTAAGAACTTAGCAGATTTATTCTGTGTGAAACGGGGAACTATTTTTTCCATAAGTTGCTTTGTGTTAGGTCTCGGCTGCTTGTAGTGGCAGATCATTTTCATTGCTGTAAGCATACCCTAATTTATTGCCCACTGTACTGTCAGTGCCTTTTCCCAGTGTTTGGCTTGTGATGCAGGTGGCTGTGAGCATCCTAATGCAGGTTTTTGACAAAGTAGTGTATGTAAGAGATACCAACTTTAAAGAACCAAACCCAAACCAAACTCAATGCCCTGGAGTGGATTCTGACTCAGAGTAATCTTTTAGGACAGAGTTGAACAGCCCCACAGGGTTTCCAGGAGCAGCTCATGGATTGCAACTGCCCTCCTTCTGATTAGCAGCCAAACACTTAACCACTGCTCCAGATGTTTTAATTCTGCCTATTTGAGCAACTGATGCTGCCTAATGTGTTAGTTCCTGTGAACGTCAGGCAGTCTGTCTGCACTCGTGGTACATGTTGGAGGTAAAATCCAAGATTTTATTGGGGTAAAGCAATAAGGTAGGAAATACAAAGATATGTCAGATAGATTCCTTGCCATTAAGGACAGCAGGGTCTATCTAACTGGACAAATGACATATACATGCAGAACAGCTAGCTAGGACACTTATAAGACACACCAAATAATATCCTAGGCAACTTGTCTCCTAAGTGTTCAGTGTAGAGAAGGATAACCTTGGATTCTGTTGATACAAGATTTTATGGAGAAGCTGGGAGTTCAGCAGAGCCTCAAAGCATACATGAGGATCGGAAAAGCAGAGGTGGACGTGGTAGGCACTGTTTGGGCTAGGGAATTAGCCAGAATGCCAGTTTGATTTTGAGGGCACTATGAGTCGGATCCGACTCCACGGCACTTGGCGGGCGTGGCTGTGGGTGGTCAGTCTGAGTAAGAGCAGGGTTGGTTTAGAATTCCTCTACAAGCTTAGCAGAGATTTGGACAGACATGTTTCTCAAATAAGGTCAGTAGCTACATATTAATCTGAGCTTATTTATATATCTCACATTTCTCAATCCTTTTGATATATTAATGCCACACTTATCGTTAATAAACCTCCAAGTTCATAAGATCTAAATGTTGTAAATGTGTATGTATTTGTAGACCGGCAAAGCAAGCTCACCCAGTGTGACTGTAGTCGACTCTGAGACAGGAAGTAAGGCAGGCCAGACTCTGGAAAACAGTTCGTTCATGGCCGAGCTCCTGAGTGACGTCCCCTTCACCTTGGCCCCACATGTGCTGGCAGCCCAGGGCCCCATCAGTGACCTTCCGGACCACTTACTCTCGTCTGACGTCAGCGAAAACTTATCACGGTTTTGGTATGATTTTAGTCTTGAAAATTCAGTACTCTGTGATTCATAATCTTTATGTCAATTTGCACCTTAACAGCTTTGAAAAATGCTTGCCTATTTTATTTGACCTGTTGATGTTCCTTCCCAAGTCACTGTTTAAAAAAAAAGCCCCTAAGAAATGTGAGGATCCTGAAGCAAAACATTATGTTCATCACTGTATTCCTTCTTTAGAATAAAGTGCATTTGTATAAAAATTACATTATACTTCCTTTCCCCAGGTAATACATATAAAATCTAGACTATCAAGGTTTTATGAAAGGAGTAGATTCCTCGAGCAGTCTCTGAAAATATAACACCTCAAATCTATCTTGGAAGAGCTGTGAAAAAGAACCAGGGGGTTTTTCTTACTTTCCACAGCTCTGAAGTCCACACGTAACAGGGAGTGTCAGTTTTCTTCTCTGCTTTGGAGGAGACTTGAATTAATGTTACTGTCTCCCTTCTTCCATGGTGCTTACGAATGAATTTAGAAAGTTACTGGTTAGCTTAATTTCCGCAGTCCTAATTTAGACAGATGGTTGTGGAAATAGAGCACTTTTCCTGAAAAGCAGTGTAGTTTGCTAATATGGAATGCTGTAACTACTCTGGATGCTATTTCATTTGAGTGAGAAATTTCAGTTTTCTTAAGCCTGTGGCCATCCTCTTCACCTCGAACAAATCTTCTGTTCCTGCCTGTTTGCTGCTTCAGAGTGTGCTCTCTCAACAGCTTTCTGAAGAAATTTCCCTGCCTCTGCCTCAGTTGGCATTTGCTCTCCATGCCAATATGTTACCCATTTATGACGAGGTCCACATTTCCTCTGTACCCTTTCTGCCTTCGAAGAAAAACATTTCATGATGATACATGTTATTGCTGATAACACCCTTATTTAGAAATCTGTTGGCAACAATACAGATAGAAGTGTTTTGCTGTTAGAAGAACTGAAGTCAACTCATTTCCAATGAGAATGTAGGCAAAGCACATAGATGATAATTTTTAGTGCTTGAATATCCCTGATTTACTCCAACTGGAACAGAAGTGAGGTGCCGTTGGTCTATAAAGTGCAAAGGGAAGAGCTAAATGATGATAGAGCATGTTCTGTGCCATGGAAAATTTATTTGTCCTGTGCCAAATTTGAAGTATGTTTTTCTTAAAAACAGAGTGCCATAGTAAAACTAAACACTGTATGTAAAGGTATGTGAATTATTCAAGTTTTAATATGTTATGCATGCTTGCTTAAGAAATAGTTGTACTGTGATCTTGATACAAATGCTTGACAAAACTGCTGTGTTATTTAAAAGTGAAAGGAACATTTCTATTGTCAGAAATATGCTTTGTTTACAAATAATATTACCAGATGAATTTAATGACTAGACTCTTACAGCTTTTATAAAACATCAGTCTAGAAAGTAAGACTTAACTACTTATGCAAGTGTGAACATTTTAAAGAAGTTTTTGTGAACACACATCCTCTTCAAATGTCTATGTTCATGTGTCCTTAAGTTAAATGGAAGCACTTGTCAACTTGTCTAGTATATGTGTTAAATTTTGTCTAAACTACCATACATTTCATTTATATTTATGTCTACCATGTTATAGATATGCTGATAAGTATCTCCATTTGTCTGAATGTGTTATGTTTAAATAAATATGTTTTGATTATTTTTAGATCCATAAAAATAGTTGTTTTTTTTTTCATGATTCATATCTCTGCAAGTTATTGGTCTTATGGATGGCAAAGAGTTAAAAATATATTTTTTATAGGACAGAGGGAAAAGTATAAAATTCATATAGGTGTATATTTAAGGAGTAACAATTGAAAGTGATAAGATGACTAGTTCTAGCTTACTGAGACTGAAGAGATTGGAGGGAAATCAAATGAACATACCTAGATTTAGCCCCCTCATCACAAAACACAGCAAGGGCCAATGTGAATAAACCTATCTGTAACAAAAATATTATGAAAATGGCCATTTAACTGTTCTTTTCCTGTCTGTTAGTCGGTCTTCCTATTTTAATCCTTAAAGACATTAGAAATCAACTGGTCAGCTCCTTCATTTTACCTAAGAGAAAGTTAGCCCTGAAAAGGTTAAATGATTCAAGTGACCATTGACATCAATATGAATTGTAAATTAACAATTGCGTGATGTGGTGGGAAAGAGTTAAGGCCTTGGAGGCGGGCAGACCCAGCTTGTGCGGGCTCCCTTACTCGTCGGAGCGGGGCTTGGCATCAGTCCCCTAACTTCCTGAGTTCTCAGTTTTCTGGCTTGTTAAATAGTAATTGTGTGCACTGTGCGGGGTTGTGTTCAGGTTATAGAAGGGTCTGTCAAATGCCTAGCTGTGCAGAGCTTGTCAGAGTTTGACACACCATCGGTGTTCAGGGAAGGGAGCTGTTAACAATTCTCGTCAGTAAGTACACGTGCACAGTAGTTTAATGAAATGGAAATTGTGTATTGTCTTGGTCCTCTGGTACTGCTGTAACAGAAATACCACAGATGGAAGGCTTTAACAAAGAAAAGTGTATTTTCTCACAGTCCAGTAGACTGGAAGTCCACATTCAGGGTGCCAGCTCCAGGGGACCACACTACACTGTCTCTCTGTCGGCTCCGAGAGAAGGTCCTTGTGTTGCCTGAGCCTTTGTTTGGTCTGAGAGCACCTGGGCGCAGGAAGCTCAGGTCCAAAGGCCACGCTCTGCTCTCAGTGCTGCTGTCTTGGTGGTATGAGGTCTCCAGTAGTCCACTTGCTTCCCGTTCCTTTTATCTCTTGTAGGATAAAAGGTAAAGATAGCACAAGCCACATTCCAGGGAAATACCCTTTATATTGGAGCATGGAGGTGACCTTAAAAAGAGTGATACAGTCCTAACCTGATCCTCTTTAACATAATCCGCTCTAGTAACCACAGGCAGAGAATAGGATTTACAGCATAGGAAAATTACAGAATGGAGGACCGTTACAAAATCCTGGGAATCATGGTCCAGCTAAGTTGTCACACACATTTTTGCAGGGGGGACATGATTCAATCTGTGACATGTATTAACTGAACTATTTAAAAGGTATTATAAAAAGACTACCTGAATTCATTGTAGACACCCTCAAGTATATTTTGCCACATCATTGTAGCTCACTGTGGAAAACATTCCTAAAATACATTAGCTGACTCTTCTGCCTTAGTTAAGTATTCCATAGGGAACATTTTTTTTTCTCTTAGTACCAAGGATGTTGGTCCTTTTTTCTTACTATGAATTATCATTGTAAAGTAATATAGACATTAAGATATGCAAGTAATTTTAGTGAATCACATTTTAAACTCAAAAATATATCTGGGAAGTTGGGTGTATTTCTCATTTTCAGCTTTAAGCATTTTCATCCTTTTTTAAAAGTAGCATAACAGAGGCAATTCTGATCAATTATATTAGTTAATTAAATTTTGATTAACTAGATTTTTAAAGTCGTGCCATTAAAATGTTAAAAAAAGCACAATTATTGTTAACAATTCTAGAAACTCACAATAATAGTTTAAATAAACATAAAACCAACACTTTTTTCCACTCTTCAAAGTAAAGGGATAAAAAATGATTTAAGAGAAATCTAAAACTCCCAGAGACTGCCTTTCTTATACAGTGAAACTTGTAAAAGCCAGAACCAGTGTGAGGTGGAAACTTGTCAGAGAAAGAATATTCAAATATTTTCCACTAATAGAGAGCAATAGAAACATGGTAACTGTACCATTAAAGACAGAAAACATGTGAGACTCTGAAAAAGAAAACAACCCTGCCGAGTTCTGGATCTCAGAGGTTTTACTGTATCTCTAAAGTACTGATGTAGAGTAATAAACAAATAGTCTTATCCACATTTTAACACAATGTGTACATCAAATCTTACCTCCCATGGTAACGATTGATAAGTGAACATGGCCCTCGGTAATCTAGCAAAGAGTATGTTACTTTCAGAGATTAATGCATTGTCTTACAAATTGTGCCATTAATAACATTCACATGAGATAAAAGTGTATTGGACAGGTGGTTTAAAGGTGTATCTTATAGAACCTTTTAGAGATATTAGGGTTTATGGACATTATCTCATGAGTGTTTGTGCTATATTATTGATGGTGTGACCTAAGTGTTACAGGGAACTCTAAAACTCTCAGAATAGCATTTAAGAATAGTATTTTTAACATGTCAAAACTATTCTTTGTGCCATAAGGTTTGGTGTATTGTTGAGTATGAGAGAGAGGAAAAAAGAGATGTATTGATTGATGCATAGGAACTCTGTTATAGACAGTATAGCAATATGTTAATTTCTTTAAGTTAAATGAACTTTCAATTTTACAATAATTGTAGATTTACAGAGAAGTTGCAAAGCTAGTGGAGAGAATTCCCATATACCCCTCGTTCCGTTGCCGTTGAGTTGCTTCTAACTCATAGCGACCCTGTAAGAGAGATGAGGACTACCTGGTAAGGTTTCCAAAGCTGTAATCTTTGTGGAAGCGGATGGTCACATCTTTATCTGTCAACATTTTTGGTTAGCAGCCAAGCACTTTGACCACTGTGTCACCAGGGCTTCGTGGTCTCTTATATTACTATAATAATTTGTCGTAAGTAAGCACTCAGCATTGGGACTTTACTATAACTACACACTTTGTATGGATTTCACTAGTTTTTCCCTAATGTTCTTTTTTTGTGTGTTCTAGGATTCCATCCAGCAAATCACATTACATTTAATTTTCATGTCTCCCTAGGCTTCTCTTGGCTCTGACAGTTTCTGAGACTTACTTGGATGACACTGAGGCTTTAGAGACGTACTGGTGGCAGTCTGCTTCCATAAAGATTACAGCCTTAGAAACTCTGTGGGGCAGTTCTGCTCTGTCCTATAAAGTCATTAGGAGCTGGAATCGACTTGACTAGAGTTTGCTGTTTTGTTTGTTTTGGTCAAGTAATGTTTTAGCATGTTAGTCTGGGACTCTAGATGTTTGGAAGATGACCACAAAATAAAGTGTCCTTCTGAGTGAGTCACACTAAGGAAACATGGTCTCAACATCACAAATGATAACTTTCATCAGCTGGCCATGGTAGTTTTGACCAGGTTTTTCCCCTGTAAAGCTACTCTCCCGCCCCCTTCCACAGTCTACTCCTTGGAATCAAGGCACTAATCATAGCCCCTACTCACAGGATTTGGAATGAAACTCCAGTTCCTTAGAGAAGAGTAGCGATTGAGATTATCTGAGATTGTTCTGCATGAGAGATTTGTCTCTTCTCCTCTGTTTCTTCGGTTATTTTGTATTACTGTGGACTCATGTTTAGTTAATCATCTCTCTTTTTTTGGATGTGTAACCTATGGTGGCCAATAGATCTGTTTATATTTTTATAAAAATAAAAAAAATTGGAATATTTTACATGTTGCAAGTAAATACCACTTGCTGGATGTGACATCAGTATATTCTACAGTTGTCTCAGACATGTTTCTCCTGAACTTGCAGTGACTGTGTGCACGGTGAACCTTCGCTTAGGGCTGCAAGTGTATATGATATGTGGAGCCTCTTATTGTCCTTTTCATACCTTGTTCCCCAAATGGTTGCATCTTACATGTAATTTCGTTTGTCATCAGGTGATGTGGAAATGAGGTTAGAATGTAATCCTTTTCTTCCTTAATGAACCAGAATAATTCATGATACAAAAAACTCTACAGCAGAGAGATTTTTTAGTAATGGTGAAATCAAGATAGCTCCTTATGTTTGTAAAGAAAGAAAGGTTTCGTTGCCCAACTTTATGAATTCATTTTAAGAGACACAAGAAGGAAATTTACAATCTTGTTTTGAGGGCAAGGGGGCGCACAGAACACTTAATTTTACTCCTGATTAACCAAAATGACTGTATGCTAGAATATGAGGTTGATCTTATCCAGCTTCATTTAGAGGGGGGGAAGCAATCAAGGCAAAAAAGCATCTTATTTTGTCCTTGAAGAAACCTGAATACAGTTCTTTGTCAAGGTTTTACCCCATCCCAATTTTCACCCCTACAGAGGAAACAAATTCTTTACAATCAAAGGTGAGGTAGAGGATAATTGCATCCAGAACAGCCCATCAGTAGGCTAGCCCTGAGCCAGCCCCCACAGACAGTTTCTTAGTCCTTTCCAGATCAGAAGGGGAGTCAGACAATAGGCCATTTCAGAGGTCAGTTAAGGAGAAGGCCTACGATCTAGGACTGCTTCCAGTGACCTGCTATCCAGTGTCTGACATCTGGACTTCACAGCTGCCCTTGTGTGGCCACAGATGTTGGCTATAACTCTAAGATGCATGGAAGAAAGAACAGGTTAGTGCCGGGTTCATTATGTGTATATGTGTTTGCGGTTTTAGTTTTATTCTTCAAGATGTACGTAATAGATTTTGTTTTAAAATTAATGTGATTCTGCCTAATGACTAGGAACATTTGGGAGGGTGACAAAGAAGAAGCTTTTGTTCAAGAACAAGGGCAAAACAGAGTTCCTACACCTACAGGGTACATTGTACCCTAACATGCTGTGTGGCATTAGTTGGTAGCTTAGTCATTTTAATAGGCCTTCTCACAATCAAAAGTAAATGAATGCCAAATAAGAAAACAGGCATTTAGCCTGCAGTAAAGCCTGAATATTCGTCCTCTTCCTACTGTCTCCTCCCGTATCCTTGTTTCAGACGTCACAGGAAGCTGTGTTTATGGATATGTATTTCTGAGACTGGGACAGACTGCATGTAGTCATTTATCTCACACTGTACCAGCTGTAGCCATCAATTAAAGCAGCTTAAAACAGGAACACCAAGCCCTCCTCTTCAGGAAAATTAGTTCTTGTGTGTGTGAGAAAATCTAGAATTTTCTACCTCAGGTAGGTGTTTGAATTTCCTGACCCTAAAGATACGGGCAGCAGTAAAAGAAAGGTGATTAAGAGAACAAAATGATACTTTGAAAAACTATAAAAGACCAATAGTCTCTGGAATTAAATGTGTGTGTCTGTGCCTCCATAATTAAGTATAGATTTCCTCCTTGTTTTGCCTGTTCTGTAGCCTAAAATTAGAACTTAGTGGAGGAGAAGGGATTCTTTACATTGTGTATTCCTCTTGAATCTTTCCTCAAGAGAAATGCTTAAGCCCTTAGGCCAGTGTGTCTCTTGACCTGTTTCAACCAGTGAGCCCTGCTTTGTCTTTTCACTCTATCTTCTACGCATACGACCAGCCAAGAGAATGTTTGAGATGTTTTATTCTTTGTATTTTCTAAAGGGTCACTATGAATCAGAATCAACTCAATGGCATTTTTTTTTTTCCTATTACAAAGACAATGGGTAAGTTGAATACAATTTTTAAAACTACAGCAATCACCCTTTTCCTTTGAGAATCGACATGCTCTGTCCCTGGTGTTGTACCAAATTTATACTCGGTCAGCATTCGTCAAATGGATGAGAGAATTAATGGAAGAAGTCATTAAATTATCTGTAAATGGGAATTTCTGAAAGAAAAGGAAGAGAATTTCAAACCCTTGGTGGTTTTTCTAACCTCCTGTAAGAGTCTCCAAATTATCCTACTGTGTTTTCACAGCTGAAAATAATGCTTAGTTTACCAAGTCTCTACAAATTGTGCCTTATGTTCATCTTAGGAGTATGCCATTTAAGACTACTCCATGCTTTTTTTAAGCGTGTTATGTTTTCTTCTGCCCATAATGATGAGTAAGAACTAATTCTAGACAATATAGTATAGTTTGGGACTGTGGATGAACTCATTTGAGGTTTTTTTTTTTTTTCTAGCTGCCAAGTTTCCTTGTGTTTTCTTGGTTATTTTTGTGTACATTCCTGTTTCAGAAATATTAATTCTATCTCACTCGCCCGTGAAGAATGTGTTCCTTGTTCATCCTTTCCTACCAGGCACATTTGCATATTTTGATGACCTTGTTGTGGGAAAACACTTATTTCTCTAGGAGTAGTAGGCACCTTTCTTTTGGTATTCACTTACACCTCTGTCCTATATTTCCTACTCAACCATTCCATTTCTCTGCCATATAAACATGTGTAGATCTTTCCTATCCATCTGTAGGTGTACGCTCTTGTCTTAGAGTCAAGTCTCTTGAGGGAGTGATCTATATTTCTATCTTCAGTTCCTTTCCTTATGTTCATTCTTCCTCCTCTGCAGTCTGGTTCCAGTTCTGCACTCCATAAAACTGGTTCATACTAGAGCCACATCCCACCTGCCAAAATCCTTATCTCTACTGCTTTGAGGCAGTTACAACTGTTATGGAATCCCAGTGTGTTAAAATTGTCTTCATTCTTGATTTCTGTAATCCTGCTTTTCTGGTTTTCCTTCTACCTCTGTGACCGTTCCATCTTAGACTGTTGGGTATTTCCTTCCCTCACTCCACCTCTAAAACATTGGTGTTCCACAGAATTCCATCTTTGGCTTGCATCTCTTCTCTGTCTTCTCACTGCTCGATCACATCCATGTGTTATATACCACTGTTGATACCAAAATCTCTCTCCAGCACAGAACTCTTTCTTACATTTTAGATCCATACATAAATTGTTACCAAGAATCACCTATTGACTCTTGCTGTCAGTTTCTATTGTAGGTCTTGGTAGTTATTATCTTTATTTGCTACATACTCTCTTACCCTCTTCCTGTGTTCTTTTCTTTGAGGAACTCCGTCCTCACTCCATGTGGTCTATGGATAGGAACTATCATATTTATTTTCTGCCATGCCTGTAGCTCTTGGGGACAGACACATAGCCTGGCCTACTCCAATCAGCATTCCTCTGTCAACTCATACACAGATGTCAGACGTTTTGCTGTGGTTACTGTTGGCTTCCATACTCTCCTCCATGTTTCAGAGTCTTGACCATATCGTTTGAAGCACTGGATTTCTGAAGTTAGAAATCTAGGAGTCTACCCATCTTCTTTTTCCCCCACACCCATGCTTAATTTGTGATAGCTTTGTTTGGATCTTAATGGTTCATCTTTCAAACATATACTCTCTTTTCCAAACCTACTGCCACTGCCTCAGTCCAGGCCTTTGTAAGTTCTCCTAAATGGTCTTCCTAGATTCAGTTTTGCTTCCATCCTATCTGTCCCTCACAGTACAACCAGAAGGAACTTTTTAAAAATTGCAAGGACTGTTATGTTCTGAAGACTTGAAGCACTGGAGGTGAATGCGGCCTCTTTCGTCTCCCGACTTGCTTCATGCCCACTTTCTCTGCCTTTGCCCTAGTGAGCCATGCCCTGAGCTACTCAGTGTACACTATCTTCTGTCTCATTCTGTTGTGTTTGAGTGAACTGCCCTTATGTTCCCTTCATCACCTGGTTAAATCCTATTAAAAGATATTGTTCAGATATCATTTCTTCTGGGATGTCTTCCATTTGTCTCCTAAGCTGGGTTGGATATCCTTCCGTATTCCTTTACTATCCTCTGCTTTCTTCTTGCAAGGTGCTTGGCACCTAGCATTGTAATTGTTTACTTGTGTGTGAATGGATCTCTTTTACAAATTTTTTATCATGACATATATAACAACACCTGCCATTTCAATAATTTTTACATGTACAGTGCAGTGACATAAATTACACTCACCACATTGTGCAACCATTGTAACTGTTTCCAAAGTTCTCATCACCTTTCACAGAACTTTCGAGTTCCTTAAGTGATCTCCCGTTTTCCCCTCTCATCTGCCCTTAGTGACCGTTAATAAACGTTGGTCTCTATACCTTTGCCTAATAAAGAGCTTTCATGCCAGTAAGGTTATACATTATTTGCCATTTTGTGACTGACTTATGAGGTCTGACAGTTCATGAGTTCGCTCTAGAAAAAGTGCTGCATACCTCACTGCTGAATATCAGTACAGTTAACCTTTGAAGTACTCCCTTGGGAAGCTATGCACCAGTGCCCAAACCTAGTCCACCCTCCAAGGCAATTTTGGAACTCTTTTTTTGGAATGACCTTCAGACCTGTCATCATATTATCCTTGATGTCCTGAATGGTGTCCAAATGTCTTCCTTTCAATATTTCCTTTATCTTTAGGTAAAGAAAAAATCACTGGGGGCCAGATCAGTTGAGTAGGGGGGATATTCCAATATAATTGTTTGTTTACTGGCTAAAAACTCCCTCACAGACAACTATACAGTTAAGTTTGCAAACTTGTCACTGTGCCACCATGCACAATGCCATTCCAGAAAGAGTTCCAAAATTGCTTTGCAAGGTTTATGCATCAGTGCATTAGTGCATACCTTCCCAAGGGGAGTACTTCAAAGGCTGCTGTAGTGATATTCAGCAGTGAGGTACGTAGCACTTAGAACAATTAAGTTAGTGGACATAATTGTCAGATTTTGTTTTTACTCAGCATAAAGTGTTCCAGACTCATCCATGTTGTAGCATTTAACAGAACTTTGCTTACCTTAGTGGCTGAGTAATATTTCACTGTATGTCAGAACCAGATTACCCAATATGCAAGGTACACACAGGCTTAATTGTGTTTACTTACTAATCTGTAGTAAACAATTTCATGTGGGTTTCACTACATCAAAGCTAAGTAAAATTGTTCACTAGGGATTAGTAAGTAAACAAAATTAAGCCAAGTGTGTACCTTGCTTACCATTAAGATGGTCACACCCTGCTTAATGGTTAATCCACCCCTGTGTGTGCTGAAAACCCTGGGGTTTTAGTAGTTAAGAGCTACAGCTGTTGAGCAAAAGGTCAGCCGTTTGAATCCACCAGGCTCTCCTTGGAAACCATATGGGTTAGCTCTATTCTGTCTTATGAAATGGAATCCACTCAAGGGCAATGAATTTTGTTGCTGTTATTTTTTAATGTGTGTATACCACATTTTATTTATCCATTCATCAATTGGTTGGGCACTTACGTTTTTGTGAATGGTTCTTAACCAGGCTTCAAACCATTTCCTTCCAGGTTCAACCTTGCTGAGAATTTGCGTTTCTACCAAGCTCCCAGGTGTTGCTAATGCTGGTGGCTGATTAGGGACCCATTTTGAGAACCACCGGGAAACCCTGGTGGCATAGTTATTAAGTGCTATGTCTGCTAACCAAAAGGTTGGCAGCTCACATCTGCCGGGCACTCCTTGGAAACTCTGTGGAGCAGTACTACTGTGTCTTATAGGGTTGCTATATGTTGGCATCGACTTGACAGCCATGGGTTTGGTTTCTGGACTAGAACAGTGGCTCTCAAGTTTTATTATACATACAAGTCACCTGGGTATCTTGTTAAAATGTAGATTCTTATTCAGTATATCTAGGGTGGAAATGCAGATTCTCAGCAGGAGTTCAAAGCCCCTAGTCTTAATGTTCACTTCTATGCTTAGCATGATGCCTCGCATATGAGTGGGTGCACAGTAAATGTTTGTCACATGAATCACCACTGAAGCAAGGAAAGTTGTATGAGGTCTTTATCCCGTGCACGTTAGAATGTGCCGTTGCCTTTGTGTTGGAAAACTTCATGCAACCTTTGAGATTTCCTTACTTGAGTGAGCTAGATTTCATTAGTGCTCCACAATATATTTTATATCCTAAATAATTTCACCATTTACATTGTTGAGAATAGAAATGCACATTTTGTTTAGTTACCTGTATCATTACTGATATAACAAAATATTTAGTAATTAACTTCTAGGCAGTGTTAAGTCTTTAAACCAGATTTTGGAAGTACAAGTTGCTATGAATCTATCCATTGTAACATGGGTTTTATTTTTTTGTTTTCCTTAATGCCCACAGAAAAGGAACTTTTTTTGCCTTCTGTTAAATCAACATTGATTAATGCTAATGAAATTACATGGGCTCTTTTTAAATCATGGGTTTGTACAGATTTAAATATATACCATAAAATGGAATGCCTGATGTTTCAATGGACTGTGGCATTTTGCTTTTATGTAACATAAGGACTTGGAAATATTAGCCCTGTGGTAGCAGTCCAAATTTTTGAAGAATAAGCTCATTTTACTTTTGAGAAAAACAAATAATTATCTTAGGAAGACAGACCATTGTGTTGATTTTTCATGCAATCACGATGAGCTCTAAGATGTTCCCTAACTAGCACCTTCGTTTACTAGCCAGTGTTCTACATGACTTCAAGTTTTAAATTCCTTAAATGGATTTAAATGATTTTCCGTAATACTAGGCAATCTAATTGCTAGTCATTGTGGCTATTAGCTGCTGAAATCTATAAAGTTCCCCATTCTTGTACATAGTCTGCTCCCCCTAGATATATGGATGTGCATATATGTCATTTTTCAAAACCAATGAAGAAAACAAATGTAGCCAATATTTTAAAAATTTCATATGAAGTATAAAAAGATGAATCCCTGTCAGACTGATTAACCAATCTTACATTTCTGTCATCCAGATAACAACTTGCAAATACTTTATAACATCAAGAAGTAATAAAATCTTCCATTTGATAGGCTTTTTCATTCAGCAAAAAAAGTCTTCAGAATTCAACTTGAAAGCAAGTTCTTAATCTTTGTTACCTTCCTATTCTTGATGAAAACACATTATGTTAAAGGAGTACCAGAGGTCAATAGTTTCTTTTTTGTAATTGAAAGGCTATCTACTGAAACTATCTCTACCCATCTTAGGTTTACCACCTTAGTAATTTTAAGTGACTCTAAGTTTCCACACTTGGCAATGTAAACCTATCAGACAGCGATTGGAGAAATAAAATCCTCTTTAAACAAAGCAGTTGTCTTCTGGGTCTAGGTAATTTCTGTTCATGTTTTTTTTCTAGCATGTGTAGAGATACACTTGAAGCACTATTTCTTTTTTTAATGTGGATTGTGATAAGGGCTTCATTTCCCAGTGCAATCTGTCCCTACTCTAGAGGTCAGAGACCACTGTGCTGGCTGCTTTTGTCACTTTGGAGGATGGCAGATGTGAGATTCTTCAGCCTGGGAGTTCTTTGTTAGGCTTGTTAATACAAAGTGCCAGAAATGTACCTGCCACTTGACAAAACATCAAATACAAAAGACAAGGTCTCTAGCCTTAGCACTTTTCATTCTAGAATATAAAATAGCAGGTGAAGTAACAGTATCAGGTTGACTGCCTAAGACATGTTTGATCATCAAGAAGTGTCAGGTAAGTGAATGAATTGAAATTAAAAGCAGGTAAGGAGGCGACTGGAAGGACAAGCAGTGGTTATTAGAAGAAACTCAAGAAAGGTTGCCAGGAGCTAGTTAATTTGTTTTTTAAAGATAAATATAATATTCACCTTGACTAGGACATGTGATTTTAAAGGCAAAAAGACAGGAAAAGAATGGGTAAGGGTGGCTTAACAGAATTAAAAGCAACAGCACCAAGAAATGAAGCCATATTATCTTGTGTCGAATTGGAAAATAATGGGCTACTTAGTACCTGTCTCTTTTTTGGTACCATTGTAACCATGAAGCTTTTTTCCACTGGTGCCTTTTTATTGCCTACCTAACACCCACTTGCTTCCTGGTGCCATGTCATTGCTGATTTGGCTCCTCCCTCTTGTGCTCTTCTGTTAACGCCTATACTTCTGCCCGCTGCTCAGTGTGGCTCATTTTCTAGTTCCTTCGTGAAACTTGTCCAAACATCGAGTTCACATCATGTCTCAGAACTTCTAAGGCACTCAGGTTTTCACACTGTTATTTCATTTTCTCTAAGGCTATTACGTGGTGAGTTCTTCTCTCCCAATGAACTGGCAGATATATGGGTACCCAGTAGTTGCTCAGTGAATACCTGACTTCCAAACCTCATTCCAGTTGTTTGATCTTAGGTGACTGACCATTCATACTTGTGAAAAGGTCTTCACTGCCCAAGGAAGATTTGTTAACACCACTATTATCAGAAAGTTTTTACTGTCTTTAGGGCCCCCATCTATCCCAATGTCTGTTGAAAATGATCTTCAGAAGATGCACCTTCTCCCACAGCAGAACCTTTCTGAAAGATGTACCTCCCACCAACGAAAAAGTTGCCTACTGTGCTTTGCTGACCTTGTGGTCAGCAGATGAGTGCTTTAACTACCGTAACACCAGGGTTCCGTCTCTTTAATAGTGGGTGCCTAATAAATTCTGGTTGAACAGGTGGATTCCTGTTTGGAGGAATAACTGAAAGTGGCCTTGTCCATCATATCTGCAGATTACCACAGACCATGAGAGAATCATTTGCTTTGAACTGTATGGTATATTCTAATGATAGTTTCATGCCAGCCCACCCATGTACTACTTCACAGCCCTTTTGACCAAAAGACAATTGTCAAAGTGGCTGTGTTGGAATGGTATTTAGCAGTAGCAGTTGTGATTTTGGCTTGTATTTGCGGAACCCCTCTTATGTACCAAGTGCTGTTATAAGTACTTGACATTTTTAGCCTCATTTTAAATTGAAGTTTATCAGAATGCTTACAAATAGAGGGTTGTTTGTTTGAACACAACAAGAAGCCAATAATAACAGTGCTACTGGTGTTAGTTCAGAGTTTCAACAATATTAGGCCATCTTGTCTTAGAATTTTTTGGCTGCTCGTTAATGGTGGTAACTACTGCTACACCTCTAAATGTTGTATCTGTGTTCAAGGTAAGAGGAGAAGAAAGGGATGGCATCAGTCAACTCCTTCTCTTTTATCGGGAAAAGAAAACCCGTAAGTTTTCCTGAAGCTCCTAATAAATTTTCATTTATATCTTATTGAACAGAATTTCGTTTCATGGCTCTCGCTAGAGGCAAGGAGAGGGAGGCGTGCAATATGACTGCCTTTTACACTGTCTCCTGTGGGGACATCAAGGGAGATAGACAAGGGAGTATCTCAACAAAATTTAGCCAATGGAATTGAACAGCATATCAAAAAAATAATACATCATGACCAGGTATGCAAGGATGGTTGAACATTAGAAAACCAATCAATGTAACTCACCACAAAAATAAAACAAAAAAGTCACATGATGAAGTCAGTTGACACACAAAAGGTGTTTGATTAAGTCCAACACCCATTGCTGATAAAAGCTCTCAGCAAAATAAGAATAGAAAGGAAATTCGTCAACATAATAAAAGATATTTATACAAAATCAACAGACAACATTATTCTCAGTGGAGAGAGATTGCAAGCATTCCTGTTTAGAATGGGAACCCAATAAAGATGCCCTTTTTTCCACATTGTGCTGGAAGTCCTAGCTAGACCAGTAAGGAAAGGAAATTAAGCTTATTCAGATTGGTATTTGTAGATGATATGATCTCATACATAGAAAATCCCAAAGGTTTCACAAGAAAGCTACTGGAATTAATAGAACCAAAACCCAAAACCAAACTGAATGCTGTCAAGTCAATTCCAACCCATAGCCTCCCTATAAGTCAGAGTAGAACTGCCCCATAGAGTTTCTAAAGAGTGCCTGGCAGATTCAAACTGCTGACCTTTTGGTTAGCAACAGTAGCACTCAACCGCTACTCCACTTGGGTTTTCAGAACTAATGGAAGGATTCAGCAAAATACAAGGATACAGCATCAGCATACAAAAATCAGTTGGATTCCTACAAACCAACAAAAAGAATTTCAAATAGGAAATCAGGAAAGCACTATCATTTACAATGACCCCCCAAAACATAAAACACTTATGAAAAAATCTGACTAAAGACATAGGTGACCTATACAAAGAAAACTGCAAAACACTGCTGTAAGGAACTAAAAGAGACGTATATAGAGGGAAAAAGATACTATCTTCAAGGATAAGAAGTCTTAACATTGTGAAATATCCATGCTACCCAAAGTGATCTATAGATATAATACAATCTAATCCAAATCCCAATAATATTCTTTAACAAGGTGGAAAAATGAATCACCAACTTTATATAGAAAGGGAAAAAGGCTCCCAGATAAGTAAAGCATTCTTGAAGAAGAAAAAAGTAGAAGACCCTATACTTCCTGATCTCAGAACCTACTATAGAGCCACTATAGTCAAAACATCTTGGCACTGATACAATGACAGATGCAGATACCAATATAGAAAGACAGAACTGAGAATCCAGTCATAAATTCATCCACCTATGAACAACTGATCTTTGATGAATGGCCGAAGTCCATTAAATGGGGACAGTCTCTTTTACAAATGGTGCTGCCAAAACTGGCTGTAGAAAAATGAACAACGACTCATGCCTCACACCATACACAAAAGCTAAGTCAAAATGTATCAAAGACCTCAGTATAAAACCTAAAACTATGGAGGTCACGGAAGAAAAATAAGGACATTGCTAGGGTCCTACTATATGACATACATAGAACAGCAAATGTAGCTAAAACTGCACAAGCACCAGCAGCAGGTGAACTTGATTAATGGCACCTCTAAAAATTAAACAGTTATGCTTATCAAAAGACTCCTTAAAATGAGTAAAGAGAGAACCTACAGACTGGGGAAAAACAACCTTGGACAACAACACAGTTGACAAGGGTGTAATCTCTAAAACTTATAGAAAATATCAACACCTCAACAACAAGAAATAATCCACATGAATAGATACTTCACCAAGGATACAGATGTCTGTCAAACATTCAGATGTCTATCAAACACTTGAAGAGAAGCTTGCAATCATTAGCTATTCAACATGCAAATCAAAGCTACAGTGAGATTCTGTCTCTCCCCAACAATTACGAACCTGAAACACACTGCTGCTGAGTCAATTCTAACTCATAGCAATCTTATAGAACAGAGTAGAACTGCTCCATACTTTCCAAGGAGTGCCTGGAGGATCCAAACTGGTTACGTTTTGGTTAGCAGATATACAACTTAGCCATTACACCACCAGGGTTCCCAACAATTATGGCTCTAAAAAAAGCTCAGAAAATAACAAGTATTGGCAGTATTGTCAGGATACTAGAACTCTTATGTACTGTGGATGGGAATGTAAAATGTAAAATATCCCAAGTTTATTGCAGCATTATTCACAATAGCAAAAAGGTAGAAATAACCTAAGTGCCCATCAATAGATGAGTGGGTAAAACAACCATGTACCTACACACAATGGAATACTATGCAGGGATGAAGAATCATAAAGAATCTGTGAAACATCTAACAATATGCATGAATTTGGAGGGCATTATACTGAGTAAAACAAGTCAAGCACAGTAAGAAAAATATTGTACTAGACCATTTTTATAAAAATCCAAGAAAAGGTTTATCCACAGCAAAAAAATCAAAACAAAACAAAAAAACTAATGATTATGAGGGAGAGGAGGCATGGGGAGGATAATTGTTAACTTTGGTAAGGGAAAGTCAACAGACAATAAAGGGAAGACACAGCCTGACCCAGGCAAAGCTATAGAAGCTTCCTAGACACATCCAGACACTTGGAGGGATGGAATGACTGGGACTGAGGACCATGGTTTCATGGGCCAGCTAGGTCAATTGGCATAACATAGTTCATTTAAAAAAACATTCTACATCCTACTTTGGTGAGTAGTATTCAGGGGTCATAAAAGCTTACAACCAGCTGTCTAAGATGCAATGATTGGCCTATTCCCATCTGGAGCAAAGAAAAGTGAGGAAAACCAAAGACTCAAAGGACTAATTAATTCAGAAGACTGATAGACTACACGAACCACAGCTTAAAAGACCCTGAGACCCAGAGAACTAAATGGTGCTCAGCTAGCACTACTGATCACTCTGACTGGGATCACAACTGAGGGTCCCAGACAGAGCAGGAAAAAACTGTGTAACAAAAAATCAAATTCACAAAGAAGTCCAGACTAGTGGTCTGACAGAGACTAGGGACACCTGCGTATTTGGCCCTAAGACATCTTTCTGACTTGGAACTGAAGCCATTCTTGAGGACCACCTTTCAGCTACACAGTAAACAGGCCCATAAACAGTAACATCTGACAGGAGTATGTGTTACCTAGAACAATCAGTAATGTGAGATTCCAAAGGGCAACATTTGCCCAAAGCAAAAATGAGAAGGAACAAAGGGGTAGAAAATCTGAATGACAGGAAATGTGTAACCCAGAGTCAAAATGGGGAAAATGCTGACACATTATAGGGAGTGTAACCAATGTCATGAAACACTTTATGTACAAAATATCAAATGGGAAATGAATCTGCTCTGTAAACTTTCTCCTAAAACACAATAAAAAATTTGTTTTAAAAATCCATAGGTTAGGTGGCAGACTGGAGACTTCTGCAGGCTTGTAGCCCAAGATCTGTGGGTTAGGCAACAGAAAGCATACGGAGTGGAGAGAGACCAAAGTCTGCCAACATATCTGTTTATATTCTGGAGACAGAATATACCCTAAAGAAATTCCTTTTCAACTGATTACATTATATTACATTATGGAGGATTATTACATTATATTGCATTGTGAAACAGCAGCTAGTCTAGTTGACCATACTATTTGGAACCATGTTGTTAGGTGCTGTCCAGTCAGTTCCAATTCATAGAGACCCTATAGGACAGAGTAGAACTGCCCCACAGGGTGTCCAAGGAGTGGCTGGTGGACTTTAACTGCCAACCTTTTTGTTTAGCAGCTGAACTCTTAACCACTATGCCACCAGGGCTGCCTAGCTTACCCAGATTAAAGCAGAAAATTAACCATCACGTCAGCCTTCTTCTGACCAGCCTATGCAGCTGAACAGATGGTCTTGTTACTAACAGGAGCCACAGATCAAGCGAACTAACTTTGCATTGGTTGAGTGAATAAGGCAGCCATGAAATGCTGTGGCCAAGTATCTGCATGCTTTCCCTGAGTCCTTGTTGTCTATCTGTAACAATTTTTTAATGTAGAAGAAATAAGGGTATATGATCAAAGAGGAGGACTCTAGTAGCTATAAACCAGCATTCTCAACAGGGTGAATTGGTTCTTCGGATGTTACACCAAAACCAAGACCACTGCCACTGAGTTGATTCTGACTCACAGCAACACTATAGGTCAGAGTAGAACTGCCCCACAGAGTTTCTGAGGGCACCTGGTGGATTTGAACTGCAAGCCTTTTGGTCAGCAGACATAGCAATTAACCCACTGTACCACCAGGGTTTCCTGGGATATTAAAAGTATCTTATATATTACATGTTTTGTGACCCTCCCCAGCTCAGCTCTACCAATAAATGTTGACTCTTAGTGTTTGATTTCTCTCATGAGATGCAATTTAAGTTAAATTATTTTTTTCTTCCTAAAAAAAAGAAAAAACGAGAAATGCTGCTGTAGCCTAAGGCACTACCTGGGATAAGGACTATGTTTCGGAGAAGATGGGAAATATTTCCTGAAATTAGGTGATGTGAGATGTCTAGAAGGTGAATGATAAATTAATTATAGGAGTACTGGGTGTTTTCATTAGACACATCCCTTTAACTATTGCTTCAGTCACTTGCCATCCCAGTTAATGCACGTTCACTTCTCTCCATAAATAGGATACATTTTCTCTTTTTATCAGTTTATTAGTTTCATTGGAATATCCCTTTCCAAAATGTGAATTTCCTCTCTCTGTGTCTCCAGTATTCAAAGAGGCATGCTTTGTACTGCTTTCTTTAAGAAAGTAAGGTGTCTAAGAAAATATTCGTAGTATTTAAATGCCTTTGCCTCATCATGTGATTATTTGCATCATAGAAAATAAATCTGATGAGGCAGACAAGTTTAGAGCCATAAAATTCAGTATCTCTTGGTATCATCCCTTGTCTTCAACTAAGATATGTAACCTCACTGAGCCTTTCTAATTTTGGGAGATAATGTTTATTGTGTGAGATGACAATTAAACGTTATATCAACTGCACAACAAACATATTACATGGTCTCTGTGGTAGTTATCAGCAATAGCGTCTGTAGTAAAACTGTTAGTACATAGTATTAGTAAAGCGGTCCTATTCTCATCTAGAGCAACAGGAGTGTGAGAACTGACTAAATCAATGTTATCAAAAGTTTTCTAATCACTTCGTGGTTTTTGGCTCAGAAGAATAGGTTTGACTGTGCATGTTCAGAATTTGACTGTGCTTCTTGCCAGACACTAGGACACGATGCCTAAAGCCCATCTAGGAGAGAAGTGCTGGCCTCAGCTTCCTTAATGCTCTCCCCCTGAGCGAATGCTGGTCACCGCTTTTGGCATATCACTTGACATCTATTTATCAACCTCCACCTTTAACAAGGCAGTATAGTAGTTAAGAGCTTGGCTGCTAACCAAAAGGTCAGCAGTTCAAATCCAACAGTCATTGGTGAAAATCCTGTGGCAATTCTACCTTGTCCTTTAGGGTTGGCTGTGAGTAGGAACGAACAAAACAGCACATAACAACAACAATGTTTAATGAAGTGGGAAAATAATAACTGCCTTTTTCTCCTTATGAAATCATTGGGCATATCAGAAGAATTCATTCATTTATGCCTATTCCATGTAAGGCAGACTAAGGCAAAGTCCCTACCCACAAAGGGTTTATATCCTCCAGATCCGTTTAATCCACCAGCCATAAAATCTTTCTTACTAGAATCCTTTGCATAGTGTTTAATACATAGTGAACACTGAAATAGTAATTACTTGCTTTTATTCTCCAAAATGTATCTATTTAAAATGTGCCTGAAAAAATGTAATGGTAACTGATGACAAAAAGAAAGTGGAGTTTCCCACTGTTGCCTGGGTATCCCAAAGTGAGTAGTTTGAATGAAGAACTAGCTATGCTCCTGGGTGTAAGATTCAATTATTTATTGATTTCAGATAAGAACATGTTCAGAGAATTACTTGTTTTCATAAAAGATCAGGTAGAGATGGATACTAGATCAATTTGGAGAGTAAACTTTTTATTTTTTAAATCTCATGTCTAAAATAACTTGACTAGTTGGGATTTCTTCTGTGAGTTATTAAGCTGTAGTTTGTGGTTGAGCAGAGAGAATATGTAATTCCTTCTGGATCCTTCTGACACTTTCTGACACTTTTTTCAGCTGTTAAATTATATGTGTGATATTAAGAAGATATAAGAAATTAATCCATGGCTTTGTGTGTATTTATGACTTCATCTGGCTGTGAAGCAAATGGTTCATGGCATGTAGCAGTCACTTCTATCTTGAGGACACTAATTTAAAATCACCATAACAACTACTTTATTTGCTAGAAAAGCACATATTCTACACTAAATTTTGGCTTAGAGAGAGTCTATTAATTCAAAATATGTGAAGAATTGCAGAATAATCTTGCAAAATGCTCATAGCTAATAACTGGATTTTGTCATCTCTGACACTACGTAACTCCTGAAAGAATTCTCACTTGCTCTGAGAAAGCTGGTACAAATTCTCCCAGCACTGGACTTGAAATTTTTGTTGGTCACAACTGTTTGACTTGGAAATCTTCTAGCCATCATCTCAAAACCATAGTCAATTATGTACATTCCTCTCTTGTACAACATTATTTTCCTTGAAATCAACTAAATTCACTTCTTCTTCCTTGTCCTTGCAGTATTTTTTAAAATCGTATACATATCAGGTTGGGTTTTTTTTGTACATAGGATTGGAATTGACCAACAATAAAACTGAAAGCACAAAATCGTGAAATGCTGGACTAACACTCACCTAGTAATAGGAAATCACCCTCACCACTCTTTGCACACACTCTAGTACTCAGTTATTAGCTTAACTTTCATCCTCCATCATGTATAGGAAGTTTAATTTTTGGCTGCTTGGCCTTTACATGTTTGTATTCAAGTGTTCCTTTTACTTGGCAATTGCTGGCTCTTGTTTTCCTCTTTCCATTTTATCCTCTTTATTCTAAGGCAGGGAGGGGTTGAAGATGAACTGTGTTAAGGAGGGAAAACCAATATAGGTAGATAGGCAGGTAAATAGATGAGAGATAGAGACACAAAGAAAAAGATACATATTCCCAAACCAAAATTCCCAGGATTTCAGGTAGGTTCCTTTAGATCAGGAATGAAACTCTTCATCTAGAGTTATCCATTCTTTGGTTTCTTTCAGGAAGGTTCTAGTGTTCTGAAAAATGATTTTGGCCTGCTGGCTTTCAATTTTAACAGGGAAGAAATCTATTTGCCATACCAAGAATAACAATCCATTTGGTTTCCGAAAGTCACTGCTCCCTCATCTGACCTCAGACATGAAGATGAAGCCCAGAAAGGTGAGACCAAACCAAATCTGTAGACATTTACTGTCACTACTCAAATCTCTCCAACTTCCCATATCTGCTGTTTATTCAGTTTGCCTTGTATTTAAGGACCCATCTCTTTCCTCAGAGCCTAGTTTAAAACAAAACAAAAAGCCTCATTTATACACATTACACAATATTAAAGTAGAAATATGAGATATTTTCTCCACCCTTGATTGCTGTGCTCAGGGTACATTTTATCCACCAGAGTAATTTAATAACTTGCTAATATCTTAAACACAGTTTGCTTTAAAGATGTTAAGAACCTACCCCAGGACAGAAGTAACAGCAGCACTCCTGCAAATGTTGCCTCATTGGGAAGTCATCTAAAAATTTAGTGCTGAGGAAGTCAGTGTTGGATGTTTGGCCTTTGGGACTGTCTCTGGAGATGCCATCCCCTGTGTGGCATTGGCAGAGGGAGTGGGACAAGCACTGGAAGCTATTCCAGCCACCCAGAATGAAGTCCCTGATTAGGGACGGTAGGGAGTGGTGACAGGAGGAAGCTGAAACTGTGGCTGATTTCATGCTCCTCTGACTTGCCTCTTGTCTCCATAGCAAGATCCAGAGATGCTCTGGCAGGGCTGGGAGACAGCTGGATAGATTAAGAAAGCCCTTTGTCCCTGCCATTCTCTAACGGACCTGATTTGGGGCGACAAATGCAAAAGGGACAGGCAGGCCTACAGATAGGATCAGAATGATCGTAATATTCCAAAGCTTTTTCTCGGTTAACAAGCTTTCTAGGTTTAGTAGCTTGGAAAGTTTTTGATGGAAGTTAGGTTTGGATATTTTAAGGAGATCTTTCCCTCTGTCAATGAAACATTAAACTTTCTTGTGCTTGTTATTGTTTTTTTAATTGTGCTTTAGGTGAATATTTACAGCTCAAGTTAGTTTCTCATTAAAAAGTTTATCTTCACGTTGGTTTGTGACATTGATTGCAATCTCCACAATCTGACAGCACAGCCCTCCTTTCCACCTTGGATTCCCTGTATCCGTTCTTTCAGTTCCTGTCCCTTCCTACCCTCTTATCCTGCCCATTCGATCTTATATGTTTGATTAAGAAGCACATTCCTAATGTGTGTTACTTTTTGTTTGTAGGCCCATCTAATATTTGTGTAAAAAGTGGACTTCAGGGATGGTTTCAGATCTGGGTTAGCCGAGCATCTGGGGGCAGTTTCAGGGGTCCCTACAGTTTCTGTCTGACCATTAAAGTGCAGCTTTTTGTGAACACACTTAATGTTCGTTTTAATTGTTGTTAGGTCCTGTTGAGTTGATTCTGATTGGTAGTGACCCCATGTAACAGAGCAGAATTACCCAGTAGGGTTTTCTTTGGTATAATGTTGACAGAAGCAGATTGCCAGGCCTTTCTCTCGTGGATTTGAACCTCCACCATTCAGTTAGCAGCCAACCCTCTTAAACACTAACACTGAATGCTTTTATCTCATTTGTTTTTCTTTAAAGAAAGATCATCTTTAAGAATGTCTATAAGGAAATCATAAGAAATATCAGA
Source organism: Heterohyrax brucei (assembly GCA_028571685.1). NCBI lineage: Eukaryota > Metazoa > Chordata > Mammalia > Hyracoidea > Procaviidae > Heterohyrax > Heterohyrax brucei. The sequence continues at coordinate 71,906,435 of CM053147.1, forward strand.
ATCTCTCAATAGCTAATTTTGTTTGTGTGTGCTATGATAAACAACCATGTGATTTATTTTACTCACTCTGAAAAAAAAAGAGTTGTGGGCCAGGATGATGTGGAAAACTTCAGCAGTAAAAATAATATTCTAAGTAATCCAAAAGGGATATTAATTTTTTCTTTGAAGGTGTCCTCTGGCGCAAACAGAAACATAATGAGTAGACAGGCTCTCCTGAGACAAAGCCAGCTGTCACCTTTGGTTCCCACTGGGCCCATGTGTAACAGGCCTCTCTCTCTACTCGGACTTCTGACTCTGTATCAGGGGACTTTTCAGATGGCTATTCTTCTAGAAGTTAGAAACAGCCCCGTGGCTTAATAGACACTTCTCCCACTGGTCAATCACTCAAGAATTGCCTGGTTTCTGTAATAAGTGAAACTGTCATTACTCCCCAAAAAAGTAATACAGGCAACTGAATGGACAACGCTGCTGGTGCCACATTTTACAGCAGGTTTGGTAGCCTCTGCATTCATACTCAGGCAGGGTCCCTTAGGGAAGGGGAGTATTGGAAATTTCAGTGTTCCATGTTATTATATAAAAGCTTGCTAGACAATCCGTTACATGTAGGATAAGTCATAGAGAAACAGGCAGGTGACTCCGAAAACGCATTTAACATACTTGGCTGGTTGAAACCACCTTCTTTGGTGCCAGATTCTAACACTCCCTCCCCAAATTGACTTATGTGAGTGTCCTACCATATTTGGGTGATACAGACTCTGCCATACCAAGATCCACACCTGAGCCCTTGCCCATGGAACTCTGAAATAGCTTCAGCTGGTAGCGTTTTTCAAGAGCAGTAGCAGATGTTGCTGTGAACAGTCTTGTCAATACAGATTTCTAATGCACAGTTCCCCAAAATGAAAATGACTAAGCATAACTGTATTCAAACGAGTGTCATGTTTGACTAAAATAATACCTTGTTTTGAGAAGTGGGATTTACATGCCAGAGGAGGGTGGAGATCAAAAGCCAAACGGGAGAGAATGTAAAAGGAGGAAAAAGACATAAGGACTTTATTTTACCTTGAATATTAACATGGAAAAAAGATCAGTAAACACTGAAATGCTGTTGAAAATTTTCCTGGGGGAGGGGGAGGATAATGAAAACTAAAAGGGATGTATGTGAAATAGAAATTTAAGAAACACACCTCTCCCAACCAAAAACCCACTACTGTCAAGTGAATTCTGACTCACAGTGACCCCATAGGACAGAGTAGAACTACCTCATAGAGTTTCCAAGGAGCACCTGGTGATTTGAACTTTCTACCTTTTGGTTAGTAACTGTAGCGCTTAACCACTCGGCCACCACGGTTAAAGAAGATTCTTTAAGCCGATTATTTTGACTTGAAAACTACATTGTCAAGCAAAGCTAATAAAATAGAAATTATCTGATAGGATTTAAAAAGTTGCAGTGTTGCTTCTAGCAGCTATCCACAACTTTGTTGGGATGCTGATACTTATTTCAGGGACTGTCTTTATAATCACACCCTCTCAAATTCCCATTAAGTTTCTGCTCCATGGTAATCACTGTGCATTTTGACATATCTCCTAGCAGATTGCTGATGAACACTGCCCACAAGTGATCTCATGTTTCCTGGTATATTACTATATTCATTTATCATTTTAACCTGTGAGTTAACTCAGTGAAAAGATGATGTAAAAGGCTCCTTGAGACACTGTATATAGCTAATTCAGGTCACTATTATCTTCACCAGAAAGTATTTGCTTTTGTGAATTAAAAAAAAAAAGAAATGGGCACCCTACTGCTGACTCATACTGACCCAAGACTGTAAATCTGTCTGGCTGCAGAGGACCACATCTTTCTTCCCAGGAGCTGCTGGTGATTTTAAACTACCAAGTTTTCAATTAGCAGTCCACCACTTTATCCACTGCTCACCACGCCTTCTATAGTTTTGTGGATCAATGGAAACAAATGTTCTATGTGTACAATTATTTTGATCTTAAAGATCACACTTAATAGAAAACAATAGGATTAGGATTCTGTAGTTCCCCTTAGTGCTTTCAAGGTATCTTCCTTGCAGTCATGCTTATCTATATCCTAAATTGTATTTATAGTAGGTTCTTTATAGCAATTATCTATTTCTATAAATATTTTATGTATAATGTGGTTATACTTGTATGTATTTAAACTTGGATATGCATAGACATAAAAATACAAGTCTAGATCTTGTGATAATCTAAATAATTACAGGTGGAATTTAACATAATGTATCTTTTTAAAATCTGATCTAAAGAGTTTTGTTACAAAATTATCAAAAGGGTTCATTGACAAGACTACCACATGGACATACAACATGAGAAGGTCTAACATGTCAAGTGAGAGTCACAAGAGAGATTAAAGCTAATCAAGGAGAAATAATAGCTGGGGACTTTGTAGAAATTATGAAACACAGTTTCAGGAAGCACTATATTCCCAAGCAAGAACAATAAAAATAAAATTCTTTTACAGACGTCATGTAGTAGTGACACTATAGACCAGTAATAACAAGAAAACGCTGTGGACTACAAGATGTTTGGCATCCCTGGAACCCAGACACTGCATGCCCGGATTCCTCCAGTTGCTGTGACCCCCAAAACAGTCATGCATATTTAAATGCACCTTGAAAAAAACTAGCATTGCTCTCAGTTGAGAATCACTGTTCTAATTTCTTAAAGCTTTACAAGATATTTCCTTCTTAAATTTAGAGCAGTGTTAAAGAATTAAAAATCTAATGATTTAAAATTTTGAGAGAAATCATTTACTTAAAATTCATCAATTCACTCAGCTTCATGTTAGTTTCCTTTTCTTCTATTAAGCTAAAGTAAAAATAAATTTAATTCAGCTTAAACAGACTGCAAAATCTTTCTAAGAATGCACAAACAGCAGAAGAGAAAATAGATAAATGGGAACTACTAAAAATTAAACACTAAGCTCATCCAGAGACTTTATCACGAGAGTAAAAAGACTGCTTACAGATTGGGAAAAATATCTGGTAACCACATGTCTGACGAATGTCTGACAAGGTACTGCAAAATATCAACAAAAAAAGAAAGACAAATAATCCAATTAAACAATGGGCAAAGGATATGGACAGACACTTATCGAAAGAAGACATCCAAGCAGTCAAAAGATACATGAAGAAATGCTCACGATCATTAGCCATTAAAGAAATCCAAATCAAAACTACAAAGAGATGCCACCTCACTCCAACAAGGTTGGCATAAATCCAAAAAACACAAAACGACAAATGTTAGAGGGGCTTGGAGAGACTAAAACTCTTCTACACTGCTGGTGGGAATGTAAAATGGTACAACCTCTTTGGAAAGCAATTTGATGCTTTCTTAAAAAGCTAGAAATAGAAATACCATATGACCCAGCAAACTGCTGCTTGGGAATGTATCTTACAAAAACAAGGCTTAACCCACAAACAGATACATGCACAGGATTATTTATTGCAGCACTGTCCACAATAGCAAAAAGATGGAATCAACCTAAGTGCCCATCAACAGATCGGTGGATAAACTATGCTATATATACACAATAGAATTTTATGCAATGATAAAGAACAATGACAATTTCAGGAAACATCTCATAACCTGGAATGAACTTGAAGACATTATGCTGAGTGAAATAAGTCAGCTGCAAAACTACAAATATTACATGAGACCACAACTATAAGGACTTAAGAAAAGACTTATGCACAGAAAAAAATATTCCTTGATGGCTCCAAGTGCAGGGAGGGAAGGAGAGTGTCATTAATAGATTAGTTAGTTGATAGGAATTTGGTTAGGTGAAGGGAGTGACAGCACACAGTAGAAGGCAGGTCAGCATAACTGGACTATACCATAAACTAAAAGGTTTTCTAAATTCAACCCAACATTTCAAAGGACAGCGTAGCAGGGGCAAGGGTCTAGGGACCCTGTTTTCAGGGGACATCAAGGTCAGTTGGCATAGTTAGTCTTTCTGTAACAGACTGTTCTGCACCCTATATTGGTGAGTGGTGTCTGGGGTCTTAAAAGCCAGCAGACTACCATCTGAGGAACATCAGTTGACCCCAACCCACCTGGAACAGATGACAACCAAGAACATAAAAGACATGAGGAAAAATGAGCTCAGGAGACAGAAGGATCCTATGATTGGAAGACTCATCATCATGGGACCGGAAGAACTAGATGGTGCCTGGCCACCATCAAAGACAGCCATGATAGGGCACACAATGTAGTTTCTGACATAACACTAGAAAAAGAGGTGTGCAGATCAAGAATTCTACTAAAAGACTAGAATTGATGGTCTCACAATCTGGAGGGTCCCCTGAGAACATGGTCCCTAGATTTGCTGCTCACCCAAAGCTGAAACCAATGCTGAAGCCAACACTTCAAACAAAGAATGGACTAGACTTGGGAACATGAGGTGGTGCATGTGTTGTGTATACTTCATGGTTTAATGTATATACGAGGCTGTCCTACTGGTTTATTTTTAGAGGGCAGAGGAGAGGGTGGAGAGGAGGGGACAGTGTTGGTTGAGTGGATACTGGAAGAGTGAAAAGAGTGCTGTCACAGGGTGAGGAGAGCAGACAATTGCAGAGATGTGGGTACATGAGGTTTCATATGGAAACTTGATGGGACTGTAAACTTGAACTTAATCGCAGTAAAAAAAATTTAATTCAAAAGAAGCCCTCTTATGTAATGAAATTATTTATAAATTAATAAAAATATTTATTGAACTAGGGACTCTGAAAATACATGCATACTTTTCATATTTTACTTAATAAGCCACATAAAAATACAGTTATTTGCCATTTTTTTAATTTGGAACCAACATCTTTTCTTTGAGAGCAGTCCCCTGGTTGAATTCTCTTGGCCATTTTTCTTTTCTTTTTAAACTGTATCGGTAATCTACTCTCTAGGATTTCCAGTTACAAGTTTTTAAAAATGAAACAAGAACTGAAAAACACTTGGGAAGGTATCTGAGTTGAAAAATTTCTAGAACTCACATTCCTCCACCTGCCAAAAACCAAACCAAACTCCTTGCCATAGACTCGATTCTGACTCATAGTTACCTTACAGGACAGAGTAGAACTGCCCTATAGTTTTCCAGGGGAAACCCTGGTAGCATAGTGATTGACCACTGTATGGCTGCTAATCAGAAGTTTGGCAGTTCAAATCCACCAGCCACTCCTTGGAAACTATGGGGCAGTTCCAATCTGTCTATAGAGTCACTATCAGCCAGTGCTGATTCAGTGGCAGTGGATTTTGATAATAAAGTTTCCAAGGAGTACCTGGTGGATTTGAACTGCTGGTGTTTTGATTACAAGCCATAGCATTTTAACCACCATGCCTCCAGGGTCTCGTCCAGCTCCAAATGTGTTACCATTGTCATGCTCTTAACTAACTGGAAAGCAAATTTTGAACTACCTTCTAGTAATCCATTCTTTCTAACACATTCAATCTAGTCTTAGTGGAAACAATTGTTTTTTCTTTTTTAACTCACATTCTGTTAGTTTCATACCTTTAATGAAGTTATGTTTGGTTTAAATGCAGTTTACTTGTGGTGAGTGTCCAGGTGGGGACAGATGAGTGGGGGCACCTGGAGAGCTGTCTGCTTGCTGTGGGCATTTAAAATAAAGTATGTCATTTGAAAAAACTGATCTGGCAGGTGGCACAAGTTGAGGTTGGTTGAAAGAGTTTCCACTTGTATTAAATTGTGGATTAAAAATAGTATGTATACCTGACAACTAAATACGATGTGGATTTTAGAAGAGAAAGAGGGTGTTAGTGGGAGAGCCAGTGAAATTAAAGTCTAGTGTTAGCAGTAATGTGCCAGTGTTGTTTTCTTAGTTGTGACAAATGTACTTATGCCAGCCAAGTGTACTTATAGTAAGATGTTAACAAGAGGAGATACGATAGTATGATGTTAGCCATGGGAGATAGCAGGGTTAACAGTAGGAGATACGTACGATGGTATGATGTTAACAACAGGAGATATGATGGTATGATGTTAACAGTAGGAGGTACCAGGGTTAAGAGTAGGAGATACGATGGTATGATGTTAGCAATAGGAGGTAAACCAGGGTTAACAATAAGAGGTACGATGGTGTGATGTTAACAATAGGAGGTACCAGTTAACAATAGGAGAAGCTGGGTAAGGGGCAGATGCGACCTCTGTATAATATCTTTGTGATTTTTCTGTAAATCTAAAATTATTCCAGGTAAAGAATTTTAAAAAATGATATGTACCACATGACCCCCCTTCCTGAAACCAATTCTGTTCTTCTATTTTATTGCTATATTATATTGATATAAATTGTTTATGTATGTATTGCTATAAATAAAAATGTTAATATTTACTATGGGAAAAAGTATTTCCTTTTTTCTATGTACCTTTCTGTATTGCTTGAATTAAAAAAATGAATATATGTATTTTATGAAAATAATAAATGTTTTCTTTAAATGCTTGAGGCTATTTGAGAAAGTGAGCTCTAAAACCCCTGTAGGTTTTAAAAGCCCTATGTTTGAGTTTGTTTTAGCTTTCCCTAACATGGTCTCTCACCTGTAGCCCTCTCCTTATGGGCTCTGTGATGATTTTGTGATGAAGCTCCAAGATTAATATTATGTCAGGTCTCGAAAAAAGATCATGTTTGTGACTTACACCTACGTAAGTGTTGTTCCTGACCCATACATAGCTTAATGGTCTGCGTCTCCATGTTACTTTTGCTTTTTGCCAGTTACAAGCATGATAAGGGAAGGAGAAAGGCTTTGGGTTGCCGTTCCTTTGTGGTTCTCCCCAGCGGAGTGGTGAGGCAGTAATGAACACTCAGGGAGCTCTATGTCCCAGTCAGGGCCGAGCTTACTGTTGAATAATCAGAGGGATTGAAAGAACAAATTCCTGAATGTTCTAGTACAACAGTAATTTATAATGTTCCCTGTTTTTATCCTTTATTTTCTCACCTTCTTTGTTCTCTTCATCTTGTCTTTCTCCTGCTGTCCGTTTGACTTTGACTATTTTAGGTGTTCATTGTAAATTCTCAAGGAAGCCATTTCTTTTTCTTTTTGTTTTTCACTCTAAGACTGTGAATGCTTGGTCATTCCCCACACTGGCCTTATAAAAGGGTATCTTTTCCAACTGCATGTCCCCATCACCTAGCAAAGTCCTCACCCACATGAATCACAGTGAGTGTTGTCTTTGAGACGAGGTGGTGGTGATAGCCCTGAGCTCAGCCACAGCTGCAAATGGAACTACTGGGATTTTCTAGTTCTGCCTGCTTCTTTAGATTCTCTCTCTGTCTCTCTCTGCCTCTCCCTCGCTCTCTCTACCTCCCTATTGTGTTCCTTAGCCCTTTTGTTTTCTTGTATGCCTAGAAGCTTATTACCTTTATTCTGCTCCTTCTTAGGTCTTTCTGGCATTTGTATGAGGCCAGCTCTGCTCTTTAATTTGTGTTTCTAGAAAGTAATGATCTATGCCAGTGGTTGTCAAACTTTGGTGGGCATTGGAATTACCCAGAAGGCCTTTTACAACGCAGATTGCTGGATCCCATCTCCAGTGGTTCTGGTTCAATACACCTGGAGTAGAGCCAGAGACTTTGCGTTCCCAAAGTTCCCAGGTGATGCTGATTCTGTAAGTCCAGAGATCACACATTGAACAACTGATCTGTACAATACAGGAGTGCTAGCTAACTTAACCATGAGATAAAAATAACAGGAAGACTATGCATGTTTTGTTTTAAACCCAAGATATTAATGTGTTTTCCCCCTCATAATCATCATTCTTTAATTCAAATCATTTCTATAAACCATAAGTAAAGTTAAAACTGCTAAAGGAGAAAAGACTATTGATATTTCTATTAGAGTATATAAAAAGGTTAATTATAGGGTGCACATCTTAAAGATCTTTTTGCTGTGTGAGCCATCTCCAGAAATACATGCCACAGAACTGAAATAGAAATGATTATATGAGTAAATTATCACCCACACTCCTTGCACACATCATTTCATACCGCAAGCCTTTTCTCTTTTCAAGGAATAATGGTTTCACATTTGACTTTGTGATTGCACTCTAATTGCTAAATATAATAGGAACATTATGCTACAAAGTTAAAAGATTCCAAGTGAAAAGATAAGTCAAATATAGTAATCCCAACCAGCGATTCTGTAAACTATGCTCCTCTTTCTTTCTAGCTATCCTTCAATCCTGAAAGATTGCAGTGGAATACCATGGCAGACAAAAGCTGCACGATCCCTAAATCCATCTAGTCCTAGGGTCTGTGAATTACAACTTGCTGGCTAAATCTGGCCCAGTACCTGTTTTTGTTAAGTAACACTTTTATTGGAACGCATGCAGGTCCCTTCTTATATGTATACTGTAAGGGTTCTGTTACATTACAGTGACAATAATTAAGTAGTTGGAACACAGATGGCAAGGTCTGCCTATCTGAAAACGATTACCCTTTGCCCCTTTACAAAAAAAAAAAAAATATGCTGACCTCTGCTGTAGTCCAGCCTACTCATTTGGTAGGTGAGGCGAACTAACCCAGCAGAGAGAAAAGGAACTCAGGATTACACATTCAAGTAGAAACAAGGCTGGACATTCCCTTAGCAGTCCCTGTAGGAGCTCTGTGTTGTTGTTAGTTACTCCCGTGCACAACTCAACAAAATGCTGCTCAGTCCTGTGCCATTCCCTGGATCGGCTGTGGAGCAGAGCAGTGTGATTCACAGGAGTTTCACTCGTTGATTTTTGGAAGTAGATCACCGGGCCTCTTCCTGTTGTTAGCTGTCATTGAGTCAGCCCCCGTGCCCTGACTTAAGGTGACCAGAAGCTCCCTAGTCCCCTGCAAAAGTCAGTTCTCCTTTGTTTATTAGTAGAGAAGGAGACTGGACCAAATCTGCATCTTATCACAATTTTCAAAGAACCTTTTCATATCACAAACCCAAAAAGATCAGTGAAACAAAGGTATGCTTTGATATTAGTCCAAAATGTACAGATGGCATAATTTTCCCCCCACAGGTGTGCAAAACACATTATCAGCCTAACATTTTCTCATTTTAATAATGAGAAAGTCCTTTTCACTGATAAGAGAATCAATGGAAACATCTTCTCTTTCAGCAAGTGTACTTACATTCTGTCATTATTAGTGCTCCCCTGAGTGGCCCAGAGCCTTCAGGAGAATGTGTCACGTGGTGTATATTCTTATTTTCTTAAGTTATTAGTGTTGCCACATTGACAACAGTATACAGATGAGTATGTATGTGTGTGTGTATGTAAGTGTTTTCACATGATTTATACATCCACATCTAAAATAAAATGATAATGGAGGTGTCAGTGGTCTCCCAATCTTTTTTATTTGTATGTTAAGGGAAACGCATCTGTTCTGTAAAAACCAAAAACCAAACTCATTGCCATCTTGTTGATTCAGACACATAGAAACCCTATAGAAGTGCCCCATAGAATTTCCAAAGAGCTTCTGGTCGATTCAAACTGCTGACCTTACATCACCAGGGTTTCCATTCTGTAACTGAATACTGAGAAAAAAGTCAAACCTGTTGCCGTCGAGTTGATTCCAACTCATAGCAACCCTGTAAGACAGAGTAGAGCTGCTGTCCCATACAGTTTCCCAGGAGATCCTGGTGGATTTGAACTGTTGACTTTCTGGTTAGTATGGCACCAGAGTTAACTCACATTGCTGATACAGCCAGAGATAGGGCATGGAGAGGAGTGGACAAGCCTACTGGGAGATGAGGCTGGAGAGTTAGGTCAGGGTAAGAGTGTGAAGGGCCCTGTATGCCCTAGGGATTTAGACTGTGTTATTTCAGCAGTTCATTGTTGGCAGCTCTGTGTCATGCTCCAGGAGTAAAACAAGATACAGCGCCTGTCCTCATGGAGCTTACTACCTTCACTACTGTACCCAGGGTGTAGATTCGGCTCTGGATGCGAACTACTTCAATTCCAGCTTCGACTTTCCCACAGACTGGCTGGTGGCCTTGCCTAAGTGCTTCTGTTTCGCATCTGTAAAGCTAAAATCATAACAGCAATTACCTCATAGTTATTGTGATGAAAATGAGATAATGTGTGTAAAATTACATGCCGTATAGGCATTACTCGTTAAATATTACCAGTTCCTAGTGGCTGTCGAGCTGGCGTTGACTCATGATGATCTTTTTTGTTTCAGAGTAGAACTGTACTCCAAAGGCTTTTCAGTGGCTGACTTTTCAGGTGCAGATTGCCAGGCCTTTCTTCCAAGGTACCTCTGGAAACCTCCAACCTTTGAATTCACAGTTGACCACAGTAACTGTTTGCACCACCCAGGAACTACCAGTAAATATTAGACAGTTTTATGATTGGGGAAGATAGACATTGAACAAATAATTAAAACTGTTATGGAGAGCTACAAAAGGCAGAGCTGAAGTGCAACGAGAGTGTGATGGATGGTAGCAGGCAGAAGGGATCTGAAGCACAAATAGAGTTCACCTTCTTCAAAGTCCCTTTTCCTCTGAGTCTAGATGGAAAGAGGACAGGTAGTCACACAGAGATTCCAAAGGAATTTAAGGTATAATTTATAATAAAATGTTAGAGACAAGCCTCTGTGAGATAACTCCAACACCACCATTCACCATTGTTCTTTTAGAGATCAGAGAATACAGTAATGATCCTGGGAGGTTATAACTCTGAGACGAATTAATAATTTCGAAAGACTGTGCTGCAGGGTACTGTGTGAATGCCTGCCTGGTTGGGGGGAAGAGATGAACCCTGATTATTTTCCACGTCAGGAAGAGGCAAGTATTTTCTGGGTGTAAAACATCCACTCATGTCAGAAAATCAATTTGTTGAAGAGACACCGTCTGATAGATGATTTGCTCTACACGGAGAAAACAGGAACTTTTTGGAAAGTGCCTTAACTCTTTGGGTCCACTGGGACAACATTAGTAAAATCTTTTTATGGTACTGAATGGTTCCTCTAGTAGCCCCAAAGAGAAAATGCCTCCCCTAAACAGTCTCAGATAGCTCCAAGTGGCCATTTGGCTTCCAAGACTCTTGCTGATTACTGAGCTGAGTCAGTGGCCTAATTCCCACTTTACAAACTAGGAAACAGTTCATTCTAGGATACTTGGTCCATTAATGATAGAGTTTGATTAGATATTAGGCAACTTAAGTGGCTGGCTAATAATTAACATGGCCATTCTGATGCCAGGAGCCCTGGTTGCACAGTGGTTAAAGCACTTGGTTGCTAACCAAAAGGTTGACAGTTTGAACCCATCAGCTGCTCCATGGGAGAGATGTGGCAGTGAAGTAAAGATTTACAACCTTGGAAGCTCTATGGCAGTTCTACTCTATCTTATAGGATTGGTATAAGTTGGAATCAACTCAGTGACAGTGTGTTTGGTTGGGGGTTTACTCTAATACCGAGTAGCCACTCTACTGATCATCTCTGTAAATGTTTGTCATTCACAATGTAATTGTTCACAGTGAAACAGTCCCTCTTAATTCCCATGGAGTAAACAAGTTGTTTCACTAAAATTGACTTGAATGATCTTTTCCATAAAAACTATGATATGAGTATAAGTTGTGGCCTTTTGCTGTTGTTAGACTGTTGTCAGTGTAGAATTGGAAGTGAAAACTCAAAGAGATGGGAGGTCTTTTCGTTACCAAGTGCTGCCAGCAGGGTCGAAGTTTTGTGCCTGCTTATCTGGCTCGTGCGCTGAGTAAACTGGATCATCTTTGGATGTGTTGTCCAACATACCAGTGAACACTTCAGAGCCCTTTATTTATAAATGAAAAAAGTTGGCTAAAGTATGACCCAGCCCTACCTTTTGCTCTAAGTTTATTAACTAAGAAAACCCAGTTACCTGACGGCAACAAAGTGATAGGGTCAAGGACTACCAGGACTTCAAGTCTAGAGTCAGGAACTAGTGGGACTTCAAACCTAGAGGCCACCTCCAGATAGATGAAGAAAGATAGCATCATGCATGGACATTATTATAAATCAGGTTTGTTATAAAAAGGTCACCAACCCATTACAAAACATACTGTCAGTCACTAGGACCTCACTCCTTCCTCAGGGTAAAAGACAAAGGACATAGCAAAGAATGAGAAGAAAGAAGGAAGGAGAAAAGGAAGGAAAGAAGGGAAATCAGTTACTGGATGCTAAGAATGTAAAACTTGAAGAAAAGAACTGTCATTCCAGGGCTTCTCAACCTGTAAGAGTCCTTTGAATGGCCAACGGCTTCTGGTACACGTTGACCAGCTCTCTAACGATGAATTTTGTTAAAAAGAGAAAAATAAGCACCGGGTGAAGACTAGCTGAAAAGTTGACTGTTCAAACCCACCTAGAAGTGCTTGGGAAGAGAGGCCTGGTGATTCACTTCTGAAAGGTCACGGCCTTGAAAACCCTATGGAATAGTTGTACTCTGCATGCACGGGGTCACCATGAGTGAACATAGACTCAGTGGCAACTAACAGCAACAACATATACCTTGCTTATTTATGATGATGCTTCCTAGTATATGATTTTAGCATATGTTATTATAAAGTTTACAAAGAAGAACAATGGTCTGTGATATTCTTGGCTAAAATGGTGTGTTTTGGTCAGGGGACCAGGAATGAGGTTGGCTCAACGTCCTAGGATTCTGTGGAATGGGGAATTGGATTTTCTTTTGTTTTGTCTTGTCTTTGGCAGTTAGATTTAGCACCTAAGTGGCAAAACAGCCCATTTTAATCAACACCGGGACTTTGCTTGTTGCAGTCCTGGCTAATTTCAGTGAATTTTGCTAACACAGAAAAAGCAGACTTGAATACAGGCAGGTAGGTGGCCCCAAAAGCAAAGTCAACTTTCTTGCCTACATAAAAGATGCCTGTGATTGTTAATCAGAATAAATACAGAGGTCAAATAATTATAATTGCATTTATTTCTTTGGGGATTTAAATTTCTTCAATATCAATAAATTAAGGTGAGCTACTCTCTTGGAAGAAATACAGGAAGAATGTCCCTCAGAAGGAAGGATGGTAAGACTTGTTCCTTAATGTATTTTAGACAGTTATCAGCAGGGACCAGCCCCTGAAGAAGGACATCATGTTTGGCAGAGGGTCAGTGACAAAGAAGACGACCCTCAACAAGACCGACTCATTAGGCTCAAGCATAGCAAAGATTGTAAGGATGGTGCAAGACTGGGCAGTGTTTTGTTCTGTTGGGCAGAGGCTCCCTGTGAGTTGAAACTGACTCAACGGCAACAACAGCATTAGCAAATTCATTTATTGATAACTCCTTACACTTGTATGTTATCGTATACTTTATAAAATACTTTTACTTATTATGACCCTCACAAATGTGAGGTAGGCATGGAAAGTTTTATTATCCCATTTAACAGATGAGCAAGTTGAAGCTGACAACAACAGTCCAGGGTTCTGCCTGTAGAAAACACTGACTCGACTCCAAGGTCCTACTGGGGATCCCTTTGTGTGATGAATAATGACTTCTGTGCCAAAATGAAGGCTGGAGTTCAAGGGAGGGACTGTCATTTAACAGAAGCACTGACTGAGGATGTGCCCATTCTGGCATGAAAATGTAAGAGGTGTTCCAGTGAAGCAACTTTGTGAAATTCAAACAGTATGCCTTTTTCTAGCAATAGAGATTGAAATGAATTGAGAATTGAGAACATAGATTAAACATGTGTTTTCAGTTGATGGTAAGAATGGAAACAGGACCATAATTAAGGAATTTGTTAATGGCTCTTCCCACTTTGCTGGATGCCCAGCTATCAATGCCAGTGAGTTTTGGACTTTGGCCAGAACATTTATCTGTTTCTCCAGAAGCCTTTTTTTTCCTCATACAGGAGCCCAGGTTATCCAAGTTGCACACTGCACTTTGCCAGCGTGGTAGTGGAGGGCTGGAATGCCTCTGGATGGGTGTTTCGTACCAATCTATAAATGATTCTCTGCATGCCAGCTGTTGTGTTCCTTTGATGCCCCGATTTGCATGTGGCACATTACTGAAGAAGAGTTTTTCTTTCATTTTCACCAGAGGCAGATGTGCTGTCCTTCCATGAGAACTCTCATAAATTGACCCTGTAAAGCACCCTCAGGCCCAAGGGCTGCCAAAATTAGTTTTTCATAAAGACAAGAAAAGCCACAATTTTTGTGCTTTAGTGTTTCAGTCTTCTGAAACAAGTCTTCCTTGTGCCAGTAGCAACCTCATAAATGGCACCAGCCATTGTGGGAAGGGTTAGCAATGAGCATAGGTTTGAAGAGCAAAAATTTTCCAAAACCATAAATAAGTAATGAAATGTATTGGCTTACTTTGCTTTCTGTAAAAACCCAACAAATTTCCTTGTAATATTTACTTTAATAATCTTCCCAGACACTTAAGAATTCTTAGACTCTACATCTTCTAAGGCATTACCTTTTTTCTCCTACAGCCTATTTTCTATTAAAATGTGCTTGTCTCACACCCAGAACACCACAGTAAAATACTCCCACAGAAAGAAAACTTGTATTTTTTTCCTCATTTACATTTATGTGCACAGATGCTAACTGTAGTAAAATCAAACGAGTGAGTAAAGGAACTGTGAACCTTCCCCAGATACTACATAAACCTGTCTTTGTGAAAAGGTGGAATGTCTTTAGCCTTAATTCGTATTGCTATAACTGGAAGTGTTAAGGTTATAAAAAAGATAAAGTGTTTAGCCTATGTGTAAATCACAACCAAATAATGACAGACTATCTTACTTCTATTTTAAAATGTCAGAAAACATAGCACATCTCAGATAAACAAAACTGTGTGATTTGCATATAAACTGTGTTTCATTACTCATTTAAATTTCTCGAGAAACACAAAACAAACTTCAGTGGGATGAATTATTGCTTCGCTACACATTTTTTAAATCATTAAATAAAAATATAAAGAGAGAACACAAGCATTTTCTTCAAATGATTCTTTTTATTCTTAAGCTTTGGCCAATGCTTTGATAGACCAAAAAACGTTATGTTCTTTTTATTTTTCTTTTAAACTAAAGTCAAAGTCAAATTTTATAATCACACTTAAGGGTTACTGAACTTGTAATGTTTACAGTTTACTTAAAGAAAGAAGAGTATTCAGGTTGCTTCTCTTAGTCTCCAACTAAGCCATAGTGTAATCTTACTCACTTGTAGTAACACTTAGATCAGAAGGGAATGCCTCCTTTTATATTATATAGAATTCTGTTGGCTAAGCTGAGACTGGCAGCACGCCCCCATCCCACTTCAGTTAACTGGATGCATCCCTCCTCTGGCTGCTACATAAGCAGCTCATGCTAGTAGAGTAAAGGGCTCTGAGACAAGGAACTCAGATACCACTTTAGGCCCAGACAGACTGAAGAGGGTTGTAAGATCAATGGGCTTTGCAGAAAAAAATAAAACTCATTTTGTGCCACAGACATGGGCAGTTATTCCAAATTCTTTTATCTTTAATGTGCCTTCTGATCAGCTCTCTTCACTATTTTTCAGACCACTGGGAGAAACTAAAGAATTTTTATAAAAGGTGTGTCCTTCCAGGAGACTACATTCCAGGCTGTGATAAGCTAGAAACCCCCTTGTTGTGTGGTGTCAAGAAAATTCCAACTCAGAGCAACCCTATTGGGCAGAATAGAACTTCTCAGTAGGGATTCTTAGGCTGTGATCTTCAGGGGAGCGTACCTCCAGGTCTCTCCTGCAGAGTGCCTGTCGTGAGCCGCGGTCTTTAGGGGAGCAGACCCCCAGGTCTTCTCTTCGGCAGAGTGTGTGGTCCTTTTGAACTACCCACCTTTAAGTTAGCAGGGGAGCATTTAACCATGGTACCACCAACCAAAAAACCCAAACACACTGCCATCAAGTCAGTTCCAACTCTGTACTGCTGATAGCTTTTCCTGAAGTCCTACCAGTGGTCTTCCCTGACTCCTCCTTGCTCATTTCCCAAACTCCTTTAATGAATGGGGCCCATTTCTTAACCACTTTAGGTTGTGCCAGTCTGCTGTTTTCTGCAATTTGTTGGTGTTAAATGCTGTGATTTCTAGTCATAATGATGATGATATTGGATTGTAAAACACCTAACTAATCCCAGTAAACTGTCTGTGATATTAAGGCTGTGGAACAGTGACAATGACCAAAAACAAGGTGATAAATTACTAGGCAGATTGTCAATGGCCTATAATATCTCAAAAGGAGGACCAATTTCATTACAAGACCAATTTCATTTTAACAAATAGATGAATAGCACTAGAGACATATAGAACTGTATCTGTATATACACTTTTTTTGTACAGTCATGTGTTGCATAAAATACAGGGATACCAAACAACTTGGACAAACACCCTTGAGATCAAGGGCCATGGGAGGTAAGAATTAAGGCTGTGTTTGCTCTTTCTTGAATGTGGCATTGTTCCTGGGTCTGTAAGCATAACTTTAGCAACTCCACCAAGATAAACATAAAACTACCCAGTTATGAGCCTGTGTTTACACAGCCTGGATCAAAAGCACAGACACTTATTTAGGTTCATTTGCACTTGCTGCCAATAGTATCTTGATTTTCCTTTGGAAAAGGAGCACTAATTCATATTTTGATGCCATTGACTCTCAAGGTTAATTTATATTTACATGTTTTATGGAAGGCCTCCTATTCTTACCACGTTGCCAGTCTTTTCTTTTCTTTTTAATTGCATTGTTCTTTGCTAAGGAACTGATTGTGTGGCAGCTCATCGGATCATTGCAGGGAGCACAGATGAAAAGCCTGTTATTCCAAAGGATTAAGTTACAATTCTTAGTGAACCATTGCCAAGCTGTTTTTTCAAAGCCAGTGAGGATTGGAAATAGGAAATGTTATGCCTTGAAAAGGAGTGGGAATGGTTGAGTGGATGAGGAAGAATAACCATCCTGGTAAATGTTATTACATTCTAGTAAAATCATGAAGCCAATGAAAGAGGACAAAATCTGTAAAATATCTAAACCATTAAGAATAGTAAACAACTGGATTTGTAAAGAAATAATACTATCATGGGATAGTTTTGTATTGATTTTTAAAAATAAGTAAAGAAAAGAAAGCAATGCATGTAGCACATTAATGCACAGAAACATTTAAGTTCCTACCTTCACTTCATGCCTCAGGGGTTCAGGGTTGGTGAGGATGAAGACCTAAGATTTGGAAAACACCAAGAGCATGAATATGAGCTGTCTTGGGAAGAACTGTAAAATGTATTGAGAAAACAAAATGAAAGGGAGACTCTACCAAGGACATATGGACCAAGATACATGAGGACCTTCTCCAAAATCTGACGTTCTGAAACCAAGAGGACCTGTCACTTCTTTTGGAGGTGACCCGGTTCCAAATGCCAGGAAAGTGTCATATAACCCAAGAGGGAACAGGATAAGTAAATTCGGGAAAGAAAACACCATAGAGAAGAGGTTTTCTTTTTTTCTTTTGAAATTCAATTCTGAAACATATGTTAAAGCATTTGGAGGTAGATAAAGGATTTGGATTCCCAATGACATGGAGAAACTGAAATAAAGAGGAGACTGACAATTAGCTACATACTAACACCGCAACAAGGTACCCCATTGTTGTTTCTGCTTGTGCGTCACTGTAAGAATCAGGAATAAATGCTATAATGAAAGCCTCAACAATCTGTATGGCAGTTTCTCATGTTTCAGTCACACATTAAGCATGACAGTATGTGATTGGAATAAAAAGGTGCCTGAGATACAATCTCTGTTCTCCAAGAGGTTACAGTCTTTTGGAGGAAACGAGAGACATGAAAGCAGACAGTTATACTAAAACAATGGGACAAGGCTATAAGGATAATTGGTACAAAGGAGTGCTGAAGAGCTGGAACTAGCTTTGCCTTTGAAAGCAGGGGCAATATTTGAGTTGGATCTTGGAGAATAAGTAAGAATTCTCCAGGTGCAAAGAAAACAGTAAGCGCAAAGACTAAGGCTCATGCCGTGCGACAGTCTTAGGGTGCATGGGCTGCGGGAGTCAGCAAGACATGAGGTTAAGAGTGGTAGGGTCAGAATGTGAGGGCCTTCTGTGCTGCGCCGTGCTGAGGAGGTTGGCCGCAACTGGTTAAGTGAAAGCAAGCTTTGATGCAAGAGAATGAGCTGGTCAACTGTGTCTCAGAATGAAATCTTTAGCTAAGAGTGGTAGTGTGAGGCTCAAGTCTATAGGTAGCCAGTCAGGAGGCCATTACAGTGGGGACAGAGAGGGAAGATGAGAGAATAGATTGCACAGATATTTGGGAGATGGTGTCAACAGACTTCCCTGATGTAGTAAATGTTAGAGGTGAGGAAGAGGGAAAATGTGCAGGTGACTCTACTTCCTAGGATGGTAGATGCCCTTTACTGAGATAGAGAATATTGCAAAAGGTATGCCATTTATGCACATAGAAGGACAATAACAGAGAGGGGCTATGTGTATGTGTCTGTGTCTGTGTCTGTGTCTGTGTCTGTGTCTGTGTCTGTGTCTGTGTCTGTGTCTGTGTCTGTGTCTGTGTCTGTGTCTGTGTCTGTGTGTGCATGCGTGCACACGCGCGTGGAGGTACTCCACCTACACAGCAATCTTACGAGGTTGGCAAACCCATTGTGAACATCCTCCCTGTATAGTGGAGGAGGCTGGAACTCCAAGAGAACCAGTCAGAGCAGCACCTTCACACACACCCACACTGCGCTGCTTCCTCTGGGAGACTTAAGGATTCAGCAAACATTCGACTGGAATTTTACTTTTATAATTTTAACTATTACAAAGCTACATTTTTAAATACAGGCTCGTTCAGATGTGTCACCTATGAAATGTTGTAACAGCAGCCGGTGACATGCCCAGTTATCTTGCCCAGTTAACTCTGTTGGAACAACACACAAAACAAGTGAAGTTCCCTGCCAATTACTATAAATAGGATTGTCATCTGAGATTACATGGCGACTTGTATCAAAACTATGTTTTTTACCATTTTCTACCCCTTATCTTCATAATCAGGAAAATCTTGATAATATGTAATTGGTAAATACGAAAACACAAAAATCAATTGGCTCCTCAGGTTCAAGTAAGATGATCATTGTCATCAACTTCCCTACTTTTAATTTTTGCTGTTCAGACAGACTTATTTTTGTATCTCATTGAATTTGAATAAATGAGATCAACTGGAACTAATGCAATATATTGAAAGTATCTTATCTGTTTTATATATGGATTTTTATATATTATAATTCTTCTGCAAGATTTCAAAATTTTATTTAAAGCCAAGAATCTTCCTTCAAAAGGTTTGCTTTAAAAAAGAAAATGAAAAACAATGAATTTGAAATGTATGGTACCACATTTGCTTCTACGAAATTTTATTTTCTGGACTGTTAAGCAAATCTTTAATTTATTGGACTCACTGAAATTCTTTTTTTTTTTTAATTTAATATGACCTTTCACTGTCTTCCTAAACATTCATATTCTTCTCCCTTCTCCCCATCTCTCCCTCTTAGGTTGCTGTTGTGTAGTACAGTAACAAGAACAACCTGATTTGGCAGGATAATAATCAACAGAAATATGTCTCTTCTGTTTTTAATTTTGCTTGATCATGACAACATCAAAATGCAAGAATGGGTGAACTATTTTGAGGTCTGAGTTTTGAAAATGCCTGTTTACTGGTGTGGATATATGTGAATTTTCATACTTTACAATAATAGCTGCTTACTCTGTCATTTTCACACTTCCATTGCAAAAAAGGTGGCCTAGACAGATTCTGAAAAACACATTCAATGGGTACAGTAGCAGCTGCAAGTTTCCTGGAAGAATAAAAATGTGCATTAGTACAATTTATACTTACTTTATTAGTTTATACAATTTTATACAGGCAATGATTAAGTCTTCTGTGACACATAAGTTTTTTTTATGTTGTTTGAGCTTCATCAATCGCTTCTTGTTTGGGTCTCAAGCACTAATCAGGCCCCTCACAACTGCTATCTAAGGGTTAAACATCTTACATCCATCATGAAGAGTAAATAGGATCTTAATGACTAATCACATTAAAAAAACCCAAAACACACTGCCATCGAGTCAGGTCCAACTCACAGGGACCCTAAAAGACAGAGTACAACTGCACCATAGTTTCTAAGGAGCTCCTGGTGGATTTGAACTGTTGACATTTTGGATAGCAGATGTAGCACTTAACCCACTATCCCACCAGGGTTTCCTTTAGCATAATTTAAAAATACAGAGTATGAGTGGCTTTTTCCTCAAGATTTGTAGTAAAAACATGTGGACAATGAGACCGAAATGATTCACTATACGACTGGCTTGTTTATGTTATAACTTATTTATGTGTCCCCCAGAATGAAACCTTAAAACTGTCATTAATAAGTAGAGAAATAGGTTCTTCTTTTAACTGAATTACATGAAGTCAAGATAAGCATGTAAAAATTTGTTTTGAGGAAGGATTCTTGCTATTCTGTTACGTCATTTTAGCACATTACGAAACCCAGTCTTGCTATAGAGATTTTTAGTAATCTACACTTTACACTTCCCACTTAGGCTGTAAGTAAATTTAGCAACTTATGAACAAGTTTCTGTCCTTAAAACCAAATAGTGAGTTGCAAGTGGAGTCACTGCATGTCACACAAGCATATCACTAAAGGAAAATTTATTCTTATGGAAAAGAAAGCCATTTTTGAAACTTAAACTCTTTACAAATAGTATTACCACCCAAATGGAGATGCATTAACTCACTGTCTCAGGTCTCTGGGGTGTCTACTTTAGAAGTGAATTAGTTTACTAAATATTAGTTATGAAGTACCTTCCTCAAGCCAGACACTGGAAGATGACTGTGAATAACAGACACAGTCTCTGCCTTCACAGCTGACCATCTAGTAATGACAACAGACAGAGAAATACATGCTTAAATTGTAGTACAGAGTTCTGTCCTGGGAAACTCATAGGCAAAGACGCTTCTTAGAGGCTGTGATGGCTATACCGAGACCTGGAAAGTAAGCAGGATTTTGCCAGGTGAAAGCGCCCAAGGGTGCAGACAGTGGTGTTGCAGGCAAATGGTAGTAGCTCATGTGAAATGCGTAAGGAACCAAGATGGTTATTATCAAATAATTATGGAATAAATATTGCCTGCATGAATTCCAAGGGAGAAAGTGGCAAGAGGTGAAGATAGAAGGTAGACAGGGGACCAAATGTATTCACTTAACAAATATTCAAGGGCTAGGGATATCTCAGAGTTCCTGGGTGGTGCAGGCAGTTGAGGTGCTAGGCTGCTAACTGAAAGACTGGAGGTTTGTGTCTCCCCAGCACACTTCAGGAGAAGGGCCTGGTGAACTACTTCCAAAAACTCAGTCACTGAGAAGAGCATGATGCACAGTTCTCTGACCTCCATGAGTGGCCATGACTCATAATCAATTCAATGACAACTGATAAAACGGGGCGGGGATATGTCAGTGTCTAAAACAGACCTGGTAACTTGCTTTCAGGGTACTTGCTTTCAACTATAAGTTTACTTTCTAAACTTATAGTTTAGGAGGGGATACAGATAAAAAGGAAGAAGAATAATCAACATATGAATGACATATTGAGTCCAGTGAGGAAAACAAATAGGATGCTACGAAAGAATAATAGGCAAACCGTACTTTAGATGCGGTCAGGAATGATTCTCAGGAGATGTGATTTGAAGACGATGAGGTAGTCAGATCAGGATGACCCTGGTGAACTTCGCTAGGGAGTTTGAGTTAGACCTTGAGGGATATTGATGTGCTTCAAGCAGGGGAGAGAAACAGTCAACTTGCATTTTAGGAATATTACTCTGGTTGCTCTGCCAAGCTTGGAGGTGAACAAGGCAGGAGGTAGTGAGGCCAGCTGAATGCCCTTTCCAGTAATCTGGGTAAGAGGTCATTTCCTAGTACTCAGATATCTTGTATTGTTAGATTCCATGAAGTTGGTTCCAACTCCTGGAGACTCTATAGGACAGAGTAGAACTGCTCCGTAGGAATTTGAAGGAGTGGTTGGTGGATTTGAACTGCCAACCTTTCGGTTAAGCGCTTGCTTAAGCCCTGGTGCAGGGTCTTCCATTCCTCTGCTGGTCCTGACTGGATGGGGCAGGTGGGTCCCAGGGAAGGGAGCTTAAGAGAGCTTAAACCAACAAAGTTTTACAACCATTATGGAACTATTTCAATATTTCAGCCATAGTTGCAGCTGTTTCAGCCTGGGAATATGGTATAGAGAGCCAGAAGATGAGGAGATAATTAGGAAAGAGAAGGCTCACATTTCGGTAGTTTGTAAAGTGAGCAAAAGGGAGGAGCTGGTGATTGAGCTCTGGTTTCTGCTTGGACAACCAGGTAAATTCAATTATTTGTTTAATATTCAGTGAGCACTTTATGTTGAAGATGCTTGAGGGACTTGAAATGTCGAGCAGGCAGCTGGGTATATAAGCAGGGAACTGGGGGGAGAGATCTGGGATGAAGAAATAAATCTGGGAGTTCTCAACATAAAGATCTCATTTAAAGCTACAGAATGGCAAGACCCCTAGGGAAAGTATAAGGAGAGAGTCCGTAGAACCCAGGCTGGAGTTTTGAACAGCTCTAACATTGAGAGTTTGAGAAGAGGAAAAGGGACCCTTGAGGACTAAGAAGGAACAGCTATTAATAACTGAGGAAAACCAGTTGTGTGAGGCTTCAGAAACTAAGAGAGCAGAGTATTTCCAGAAGGAAGAGAGTAATTGGCTGTGTTGAAAGCTATTGAGAGACTGAGTAGGTAAGAGAGGACTAGAGTCTCTAAGGGATTTAGCAACATGGCGATTGTTGGGACTTTGATAAGGGAAATTTCAGCAGTGTTGAGAACAGAGGTCAGATTGTCTAGTACTGCAGGTAAATGAGAAATAGGGAAGCAGAAATAGTAAGTACAAGACAAGTTACTTTTTTGCAGCCATGTGGGGTTTCTTTGATTTTTTTTAGGGAAGAAACTTGAGCAAGTTTAATTGCCCATAGAGGAGCCAGTAAGGTATTTTGATGGATTCCAGGAGTCAGCAGACGAAGGCTCCTGCCCATTTTTGTTAATGAAATTTTACTGGAACCCGCCCACCCCCATTCATTTACATATTGCTTATGGCTGCCTTTGCACAACAACAGCAGAGTTTAATATATGCAATACACACTGTATGGCCCACAAAACCAAAAATACTTACTCACTGGCCCTTTATAGAAAAAATTTTCCATCCCCTGGATTAAGCTCAAGTGTTACATGCCCTAACCAATTTAATGTTCCCAGGAGCCCAAATGCATACCTCCGCAGATAAGTGCACACGTAAGTATATAAACCAATCAACAAATACTGTAATCCAATTCCTAACGCAAAATGATGCGGAAAATCTCCCTAGTCCACTGACTGATTTATCAACAAAAAAGACACAAATTGAGTTATTGCTCTTCAGCTGATAAGATGTGTCTTTTGATGAAAATACGAATAAGCACATTTTGTTAACCACTGCATACCCGTTAAGGAGCCCCAGGGATGCAGGGGTTGAATCGCTAGTGCTAAGAAAAATGTCAGCAGTTCTCACCACCAGCCGCTCTGCCTGAGAAAGATGTGCAATCTATTTAAATAACCATTATAGCCTTTAGAAACTCCACGGGGACATTGTACTCTGTCCTGTAGGGTCACTATGAGTCAGAATCTTGACGGCAAGAGTTTTGATTTTCTCTACATATCCATTACTTCGTGCTGAGCCTGTCATATGGTGGCCCTTCAGTAAAGACTGACTGAAGAAAGAAAGGAAAGGAGCCAGGTGCTCTACAAGAGAATGGCCTAGGACAAGGGGTGGTTGTTGTTACGTGGCACGTAATCAGGTCAGACTCAGAGCCACTCACTTTATGAAGTTTTCTGCTCATTTTCCTAGAAATGGCTGCTTTCTTTGTCATACTATTTCATCTATGTGCATAATATTTCATGAAACCACATCATTAAGATAACAAAATACAACTGTCCTAAACAGATTTAGGAAGCCACAACTTCTCAGGGAGCATACAATTCATATCTGAGAGTAGCCTCCTAGCTTTAACTGTTTGTTCTGTGTGTAGGAGTGTGTCAGTATATTATGACACAAAGGGAGTGGAGTCAGTGATTCTCGTGAGTCCAGTAAAGGGAGGCAAGTTGAGAATGTTTCTTGGCAAGGGTGGTATAAGCATGTTACAGAGCCCCAGCTGGTGGTCCCTGAATCCCTGACAAGCTGCCAGCTTGGCTGGGTCCTCTGAATATTGACTCAGGACAGCTGTCCCAAGTCATCACACTCTAGGAACCATGCAGTATTGTTTGTTGCAAAGCACACATTAAGCACTTTCTTTAGCTTCTTCTGCAATGTAGTATGCGGAATAATAGATGACTCCTCCAAACAATGCAGCTCCCAGAGAATTACCACTGATAAGAACCCAGCTTTCCATATCCCATAGCAGATTTTTGTAAGACATACTTAAAATTTTCAAACTGCTGAGACTATGCAGAGCCAGTAAAATCTAAGTAAGCATATTCTGGCAGCATGTCACCTGGTACCTAACAGAGAACACCTGAAGGAGTAGGCAGAGATCACTGAACAATATAAAAGTTGGGAATCAAAGCAGTGGTTAATTTACTATTGTGAGGAGAGGCTGGACAACCTCTGTTCTGCAGCTAACGCCAAGCCAACTATTTAATGCTAGAATTGGGTGGATAAAAATTACTGTATTCCTGGATATCCTGGTGGTGCAGTAGTTAAGGCCTATGTCTGATAGCCAAAAGTTGGCAGTTTGAATCCACCAGTGCTCCTTGGAAACTCTATGGAGCAGCTCTATTCTGTATTCCCACTGTCAATACATGGGAACAATGTTCTTCTTGAAACTTTAGAAATAACAGATGCAATATTGCCTGATGAGAGTTAACTCTAAAATCAAGAATATTGAAAATAGATATGACATATCTGAAGAAAAGAGACAGTATTTCTGATACAAAACCTTCAATAATACTTGATTTTCGAAAAGGAAGACACTAATGGTAGAACTGAAAGGGTCCTAAAAGGTCACTGATCCAAATCCCTCATTTGAAAGATGTGGCTATTACACATACATGCATACATACTTGTTGCTGTGAAGTTGATTCCAACTTAGCCACCCTATAAGACAGAGTACAGCTGCTCTGTAGGGTTTCCAGGGAGTGACTGGTGGATTCAAACTGCTGTTCTTTTTTCGTTAGCTGTTGAGCTCTTAAGCGGTGTGCCACCAGGACCCCATGTGGATATTGTCCTCCCATACTCGGTACCACTGAGCTGATACCAATTCATAGAAACCCTATATGACAGAGCAGACTGTTCCACAGAGTTTCCAAAGAACACCTGGCAGATTCAAACTGCCGACTTTCTGGTTAGCAGACGTTGCACTTAACCACTACACCACCACTATAGGATCACTATGAGTCTTAACTCGATGGCAGTAGCATTGAAGTGGATATTAAGGACCCCCCAAAACCAAATAAACCAAATCGTTGCCTCTAGTTGATTCTTACCCATAAAGACACCATAGGACAGAATAGAACAGCCCCATAGGTTTCCAAGTCTGTAAACCTTGATGGAAGCAGACTGCCACATCTTTCTCCCATGGAGCAGCTGATGAGTTTGAACTGCTAACCAAAAGGTTAGCCAAGCATTTAATGACTGCACCAGGATTCTATTAAAGCCCAGAAGGGTTAAATGATTTGCTCAGGAACTCAATGCCAATTATTAGCTAATACAGCTTACAAGCCAAGTCTTTCAGGCACTACACTAATTTTTTTTATTATTATTATCATTATATCAACTGTCTTTCTACACTGAATTTTCTTATTAGTTGGGGTTATTTCATCTTTAGTGTTTTGGTAACTATCACTGTATAACACAGTACCCCCCATAACTCTGTGATGAAAAGAAATCATTTACTATGCTCACCGAATCTACCTGTCCCAGATTCAGAGAGGAAACCATGGAGATGACTTGTTTCTGGTCTTTGCTCCTTCCTACCTGGGGCCTCAGTTGGAATATTTGAAGTCTGGAGACTGGGATTATCTGAAAATTTCCTTACTCACACGTCTACTGGTTAATGCTAGCTATTGATGGCACTTCATCTGGGGCCAGAACACCTACAGGTAGATAGCCTCTCCGGATGGCTTAAGTTTCCTCACAACATGGTGACTGGCTTCCAAGCATGAGCATCACAGGAGAACCAGACAGATGCCATACTGCCATTTGTGATCCAGCCTTGGAAGTCACATGAGACCCAATACAGCCCATTCCTCCATTCCTTTTGTGTTGAAGCAGTCAAAGTTTCACCCTAGTCTTTGGGGAAAGAAACAAACTTTACCTCTTCACGGGAAATGGCAAGATCCCAGAAAATCATCAGGGGCCACAAATATTGACTGTTCACTTTTGGAAATTTTAGTCTGTTATCATAAGAATTAAAAGCATTCTTTACAGGAAGAAAACTGGAGGAGTAAAGAGGCAGCACAAGAACAACTAACAGATTACATATGAAGGCTGAGTGTGCCCGCTCCCATTTCTCTCTGGGGAATTTTGCAATCTCTGCTTACTGCAAATTGAATGGGAATAAAACATTTTAATGTAACATGATTGAAGCTTTTATTTCATTTCACTGTCTAGCTTGATGTGTTGGAAGGTAGGTTTACAGAAGGTATCCCTAGCATAAAAGCCTTCACGATGAGAAAAAGGGGAGAAGTTATTTTAGTTGAAGAAATTATTTTTTAAAATAGATCATGTACAAGGCTATAAAGAAAACAACAATAAATATCCTAAAGCCCAAAGTACATAGACATATTCTCTGACCACAGAACAATAAAACTACAAAGGAATGAATATTTGAACAAAAATTCATACCCATAGGGAACTTTGAAAACACTCTTCTAAATACCAATTGAACATAAGGGATAGAAAATAAAAAAAATGAAACCAATACAAATTAAAACTTGTGGAATATGGCCAAAACTGTATTTGAGAAGGAAACTCTGTTGGTGTAGTGGTTAAATGCCCAAAAGTTGGCAGTTCAAATCCACCAGGTGCTCCTTGGAAACCGAATGGCTCAGTTCCACCCTGTCCTTTAGGGTCACTGTGAGTTAGAATTGACTCGACACCAATGAGTTTGGTTTCGTTTTTGGTACTGAAGAAGCGTATTAGAGAAATAAGGAAGGACAGCAGCAGCAGCAGCAGTGGCTGGCACAGACTAAGCCCATTCGCCAGGCGCTGTTCAATTAGCTTTATGTGTCTCAACTACTCATTTAATCTTAACATCAACCAAGAAGTAGATACTGTTATTATCATTCTCATTTTACAGAATATTGAGGCAGAGAAAGGATGAGTGACTTGACCAAGGCCATACACCTAGTGAATAGAGGAGCCAAGATTAGAATCCAGAAAGTCTGGTTTCAGAGTCTCCAGTCTTAGTCACTACACTCCTGCAGTTATTTGACTTAAAGTAGAAAAAAACTCCCTGAACTGTAAGACTCTGGAAGGTAGGAATGTGTCTTATTTATCTTTTTATTCTCCAATGTCTAGAATCTTTTTTGATAATATTTAAAATATATGTGCATATGTGTGTGTGTGTGTGTGTGTATACATAGATAAAATATGTGATCACTGTTGATGAGGGTAGGAAAAAAATGGTAGGCAAAATCGGTACAATCTTTTTGGAGATAAGATTGGAAGCACGTATGTAAAACTGCTGCTTCTAGCCATTTATTGATTCAATTCTCATTTTTTAAGCCCTTATCATATAACAGAAAACCTTGGTGGCACAGCAGTTAAGAGCTACAGCTGCTAACTGAAAGGTTGGCAGTTTGAATTTACTAGGAGCTCCTTGGAACTGTATGGGACAGTTCAACTCCATCCTATAGGGTCACTATAAGTTAAAATTGACTCCATGGCATTTGGTTTGATTTTATCAAAGGCCAAGCAATGTCTCAGCCATTAGGGACAGTGACTGGTGACCCAGGCTGGAATTTGCAAAGACAAGGAGGTACAATTTAGTTATTTTGAAGGGTGAGAAAGTAAACTCATTAGAGAAATAGAGTAGGTAGGATTACTAAGCATATTGAAGCCACGTAAATTTAGAAGGAAAGCAGTTATCATAGTTGCTTGTTTTCTGCCGGGTACAAGGTACAAAGTAGGCAGAGGTGGGTTTAATTAATAATCATTGCCAGGTCAGATGTTTGAGGCGGCAGCGGCGGGGAGGAGGGGAACAGGACATGATGGTGTGTATAAAGAAGTGATTACAGTGACAGAACACAGATTGGTATGGTAGCATGACACAACTGTGGAAGGCACTGTCACTATTTATATTATATTTTGTGGCAGATTGACCCTGCATAGATTCTGATCTGGATAAAGGAGAAATGGAGAATATGAACATCAACCTTTAGGAGTGATTGAATTGGCAGTCCTACTGGTGTTAAAGAATTGCTGAAAAGTTACTGATAGATTAGAGGCATTCAAAGATAGGGCACACTAACCAGAGAGTAGATATTTTAAGCTAAGGTTTGGGAGGTGAAACAGATATTGGAAATGAAAAAGTCTAGAGTATGAGATGAAGGCGGGTGAATGGAAGACCATTGGCCACATAGATACACTTAACAATCCTACCGTTGATAATAACTAAACATGATGAATAAAATATAGAAATATATTTTTAAATACATCGGTGAACTGGTAATAAAGCAAGACCAAAAACTAATTCAGAACAAAGCCTCAGCTAGGTGACCCAGGCACTAATGCCAGCTTGTGCACTGTGAATTTTCAGAAACCCAGGGGATCTTGAGTTCCAGTTTTTATAGACTTGCAAGGTATAGATGACAGGTAGAGAAGCCCAAGTCTAACACAGCAAGGGCAGCTTAAATGCTATTAAGCGTATACCAGAAATGAAGCTGCCTCACAGTAGACCAGAAAAATAGCTTATCTTGAAATTTGGCCCTGGGTAAAAGGGAAAAAAATCTTGCCTTAAAATTTATATGTACAAGCCAGCCCTTATTTGTGAGTTGTGCTGCACCAGACTGAACTACCTGGGTGGTCTGGAAAAACTTCAAGGTGAGAATTTAGTTTCAAAAGGCATTCCTTTGGTAGTGCCCATGGGCATCTGGTAGAAACAAAGGTAAATCCTTTTGGATGAGCTCTTTTTAATACAGTCTTCAAAGAATTCTTATAGAACTATGAATCCACGGTTTAAAAAAAACAACTAAAATAATAAGCAACTGAATATCATCCACAAAACTTCAGTCAGAGATTAGAAATATCTGATGGAAAATTCATAATCAAAATATTAGCAACCTGAGTCTAGCAGACTATAAAAAGCGTGGTTTGTCTTAGAAATTTGATATTGAATTAACATTAGAAAATTAGTTAGTATAATTACTCACATTAATAAATTAAAGGACAAAAATCTTATGCTTCCCTCAATAAATTTTAAAAAAGAACATTTGGATAAAATTAATGATAAAAGAGTGACAAACTAGAATCTGAGTATATATATTCAATCTGATTAAATGTATTCATGAAAAACCTACATCAGACATCATCCTTGATGGTAAAATGCTGAAAGCACTCTCTTTAGGAACAGCAACAAGATAAAGAGGCCTGCTGTGTGCAGTTCTACTTGACATGTACTGGTTGTCTCAGCCCAAGTAATAAAGAAAGAAAAAGAAATGTACTTTATTTATGAGGATAAAAGGCAGATATTAGGCAGTCATTATCTGCAGATTGTAAGATTTCTACATGGAAAAAACAATCTACCTATAAGTTATAAATAATAAGATTTATAAACAACATTGGTATTTGCAAGGTCAATTGCCCCAAAGAAAACAAGCATTACATTTTTATAAAGCTGCATCAGATGATTAAAAACAGGTATCACTTACAACATGTGACTTTACAGTAGGTAGCATTGTCACAAATGGAGAAAGGATTGAGGTTGTCAAGGATTTCATTTAACTTGGGTCCACAGTCAACACCCATGAAAGCAACAGTCAATAAATCAAAAGATGTGTTGCATTGGGAAAATCTGCTGCAAAGTATCTCTTTACTTGAAAAGTAAAGGTGTCACCTTGAAGACTAGAGTATGCCTGACCCAAGCCATGATATTTTTCAGTCACATCATACACATGCAAAACCTGGACAATGAACAAAGAAGACAGAAGAAGAACTGATGCCTCTGGATTGTGGTGTTGGAGAAGAATGTTGAATGTACAATGGATTGTAAAAAGAACCAACAGATCTGTTCTGGAAGAAGTACAACCAGAGTGCTCCTTGGAAGCAACAATGGCAAGACTACATCTTACATACTTTGGGCATGTTGTCAGAAAGGATCAGTCCCTGAAGAAGGACATCACGCATTGTAGAGTGGAGGGTCAGTGAGAAAGAGGAATACCCTCAGCAAGATGGATTGACACAGTGGCTTCAACAATGGGCTTAACCATAAAAACGATGTGGACATGGTGCAAGACCAGGCAGTGTTTTGTTCTGTTGTACACAGAGCTGCTGTGAATTAGAACTGACTTGGCAGAGCCTAACAATAACAACAAGAACATCACTTACTATATAATCAGAAGTATGAAATGCCTAGGTATAAATTTAACAAAATATGTATAAGACATGTGCATCAAAAATTATAAAATTTTCTAGAAAAATTAAAAGAGACTTAAATAAATGGAGAAGGATGCTATGCTCATGAATAAGATTCAATATTGTAAAGTTGCTTATTTTTTCAGATCTATTGTTAGGTACTGTTTGTTGAGCTGGTTTCAACTTACAGCTACTCTATTGTACAGTAGAAAGAAACACTACAAGTCCTATTCTCACAATTGTTATGTATGGATTGTGTATCCAAGTAAAATGAAATCCTTGACAATTTCAGTCCTTGCTCTGTTTATATCATGATGTTGTTTATTGGACTATTTGTAAGGATTTTTGTTTTCTTGATGTTAAGCTGTAATCCACACTGAAGGCTAGTCTTTGACTTTAATCAGTAAGTGCTTCAAGTCCTCTTCACTTTAAGTAAGCAAAGTTATGTCATCTGCATATTGCAGGTTGTTAATGCATCTTCCTCCATTCCTGATACCACATTCTTCATACAGTCCAGTTTCTTGGATCATTTGCTCAGCACACAGATTGGACTGGATAAGTATGGTGAAAGGATACAACTCTGATGCATACCTTCCCTGACTTCACACAGCATCCTCTTGTTCTGCTCAAACAACTACCTCTTGGTCTGTGTAAGGTGCCTCACAAGCACGAGTGTCTGGAATTCCTGTTCTTAGTAATGTTATTCATAATTTGTTATAATCCACATAGTTGAATACCTTTGCATGGCCTATAAAACACATGTAAACACCTATCTGTAGTCAGTGCTTTCACCAAGATCCATCTGAGACAGCACTGATACCCCTTGTTCCATCTCCTCTTCTGAATTCAAGCCTGAATTTCTGGCAATTCTCTGTTGATATACTGCTGCAACTGCTTTTGAATTATCTTCAGCAAAATTTCACTTTCATGTGATATTAATGATACTGTTTAATAATTTCCACATTCTATTGGATCACCATTCTTGGGAATGGGCACAAACATGGATCTCTTCCAGTTGGTTGGCCAGGTAACTGTCTTCCAGATTTTTTGGCCTCAGTGAGTAAACACCTCCAGTACTGCATCTGATTGTTGCAACATCTCAGTTGGCATTCTGTCAGTTTCCGAAGCCTTCTTTTTCACCAATACTTTCAGTGCAGTGTGGACTTCTTCCTTCAATACCATTGGTTCTTTACAACATGATATCTCTTGAAATGTTTGAATGTTGACTAGGTAGTTTTCGTACAATGACTGTGTATCCCTTCTATTTTCTTTTGATGTTTCCTGCATTGTTCATTTTGCCTGTAGAACCTTTCAGTGTTGCAACTCAAGGCTTCACTTTTTCTTCAGTTCTTTCAGTTTGAATAATTGCTGAATGTGTCCATTCTTTTTGGTTTTCTTACTCCAGGTCTCTGCACATTTCATTATAATACTTAGTCTTCTGGAGCCACATTTTTAAATCTTCTGTTCAGCCCTTTTTCTTCATTTATTCTTCCATTCACTTAAACTGCTCCACTTCCAAGAGCAAGTTCCAGAGTCACTACTGACACCCAGGTTGGCCTTTTCTTTCTTTCCCCATTTTTAGTGACTTTTTGCTTTCTCTGTGTATGATGTCCTTGATGTCATCCTACAACTCATTTGGTCTTTGGTCATTAATGTTCAATGCATCAGATCTGTTCTTAATAGGATCTCTAAATTCAGATGGGACATACTCAAAGTTGTATTTTGGCTCTTGTGGGTTTGTTTTAATTTTATTTAGCTTCAACTTGAGCTTACATATGAATAATTGATGGTCTATTCCACCAGTTAGGGTAGAGTTGCCAGACTAAGAGAAACTAAGAAGAAAGATCTGGTAGTCCTTCTGAAAATACTGGCCAATGAAAGCCTTATAAACAGCAGTGGAGCATTGTCTGGTATAGTGCCAGAAGGTGAGCCTGTCAGAATGGAAGTCATTCAAAATATGACAGGGGAAGAGCTATCTCCTCAAAATAGAGTCAAACTTAATGACATGGATGGAGTAAAGCTTTTAGGACCTTCATTTGCTGATGTGGCATGACTCTGTAACTTTGTAATCTGAGAAATACAAATTGAAACCACAGTAAGGTATTATTTCAACCATGTGCTTGAAAAAAAAATTTTAAATGTCAGACACCAGAAATTGGAGATGTAGATCCACTGACATTTTATGCACTGTTGGTAGAGACTAAATGATTTTAACTATTTGGGAAGATAATTTGGTATTATCATTCAAGTTGAAAGTGTGCACACTCTTTGACCCAGCAATCTACTCTTGGATATCTGGCTTACAGAAGCTTGTGCATATGTACTAGGAAACAGGTACAGGAATGTACACAGTTTTAATATTTGTTATAGCAAAAATATATGATAATAAAATATTCATGAACAGTAGAATGGATAAAAAAATTATATGTTCAAATAATTTAATACTTCACTCCCTGGTGTTGAGTTGAATTCAACTCATAGCAACCCTATACAACAGCAAAAATGAATAAACTGTACTTATTAGTAGTGAAATGGATGTATTTCAGAAACATGTCATTGTAGAAAAATCAAGTCACATTGACTTGATTGGCAGTGGGTATACTAAGGTGAGAAATTCCTTATATAGCAGGCAACAGGCAAAAAAGAAAGTTATAGTATCTATGGTATCTAATTTGTATAAGAAATATATACAAACACATACACATATATAAGAATATAAAACATCTTTAGTAGGTGTCTTAGTTATCTAGTGCTCCTGTAACAGAAGTATCACAAGTGGATGGCTTTAACAAAGATAAATTTATTTTCTCATAATCTAGCAGGCTAGATGTCCAAGTTTCGGGTGTCAGCTCCAGGGGAAGTCTTCCTCTGCCAGCTCTGGAGGAAGGTCCTTGTCATCAGTCTTTCTGTGGACAAGGAGCTTCTTTGCACAGAAACTTCAGGTCCAGTGGATGTCCCCTGATGCTGGTCCTGCTTACCTGGTGGTACGAGGTCCCCAGTATCTCTGCTTACTCTCTCTTTTATATCTCAAAAGAGATGGGATCAAGACACAATCCAGTCTTACAGACTGAAACCTGCCTCATTAACATAATGGCCATATATCCCACTTCATCAATATCACAGAGGTAGAATTTACAACATACAGGAAAATTACATCAGATGACAAAATGGTGGATAATCACACACTACTAAGAATCATGGCCTAGCCAAATTGATGCATGCATTGATACACAATCTCTCATAGTAGGTCCACTAAATGTTAAGTGCTGAGATTATACTTGAGATTTTTTCCTTCTTGGTTTCTCCTGTTTTTTTCCTACCACAGATATATATATTACTCTTATACCAAAATACAAATCAGAGAAAGATTAACAAAGAGTGCCTAAGAAAAATCAGAAAGAAGAATATAAATATAAAACACTTAAAAATGACATTCATGAAATATGTGCATTATTTTAAGAAAATGACTATACTTTTCTTAGAGCTAAGAAACAGGATTTGAAGATAAATACCAAGTTTCTGGCTAAGAAGGCTGAATGTAATAAAGATATAAATTCTTTCCAATTTAATTTATAGGATTAAAGTAACCTCAGACAAAACCTAATAGAATTTTTTAATGGTTCCAATGTTTATCTAGAAGAATAAATGAGGTTATTAATAATAGAATTCTGAAGATTAAGAACAAAGACATTAGGCTTAGTCTAATGCACTTTAAAATGTATGATAAAGCTGCAACCTTGGAAACGCTCTGATAGAGTCAAACAGAAAGTTCTTAACATCTAATAGCAAATGCTTAAACATGTTTTTGTACTTTTAAAAACAATATGCTGAAGGAAGAAGTTGTGATAGAGAAAGTAATAAATTTGATGATGTTAGGATAATCTGTGGCTCCGAAAGGTAGTTAATTACTCACATTAAATTATAAGCTATTGACATCCAGGTGATTCCAACTCATAGTGACCTTGTAAGCATAGAACTGCCCTGCAGAGCTTCCAAGGTGGTAGTATTTATGGAAGCAGACTGTGACATACTGCCACATCTTTCTCCCAAGAGGTGGCTGGTGGATTTGAACTGCCAACGTTTTGGTTAGCTGTACAGCATTTATCCAGTGAGCCACCAGAGTTCCTTATATTAAGTAAATTCCCAAATAAGTCAACATAAATTAAAGAAATATGTAAAACTAAAATCATTATAAACTAGACGGGACCACAGTTAAACATGTAATAGATTCAGCATGATATAGGTCACTAAATCCAGTGACACTGAAGAGCAATTGATTATTCTTAACTACCAATCCTCTTTTTCTTCCCTTAGCCTCCTTTACCTTCTGTGGCACACACCCCTATGATTTTCCTTCTGCTACTTTGGCCACTACTTCACCAGTGCCTCTGCAGAATCACCCTCCTCTGCCAGGTCACTATAATTTTGAGTCCATCAAGGACCATTCCTTCTCCACACTCCCCCCAGATCTTCTCCGTTATACTCTGTACTCCAACTACCCACCCACTACTGAGGTGACTCAAAAATTTAACTACAGACAAGTCATTTCCTATTTATCAGTGTCAGTCAAGGATCCCTAGGTAGCAAACAGTTAAGTGGTCCACCACTAGTGTGGAGGTTGGCAGTTTGAACCCATCAAAATGCACCTCAGGAGACATTCCTGGAGACCTGCTTCCAAAAGGCCACAACATTGCAAGTCCTAGGGAGCAGTTCTACTCTGCACAGGTGGAGCTGTAGTGAGTTGGAACTACTTAGTGGCAACTAACAAGAAGTATTAGCCAGTGTCCCCGCAGGAAATAGGTGGCGTAATTGAAATGCGTAATTGAGATTTTAGTAAAGAGAATATTTATTAAGTGTTTAGGGAACGCAGCAGAGAATAATGGAATAGGCCATTACTGCCTTAGCCCTAAAGGAGCAAGGGAGTGGAAATGGTTACTGGATGACAGAGGCAAAGAAAGATGGATGGAAGTGGGGCGAGGGGGAAGAGTAGATGAAGAACAAGGGAAGAAAGAATGCAATATGAGGCAATAAATACAGAACAACTCCTCCACCTCCATTCTCACTCTTCAGTCTTCTGCCTATACCATCATTTGGCTGAACCCAGCTAGAAGCCAGAGGACGTGGAAGCCAGGTGCTGGGGACACGTGGAGTGCAGGTGCATCCCACACAGGTCAGCTTCTCTGGACACGGAGCAGAGTGCAGAGCT
The DNA here is from genome assembly GCA_028571685.1 of Heterohyrax brucei. Lineage (NCBI taxonomy): Eukaryota > Metazoa > Chordata > Mammalia > Hyracoidea > Procaviidae > Heterohyrax > Heterohyrax brucei. Next base: position 71,942,262 of record CM053147.1, read on the forward strand.
GTTCTTCACACCCAAGCAGAAGAAATCTACCCAGTACACACCTCCTACTTAACTTCTTCTCTAGGAATACTGAGGGTACTTTGAGCTCAACAGGTCCAAAACTGAACTCATAAACTGCCCACCCCACACCATCTTTTCTCCAAAACCAAACAAAAAATAAAAGTGGTCCTCTTTCAATATTCTCTGTATCGGTAAATGTCAGCTCTGCATTCATGTACAGAAATAGATTGGAGCTGGGCAAGAATTAAGTGTGATTTGATCACTGAGAAAGCTATTCTAATAAGTCCAGGCAGAAGACAGTGTTGGTAAAGATGGAAGGAAGTGGGTAGATTGAAAATATAATTTGATAATTAGAAAGCAAAAATCAGTACGACTTGGTATTGAACTAGATGTTGAGATAAAGGTAACATGAGTTTCAAAGATGGTACCTTTAGTTTCTCATAGATCGTAGGAAGGAGGCACAATTCCCTAAAATGGCCTTTTTGGCCCTGTGGGATCAGCTTTCCTCCACAGCCATCACCACCTTCACCCTGACCTCTCCAACTTTATCTTATACTCACCGCCTTCTGCTATCTGGGCCACGCTCGTATTCTTCCAGCCTTCATGTTTCCTGTGCTTACTCCTAAACGGGACCTTTGTACCTGCAATTTCCACTGTTTCTAATGCCTTTGCCCAGCTATCTAACTCCTCCTTGTCGTTCAAAGCTCGAGAGAATCTTTCCGTAACTGCCCCATAGAGTTTCCAAGGAGCAGCTGGTAGATTCAAACTGCCAGCCTTTCAGTTAGCAGCTGAGTTCTTAACCATTGCACACCCAGGGCTTCCTTACTTCCCTAAGTACGTCTAGTCCTCCTATTAAAGTTCTCATAGATTCTGTACCTTCCTTATGTGGATTCTTGTTCTAAACCAGTAACAGTTGTATCTTAGATGGCTTTCTGCAAGCTTTTAAGACCCCAGACATTTATTTATCAAACAAAGATGTAGAACATGAACTTCATAAACTATGTTCTTTCAATTGACTGAATTATCCTGAAAGACTATGGTCCTAAGCCTTCAAACCCAGTAGACTAGTCCTTTGAGGTGTTTGGTTATGTCTAGAAACCATCCGTAACTGCGTCTCTTATGTGCTTTATTACATATAGGCAGTCCCCAGGTTACAGACATCAGGCTATGGACAACTGGTACTTGCCCTTTAATGTTATATAAATTTGCCCTCACTTTGAAATGATGGACTGAACCCCTACTCACAACAGTCTTCATCACAATCACCTTTGCTTGCTGCATATGCAGACTTAAAATCACTGAGAAGACTTTGAGACTTCTGGGGCCCTAAAGTAAGGCTAAGTAAGAACTGTGTGGACCTGTTCTGACTTAAAGACAAAGACATTATCAGGAACAGACCTCCTTTGTAACCCAGGGACTGCCCGTATGTTAATATATAGGCAGCAAGCACATATATTTGTACCTAGATTTATAAATAAACCTATACATGCAGCTGCATATACTCACATCTGCCTTCCTATACAGATCCGTGCATACATGTCTGCCTGTTTAACCAAGCACGTATTTTTGGTCGTTACTGCTGTTTTTGCAGAATTGTGTATATCATTTATTAAAAACATTCCTTATTCTGTGTACTGTTTAGTGGCATCATTTAATTCAGCCAAGTTGTGCAGACTTCCCTCTCACTCAGTAGTATCTTTCCCATCACTGAAAAATAAGTGTCTGCTATCTAGGAGCAAAGATGGTGATACTACATCTCACATACTTTGGACATGTTGTCAGGAAGGGTCAGTCCCTGGAGAAGGACATCATGCTTGATAAAGTAGACTGCTGGCGAAGAACAGGAAGATCCTCTAATAGATGGATTAACACAATGGCTACAACAAATGCTGAAGCGGAACAGCAATTGTGAAGATGGTATAGGGCTAGGCAATGTTTCATTCTTTTGTACCTGGTGTCGCCATGAGCCAGAACTGACTGGATGCCACCTGACAACAAAAACATCTAGAAGGAGCCCTGGTGGTGCAGTCGTTAAAAAGTTCAGTTGCTGGGTTGCAAAATGGTCCAGCCTCTTTGGAAGGCAATCTGGCGCTTCCTTAAAAAAATGGATATTGATATACCATTTGACCCAGTAATTCCACTACTTGGAATATATCCTACAGATTCAAGGCCTTTCACACCAACAGACACATGCACCAGAATGTTTATTGCGGCACAGTCCACAGTAGCAAAAAGGTGGAATCAACCTAGATGCCCAACAATAGAAGAATGGATAGGTAAACTGTGGTACATATACTCAATGGAGCACTACACAATGATAAAGAATAATGATGATTCCAGGAAACATCTCCTAACCTGGTTTCAACTGGAAGACATTATGTTGAGTGAGAGTAGTCAGCGACAAAAGGACAAATACTGTATGAGACCTCTATGATAAGATCTCAAAAACAGACTTGTGTATAGAAGAAAAGACTCTTTGACAGCTGCAAGGGAGGGGAGGGAGGGAGGGAGGGCAAGAGGGGAGGGTTTAGTTTAGGTAGTTACTAGAAATCTAGTTGGGAGAAAGCGGTGACAGCACACATTAGGAACAAGAACAACATTAAGTGGACTTCAGCATAACTTGAGTACTCCTTCCATCTTAACTCAATACTGCAAGGATAGAGTAGCTGGGGTGGGAGGCAGAGGACCATGCTCTTAGGCGAATTCCAGGCCAATTGGCACAACTAGCATTTTGCTAAGAGAGCTCTCTGCACCCCACATTGGTGAGTGGCGTCTGGGGTCTTAAACGCTGCCAAGCTGCCATCCGAGGAGACAGCAAATGGTCCCAACTCAGCAGGAATGGATGCTCACCGAGGGCCAAAATGGCATGCAGTAAAGACAACCGAGAAGACAGAGAGACCCACAAGAGTGGGTGCCTACATCGACCTGGGACCGGAAGAACTGGATGGTGCCCGGCCACCACCAGTGATAGCCATGACGGAGCTCACAGAGAGGAGCCTCACTGGCAACACAAGAATAAAAAGAGGTGCATCATGAGATCTCCACTAAAAGACCTCAATTGATGGTCCAGCGGTTTTGGGGTTCCTCTGAGAGCATGGCCCCCGGCCCTGATGCTGCCCGTTCCCATAAATTATAACAAAGGTCCACTCTTTGGACAGGAATGGAATGGACTTGGCAATGCAGAGTAACCATATGTTGCAAGCAGTTTATGGTTCTATACATCTATAGGATATCATCTTGCTGACCTCTGGCTGGAGGAAGGGGAGTGGATGGAAAGGAGGGGAAAGGAGGTTGTTGGGAGGATGAGACATGTATGGAGCAGAGAGGAATAGTGTGCAGTCACCGGACAGGGAGAGCAGTGGAAGCTGCATATAGGGGGGCATGTAAATTTACATGTGAATGTACATTTTTACTCAGTTATGTTAAATAAAAAAAAAAAATCAAAAAAAAAAAAAAAGTTCAGTTGCTAACCAAAAGGTCAGCAGTTCAACTATACTAGCCACTCTTTGGAAACCCTGCGGTGCAGCTGTACTCTGTCCTATAGGTTGGTTATGAGTCAGAATTGATTCAACAGCAACTGTTGATGGTGGTGTTGACCATGTAGGAAGACCACCGTTCATCTGTCAGTTTGTTACACTGTGGTGGCTGGCTTGCATGTTGCTGTGATACTAGAAGCTAAGCCACCAGTATTTCAGATACCAGCAGGATCACCCATGGTGGACAGGTTTCAGTGGAACATCCAGACTAAGACAGACTAGGAAGAAGCACCTGGCAGTCTACTTCTAAAAAAACTGGCCAGCAAAAATCTTATGGATAGTAGCAGTACAGCATCTGATATAGTGCTGGAAGGTGAGCCCCTCAGATTAGAAGGCACTCAAAATTTATTTGACTGGGCAAGAAATGCCACCTCAAAGTAGAGTCGACCTTAAGGATGTGGATGGACGTTGCTGATGTGGCACAATTCCAACTGAGAAGACTGACAGCAGAAGGATATCATGCTTGGTAGAGTGGAGAGTCAGTGAAAGAGAGGAAGACCCTCAACGGGATGGACTGGCGTGGTGGTTGCAAAAATGGGCTCTAACACAGCAATGATTATGAGGATGGTACAGGAGGCCCAGACAGTGTTTCATACTGTTGTGCACAGGACTACTCTGAGTTGGAACCAACTCAATAGCACTTCACAACAACGGCATCTAGAAAGTGAGTTCTCCTTCCTCCCGCTCCCATAACTTAAAACCACCAGAAAACCCAAAAAACCAAACCCACTGCCGTCAAGTGCTGTCCGATTCACAGTGACCCTAGATGTGAGAGTAGAACTTCCCCATAGAGTCTCCCAGGAGCACCTGGCGGGTTTAGCTGCCGACCTTTTGGTTAGCAGACGTAGCACTTAACCCACCATGCCTCCAGGGTTTCCATAACCACCAAAGAATGTTGATTTCTGTATATATACCTCGTTTTGTCTTTGCTTGACTTATTTCACTCAGCATAATGTCCTCCAGATTTATCTGTGTTATGTTTTGTGGACTCACCATTATTTTTTATAGCTGCAAAGTATTCCGTTGCATGTGTATGCCACATTTTGTTTATCCATTGTTCTGTTGGTGAGCATGTAGTTCGTTTCCGTTTTTTGCTGTCATGAATAATGCTGGCAGTGGATATAATATGTGTATTTGTGTCACTGCTGTTAGATCTGTAGGCTATTTCCTGGGAGTGGGATTGCTGGATCATAGGGTACTTAATTAATTCTTAAGTAATCTTAATTTGATGACGTTCTGTCTCCCGATTTAATTAGTTATTTTTCACATTTATTCTTAGACTATTCCTGGTTCTGTTTCTATTACACATCTATCTCTGCCTCTGCCTCAGCCTCGGCCGTCAGCCCTCTGAGTGACCTTGGACAAGTCACAACCACTGTTGCATTCAGACCTCTGTCATGGATTTCTCCCTCTAAACATCTCTACAATTTTGTTAAAATGAAAGATCAGTAAGTCTCTTCTGGATCTGTGGATAGGTTACAATAACCCTTAGACTAATGAGGGCACATTATAGTTTATATGGTCCTCTTTTTTAAAGGCTTAAGAACAGATCTTTCACCTAGGTGAGATGGGAACCCACCTGCTGGCAACAGATTCCAGCCATCAGTCTCCCAGCAACTACAACAGCCCAGTAGCTGAGCTGTACCTGAATTGGTTGTAAATACTCAAGTGAGAGACAGCAGAGGCAGGAAATGGGGTTAGCTTGATTTCCATCTATTAGTAGCAGCTTAAGCTGGTGTGGTGGGGGCAGCTCTGTCTCCCATTGGCCACAGCTGCTGACAGCAGCGGCAGGATAGGCGTTGACCTATATCTGGAGGGTGTAGTGCAAACCATGAATTTGTTTGTAGCAAACTTCAGTCTTTCAGAACACCGAATTTGACTTGGCCCAACCACATGCAATATTTTTATCCAGCGTCGTAATATCCTCCACCTGCAAAGAACTTAACATCTGTGAGTCCCCACCCCCCTTCCCTACCCCAACCTGGTTCTTTTGCTTTCATTCTTGCTGCCTCTTCCTCTTGTCACCCTCTTACCATTTGTGTCCCCCTGCTTCTGGGTCCTCCTCTGACTCAGAGGCGTCATGATGCTCACAGCTGTGCTTCTTCTAGCAATCACAGTAACCCGGGCTCTCCCCTGCCTGCCCTAGTTTCCATCTGACCGAGTTGAACGTGTTCCTTTCGGTTGCAGTTGTTACCCCAGCTTTGCCCTCTTGCCCACAAGTGCCCTTCTGGGCTCTCATGAGTTTCAGAGTATGTCAGTTACCAAAAGAACTGCAGCTGTTTCTTGATAGTATTTGAAGGCAAAATCATCTTCTTCTTTTAATAAAAATATTTTTTTTTTTTTTAGATTAGATAATAAACTACTTGAACTTATGGAAAAAAAAATGTTTGCCATTGAATAAATTCTGACTCAGAGTAAACCTACAGGACACAATAGAACTGCTCCATAGGGTTTCCAAGGAGTGGCTGGTGGATTTGAATGGCTGACCTTTTTGGTTAGCAGCTGAGTCCTTATCCACTGCACCACCGGGGCTCGCTCTTCTATGCAGCCATCCTCCAAGTGTGGCAAAGCCCCCTTTCCTTTGCTTGGGTCTTAATCAATGTGTATGGTGTTTGGGGTCTTGCTGGGTGTGTGTATGGATTCATTTCCACTGATGTCACACAATGTGAAACTTTGTCAGATTAAAGCATCGGTACATTGCCTGTAAGTTTCCATTTGCAACTCAGAAACTGCATTCCATTACCTATTACCATTTCTTCAACAAGAACTTGTATTAACAGAAAAGGAGCCCAGATGATGGAAAAATTATTCCAACAACTCAGGTCCCCATGAACACAAGCCACATCACAGTAATTTGAGATGGGAAAGATCTATTAAGTCACTCGCTGATTCTCTGAGGGCATGTGGTGTGTTTTTTTTCCCCTCTTCACTGTGCTGATCTACTTTTCAGTGCTCTTTCCAATTTGTAAATGATGCAAGTGATGGGACTTTCACCCCTCCCAGGGGATGGTGCTACATGGTCTTTAATAGATTTCTCCATTAGGCCATGGAACACACTCAGCCGCCTAAATCATCCTTGTTTTGACTTTCATTTCCATCACTCTTCCTGCTGTCCCCTTGGACCACACTAACTAATTTCTCTTCTTCCCTGCTGTTTACACCCTTCAAGTACTTGTGGCCACTAAGCCAGTCTCCGTTAGTTGCAGCCAGGCCATGGTGGGAGACTTGTCTAAGACTTGTTTCTTTCCTCTTTCCCAGGAAGGCAGTCCCTTCACACTTATAAATCATATTTGGTGTTTTTCAGTGAATGCCAATTAGTTTATCAATAATCTACCTCATTTCTTTGTTACTGCTGTGCTCAGGAAAGTCTCCTGTGTTTGTCTCTATTGCCTCAAAATTTAAAGAGGGAGATGAAGGTAGAAGAGTCTCTGCTTACAGAAAACAGAGCAGATCTCTTCAGCTCCTGGTGTCTTCCTACCTCAGGACACTGGAGTCATCCATTCTGTTACCTGTAAGCTCATGGGTATGATGGAGTTAATTCAACACACAGTGAGTCCACTTGACAGAGTCAGACTGCCTGATAGGGCTTTCTTGGCTGTAGTCTTTACAGAAGCAGATTGCCAGATCTTTCTCCCATGGAGCTGCTGGCTGGGCTTGAACTACCACCTTTTTGGTTAGCGGCTGGGTGCTTAACCATTTGTACCACCCGAGCTATCAGACCTCTGGATAAATTACCTTCATATAGTTGCTTCCCTCATTTAATAGTGACAACCATTACTACTCCTCATTCTACTCCCCATTTTACTCAGGGAGTAGAAATACTGCTGGTGGTTAACAGGAATTCAGTGTGTTTATGGGGACAGGGGAAACCCTGGTGGCACAGTGGTTAGGTGCTGTGTCTGCTAACCAAAAGCTCAGCAGTTTGAATCTGCCAGGGCTTTTTTACTGTGTCCTGTAGGGTTGTGGTGAGTTGGAATCGACTCAAAGGCACTGGGTTTGCTTTGGTTTGGGGTATGGGGACAGGAATAGTTGATCAGAATTTCATCAGATCAGCCTTTGTCATGATGTATATAGTTAATGCCTATTAGCTGTTTAAATCGTATTTCACCACCCATCTCAATTCCCAGTTGAAGAGCTTCCCTGTGCTCCCTCAAGAGAATACTAACCTCCTCCCTTTCCATTAATACTCCGTGTTTACTGCTAGCAGGCTGAATGACGTCAGCAAGATCACACAGAGTTACTGGAGGGAGAGTTCCTTTGCTCTGAGACAGGTAAGCTGTCCCCCTTAGCTTGAAAGCTAGTGAATGACACTGCAAAGCAGGCCATTCTGGGACAGGTTTTGTAATGCCAGGTTCAGCAGCGTTCAGCCTGTTGCCTCCTGTTCCCCTCTCCAGTCCATGGCAGCCTTGAGGGCTAAAGCACCCACAAAGCACTGAATTTAGTAAACTTTTGCCTAATGTGCTCAATGTTTACATTTATGCAATGACAGTAATAGTCAACTAGTTGTTGTTGTTGGCTACCATGGAGTTAATTCCAATGCACAGTGAGTCCACTTGAAAGAGTCAGACTGCCTGATAGGCCTTTCTTGGCTGTGGTCTTTACAGAAGCAGATTGCCAGATCTTTCTCCCGTGGAGCTGCTGGCTGGGCTTGAACTACCACCTTTTTGGTTAGCGGCTGGGTGCTTAACCATGTGCACCATCAGAGCTATCAGAGCTCTGGATAAATTATCTTCATATAATTGCTTCCCTCATTTAATAGTGACAACCACCCTGTGATGAAAAAATTATTTTATCACAGAGGAAACTGAGGCTCAAGGAGATTCCCTCACCCAATTACAGAAACATTTAGTAAATTCTCCTTTTGATTTCCTCTTGTTGTCCTCCTAAAATCATTGTTAAAAAAATACTTTCTGAGCAATATGTGAAGAGGTACCAACTGCATGTCTCTGAAGTCTCTAAAAAGTCATTGAAATGCTGCCCATGACATAATGCTTTTTTTGTGTTCTTCGTTGGCAAAAATATAGTAAGCAGATATTATCCAGACTGATGTGAACCCTACATCAGTAGGATATTCAGTTGTGATGTGATGATAGAAGGGGGTATATTAAAATTAATAAGACAGTCTGCTATCTGTTTCTAAATAATATATAGTGTTATTAAACCCATTGGCATTCAATCAATTCCAACTGATAATGATCCTATGGGACAGTGTAGAACTGCCCCATGGGATTTCCAAGGAGTACCTGGTGGATTTGAACTTCCACTTTTGGTTAGCAGCTGTAGCTCTTAACCAGTGTACCGACAGGAATTCCCTGTAGTGTCATTAGGCATGAACTAAAAGTGAGCCTGTCTCTGCAGATACGAACTGAAGCCCTAAGGGTATCTGTATTCCTGTAAAACCTGATGAAATTGTATACACCTAAGATGGTGGCATTGTAGTTAAGTGCTACATCTGCTAACGTAAAGGTTGGCAGTTCGAATCCGCCAGGTGCTCCTTGGAAACTCTGTGGGGCAGTTCTCCTCTGACCTGTAGGGTCGCTACGAGTCGGAATTGACTCAGTGGCACTGGGGTTTAAGATAAAAGGGGATCGAGCTATAGTTCCAAAAATGTTGATAGCATGACTTGAGGAAACAATAAACCTGAATAACATCAACTTTTACTTATGAATAATGTCAAAGCAGACATACTTTTCTACCAAATACATGATAAAGGAGGCAGCAGCTTCCTAAAATTGTAACTAACAGCTAAGCAAAAGAGGAAACTTTATTCATTCCTCATTTATTTTTAGGAATAGTTGTCAGTATTTTTAATTTGCAACACATTTGCTTATAGTAGAAGACCTGTGCTGAAGAGATTTTCTTCTTTAAGGGATTGAAGTAACATCCAAATAAAAGATTCTTCAGCTCTAGCATTTTGAACAAAATCCAGATCAAGAGAATTATGCTATTAAGTGAATTGCTCCATTCTGTGGCCTGGCTAGAGAAAGCAAATTGCAAATGTGCACATATAGTGTCAGTCCCTGGAAATAAGCAGAAACCTCTGTCACGACCAAGACAGAGGGCAGAACGATTCCTTCCACTCAGACTGCTGCCCCCATTCCCATCTCCTCTCACTTCTGGTTAACTTTATATGGGATTTTGTGGCTGGACTATGGTGCCTGTAACTTTGTAGGAGAAAAAGTAAGTAAATGTATCCTTGCAGATGCATACTTGAAGATTCTTGTTTAATCATAGGAAAGAAAAACCCTTATTGCTTCTTTTATGACTGCAAATGCAATACATGTGTAGTGTGGCAAAGTTTAAAAATACATATGAGAAAAAGTCTCATTGTTCTCATTCAGAATTGACAAAACCTTCTGTGGCCTTATGTACATATTTTCATATAACATACATGTGTATGTTTAGATTTTTAAAAATTTATTTGTTGGTTTTAATGTTTAAGAATAAGGACTTTTTTGTTTTAATTTAAGATCCCTGGAACCCCATTGAAGAATTGATGCTGCCTGGAGCTGATATAAATAGGATGATGCAAGTGCGTTAAAATATTTGAAATAGTTTTCTTTTTTTAAGTTTTTATTTTTTGTCATATAAGTCTTAGAAGGTCTTAAATCTTTTAAAAGTAAAATATATCCTTTACAATCAAACCTTCTATTGTGCCTAGAAAATGCATTATATTTTCTACTCTGGTCCTTATTAGGATAAAGAACCTTTTCTGTCAGTTCCAGCAAGTCAGTGATCTCTAACACAAGTGAAAGGGCTGAAATTGACTAGATCCAGCTCTGGGAGCTTAGCGAAACAGGCAGCCGTGACAGACAGCTGAGTTTGGTGCCAGACCCAAATCAACAGTGGCATCATCATGCTCAGTGCCTTTATCTACCAACCTTTTTGTGACCACGATGGCCATATTTGCAACCAAGATCAGATCTTTACCATTTTCCAGCCTACTCTTAAGAGGATTCACAAATACTGAAATATCTGAGATCCTTAAGACTCTAGACAGAGTTTTGATTTTTAAATTGTACTGCACATCAGATGTAAAATACCATCTATTATAAGAAAAAAGAGGAAGCAGTGTTGTTTGGCGGTAGAAGTCTTACCTTCCATGAGGGAGATCTGGTTTGGATTTGCAGCCTGAGCACCTCAAGGGCGGCCACTAACCATCTGTCAGTAGAGGTGTTAGTATTGCTGCTATGATGCTGAACATGTTTCAGCCGAGATTCCAAACTTAGATGGGCTCTCAGTCAACTTAAAAGAAAAATAAATCAGCCAATGAAAATGTATCACAGTGGTCCATTGTGCATAGCGTTGCCATAAATTAGGGACTGACACAGTGACAACTAACAACAACAATGCTATGAGCAGACTTTTAGTACCCATTACTTATTAGATAATGGAAACCCTGGTGGTGTAGTGGTTAGGAATTGTGGCTGCTAACCAAAATGTCAGCAGTTTGAATCCATCAGGTTCAGTTTCCTTGGGAATTCTATGAGGCGGTTCTACTCTTTCCTATAAGGTCACTATGAATTGGAATCAGTGGCAACAAATGTACAAATTAGATAAGGAACCCTGGCAACACAGTGGTTAAGAGCTTGGCTGCTAACCAAAAGGTCAGCAGTTTAAACCGACCCAGCTGCTCCAGAGAAGAAAGATATGGTAGTCTGCTCCCATAAAAATTACAGCCTAGGAAACCTTACAAGGCTGTTCTACTCCATCCTGTAAGGTTGTTATGAGTCAGATTTGACTCAATGGCACATAACAATGCATTAGATCATCTACCAAAAAACAAAACAAAACAAAACTCTGTTGCTGTTGAGTTGATTCTGACTTACATGCCCAGAGAAGTTCAAATTAGAATCAGCATCTTTATTTTTTAGTTCATTGGTTTATATTTGGATTGAAGTAAAGACAAAATGTTTGTGCTTTAACCTTTATGTCTCTATAGAGAATGTTCCTTTTCCAGACCTCAGAGTGGGAACAGAGGCCACCCGTATGGTCTGGAGTATCTGTAACTCCTTGTAATTTTGTCTCAGGGATAGCAGAATTCTAAATTAGACTACCCTTTTACCTCCAGAAGCATAACTGCATTACTTCTTTTCATATTGAAGATTCCAATCAGCACTTAATTCACTTTTTAAAAATTCATCAGGCCTGGAAACTGCAGATTCATTTCAATCTGTGTTTATGATATCTTTTGCTGGACCAGTTGAATCACTAGGTTTTACAGATACAGAAAGTGAAACTCTAGCCAGTTAAGTGATTCATACCACATCATTCAGGGTGAGTCTTACCCTCTTTAGGGAAGTCTATCCAGTATTCTTCAAACTTCATTTACTTTTACACATCAAAATATGGTCTTTAAGTTGTCTAAGAAATCTGTTCTCTTCCACCTTGTCTGAAATGAAAATCTACCTTCTTTTCAACTATCTTGACCCGTGTTGCCAGATGTGTGCTTTGGCAATCCTGAGTCGCTCACTAGTTGCCCGGGGGGGGGGGGGCGGGGAGAAGGGGAGAGAGAGAGAGAGAGAGAGAAGCCTCTGTTAAACCACAAGAGTAATCTGCTACCTGGAATATAAACACTGGACCACTGCTCAGTCTAATATAAATAAGCTGAGTGAGACAAAGATGGGGAACAACTTTTTGTGGGCCCAGCCTTTTCCCTTTGAATTTCATCTCAATTTTTTTTTACTTATCTTTGAAGCATATGATAGAGAAAGGAAACAAAGATAAATGCTAAAATCTAAAATCTTCACCTGAAAAATATTGAATTGGCAAATACTGTGTTATATCTAATTTTACAACAATAGGAAGAAGAAATATTTTAGAATGTGATTCTTAATGAAGTTCAAAACATCCCACTGTGCATGTTTTTGGAAATACAAGAACCTGTTGTGCTGAATGGAAACCCGGGTGAGGTAGTAGTTGAGTGCTACAACTACTAACCAAAGGTCAGCAATTCGAGTCCACCAGCAGCTCCTTGAAAACTCTGTGGGGCAATTCTCTTCTGTTCTATAGGGTCCCTATGAGTTAGATTTGACTGGACAGTTGTACGTTTTGTTGTGCTGAGTGGCAGTGTTATACTGCAGTACCTCGGAACCCTACCCTTCTCCTGCCTCCTGGGACTGAAAATAAACCTGTGAGCTGCAAAATCAGCTAGGTGACGCTGGGCAAGACTAGACACACATCACCAAGAGCAAACTTTTCCCTTGAGTATGACTGTCAGAAGGAAAAGGCTCCATAGTGATGAGGCAAGTGGATCGAAGATGCCTTTAGTTAGCACTGGTCCCAGAAAGACGCATCAAGGGGCTTCTGAGGAAACAATAAGGGAATGAGGGCTGAGAAAAACAGGATTACAAGGTGAGTATAGTCCCTAATTCCATTTTGGAAATAGACACAGCAGAAGATATCCTTGTTTTGCAGCTGACAAGAAGATGAGCTAACACATTATCTGGATTTGGTGCTCCCTCAGGTAAATACTTTTGCTCTCAGAGTGGGAGACAAACACATCTAGGTTGATCCCACTCATATTTCAAAACCACTTATCGCTTACAATCATAGCATCTTTCGTTGCATAGGTAACTATGGTTTTTCTTCTTGTTCTTGACATATGATGCCAGACTCAAGCACTATTCCTTAAAATCATTATGTTAATGTAGCCTTACTTAGAAATGTAACACCTACTGAAGTGGTCCCCCTTAAAAATGTGGGAGATTTAACCACTTCAACTTTACCCAGTACAGATTACCAAAAGTACATTGAAACAAATAGATGTGTGTCCCACATAGACAAAGATATTTTCAGTATTTTGATGCTTTAGATTTTGTTATGGCTGGCTTTATGACCTAACATGTGGTCTGTTCTGAAGAATGTTCCACGTGTATTGGAGAAAAAAGTATACGTGGTTGCTGATGGGTAGAGTGTTCTGTATATGTCTATGAGATCAAGTTGATTGATTGTGGCATTTAGATCTTCAGTGTCTTTACTGAGCTTCTTTCTGGATTTTCTGTCCTTCACTGAAAGTGGTGTGTTGAAATCTACCATTATTGTGGAGCAGTCCATTTCTCTTTACAATGCTGTTAGAATTCATTTTATGTATTTAAGAACCATTCCTTACCCACTGTGGTAGATTCAACTTTATCAGAAATTAATATTGCTACTCTTGCTCTTTTTTGTATGCCTCATATATTTTTTTCCCATCCTTTGAGTTTTAGTTTCAGTCTTTGAGTCTTTAAGTCTAATGTGTGTCTCCTGAAGGCACTGTATAGATGGATTATGATTTCTCAACCATTCTGCCACTCTTTTTTGGTACACTTCATGTATTTGCATTCAGCATAATTACTGATGGGTATGGGTTTAGAGCTTGCATTTTGATGTCTTATTTTGTGTACTGTTGACTGTTTCTTTGTTCCACTTAATTTTCTGTACTGAGTCATTTTTCTTCATGGGTTTTCATTGTTGGTTTTGTATTTGCTGAGACTTCAGGTTTTTCTTACTATTTATTTTAATGTGTAGGATTGTTAGTTTCCTTTGTGGTTACCTTATTAGTCACCCCTATTATTCTAAATTTAAACCTGTCTTTAGTTTCTTTGTATTGTCTTGACTACCTCTCCATGTGAAAGACCTATGACTGCATTTTTTTAGTACTTCTTTTTGTTACAATGTTGTCATCTTGTACATAATGAAATCTGTTTCCTTTTTTCATCTTTTTAGCTTTGATTTATTTTTGTGATTTCCTTATCTGGGTTGATAACTGGTTGCTCTATCCTGCATTCTAGCCATGAGTTGTTTTATGGTGTTACTGATTTTCTAACCAAAGGAGTTCCTTTAGCATTTCTTGTAATTTTGGTTTGGATTTTACAGTCTTTAAACTTTTGTTTACCTAGAAACATCTTAATTTTGCCATAATATTTGAAAGACAATTTTGCTGGATGCATAATTCTTGTCTGGCAATCTTTTTCCTTCAAGGCTTTCTAAATGTCATCCTACTGCCTTCCTGCCTGCATGGTTTCTGCTGAGTAGTCTGAGCTTAGTCTTATAGATGCTTCTTTGTAGATTATTTTTCATTTTTCCTAGCTGCCTTTAAAATTCTCTCTTTATCTTTAGTTTTGGTAAGTTTGATTATAATTTGCCTTGATGGCTGTCTTTTGCAGTCTACATTATGTGGAGTTTAGTGAGTATCTTGACAGATATCTTCTCAATTTCCATGATTTATCAGGGAAGCTTTCTGTCAACAAATCTTAAACAATTCTCTCTGTATTTTCTGTCATCCCACCCCACTCTGCATTCTGGTACTTCAGTCACTCCTAGATTATTCCTCTTCATAGAGTCTCATATAATTCTCATTTACTATTACTATTTCTTCATTTTTTTAAATTCTTTTATCTGATTTTTCCTCAAATATATTGGTGTCAAATGCTTTCTCTTCAATCTCACTAATTCTGGCATTTATTGCCTCCATTCTGCTCCTTTGACTTTCTATTGAGTTGTCCAGTTCTGTAACTTTATGATTAATCTTCTGAATTTCTGCATGCTGTTTCTCTATACCTTCTTGTAGCCTGTTTTATTTGTTATTATACTCTGCTGTATTTTGCATGATCTCCTTCCTGATCTCTTCAAGAGTTCTAAATATTGATCTTTTGTATTCTACCTCCAATAATTCTAGGAAGTTCTCTTCATCTGGAAAATTTCTTCATTCTTTGTTTTAGGAGTTTACTGTGTTTTAGCTCCTTGTTTTGAAATTGCAAAATAGGCTGCTCATGTGAGATAGTGTGAGCCTTGGAGTCTCTAACGTCCTGTCACTAGATGATTAGAGCTGTCACTAAGCAGGTAAGCCCAGGCATCCATTTACTTTTCTTGTAGTATTCAGCTCCAGTAGCCAGTAGTCATCACCAAGTGTGTGGTGCAGGCTCTCCCATACAGTCCTAGATGGGCAAGGGTGATTGGTGTAGGAACAGGTATCTGGCTGCACGTGCTAAGAAGGGCAGGAGGCTGACAGCCATCAGTGAGTGTCTATGATGAAAGCATGTCCTCTTATGCCTGAGTCTAAGCAAAGAAACTGTTTCTGCCGTAAGTTCCCAGTTTAGGGGAGCCAGCAGATTATTTTGTTTATTCCCTTGTTTGTTAAATTGTTCTCTATCTGAGATAATGGCATCAAACTCTGGAGCCAGGCACAGTGTAGAGAAGAGAGAGGGAAGCACTGGGAAAAGGGAAAGAGATTTATTTCATAGGAAAGATTTAGATCTTTACATGGTAGGCTAGATGCAATCTGCTTAGCTTTTGACAATCAAATGCCATTTTTCACTGATGCTGGAGGCATGAGTAGCCCCCTCCCACTGGGTTTCTCCTGCTAAGGAAGATGATTTCTGGAAGCCACCAGTTCATGCACCAAGCTCATCACTGTCCCTTTGCCTATGAGGCACTGATTCTCAGTGGGTTAGATTTGTCCAGTCTTAGGTAATTCTGGACCTACTCTCCTTTCCCTATTGTTCAGTCCAATTTCTCAACTTTTCTGTTGATGTTCAGGGTCCTAGAATGTCAGAAGTAATTGATTCATTTGTTTTGGGGGTGTCTTTGTTGTTAGAGAAACCACAGGAGGTATCTGGCTACTCTGCCATCTTAGCCCTACTCTTATTTTCAAAGAAAAGCCTTAGATATATTTTCTGTTTGTTGGTTCAAGCTACTTTTGTTGTTGTTGCTAGTTACTGTTTTAGATTGAACTGTGCTCCCCAAAGTGTGTCAACTTGGGTAGGTCCCGATTCCCAGTATTGTGTGGTTGTCCAGCATTTTCTGAGCTAATGTGATTATCCTCTGTAAGTTCTAACATCTATGTACGACAGATAAGATTACAGGCAGTTACGTTAGTGAGGCAGGACTCAGTCTACAGGATTAGGTTTTATCTTGAGTCAATCTCTTGAGATATGAAAGAGAAAACTGAGCAGAGAGGAGAGGGATCTTATACCACCAAGAGAGAAGCACCAGGAGGGAAGCACATCCTTTGGAGCCAGGGTTCCTATCCTGAAAACTCTTAGACCAGGAGAAAACTGATGACAAGTACTTTTCCCCAGTGCCAGCAGAAAGAGTTCCCCTGGAGCTGGCACCCCAAATTTGGACTTCCAGCCTCGTAGGCCATGAGAAAATACACTTTTGTTTGTGAAAGCCATTTACTTGTGATATTTCTGTTACAGCAACACTAGACTAAGACAGTTGTCATTAAGTAAGTCCCTGACTCATGGTGATCCCATGCAAAATTGAATGAAAGGCTGCCCGGTCCTGTGCTATCTCCACGATTGGTTGTGCGTTAGACTGTTGGGATCCATAGGGTTTTCACTGACTGATTTTCAGAAGTAGATCACCAAACCTTCGTCCTATTCTGTCTTAGTCTAGAATCTCTGCTAAAGCCTGTTCAGCATCATAGTTCAACATGCAAGCGTTCACTAACAGATGGGTGGTGACTGTGGTTGAATCACAGTGCCTGGAAATTGAACCCAGTTCTTCCACATGGAAGGCAAGAATTCTGCCACCAAACTACCAATGCATTCCACAGCTATTCTTACTCAGATGTAAAAATAAAGAAGTGCAGGCTCACATAACAGTGTAGTTACAAAGTCCTAACATCTTATGTGTATTTCAATCATCTTAAGTAATATAAACATAAACAAAATAATTAAAGAAAAATTGAATTATATCATGGCTTCATTTCCTGTTTTCATTACTCATTAAACCCTGGTAAATACAGTGAATCAAATGTGCTATGTAATTACAATATGCCAGAGATTCCTTGGGGCACTATGGATGTTAATTGTAAGGCTATTTTAAAATTAAGTAGGTGTTCCAGATGGCTGATAAGAAATTCTTCTTAGATCAAGAGCCACCTTCCTTGTAGAATTCCCGTGTTCTTTGCTTTATCAGAAAGGTCGTAACTACCAAGATAACCAACATTTTTTGAGTGCTTACTATTTGCTAGGTACTGTGCTAGAAGCTTTTGATGTATCCTTTTATTTAAATCTTCTAGGAATCCCGTGAGCTTAGTATGATTATTATCTCCATTTTAGATGCATGATACCATATGATTATCTGTGTATTTTCTTTGTGCCTTCTGAGTAGATGATTTTAGGCAAGTGGCTAAAAGAATGCTAGTAGTTATATATGATAATTTTAGCATAATAAGAAATCACATGAAGGGTTAACTTTATTTCCAGTGTTGGGAACAGTACAAGATTGCAGCCACCAATAGGTTCTACGTTGTTTAATGAATTTCCTTTATACTATTACTATAATTGCATTCATTGCTATACTATTTCTTAAAGACCATTGGTGGTGCAGTGGTTTAGCATTTGGCTGTTAACTGAAAGATCAGTGGTTCAAATCCACTAGTTGCTCTGTAGGAGAAAGATGTGGCAGTCTGCTTCTGTAGATTTACAGCTTTGGAAACTCTATAGGGCAGTTCTGTTCTATCCTGTAACATTGCCATAAGTGGAAATCAACTGGACAGCAATGGTTTATTCTATTTCTTAATTTTAAAACCTTTGCAGATAATTGCTTTATGTATCTGTGTGGTATGTAAAGCATTTTTTTCAAATAATGTATGTCAGATATGTTGATTTTAGAAAAATGCAGATAAGCCCAGAAATGAAAGTGAAAGTTACCCATTAACCCAGCACCCACAAGGAACTACTGTTATTATTTTGGCATATAGCCTCCCAATTATTTTTATACATGCATATATAAATATACACTCAAATTCAATTAAGAACATACTTTAGAGTTTGTTTTTTCTAATTTCTATTTAATAATATATCATGAACATTTTCTGATGTCATTAAGATATTTTCCACGTAATTCTAACAATAGTCTAGAATTTTACTGTATGGATGTACTCTAACTTATTAGACCAGTTCCCTTATTCTAGATATTTAAGTAGGTGAAAGAAACTTTAAATATATGCATCTAAGTCTTACTCATACTATTGGCTTCAGATCTTTAATGATTTTTAAAAAATTGGCACAGTAAAAGCCATAGACTAAAT
This sequence comes from Heterohyrax brucei, assembly GCA_028571685.1. Taxonomy (NCBI): domain Eukaryota; kingdom Metazoa; phylum Chordata; class Mammalia; order Hyracoidea; family Procaviidae; genus Heterohyrax; species Heterohyrax brucei. The sequence goes on from CM053147.1 coordinate 71,960,820, forward strand.
ATCTATTGATCTGAATTCTAATCTAAAATTAATTACAGTGGTAAACGTTACCTCAGAGGAATTTTTTCATTTTTCTATTTCTAGATAGGACACTCTGTCAACTATCTCAGACATATACCTGCAAACACTCTTCTTGAATTCAATAGGAGAAAAAGATTCTATAATCCTTCATCATGTACTTTTACAGAGATTTGGTGTTGGGGCATATGCTTTGAAGGTTGGTTGAAATATCAAGTAAAAGACTTTGACCTTTAAATTTGACCTTGACTTTGCTTAACCTCTGTCATTCTCAGTTTCCTGTGAGAATTCAGTGATATAATATACATTGCATGCCTAGCACAGTGCAGGTGCTGAACATACATTAATTTCTTCTATTCACTTTTTTTTTCCCTGAAATCTGTAGCATTTCCTTTCATTCTTACTACAGCAAAGATACCTAAACACCATAATCTGTGACTTTTACTAAATCTATGAACTGCTTCTCCAAAGTAGATGAATATAATCCATTTGACTTTTCCTAGAATATGCTTTCATAATTCTTAAAAAAATTCAGAATTCAGACCCTTCTAAACTGTGAGTTCTCAAAGTAGACACAGTATATTACTACTGGTCTGGCCAGTGGCAGAGATGACAAATTCTACCACACCATACTTGTCATTCTGCTGCCACTATGGCAAGAACTTGATGAATTCTTAAAAAGAAGTCAGTGTGTCATTAACACTGGTTCCATTTATAGGCCAGAATAACACTGATGACTGCTTTTCTATGCTGTATTTATTTTTCTTTACTTAAAAGCTGTCATTCATTGTTTCAAGTCGGTTTCATTAACTTGGATCACTTTTCCAGTGTCAAAAAAACTCACCGCCATTGAGTTCATGACAACTCATAGTGACCTCATAGGACAGAGTAGAACTGCCCCCATAGGATTCCCAAGGAGTATGTGGTCCATTTAAACTGCTGACTTTTGGTTAGCAGCCATAGCACTTAAATAACGTGCCATCAGGGTTTCCACAAGTCATTTCTGATAAGGATGTCAAACCATATGGTTTTAATTTGTGGTCTTGCCATGTAGATATGTACTTTAGTTTATTTTCTAAGTTACTGGTTAAATTTAGAGGCAAATCAGTCAATGCATACCTCCTCAGGTCAACATGAATCTATGACATACCTATGTAATGGGCTATAGCAGTGACAGAAAAAAGGCTACCTCCTTTTGAAGCAGTCTTCTTTTTGTCCCGTAGCTCTAACATTTTCTTCAGTTTTACATGTTTGAATAGACTTGAGTATGTCATCCATATGGATTATGAGTTTGTAGGCTTTGGCCCTGAAAGCTGTAATTACCAACATTTGAAAGATATCCATGGTGGGGAGGACATGGAAGAGATAAGTCAAAAGAAGATGTATAATTAGTATACCCTGTCTTCCCATCAGGAACTCTTAATGCAAATTAGGACTTTTGGATAGGCCCTTCCCTATCCGGGTGTATCATCAGGTTGCCCAGAATGTATGTAATCAATCTTTCAGGAAGTAAGTATCTTCTCTTGTATACACTATTAGCTCATAAGCCCTTCAGAGACCAAGGGACTAGTATAGGGGATAAAATTCATTCCTCTTTATTACCAAATGATCATATCCCTGATCCTACTGCTATTAAGGAGCCTTGGTGGTGCAGTGGGTTAGAACAACTTGGCTGGTAACCAAAAGGTCAGCAGTTGGGATCTGACAGCCACTCCTTGGAAATCTTATGGGGCAATTCTACTCTGTCCTATAGGGTCACTCTATGTTGGAATCTACTTGATGGCAATGGGTTTGGTTTGGTTTTGTCTTGCTATAAAGGCTATTTTTATAGTAAAGAGAGAACGCTGGGCTGAAAGATGGGAGACCTGCTTTCTTATTCTGAGTCTATCATTTGCTAACTATGACTCCAGCCAAGGCTATGGACCTCAGTCTCTCAATCTGTAAAATGGAGATAGTATCGTATCCTATTTCACAAAATTGTGATCCAAAGAAATCATGGATATGAAACAGCTTTGAAAATATCATGCCAAGCCAGCCAAGTGCCGTCGAGTCGGATGAGGTTTTTATAAAACCCAAGTAATAGAAAGGTAGAGTTATATCATTTCCTTGGAATTTGAACTTTGGTTTCAGTTTCCATCTATGGCTAATTACTGAACATATATTTTAGATTTTTTATGAGAACATTGAAAATATAGCTATACTATGAATAGCTATGAGTTGGAAGTATCAAGATAAATGGCAAGATTCCTTGTTATTTGTAATTGACAAAGAAACTAATCTTTTCAAGTAGCTTAGATCTGGCTCACAGCACTTGTGCTTTGCCTGTTTTTTTTCTTTTTCTTTTGTCCTTTATCATATTACATCTTTTTTTTTTTTTAAGAAAAACTCCTTAAGAGTTTTCTAAGAACAAGTAAAGTAAGATTTGGCCCTTAGTAAGGAAAACGAGTAGCTAGAATGTCTTTCTTCAATAACAAGTTTAAGTACCTTGTTTATTTTCATACTATAAAGTGACACTTTATAAATACATTGTTGAGTAATAGTGCTATGGCAAAACTGAGTTTATTGAAGACACCGCCCCACCCAAAGAGAGCAATTAAAGCAGGCATGTAAATTCAGTCTCCTTGGCCACTCCACTCCATCCCACAAGTATGTACTTAATACTAGAAATAAAAAAGGGTGTGGGGGTGTGTGGCATAGCTGGAGGTGAGAACTGGGAATGGCAGGAGGATGCTCTCCAAAAGAATGAAAAAGTCTGAAGGGTAGTAAAATAACTGAAAAATGATTCTAACTGAAAGTGGCATAAGATTTGTTAAAAACAACAACAAAAAAACCTCTTTTCCCCCACATAGTATGATAATAACCATCTTATTTTAAATGTAGCCAGGAAGGGCTATGTTTGTTCATGTGATCAGGTTTCCAAACTTTCCACACCTGGGGAAGTATCAGCTAATACTGATTTATCATTAACTCATACCTGATGATCAGGGCCAACTGGAATGGGCCACAACTGCTACAATGTAGTGGGATCATGTGGTCCCAGAAGGAGCTGTGGTGGTGTAGTGGTTAAGTGACAGGCTGCTGACCAACATTCAAATCCACCAGCTGCCACGTGGGAGGAAGATGTGGCAGTCCACTTCTGGAAACCAGCCTTGGACCCTATGGGGCAGTTCTACCCTGTCCTATAGAGTTGCTATGAGTTGGAATTGACTCAATGGCAATAGGTTTGGATGGTTTCAGTGGACCCAGAAGGAGGTGTGAGTTCTAACTGCATTGTACAGCAATATAAATTACCCTTTTGGGGAGCGGGAGGATAGAATATCTTTCAGGAACCTGAATCCACTGTCAGTGCCTCTGCTACGACTGTGCTAAACATCTTGTTTAAGAATGCTAGAAGTGTATAAAATCAAGTTACAGTATTAGGTTTTATGTGTTTAGCTTGTTAACCTGGGAGCTCAGCAAGGGAGTAAAACAGCCTGACTAATCATTATATTATAGATAACTAATTGTAAGCCAGTCAGGTCCATGTACCTGTTCCCCAGTGAAATTATTGATAGTAATGAAGTATCCATAAACTAGTCTTATATTTTAACCATTACTGTAGATTATTTGTAACTATAGAATTAGGCACCACTTCTGTAAAATAAATAGGTCTCTTAGGTTATTTTGTAATAATTCAGATAGAATTTTGAAAACTTTGCTTTGCATAATTTTCATGAATTGTCAGTTATCAACATTTTTCTGCATTTGTTGAAGACTGAAGAAATGCTTTGGGCTTGCAACTATATTTAGTCAGCTTCTATTTATTTCTAAACCATTGTTTCCCAGATTTGCCTGATCACAAAAAGCATCTAGAGGTCTTGTTAAATGTTATATAAAAAAATGCAAAGTCTTACCCCTCCTCCAGCTCCAAACCCAATCAGATCTGTTGTCACTGAGTCAATTTTGATTCATAGCAATCCTATAGGACACAATAGAACTGCTCCACAGAGTTTACAAGGAGGAGCTGGTAGATTCGAACTGCCAGCATTTTGGCTAGCAGCTGAGCTTTTAACCACTGTGCCAGAATTAGACTTTCCAGGGAAGAGGCCTGGAAATCAGTGTTTTTAGGAAGGGTCCCATGTTTGGAAAAGACAGTTCTGTTTCCTTGTCATATTCCTTGTGATGCCAGAGATTTTTGAACCCCAATATTTCCTTCTGACTTTCCTTTACAGTAATGGCAGGTTTTTTGCTCTTCCATCACACCTAAGAAATAAGGCACATTCCCATCAACCACAATGGCATGCTTTGGAAAAGCCTTGCAAGAGATCATGATCCTCCCTCGACAACCAATCTCTAGATGATCATGCTATCCCTGAAGTGGCAGCTTCATTCTTTGAAAAGCTTTGTTAGTGATCATTTGATTGCAAGAACAGAAATCTCAAGTGATTCAAACAGTAAGGGCTGATTTAACCCTAGACCACAAGAAATCCTTTCACAGAAAGTACAGTAGGTCTGAACAAGGACTGGAATTGGGAACTAGAAAGCCATCAGCAGCCAATAAAGTTACAACTAATAATTACTGAACATCTGTATTACTTTTTATTTTTATTTTTTTATTGTTATTGAGTAAAAGTCTACAATACAATTCAAATTTGCATGCCTGCCTATCTACAACTCCCTCTGCTCTCCTTGCCCGGTGACAGCACACTCCTGCTTTCCGTTCCATACGTGTCACATCCTCTTCACTGTATTCTAAAGAATTCCTGTGTATGTAAATGACTAATATGCTTGGCTACTAACTACTGAAACACTGGAGGTTTGAGTCTACTCATGGGCACCATGGAAGAAAGGCTTGGTTGTTTAGTTCTGAAAAATCAGCCATTGAAAAGCTTGTGGAGAACAATGCTCCTTTGACACAGGTGAGTCACCATAAGTAGTAATTAACTTGGTGGCAATTGGTACTGGTTACTATATTCTAGGCACTGACTAAGTAGTAAGGGATCAAGTAGTGAACCAAAGAGATAAGGTCCTTAGAGACTTTACCATCTAGTAGGGAAGGCTTATCATAAAAAGACACACAAATGTATATCTACAACTTGTAATAAGCACTGTGGGTGAAACAAACTGGCTTAATGACAGGTTGCTGTAGATTATTAGTGATGGGTGAGGACTCAGAAAGGCCTCTGTGAAAACATGACACTTAAGCTGAGGCCTGATGCTGTGAGGCTGCCGTGAAAGGGAGTTTAGGAACGAAGGTGTGGAAGGAGTGTTTCAGGCTGAAAATACACCCTTGGGAAGGCCATGAGGAGCTGTTTGAAGGAAAGGAAGAGGAGCCCATTGTGACTGGAAGTTAAAGGAGACAAGTGTAAGATTAGATGGAGAGGAAGGCAGAAACCAGAGCAGGTAGGTTCTTTTAAACTATTTTAAGGAATCTGGATTTCATTGAGAAGGAATCAGAAAACATTGAATGGTTTGAGGCAGAGAAAAAACATGGTCCACTATATTTCCAAGTGTGCCCTGACTGGTATACAAAGATAAATTACGGCAGAAGCAGAGGCTGGGAGATATTTGGGCACCTATAGCAAACTAACCCATGCAAGATCAGAACAGGCTAGATATTTACAGGAGACTAGCGGAGTTCCTGGATGGTATAAACAGTTAAGTGGTTGGTTGTTAACCAAAAGGCTGGTGTTTCAAATCCACCCAGAGGCAGCTCAGGACGAATTTCTGGCAATCAACTTCCAGGGCTGTATTAACTAAGGACCAAGGTGCACACAGGCTTAGCTGCATCTGTCCACCTATCAGCAGTGCACAATTTTACCTGTCCCCCCACCACGTCAAAGATATGGTAAAGCCTATGTTAAATCGCCTGTGGATACCTTGCTCAGAAACCCTGGTGGCATAGTAGTTAAGAGCTACAGCAGCTAACTCAAAAAGTTGGCAGTTCAAATCCACCACGTACACCTTGGAAACTATGAGGCAGTTCTACTCTGTCCTGTATGGTTACTCTCAGTCACAACTGACCTGATGGCAGTGGGTTTTATTGTTATTATTTTTTAATACCTTGTTCAGTGCAAGCCAGGGCATACTACCCCTGTGTACTACCAAATGTCACAGTCATTGAAAACCTGATGGAGCACAGCTCTGCTGTGAAACACATAATGTCGACATGACAGTAACTCGTTTCCTTACATATTTATATTTTTTAGGTAAGGAAGAATCTCTGAAGAAGGCTGAGCAGCACTGACTGGAGACAAGGGAGACAGGCTAGGCAAGCGCAATACCTTAGTTTCAAAGAGATTGTTTCAGGAAGCTGAACCTGGGCAACTATGCTGAAGGCTGCTGAATTTTAGAATAGGATGAGATTCAAGGAATACTCATTGGTTCTGGTAATACGGAGGCTACTGATAACCGTGATTGGCAGTTTTGGGTGGCATGGTAGTGGTGGAAGTCAGACTGGAGTAGGCAGTAGGAAATCAGAAGTAATGTGTAGACATCTCTTTGAATAAGCATTGCTGTGAAGGGACCGGAGAATTAGGACTGCAGGTGGAAAAGGATGGTATGACAATCTTTGTATTGTTACTGTTTGTTTTTAATGTTAGGGTGTGAGGGTATTCATACACTATTGAGAATAACACAGAATTTGATGAAGAAGGGAGGAATAATGGATGATATGAAGTCCTTGAGAAGGCAAGAGAGAAAGGAATTTAAATCTCAAGCAGAAGAGTTGGTTTTTGATAGGAGAAAATGTATCATTTGTAACAGAAAGGAAAGAGAAATGGGCCCAGATGCCAAAAGATTTGTAGATTTGATGGTAGGGATATACTGGTGTTCGATAAGCAGGGACAGAGTAGTGTGGGGCTGGTTTTGAAGGCTTGAAGACAAAGGACAAAGCATAAAAGAGTTACTATGGGAAAACAAATTTACTCTCAGATTCTCAAGCCACCAGGTGTCATTTCTTCTTCTCTCTGCAAGCCACTGTATCCTTTTCTCTGAGAAGTCAGTTTCTCTTTTTTCTTTTTTGTTGCTTCCTGTGCCTGTGACAGAAGATGGCCACCCCACACATTTCTTGGCTCACTCAGTTCATGCCATTAACAGAATAATATTTGTAATTTCTTAATTCCAAATTCCTGGGGTATGAAATGATTGACTCAGCTTTAGTCAGTTCACCAAGTCTGGTCTAATCAGCTAAGTCAGAGAAGAAAGGTTGTTTCATACAAATATTGCTGTCAGCCCCACCCCCTATCTGTGTATTGGGGGAGGTGGAGAATTAGTTTTCAGAGAAGGGAGGCATGCGAGCTTGCCAGGTACCCCAAAAGGCATCTACCAGAGTAATTCATATTCTGAGATGCTAAACTCTCATTTCTACTTTAAAGAATGCCTCCTCTTTGCCTTCTTCTCTAATTTTTTTCCTGCTTTTTCATCCCTCCCAATAAATGAATACTCCAGAATTTGTCCTTGATCCTCTTTTTAAAAATTTCTGTTATTTTCTCCCTTACAAACTTCACCTGTGCTCACAGTTTCAGCTACCATATGTACGTGGATTGACCACACAATCTGTATATGCTCTTCTCATTTTCATTCTCATTGAGAAAAAAACTTCTGCACTTGTTTGAATAGCCTCTGGTTCTTTTCTTTATAGCTGTACTCATTATCCTATTCCCAAATTTGCTCCTTCTTTTGGCTGCCCTCAGCTTCTGTTAAAACCACCAATGTTGTATCAGGCATCCAAACTTGACAGTTTATAGTTGTCTGACCTCTTCGTTTCAAGGTCCACTTGACCACTACCTGAGCAGGAGCCTCATTTGCGTCTTTTCTTCCTCTCTGTGTCCTTTGTCATTCCCCCATCATCAACTAGACTCAGATAGACTGTTCTCAAAGTCTCCTAAGTCATTTTCCAATCCATTTTGTAAACTATTCTAGTCATAATCTTCATAAAGCATAGCTCCATTCATATTCTCTGCACCTGCTAAAGAATCATCAGTGGTTCTTCACTCTGCTCAGTTAAATACAACCCTCATTTGGCCATGAAGGCCCTCAAAGACCTGTTACCAATAGACGAAGACTTCTCTTTAACCATCAGCAGAGGTAGACTGTTCAGTAATCTCCCACTTATGTGCCCTGTGCATTCTAAACTACATGACTGCATCACACTTCTTTCTGAAGCCTTTCCTCAAAATTCATCTTTCCCACTCATCACTCTCATAATGCTTTGTCTGCATCCCTTTTATGGAAGATGTAATTTTTAGACATTTCCAAACTTTATTTATAGCTGTGTATATTACCCTGAGTAGATTAAATTTGCCAGAGTGTGAAAACAGGCATGCTCTGCACAGTGTATGGTCTGACACTTAGAAAGCATTTAATAAATACGTTGATGAGGAGTTATTAAGGCTTGATGAACAGTACTGTTGCTATCAAGGTCTTATACAGATTTATTAGATGCTACTGCATTAACCTGAAGCTTTCCAATGAGGTGCTAAGTAGGACACTCTGAGAATTGTGTGTTCCCAAAAAAGTTTAATAAAAATAAACTTCTCTAAATCAAGCAATGTTGACAGATTGATTGTGCCTTCACTATCCCCCAACATACTTACTCATGTGGTAAAAAGCAAAACTCAAGCACATAGGAAGAAATTAATCAAAGACATGTTTTAATTATTTGACCTCTCGTTTTAAAAATAACACTACGATAATCAAGTATGCTGCCTTTATAGGACAACTACTGCTTCCTTGTATTGTTAGTGCTCTGTTTGGAATAAAACAAAGAGAATGTGACAGCATGGAATGAGTTAGGATATTTACACGTCTTTGGTCCCAAGTCTTTAGCCTCTGAATGTATTGACTTTATACAGTATTCACTTTCAGTTAAATGGTAAAAATCAGCGTATGTACCAGCTGAGGGGCTATACCCCCAGCATCATAGCTGACCAGTGGCATTGCGGTGGAGATGCGAGCTGTAAATGTGGTAGTCCTTGTCACTGTTTTCTATCCTTGTTAGGAATAATTGTGTATTTACTCTTTTCATGATCAACTATTCCAATTAAAAACAAGGCACCTTTATTTCTACAACTTTTGTGAGCTTTCTTTTTAGCAACAACAAAAAAATTTCATTTACATATTATGCCCCTTTCTACTTAAATATTTTTCAGTTCCTTTAGACAGCCTCTTGAGAATAGCTGTTCCCAACAGCAAGATAGAACCAACTTCTAATTGACAGATGTCCCTCAACTGTCACTCTCTATTTCAGTTGTCCTTTTTTCTTGTCTAGTTCAACTGTCTTTTCTTCATTATCAATTCTGTTTTCCATCTTCAACCTCTGATAAGCCTCCAGGAGCCCTGAGTCTAATATTTTTCACTTCGCCTGTATATGGACCATAATACAAGATAATACTTTCCTTTTGAGTATCAGCCTCATTGCACACATCTGTGGAGTTTACAGCAGCCACATAAATACTTGTCTCCACTGTGGCTTTGCCATAGCATCAGAGATACACCTGTTACTATCACATAATTGTTTCTTTTTGCAATAGAAAGCAAATTTTAGTCCATGGGACAAGTATGGGTGAAAATCTGCTACCATCTCAACATCGTTGAGCAAATGTTTTTTTGATTGTATATGACATACCAAACACTGTTCTGCAGATGTGGCACTTATAAAGTAGATTTAAAAATCCTACCTTCATGGCTCTTGTATTCTAGACACAACAGACATACAAAATGATTATTATAATATATGATAGGTTGGATGACAGCTAAGTTCTCTGGAGAAAAAGTGGGATGAGAGTAGGAATTCCTGAGGGGGACTTACAAGGCCTGATGGCAGTGACGGAGCCAGCTGCATGTGTATCTGGGGCAAGAGCATCTCAGGCCACGGGAACAGCAGTGCCAAGGCACACGTAGGCTGTCACAAGCTGTGGGCAGTTTTACTATCAGCATCTGCTTGGGACAAAAATACAGCAAGGATTTTTTGTTGCATTGCTTTTAAGGATCACCTACAAGAGAGTTTAATCAGCTTAAAGTGAACATCAGTGTAGATCTGTTTAGTGTCCTCTCCCTGCCATGACCTCATTGCTATTACTGAGCCTCTGATGTATAGTCTGGCAAATCTGGATGGAACCAGAAGAGGAAGATTTTCATCCCTGGAACTCAACCAAGCCTTTTCTTTCAGTAGCAGTGTAGGTTTGATAGTTCTTAATGTGATGATCTCTCTACCTGGGGCTGTACTGAAACAAACAAACCCATTGCTACCTAGTCAGTTCCAACTCATGGCAACCCCACATCTATCACAATAGATAGAATTATGCTCTATAGTGGTATCAGTGGCTGATTTTTCAGCAGTATATTGCCAGGCCTTTCTTCTGTGGCATCCCTGGGTGGATTCAAACCTTTTAGTTAATAGCTGAGTGCTTAACCATTTGCACCACCCAGGAAGCCAATGATTCCACATTATAATTTGCCTGAAGGCATAGTTCACTACCATATATTTGAACTAAGAAGGAAGCATAATAGAATACTACTTCATGTTAGCTAATGGTAGAGACAGCCGAGGCAAGGGGGCTACTGTGAACAAAGGCATTCCCTATGCCACCAAATTTCAGCTTTCAGTTTTTAGTAAGAACAACAGAGTAAAGAGGTCATTTCTGACATTAAGATATATGGCATTTTTCAGAGATTGCTACACTTAGCATTTAACAAAAATAGGTGAAATCGGCAATATGCCAATCTATCCTATAGATAACATGGTAGCATAAGAATGCTATTCTAGCCCAGAAACCGACACTTCAAATGGATTTCCCATATACTGTGAAGAACATTTTCCTCAAGCCTATACATACATACTCTTGGATTCCCATTCTAAAACTCAATAAAATATTATGAAGAACTCAAAATAGAGGTGATTGAACTCCCAAACAGATCATGGTAATATACTAATAACTGAAAATAGTATTTTGCCAAGCCAATTTAGGATCATATTAATGCTTTGTGTAGTTTATTGGGATTTGCTTTAGATATCTGAGTTATGTTAGCTATGATAGCTTTGAACAAATACCTAAAGCCTTAAAATGTGATGAGGTATGCTGACTTGTTTTAGTTCCAAATTAAGTATTAATCATTGTTACTGTGGCTTGGTAGAAAGTTAGGGTTATCATAACCTAACATGTTGAGGTTGTTCCATACTTACATTTAGAAGTGGCTAGAGACAACATTTCTATGATAAAACTGTGCTGTAATCAAATTAACAACTTAGACCAGCATTTTTTTAAAGCTTTAGGTATTTAATTGGTCAATTTTTTCATTTTTAGTATACTGCAGAAGTCACCAGAGAAGTCATTGCTTTTACTCACAAAAGAATGCAATTTCCTAATTAAAGAGGAATCAGTAACTTTTGTGAAAAAAAACTAATACAACAAGTCAGATGAATTTTACTGAGGAATCGGTAACTTTTATGTGAAAAAAAACTAATATAACAAGTCAGATGAATTTTATGAGTATTTACCCTATTTATAATTAAAATGTTATTTTAGAAAGCAAAACAACAGTGGGATGTTTCCTCTAGTAAAATTTTTGAACAAAAAGGGAATTTATCTCACAGTTGAGATTTGTAGGTTGTTGTAAATACCCTGCCAATCATATACTCCACAGCTTTAAGTTATGAGGCAGTAGCACAGAGAGCTACTCAGACTCTTGAGCCAGACTGCCTGTGCTAGATTCCCTAGCTTCCCATTTACTAGCTGAGTGATCTTGAACAAAATATTTAACTTCTTTGTGTTTCAGCTGAGAACACAGTGGGTATAATGATAGTATCTGCTTTGTGGATTATTGAGAGGATTAAATGAGTTAACATATGGAACCTTCTTAGAACAGAGGCTGGGATGCAATCAATATTTAGTAAACATTAGCTATTATTCCAGTGTGACATAAAGTGAGGAGTTCTCACTAGTATTAATGGGATCAAGTACTGGATGCAATTTTTGTGTTCTTACTGGGTTTCATCAATTTTTATTCAGAACAAAGTATGCTTTCTAGTCTGAAAACACAAGGAAGCAGAGAGAGATGCCTCCTCTGAGTGAAACAGGCCCCTGCAGTGCCTGAATTCAGAGGAAGCTTGTCAGTTTGGGCAGACATAAGAAGCAAACTGGTCCAAGGTTCCACTTCCCTCCCTTTTTTTTTTTACTTCACAGAAATTAATGGAAGATGTTTGATGTAGACTCAAGTCAATTTTCCTGTTTAAGTTTTAAAACCATGGTTTACTGTGAGGTAGACTTAAGCTGTTGATAGTCCAAGCCTTTGTACCTCTTCAGCTGCATTACAGAATAAAAATAGAATTTATCCCAGTGCATTGTTACATCAAATCTGGTACTTTTTCTTCCCAAGAGGCAGGTTTTGCAGAAAGTCAAGTATGTGTCCTCCACTAATATGCAATGACTCTCGATATCTGTGGCTCCTTATCCTTAGATTCAGCTAACCATGGACCAAAAATATTCGAGAGAAAAAAAATAAAGCTTCCAAAAAATTAAAACTTGAATTTGCTGCTCGCTGAGGACTACACAGAATCCATGTGAATGAAGTGATGTGTAGGCACACCTTGCTGTAACCTCCTGCCATTTCACATTTCACAGTCTCTCTCCAGCACTCAGTGTTTGAGCACTGTTCACCTCCAGTCTTGTCATTATTGTCTAAATAATACAGTACTGTATAACAACTATTTACATGGCATTTACATTGTATTGAGTATTATAAGTTACCTAGAGACCATTTAAAGTACATGGGAGGATGTGCGCAGGCTATATGCAAACATGCCGTTTCACGGAAAGGACTTGAGCATCCTTTGATTTTGGTATCTGTGGGGGTCCTGGGATATCAAGGGACTGACTATACCTAACTGGTGGTGAAGTATATAAAATTTCTTGTTGATCCGTGTAATGCCGTTCCAGAGCACAGACATTATCACACTTCACTGCTAACTACAAATGTTAGGATGGGGGCTAAGAAATGATGGTCCCTTTGTTCATCCAGCTTCCAGGTATTGCTCCTGATCTTTGTTAATTATGGTACGCACCTTAAATAATCAATTTAAAAAATTAATTATTAAAATCAGGAATTAGGAAAGGATGGCTCCTTCTGACTCTTAGCTCTGAAACATCCGACTGGAACAGGTATACTCGCGAAGTAGTTTGCCTTACGGGTCTTCTGCTCCAGTAACAGACTACCCAGGAAGGTGGAGCACTTGCAACCGGCTTAGAGCAGCGTGCGCGTGGCTGCGGGTGTCAGGGCACGCGCAGGACACACATGGACCCACTTTCCTAGGTCCGCCCAATCAAAGTCACGCTCTCACCTCAAACACTGTCAACTATCACGCCCATCCTTGAGTGCCCAGCCCCCCCTCCCTCTTCCACCCCGTCACCCTCAGCCCAAAGGTAAAATGCTCCACTTTCATTGGTGAAAGCTCCGCTCATTCCTATTCTAGAACCAACCACTCGAGTGCTAGTAGAGAGCGGCGTAGCCAATGGAAAACCTCGTTGGGGCAGCTGCCGGGTCCCAAGTGCCGGGAGGCGGTGCCGGGGGGCGGGTGCGGGTTGGGGGCGATTAGCTGCCAGTCGCGGTGAGGAACTGGTAGAGGGCGCGGCGGTGTTTGCTGTGGCGGCCTCCGCGGTGTGCCAAGCACTCCGAAGCCCTTCCCTCTTCTCCTGACCCCCAGAAGCACGGTCCCAGCCTTCCCACCAGCCGCCGGGTATTCCCGTGCGTGCAGCCCCGCGAGGGTTGAGTTGTCTGGAAGCGGCCCCCGAGGCTGCGTGATCCAGGCAGTTGCTTCTGATTCCCTGTCAGCGCGATGCCCGGGGTGGCAGCCGCTCCGGGGTCTTCGCGGCTCCAGCCTTCACCACGACAACAAGTCTGACCAGGCAGTTGGGGCCGTTGGACGTTTCTTTTCGCATCTTTCCCCTCCCCCTCGCCGAGGCGACGGGGGTGCGCGTTGTGAAGGGGGAGCCGAGAGACTCCTCCTCCTCCCCGATACCCGCGCCCCTCCCCCTTACACACTCGCACGCAGTACCGCGCCGGCTCCCACACGCTCCGCGCCTCGGTGTCGGCTGGCGTCGTCCAGGTCCCGCGGAGCCACCATGTCCACTGCCGCCTCCTCCTCCTCTAGTTCCTCTCAGACCCCTCATCCCCCGCCGCAGAGGATGCGGCGCAGCGCCGCGAGCTCCCCGCCTGCCGCCTCTACCGGGAGCGGGAACGGTGCGGGCGGCGGCGGCGTGGGCTGCGCTTCGGCTGCTGGAGCCGGCCGGTTGCTGCAACCCATCCGCGCCACGGTGCCCTACCAGCTCCTGCGGAGCAGCCAGCACAGTCCCACACGCCTGCCCGCCGTAACAGCCGCCGCCTCGCTGAGCAGCCTCCCGGGGCCCGCCGCGGCCCGCGGCCCCAGCCCGCCTAGCCCGACGCCGCCGCCTTCCGCGGCCCCGGCCGAGCAGGCGCCGCGGGCCAAGGGCCGTCCGAGACGGTCCCCCGAGAGCCGCCGGAGGAGCAGCTCACCTGAGAGACGGAGCCCCGGCTCGCCTGTGTGCAGAGGTAGCGAGCCCAACCCTCCCGTTCTCCCGGGCTGCGTCTCCCGACGGTGCCCTCCGTGGAAACTTCAGCCTCTCCGGGCTTCTCTTTGCTAGTGCATTATCGAAGGTGTGAAAGTGGCTTTGGGAATCTCACTTACCCCCCCTGCGGTTGCCAGCGGGGCTTGGCTGAGCGAACTGAAAACTGCAACTTTTATTTAACCCTCATGCCGCCCCTCAGATTTTATCTCCCATCATTCGCCTGCATCGAGAGGTTTTTCAGTTAAATAGATGAAATTAGCTCACTGGAGTGTTTGCTGTTTGTAGCTGGGAAAGAAGGAGCTGGGCGAAACACCTAGACCCGCACACAAACTCTCCGGCAGGCGATAAGGTGGTGGTTGTAATCTCTACAGCCTCTTTGTGCTTCCTACAAAGTTCCTAACGTGCCTGTTAACTATCTGGATAATGTTTTCCTTTTCTGTTTTGGAGGGATGAGAGTGTTAGGTATGATGTAATGATATCTGCTGGATGTGTAGAGGGGACAGTTTTGAACGTGTAACTGAAGTGTAGGGTTTTTTTTTGTTGTTGTTGTTTTTAAGTCTCCTGCTCTCTGTGGTCAGATGCTTTATGCCCAATTCAGGGTTTTAATGGTAAATTTCTAAAGCGTTTTCGTGCAGTATGTTCACGTTTGTCACCACTTTTAAGTACACTTAACAGGTCAGTTGAACTGTTTGAGAATCTCAAGTTTCTTCTTCGGTAGGTGTCCAAGGTAATGGTGAGCTGGTGGATGCTGTTAGCTTCCCATAATGTCTTCTGTTCTGGTTTGCTTTGGTGTATGTCTAGGGACACAGAGAATGATGTAGTTGAGTCCTGGGGGATAAAAGGAAGATTAACTAAAACAGACGTAAAGCTCATAAAGGGAGAGTGGAGTAGCTATAATATTATTAGATACCAGCCTGCAGCTACAGATGCTGCTGCTGCTGCTGCTGCTGCTGCTGCTGCATTGTGGAGGCAGCAGATCCCACTGAGTGGAAAAATCTCTGGCTGGAAGCAGAAACATTGTCGAGCTCTGTACAATGTTTATGTGGTATGTGGATTTTCTTTCTTTTTTTGTATGGCATTATGTTGATAAAGGTCTTAGACTTGGAGAAAGTCATTGTATTTTGACAGATTGCAGTTTTGATGCTTTTGTTTTAGTATTTCAGACCTGTAATTAGGATGTTGCTAAGGCACTTGTTTTCAGACCACTCAGTGGTGAACCAGGTTAGGATGTAGTACAGTGGGATGTGTACATGAGCATCAAGAAATACATCCTGTAATCTGTATGCACCAGGAGGAATTTGCTCCCCCACTCCTCCCCCAGGTCAAGCCAGCTGCTGCAGAAACTGACATCCTCCAGCAAATCCTGAATGAATGAATGAAAACAACGTGATCGCCCTAATAATGACCCAACTGAACACACATCTTGAGCTGTATTTTATAGAAAAGGCCACCATTTTCTAACAGATTAATGCCATATAGAACTCCCTTGCACATTTTCTAGAGCTGTATTAAACAAGAGCTAACAAGCGAAAGAAAGGCAGCAGTCACATAAATTTCTGAGTGATTTAGCTTCAACAGTGCATAAATTGAGTCTCAGGATTGTATTTTAGGGACTGACGTTAGAGTGATAAAATAAGCATTGCAGATATTGTACACAGGGTTTTGTGGGCAGCGTAAGAGTATTTTCTGCAGTTGCTGCAACAGTAATGGCCATCCAGTACCTCCTGGCCTTTTGTTGATAAACACATCTTACAACACATTATAGTACAACTTGTTTTTCTTCATCCTTCAAGAGCCTTAATTGCTTAGGAATTACATGCTCCATCGTCAGGTAGTTTTAATGAAATCTGTGATGAGGCTTAAGCTGTCTTCTTTGTTGTAGTGTAGCACATCTGACTTTAATGCAGTTTTAATGCAATCATGATGAAAACACTTTTCTGAGCCTAGTTGTGCAGCAGACAGATTTGCATCATCAGGGAGCTTGTGTGGGGAATGGAAGAGCTTTCTCTACTAGAGATGTTTTTCTGCCTTTGTAACGCCAGGTGGTTTTGTCAGTTTCTTACTCTGAGGTGATTTCGAATGCAGGCTCTTGTGCCCCCAGTTCCCTGGTTATTACCCCATCCTGTTTTGCCCCCCCAATCCAAATTAGAACTGTACAGCTAATCTATTCTGTCTGCTTACCCACTTAAAATCTGTAATGAGAACAGCTGATTTCATTTTTTAAACCATTGTCTCCTCAGTTTCTATTGAATTCTGCAAGTGACTTCAGTGGATTTTAGCTTCCACAGGTCAAGGCTCTTGCCATCGCGGTTGCTGCTGCAGACACTGACATCACTATACTGCATGAATGAAAAACAACAATGTGCTCCGTTTCTTCCTCTGCTCTACACCTCCTGCCTTTTCTGCACACTCCAGAATATGTGTGTGTGTGTGTGTATGTGTGTGTAAGATGGGTAGTGTTATGCTACATTTGAAATTGCATTTTTAGAAATGCAAAATTAAGTAGATGGTGGATTAAGGAATATGTAGTATAGCGGCATATTGTTTACAGAAAGCAAGTGCTGTGGACATTTGAACTAGAAGTGACATAATTGAGTAGTTAGTGTTTTATCTGGACTGGTAAGTATGGAGGAAGATACAGAAGCTTTAAACAGTCTTTCTTTGTAATTGTTTTTCCAAGAAGAGATTATAAAAGAATGTAATTTGTAATCTGCTTCCAAACATTTTTAATATGCATATTTATTAAGCCTAGACTAGTAGAAAAGTGATACTCAGATTATTTCAGAAGGGTGAAATGGCAACTTTGTGATTTTTATTTTTGTGATAATGTAAGCTAAAAGCTGAATTCTGAAAACTGGAGTAGTAACTTCTAACATTCTCATGATACTGATTTATAAAATCCAGAAAAAGATTGTAATTTCCTTTATTTTTGTAGCATAGTTTTAGATAAATGGGTATCACAATAGTAGATGCATAAATCTCCAGATATCATGTTCTCTCTGTATAGGACATGGAGTTTTACAAATTGAAGCTGTTTTATTTATACTTATGGATCATCTTTTTGTTTTTTTTCTTTTGTACTTTTAAAACTTCATGGTTTGTTATTTATACTCATTTCTTCTGCCATTAGCAAAATGTGACCCTCCCCCTTGTTTGATTCTGAAGGGTTTTGACGTGGTGAATGACAGGCAGCTGAATGCATCATCAGGCTCCCTGTGATGTGTTTGTAATAGATGTAAAATCATAAAGTATTATGCAAATAGTTATTTTTTTGTAATGGTAATACATCAAGTCTATCATTGGAATAAAGAGAATTGAACAACTCAGATGAGAATATAGCAGAATATTAGTGTCTACAAGAATGAACTTAAGCTAAAATGATTATAAACAAGCAAACAAAAATAAAGTTGCTTCTTTCTGAAACCTCATAGAGCAAAACCTTTGGATTTAAGAATGAGCAAATACTCACAATTTTGCTGTGCAAGATAGTAAGTAGCAAATGCATATCCTTGTGGCTTTTTGTAAAGATTGAGCAAGTTCCAAACTACAGAGAAAACAGTAACATCAGAACACTCTAGATAGGGCATATTGCTTATTTTTAATGTGCAAAATCTAGTAACAAAAACATGAAGAGCTTGTAATTTACTTAGTTCCTGCTATTCAAAATAGCATGCATTGGTTTCTCATTTAACATAATAAGATTTACTTAGACCTAAGACTTTGGTTTTTAATTCTAAAGTGAAATTTGATTAGAATTTTTCATGAATATCATGTGAGCTTCTTTGTTTTTTAAGAAGTTATGATTCTGTCCTAAAATAAAATAGAAAGCCAGCCAGCATATAATGTTGAATGACTGCATGCAGAATGTGTGTGTGTGTGTGTGTGTGAGTGAGTGAGTGTGAATCAGTACATTTGCTTTCAATTTACAGTCGGGTTTGTCTTTTCATTAATTAGAATATCCTTCCTTTTTAAATCATTTTTATGCTTGTGCTTAGTTTGTGCAGTGCAAATATTTCATCATTTTTTCTCTTAAGGATGCTGAAACATTTTCTTCTTATAAAGTTAATTCTCAGACTGATACTCTTGTAAATTAACGTCCCACCCCTTAATTTTCTTAGAGTGCTTAGAGGAACTTCAGAACTTTCCTATACTAGAGTGAAAATATGTTAAAGCTCTGTATTTTTTTTAAATGACAGATTCCAAACACTGATTCTTGGTAAAAGTGTTAAGCTTGTGAGAACTCAGCTAAGTGTCAGTAATTTTCATTGTCTGTGTATCTAATATTTCCTGCAAATTGTCTCATGATGCATACAGTTTCTAGATCAATACGTGAATAACAAAACAGATAGGTGAATTTATAAGAGTTAGTTAATTTTAAACCATTGTCTTGTATTGAAAGACTGTGTAACTCTCAAATAGCTGTTACTCTAAGCATACCAAAAGTATATAAGGAGTCCCTGGGTTTTGTGAACAGTTAACATGCTCATTGCTAGCTGATGTCTGCCAGAGATGTCAAGGAAGAAAGGCCAGGCAATCAACTTCTGAAAAATTAGCCATTAAAAACCCTGTGGAGCATAGTTCTACTCTCACATACATGGTTCACTATGGCAACTGGTTTTTAGTAAGGTGTATTAAAAGCATCTTGGTCAATTTTCTCACTATGTAAAATTTTGTATATGTATGTTGAACTGACAACCATTTCATTAATTATAGTACTTGTTTACAGAAAGACATTTTGTTCACTGCAGCATACTTTTCTGCAAGAATTTAAATGCAAATTAGAATTTATACACTGAGGAAATGCTAAAGGGTAATGGCAACTTTGTGATTTTTCTTTGTGATAATACAGACTAAATGCAAATGAAAACCAAAAGAATAACTGGGCACTGTGGCAGTGAATGATGATGGAAATAAATGGCAATATTCGAAAATGGCTGGGATGAGGTGGTAATCCCCTAACTCTGACATTTAAAAATTTTTATGAAAACTTTTGTTATTAAAACTTTCCCATGTAGCTAGTAACCTGCCAAAGAGTGTGCTAATGGTTTTGTTATTCTTAGTTTTAGCTGAGTCTTTTCTCCAAAGCTCAGAATTCTCTGTCACTGCTAGAATAGGATTTTCTGTAACACCTGCCCTATGTCTATGCCTGGGAGTGTTGTCTTTTGTCTTCAATGTATAATTTTATTCTGTTATTAAATGTCAAGTGTCTGAGCTTCTTTTGTGCTATATGCTATTTAATTATCTTAGTACAAGGTTGAGCTTTTATCTTACTGGTCTCTAACTGGATTTTGCCAAAAGTAAGACAGAGGAAGGAGAGAACACTGATACTCGTATCTATTGATATTGGAAGCCTAGGGAACTGATAAAAGTTCTAGAAGCCACGTTTCTTCCTCTCATCTGGACCTTTGGAAGTGACTCCGACTCCAGCCATCATCCAACTGATTCTGGAATAAAATTTGTGCTTTTTTGTAAAACTACAGTGGATTAGCAGTTATTTTGAAAAATCCAAACCTTTTGCTTGTGTTATGAACAAATGGTAGAAAACTACCCTTCCATTATTTCATTTTCGTGATGACAAATACGGTAGATATCTTTAAGCATTATTGTTTATGCTGGGTGAATGTTACTGAGGCAAATGCTAAGAGGAGGCAAGTTCATGAATACCTCTGTGCCTTCTATTATGCTGTGCCTCTAATTGTTCTAGGTAGAAAGGAAGACAACATAAACTTGAGTATTTACTGTATAACAGGCAATACATACTTGCATTCTTCAGGTGAGTTTGGAATGCAGATTTTGTGACTCCACATCCATTGTTCATTCCACAAAACTGTGCTGTTTCTCATAACTCGAAAGGACTTTGATGTTGGTGATCAACTCTGATTTCTGAGCTAGAAGAATGACAAAAGAATGACTTTTCCTTTGTTTTCACAGCACTGTTATGTTGTGAAAGTACTGGTAGCATACTGGTTAAGTGCTTTGGCTGCTGTGCTAAAAGTTGGCACTTGAAATCCACCAGGTGCTCTGTGGAAACTCTCTGGGGCAGTTCTGCTGTGTCTCATAGGGTTGCTGTGAGTTGGAATCCACAGCAGTGGTTTTTCGTTTGTTTGTTTTGTTTTTGTTTATAATGTTGTACCAGGATATGTTCTGACATTTTCAGAATGTCTAAAAATATGAGACCTATGATAGTGAATGTAACTGAAATAGAATATGGAGGGATTGGCCATTTTTCTCCACTTGTTTTTTTTACATTAAAATATGTGTGTTAATGAGCGTGTGTGAGAGAAAAAAAAAATCTTTGTTTCTGAAGGATCAGGAATATGAACTTGATTATTGGACCTGATGGTGTCTGCCCTCCTTTCGTGTAGAACTTGTGCTGCCATTGAATTATATTTTAGTAAATGGAAGTGCTTTTCTCCCCTTTCCTTCCTTTATGAATGGTCTACAAATTGTACAGACTTAGTTATATTAAATGAGAGTGATTAATTCTTCAGAATCACTAAGCAGGGACTCTAGTTGTTAGTGAGTTTCTCTGTAACCAGTACTACATTGATTTGACCCTCTCAAGAGCCATTGGGTTTCAAGTCTGTATGTAAAGTAGCTTATTGAGTGCTGTCATCGTACCTTAATGATGGCTCACCAAAAATAAGGATTTGGAAACCCTGTTGGCATAGTGGTTAAGTGCTGTGTCTGCCAGGCACTCCTTGGAAGTTCTGTGGAACAGTTCTGCTCTGTCCTGTAGGGTTGTTATGAGTCGGAATTGACAGCAGTGGGTTTTGGTTTCATTTGGTTTTTATTATTGTGTCGCAAGGTCAGTGTCCCAAGCTGTCTGCCAGATGAATAGAACAGTTGGGAAATTCACTAAATACCTGAATGCATTTCTTAACAAAAGGGCAAAAACTGCTACAACGTGCTGCCTGGTGTTACCAAAGATAAAATACCTATCAAATACTGATAGTACTAAAAAAAACCACTGCCACTGAGTCAGTTCCAGCTCATGGCCACCTACAGAACAGGGTCGAACTGCCCTGTGGAGTTTCCAAGGAGCACCTGGTGGATTTCTGCTGATAGTACTAGGACCTTTTTTATCTGGTAGTGGCCACAGGAGAACTTCTGGGGATAGTCTTTATAGCTTAATTTAACGTTTATATTACTCTAAAAACTAGCTTTCTGGTGAAACATTTTCTAAAATTGTATACACCTTGCTAAGCAGAGTTTACAAGACAAATGAATTTTTTGTGACTTAATCAACATTATTAATACTTGCGATAATAGCTAATATAATGACTACTATAGGTACTCAATATAAAATCGAATAAGTATTAAATGACAACTAAAGTTGCCCTATAACTGATGCTGTAAGATTGATTTTGTGTTTTTTTCCTCGTCATGAAGATAGAAGGAAGCATGTGTGCTATGTTATTCCTTGGCAGAATAGATTCCTCTAGAATGAGTTCTGAAGTCAAGGGCTATGCTTAATTATTCTTGAGTGGTTCCATAAAATTGGCATAAGAGACCAAAAAGTGTACTAGAAAATAATACATTTGGAATCAAAAGACTTGGGATCTGTTTCCAGTTTAACATGGATTTAGAAAAAGTCGCAAACCCTTTGCCTCTTTCTGTCTGTAGTCTTATATTTTGGTTAAGTAAGGAAAAAAATATCTTGTCAAAAGAAAAAAAATGTTTAACTGTTAGACTAGATAATTCTTAATAAAATTATCATTTACTGAGCATTTATGTGTGTGTCACTACTAATGATCACCATAACTGAAGGTAGGCTATGAGGTCTTGAGAAGTAGTTTGCCCAGGGTCAACGCAGCGTGCCCAGTGGGCCTAGTGTGCTTTTGTAACTTGCTGTGCTGCCAGATGGAAGTTTGCAGAAGACTGGCTTTTGGAACCCAATTAGTTGTGAGGCAGGAAAGCTTGTACAGTGGATTCTCCCACTGCTTATATAGTTAAGTAATAGAAGGCCTAAAAATAGTTTTGATGGGTTGGGTGCAGAGAACACTAAATGGGACTAGGCTGTGGAGTCCACAGAACTTACAATAGCTACAAGTATATCCCCATTTATTCAGGCCCTGAGTGTGTACATTGGAATCTAATAAGTACTTTGAAATCCTGTGCAGTTCCTGGACCTTCTTCTCAGTCCTTAAAGGACTTACCACTTCGTTAAGACGTAAATTAGCATTTAATTTTTAGAAATTACCTTTTACATGAAATCCTAAAAGCTCAGTAGAATAAGGTCTTTTGTATTTTCATATTTGACAATGTTACAGTTAAAAAAAGCTTTAAATCCTTTGGTATTTTGGTAGCATTCAAAATGGTATCTTTTTTAATGCTTTTTCTCATAACAGAGCAAGGTACTCCCTCTATAGTTTGTGCCTGCTTATCTCTTTCACTTTTTTCTGGATTTAATGATGGAATGTAGAACAGAAATTTCAGTTTCCATTTTGGTAATATCTTCCAGAGTGTTTTGGAATTTTTTTTAAATTAGTGTCCTTGTACATACTGTAAACTCTCCTTAGTATTCAGTGTGGAATACATTTCCTTTCACAGGTAACACTTGAAACTGTGTTTTTATTAGGATATTTAAAGTTTTTATTATATAGAGTCTGTCCCTGGGTAGCACCAACAGTTAAGCACTTGACTACCCACCAGAAAGCTGGTGATTCAAACCCACTGAGTGGTGCCGTGGAAGGAAGGACTGATAATATACTTCTGAAAATGCAGCAGTTGAAAGCCCTGTAGATGCTGTTGTCTGAAACAGGTGGGTCACCATGAGTTGGAATTGACTGAACAGCAACTACCTATATAGTCTGTATGTAGGGTGAAATTTCTTGTGGCATCTTTCCTGCAAATGAACTATTCTCATTAAACACATTACTGTGTAATTTGAACTGTTGTTTTTAGTTGCTGATGAGTTCATTCAAACTCATGGTGACCCTGTGTGTACCATAATGAAATGTTGCCCAACCTTGTGCCACCTTCATGGTCATTGGTATGTTTGAGTCCATTGTGACTGTTGTGTCAGTCCCTGTCACTGAGAGTTTCATTTTTGTCAGCCCTCTACTTTAGCATACACCATGCCCTCCTCTAGTGATTGCTCTTTCCTGATGGGATATCCAAAGGAAGCAAGTCAGTCTCACCATTCTCACTTCTGGTTCTAGTTGTGTTGTTTTTAATACTAATTTGTTTATTCATTAAGCTGAATTAGTGAAGTAATATTGATACTGTAGAAGACAACTAAAACTAGAAGTACCTAGTTGCTGAGGATTTTCTCAGGTGTGAGAAACCATGGTAGCATAAATGGTTAATCACTTGGCTACTAACCCAGATTGGCATTTCTCTGAACCTACCCAGCAGCTCTGTGAGACCAAGACCTGATGATCTATCTTCTTGCATAAAGACTGTAGCCAAGAAAACTCTGTCACGTGAGGTCCCTCTTTGTTGTAATGAAGGCAAAGCATTTTAAAACAACAGCATACTATGTCTGGCCTTACAAAACTCTTGTTACTCTCATGTAATCCTGTCAAGTGATGTTTCCATAAACATATTAAAAAAATAAAATAGAGATCTATTAATGTATTAGCAGGTTGCCTTGAAACAAAATCCATTCATGAAATCCTTGAAAATGTTTTGGTACTCCCATTCCCGTTTTCTTTCTTACAGTGTCATTTTGTGGGAGTATACTCTGAAGCATCACCCCTGAAAAGAATCAACTGTCCTTTTTCTGCTTCAAGTCAAGTCTTTTAAATGTTTAGCACTTACCGAATCAAAAATGAAAGAAATCATTGCTGTTGAGTCAACTTCAGCTCATAGGGACCCTTATACAATGGAACGGTGTAGAACTGTTCCAGAGTCTCCAAGGAGCATCTGGATGGAAATTGCCAGCTTTGGGGTCAGCAGCTGTAGCACTGAATAACTACACCACCAGGATTTCCACTTACTTAACAGAGCTTAGCCAAAATTACTGAAGCATTTTATTTTTATTGTGATTAAGTGAAAGTATACAATCCAAATTGATTTTGCATGCCAGCCTGTCTGCAGCTCCTTCTGTTCTCTTTGCCGGGTGACATCACACTCCTGCATTTCATTCTGTACGTTCATTATCATCTTAACAATCTCTCCACCCTCTTCTTTCCCATCTACAAAGAGACCAGTAGGACAGCATTCTATAAGTGCATAGAACCATAAAATACACACACCATATGGTTACATTGTGTCCCCGAGTCCAGTCCGTTTTTGTCCAAAGAATTGACCTCAGTAGTGTTTTCTGGACAGGGGCAGCAACAGGTCTACAGGTTGTGTTCCCAGGAGATCCCCTAGGCCGTCAGACCATCGTTGTGTTCTTTCAGTAGAGTTTTTGAGCTGCACCCTTTTTGTTCTCGTGTTGCCACAGAGACTCAAAACATTGTCCCATCACTCGTGTCTTTGGAGGTAGTCGGGCACCATCTGGTTCTTGTGGTTACATGTTGATACAGTCTTCCATTCACATGGGTCCTTCCGTCTCCTGGGCTCTTTTTGCCTTATGTCTTTGTTCTCGCTGGTCACCTGTCCAGATGAGTTGGGACCATTTGATGTATCTCAGATGGAAGCTTGCTAGCTTTAAGACCCCAGACACCACTTGCCAACATGGGATGCAGAAGACTTTCTTAGCAATAGGCTAGTTATGCCAGTTGGCCTTGATGTTTCTGAGAGCGTGGTCCCTAGACCCTGCCCCTGCTGCTCTATCCTTGCAGTATTGGGTTGAGATTAGAAGAGCTTTCAGTTTATGGTGAAGTCCAGTTATGTTGATCTACTTTCTACTGTGCCATCACTGCTTTCACCTAACCAAATTTCCGTCACCTATCTATGAGTAACGCTCTTCTTCCTCCCCACCCTTGTAGCCATCAAAGAGTCTTGTCTTCTGTACGTAAGTCTGTTTTTAAGCCCTTATAGTAAGAGTCTCATACAATATTTGTCCTTTTGCTACTGAGTGATTTCAGCATAGTGTCTTCCAGTTGAAACCAGGTTATGAGATGCTTCCTGAAATCATCGTTTTTTATCATTACGTAGTGTTCCTTTGAGTATATGTACCATAGTTTGTTTATCTATTCATCTGTCAATGGGCATCTGGGTTGATTCCATCGTTTTGCTATTGTGGACTGTGCTGCAGTAAACATTTGTGTGCGTGTATCTGTTTGTACGATAGCCTTTGTTTCTGAAGGATATATTCTGAGCAGTAGGATTACTGGATTAAGTGGTATAGCGAATCCTACTCAGTGGCACTGGGTTTTATTTCAAGCTTTTTAAGGAAGCACCAAATTGCTTTTCAAAGAGATTGTGCCTTTGCAATCCCACCAGCAGTGAGCAAGAATTCCCATCTCTCCACAGCCTCTCTGGCACTTGTTGTTTTTTGTTTTTTGGATCATGGCCAACATTGCTGGGTGAGATGGTATCTTGTAGTTTTGATTTGTATTTTTCGAATAGCTAATGATTGTGAGCATTTCATCATGTGTCTTTTGGCTGTCTGGGTGTCCTCTTTGGTGAAGTGTCTGTCCATCTCCTTTGCCCATAGCTTAACTGGGTTATTTACCTTTTTCTTGTTAATATTTTGCAGTACCTTCTAGATTACAGAGATCAGATGTCGGTCCGAAAGATAATTGCCAAGTATTTTTTCCCATTCTGTAGGTGGTCTTTTAACTCTTTTGATAAAGTCTTTGGATGAGCAAAAGTGTTTGTTCCTCAGCAATTCCCATTTATCTATTTTCTGTTGATTGAGCTTTGTCAGAATTTGAAGTCTGTCTAAGCTGTGTATTAGAACTTCTGTTGTTGACCTTTTTTGTTCTTGCATGATCTTTATTGTATTAGGTTTGATATGTAGGTCTTTTATCCATTTTGAGTTAGTTTTTGTGTGGGGTATGTGATAGGGGTCTTGTTTCACTTTTTTTGTGGATGGTTATCCAGTTCTGATAATGCCATTTGTTAAAGAGACTGTTTTTACCCAGTTTACAATCTTAGGGTCTTTGTTGAATATCAGCTATTCATAAGAGGATGATGGCATCTCTGGGATCTTGACTCTGTACCACTGGTCTGTGTGTCTCTTTTTGTACCAGTACGAGGCTATTTTGACTACTGTGGCAGTGTAGCAGGTTCTAAAGTTGGGTAGTATGAGGCCTCCGTCTGTGTTCTTCTTCTTCATTAGTGCTTTACTTATGCAGGGTTTCTTCCCTTTCCAAACAAAGTTAGTGATTTGTTTCTCCATCTCATTAAAAAATGGCACTGGAATATGTATGTGATTGTATTGTATACGTAGAACACTTTGGGTCACATAGACATCTTCACAATGTTAAGTCTTCTATCCATGAGCAGGGTGGTTTTCTTGCAGTAAAGTCTTGTCATTCTGTCTGTTTGGGTCTCATTTCTCTAGTTAGATTTATTCCTAGGTATTTTATCTTCTTGGGGGCTATAGTAAATGGTATTGATTGAATTCTTCTTTGATGATCTCTTTATTGGTATAAAGGAATCCTACTAATTATGTTTATCGTATGTCCTGATACTTTGCTGAGCTCTTCTATTCATTTGAGTAGTTTACTTATGGATTCTTTAGAATCCTCTGCATAAACAATCATTATCTACAGGTAGGGAGATTTTTGTTTCTTCCTTACTAATGTGGATGCCCTTTTTTCTTGTGTAACTGCTCTGGCTGAAACCTCTAGTACAATGTTGAATAGAAGTGGTGAGAATGGACATCCTTGTCTAGTTCTGTTCTCAGGGGGAGTTCTTTCAGTCTCTCACCATTCAGGATGATGTTAGGTGGTTGGGTTTGCACAAAGGCCCCTGTTGCACTGAGGAATTTCCCCTCTATTCCTATTTTTGCTGAGAGTTGTTAGCATGAATGAGTGTTGGTCTTTTGTCAAATGCCTTTACTCCATCAGTTGACAAAATCAGGTGTTTCTTATCCTTTGTGTTATTCATGTGGTTGATCATATTAATTGTTTTTCTGATGTTGAACCAGCCTTGCATCCCTGGTGTGAATCCAGCTTGGTTATGACAAACTATTTTTTGATGTGTTGATGAATTCTGTTGGCTAGGATTTTGTTGAAGATTTTTGCATGTAGGTTCGTGGGTGATATTGGTCTGTAATTTTCTTTGTCTGTGGGATCTTGGCTTTAGTATCAGGGTTATGCTGGCTCCATAGAATGAATTTGGGAGTATTCCATCTCTTTCTATGTTGTGGAATAGTCTCAGCAGCATTGCAGTTAACTCTTCTCTAAAAGTTTCGTAGAATTCTGCAGTGAAGCCATCTGGGCCAGAGCTTTTTTTGGTTGGTAGTTTTTTCATGGCTTTTTAGTGTCTTCCTTTGTGATGGGTTTATTAAGTTGATCTACTTTTTGTTGTGATAATTGTGGTTAGTGATGTGAGTCTAGAAATTTGTCCATTTATTCTAGGTTTTCAAGTCTGCTAAGAGTACGGGCTTTCATAGTATTCTGTTATGATATTTTGATTTCAGTTGTGTCTGTTGTGACATCTCCCATCTCATTTCGTATTCAGGTTATTCGTTTTGTCTCCTGTTGTTCTTTTGTAAGTTTAGCAAATGGTTTATCAATTTTGTTGATCTTCTGAAAAAACCAGCTTTTGGTTGTATTAATTTTTAAAAATTTTTCTTCTGTTTTGTGGTTCATTTAGTTCTGCTCTAATTTTTATTGTCTCTTCTGGTGTTTCAGGAGTTCCTCTGTTGCTATCTTTCTACTTGTTCAAGCTGTAGGGTTAATTCTTTGGCCTGGGTCCATCCTTCTTTCCAGATGTGTGCATTTATAGAGATAAACTGACCTCTGAGCACTGCTTTTGCTATATTCCGTAGGTTCTGGTAGGATGTGTTTTCATCCTTACTTGATTCCATAAATTTATTTATTTTGTCCTTGATATCTTCTGTAATCCATGGATGTTTGAGCAAGGTGTTGTTCAATTTCCATGAGTTCAGATTTCTAAGTATATTTTTTTCTGCTATTGATTTCAACTTTTATGGCTTTAAGATCCAAGAAGATGCTTTGTAATAATGCAGTGGTTGGATTTTGTTGAGACTTGCTTTATGTCCTAACACACTACTCTGGAAAATGTTGCATGTGCATTGGAGAAGAAGGTGAACTTATCTGTTAATGTGTAAAAATTCTGTACATGTCAGTAAGGTCTAGTTGGTTAATTGTCGCCATAAGACTTCTGTATTGTAGGAATGGACTCGGCAAAACAGAGTGACCATATTATGTATGCACTTTATGATTCTATGCGTCTATATCATGCTGTCTTGCTGGCCTTTTACTGGAGGTGGCAAAGCTGGTGGAGAGGAGATTGTTAGGAGGATATGTCATGTATTAGGGCGAATAGGAGGAGTGTGCTGTCACCAGGCAGGGAGAGCAGCAGGAGTTGCACATAGGCAGGAATGCAAATTTAGACTGGATTCTATACTTCCACTTAATCACAATAAATAAAAAATAAAAGATCTTCTGTATCTGTAGTGAGTTTTTTTCTGGATGCTCTGTTTATTACTGAAAGTGAAGTGTTTGTAGTCTCCAGCTATTACTGTGGAGTGATCTATCTCATTTTTTCAATGCTGTCAGTGTTTGTTCTATGTATTTAGATGCTCTGGTATTGAGTGCATAAATATTTAATACTGCTATGTCCTGCTTATGTATTGAACCTTTCGGCAATAAATAGTGACCACCCGTGTCCATGATGGTAGATTTTACATTAAAGTCTGTTTTGTCTGAGATTAGTATTGCCACTCTTATTCTTCTTTGTATGTTTCTGTGTTGGTATACATTTTTCCATCCTTTAATTTTCAGTTTGTTCGTATCGTTAAGTCTAAAGTGTGTTTCTTGTAAGCAACATATACATGGATCATACCTTTTGATCCATGATTTCACTGGCTGTCTCTCTATTGGAACATTCATTCCATTTGCATTGAGTGTAATGATTGATAGGTATGTGTTTAGTGGTGTCGTTTTGATGCATTTATTTCTGTTGATGTTTTCTGTGTTGCTCTTAATATTCTGTTCTGGTCATTCTTCTTTATGGGTTGACTTTTCTTCCTTTTCAGTGTTGGTTGTGTGTTTGTTGAGACTCTTGTATTTTTCTTGTTTACATGTGTTGTGTTGTTATTTTGCTTTGCGGCCATCCCTATGACCCCCTCTTACCATTCTAAGTTTAAATGAGATTTAAACTTCCGCATATCTTTTTAATTTCCTCAAGGGTTATAACTAGTGTAATGTATTTTTCTTTTTAGTGTGATGATGATGTCATAGTTTTTGCATTGTGTTCATGAGTTCCCTTGTTTTAATATTGTGGCTTTGATTGAGCATTGTGACTTCCCTAACCCGAGTAGTATCCTGGATGCTGTGTCCTACATTGCCTTCTTAAGTATATGCTTAATGTTTTTGTTTTTCTAAGCAACAAGCCTCTTTCAGTATTTATTGTAGTTTGGTTTCAGTTTTTACAAAATCTCTTAGCTTCTGTTTATCTGTGAATTATCTTAATTTCATCTTTGTATTTGAGGGACAGTTTTGGAAGATATATAATTCTTGGTTGGAAAGTTTTTTCCTTGAAGGTTTTGAGTGTGTCGTCCTACTGCCTTCTTGCCAACATTGTTTCTGCTCAGAAGTCAGATGAAAGCCTACAGGCCTTCCCTCTGAATGTTAGCTTTGCTTTGAGCCTCACTGCTTTTAAGATCCTCTGCTTATATTTCATTTTATTAAGCTTGATTATACTGTGTCTTGGTGTCTTTCTTTGTGGTCTAATTTTTGTGGTGTTTGATACACATCATAGAAAACTATCTTCCCTTCTCATATAATTTCAGGGACGTTTCCTGTCAAGCAACTCCACGACAATACTGTCTGTATTTTCAGCTATCCTTCCCTGTTGAGAAATTCCAGTCAGTTGTAGATTATTCCTCTTTCATAGAGTCCCACATGTTTCTCCTTCATACTTGTTTTCTCTGATTTCTCCTCATAGATGCTGCTGTCATTTGCTCTATCCTGAATCTCACTAACTCTGATTTCCATTTCCACAGTTCTGCTCTTCTGGCTTTGCATTGAATTGTCTAATTCTGTAACTTTATTATTGATCTGCTGGTTTTCAGATCATTGATGTTCCATCAATTCAAGTAGTTTACTTAATTTTTCATTTTGTTCTGCTGCATTTTGCTTAATCTCTAGGAGAGCTCTACATATAAGTGTTTTGTACTCATCCTCTGATAGTTTCAGAAAGGCTTGTTCATCTGGAGTTTTTTGATTTTTTATTTTGGGAGTTTTCTGAAGCTGTGGTGAACTGTTTCTTCAAATGGTTAGCTATTGATTGTTGTCTTTGTGCCAGCTAGTCAGTTTCTCTGCTGTAGTTCTAAGAGGGGCATTGGTCACCATCCAGCTCTGTGCACTCTAGTGACTGGCCCCGAGTGTACTATCTTGGTTGGCAGGTTCTGCTTCCTGTCTGGCAAAGACAGTGCCCTACTTATGGAGTCACTGGTGTGCTATAAGCCAGTGCTGTGATGTGGATCTGTAAAGGTTGGCGGAGTTGCTGCCAGGGTCACTCAGCAGTCAGTTCTTCAGGTGACCTTATTTTAAAAAGGCATTTTATTGGTTAGTGAGGAGCTGTCCAGCAGCTGCTGAAGTCAGTCGGGCCCTCAGGTGTGGCAGGCCCTGGCTTCCAGCTGACAAGAAGAGCATTTTGTAAATCTTTCCCAGATGCTAGGATGTTGTTCAAAGTAGGAAAGAGTTACAGCCTTGCTGCCTTCCTCTGCCAAGTCCCACCCACAACTCTAGGCACTACTTTCCTGCTGAAGAAGCACTTGTGACTCTGCCTCCCAGCTAACCAAGATAACATCCTGCCAGAGCTGCCCTTTCTGCTGTGAACAGCAGAATCTATGGCACAGCTCAGAAAAGAGAGGGTAAAGGTGCAGTGGTGCCATCAGTGGTGCCATCAGTCGTCAGCCAGGCTCTCAGAATGTGGCCATCTCAAGCACAGTCTCCCTGCTGTGCTATACGCTGTTTACTTAAGCATTGCAGTTCAGTGTATTAGCTGGCTCATGCCCAGCCCCCACCTCCCAGATAGCAAAGAAGGCTTTAGTAACTGTGGTTCTCCCAAATGGTGTGTCAGCAGAAGCAAGACTCAGCATGCTGCTGCCTCATATTTGAGAGAGGTGGTTGTCCCATTACTGATGAGTAGTCCAAGCTGACAATCCTATGCTGGATCCTGGGGTTCCCTGATGTCCACAGTGCTCCATTAAATTATCATTCCAGGCCTTATTCTCAGAGGGAATTGAGGAGATGTGTGTCTAGTCCACCATCTTGGCCCACCCCTGAAGACATTTTTATTAGTGGATTTAAATTGCTTAGAAATTAGTTTTTTGAGAAGATTATAGTATCCTGGATATTCTGAGTAGATGATATTTTTACATTCTGTTAGTTTTTTACATGACGAAAAACTCAAACCAGACTTGTTGCTGTTGAGTCACTTCTGACTCACAGTGGCTGTGTAGTGCAGGCTACAAGTACCCCATAGGATTTCCATGGAGTAGCTGTGGGTTCATTCTGCTAGCCTTTTGGTTAGCAGTTGAGCTGTTAATCACTGTGCCACCAGGCTTCATACATGTCCACCCCCCAAAATACCTATTGCCATAAAGTTGATACCAACTCATAGTGACCCTACATAGCAAAGTAACCCTTGTTAAAAACTCTAAGTTAGTTGATTTCATTTACTTACACATAGTTTGCCCTTTTAGGTCACACATTGCTGAAGAGTAGTATAACCTTATTATGTTTTCAGTGGTAACTATTCTTTCATACAAGAAATATTTATGTTGGGTATTGTCCAAGTTATTGATAGTCCAGTGGTGAGTAAAATGAATGAATTTTCTACCACTTTCATTCACATATTTTCCCCAACTGACCAAATATTTATTGAGCCTCTAGTATGTGTGAGAAACTGGCCCTTACAAAATACTTATTCTGGGTGCAATTGGCGTGTTCATGTTTGTGTTTCTCAACAGCCTTAAACAAATATCTGCCAAAAGTTTGACTCAGCTATCTCAGGTTTTAGGCTTCATGTAGCAATTTGTATGTTCCTGGGCTTACCTTTCTAAATTGAGTTGTCTTTTTATGTTTTGAAGTTAACACTCTGTTGATGTGTGATTTTCTTACATTGGACTCGGAATCTTGTAATAACTCTAGAGGATGGCTCTGGACCTATATCTAGGTCTGCTGTATGTTGCTGCCCGTTACACATCATGTTGTTAAGCACCCTTGAGTCATTTCCAACTCGTAGTGACCCTAAGTACAGCAGAAGGTAACACTGCCTGGACATCTGCTACTAGTAATACTAGTAATTAGTACTATTACTGAGTTAGAATATTAAACTTTCATGTTCTGTAAATTTTACCATTTAACTGGTATCTTGGCTAAATAGGGCGTATTATTATCTACTGTATCATGGCTTTAAAATGATGTTACTGACAAGTCTGTCCTTCCACACATACAGATCTCAGAATTCTGAGCTGTATTGTTGGCCATAGCCTCTTGTGTGGTGTAATACCTTTTAATTGAGCTCAGTAGAACTTTGCTTTGATTACATAAATATCTACTGCTGCTGCTAATGGGTGCCATTGAATCAGCTGTGACTCACAGTGATGCCATGCACTGGAGAACCTAACACTGCCCAGTCCTGCATTATCCTCATAAACATTGCTTTACCTTAGCCCATCTATTACTTGTACTAATACTAGTAATAACTACTACGTAGTTAGAATATCAGATTTTCATTCATTACAAGTGTTACCAATTAATTGGTATCTTGGCTAACTATACAATGACATGTATCTTTATTATATTCAGAGTTGACCTATTAGTGATTTTTATCCAGTTTTAGTTTTTAATATAAAAGATATTAGAACTAGCACCTTTAAGTTTTGCTGTTCAGTTGTGTTAATCTTTAAGACAGTTGCTTTGTTTTACTTTGTACTAGGCCAAGTAGTAGAAAAATAACATCTTTATATACATATGCTTATGAATGGAATAAGTTGTTACCCATTTGCTAAAATGCCTAATGGTTTAGGTAACTGATGGCTGTTACCTTATTTAGGGCCTGATATTCAGTGGTAGTATTTAATTTTGGAAAGCACTAGTTTAGACCTTTACATAAAAGAGGAGGAGGGAAACATATTTCCCAAATTTTGGTGGTCTTTTTCAGTTATATATTTGAATGTTTTTGTAGTCTCCTAAAGACCAAGATGATACTAAGTTGTAAAGGAGAATGTAAATTACATACTAATTTCTGCTTAAGTATGATATTAGCATTTTAAACTGTGAATCAGGATTTGGGGTGGTTATTTGCTTTACAGAATATCTAACATGTAAGTAAAATGATTCAATTTACCAAAATGTTATTTACACAAACTTTTTAGGAAGTTAGTTACACAAGATTGAGGTTCATCTCAGGTTGTTAAAACATACTACTGAATAGTGTAATTTCTCATTGCTGCATAAACTATTTTACTGACAGTTCGTAGAATTAACGAATATCTTAAGTTGTTATAAATGAACACGAATGGAGCTTTTTTCATTCTTTGTGTTCTGAGTTTTAAAATTTTAAGAAATTTGGCATTTAGGTATTCCTTAAAAGGGGAAGAAGTCATAAGTACTGAAAATTTTGTTTTATGTGACTTTGTGAAAAAGGTATACTTTTAGATACAAACTTTTTCTAGAATATTTTGTCCTTATTAAAAAGCAGTATTATTTCAGTTATAATTTCCTAGTAACTGTACCTAATCCACTTCATGGAGGAAGTATTTCTTGCAAATATATGAGAAATTTTCACAAAGCCTTTTAGTCAGTGTCAGGAGGGCAAAGCAGTGAGTGAACATAATTAGAACAGAAATATGATTAGTACTTTGGATTATGGTTATATTTATATGACACTGTATGTTCCCACAAGCTGGTTTGTAAAGCTTATTTAGACTTAAGTACCAAAGATTAATTGGCCAGTCTATCTGTTTATGGCTAAAGTTCTCCTCAGTATGGTGAGATGTGTACATGCATGTGAGACAGAGATGGAGAGAGTCTCGCATTTCTTTCTCAGCCATAACTGGATGGATAATCACTGTCTCAATATTTTTTTTCACACAGTGTGGAGGCTGAGGGCCATCTTTTCATAATACTGTGGTAATTTTAATATGCTGTTGTTGTTAGGTAGTACTGAGTTGGTTCTGATCATATCGACTCTGTATACAACAGGATGTAACACTGTCTGCCCTTGTGCAATCCTCATAATTGTTGGTGTGCTCAAGCCCGTTATTTGCAGCTACTGTGTCAGACCCTCATTTCATTGAGGGTTTTCCTCATTTTTGCTGACAGTCTAACAAACATGACGTCCTTTTCCAGGGACTAGTCCTTCCTGGTTAACATGTTAAAGGATATGAGACAAGTGTTGTCATTGTTGCTTCTGTGTAACATTCTGGTCATACTTCTAGCAGTCTATGGTGTGTTTGATATTCTTTGCCAACACCATAACTCTAAAGTTGTCAATTCGTTGGATTCCTTATGTATTATCCAGCTTTCACATGCATTTGAGGTGATTGAAAATACCATGGCTTGGGTAAGGTGCATCTTAATCCTTAAAGTGATATCTTTTTTTTTTGGTTAACACTTACAGTGAGTTCTTTTGCAGCAGATTTGCCCAAAATAGTTTGTCATTTGATTTCTTGACTGCTACATCCATGGGTGTTGAATGTGGGTCCAAGTAAAATTACATCCTTGATGACTCTCATCTTTCCTGTTTGTCATTGTGATGTTTATTGGTCTACTTGTGAGAATTTTTGTTTTCTTTATGTTGGGATATAATCCATAATAAAGTTTGTAGCCTTTGAGCTTTGTATCAGTAAGTGCTTGAAGTCCTCTTTGCTTTTAGCAAGGACGGTTATGTCATCTGCATATCACAGTTTATTAAGGAGTCTTTTTCCACTAGTCGTGATACTACATTCTTCTTCATATAGTCCAGCTTTTTGGATTATTTGCCCCTGAATAAATGTGGTGGATACTACTCTAATGCACACCTTTCTTGTTGATTTTAAACCTCACAGTATCCCTTGTTGTGTTCCAGTGATTGCCTCTTGTTCTGTGTTCCTCACAAACACAATTAAGGATTCTAGAATTCTCATTCTTCTCAGTGTTACCCATTATTTATTATGATGCAGACAGTCAGATGCCTTGGCACAGTCAGTAAATCACTTGTAAACATCTTTCTAGTATTGTCTGTTTTCAGCCAAGATCCATCTGACAGCAGTAGTATCCCTGCTTCCATGTTGTCTTCTAAATCCTGCTTGAATTTCTTGAAGTTCTGTGTTGATACACTGCTGCAGCCACTTTCGAATGATTCTCAGTAAAATTTTACTTGCATGTGATATTAAAGATTTTGTTAAATTATTCAACTATTTCTGCATTCATTTGGATCACTTTTAGTTACTTGGCCAAGTCTTCCAAAATTTCTTTGTCTAGATGAATGAGCACCTTCAGTGCTCATCTCAGTTGGTATTGTCAGTTCTTGGAGCCTTGGTTTTTTTTTGCCAGTGCCTTCAGTGGAGCTTGGATCTCTTCCTTAAGTACCATTGATTCCTGCCAATATCCTTCCTCATCAAATGGTAGAACGTTGACCAATTCTTGTTGGGATAGTGGCTCTGTGTGTTGTGTCAACCTTGTTTTGATGCTGCCTGCATCACTTAGTATTTTCCTTTGACTGCTCTGTTCATGGATGTTGATTGTAGATCCAAGTACAATGAGACCTTTCAGTATTGCAGCGTGAGGCTTGATTTTTTTCCGTCAGTTCTTTCATTTTGAGAAATGCTGAACATATTCTTCCCTCTTGATTTTGTAACTCCAGTTCTTTGCACATGTCATGGTATTTTGCCTTCTTGAGCCACCCTCTGAAATAATTTGTTTAGCTCTTTCATTATTTTTTCCTTTTGCATTAGCCACTCAGCATTCAAGAGCAAGTTTCAGGGTCTCTTCTGACATCTGTTTTGCTCTTTTCCTTCTTTACTGTGTTTTTAATTGCCTCTTGCTTTCTTTGTTTATGTTATACCCTCGGTGTCATTCCACAGTTTGGTCTTTGATCATTGGTGTTCAGTGTGTCACATCTGTTCTTGAGATGGTCTGTAAATTCAAGTGGGATATACTCATGGTCTTTGGCTCTTGTGGACTTGTAATTTTCTTCATTTTCAACTTGAAATTATGTATGAGCAATTAATGGTCTCTTCCACAGTTAACACCTGGTCTTGTTCTGGTGATAGTGAGCTTTTTCATAGTCCGGTTTCACACATGTAATCAGTTTGATGTTTGTGTATTCTGTCTGGCCGGGTCCATGTGTATGGTTACCATTTATTGGTGAGAAAGATATTTGCAATGAAGAAGTCACTGATCTTGTATAATTCCATTATATGATCTCCCATTTCATTTCTATCAGTAAGACCATATTTTCCAAGTATCAGTCTTTCTTCTTTGCTTGCAACTGTCACATTCCAATCACTGCTAATTATCAGTACATCCTAATTGCGTGTAAAATGTTTATCCAGGTAAGAATATTGAATGGATTAAGTTTTAAACTCTGAGACTTGGTATAGGTATGGAGGTCCATGATTTGTTTGCTTATTAGCACTCTGTAACACCTGTCTTGAGTAAGAGATATTTAAGTGCAGAATATTATTGGGCTGGGTTTTTTTATCTTGCCATCATAATCCTTGATTTCCTTCATCATTCTCACCATAACTTGGTCCCATCTGCTCAGAGTTATCTCCTGAGTCTGGTGGCAACTTTCTGTTGCTTCTGTGTCTTAATTATCACTTGTTGCTTGGATGGTTGGTGACTTTCCCTTCCCTTAATCTGTTTTCCGTTTAGGTGTTACACTTCTGTAAGCACACTGTTTCTTGTGTTGTGGCTTTTTTTTTTTTTCTTTTTTAATTCTGATATTGAGAAAAGATTTCTGTTGGTTCTTTGAGTATAAGGGATAAAGTCCAGAATCCTTAGCTTGGCGTATAAGGCTCATCTCAGTACTCTACACTGTGTACGTTGTGTTCCTGCCAAACTGAACTGACTTTTTCTTAAAAATGCTGTTATCCTTTTATACCTCCATGTTTCGAATACATATCCTCTGTCAGGAGTACCTCTACTTCGTGTACACATGCTGCTTTGCCTGAAAACCTCTACTTGTTCTTTGAAAGCCAGCTTTGAAATATCTGTCTTGGTGTAAAACATTTCTGTCTGTCGGGTGTCACTTTTTATGGGTATCCTTAGTACTGTGTTTAGACCTTTACATTGTTTATTGCATCGTATAATAGTTATTTGTTATGTCACTTTCCTTCTTGCCTTAAATACTGATTTCTTGAGGGGAGTTATTCTGGTCTCTTTAGGATCTCACTGCCCAGAGAATGTATTTTTCCACCGAACATTTTGGTTTTACTTTATCATTTTGATTGAAATTTTAGTAGTTGAAGATTGAGTTGACAATCATCTGCTTTTTAAAAAATACAGATATCTCTGAAAGGTATCTTTGAGACTTACTACTGTTGTGAGAGTTAGTTCTCCTAGATTATGTTCTTGATGATATTTAGCTGAAAACAGCAATACTAATTAAGAGAATGAAAGTTTTGTTGAAGGAAGGAAAGGAATGATGGACATAATTGCTTTTTTGAGTGTAAGTGCTAGCCTTTCAGTGAGACTTGATGTTGCTGGAGGTGTAAAAATACAACTTCCTTCTGTATAGCTCCTGATCCCAACTCAGAACTCAGGCTAGCACTGGAGTTTCTGTTGGCAGGAGTTTATGGTTTACAAAAAATACTTTATGGTTATGTCTAGTGTTAAAAGGATGCAGAGACTTTAACTTCATTGTAATTTAATATTGATGAACAAAGGGTTTTTATTTTTCTGTATTGGTTATATTGTTATTGATTCAGTTTGAAATTATTTGAGGAGCTCTGATGGCACAGCAGTTAAGCACTTGACTGCTAACCAAAAAAAAAAAAAAAAGATCAACTGTTTAAACCCACCGGAAGAAAGACATAGAAGTATGCTTCCATTGAGATTTACAACCTTGGAAACCTTATGGGCCAGTTCTACTCTGTCCTATACAGTTTCTGTGCATTGAAATCAGCTCAATGACAGTAGGTTTAATGGAACTGAAGTTATATACCACCTTGATATGATGAATCTTAAGGTTTCTAAGAACTTGTAAATAAATGGTAGGATCCCTGACTATGCCCTCAAGAATAGCGGTGCACAATTCTTCAAATTTGTTAACCTATTCAAAGGGATGACCTTAGAGAATTATGTATGTGTCTTAGCTGTTTTAAAAGTCTTTTTAAAAGAAATTTCTTTAGAGCTAAAGCATGTTATTCAGAATATTCTCAGTGGGAATGAAATGGGCAAAAATGATTTCTGAAAATGACCCAACGTCATTCAGAGCCTAATGTAGAGTAAGGTAAGTGACTAATAGAGGTTACCTCATTTGTGGTGGCAAATTATGATGATAATATGTTGGGACTAACTTTAGAATTTGACTCAAACGATCTCCACAGGTAATTCAGAGAAATGGAGTGAAGCCCATGTATAACAGAGACATCTGTGTGTTCACCAAAACTTATTTTCTACCCCTCTTGAGCCAACACGTAGATTACATTTGTCTGTTCTTTCTTGGACTTAGATGAGGCCAAGTAATATATAGCACCCCCGCCTTGGTGAATAATGATCCTCCTCATTCTTTTTCTTTTCTCATCTGCCACCTGGATGTAGAGGATCTAACAGAGTACTCCATCCAAGGCCCTGGGGAAATGGGGAAATGGGGACACCCGAAGGTGAAAGAAGCCTGGGTTCCTGAATGATCATGTGGCAAGGCAGCTGTCAGCTAAGCTAATCCATGTTGAGCTTTTATTGTGATTAGCTGGCATTCCCAACCTTACTTCACCTCAGAGTTTAACGAAATGTGATTTTCCAGCCACTGTTCCTGAAGCCACTTTGAAAATTCAGCTTGGAAACCCTACTTTACCCCATCTAACCTATCACGTTGACAAGTGTGGTTCACTGGGTGTTGTCCGTGTTTCCGTCAGTATGTGAGGGACACTGACTTCATCGAGTTCAGTTTTGTGATCTTGACTGAATGTATTTGACATGCAATTCTTTTTTTTTTCCCCCCAGCAATATTCTGTAAAGTCCTTGTGAATACTGATTAGCAAATACCAAACCAAACTTGCTATACCTCAGTCGGAAATTTTCCCCTGCCCTGCACATGACTGTGTATGTTTGGAAAAATATAGCAAGTATTTTTAGCAAATAGATTGATGAATATAGAATCTGAAAATAATGAGAATCACCTGTAATTTGCTGTTCTCACTAGCAGACCTATAACTAGGATTAATATTTTAGGAAACCATCTTGAAAAACAGTTAAGAATGTTTCAAGCAGTGAAAGTCTTGTAAACTGGTGGAACAAGAAATTCAGTATATTTATTAAATTGCTATTTTATGTAAATATTTTATTGTTTATTGAGTGTGTACTATAGAGAGAATTCTATCCTAATTACCTTTTTGTGAAATACCTGAGCATAGAAATCATAGCTTTTATATAAATGAGGAATATAAAATGCTAATAGAACCAGATTTCAAGTTATTACCCATCTCTCACTGTATTCACTTATTTCAGATGAGTCTCCACAGTCTAAATATTAATAAAAAAATAAGAAGCTCCTCTACTTGAAGCTCTTTCAAAACACTTCTCTTAGTAAAAAAGATCAGAAAACATGATATCCACAAGTTTTCTTGAATAGATGTGCTAGATGTCACTTGAGCGAAAACCTTTTGTGGTCGAGTCAATACCAATTCATAGAATTGCGCTATAAAACAGAGGAAAACTGACCCATAGAGTTTCCAGGGACTGGCTGGTGGATTTGAACTGCTTACCTTGTACTGAGCAGCTGGACTCTTAACCACTGCACCACCAGGGTTTGCTGCTAGATGTTAGAGAAACAAAAATATGACAAGAGCTTTGCTTTCAAGAAGTAACTCACCCTCAGGTAGGTGAGTCTTGCATAAATCATTTAAGTGAAAAGTAAATAGATTTTTGAATGGTATTGGCTTTTTCTTTCATCTCTCATTCATTTTTTTATTGTGATTAAGTGACAGTGTACAATCCAGCCTAATTTTGTATGCCTGTCTGTCATATTTCATTCTTAAGTGAAAAAAAAAGTTGGAAGAGACAGATATAAGTGAGTGAGGTGATATCTCCATGAAAAATAAGTTAACTGTATTATTCTTAATGTCTGAACATTTTAATTCAGTTCAGTTACTGTCGTGTGTCAACACTACATAGAAAGGATTAAACAAAACCTATTAGAGGTGAAGAAGACGACAGTGGTGAGAAAGAGAAGAAAAACTATTTTGACACATTATTTTGTTTCTAAATTGTCTTGGTGTAGTTATGTTTTCCTTCTATACTGAGATGACTCCAGTACATCTAAAGGTGATGTTCAGTTTTTTGTTCCAGTGCCCTGACTATTCTAGTTATTGCCCACTGTTAAAGCTATGCCCTAAACTAGTGTGAGATTTGTTCCTACATTACTTACGTCCTTAGGTGGAACAAAGCTCTTCCATTGTTTAAGGAAGGAAAAAAAAGAAAGTGACTTGACTGATAATGATAAACTCCAGAACTTTGTGACTTTGGTCCATTTTTATCTTCTGGGAAGTACCCTTTTGACTGAAGTGTGGTTTAGTCAGTAATACAGAGGGATTGTTTTTGACTGAGATTATAATGGCCAGTTCTGTGGCTGTTTTAGAGGATTAAAGTGTGATGCTATTATAAAATATTTTCTGGCGCTTTTCCCCTACACTTAGTCATGCCATGAGTAGTTTTATTTTACTTTTTTTCTTCTTAAGTTGCTCTCAGTCCTTGACAACTTTTCCTGGCAACCTTTAATCACAATATTTATAGAATTGTTGAGGTAGAAGGTGTTCTGTATATGCAAACACAGAACTGGTTTTTACCGTGTTCTGTTTTACTCCATGGCATCTACAAAGCTGTCATTTGTATAAAGCATTTTCTTTCAGGATGTGTCCTGCAGCTTTTGGCCATTTCCAATTTTAATGAAGTTTTCAGTGTTGGACACACTAGTGCTTCACAGCTACATATTTGATTCTTTGGTGTCAATATTTATGAAAGTAAATGCTAGAATAAACATCTGTGTTTCCTTATTTTTGAAGTCTTCATTCTGTTAAACCTGTTTATTTTGGGTTTGCTGTAGAGAAATGTAGTTAGCTGTATATTTCCCAGTCAGCAACATGTTCACCGTTGCTTGGTTTGGGGATTTAATGTGGGGGAAAATAGGGCTTGTAGGTAAAATTTAATTAACTGGATTCTTCTTTATGAAGAAAATCAGTGGCACACAGACATATTTCAGGACAGTTTTTCTTTTTTTTTTTTTATCATTTGTCTAGTACAAGTAGATTAATTTGACTGGCAGTCACTTTATGGAGATTAAGTACTCATTTCTTAAGATTTTTCCATTGATCTCTTCCACAGTTAACCTATGAGTTTAACTGTAGTCCTGTAATTTGGCTTTTATAAACTAATCTTCAATTACTATGACATCTGGTTTTTATAAGCTAATTTTAATTATTATTACAGAAGTAAATTTTTTAGCTTATACTTAGTTGTTTGAATTTTTAATTTACAAATTAATATGTTAAGATACAAAATATATTTGAATTTAGAATTCTAAAAATTTTGGATTGAGATTCCATGCCTAGGAGACCTCTTTGTCTTATCATTCTTTATTCAAATAAGAGATAAGAAAGCTGATAATTTTTAAAGGAATAGTGTCATTTTTCAGATTCTTTTCCAGAATTAGAAGAACTGTAGTTATTAGAGTAGGCTGATAGCAGAGTTCTGTTTATCCTACACAAAATGAGGCCTTTCTAGATTTAGACTATTGAAAACAGAAGGTCTTCCTCATGGCTCCTTTCCATCTTTTCTTATCCACATGGCCCTTTCTTCGGACCCCTCAGTCCAGGGCCCTATCATTTCCCGTTGTAAACTTTATACCTTTCCCCATAAAAGGAATTTTTTTCCTTGATCCTTTCCTGAGTCTTTTGCAGGCTTCCATAAGCACACTTAAAAACCATATGGGGCAGTTCTGTTCACTCTGTGATTTGACAGGTCTGGATGAAGAGAATAGACAAAAATTCTGTTAACTAAGTGAATATTGATGCTCCATTTCCTGTTCATTTCACCTCTAGGTGGGGAAGGAATCGATGGCTAAGTTATGTAGGAACAAAGTATACTTCTCTGGGGCTAATAGTACTTTTCCTCAGTCAGTGCAACTGAAATATTGAAGAAATATTAGAATTGAAATAAATACATATATATCTGGTTCTTGACGAAATTCACTAACTCACATTTTGTTTATCAGATATTTCTGGGAACTCATAATCATCTGAAATTCAAGTGTGCTAAGAGGAAAACTACCATATTTTTATGCAAACATGCATGCCTTCTATGTGTGTTTGCTGGCTGTGCTCTCCTCCTGTGAGGTATTTTCATAAGTGCACTGTGCTGGGTTTTTTTTTCCCCCACAGCAACATGTGGAAGAGAATTGGCATGGCAAAGCTTGTGAGGGTGGCTTCAGGGGAAGGGTGCAGCTGGCCAACAAATGCAAAATTTGTGCATTATTTGCATAAAAATGTGATATATGATTTCCCAGTCATTTTCTAATCTTTTCTTTCATTTAGTGGTGAAAGACTTGAATTAAGAGATACAGGTAGTCCCCAGATTACAAATGTCTGATTTATGGACACCTCGTACTTACCTTTCAATGTTATATAAATTTTCCTTCACTTTTAAAGAATTGAACCAAGCCCTAGTCACAGCAAAGTCTTCGTCACAGTCACCATCCTTTGCTGTACCTGCAGCTTTTAAACAACTGCAAAGGTTTTAAGCCTTTTGTTGCAATAAACCTGTTGCCACAGAGTCAATTCTGATACATAATGACTCTACAGGACAGAGTAGAACTGCCCCATGTGGTTTTCAGGGAGCAGCTGGTGGATTTGAACTGCCAATATTTTGGTTAACAGACAAGCTCTTAACCACTGCTGCACCATGGCTCCTCTTGCAGTAAAGTAAGGCCACATAAGAATCATATGTACTTGTTCCAGCTTACCTACAAATTCCA
Source organism: Heterohyrax brucei (assembly GCA_028571685.1). Taxonomy (NCBI): domain Eukaryota; kingdom Metazoa; phylum Chordata; class Mammalia; order Hyracoidea; family Procaviidae; genus Heterohyrax; species Heterohyrax brucei. The sequence continues at coordinate 72,004,628 of CM053147.1, forward strand.
CTTAAAGACACAGGAATGGATTCTCTTCATACCTACTAATTCCACTTAAAGACACAGGAATTGATGCTGTTCATAACCCAGGGACTGCCAGTACTGAGCACTCTGTGGCTCTTTTCTCCTTTCAGAGTTACTACCTAACTGGCTTATGCCTTCCACCAGTCTCCTGTTAATTTCTCTCCAAACTTTTGTTTGTATGAAACTGAATTCAGTGCTAGATTTTTCAGGAAAGACTCGCAGGGAAAATATTCCTTGAGTGATTGCTAATTTTTCTGGCAAGAACACAGATACAGTCTTTATCAATGGGTTTTATACTTGAAGATCATTTGTCTTCGTTAGAATGTGTTCAGTATAGGTTGTTACGTGTTAGTTGTTCCAGGTATGTGCATACTCTTTTAATATGTAATTTTAAGTTAATCTTTTAGGAATGTTGTTTTAAAATTTTGTTGGGGAGGGGAGTGAAACAAGGCAACTTTAATTCAAACTCTAAGTTGTTGTATAATTTTTAATTTTTTGTTTTTTCCTGTAGTGTTGCTTTGCTTTGGTTTCCTTCTTTAGGACCTCCTATTGCACACATGTTGGACCTTCTTTGTCTTAGTGTAGCAATCATTTTCTCTTGGACTATTTTTGTTATCTTTAAATTATTTTTGTTTTAAATTTTTTTCTTTACATTTTCTATTTCTGTTAAGGCATTATTCATCATGTTTGTTTATTCTTGTTTCTATAACTTAGTCTTCATTCTTGAAATTTCTTTTTAAATTTCTAAATTGTTTCTGAATTTAGTCACTTCTGTTCCCAAATGTTTGTCTCAAGATTTTTCATTCCAAGCTTTTCAGTTTAGCATAATGGTTAAGTGCTGTGGCTGCTAACCAAAAAAGTTGGCAGTTTGAATCTACCAGGCATTCCTTGGAAACTCTGGGACATTTCTGCTCTGCCCTGTATGGTTGCTGTGAGTCAGAATTGACTTGATGGCAGTAGGTTTGGTTCTGTTTTGGTATCCTTTTTTAAAAATTTTGTTTGGAAATACTAGATTAGTTTCCATCTTCTATGAAAACATCTTTCTGGCAGTTTTTTCATTATCCATGCAGATTTTATTTATTCCTTGCATTTTTTTGCCCTTGTAGTATAACTTACTATGTAATTAACCTGATGTTTTCTGTTGTTCATTTTTATGCTATATTTTATTGTGATATTACATATATCATAAAATTTGTCACTGTAGCCATTTTTAAGTCTACAGTGCAGTGACATTAATTACACTCAAAGGTTATATATTGCTCATTTTTCAACAAAATGAATTTTTCTCCACTTTAAGAGAGATCATTCAAGAAAGCTTTTCTAGCTTCAGAAGTCTAATGTTCCTACTTCTTCTGTTTTTGTAAAATGACTTGGAAAAAAGTCTTGCCTTTGCAGTCAGCTTCCTTGGCTCGCTTCCCTAACTTTATCAAACCTTCTCTTTTGTTTCTGTTATCCTTGTCCTCCTCAATTTGGATTTTCTTCCCCAGTAATTTCTTCTCAGTTTTGGACTGTGTGTTGTAAGAACTTTTTGTTTGTTAGGTTTGAGAGTAGCTGTACTGCTCCAGTGCAATCAGACTGTATTGCACTGGGTCCTTTTGCAGTCACTTGCAAATGGAATTATGCAAAACCGCCTCTTAATTTTGTCTTCTCCTCTCAGATTACCTCTTTACATTTTGATGTTCTCTTGCCCCTAGGGTTGCCATGAGTCGGATCCGACTTGATGGCACTTGGCTTTGGCTTGTTCTCAGGACATATGAATCCCAGCTGCTTTTGTTCTGCTGCATGATGCAGTGGTTAGGTGTTTGGCTGCTAACTGAAAGGTCTGCAGCGTGAATACACCAGCTAATCTTTGGAAACCCTATGAAGCAGTGTTCCTCATGTCTGTAGGATTGCTATGAGTTGCAGTTGATTCGATGACACTGGATTTGGTTTGAATTTTTTTTGTCCCTACTTCCTTACATTTAGATATTTTGTGGGACTACCTTGTAACATTATTGTGATAGACATTGTACTTAAATCTTTGGTTTTGCAGTCCTCCTTACTACATCCTTTGTTCTGAGGAGATTTAAAAATCTTCTCTGCCACCATCTTTCTTACAGTTATTTTGGCAAAACATTTATGTAACAAACTATCTTAAATATTGACTCATTGCTCTGCTTCCTGGACAGAAAATGCTCTGTAACTTAAAAACCTGCCATAATGTTAAAATAAATGGTAATCTAACAAGCTTTAAATTTTGAATTGGAACTACTACCTGGACAATCATGAAGAGGGAGTGAGAGAGAGAGTGTGTGTGTGTTTCTGTATCTGTGGACATAAACCCTGAATAAAGCACCTGAAAAATTTGACAGTATCTATTCTCACAAGGGTGATTTTTTTGTTTGTTTTTCTGCCCCCACATTAGGTAAAAGGTAAACTTGAAGGGGATAATGCCTATTTTTAAAATATCACAAACTTTGGGAGAATATTCCCTACTTCAAATAACAGGAAGTTTGACCAGTAATATTGGTGGTACGCTATAGTCAAAATGTGGTTTATTCTGAAATCTTTTCTATTTGTTCTTTCTTTTTAAACTGGAATATGATACAAACCAAATCAAACCTACTGCCATCAAGTTGATTCTGACTGGTAGCAACCCCATAGAAGTGAATGGAACTTCCCTATAGGGCTTCCAAGGAGTGACTAGTGGATTAAAACTGCTGACCTTTTGGTTAGCAGCCTCAGATCTTAAACAGTATGCCACCAGTGAGAGATTCTTTCATTTAATAAAATTTCCTAAGCTCTTCCAATTGCTTTAGCTAAAAGTTAAGTGCTTCAGAACAAAATTATGTGATATTTTCAGTCTTCTACTTAAGGAATATTTGTGCTCTTTTCACTTATAATGTGTCATTCCATTGTTGTTAATACTTTATTTCATTAAAGTTTGGGCCATTCAGAATAGATTTTAGATGTTTAGAATCTCCTTTAATAGATTCTATTGGCAATTCTTCCAGCTACTTTGCCAAGTTTCTTAAAGGAATATTCTGCTACTAGCGAAAATGAACTTAAAAGAAAAAAGCAAAGACAAAAAAACTTGACTGTCTCATCTGTCATGATGTAATTTATTTGAAAATGTCTTCTAGGTATCAGAGCTCCACTGTAATTTGTTCTATATTCTTTCAGTGCTTGTCACTAGGTTTCATGGCTGTCTTAGTGAAGTTTTCTTACAACTCTGATACAGAAAAGATACTCCCTTGAATTTTCTTTGAAAGCAGGCTGAAGGCCCCCTCCAAGTATCTGATCTCAACTTGGGTTTCATTTGACAGAAACTTAATTGGGAGAGCTGCAACCTAGAGAACTATGCCAAAATGGCTCCTGACTGCATTTTTAAGTTGTTTTTCTGATGGGCCTCAGATTACAGGGCTGTTGTCAGGCCTCATTTGGTCAGAAGCATGGTGTTTCTCTTGTCAGCGTCTTGATTGTTTCCTTTCCAGATTTCTGCAGGGCAGCCATATGGTCATTTCTGCCTGCTTTCTAGATTGCCTCTGTGGCAGGAATTTCAGGGTTAGCTGATGACACTTTCAGAATTTACTCATACCTAGAGGGCTTCAGTTTTTTTCCCTTTGGTTCTGTTGCCAACAGTATGCTCAGATCCAGTGTCTTGTCTCTTATCTGAGGTCCATTTGAATTGGGCAGTGTTATTTTATGCAACACACATATTTGGCTAACTTTTCATCTTTTTAATGTCAAGGAATAAAGATCTGTAAAGGTCACTGGTAAAGGTGTCCACACTTTGCTGACTTTTGAAAACTTTAAATCTAGTAATAATCCTACTGTATGATAAATGTTAACATACATTAGAGTGAGTAGGGAGTAACCAGGTTTTTTTTGTACATTTTTTATTCCTGTTTATCCAGTTTCTTTTTTGATCCACTTGCTAACATTTCTTTTAAAATTTTATTTTTAAAATAGTTGTTTATAAAGGTAAGGCAATGAGAAATTTACTCATAATTTTGTCAGTGATAATAAATTTAGAAGCTATGCATTTCATTATAGTAGCTCTCCTTGCCAACTACTGAAGCAGACCTCTGTTAAAATAGTTTTAGGAAATTTATACTCCATCTTAGGTACGAAGAGCAAAAAAATTCCCTCCCTCCATTTATTTGTTGCTCTCATTGACAGCTACATGATGAGATATGTTGCTTCAGGATATTTTGAAGTTGAAGAAAGTAACTTTAAGTTTTGTATTCGTGTTCAGATTTTGTGAATTTGTTACCACACTTCGGGAGATGAAGTTTGAAGTACTATGTATGAGTTAAGTTAAGCATGAAAAACTCACTGAGTATCTGTTAGTTTGTTTTATAAATAAGCTATAAAATACTGTAATTTTAACTCTCAAGCTTAAATTCTTTTATTGAATCAATTATTAAAATCTGAGAACATTTTGTGTATGTATTAGTGTAATCCTTGATTTAATTTTTTCCTGAAACTTTCATTAGGGAACTTACTTATTTTTTTCAGACTTCCGTACATTTTCAGGAAGTAACTTTTATTGTAGCTTTCTTTCATTTGCATGTAAAATGCACTGGTTGGGTGGTGAGTCTTTTTCAAAAGAAGATATGTTGAACTTTGTTACCTCATTTTCTTCTTGCACTCCTAAGCATTCTTCCTAGAGGGCTCTGTATTTATGTGTGAAGTTTCTTATTGTCATAGCCAGCACCCAGTCTAGAAAGTGACCTTTGTCAGGCAGTGAGCCAAGCCAAGTGCCGTCGAGTCGGATCCGACTCATGGCGACCCAAGGGCCAGGGTAGAACTGACCCCCAGCATATTCAAGGAGCGCCTGGTGGATCTGAACTGCCGACCTCGTGGTTAGCAGTGAGTGCATGTTAATTTTATTAGCTTACAAAAGTTTAGTTGCTAGTTGCAGATTCCAAAGAGGTAGTTAATTTTTGTTTTTGCTTTTACAGCAAGATATGTTCTTGGATGTGTAATAGAATTTTTAGTGGCTTTAAATGGAGTAGATTATTGTCAGGAAATAATTTTTTCCTAAACATCTGCAATTCTAAAGGTCTAGTCCCAATTCTCTAGACATTGGTTTTTCTGGTTACAATAGCACTAATTAACTGAAATGCTCATTAAAAATTCAGATTTCTTCGTCCCACTCCCAGAGAGCCTTACGTTGTTGATAACAAAATGGGCCCAGATACCAGCATTTTTAATAAATGTCCTACAGTTTGAGAAACATTGTGATAGTTCTTGAGTGGTTTCCACATCTGTTGAGACAGCTGAATTAGTCTGATTTGGTTTAAAAAATATGTTGAGTCTCAGTTCTGCCCTACACCTATGTGATCAGAATCTCTCAGAGTAGGACCTTGTAACTTGGATTTTTAACAGGCTCCCTGGTGATCTCTCTTCATATCTTCATACCTCCATATCACAGAATCACATCCCTGGTATCCATTGCTTAGTTCATCTAAGATTGAGGGCTTTGAGCTTTTTAGTTTAGAATCTCTGAAGGTTTAATTTCTGAGTGAAGTACTAGAAAATTACTGCTTTTACTTCTTAGACACGCCCAGATGTTTACATTGTAGAGGCTAAAAACATTACTAATTTTCCTGCTGACACTCTTCTAATCAGTGCTATGTAATATATTCACACACACGCACACCCCCATGTATATGTATGTACACACACGCACACACACACAGATACACACAGACACACACACATGGATCTTGATGACTTTATTTTGAATGTCTGGTTAGCTACTAACTGTGATTGTTTTTGCTGTTTGCCTCTATGGAGCTCTGGTACAATTATTAAGAGCTTGGTTGCTAACTCAAAGCCAGTAGTCTGAATGTACTGGCAACTCCTGGGAAACCCTGTGGGTAAGTTCTACTCTGTCCTGTAGGGTCCCTATGAGTCAGAATCAACTAGAGAGCAACACATTTGGTTTTTGGTTTTGACTGTTGTGGGATAAAAAGGTTGCATATTCAGAGAAAATGCTTTGTGTGTGTGTGTGCGTGTGTGCGCACGCGTGCTCACATGTATGGTTTGATATTCATGTTACCATTGTTAATGTGGTATTTATATACAAAAACTGTTTATTAATACAGCTTGTTTGAACTGGAAAATTTCACATTATATCTGGTGATTTTTAAGTGTTTTTGCTAAACTGTGTGGCTTTCCATTAGGTAAGATTCTTTTTGGTAGAAATCAATGGATTTGGTTGTGATAGCTAAATCTCAAGTAGTTACAGTCTCTGCACCATAGTTAATTGAACAACAACTGCTTTTCAGGAGGTTTAAGTAAATTGTTGTTAAAATACTCAAAGTTTAGGTGGGCGTTGCTTGTGTAACCAATGTTAATGTAAAGCTTTGGTGGCTAATAATCATTCTTTAAGAGCTAAACACATAGGGGAGGCAAAGTTAAGATGGCGGAATAGACACATGTCTCCTTAATTCCCTCTGAAAACTAAGGCCTGGATTGATAATTGAATGGAGCTTTCTGGACACCCAGTGAGCCCTAAGACATGGCATAGGGCTGTCAGTTTGCACTGTAGGCTACTAAGTGGGAAACTTCCTTTCTGCCACTGAATTCTGCTCTCACTGAGAGGCCAGCTCATGTGGACCAAAGGTTTTTGATATTTCTTACATTGTTTTGTTGTTGGCCAGTAGGCAGGAGATGAGCACAAGCCGGCAGCTGTGCTGAACCACCATTCTGAAGTTAACAGTGAGTGCTATAAGAGAGAGACAGTATATGCAATAACCACATTTTGAGAGCCCAGCAGCAGACTGAGGGCACCACAGCCCCTCCACCCTCTTTTTTCGGAGCTCTGCCATACATTTGGGTCTTTAAGGCATGAGGGATAGCTTGACCGGGACACTATCTTGTTGGGCTGGGAGGCAGAGTTACCCTACCAGAAGCCTCAGCAGGGGCTAATTCCCAGGCTGGGAGGCAGTGCCAGTCTAGGGAGTACTTTTCCAGCAGAAAAGCTGTGTTTAGCACAATGTTGCCTTGCGGGTAGACCTTCGCAGGTGATGACAGCAACACAGCACTGTCCCATACATTGAAATAAATCACAGCGTCTGGGGATGGCTGAAGAGCTGCCTTCGACATCAGCTGAAAGGAGGGGCCTGACGGATTCTGAAAGCAGTCAGATAGTTTAGCTTTTTAAAATAAGACTTCCTAGAGAAATAACTGTTATGCAGCCTGACACATCTCTACCAGCCTTTACTCACCAACATCATAGAGTTGATTGACAGCCCCCCAGTGACTCCATAAGTAGAGTGGTAGTAGTGTCTCTCCTAGCCAGAAGATGGAATATGCCAACCCAGAGAGTCCGCTAGGGCCAGTCATTAGAGTACAAAGAGGTAGCTGGTGACCAACTCCCTTTTTAGAACTATGCCTCAGCTCCTGTTAAGGTAACACCAGAGAAACTAGACAGCTTCTAGATGTCGCATAAGCAACAAACCATTGCCAGGCATTTAGAGAAATATCTGACCATGGTTCCAGAAAACTCCAAAACAAAGAAACAAAAAACTTCCCAGATGAAAAGGCCTTTCTGAAAGTATTGGAGGATGAGTGTAAAAGAATTTATATAAAGAGCTTCCTAGATAAACAAAATGTAGCAGAACAAAATGAAAAATTAAGCAGGCTGTTCAAACTGATGGAGCATCAACATTCTGAAATCAGACAGATCAGTAACAAAATTACAAAATTAGACAATTCAAAGCCAAAACTGCAAAATTGACAAATTGGAAATTAGGTTGAGTAACCTTGAAGACAGAACTACCGACACCAGCATTTACAAGGAGAAATCACAGAAAAGAGATTAAAAAAATGAAGAAGCATTAAGAAACACATCAGACTGTATCAAAAGGAATAATCTACCATTAGTTGGAGTTCCTGAACAGGGAGGGGTAGCTGAAAACACAGAGAGTATTGTTGTTGAGTTGCTGACAGAAAAATTCCCTGAAATTACAAAAAAAACAGAACATAGGTATCCAAGATGTGTATTGAACACCACAAAAGTAGACCCCAAAAGAAAGAAACCAAGACGTATTATAAACAAGCTAAATAAAATGAAACGTAAGCAGAAACTCTTAAAGGCAGTGAGACTGAAACCAAAACTAACTTCAGAGGGAAGCCCTGTAGGCTTTTGTCAGACTTCTCAACAGAAACCATATTGGCACAGAGGCAGTGAGATGACACATTGGAAGCCTTGAAGGAGAAAAACTTTCAACCAAGTATTATATATCCTGCAAAACTGTCTTTCAAATATGAAGGTGAAATTAAGACATTAGCAAATAAACAGAAGCTTAGAGACTTTGTGAAAGTCAAACCCAAACTACAAGAAATATTGAAAGAAGCTCTTTACTTAGAAAAACAAAAGCATTAAGTATATATTTAAGGAGGCAGTGCAGTACACAACATACAGAAACCTACTCAGGGAAGGCACAAAATTCAATCATAGTTACATTAAAAGAAGAGAACCAGTGATCATATCATGAAAACTAAAATACCATCACATTACAAAGAAGGATACACTACAGTAGTTATAGTCCTTTCAGATGGAGACAAAGTTAATAAGATACAGAGAACTTAAAGTTGGGGTTAAACTGAGAATATTCCGGGAATCATGGGGGTATCTGCGAAGCACAATAACAATGCCACACATCAAAATAAGAAGTATAATACAGCAGTCTCAACAAACACAAAACCAACACTGAAGAAAGTGAAAAGTAACACATGAAGAAGAATGACCCATAACAGAATATTAACAGCAACAGAGAAAATACCAACACAAAAATAAATACATCAAAATGACAGCACTGAACACATACACATCAATAATTACACTGAATGTAAATGGTCTGAAGACAATGAGTAACACCTTGGATCAAAAGACACAACTCATCTATATATGTTGCTCCAAGAAGCACACCTTATACTTAAAGATATGAACAAACTCAAAATTGAAGGATGGAAGGATATATATCAAGCTAGCAATATAGAAAAAGAGCAAGTGTAACAGTACTAATCGCAGATAAAATAGATTTTAATATAAAATTCACCATTGTGGACAAGGATGGCCACAGTTTATTGCTGAAAGGTTCAATACATAAGCAGAACATTGCAGTATTAAATATTTATGCACCCAATATCAGAGCATCTAAATACATCAAACACTGACGATATTGAAAAATGAGATAGATCACTCCACAGTAATAGTTAGAGACTTCAGCACTCTACTTTCAGTAATGGACAGATCGTCTAGAAAAAAACTCAGTAAAGGCACAGAAGATCTTATTATGACAATTAACAAATTAGACATCATTGACGTATACAGAAGTTTTCATCCATCAACAGATAAGTACACTTCTCCAATGCATATGGAATATTTTCCACGATAGACCATCTGTTAGGACACAAAGCAGATCTCAACAAAACCGAAACCACTGAATTTTTGCAAAGCATATTCTCAGGCCATAAAACCATAAAAGTCAAAATCAGTAGGAAAAAACAGTGATAGAAATTAGAACTCATGGAAACTGAACAACACTTTGCTCAAAAAGTCTTAGGTTGTAGAAGAAATCAAGGACTAAATAAAGAAATTTATGGATTCAAATGAGGATGAAAACACGTCCTACCAGAATCTATGGGATACAGCCAAAGCAGTGCTCAGAGGTCAGTTTATCTCTATAAATGCACACATCTGAAAGGAGGAAAGGACCCAAGCCAAAGAATTAACCCTACAGCTTGAAAAAGTAGAAAGAGAGCAACAGAGGAGCCCCTTATGCACCAGGAGAAAACAGATCATAAAAATTAGAGCAGAACCAAATGAATAGAAGAACAATTGAAAAAAATTTATAAAACCCAAAGCGGATTCTTTGAAAAGATATTGACAAACTATTGACTTACTGAAGAAAAACAGGAGACCTAAACAAGCTGAATAAGAAATGAGATGGGAGAAGTCACAATGGATACAACAGTAATCAAAAATATCATAACAGAATACTACAAAAGACTGTACTTTAACAGATTTGAAAACATAGAGGAAATGGAAAAATTCCCAGATTCATATCACCTACCTATCACAAGGAGAAGTAGAACAACTTAATAATAAACCCATTACAAAGGAAGAGATTGAAAAAGTCATCAAAAAATGACCAACCAAAAAAATTCCTGGCCCAGATGGCTTCACTGCAAAATTCTACGAAGCTTTTAGAGAAGAGTTTACTCCAATCCTACTCAGACTATTTCACAGCGTTGAAAGGGATTGAATACTCCCAAATTTGTTCTGTGAAGCTAGCATAACCCTGATACCAAAATTAGGGAAAGATTACACAAAAAAGGAAAATTACAGACCATTATCACTCATGAACATAGGTGCAAAATCCTCAACAAAATCCTTGCTGATAGAATTCAAAAACATACCAGAAAAATAACTTATGAACAAGTTGAATTCATACCTGGGATGCAAGGCTGCTGGTTCACCATTGGAAAAACAATGTGATCCACCACATAAATAACACAAAAGATAAGTATCACCTGATCTTGTCAATTGATACAGAAATTTGATAAAGTCCAACACCTGTTTGTGCTAAAAACTCTCAGCAAAATAGGAATAGAAAGCAAATTCCTCAATGCAATAAGGGGCATCTACACAAAGCCAACTGCCTACATCATTCTGAATGGAGAGAGACTGAAAGAATTCCCTATGAGAATGGAAACTGGACAAGGATGCCCATTCTTACCACTTCTATTCAAAATTGTAGTAGAAGTTCTGGCCAGAGCAGTCAGACAAGACAAAAAAATAAGGGACATCTGTATCAGCAAAGAAGTAAAAACCTCCCTATTTGCAGATGATATGATTGTAAACACAGAGAACCCTAAAGAGTCCCTAAGTAAACAAATTAATAGATGAGTTCAGCAAAGTATCAGGCTATAAAATAAACATAAGTAAATCAGTAGGATTCCTTTATACCAATAAAGAGATCATTAAAGGTGAAATCACCAAATCAATACCATTTACTGTAGCCCCCAAGAAGATAAAATACCTAGGAATAAAGCTAACTAGAGAAATAAGAGACCTATACAAAGAGAACTATAAGACCTTACTGTTAGAAACTGAGAGACTTACATAAACGGAGAAACCTATTCTGCTCATGGATAGTAAAACAACATTGTGAAAATAGCTATTTTACCCAAAGTGATCTGCATATATAGTACAATCCCAATATGAATTCCAGTGACATAATCACCAACTTTATTTGGAAAAGGAAGAAACCCCAGATAAGCAAAGCACTACTGAAGAAGAGCACTGTGGGAATCCTGTCACTACCCAACTTTAGAACCTATTACACTGCCCCAGTAGTCAGAACAGCCTGTTAACTGGTGCAAAAAGAGACCGATGGAACAGAGTTGAAACCCCTGAGATGCCACCATCTTCCTGTGAACAGTTAATACTCCACAGAGGTGCTGAGATTGTAAACTGGGATAAAAGCAGTCTCTTTGACATATGGTGTTGGCAAAATTAGATACCCACCTGGAAAAAAAATGAAATAAGACCCTTATCTCACAACTTACACAAAAACCAACTCAAATTGGATAAAAGACCTAAATATCAAACCTAAAATGATAAAGGTCATGCAAGAAAAAATAGTGAACAATGAAAGTTTTGATACACAACTTAGACTTCAAAATCTGATGAACAAAGCTTGATCAACAGAAGAGAAAATAGATAAATGGGAACTGCTGAGAATCTAACACATTTGTTCATCCAAAGACTTTCATCAAAAGAATTAAAAGATCACCTACAGAATGGGAAAAAACATTTGACAACTGTATGTCAGGTCAATCTCTGATCTCCGTAATCTGCAAAGTGCTGCAAAATATCAACAAGAAAAAGGTAAATAACCCAGAAAGAGGACATCCCTGCAGCCAAAAGACACCTGAGGAAAAGCTCATGATCATTACTTATTAAAGAAATCCAAATCAAAACCACAGTGAGATACCGCCTCACCCCAAAAAGATTGGCCACGATTGAAAAAATACAAAACAACAAATACTGGAAGGGCTATGGAGAAATTGAAACTCTCCTACACTGCTGGTGGATTGCAAAATGGTACAGCCTCTTTGGAAAGCAATCTGGTGCTTCCTTAAAAAGCTGGAAATTGATACACCATTTTACCCAGTAATTCCACTTGCTTAGAATATATCCTACAGAATTAAGGCAGTCACACAAACAGAGACATGCAAATGAATGTTTATTTCAGCAGAGTCCACAATTGGCAAAAAGATGGAGTCAGCCCAGATGCCCAACAACAAATGTATGGATAAATAAACTATGGTATAGAGACTCACTGGAATGATGAACAACATTGACAATTTTAGGAAGCATCTCATAACCTGGTTTCAACTGGAAGACATTATGTTGAGTGAAATCAGTCAGTGGCACAAGGAGAAATATTGTATGAGACCCATACTGCACGGAATTGAAAACAGACTCATGTACAGAAGAAAAAATTCTTTGATGGCTACAAGGGAGGGGACAGAGGTAAGACGAGTGTTGGTTATAGACTGGATAGTTGAGACAAATTTGATTGGATGAAAGCAGTGACATCACGTATTAGAAAGAGCATCAGCTTAACTGAATTTCAGCATAAACTGAAAAAACTTCTAATCTTAACCCAGTATTGCAAAGATAGAGTAGCAGGGGCAGGGATTCTGGGACCATGCTCTCGGGGGACATCTAAGCCAATTGGCATAACTAGCTATTGCTAAGGGAATCTTCTGCAGTCCATATTAGTGAGTGGCATCTGAGGTCTTAAAAACTAGCAAGCTGCCATCTGAGGTACAGCAAATAGTCCCAACTCAGCTGGATCAGATGATCACCAAGAACAACAAAGACATGGGGGAAAAGAGCCCAGAAGACAGAAAGACCCACTTGCATGGGTGATTGTATCAGCATGTGACCAGAAGAACCAAGTGGTTACCGGCCACCACCAGTGACAGCCATGTTGGGGCATACAGTGTTGTGTCCCAGTGACATCATGAGAAAAAGAGGGGTGCTGTCAAGAACTCCACTAAAAGACCACAGTTGATGGTCCAAAGGCCAGGGAGTTCCCCTCAGAGCATGGCCCCTAGACCTACTGCTACCTTTTATCATGAATCATTACTCAGCTCAACTCTTCGGATAAGAATAGATTGGATTTGGGGACCCAAATGGACCATATGTTGTGTCCAGTTGCTGGTTCTATACATCTACAGGATACTATCCTACTGGCCTCTTATTAGAAGGGAAAGAAAAGGGTAGAGAGGAGGGGTCGGGATATTAAGAGGATAGGCCATGTATAGAACAGAAAGGCAGGGTGTGCTGTCACCAGGGAAGATGAGCAAAAGGAGCTGCAGAGAGGTGGGCATGCAAATTTAACTTGGATTGTATACTTTCACACACAATTTAAAAAAAATAAAAAAAGTAAACACACAAAACAGGTTTTATTTGTTTATGCAAACTAAATGTAGAATGGAAAATATTGGGATATGTTATGTCCAAGAAAAGAATGTGAGCACTTTGTTGATTATGTTAAGTTATGGCACTCAGGAGTCTGGCAGCCTTTTTTCTACTTGTTAATGGTGTAAGGCACTGTGGTTAAAGTGCTCGGCTGCTAACCAAAAGCTCAGTGTTTTGAACCTACCAGCTACTGCATGGGAAAATGTGATACATCTGCTTCCAAAGAAATTATGACCTTGGATAACATACAGGGTAGTTCTGCTGTGTTCTGTAGAGTTGCTGTGAATCAGAATATATTCAACAGCAGTGAGTTTGTTTTGTCATTGTTGTTGGGTGTAATGATGATTGAGGAGTTCCTCAGTGACACAAATGGTTAAGCTGTCATCTACTAGCTGAAAAGTTGACAGTTCAAACTCTCCTTAGAGGCACTTTCAAAGACAGGCCTGGTCGTCTGCTTTGGAATCCCTGTGGAGTAGCGCTACTCCACATACGTGGGGTCACATGGATAGCAACTAGCAGGAGTGATGGTTCAGTGGTAGAATTATTGTCTCTCATATGTCTCTTTTCCGACTCATGTGAGTCGGATCCAACTCTACGGCACTTGGCTTTGGCTGGCATGTCTCTGTTGGTTCTAGCCAGTGTGCCTCATGGGCAGCTACCACCAGTCAGTGGAGGCTGTGGTGCTGCACAAGTTTCCACAGAGATTCCAGTCTAACCTGGGAGGAAAGACCTGGTAGTCTGCTTGTGAAAAACCAGCCAGGGAAAACCTGTGGGTTGCAATGATCCTGTTCCATTCTGCATGGGTTATTGAGAGACAGGAGTCAGCTCACTGGCAGCTAACAACAACAAGACGTAGTTTGGAAGATGTTGGCTGGTTTTACATTCCCTTGTAGCTACAGCCCTTAAAGTTTTAACATTCTCTCTGTTTTTCTCTTTTTAACTTGTAGACATTCCACTTAGCTTTCCACTCTAGATTAGCTTTTTAAGACGTCATGTTTCCAGACATTGCCATTAAACAAAAAAAAAGTCATGATGAAGGAATTAATTTACCATCATATTACATTACTATTACAGTTAGGTTTTAACCTTTTTTTCCCTTCTGCTTAGAACAGTCTCTTGTTTGCTATTCAGATTCAGATTTCAGCTTCTTATTTTTAAATCTGCTTTACTGCTACCACTTTAAAGTAGAATTTCCAGTTGGGTGCTATGAAGCAAGAATTATTTTTGTATTTTCCTTGGTAAGGTACTCCAGAGGAGTCCCAGGACTACCAGCTGCTGCGACAGTGTGTCTCTTTATTTAGAGGAGGGAAAAGCACAGTCTGTAGATTAATATAATGGGAAGACAGTTTTACAGACTACCACAGTGAACGGTCATTTCATAGACATGACAATAAGGATAGCACTGAATTTGGAAAAACATTCACTTACTGTATTAACAGAGAGTTGGACCAGTTACATTAGTCAGTTGCCATTGCGTCAATTCTGACCCATGGCGACTCTGTGTGTGTCAGAGTAGAATTCCATAGGGTTTTAAGTGGCCCTTTATTCGTGAATAGATCACCAGGCCTGTCTTCCAAGGATTCACACCTCCAACGTAGAAGCTGAGGGGTTCCATTTTATAGTAGAAATGATGTTTTTTAGTTGTTGGTTGTTGTATTTTACTGCTGAATTTATATACAGTAGTCATTCTGTATTTTACCCTCAGATATTTGAGATGGAGATGTTAGCAGTGAGACTGCTAAGTGGCATGGAAGGACTTCACAGTACTCTTTGAAGGTTTCCCTTAGTGTAGTTTGAGCATCCTTCGTACTACCTGTTGCCTAGCTTATATTTTGCCTTGGTTGCCTTCTTGTCGTTTAGTGGCTTGTGGAGGTATCTTGCTTTATAGCATAGTTTTAATGTTGTAAACACGTGTGGATAGGAAGAGTCTGAAACTTGTGCTTTGCAGTTCTTCTTGGTATTTAGAAGGGTGTTTTTTTATAGTGGACCTGAAGCCCATTTGAGTTAGTGGTAATCATTATGAACTAACAGATTATTAGGTAGATGTGGTTTTCCCACTTAAATGAAGAAGCCATTTTCCTGATCCCTCTTCAGCTGAAGTAGTAATCATATGTATTTATTTGATTTTCTTTCATGATTTATGTATATATATATATATAATTGAAAATTCCCCTTAGCAGTTTTATTGTTATTCAAGATATTATACAGTAATTCAAAGGCTTTTTGGCTATACTAACCTGGATTTTTAGTTGGTAAGGTGTCCTTGTTTTATCTACTTGAATTGGTGTAGTTTTGTAATAATTACTAGGAAAGTATTGGGATCATGCAGTTGAAAACTAAACAGAAACTTTAATTGCAGCAATAACCATGAAACAGGGACAGTTTATTGTGTTGAAGAGATAAATAATGCAGAACCAGTACTGACTTTCCTTAAAGCACTGAATGTAAGAACTGAATTCCTGGGAGATAATACTGCACGTTCAGTAAATCAAAATTTGGAGGCACCAGGGCCCAGGTGTTGAGGACATCTAAAGCTAACTCAGTGGCATGGTAATTGGGAAGACAGAAACAAGTCAACATGTTGTGTTTGAATTACACCATTTATAATAAACCTGTCAGTAAATCAAATCTCTAGTGATATTTGATAAATGGAGTTAATATGGTTGACTGTATCTCTGGAGAGTACTGCTGTTACTAATTTTTAAGCTTTTTCAGGATTTTACCCTTCGAATAACTGATGTGGAAAACACTAACTACTCCATGTCTTTGAAGTGCTGCTGGTGTGAAGTGCTGAAATCTTTTTTTTCAAGTTGGGTGGTACACTGTTTAAATGTGTGGCTGCTGACTGACAGGTCAGCTATTTGAACCTACTGGCTGCTCCAGAGAGAAGGGTGTAGTAGTCCTTTTCCATGAAGATTTACAGCCTTGAAAACCCTGTAAGACAGTGCACTGTGTCCTGTAGGGTCATGAGGAGTCAGACTTGATGGCGATGGGTTTGAGTTTTTTTGGTTTATAGATTGTCATGGTTAGCCACTCTCAAGTCAGTTCTGACTCCTAGTGACCTTCTGTACAACAGAAATTGTTGTTATGTTTGAGCCCATTGTTGTAGCCACGGTGTCAGTCCATCGCTTTGAGGGTCTTTCTTTATTTTGCTAACCCTCTACTCCACCAAGCATTGTGGAGCAACTGGTCCCTCTTACAACATGTCCGAAGTATGTGAGACAAAAGTCTTGGTTATCCTTGCTTCTGAGAAGCATTCTGGCTGTTCTTCTTCCAAGACAGATTGTTCTTTTTTCTGGCAGTCCCTTGTATAATATGGTGTTCTTTGCCAACACTGTGATTCAAAGCTATCGATTCTCCAGTCTTTTCTTACTCATTGTCTGGCTTTTACATGCCTATCAGATGATTGAAAATACCATGGCTTATGGTCAGGTGCACCTTAGTCCTTGAAGTGACGTCTTTGTTTTTGACACTTCAGAGAAGTTGTCTGCAGGAGATTTACCCAATGTAATATGTCATTTGATCTCTTGACTGCTGCTTCCATGGGCAATGATTATAGATTGTAAGTAAAATGAAATCCTTGGCAAGTTCCGTATTTCCTCATTCATCATAATGTTGATTTATAGATTATAATCTGATAGTATATACAAAAATGAGCTGCTTTATTGGTTATTCAGATATTTATTACAAAACATATTATAAAACCCATAGTCCCTATGGGTTGTTTACCAAGTTAAAAGGAGTTTTAATGACTTAACAGTAGTTATTTTTCAAACAGTTTTAAGTAGTCTATGCTCAAGAAGGTACAAGTTTTTCACATACGGTAGCTTTTCATGTTCTGATTTTACCTAATCATTATGTAGACTTTCTGTAAGCATCAACTGCTGTAAAGATTGGCTTTGTCTTTCAAGAGATAATTTGTTTCTGTCTATTGTTACTTTGTAATGGAGGGAGTCTGAAGTAATTTTTAGAAATTTTATACAAATCAGTGAAAATGAAATCAGGGAGAACATATTTCTGGATTTTCAATAAATGCTAAAATGAATATTCAGGTATCACTTTTACAATTGGAAAATATATTTGAAACATTTTAATAGAAATAACCTCTAGAAGTTTTCAGCAGTGTATCTGTGATAGCTGTACAGAGAGGAGAAGTAGATTATGGTAGTAGATTAAGCTCAGGTCTAGGGTCCCTATCGATGTAAAATGCATGGAGATTTTTCAGTGTTTTTACCTATGGTGTTGGTTAACAGCTCTGTTTCCCTGGAAGGTTCACTTGTATCTTTGGGTTCAGATTCTTTATCCATAACTGAGGAAGCTGAATTAACGTACAAGCTTCATTATGTACATTACTCTGTGTAATTGTGACTAGAATGTGCTGAGCATCAGCTCTTTTTCAGTTTGTAGAATGTATTCACACTTTCTTGACACTTATACTCTTGTGAGGCAAGCCATGCAAGTAAAGGAGGGCATATGTATCTTGGCCAGAAGAGGTAGAAGAGAAGGAAGGAAGAGCATTGGGGAAGGTTTCACTGAGGCGTTGTGATACCTCAAGCTGGTCTTAGAGATACAAGTTGGTCAAGTGAACAAGGGAGGAGACGATTCTAAGCTTAGCAAATAATGGAGGCAGAGGCAGAGAGGGCACATTCAACACTTGTGAAACTGCAGGTTGTCTGTGTGGCACTTAGTAGTTAGCATGGAATCATGTGGGGAATACCAGGAGATTAATGAGTGCCGGGTAGTGCATATGATTAATGCACTTGGCTGATAACCAAAGGGTGGAGGTTTGAGTCTGTCTGGAGATGCCTTGGAAGAAAGACTTGGTGATCAGCTTCTAGCAAATCAGTCATTGAAAACCCTGTGGGGCACAGTTCTACTCTGACATACACAGGGTGCCCCTTAGTCAGAATTGACTCAGAGATACCTGGTAGCAAGAAATTAAAATGAAGGTGAGAGCCAAGTTCAAAAAGCTTTCTGTGTCATATTAACTAACATGGACTTTAACCGAAGACATCAAATAACTACTGAAATGATTTCAGCAAGTGGATGGCATTGTAAGATGTAATTGAGATGGATGCAGTCCAAGTGACACGTGATGAAGCCTTAAAGTAATGGCAGTAGAGATGGTATGCAGATTTTAGAATAGTTCAGCATTGACAGGCTTCATAGCCTATGGGAACGTGAAAGTGCATGCATGATTTAATACATGTATATATTTTCCTGAGCCCTGGTGGTGCAGTGGTAAAGAGCTTGGCTGCTAGCCAAAAGGTTAGTATTTCGAATCTATCAGCTGCTCCTTGTAATCCCTGTGGGGCAGTTCTGTTCTGCCCTGTAGGGTCACTGTGAATCAGAATCAACTTAATGACAACGGGTTTGGTTTTTTGGTTTATGTGTTTTCCTTGAGAAGAGATCTGTAAATTTCATCAGCTTAAACAAGAACACCATTAGGGTAAATACATATTGTAGAGAAACTTGACGTGATAGCATTCTCCTAACTGAAGTTTAAATAATTTTAACTTTAATCTTATTCGTAAATGACTAGTCTAAATTATTTTTCTTCTTTTTCTTGTAACATTTTACAGTGGACAGGTCAAAATCCCAGCAAGTTCGAACCTCTAGTACAATAAGGCGAACCTCTTCTTTGGATACGATAACAGGACCTTACCTCACAGGACAGTGGCCACGGGACCCTCATGTTCACTACCCTTCATGCATGAAAGATAAAGCTACTCAGGTGAGACAAGTGAACCCTAATCTGTGTTTTCACTGTGCAGTTTTTCTGTTTTGATCACAGTAAATGTAGTTCAGAGAAGGAAAGAATTTCTCACAAATTTGAAATGCAGTATATTTATTCAACCAAAGAAGGTCATTTCTTTTAACAAGCCCCAGAATAATTATGTACTGTTGCCTGGGTTTTAAAGGTCTTAACACTATTTAAAATATAATACATAGCATACCAGTTATGGATTACAGGTTTTTGGTTTTTTTTTAGATAATTGATTTCCAAAGAGATTAATTCAGTGAATAGTAACCATATTACAGAACAAGCGTATTTTGAAGAAAGGTTTGTGTAGTGCTTGAATATATTTTATAAACTACTAACATGTAACTAAGGAAATTGATATTAAGGGACTTTTTTGTTCTGTTGAATGCCAAGACTAATAACTTTGAGGGAGAAGAATTTACTCTTTGTCACATCATCTCTATTTGGAAGGATTAACCTAAGTTTTTGATTTGAGGAGCTTTGTCTCCCATGTCAGAAAAAAAAGTTGAGAACACTTTTGTCTTATAGTTATCTGAGTTCTTGACCATACATTTTAAAATGATCAACATTTATCGGCACCATGAAGAATACGTGTAGTGCCACTGTCTCTGTGCCAGCGTCATTTCTGGTGAGAAATCTGACAAAAGCCTGCACGGTTTCCCTCTGAATGTTAGCTTTGGTTTGAGTCTTGCTGCCTTTAAGAGTTTCTGCTTATGTTTCAGTTTGTTAAGCTTGATTATAATATGTCTTGGAGTCTTTCTTTGGAGATCTATATTGAGTGGCATTTGATATACATCTTGGTTATTTATATTCTCTTATTTCATAATTTCTGGGAAGTTCTCTCGGCAGCTAAGCAGCAACACTCTCTGTGTTCTCAGGTGTCTCGCCCTGTTCAGGAACTCCAATTAATAGTAGATTGTTCCTTTTGATAGAGTCCCACATGCTTCTTAATGTTTCTTTATTTTTCTTGTTTCTTTTTTTCTGATTTCTCTTTATAGGTTCTGGAGGCTGTCGCTCTGTCTTCCTACTCAGAAAGTCTATTTTCCATTTGTTCCATTCTGTTTTCTTGACTTTGGATTGAATTTTCTCTCTCTCTGATTTTGTTCTTGATCTGTTTGATTTCAGAGTACAAGTGTTCCATCAGATAGAACAGCTTGCTTAATTTTTCATTTTTCTCTGCTGAATTTTGTACAAGGTCTAGGAGGACTGTGTGCATAATCCTTTTGTATTCACTTTCCATAATTTCAGAAAGGTTTCTTTGGGAAGTTCTTTGGTGTTTTCTTTTGGGGGCCTTCTGAAGCCATGGGTGATTTTTTGGTTATGCTTTTCTCCAGAGTTTGTTGCTTTTGGGGCATCATGTGAGTCAGTAGAGACTGGGAGAGATGCTCTGAGGATCGACTGCAGTAGTTTTTGTAGGCCATCTTAAAATGAAAGGTAAAAGATATCTGACAACTCCCAGAGTCAGTCACGTTTTCAGGTGTACAGGTCTTTCTTCCCAGCTGGCAAAGTGAGCACCTCTATATCCAACCCCAGATGTTACAAACTAGTTCAAAATACAGAAAGGCTACTGCCCAGCTGGCCTCTGCTGTGGGGCCCCAGCCATAGGTGATACTGTGTAGAATACTGCTTACTGCTGGAAAAGGGTTCTCCTCCGGGCAGGCGCTGCCTCCCAGCCTAGGAATTAGGTCCTGCTGAGTCCTCTGTATGAGTATCCACCTCCCAGTGAAACAAGATTGTGCCCCACACAAGCTCCCCACCAGCCTCAGTACAGGCTACTCAATGGCGGAAGCAGAAAGAGAGGCAAAAAGTGCCAAGATGCACAGAGTTTAAAGCCGGGCTCTCAAGATATAGCAATTTGGCAATTTTGCCTGCTGTTCCCACCCACAGTGCATCTGAGATTAGCTACTAGTCAACTCCCAGCTCAGCCCGCCAGCCAAGACAGAGGAAAGAAAAGTTAAAATGGCAAGTTACCTTCAGTATGTGAAAGTGAGCACTCACCAGGAGTAAGGGTCAGCGAAAGAGAGGAGGTTTTCCGGTAGTGGTGTGACGTCCAAATTAACAGCCTCATGCTGTGTTCTAGGGCTCACTGGGTGTCCAGAAGATTCCGTTTAATTATCAGTTCAGGTCTTGGTTTCCAGAGGGATTTAGGGAGACGTGTGTTTACTCTTCCATCTTCACTCCGCTCCCTGAGAAATTTAAAAGAATAAAATACCCACACTAAAATTTTGTAGAAAAGTACCCATTTCTATCAGTTTTGGGTGTAGTAAAATGCCCCTAAGTCATTTCTTACTGAAAGTCTGTGCACTTTATATCATTCTGCAGATAATCATAGTTTGACATATTTTATCACAGAGCATTTAGTTGTTACTGTTTTTAAAGTCAAGCCAAGCCAAGTAGTCAAACAATAAAAAAGTAGCATACGGCAAATATCAAAAATGTTTTCTCTGACTCCACGGTATAATTGTGGTTAGGGCTGTTCACAGATATTCATATTGTTTTATCTTCTGCCATTTGATGGATTGTTCTCTGGCCTTTTAAGTTGAACATGGCCATGAGATTTGCTTTGGAGAAAAGCTTTAAAGAGCTGGTGCATGCTTAGCTGAATTATTGTTTCCCTCTGGCAAGGGGAAACTAGAAGTATATGCCAGTTCTCTGTCCATTTGGATGTGTGAGTGACAGTGACAAGCAAAACTTGCTTAACCATTAGACTCATGTAGTAAGAGCAAGAAAGGAACCTTTGTAGTTTTAAGTCACAGGGACTTGGTGGCTGATGGGTGTACCATAGTATAATTTGATTTATATGACTAATATGGAATAGATGATTCCTTTAATTGGTTTTTATAGGCCTTTTTTAAACATAGTATTTCTTCTCAATTAGAAGCTTTCAGAAGATTGAATTTTATACATAAAATCAACACTATAATAGAATGAAAGAAAAATACTAAATACTAGTAAGTAGTACCAGTAGTGAATACTAAGAAAAATACTGAGTACTAGTAACTGGTACCAGTACTAAGTACCAGGAAGTCCTGTTACTTTTTAATTCTCTTAATTTATTCTTCTTGATCACATTTTGAGTGTCTTTTTAAAGTCATAATAGTTTATTATTGTTTGTCACCATACCTTTATGTTGTATGGCCTGTTACACCTTTAGTTGGTATTTACAGAGACTGCCGTCTTTCTCTGGTACAATTAAAAGTGACTTTCTGTATGTGAATAGTCTTTGTGAGGCAACTTCTCTAACAGGCTTCTGCTGCCTCAGCTTCAAGTCACCTCTTCTGATACTTCCTTAAACTGGAAGACTTGATGGTATTTCCTTCTATAGCTAATTCTAATTGACACGCTTTCCACAAATGAATACATTGTAATTCTAACAAATTAACCACTACTATCTTCTTTCTTCTTTTTGGAACAAAGTTCTAAAATGTTTTAGATTAGATTGATATTCTAATAAAATTATCACTAATGCTTTTTACATGTAGTTTTGAAAAAAGTCCCTTGTATATACATAGAGTTTCTACTTCAGACATCTCCGAAAGTCAGCATCCTGTAACATCTTGTAAAATCTCTGTGCTTTTCTATTTCTGTAAGCATACTTGCTGATGTACATATAAAACCACTTGCCATCAACTTGATTCACCTCGTGGTGACCACATGTGCATCAGGTAGCTCAGCACTTACAGTGGCCAGTTTTTTTAAAGTAGATGCCAGCATCTTTCTGGACTCTTTCTGCTTTATACTGTTGATGTCTTCTTGTGCCACATATCTTAGTCTGAGTTTTCCAGAGGAGCAAAACTAGTGAAGCATACATATGTAAGTATATGTATACAGTGTTTTTATGCTGGTAACATGCACCTGCTATGTTTGTTTGTCAGCTAACCTCTCTCCCGATAGGGTAGTTTCATGAGAACCTATGCCAATTTTTAAAAAATGTTTTTGTTAAAAAAAAAAAAAAAGGCATAGCACACTTATGAAAATACCTTGCAGGGGGAAGATGTGATTGGCAAGCAAATGTGAAAGGAATACATTATTTGCATAAAAATAATTGGAGAAATTTAACTTTAAGGAAATGGCTCATGCTACTGTGAGAAAAATGGTTCTTACGGTTGTGGAGGCTGGAAAGTCCCAAATCCATGGATCAGGCAACAATCTGAAGACCTCTGCTGACTCCCATGGTGGAAGGGGCTGATGAGCTCAACATCTGAAGGTCAGGCAGCAGGCTAGAGGCCTCTGCTGGTCCTAAATTTTTAGGTTAGTGGCAAACCATAGATTTCTGCAGGCTTATGTCCCAAGAACTGGAGGTCAGGTGATGAGAAGAGTTTAGAGTCAAAAAAGAGATAGTTTTTAATGATTGTTACTTGGTAATCAATTTAATAGTATGTATGACTAGTCTGCTCGTCACATTTATTTTTGAATGTTCCTGACTAATCTTGCATGTGTACTTTTGTTAATTTTAGAGTCATTTTGTCAAATTATCCTTTTGCTGTTTTGGATTGTACCCAAACCAAACCCTTTACCATCAAATTGTGTCTGACTCATAGTAACCCTATAGGCCAGAGTAGAACTGCCTCATAGAGTTTCCAAGGACTGCCTGGTGGATTTGAACTGCTGACCTTTTGGTCATCAGATGTAGCACTTAACCCACTATGCCACCAGGGTTTCCTCTGGATTATAAGTAAATACTAATTTACATGTAATGGTCAATTTTACCATATTGAGTCTTATCTGAGAAAGGGTATATATTTTTATTTATTCGGACAGCCTTTATCCTTTGGGAGTGTTGTGTGTGTGTGTGTGTGTGTGTATTTTATTGCACTTTAAGTGGAAGTTAACAATACAAGTCAATTTGTCATAGAAAAACTGCTGTGTCACTGTAACTGTGACACTCTCCCCCTCCCCCAGCACACTCTTTCTTTTCACCTTGTATTTCCCATAGTGGTTCAGCCAGGTCTCATCCTATCCTTCTGCTCTCTCATGTTGCCTCTGGACAGGAGCTGCCTAGTTAGCCTGATGTATCTGATTAGGCCACCCTGTATAAGTATCATTTTATGTCTAATCATTTAGTCTTTGAAGAGCTGGCTTCAGGAATGGTTTCGGTTTGGGATTAAAAGTGTCGGGGGGCCTTGTTTTCCAGGGGCCCTCCAGTCTGTTGGACCATTCTATCTGGTCTGTTTGATAGAGTTTGAGTTCTGTATATCCATTTTTCTCCTGCTACATCAGGGACTGTAAGTTATATTCCTTGACAAGGCAGTAATTAGTGGTGGCCTTGCACCATCTAATTCTTCTGTTCTTATGCTGATGTAATCTCTGGATTATATGGCCCTTTCTGGCTCTTGGACTCATACTTTCCTTATGTCTTTGATGTCTTTCATGTTCCTCTGCTCTAGGTGGGTTGGGACCAATTGCAGCTACTTAGATGGCTGCTTACTAGCTTTAAGACCCCAGATGCCAGTCACTTAAGTGGGATATAGAACATTTTTCTTGAAGAACTTTGTTATGGTAAGTGACCTCGATGTTCCCTGAAACCATGGTCACTAGACATCTGCCTCTGTTACTCTGTCCTCCCAAGTGCTGGGTTATATTTAGAAAACTTCTTAGTTTTTAGTTTGGTACAGCTGTTTGACCTTGCCCTCTACTAGTACTGTCCCTCTCCTTACCTAACCCAGTTACATCTACTGTATAATCAATGATTAATACCCCTCCTTCTCCCTCCCCACCCTTATAGCCACTGAAGACTATGTACTTCTGTTTTTAAACCTTTTCTTCAGTCCTTATGATGTGGTCTCACAGTATTTGTCCTTTTGCAACTGACTGATTTCACTTAGCATAA
This sequence comes from Heterohyrax brucei, assembly GCA_028571685.1. NCBI lineage: Eukaryota > Metazoa > Chordata > Mammalia > Hyracoidea > Procaviidae > Heterohyrax > Heterohyrax brucei. Next base: position 72,029,735 of record CM053147.1, read on the forward strand.
TGCTTTTCAGATTCCTCCATTTTTTCGAGATATAATTTTAAACTTTCTTCATATAAGATCAGCACATTTCTTGTTAGACTTAGATGTAAGTATTTTATCTTTTTAGATTGCTATTGTGATTAGAATCTTTATACTTTTGTTTACATATTTTTACTTTGAATTCTGTTGTCTTTAATAATTTTTTATGTATACATCTCCTGATTTTCCAGATACATGGTTGTACAAATAATAATTCTAATACCTGCTTTCCATTATTTATCCCTCACTATGCCTCGTCCTTCTTTATGTTTGTTTGGAATTGTGCTAATGAACCATGTTAAGTAATGCTTATGGTAGTGAATGACTTGGCCTTGCTCTTGTCTCTAATGGAAATGTATCTGGTTTTCTCGTTGGACATTATATATTGACTTTTGGCTATGAGAAATGCGTTTTGCCTACCTCAAGCACATACATGCTTATTGTACTAGTGGTCTTTTGTGTTCTAATCAGGAATACATCTTTACATGTAGAATGCCTCTTCATCATACATCAAAATGAATAATGCTGTTTTGACCCATAACCTAAACTAGAATGAATTTCTTTAATAGCTTACTTAACATTTGGATCATCATTACATTTCTGGAATAAATACCATTGGTTTATGCAGTTTAAAAAATGATTATATCAAATGAAGTATTTGTTACTATCTTTTTATGATGCTTCAGTATTCAGAAATGAGATTCCAATTTTTTTTCCTATTTCCCATTGTAATCATTAGATTAGTGTTACACTCGCCTCATAAAAAGCTTTTGCAAGATTTCCCTCTGCAGTGCTCTGGCTTGATGTAAATATCAGCTGAATGATTTGTAATTTAGATTTGAAATAATTTTGAAACTAAGTGTCCTAGGGTATTTTTGAATTGTAGTGCTTTAGAAAAGCTTCACTTTCTTCCGTAGCTCTTGGTCTCTTTTTGGATTCTATTTTTTCTTGTTGTGGTTAAATTTTTATCAATTTATTTTCCTAGAAAATAGTTGATTTGATGTGTTTCAGTGTATGTGCATAGAATTTTATGAAGTACTCTTATCATTTTTAATTTCTTCTTTATCAGTGGTTCTGTCTCTTGATTCTAATATTGCATATTTATGATTTCAGTGACTTAATTTACTGGTTATGTAGTATTAAAATTTAAAGGTGTAGCACTTCACTTTTTACCCTTTCCTAAGTCATTGCCTTCTGACTTTATCATTCCATCCATCTTCTTGAAGTGTATATTATATACTCCATCTAGATTCTGGTGATTGATGTTGAATTTCTTTCTAATGTTTCTTACTGTTTGGTAATCTAAGCATCTTTGCCAGGATCATTCTTCTGAGTTCAGCTTTTATTGGTACATAGTATTTCCATTTATCATATTTTTAAGATATTAGAAAATTTGAATTTTGATATCCTTTTTGACACATCAGAGCTTTTTGTTATTTTAATTTTTAATTTCTAAGTGATTAAAATTTCTTTTCCTGGTAAAAATGTATTATCCTGTTAGCCTATGTGGTCTTTAGGAATCTTCTTTGAGGAATTTATTTATTTGAGGCTTAATATGTAATCCATCCCTGGGTGATGCAAATGGTTAAGTGCCAGAAGATTAGTGATTTGAACCCCACCAGAAGTGCCTCAGAAGACAGGCCTGACAACCTGCTCCTGAAAAGTCACAGCCTTCAGAACCATATGGAACAGTTCTGCTCTGCACACATGGGGTCACTGTGAGTGAGAATCCACTTAACTACAACTAGTAATAAAATATAACTTATTTTTTGTTAATGTTTTCTGAGTATTTGAAAATAAAGTATGCATGTTAGGCAGTGTTGAGTTGAGTTTCAACTTGTAGGAACCCCATAAAGACAGAGTAGAACTGCTCTGTAGTGTTTCCTAGGCCGTAATCTTTACAGGAGCAGATCAGGTCTTTGTCCTAAGATACAGTCTTTACTTTTAGATAAAGAATTCAGTATATATCGGTTCAACCTTGTTAATTATATTCAGCTTCTCTGTAGGTTCGTTTGTTTACCTCTGCTTATTCTGTCACAGGCTGGCTGTTTTGAGGCAAAATTTCTGTTAATGTCTGTTTCCGGCATTCATTGTCTTACATGCCTTGATAATATTACTGATGCTTTAACATTTACGTTATTTGCATCTTTCTCATGGCTGGTGTTGTTGTAGAAAGCCTCTTTGTCATAGTATTTTTTTTTCCCTCTGTTTAACATTTCATGATGTGACATATCATTGGGAACTCTGCTTTCTTTTCACTGTTGAAGGGACTTTGGTTCTAGATTAAGACTGCGTGATTTTGGATCTTGACTCACAGTGTTTTCTAGCTTTGTGATATTGAACAAATTGCTTGTGTGCCACAGTTGCCTCACTTGTAAGTGGAACAACATAACAGTGCGTGCCTCATAGGATTGTGGTGAGGATTAAATTGTATTACTGCTGTGAACAGTGACTTCCACATTTATTGTTAATAGTAACAACGGTGACAGTAGTTGCTAATTGCTATTAACCTTTACTAAAAAACCACTAAACATTTACATATTGGCATTGACACTGTAAATTCGTAGCTAGGGGTTAAAAAAATCCAGACTCGCTGCTGCTGGTTCTGATCATAGCAACCCTTTAGGACAGACTAGTTCTGCCGTATAGAGGTTCCAAAGTTGTAGTCTTTGTCCTGCAGAGCTATAAAGGGAGACTTCAAGTGGACATTTCTTCAGTCTTTCCTCCCACCTCTCTCTTGTTTTATTTTCCCCCTTTTGTTTGTTTGGCGTAAACTGTGTATAGCAAGAAAAGTTTGTCATTTTAACCATTTTTAAGTGTACAATTCAATAATAATAATTATATTCACTGTGTTGTGTTACCGTCACCACTGTTCATTTTTCAGAGCTTTGATAACCCCAGACACTCGGTGCCCCTTCAGCATTAATTTGTCCCTCTCTGCTTTCCTTCACCTGCTGGTAAACACTAACCTTTTGTCTTTATGTAATTACCTCTTCTAAATATTTCATGTAAGTGAGATCATACAGTAAAGTGCCCTTTTGTGTCTGACTTAATTTCACGCAGCGTAATTTTTCAAGGTTTATCTCTTGCATGGACTTTTTTTTTTCTTAGTGTTTGTCATTTTTCTTTTTTGTTCTGGTAAATCCTGTTTATTGTTGGAAGTCATTAGCTTTGAGGCATCTTTCTGGGTGTCTTCTACAATATTCCTCTTTATGAGGGAAGATGATATAGTGAACCTTACTGGTTTTTTAAAAATCTGATGGGCAGTTGGGGTGGGAGTAGCTTTTACTGTCAGAGTCCTCTCACTTTACCTGTCAACTCTTTTATTCGTTGTCTCTCTAAAGTTGGTATCAGAGAGATTTGTCTTCTCGTATGTTTAGGAGAAATAGGTAAGAGATTCTGCCTCCCTTTGTCAAGATGATGCTTCTCTTTGATACTGTTTTAAATTAGATTTCAAAATTAAAGTGTAAACATTTTAACATGCCAAAAAACTGCATAAAACAACATTTTAATTTATTTCACTTAATTTTATTGGGTTCAGGTCTGTGATTTCTGTGTCAACCAACATCTTTTCTTAGAAACTTAGTTTTTGTTTATTTTAATTTAGCAAACTTTATACAATGTCAGTTGACTGAAATAAAGTATATGCAATGTTTGCTGTTGAAACTGTATTTAAAATACTCTAACTTTTTATCTCCCTTCCTGAAAAGTACTTCACTGGGGAGGACTTGAATCAGAGGAATGGGTGATGTATCTCAAATGGTGTTGTTAAAGTACCATTGAGTCCGTTGTAACTCTTCATGACCCTGTGTACAACAGAATAAAACACTGCCTGGTCCTGCGTCATTCTCACTTGAGTTGCAACCACAATATCAGTCCATCTCATTGAGAGTCTTCATCTTTTTCACCTCTGCTTTACCAAGCACAATGTCCTTTTCCGGGAACTGATCTTCCTGATAGCAGTGTCCAAAGTATGTGAGACATAGTCTTACTCACCATCCTTGCCTCCAAGGGGCGTTCTGGCTGTATTTTTTTCCAAGACATATTTATTTGTTCTTTTGGCAGTCCATGGTATATTCATATTTTTCACCAAAATTGTAACTCAAAGTCAGCAGTTCTTCTTTAGTCTTCCTTATCTATTGTCCCGCGCTTATGACTGAAACACTATGGCTTGCAACAGCCTTGCTTTGCCTTCAAAGTGACATCTTTTCCTTTTAACACTTGAAAGAAGTCTTGAAACAGATTTGTGCTGTGCAGTGAGTCATTTGGTATCTTGGCTTTTGCTTCCGTGGGCTGCTGTTGTGTATTCAAGTAAAAAGAAATCCATGACAACTTCTTCATTTTGTGTTTATCGTAGTGTTGCTTACTGGCCGTGTAATCTCAAATAATAATAGATATAAAATATAACTATCAATTTTACCATTCTCATCTGAAATTCATTTCCTGGTCTGAAGTCATACTTGATACAACATGGCTTTCACATGCCGTGTGTTGAAGAGCTTGGTGTTGAACTTTATGAGAAGCAGCAATTGCTGAAACATTTTGGGTGTCTTCCTCATGAAATGGAAGCAAGGCTGAATGTTTGTCTTGGCCCCTTCGATTGCCTTCTGTGGCATATCAGGTACTTGAATTATTTTTTATGGGGCCAGTTGTAATAGGCTGTTGAGTAAATGCATAAAGCTTTAGTCTGTCCAGGATCACGTACACTTTTTCCTTCAGCCGTCATCCAGGTAGGAGATAGGACAGTAGTCTTCTAGAGTTGAGCAGGAGACCTGGCACCATTGTGGTTGAGCTCAGCTGCTCACGAAAAAAATCAACAGTTCAAACACACCAGCTGCTCCTTGAAAGCCCTCTAGGGCACTTCTGCTCTGTCATGTAGGGTCACTGTGAGTCAGAACTGACTAAGCGACACCTAACTGAAACAACCCAGGTGAGCAGTCCACACTCAAGTAGTTCTGTTCTTGCCAGCCAAGTTAGTGTAACAAGTAATATTTTTGGCTACTAAACATCTACTGATAAAAAATTTGAATCTATGGTTAAAATACTTAATATGTTATTCACCGATTTTAAATTGAAGCTCTAAAAATTATCAGAACTCAAGATTCTACTTAGTGATTTTTAATAGGTAGCGTGTTGGTTTGGTTCAGATGTAAAAGGCACATAGTGAAGGGCCTTCCATTTACTCCTGCTACTGAGATACTTAGATTTCCTGCTCAGACCGGAAACATATAACAAAATTAACCTATTTTTAATCATCTCTTCTCCAATACCGTTGCCCTAAGTTAAGTTAGCTGTAGGCAAAATTGTGAAATAGCCACTAGCCACTGCCATCAAGTTGATTCCAACTCATAGCAACCCTATAGATCAGAGTGGAACTGCCCATTATAGATTCCAAGGAGCATCTGGCATGTTTGAACTGCCAACCTTTCGGTTTGCAGACATAGTGCTTAACCATTACGCTACCAGGGTTTCCAAAATTGTGAAATAGGTTGTATTTATTGGGGACAGTCATCTTACTCTGGCATCTTGACCTTAAGTGCCGGGTACATTAGTTCTCAATCTTTTATATCTCATAGCCCATTAATTATTTTTTTAAAAGTCCTATGATAGTAATATATAGCATTTTCTGAGAAAGACATTTGTATATTGTAGGCATTAAACCTTATGAACTTAAAAATTAGATTGTATTTTAGGATATAGTATGAGAAAGCAGTATGCTCTTTAAAAATTATGTATGAATGAATGAATGGAATAGGAAATATTACACTAGTAGAAGCATTAGTGATAACAGTTTTCTATGTTGTTGCAATTCTCATAGCTTTTTAAGCAGGTAATGGTAATACCTATCACCCAACTAAAACCCACTGCAATCAAGTCAGTTCTAACTCCTAGTAATCCCATTGGATGTCCAAGGCTGTAAATCTCTATGAAAGCCAGCTGCCACAGCTTTATCCTGTAGAGAAGCTGGTGGTTTTGAACCACCAGCCTTTTGGTTAGCTAACAGTCCAGTGCTTTAACCATTATGTTACCATGGATCATAGTACTTATTGCAAAAAACAGAAACACATTGCCATTGAGTCAACTCTGACTCACAGTGACCATAATAGACAGAGTAGAGCTGCCCTATAAGATTCTAAGGAATTCCTGGTAGATTTGAACTGCTGACTTTTTGGTTAGCAGCTGTAGCACTTAACCACTATGCCACCAGGGTTTCCAGCACTTACCACAGTAAGGATTGAGTAAAACAATCCATGGTACACTTCTAGGATGTACTAGATGTATTAAGTTAGAGGTAAGAATGGTAAGACTTGGTCTTACATACTTAGGACATGGTATCAGGAAGGATCAGTCCCTGGAGACAGACATTATGCTTGGTAAAGTAGCAGATGAGAGAAAAAAAGAAGACTTTTAATGAGATGGATTGGCACAATGACTGCAGCAATTGGCTCAGACATAATAGTGATCATGAGGACTATGCAAGCAGGAGCAGGTCGTATTTTGTTCTGTTGTGCATAGGTTTGCTGTGAGTTGGAAGCAACTCAATGCCACCTAACAACAAAAACAGCAAGTTAGAAAAAGGTATTACAACTAGCATCAGCAGTTAATTATGCATTTATGAACATTAATTCTGAAACAATAGAAGATGGCATACCAATGATAAAATGAGAGAGCTCCAAATGAGCATTCCCAGTAGGTCAGCATTTATTCAGACATCTTGAGACCCCACGCCAGATGCACTGAATCTGTGTCTAAAGAGGAGGATCCTAGAAGAAAGATCACTGCTATTGTTCAGAACATTTCAAAAGCCTTGCCCATAGAGAACCAACAGTGGTTACAGGTCTGTGCAGTGGTCACCAGATGGAGGAGAGTATGAAGAATGCTGTGTTCATTTCAGGGCTGTCAGCTGTGCAGAAGCAGCAGCCAAAGTTAGCAAACTGGAACATATCAGACAGCCTGCTCCTCGAGGTCGTCTGTTTTAGACTCACGAGGCTGCATTCTAAAGATGGTTCCCCCTGTATTCTTGTCCCCTAGATTTCAGTCAAAAACTAGTGTGGTATGGTGGCTAATGGACTTTGCTAGTGCAATTCCAGTTACTGGAACTTAAAATAGGGAGATTAACTTGGATTTTTTGAGTGGGCCCAGTCTAATCACTTGAGCCCTTAGGAGTGGCAGAAGAGAAAGTCAGAGAGATTGGAAGCATAACAAGGGCTTGAGCTGTCTGTGCTGTAGGGGAGACATGAAAAGCATGAGATGAAATCTGGGTAGCCTCTAGGAGCAAAAACTGGCCACTGGTTGATGGCCGGCAACGGAATGAGGACCTTAGTCGTACTTACAATCATAAGAAATTGAATTTGGCTGTCAACTTGAGTAAGCTTAGAAGCTGATTTTCCTCAGGAAGAGCCCAGTCAGCTGACACCTTGGCCTTGTGAAGATGGAACCCAGGAAACAAGCTAAGTCAAATGGGAGTCCTAATTTATGGAGCTGTTGAATAATAAATGTGAGTTGTTTTAAACAGAAAAAGAAAGATTTATTCAGTCAGAAGTAGCTGTTGCATGTCTACTGTGCACTCTTACAAATAACAAGTGGTATTTCAGAGTTACTGGTCCAAGTGTGGAAGAATAGATTTAAATTGTTAGGAGAACTCCTAGCTGTACCCGACATTATTACCTCGTTGATGATACTCGTGCTATCATGTTTGTGCTGTTAGTTTTCATCACCTCAGTGGGTGTTTTTAGAATGTTATGTCATCTGTCAGGTGTGAGAGATTAAACAAAAAGTCAAGAAAAACAGAAGTAATGGTGTATCTCTTGGATAATTCAGGAGAAGCTGTACTCTGGTATGATTGTTGAAGGAACTATTTAAGAGTTGATGTCGTTAGGGAATTACTACTTCTTAAAAACTAAAATTACTCCCAATTTTTTTTACATCTGGAATCAAATTTTTTGAAACCCACAACTAAGCTTCTAAGGTTGTTGGCATATATTATTGCTTTTTCTCAAATTTGCATTTCTTATAGAGTAAAGCAAATTGTTTAGTTATATCATGTCTAGCACAGATGCAGTAGTTGATTTCTGTGGTATTTCCTGTTTTCAAAAATTGCTGATCCAGACATTTACCACTGACATGACCCCAGCCCCACAACCCCACCTTGAGATCTGGAAATAGATATGTAGCTTTAGGACTCTTCTGAAAAAGTTTTCTGGTTAATAATCTGGAAAATCACAGACTATTGCTTGACAGACTTTCACTTAACTGTGTATTGAACACATTAAGGTCTGAAATAGATAATTTTGTACATCTTACTTAAACCCTCTGTAGTAACACTAAGGAGAATCTTGAGTTCTGGTAATTTTTAGAGCTACAGCTTGAAATTGGTGAGTAAAATATTGGTCCTTGCTAAGGATTATTGTGATATTCCTCAGTGAAGAGGCAGTGTTTTACTACATGGCTCATGTTTACATTCTGTAGGTTAATTTCCAAAAGATGTAGTTATATGTAAATTTGTAGTAGACTTTTAGACTGTGAAAAATAAGTCAGTAGTGGTAAGCATTACACCTTGAGTGCAAAATCTATGTCTTACTCATTTTTTTTATTCCCTTAGTCTAATAGTGGTTTAAACTTCAGCTTGTGTCAGAGTCAGCTTGCCAAAACACAAACTGCTGGGCCATTCCTGTACTAGTGTTGTTGTTAGATGTCATTGAGTCGGTTCCAACTCACAGCAATCCTATACTGGTAGGATTTAGTAAATCTGACACTGAGCCTGAGAATTTGTGTTTCTCACAAGTTTCCCAGGTGACACTGACACTGTTTAGCTGAGAAACACAGTTGGAGATTGGTCTAGCACAGTAAGCCCCTAGCATGATATGTAGTTGGAGCTTGATAAAAATTTTGATTATATCACTATCACTGTATTCTTTAAGCTTTTTAAAAACCTCCAGCTGTACATGAAATAAAAATGAAATCATAACCTCTGCATCTTTTTTCCGCTGATTCTTGCCTTTCTGCATTTTTGGCTAACAGCTAGATCAGATGTTTTAACGGTTATTGCTATTTAACAGAAAGGCCAAAGGGTAACTATACTGTCATCATGACCTCTCTGTGCTTCTGAGTAATGCTTCATGAGGACAGACTTTTCAAAATAATCTTTAGGTTAAAAAGGATTTTAAAATTGTTATTCATATAAAGAAAACCAAATTTGTAAAGTACATACTTATAAATAATGAAGAGTTTCGTGTTAACTATTGCCACGTCTTATAGGGTCACTGTGAGTCTTGTTTCCCATTATTAGGTAGTTGTCCTCCATCTTGTGATCTGATGTAATTTTTTGTATGTTGTAAACTGTAATATCTGCTTGTGGTTAATGAGGTAAAGTTAGGTTATGTTAAAGAGAGTTAGGGTGGCATGCAACTCCCTTATTCAGGTCACAATCCAGATGAGATATAAGGGGCGTTTCCTTGGGTTGTGGCCTGCATCACCATTCATCTGATAGGAGACGAAAGGAGAGAGAAACAAGCCGAGAGATAGGGCCCTAACACGAGAAAGTAACAGCAGGCGCATAGCACATACAAGAGCCCTACCCTCAGAAGCTCCTAGGCCAGAGGAAGAGCAGTGACAAGGACCTTCCCCTAGAAGTGACAGAGGAAGAAAAAGCCTTCCCCAGGAGCTGGCACCTGAATTCTGACTTCTGATCTCCTCAGCTTCAAGAGACTGTGAAGGCTATCCACTCTTAAAACTTTTTATAATTTAGTGTCAGTCTGTTATCGTAATTCTTAATTTAAGTATCTTTGATTTTCAACTAATTTCATCTCATTTCTTACCAAGTCTGTTAATACTTTAATATAAGAATATCCATAAGTACCACAAAACAATCAATAATTAATAATATTTCCATAACAAATCATACTGTATAAGCCAAGAATGAACCATACAGAAAAAGAGATTTTAAGTTTTAAGTAACTCTCCATTTTAGATATGATTGAGGTGATTTTGTAAAGCAATTTTTTTTTTTTGGTTTTGCAGTTTTTTTTTAAGAAGTCACTTTAGGTTCTTGCATCTTGAAAGAGTATTTTCTTGCTAGAAGTTAGTTTGAACTGCTTTGAAATTTATAAAAGCAGGAAAGCATACTTAACCGTTGCTAGTTGTGAATAAAGATGTAAAGAACAAAAGTACCCAGTCAGTATTTTAAGCTTTTCAGTTGACCTAGCCCAAATCATCTGTCTCACTGTAGTCACTCTGACACCCTGCAGGCCTGTGCAGTGAGACCTTTCTGTGTGTTTGACTCAGAGAAGCAGTCCTCACAAGGGACATCATCATGGAGCTTGGAGGATGGCCCTGGGGCTGGACTCTGCACAGTTCAGGGAGTGTGAATCAAAAGGGCCTGTCCACATCCTCTTTGCATAAAGTGCATCTTTTTCTTTTTTTTTAACAAACCGCCTTTTTTTTTAACAAACTGCCTTTTTTTTTTGGTCAACAGTCTTAGAGACGGGCTTTGGTTTTGCATTGTTCAGCTGTATGAAAGTTTCCTTTTCTGTTCCCTGGCAGTCTCGTGGAGATAGCTGCAAAGGACCAGTTTCCCATAGTGTAGAATCTGTTATGTTCAGTACAGATTACTGTGGTGAGTTACATTCCAAGTTATGGAGTAGCCTTAGGATGTTTACAAAGTGTGCCTGTAAGATAGATATTCTGGAGTCATGTAAATCAGTGAAAGTTAAACAGCTTGTTAAAAATAAAATTGTGTGTTCATGTGTCTTGAGTTTTTGAAATGCCTGCATGCATTGTGCATAGGCTGGAGGAAGGTAAACGTTTCTAAATTTCTTTGACTGTGGAAGCCATTTGTCATACATACTGACACCCAGGAACAATGTTATGAGGAGCACAGTTTGTAAAATTCTAGTCTAGATTAATAGTGTTCTTTGTAGTTCATTTCCCTAGACTAACTTTATTCCAACTGCTTACCTTGTACCAACTTTGCCACCATTGTTATTAATGGTATCATTTTAATACCATGTTTAATACCATGTAGTAATTGGTAGAATATTCCTTAATCTGTGGACAGAATTACAGGCCATTTAGAAGGTACTGCTTGGTGATATAAAAGTAAAGAATTTACGCTACTTTGTGCTGTTATTTTATTAATTCAAATGGTAAAAATTTCTCAGCTACTAAAATTTAACAAATTAGGTTCAGATGAGTTCACCTCTCTGACTTCACAAATACTGACATAAATGCATTTGATAAGCAAAATAACCGTCTTTTGGTTTTGCTTTGGCTAAGATAACTTATTAAAAATTGTTGATTAAATATATAAAACACTGTTCTCAAGTAGAACTTTCTGTGTTGATGGAAATGTTTCCCATCTGCACCATTGTATATAGCAGCCAGTAGCCACTAGCCACAAATGACTAGTGAGCATATGAAATGTGGCTGTCGTAACTATGAAACTGAATAGTTTAATTTTAATTAAGTAGCCACCTGTGGCTAACAGATGTTGTACTTAATAATGCGGTGTATAGAATATGTTTGTAAACTAGGAATTTTTGTGTGTTTTAAATTGATGTAATAAGGTGAAATTCCTCAATGGGAGGAGTATATATGGAAACTTAAGAGTATCGTGAATATACTTAAACAATTTATATGCATTGAACTCAAATAGTAATGTTGAGATAGAACCCTACCAGTGGTTTTTCACTTTTAAAAAAGACTACATGTATTGACCAGCTTCCTTTAATAAGCATAAGCATTCTTTCTTAGTTTTATCTTTTGTATAATTTATAGTATATTCCAAAATAATCAAATGGGTTTTCATGTTGTTTTAAGAATAATTATATAGAGAGACAGAAGAGATTCTTTGAGACAGGAGACCTCAGATTTAACTCCAGTTACTCGCAAGATGCTCTGCAATATTTGAGGTAGTCACAGAAGCTCTTTGGCTATTGATTTATCTGTAAATTGGGGTTATGATGTATATAAGTGTTTTTTGGAAAAGGTTTAGCCGTAACAATTGAAAATTATTAGTGTTAGAAAAGATGTTATAGCTTAACAGTTATCGAGTAGTCTAAATATTAGTTTTCTGTGGATATACTTTGGCGTTATAAAGGTTATGTTCCTTGATCACATGATTTTTAGCAAGAGTAGTGCTTACACTTGGTAAACCAATAAAATACGAAAATGTGTAAATTCTTTAAAAGTTTGATTATATATAATAAGCTTGTTATATAATTGAATAATTTTAGAATAAGTTGGTCATTAAGGAGATGATACATATTTTAACAACAACAACAAAAACACTGCTTTTGAGTCAGTCCTGACTCCTGATCACCTCATGTGTTGTAGAATAGGACTGCACTCGGTAAGGTTTTCAATGGCTGTAATCCTAAGGAAGTGGGTTGCCAGAACCTTTCTTCATGGTGTCACTTGGTGGATTCAAGCCAACACCCTTTCGGTTAGTAGCTGAGCAGAAACCATTTGTGCCATCCAGAGACCTTGTTAATAGCCAAATCACAGCGCCCATTTGCTCCCTTGATGTAGTGGACCCAAAAAATCTGCTTCCATCAACTTGATTGTGACTCTCGTTATAGTTAGGGAACCTAAATTCTTTTCAGAATAGTTTGTCTTATCTAGGGTTGTATTTAGGAAATTTTAATTACTAATAGTCATTTCTGGAAACCCTGGTGTCATAGTGGTTAAGTGCTACAGCTGCTAACCAAAAGGTTGGCTGTTCGAATCCACCAGGTGCTCCTTGGAAACTCTCTGGAACAGTTCTCCTCTGTCTTGTAGGTTTGCTATGAGTTTGAATTGACTCAGCAGCACTGGATTTAGTTTGGTTTAGTTTAATAGCTGCTTGTAAGACCCTTGGATGCCTTTTATCTTAGCACTTGCCAATGAATGAAATGTGAATTTTTTAACTTTCAATTATCACTAAAAAGCTTCTTCGCTTTCGTAGTGAACTCTTTAAGCAGCTAATTTCTATATTTACACAACTAGCTTTCAGCTTTGCGTATCATCATCTTAGAATATCATTATTTTTAAGAGTTGGTAACAATTTAGTTATCTACAGGCATTTTGTGCTGTGTTAAGTAGAACTACTCTGATTTTTTTTTAAAAGAGCTTATAACAGTAGGTAGATATACAAATATAGCCTGAACATAAAAGATAACTTTTTCTGTATGTAATAAAAAATAAATTTTAAACCCTTTTGTGGTATGTATTTTGGAAATCAATTACGCTTTGCCTGTCTTTAAAATGGTGGGGTTTTTTGTTGTCGTTCTTGTTCCCTTAATTTACATCACCGTAAGACTGGTCTCATACGTTAAAAATGGTATTGTAATACTTTTTTTATGACACAGTTACAAAATGGCCTTGCCACTTTGTTGGCATCATTTGGATTGACCATTTTATGTTCCATTCATGTAAGTGTCTATTAATGGCCAAATAGCTTTAAATGAGATTGTAGGTAAAAAAAATATTGTTTTCTGATATGTACCTGTTGTTTTTGTTTTTAAAGATTCATTATTTTAGTTATGGGTCAGTTTATTTAGCTCATAACTATTTTTAATCTTATTAATTTTAATAATAATTTTTAATTTTGTTTAAATTTTTCATATAAATATGCTTGGCATTTTTCAGAAAAAGATACTCTTGTTAATAATTAACATGTAGGTCACTCTATAATCTGTTGCTTCTGACTATTTGTATTAATCATACTTCTGTCCATTGTATTGAATACAAATATCATTGTGTATTTAGCTTGGCTGTTCTCTTTACAGACATCAGTATGCAAATCTCTTTGAATTCCCTAACTTTAAGTTATTGATGTTGTTGATGTGAAGATCCCAAATATTTTGAGAAAGTGACTTAGAGCCAGCTTAGCTTGGTTATATGACAGAAGTCAGAATATGGTTTTTAAAAAAAACATTTCATGTGCTTTGAAAAATCTCTGTTGACCAATTTTGTTTGAGCACACTGAACTGTCATCTGATGAAAAGACACTTGGCAATTAACAGTGTTTACTGGTACTGGTCCTCTGTATGTGATGAGTCATTTTCCTTTCCCTGCTATCAAGATTTTCTCTGTACTTATGGTTGATTTGGAAAGTTTTCTGCCATTATTTCTTCAAGTTTTTAAGATTTTGTTTTGCTTCTCTCTTGTTTCTCCTAGGTTTTCAATTGCATGCATTGAAAACCGTATTTTTACCCATATAACGTACACCTTCTACATTGTTTGCCAGTTGTATCCTCTACTCTTAAGGTATTTTCGTAAGCACATTACACCAGTTTTTTTGACACGTTGCTGTAAAAAAATTAGCATAGAATGCTTATGAAAATGCCTCCTGGCAGGAAAGCACATATGGCAAACCAACTTAGAAGTTGTTAGATGCATAAAAATACAGTAACATTGTACCATAGGCCCCTGGATTCTTAGTTTTTCTTTTTTCTTTTCCATTCCTCTGGTTTTGTAGACTTTACGCATCTGTCTACAAGTTCACTGATTATTCCAGCATCTCAAATCTGCTGTAGAACACCTAATAAATTTTTCATTTCTGTTACTGTACTTTTTAATTCTAGGATTTTTGTTTGCTTTTTTATAGTTATCTTTTTGTTGACACTCTTTATGTCTCTGTAGTTCTACTTGTCTACTTGTCTTTAATTCTTTAAACATCATTTAACCCTGAACATACAATCACTGCTCTGAAGTCTTTGCTGAATCTAACATGTGAAGGTTCCTAGGTACAGTTTCTGTTGATTGCCTTTTAAAAAAAAATATGGGTCGTACCTTCCTGTTTATTTCCATGTTTCTAATTTTTTGCTGTTGTCGAATACTGGACATGTTAGATAATAAACTTGTAACAATTAGAGATTGTGATTTCCTCCCTATAGGTTGCTGCTATCTTGTCTTGTTTGTAACCTGAGAGAGTAAAATTTATTAAGTCAGTCTTCCCAGCAATGTTTGCCTACTGATGTCTCCACTCAATTATTATTTCTCTCATTTTTCTTTTTAAGCTTGGTTTCCTAAGAGGTCATCGCTGTGTCTCTGTAATGTAATGTTCAGAGATTGGTGAAATATTGTTCAAACACCTCAAGCCAGTAAGGATTCCACTCTCTGCTGATGGATTTGTGTGTGGAATGGAGAACACATTCAGTCCAGGCCTTTTAGAAGTCTGCCCCAGATGTTATTTTCCACCACGTCTTGAGTCCCCTATGCATTTACTGTTCCATTTCTCTGGCCAGGACATATGAGTGGCCTGGATCTATGTCATTCTTTCCTGTGCAGGTGCATAGCCTTTGGTTAACCCAGGATATGTGTTGAAGTTACCAAGTTCTGGGACTGTCTTTGCTTCTAGAACTTTCTGTTAAATCTCAGCTAGTTTGCCAATCAACTGCTTGCCCCAAATTGAACTGAAACCTCACACTAGCAAAGTCATGAACACTCACTCTTCACTTGGTACCAAGATTGGCACCTTAACATACAGTGCTCCATGTATCAAGTGGTCTGCCTCTGGCAAGAGCAGCAAAGGTGCTAGTTTTTAAGACCTGCCCTGCTTCTCGATGAATTACCATGCCAGCAAAGCTAGGTGCAAGGAAAGAGGGGAAGAGGACTACTCTTAGACAAGAACACCACAAATAATGTGCTATTCTTACCTGAAATTCAGTAGGTTTTATTAATAAAGTTTCTCATTTAATTTGTCTGATTTCCTGAGCACTGAAATGGTTTGTTTGAAAATTTATCAATTTTTAGTGTCGCTTTCTGGGGAGAATAATCAAAACTTTTCACTCAATCATATTAGTCATTCCTTTATAAATAGTGTATATTGTGTGTTGCTGTAGTCCAAAGTTTCACTAAATTGTCATAATTTTTGAGAATTTTTTTTTTTTACAACTGAGAAAAACCTGAAAGTTCACTTGTTATTATTCATGTTGTATACATAGATGTGCAGCTGTTTTAGACTAGATAATGTAAACTCAGCTTCCTTTCTCTTTTGCCTCTGCCGGGAGAAAAAGATTTTGTGCATTTGTCTGTAAGGTCAGTTGAAGAAGTTGAGGACTTTCTACATCATTAACAGGAAGCTACTGAATATACAACACAGTCATAGGTAAAATGATGCTAACAGAAGATACCTGGTTCCTTGATGGTTAAGCATTTGGCTGCTAACTAAAATGTTGGCAGTTCCAGTCCACCAGCTATTCCTTGGAAACCCTATAGGGCAGTTCTACTTAGCATTCAAAGATGGCCCCTGAACTGGTATGTGAAAAGGTTTTGAGGTATATTTTACTTATTTATGAGGTCAGCAAGTAAAAACAAAGATCCTTATTTTTTCATACTTTTTTTTTTTCTTTTTTCCTGTAAAGACACCTAGCTGTTGGGCAGAAGAAGGAGCAGAAAAAAGGTCACATCAGCGCTCTGCATCATGGGGGAGTGCTGATCAACTGAAAGAGGTAAATTATTTTGATTTTTGGTCTATAACCTGTTTTGGTCCTAGGAAATGCTTACTTTGTTTCTGAATGTAATGCCAGCCAAGTGCCGTAGTACTGCTATTATATGATCTGCTTTTACCTCTCCCAGAGTTTAAGTTTAGTCTTACCTTTTCTAAATTTTGGTGAAGACTTGAGTTTACTTTTTTTTGTCCTTTATGTAATTTATTAATATTTGTTCAGCTTCAGCCACCAGAATGAAGTCTGATTGTATATAACTTCTCTTTTTCATTTTAATCATTATCGTCTGTTCCATATCATCTCATTTTTGAGGTGTAGCAACCAGAACTGTAGATCATAGCTTGTGCAGTGTTAAGAGACTGTTTTCTGTTTTTATAGCTTATTTATGCTACTCAGCAACATTTTGTTGTTCTTTGGAACCTAGTAGTACAGCGAAACATATGTCTTAATTTAAGGATAGTTTTATGACCCATTTCATAATTAATTTTGAATAGCCTGAAGTATGATATTCCTATACAATAATCTTTTAGATCATTTTCCATGATGGCTGCCTCACCTTTTATCTGTTAAGTTTTATAAAATCTACAGAAACTTAGAGTTTAAAAGTCATCCAGTTCATCCTTAACACATCTTTGAAAATCTAGACATCAAATCTGTATAATGATAATTTTCAGTGAGGGAAGCTTGGTATTTTTCAAGAGAAACAAGTTCGGTTTTAACTGAATGAAAACAAAATCATGGTTTATCAAAATTTGTATGCAGCTAAAGCAGTGGTTCAAGGAAAATTTATACCTTTAAATGTGTATGTTATCAAAAGAGAACTGTCTCAAATCCAAATCAGTTACGTAAGCTTACATTTTAAGAAACTAAAAAAAGATAAATTAGAGGAAGGAAATAATAAATATTAGCACAGACCAGAGAACAGAAAAATATTAGAGCAAAATCAATAAAACGAAAAATTTATTCTTTGAAAAGATCAACAAAGTTGACAAGTCTTTAGTCAGACTGACCAAGAAGGAAAAAAGGACAAAATTAGGAGTAAAGGATACTGCATCACAACCAACCTCACAAAATTTAGGAATCTTATCAGGGAATATTATGAAAACTTTAAACCATCAAATTAAATAACTTAGATGGAATGGACAGTTTCAGAGAAAGATACAAATTACCAAAACTAATGCAAGAAGAAGTAGAAGATAGGAAATAGACTTGTAAAAAATAAAGAAATTGAATTCATAATTTAAACTCTTCCCACAAAGAAAATCCAAAGGCCATATTTCAAGAATCCTGTAAAAATTTTATTATTGTGGGATGATCTGTCTCATTTTTCAGTGTTGTAAGTGTTTGTTCTGTGTATTTAGATACACTTGTATTGGGTGCATAAATATTTACTATTGTTGTGTTCTGCTTATGTATTGAGCCTTTCAGCAATAAATAGTGACCCCCGCCCCCTTGTCCACAGTGGTGGATTTTACATTAAAGTCTGTCTTATCTGAGATTAGTGCTGCCACTCCTGCTCTTCTTTGTGTGTTGTTAGCTTGGTACTTATTTTACCATTCTTTGATTTTCAGTTTGTTCATATCATTGAGTTTAAGGTGTGTTTCTCTAAGAAACGTATAGACAGATCATGTCTTTTGATCCAGAATGTCACTCTCTCTTTATTGGAGCATTCAGTTGGTTTACATGCATTGTAATTATTGACAGGTATGTGTTCATTGCTGTCATTTTGATGCCTTTTTTGTGTGTTGTTTATGTTTTTTGTGTTGCTTGTAATATTCTATTCTGTGTCATTCTTCTTTATGGGTTGACTTTTTTTTTTCAGTGTTGGTTTTGTGTCTCTAGCCATGAGCAATGCAAAAAATACACAGAAAATTTGTTCACAGTTATATCACAAAGATCAAAATACCTAGAAATAAATTTAACAAAAGAACCTTAATATTTATTCACCTAAAACAATACAGTAATGCTGAGGAAAATTAAAGATAATTTAACCAAGTGGAAGAACTTACCTTGTTCATAGGTTGCAAGACTCAATATTATGGTGTTATTAGTAAGACGATAATTCTCCTTAAATGGATGTATGGATTGAATGCAGTTCCTATTACAGCCCCATCTGTGGTAGATTTTATTAAAATTTGATATTCAGATTGTAAAATTTATGTAGAAGTACAAAGGCTTAGAAGAGTGAGCATTTTCAAAAACATGAAAAAAATTGGGAACTTAAATTACACTATTTCAGTATTTGCTATAGTCTGCATTAATGAACATAGTAAAGTAGTAGCTTAAAGGTAGACATACAGATAAATAGAATTTTAAGTCTAAGAATAAATTTTTATATTTATGGTCAGTTGATTTTCTATAAAGGTACCAACACAGTTCGTTTGGAAAGGACCATCTTTTCAACAGTTGGTGCTGGAATAATTGACTATCCGTGTCTAAGAAAAGAAATTTAAATCATTAACTCCCACCACATAAGAAAATTAACTCCAAATGGATTAGAGTCCTAAATGTAAACTCTAAAATTATAAAAGGTATAGAGATCTTGTATTAGGCAAGGCATTTTTTATGTGCAACACTAAAAGATCCATAAAAGGGAAAAACAATAACTTTATTAAAGTGAATAACTTTTAGCCTTCAAAAAAAATTTTTTGAGACTATGGAAAGAGGGCAGAGTCAAGATAACAGACTAAACACATGTCTCCCTAAATCCCTCTGGAAACTAAGAACTGAAGTGATAGCTAAATGGAGCCTTCTGGACACCAGGTAAGCCCTAGGACACGGCATAGGGCTGTTAATTTGGGCTTCATACCACTGAATGGAAAATTTCTGCTATTTCGCTGACCCCCGCTCTCGGTGAGTGCTGGCTTTCATGCATCAAGGGTAACTTGCCATTTTAACTTTTTTTTCTCTGTTTTGGCTGGTGGGCAGAGCTGAGACTTGACTGATAGCTGGTCACGGGTGCATCACTGGTGAGATCGGCAGGCAAAATTGCCACACTTTGACAGCCTAGCTTTGGACTCTGTGCATCTTGGCACCTTTGGCCTCTCTTTCTGCCTCTGCCATTGAGTGGCCTGTGCTGTGGCAGGCAGGGAGCTTATGCGGGACGCCATCTTGCTCCACTGGGAAGCAGATATACCCATACAGAGACCTCAGCAGGACCTAATTCCTAGGCTGGGAGGCAGCGCCTGGCTGGAGGACAGTGCTTTTCTGGCAGAAAAGCAGTATCCTATACAGTGTTGCCTACGGCTGGGGTCTTGCAGCAGAGGCCAGCAGGGCAGTAGCTTTTCTGTATTTTGAACTAGTTTATAGCATCTAGAGTTGGATATAGAGGTGCTCACTTTGCCAGCTGGGAAGAAGAACCTGTACAGCTGAAAACCTGACTGACTTTGTATGTTGTCAGATGTCTTTTACCTTTCATTTTAAGATGGCCTAGGAATCGGATCTGACTCGACGGCACTTGGCTTTGGCTAGAGAAACTACTGCGGTCCATCCATATGGCATCTCTCCCAGCCTCTATTGACTCACGTGATGCCTAAAAAGCAATAAACTCTGGATAAAAGTGTAACCAAGAAATCACTCATGGTTTCAGAAGGCCTCCAAAAGAACACTAAAAAACTTCCAAGACAAAGAAACCTTTCTGAAAAATGGAAGGTGAATACAAAAGGATTATGCACACAGCCCTCCTAGACCTTGTACAAAATTGAGCAGAGCAAAATGAAAAATTAAGCAAGCTTTCGATCTGATGGAACACCAGTACTCTGACATCCAACAGATCAAGAACAAAATCAGAGAGGTAGAAACTTTAATTCAAAGCCAAGAAAACAGAATGGTACAAATGGAAAATAGACTTTGTGACTTGGAAGACAGAGCGATGGACTCCAGCATCTATGAAGAAAAATCAGAAGAAAAAAAAAAAACAAGAAAAATGAAAGAAACATTAAAAAGCATGTGGGACTCTATCAAGAGGAACAATCTACGATTAATTGGAGTTCCTCAAAAGGACGAGACAACTGAGAACACAGAGAGTGTTGTTGCTGAGCTGACAGAGAACTTCCCAGAAATTATGAAAGAAGAGAATATAGATATCCAAGATGTATATTGAATGCCACTCAATATAGATCTCAAAAGAAAGACTCCAAGACGTATTATAATCAACGTTAACAAAATATAAGGAGGAACTCTTAAAGGCAGTAAGACACAAACCAAAGCTAACACTCAGAGGGAAACCGTGTAAGGTTTCATTGGATTTATCAGAAACAGTGCTGGCATGGAGACAGTGGCATGATACATTCAAAGCCTTGAAGGGGAAGAACTTCCACCAAGAATTATATATCCTGCAAAACTATCTTTCAAGCATAAAAATGAAATTTTAAGACATTGGCAGATAAAAAAACAGAAACTCAGAGACTTTGTAAAAATCAAACTAAAGCTACAAGAAATACTGAAAGAATCTCTTGGCTTAGAAGAACAAAGCCACTAGCTGTATATTTCAGAAACAAACACAGGACACATGACCCAGAAACTTACTGACTTAGGGAAGGCTCCAAACTCAATCAAAGCTATAATGGTGAAAGAAACGATCCAGTGATCATATCATGAAAACTATGATGTCATCATTTTAAAAAGAGGGATGTACTACAGTCATTATAGTCCTTCCAGATGGAGAAGAAGTTAATAAGACTGGCAGTAATTGAAATTGGGTTTATACATAGTTTATTAAGGGGGATCACAGGGGCAACCATAAAGCACAATAAAGATGTAATGTGTCAAATCAGGAAACATAGTATAGGAGTCTCAAAAACCACAAAACCAACCCTGAAAAAGGTGAAAAATCAACTCACAAAGAAGAATGTCCCAGAGCAGATTAATAAGAACGACAGAGAAAACATCAACACAAAGATAAACATATCACAATGGCAGCACTAAACACACACCTATCAATAATTATATTGAATGTGAATGTACTGAACGCTCCCATAAAACATGACCCGTCTATATGTTGCCTACAAGAAACTCACCTCAGACTTAAAGATATGAACGAACTCAAAATTAAAGGACGGAAGAATATATATCAAGCTAACAATACACAAAATAGAGCAGGTGTGGCAATTCTAATCTCAGATAAAATAGATGATTTTAATGTAAAATCTACCATTGTGGGCAAGGATGGCTACTATTTATGCTCAAAGGTTCAGTACACAAGCAGAACTTAAGAATATTAAATATTTACGCACCTAATATTAGAGCACCCAAATACATCAAAGATACTCTGACTACATTCAAAAATGAGATAGGTCACTCCACAATAATAGTGGGAGACTTTGACACTCCACTCTCAATATTGGACAGATCATCTAGAAAAAGACTCAGTAAAGTCACAGAAGACCTTATTGCCACAATTAACCAACTAGACCTCACTGACATATACAGAACTTTCTGTTCATCAGTGGACAACTACACCTTCTCCAATGGTAAAGAACAACAGTGATTTTAGGAAACATCTCATAACCTGGTTTCAGTTGGAGGACATTATGCAGAGTGAAAGTGGTCAGCGACCAAAGGACCAATATTATATGAGACCTCTACGGTGAGAACTTAAAAATAGACTCATGCATAGAAGAAAAGACTCTTTGATGGCTGCAAGGGTGAGGTGGAAGGTTGGGAGGGAGAATGGGGGTGGGTTTAAATTAGGTAGTTTATAGCAGTTTGGTTGGGTGAAATCTGACAGCACACATTAGAAAGATCAATATTAACTGGACTTCAACATAAGATGATTACTCCTCCCATCTTAACCGTATATTGAAAGGATAGAGTAGCTGGGGTGGGGGGCTGGGGACCATCCTCTCAGGGAAAATTGAGGCCAATTGGCACAACTCGCATTTTACTAAGAGAGCTTCTGTATCCCACATTGGTAAGCGGCGTCTGGGGTCTTAAAAGCTGCCAAACTGCCATCTGAAGGTACAGCATATGGTTCCAACTCAGCAGGAACAGATGATCACCAAGGACCAAAACGACATGGGGGAAAGAGACCCCTGATAACAGAGAGATCCACGTGAGTGAGTGACTACATTGACTTGTGACCAGAAGAACCAGATGATGCCCGGCTACCACTAGTGATAGCTGTGGTAGACCTCCCAAAGTTGAGTCTCACTGGCAACACAAGAATAAAAAGGGATACACCCAGAGGTCTCCACTAAAAGACTGCAGATGATGGTCTGGGGGCATTGGTGTTCCCCTGAGAGCGTGGTCTCTGGCCCTGATGCTGCTCCTGTCCATAAATCATAATGGAGGTCAACTTTTCAGACAGGAATGGATTAGACTTGGCAACACAGAATGACCGTATCGTATGTACACTTTATGATTCTGTGCATCTATAGGATGTCATCCTACTGACCTCTTACTTGAGGTAGGGAGTAGGCGGAGAGGAAGGGATAGGAGATTGTTGGGAGGATAAGACATGTATGGAACAGAGAGGAAGAGTGTCCTGTCACTGCGCAGAAAGAGCAGTCGGAGCTACATCTAGGTGGGTATAAATATTTATATGGGAATGTGCATCTTTACTCAATCCAAAGAGAGAATGAAAAGACAAGCCCCACGTGGGAGAAGTTTTGCAAATCATATATATGATAAAGAACTTGTATCCAGAATATATAAAGAACTTACAAGAGTTAGTGTGTATGCATGTGATATATATGTCTTCATACGAATAAACACAAAAATTGGTGTTTCACTGGCGATGACATATGAATAGCAGTGACTCCAGGATACGCAACATCAGTAGTCATTAGAGAATTGCAAATTAAAATCACAGTGAGATACTGCTACACATTCACTACAATGTCTGTAGGTTTAAAAGACCAAAAAGGAAAAAGAAATGCCATTGAGTCAATTCTGACTCATAGTGTCTCTCTACAGACAATACCAAATGTTAACAAGGACGTAGAGGATCTGGAACCTTCAAATATAGTTGGGAATGTAAAAATATAAAATGGCACAATCAGTTTAGAAAACAGTTTGTCTATTTCTTTAAAAGGGCTAAACAGAAACTCTGTTATTGTTGTTAGGTGCTGTGGAATCAATTTTCAACTTATAGCAACCAAATTGAGCAAAACTGCCCCATAGGACAGGAGCAGGCTGCCAGGTCTGGTCTTCTGCAGAGGTGCTGAGTGAATGTGAACTGCTGATCTTTTAGTTAGTATTTAAATGCACCAGCAGGGCTCTTTGAAACTTTACTGAGCCTAAAACTTGTTGCTGTTGAGTTGATTCTGAGAATTGCCTGACAGGATTTCCAAGGCTGTGATTTTTATGGAAGCAGAGTACCACATCGTTCTCCTTTCAAGTGGCTAGTAGATTTGAACTGCTGACCTTTCAGTTAGTAGTAAAATACTTAACCACTGTGACACCATGCAACCCAGCAGTTCCATTCCTAAGAATCTGTACAAGAAAAAGGAAAAGTATATGTGCATTGAGACTTGTATAAGAACATTAATATCATAGTAGTTGTCTCAGGCTAGATTCTCTAGAGGAGAAAACCTGTGAAGTGTGGAACACAGAGAAGGACAAGGGGTGGAGGAGAGAGAAAAATTTATCTCAAGGAAATGACTCATGCAGTTTTAGAGGCTGGTAAGTCCCAAATCCATGGGTCAGGTACTAGGCTAGAAGCTTCTCCTGACTCACATAGCTGCAGACACAGACCAGACCCACTGCCATCGAGTAAATTGCAACTCATAGCAACCTTACAGGATAGAGTAGAACTGCCCCATAGAATTTCCAAGGAGCACCTGGCAGATTTGAACTGCTGACTTTTTGGTTAGCAGTCATAGCACTGGAAGCCAGATGATGATGCACCAGATAGATCATTTGCAATGTATGCTGGAGACAGGGCACACCCCCAAGGAAACTCATTGACTGCTCACAGCAGATCTCATCATAGAATTGATTACATATTGTATAACTGCTAAAGTATATCATGATATAACTGCTCAACTACTTCATAACTGTCAAACCACTTGATAATCATGACCCAGTCAAGTTGACACTCAGCTGTAACCACCATAGTAATGAAAACCATGTAAGATACAAATAACCCAATTAAGAAACGAGATCGGAGTCATTACAACAGACCCAGCTGAAATAAAAAATGTCATAACAGAATAGTATGAAAGACTGTACTCTTAACAGGTTTGAAAACCTAGGGAAAATGGACAGATTTCTAGATTCATATGACTCACCAAGATTATCACAAGGGGAAGTAGATCAACTTAATAAATCTGTCACAAAGGAAGAGATTGAAGAAGTCATCAAAAATCTACCAACCAAAAAAAGTCCTGGCCCAGATGGCTTCAACAGAGAATTCTACCAAACATGTAGAGAAGAGTTAACTCTGATACTGTTGAGGCTATTTTACATCGTAGAAAGGGATGGAATACTCCCAAATTCATTCTGTGAAGCCAGCATAACATTGATACCAAAGCCAGGGAAAGATCCCACAAAAAAAAGAAAATTACCAACCAGTATCACTCATGCACCCAGATGCAAAAATCTTCACCAAAATTCTAGCCAATAGAATTCAACAGCATGTAAAAAAAAATCGTGATGAAGTTGGATTCATTCCAGGGACACAAGGCTGGTTCAACATCAGAAAAACAATTAATGTAATCAACCACATTAATAACACAAAAGATAAGAACCACCTGATTTTGTCAATTGGTACAGAAAAGGCATTTGACAAAGTTCAACACCCTTTCATGCTTAAAACTCTCAGAAAAATAGGTATAGAGGGGAAATTCCTCAACACAATCAGTAGCATCTGCACAAAGCCAACTGCCTTCATCATCCTGAATGGTGAAAGACTGAAAGAATTCCCTTTGAGAACGGGAACTAGACAAGGATGACCACTCTTACCACTTCTGTTCTACATTGTGCTAGAAGTTCTAGCCAGAGCAGTTAGACAAGACAAGGAAATAAAGGACATCCATATCAGCCATGAAGAAGTAAAAATCTCCCTGTTTGCAGATGATATGATTGTTTATACAGAGAATCCAAAGGAATTCATAATTTAACTGCTGGAACTAATAGAGGAGTTTAGCAAAGTAACAGGATACAAGATAAAACGTAAGTAAATCAGTAGGATTCCTTTATAAACCACCAGTGAGATTATTAAAGAAGAAATCATCAAATCAATCCCGTTTACTATAGCCCCCAAGAAGATCAAACACCTAGCAATAAATTTAACTAGAGAAATAAGAGGTCTTTACAAAGAGAACTACAAGACCTTACTACAAGAAACTAAAAAAGTAATTTACCCTGCTCATGGATAAGAAGACTCAACATTGTGAAAATGTCTGTTTTACCCAAAGCAGTCTACTTATATAATGCAATCCCAATACAAATCCCAGCGACATTTTTTAATGAGATGGAGAAACAAATCATCAACTTTGTTTGGAATGGGAAGAAGCCCTGTGTAAGTATAGCACTACTGAAGAAGAACACACTGGAGGCCTCTCAGTACTTGACTTTAGAACTTATTACACTGTAACAGTAGTCAAAACAGCCTGGTACTGGTATAAAAGGAACATACAGACCAAAGAAACAGAATTGAGACTCCAGAGATGCCACCATCCTCCTATGAACATTTGATATTTGACAAAGGCCCCAAGATTTTAAACTAGGGTAAGAATGGTCTCTTTAACAAATGGTGCTGGCAAAAGTGGATATCCATCTGCAAAAAAATTGAAACAAGACCCATATCTCACACCTTATACAAAAAACAACTCAAATTGGATAAGACTTAAATATAAAATCTAAAATAATAAAGCTCATCCAAGATAAAATAGGATCAACAATGGAAGTTTTAATACACAATGTAGACAGATTTCAAAATCTGACAAAGCACATTCAACAGAAGAGAAAATAGATAAATGGGAACTACTAAGAATCAAACACTTTTGTTCATCCAAAGCCTTCGTCAAAAGAAATAAAAGACCACCTATAGAACTGGAAAAAATATCTGGCAACTCTATGTCAGAGCGACGTCTGTTCTCCATAATGTACAAGTTATTACAAATATCAACGAGAAAAAGATAAACAGTCCAGTAAGCACATGTAGAATTCCTCACGATCATTAGCTATTAAATTCAAATCAAAACTACAATGAGATATCATCTCACCCCAACAAGGTTGGCCATGATCCAAAAAACACAAAACAACAAATGCTGGAGAGGCTATGGAGAAAGTGGAACTCTTTTACACTGCTGGTGGGATCGCAAAATAGTACAGCCTCTTTGGAAAACAGTCTGGCACTTCCTTAAAAAGCTGGAGATAGATACACCATTTGATCCTGTAATTCCACTGCTCGGAATTTATCCTTCAGAAACAAAGGTTGTCATGTGAACAGACACAAATGTTTGTTGCAGCACAGTCCACAATAGCAAAAAGTTGGAATCAACCCTGATGCCCATCAGCAGATGAATGGATAAGCAAACTAGAGTACATATACTCAGTGGAATACTATGCTGTGATAAAAAACAAGGGCAATTTTAGAAAACATCTCCTAACATGGTCTCATTTGAAAGAAACCATGCTGAGTGAAATCAGTCGGTGTCAAAAGGACAAATTTTATGTGAGACCCCTGTAATAAAGACTTAACAAGAGAATTATCCACCAAAGAAAATGACTGTGTTGGCTACATGGGTGATTGGTGGACTGAGGGTTTATCATAGGTGAGATAATTGATAGACGTGAGAAATTTTATTGTTTTACTGTAATTAATAAAAAATAAAAAAGTTAAAAAAATCATCTGAAATGAGTCCAAAATATTTTACTATCTCAAGGATCAGTCAAATTTTTGTGGTAAAAAGTGAGATAGTGAACATTTTAGTTTTTGTGGGTTGTATGATCTCTGTTTTAACTGTTAAGCTGCCAGTGTAGTGTGAAAATGGCTACAGACAATACTTAAAGGAATGAATGTGGCTCTGTTCCAGTAACATTTTGTTTTTAAAAAACTTGTAGGCTAGATGTGACCTGCAGATCCCTGTTAAGTGAAAGAAGCTGGATCAGTGAGAGTACATATTGTATGGCTTTATTTTTATGAGAATGCCAGAAAAGGTCAATTTATACAGTAAAAGCAGATCATTGGTTGCCTGTGACTCGGAATAGAGGTTAGGAAAATGGTGACTGACTACAAATAAACTGACTCAAAGGAACTTGAGAGGATGATGATAAAGTTGGACAAGCTAGATTGTGATGATTCTTAACTCTACAAATTAAGACTTACAAAGTTTGTGGTAACAACTGATGAAAGATAAGAAATGTAAAGTATACCTCAGTAAAGCTGTAAAAAGAATAAGAGAGGAAAAGAAAAAGGAATAGGTGCAAAAGACCAGTGCATTTTTATGGTGGGCATCCTACTGGTATAGTGGTTAAGTACTACAGCTGTTAACCAAAATGTTGGCAGTTCAGATCCACCAGGCCCTCTTTAGAAACTCTGTGGGGCAGTTCTCCTCTGTCCTATAGGTTTGCTATGAGTCTTGATGGCAGTGTTTTTTTTGTTTTGTTTTTAGTGTTACTGCGTTTGTTGATGGAGTAGCATCAGATGGATAAGATTATATGGTCAGTATTATATCAAGCATTTAGAGTTTAAAAGAAACAGTAGATATAGAGTCTAATTATGTGTTAGGAAAAGCAACTAAAACTTTTAAAGAACAATCACAAAAGGACTTTACATTAACTCCCACTGTCCTTCCAAAAACCACACAGAGAAGCTCTCCTCTTGGCCTACAGTGAAAAATTAGAACAATTGCATTATTTTTCTGATCACTTTAGGTAAATGTCTATGTCCCTTGTAAGTTAGCAAGTGTTGTCTAGTGTTTTATGATAGTCAAAGCTTCTAACTTCTTTCATGCTTATAGCTATTTCCCTTCTCCCAGTGGGGGCCTACTGTAGCAATGACAGGTCATTGTCATGGTTAAGAGATTGTGGAGGCTTTTACTATTCCTTATGCACCTCCTCCCTAACTCCATAGCTGCTATTTGTGACTCATCTGGAGTTGAAGCTTGGGGAGAGAGGGAGAGAGAACAGAAATAGAAATTCCTACTTTACTCGTACTATTACAAGATGCCTTTACATTCTCTGGGCTTGACAAATTTTTAATGCTTGACTTTGTTTTATGGGATATTTTTATGAGTTTTTTCATGCTCTTCTATTACTAGATGTCTCTTACCTATAATTCTGTCTGTCTGGGTCAAGGATTTCCGTCTTTTCTCCTTAGCTTTTAGGATTCTGGAAATAACCTTTAGGTTCCCAGCTGTTGAGCACTGTTCATCCTTCTCGCCAGTCCTTCCTGATGGCTTTCATGTTCGAATTTCCCAAAAGGCTAATGGAAACCCATAACACATTTTTCGTTTGATAAATTACTGGCAGTTGAGACTAACTCTGATGTAACAACAAAACTCTATTATCCTAACTGCTGTGACAGAGATCACAATAGAGAGTCATGGACAGAACTGGAAAAAAATTGCAGAACAGAAGTCTCACTCACAAAAGAAGACCAGACTGGTCTGTTAGAGACTGGAGAGATCCCAAGAGTATATAGAGAGTATGGCTCTGGAAACCCTTTTAATTCAGTACTGAGGTCATTCCTCAGGTTCACCTTTCAGATGAAGATTAGAGAGGCCCATAAAGCAAATCAAAATTAATGGGCACACCAGCCCAAGGTCAAGGATGGGAATCCGGCTGAAGGCGATAGGAAAGCTGGTAATGGGGAATCCAAGGTTTTAAGAAGGGGAAAATGTTGACGTGTCGTAGGCTTGGCAGCTGGTGTCGCAGAACAATATGTATATTGATTATTTAATGAGAAACTTATTTGCCTGTAAACCTTCTTCTAAAGTACAATAAATACATCTGTTGGTCCCGTAATCTTCAGAGCAAATGAGGATGAGGAAAACCAAGGATGCAGGGAAAATACTAGTCCAGAAGACTGACAGACTGCATGAACCACAGACTGCAGGCAGCTCGAGCCCAGAGGAACTAGGTGGTGTCTGGCCACACCACCAACTGCTGTGACAGGGATCACAGTGGGAAGTTCTAGACAGAATGGAACAAAAAGGTAAAATTCACAAAAGGACATCAGGCTTGCTGGCCTGATGGAGACGGGGAGTGGGGGGGCACCGCTGAATCTGCGGCCCGGAACATTCTGCTGAGTTAGAAATAAGCCACTCCTTTCAGCCAAGGGTTGGACAGGCCTGTGAGGAAGACAATGGCACGTTTAGGGAGCAGGCTTTTTGGTTCAGAAGGGTGTGCAGGCCAGGTGGACAACAACGGCCCAAAGCAAAGATCAGAAGGCAGGGACAGGAGATCTGGATGAATGGACATGGGGAAGTCAGGGTGTTAAAAGAAAAAAAAAAGTGGTCAGTGGAAGAGTGCTGGCATATTGCTGGGATTGCGACCAGTGCCACAGGGCAATTTGTGTATGTGTATTTGAATGGAAAACTAGTTTGGGCTATAAAGTTGCACCTAAAACACACTGGAAGAGGGGAGGAAAGAAAAAAAAAGAGAGAGAAGAAACTCATCTTCCTAGCTATCCCTTTTCAGTGTCAACAAGTGGAAGTTAAATACCAGTCTATCATGCTCCTTGTTTGTAAGGAAAAAATTCCAAGTTGTTCCATTAAAATTCCTCTTCCTTGATTTGAGGTAAAGGAAGTTATGCACCCTTTCAAGTCTCAGATTTGATTTTATGCTACTTAAAACCTAATAAGGCAGCCTGTTACTGTTTCATGGATGCTGAGAGAAGATGTGAGACTCCTGGTTTAGAGAGAAAGGACTTTATTATTCACGGCAAGTATCAAGAACATCATCTTTGTATCAGGTCCTCTTGGCCCCAAGTCCCACAGGAGTGATGCAGAAGATCCAGATGGATGCTTGCATTCACAATAGATCATGTTACAAGAGAGTAACCCTGAGCTTGAGGAATACACTGCTTTAAAGTAAGCAGTAGGCAAGCATGCTGCCAGTCCCAGAGGTTGCATGCTGCCAACACACTTTAGAAATGGCTCAGATGAGGAAAATGTTTAAGGCCTTGTATTCTTGCATACCTAACAAGATGTGTAAGAGCTTGAGAAACCCACAGAAGAATGTTTCAAAACACACTTTACTTCTTCTCTCAGTCAAGTCTTTAGCTAGACACTTATACACAGTATGGGTGAGGAGTTCAAGACTCGGCTGATGATTATTCTCTACCTACTTTAAAGTTTTTTGTGCTCATATTTTTAGAATGTAGCATCTGTTACCTTTATGCCATAGTAAATGTCGTGTTTTAACATTATAGCAGTTAAAACAGAAAATTAAGCCAATTTAAGAATAATTGACAGATACAGTAAAGTTTTATCTGGAATAATTGTGAGGAGATATGAAAAATGGGACAAAATGAAAAGCAACTACTTTGAAATGAACTTGAGCCAGATATTGTTGAAGAATGATCAAAGATTGGAATTAGTAGTTTGGGGATGATGAATAGCTTAGAAGTATGCAGTGTTCTAATGTCCATGGCCATTGAGTTGTTTGAAACTCATACTGATCCTGTGGGACAGAGTAGAACTGCCCCTTAGGGTTTCCAGGGCTCTAAGCAGACTGACAACTTTCCTCTAGCAGAGTGGCTGTTGAGTTTGAACAGCATGGTTTTTGTTATGCACCCAAGGACTTAACCACTACAGCACCAGGACTTTGTTGGGAGTAAGTGAAGGGAATTAGTGGGAAATAGATAGACTAGTAGATGCTTAAAATGTAAATTTGATTACCTTCCCCCCATTTCCCATGCTTAGAATTCTTTTTGTAATGGCTTCTTATTACACTTAAACTAATACCAAATCTTAAGTGGCCCCCTGCCATGTTTTCACCCCTGCTTCCCCTCCAGCTGAGTCTCTGATTAGTCTTCCTTTCCAACTCTGTTGGATTTTTTTTTTCATACCAAGCTCTTTTTTTAATCTTGCCTTTTGTGTGTGCAGCTTCCTCTCTGCCTGAAATGTTCTTCTTACTTGGCATGTGTTTAATTTCTGCGCCTTCTCTGATATCCACCACCCCAGCTTAGGTTACACATTCCTCCTAGTACTGGAGTGTTATACTTTTTTTTTTAGTATGCTTATCACAGCAGTACTGTGTGGTTGTATTAATGTCTTTATTTGTGTGATTGTTTTAATGTCTTCTTTCCACCTGAAGCTGTAAGCTCTAGTCTGGCAGAGAATGTAATTGTTTTTTTAACCTTTTCTGGCAACTAGCACAGTGCTTGGCACAGAGAATGGACCCAATAGGTATTTGTTGAATGAATGGAAGGAAGGAAGACAGTGAAGGGTAGGTACCCTTGGAGCAATCAGAAAAGGAAAGGATTCACAATACAAATGGAAGAATGTACTACAGTAGCGATGGAATAATGAAAACAATAGATACAGAGATATGGGAAGCGATGACTTGAGAACATAAAAGGGAGATTCCTGTCTATAGGAATAGCATTGAGGATGGACATGGAATCAACATAGTGTTTCCATGCACCCCTGAAAAAAATGAGAGTAGAAAGGAGCCAAAAGAAGAAAGTCAAGAATCTGAGGTACAGTAACCATTCAGTATAGTGTAATTCAAATTGACCTTAATCAGCAGTAAATATGTCACAACCTTGTATGCTGCATGTGTGTAAAATTTGTATACACACATTTATGCATAAAACTGAAACTGAAGTTCTATAAAATAGTGTTTAACCTTTAATACCTACGATGAACTTTGATATTTTCACTTCCATTTAAAAGAAAATACAGGTTATGAATCAGTAAATCCATTTTATGATCCAGTACCAGGGTAGCAATCAGCATTTTGAAAAATACTTTTGTAATGGTTCCAGATTTAGGTTTCTTCTTTGTCCACATTGAGGTTTTCATTTAATTATATACTTACTCATTCAGAAATACTTGTGTAGGCATCTGTAGTGAATGTGAGATTCAGAGCTGAATGATGATGGTGATCAGCTTTTCTCAAGAAGTGTTTAGTCTATTAGGGAGGAGCATGGGCAGATGAGCCTCTAAGCAAGGTAAGCACAGTACTTACCTAGTTTGCCAGATTGCTAGTGAACAGTATTACATTTTTTCACCACATCAGAGGTTCTGCTTCTAGATATGGCTGGCGTCTCTCTTTCCCAACCCCACAGCACCTTCCTACAGAATCAAAGCTTGTTTTTGAATTTACAGTCCCGCACAGGGGCTGAAGACCCATTAAGCAAGGTAAGTACTGGCTTACTTGTGCTTACTTACAAATCTGTAGTTATTAATTTCACAACAGATTGTCTGGGAAGCAAGATCAATACTGTGCTTACCTTACCTATTGGATAATCAGGCCCTGGGGAGGAGAGTTAAGACAACTGACACACCTGTCATACAGACAGAATATAATAGGTGGGGTGAGAGACAGTGTGTTGTAAGAATTCAAAAGTAAGAGATAATACCTCTCTTAGGGACTCTAGTGAATGCTTCATGTAAGTGCATTGAGTTGGATCTTAAAAGCTGAGTATAATTTAAACAAATAGACACAGATGGTAAGGAAATGAGTACACCTGCAGGAACAGTATAAGCAGTGGTTAGTTTCTAATACATCACAGAGATACTGGAAATTTTAAAGTATTTTCATAATTTCAGAAAATATGAAATCAAGTATTACTTGATCTCTCTTGTATCATTTTGCATCTTTAACACTATTTTTGGTTATCATGTAGATGAGTTGAACAAGAATAAGTTTACTCTTCTTAAGTCCTTAATTGGAAAGGAGGAAAAATCCTGTGTTGCTGCTTTTCTTTATCTCACGAATACCAACAAAGCCAAACCCATTGCCATTGAGTTGATTCTGACTCATGGTGACCCTGTAGGACAGAGTAGAACTGTCCCTTAGGGTTTCCAGAGACCCCCTGGTAGATTTTAACTGCCTACGAAAGCCTTAGCTCTTAACCGCTGCCAACAAGGTTTCCATCTCTTAAGACCCTGTTATTAGTAGTAGGTGGTTAATCTTGAATGGAACCATCCGGAAGAGTGAAGTGGTGAGAAATATTTCTCACTTCTGATCTAACAATGATTAATGTTACTAATGTGGTATTTCTTTGTTAAAGGAAAATAAAGTCTACTTATAGTTTTACTGAGAATATGCCTTATGCCCTAACATTTTCTCAATTTTTGATATTTTAAAAATTATTTTTCTTGATTTTTATTGTAATAGCAAAGAATAATTGCAATCATGTTTCCTGTGGACCTAACCTAATGTGAAGAATGCTAGTTATCCCTTTGGAATCAATTATATGATAAGTTGTTCATTGAATTATATGATAAATAAATCTTACAAGTAAATACATTCTTTTATCTAATAAAGTATCTAAATCCATATTAAATTGAGATACAAAGATATTTTATACTCTTGAGTCAGATTCGACTTGACGGCACTTGGCTGGCAAGACTTAATCTGCTTATCAAAAAAAAGAAAAAAGAAACCGATCAGTAGGTTAGTATATAGTCAGTTAATTGCTTCACCAAATTTTGTTCTCCTTTACTTCAGTGTCACATCTTGCAATACTTCCAACATTAAGAAAGGAAGTTACTTTGCAGAGTGGTTGAGATTATGAGCCAATATGTAGTGACTGGTAGTTATAGTTGCAGTTGAATAGTAATCTCTTATTACCTTGAGCAGCATTGACAGGTAATAGAAGAGGTTACAAATTGAAAGCTGAAGGACTTGGGTTCAAGATCAGTCTTCCACTGGGCAAAGAACTTTATTTTAGAGAAGTTTTCCTCATGTAAAATGGATATAATAAATGTGCAGGATCAAATGAGTTTGTGAACCAAGATGTTTTTTAAATATTTATTTGGTATTGTTAAAATGTCTTTGTTGTGAAATAAGCCTTATATTGATAGTTATAAATACATTTCTTGTTTTAAACATTTTGCTTTTAAAAAAACTAGCTGTATCTATGGAGGTGGATGTTTGTGTAGGAGTGTCTGCTTTAGGGGCTGCAGCTTTGTCTGAGTCTGCACATGGGCAGGCATGTCAGTCTGTTGATGAGTAGGCATTGATGTGCATGAAAGTGACCCTTTATGCATGTGTGCTCTGCTGCCACACACGTGTACTCTGCTGCCACACGCACGTGCTCTTTGCATATGCACATCTGTGCATGCATATGCTTGTATTTATTAGTGAGAATGTCAGGAAGTTGAATGAATAGTAATTATTAGGTCTTGCCTGTTGACATTTTAAAGAAAGGCAGGAAAATAACACTGATTGTTCATGTTTATGGAAAGGCAAAAAGAAGTTAAATTTTTATTTTTACTGTTAGATTAGGTAAGTGTTGCATTAGGATTCCTTTGAATGCTGTCAAGCGGTATGTAAAATTGGATTTTAACTAGACTTTTGAGATATTTGGTCTTTATAAACACTAAAATTTGTGATATAATTCCTTTTTTCCAATAAAAAGGAACAATGGTATGAGATTCATGACCTCTCAAAGTATATTTTCACAAAAATAACTTGGAATAATGTACTTAATAATTGTTTTGTGAGGCTGTGGTCTCAGTTCAGCTGTAGTGGAATTTTTACCTCAGTTCTGTGTCTGTCTTCACTTTTGGTAAGATTTCTTTATCTCCTTGTGAGTTATTAACTTGATCGCCAAAGACCTATAAAATGGTAATAGGGAACAGACTGAAATTTTACTTCATGAGTTCATATACTGGCTTTACCACTTAACTGGGTGACTTTTTAGCAAGTTTTTTTAACCTTACATACCAGTCTCCTCACCTCTAAATTGGAGATTGTTAAAAGATAAGTGAGATTATTCACCTTAAAGAGGTTGGCAAAGTGTTTTCTACACTGCTGTTCTTGTTAGCTACTGTTGAGTCAGCCCCCAGCACACAGTGACCTCATAAACAATGAAATGAAATGCTGCCTGGTCTTGTGCCATCCTCATGATCAGTTACAGATCAGACTGTTGTCATCTGTAAGGTTTTCACTGGCTTATTTTTGAAGTAGATTACCAGGCCTTTCTTCTTGTCCATCTTAGTCCATAAACTCCACTGAAACCTGCTTAGCATTATGACAGCACAGAAGCCTGTACAGACAGATGGGTCGTGGCTGTATAGTGACAGTATTATTGATCAGGAATCAAACTTGGGGCTCCTGCATGGAAGGCAGGAATTCTACAACTGACCCAGTGTCTTACTCTTCAATGCTAGTGGTCAGTAAATAGTTATTATGCAAACTTTTATGATGCTTTTCTCTTGGTGATTGATATAAAAAAACTGGCCTACCACATATGAAAAATACACTAGTTAGAATGATGATGGTTTGTGCTGCAGTCAGCACCTGGTCTTGTTTCGACTGCTAATATGATGTGGTGAACACTAATGACCAAAGACCAGACAACCTGTGAAATGACATCAAAGTCATCATCCATGAAGAAAGCAAGAGGTCATTAAAAAGGCAGGGAAGAAAGAGAAGAGCAAATTAGATGTCAGAAGAGACTTCTGAAACTTACTCTCAAACGTCAAGCAGCTAAAGTAAAACGAAGGAATGATGAAGTGAGAGAACCGAACAGAAATTTCAAAGGGCGTCTTGAGAAGACAAAGTATTATAATGACATGTGCAAAGAGATGAAACTAGACGAAAACCAAAGGGAAGAAACACACTCTGCATTTCTCAGTCTGAAAGAACTGAAGAAAAAATTCAAGCCTTGAGTTACAATAATGAAGGATTCTACAGAAAAAATATTAAGTGACTCAGGGAGCGTCAAAAGAAGATGGAAGGAATATACAGAGTCATTATACCAGAAAGAACTGGTCAGGGTTCAGCCATTTGAAGATGTAGCATATGATCAGGAACTAATGGTACTGAAAGAAGACGTCAAGGTTCCGTTGAAGCCACTGGCAAAAATCAAGACTCCAGGAACTGATGGACTGTCCATTGAGATATTTCAGCAAACAGATGCAGTGCTGGAAGTGCTCACTCATCTATGTCAAGAATTTGAGGGCAGCTACCTGGTCAACTGACTGGTCCATTCCCAAGAAAGGTGATCCAACCGAATGTGGAAATTACCAGACAATATCATTAATATCAAACATCAGTAAAATTTTGTTAAAGATCATTCAAAAGCAACTGCAACAGTATACAGACAGGGAACTGCCAGAAATTCAAGCCAGATTCAGAAGAGGACATGGAACCAAGAATATGTTTGCTGATGTCAAATGAATCTTGGCTGTAAGCGGAGGATACCAGAAAGATGTTTACCTGTTTCATTGTCTATGCAAAGGCTTTCAACTCCGTGGATCATAACAAATTATGGGTAACCTTGTAGAGAATGGGAATTCCAGAACACTTAATTGTGTTCATGATGAATCTGTATATGGGTCAGGAGGCAGTTGTGCATACAGAACAAGCAGACACTGCATGGTTTAAAGTCAGGAAAGGTGTGCATCAGGGTCGTACCCTTTCACTGTACCTTTTCAATCTGTTTGCTGAACAGGTGATCCCAGAAGTTGGGCTGTATGAAGAAGAATGAGGCATCAGGATTGGAGGATGACTCATTAACAACCTATGTTATGCATATGACACAACCCTGCTTGCTGGAAATGAAGAGTGTTTGAAACACTTAGTGATAAAGATCAAAGACCACAGCCTTCAGTATGGATTGTACCTCAGTATCAAGAAAACAAAAATCCTCACAACTGGACCATTAAGCAGCATCGTGATAAATGGAGAAAGGATTGACGTTGTCAAGAATTTCTTTTTACTTGGTGCCACAGTAATGCACATGGAGGCAGCATTCAAGAAATCAACAGATGTGTTACACTTGTAAAGTCTGCCACACAGGACCTCTTTAAAGTGTTCAAAAATAAAGATGTCACTTACAGACTCAGGTGTACCTGACCCAAGCCATGGTATTTTCAATTGCATCATATGCTTGTGAAAGCTGGAGAGTGAATAAGGAAGACAGAAGAACTGCCTTCTTTGAATCAGTGTTGGAGAAGAATATTGAATGTACCATGGCTTTCCAAAAGAACAGACAGATCTGTTCTAGAAGTACAAGCAGAGTGCTCCTTGAAAGCAATGATGGCAAGACTGTGTCTTACATACTTTGGACATGTTGTCAGGAGGGATCAGTCCCTGGAGAAAGGACATCATACTTGGTAGAGTAGAGGATTAGTGAAAAAGAGGAAGACCCTCAATGAGATGGACTGACACAATGGCGGCAAGTAATGTTTAAGCATAAAAATGCTTGTGGAACGGCACAAGACCTGTCAGTGTTTCATTCTGTTGTACATAGGGTCGCTATGAGTTGTAACCAACTCAACGGCATCTAACAACAATAATAATAGTTAGAATGTACTTCGTCAGAGTATTTTTTTTTTAATTATACTTTGTTAAAACCATGTTGCCTTTGTTTGGCAAAGAGTAAACTTCTTTAGTGTGTGTTTGGGTTGTATCTGTTCACCATAGTTATGTAGTCCAAGAAGCTGGCCTATATGAAGAAGTCTACAGCATCAAGATTAGAGAAAGACACATTAACAACCTATGATACGCAGATGACACAACATGGTTGCTTGCTGAAAGTGAAGAGGACTTGAAGCTCTTACTGATGAAAATCAAAGGCTTCAGTATGGATTACATCTCAACAGAAAGTAAAACAAAAATCCTCACAACTAGACTGATAAGCAACATCATGATAAACAGAGAAGAGACTGAATTTGTCCAGGATTCCGTTTTACTTGGATTCATTAAGTAACACCCATGGAAATGGCAGTCAAGAAATCATGCAGTGTATTGCACTGGGTAGATCTGTTGCAAAAGACCTCTTTAAGGTGTTGAAAAGCATAGATAGTACCTTGAGGGCCAAGGTGCCTGATGGCAAGCTGTAGTATTTTCAGTTGCCTCATGTGCATGAAAAATGATGAAGAATATTGAGTACACCATGGTCTGCCAGAAGAATGAACAGATCTGTCCTGGAAAGATTATAACCAGTATGCTCCTTAGAAGCAAGGATGGCACGACTGTGTCACATACTTTGGGTGTTATCAGGAAGAACCTGTCCCCTGGAGAAGGATATCGTGCTTGGTGAAGTGGAAGGTCAGTGAAAAAGATGAAGACCCTCAACAAGATAGATTTACATAGTGGCTGCAACAGTGAGCTCAGGCATAGTGAGGATTATGGGGATGACACAGGATCAGGCAGTGAGTCATTCTGTTGTATAGAGGATCACTGTGATTTAGAACTGACTTGACAGCACCTAAGAAAAGATTTCTATTGTAGGACTGCCACTTTATACAAAGAGGATGTATTCTAATATTTCAGTTAATTGTTAAAAATGTAGATATCGTAACTATTAACAGAAGTAGATATCATAGTTATGTCTCTACCAAAACCTTTTATTTTTCAATAGCTCATTCATCTTTTCTTTGAGAGACAGGAAGTATAACTGCTAGCCCTCTTGACTCAAATTAGCACCTGCTACTCTTCTGTCGGCACGGTTGCTCATTTGGCACCTAGAAACTAATCATTGCGTTGTGCATGTCACTTCTCTCCATCCAGGTAACTAAGCTAAGACTTCTTGCCTAATTTGAGCCAGGTGACTGCTTTGTACTCCTCAGATACTACTTTAATTTACCTAGTATTGAGGATATTATGATTTTTCTCAGAAAGCCTTGTGTAATTAAACCTACTATGGTAAAAAAGAAAAGTGGTTTTTGCACCCCTGAATATATTAGTTCCAGTTGCCTCATGTCTTTGTCATCATTTGATGTTATCTTTTAAGTTTAGATAGTCTGATCAATATTTATATTTCCTTGATGAGAATGCTGTTGAACACTTCTTATGAATATTTTCCATTTGGATTTTCTTTTTCCCTAAGGGCCTATTCAAGTCTTTTACCTACTCTTAAAATTTTTTTTCCTTAATGATTTGTAGGAGGTTTTTTTACAACGTATTCTGGATATGAGTCCTTTGTTGGATATGTATGTTGTCAGTATCTTTTCCCAGAATGTGGTCTATCTTCTCACCCTCTGATAGCATCTCTCTTGTATTTTTAGAAGATAAAAAGTCATGTCTGTTATTTTGGGTTCCAGCTTGTATCTTCCAGGTTCTGGATGGACTCTAGTGCATAGGGCATCTTTGAATGGACTCAACCTCACAAACATAAGATTTTTAAAAAGGGGTGGTGCCTTAGAGTGAAGAAAACAGCTCTGAAGCAGCTTCCTTGTTATGCCAAGAGTTACAGCTTGCTGGGTGGAGCTTGGTCTGGCCTGGATTTCAGTCCTTATTTATCCCTTTAGTCCAAGTGTCTTAATACTTGCTTAGTACTCAAACTATATAACCCAAAATGGCAGCCCAGGGCAGCTTATTTCTAAATGTTCAAAATTTCTTGCTACTGACTACAAATTATTTTATACTTGTAACACTTTGTGCCTTTTCCTTTGAAAAAGATGTTTCTGTTAAACTGGAGAATAGCTCACAATTAGTTTATGTCCTAAAATTTGGTTATAAGTTAGGTGTCTGGAAGCCAAAATATATTTTCCACTGAACTTGATTTTATGGCATTTAGATTCCTTACAATGGTGAAATAGACACTAAGCACTCTGTGTAGCTGTCTTTCTGTAGGAAATATTCAGGGTTCTGTCTAGGGACAACAGTGTATCTCCCATCTTGTCCTAATATCAGGAATGAAGAAGTATTGGGATTCCCTGCTATAACCGATGCTTGTAGTTGCATCACTGTGCTGTAAAGGTGTCTATAGGTAAGAAGGATTAACCAAGGAAACCGGATCTCTTGCTAGTGGTAACCTGTCGTGTTTTTTCCCGATTTTAGGTGGCTCTCCTCACTCCCTTTTCTTCTCCTTCTTCTTCTCCCTTTCTTTTTCCTTTTCTCCCTGAAGCCCCAAGATCTTGAATATTTCACTTTCAGTGATGCTAAGACTCATTAAATCTCTTGAGGCTAGGAATTTCATTCTGTTTTGTTTTAAGATACTGACAATAGTGGGGGAAGCAAACAGTACAAAAATAACAACTAAACAAGGCAATTTTACCAGGTTTCTGAAGAATTATAATAAAATGTGTTCCTAGCACTCAGTGTTTAAACGGAGCCAGTCTGTTTTTTTAAATCTGATTCCATAAATGTTTCAGTCTTTTTTTTTTTTTAATGCTAATTCTTCCCACTACAGTTATATTTTCTCCTTTATAATCCAAGATCACGTACTCTGTTTTTGCTAAACTTTATACTACTGTGATTTGGGCTTCCTTTCATGCTTAAAGAACTCTGTTTTCTTCCCTGTTTATTTTTTCTTAGTGTCACAGAATAACTGATAAATATTTATAAATACAAAGTAAGCTTGATCTACAGTTTAGTTGAAAAATTGGACATTCAGTATCACTTAATAGTCCCTCCATCTTTTTTTTTTAAATTGTGGTAAATGTATATGTAACAAAACACTTGACATTCAGCTGTCTTCAAATGGCACACTTCAGTTGCAGTACTTATGTTCATCATGTCCAACAATTACCCTTCTCTCTTCCGCAATGATACCATTACCCTTAACAGAAACTCACCATCCCTAAAAATTGAATCTCTTTAAAGGAAGGTTATGTTGGATATTGCATCTTCATAATTAGGGTGGTCAGGCTCACTGAAGTGAGGACCAAAAAAGCTACTGCATGATTTGATGGACTGTGGGCT
Source organism: Heterohyrax brucei (assembly GCA_028571685.1). Classification (NCBI taxonomy): domain Eukaryota; kingdom Metazoa; phylum Chordata; class Mammalia; order Hyracoidea; family Procaviidae; genus Heterohyrax; species Heterohyrax brucei. The sequence goes on from CM053147.1 coordinate 72,070,909, forward strand.
TAAGAAGGCTGTTTTAGGCAGAGATTGAGAGTTGTAGATAGGTGAGATGGGTGTATGTGAAGAAAGATTGCAGCTTCTTCTGCTGTTTCCTCCCAGGGACACTTTGTGTTTACTCTCCATTAGAACTGAGTGTAGAAGGAAGGGAGAACTTCAGATAGCCAGGCACTGTTGGGCACAAAAAGGAAAAAAGAAGGGAAACTCTAATTGAAAGATTTGGAAGGCAGCACATGTACATGTGGTGTTGTATTGTGGGCCTGCCTTTCTTCTTAATGCTGTGTAAGTAATGCAGGAGCCACTTGTTCTGAAACAAAGGAGGATTTACAGAATAATAATCTTGCTTCTATTTCACATACTTCTTGATTTTAATTTGTATTGTTCCAAATGTGTGTATATTTAGGAAGATGGATTTCTCTTATACCTTAATCTCTACTGAATTGTAAAAGAAGAGCATTATGTACTACATTCCAAAGATGAACAGTGCTGTGAAAACTGTAAGGTTACATTATTTAAGTTGGTATCCCGAACAAGTCAAGTGTGTAACATAATGTTTTCATTTGGGGGGTTGTTAAACTTGCCTGAAACAAAAAGTTTTCTGGCTCATTTTGATGTCTCAGAGGCTTATTTAAAATAGAGTGAGTAGGAGAGAACAAGTTTAAGTTTATTTTGTTTTTAGAGCTTTTTTTTTTTATTATGACTGAGTGAAAAATGTACATTCCTATATAAATTTACATGCCCACCTATATGCAGCTACCACTGCTCTCCCAGCCCAGTGACAGCACACTGTCTCTCTCTGCTCCGTACATGTCTCATCCTCCCAACAGTCTCCTTTCTCCTCCTCTCCACCCACTCCGCTTAATCCAGCCAGAGGTCATCAGGATGCCAACAATACAGATTGGATTATTAATCTTTAAACATTGTGGGCTCGTCTATGCAAGTATTTTTCAGTTTTGAATCACCACTAAAACATCATTAACATTCAGAAAACATTTAATTTTATACCTCTATCCTAATTAACTTGTTCAATTTGAAATCCTAGTTTTTGTCGTAAGAGTAAGGTAATGATCACCTGCTAATGTTGATTCCTTTTCTCACATAAGTTAATGTTTTCTCGACGGCACTTGGCTTTGGCTAGAGAAACATGATGCATTTCAGCAGAGAGCAGGGAACTTAATAACATAGGTAATTTTACTTACACATCTTTTGCAAGGACTTTGTGTTGAAAGGTCCATAAGCTACAAAGAACTTTAAAAGACTAAAGGGATGTAAAGATTTTAAAATAAAAGACTGATTATATATTATGTCTTTGAATGCTTTATATCCTTCCATGATGGTTTTTTCCCTGCCATTTGCCACAGGTAACAAGAAAACCTTTCCTAACAGTCTTACATATTTTTTCCCTTGAACTTTTATTGGCTTTAATAATATTTATTATGATTCTTAATGCCTTGGTTATTCGAGCTAAATATTTAGATAATATCATAATGCATTGTATTTTGCTGTGTCTCTCTGAAGAAATCAATGTATTTTTCACTGACTTTGTATCTATACTGTGTTAGTAAGATACTAACATAAAACTATGTTCACTGTAAGTATTCCGGGAACAATTGTTAATTGTTAATTGATCAGTGTCATTTTTTTTTTACAAAGGAAAATAATACCAATGTTAAATGACTTCCTCGAATTGCCAATGGTTCTGTTTAAAATGCTGTTTTTTTTTTTTTTTAAGTCCTGGTTTAGTGCACTTTAAGCATATTACACATCAGCTAAAAAATATAGGTGAGTAGTGAATTGCAAACCACATTGTATTATGACTTTTCTGTTAGGCCTGGTGCGTGACTCTTCTATTTAGGAGAGAACATACTTGGAATTGACTCAATGACAACAGGGTCATACATTAAATGACACTTGTTATTAAAAGCCCTGTGACTTACTAGTAATATATGATAAGGTATTAAATGGTAATAAGGTGCTAATAGTAGGTTTGATTTTTACTACAGTAGGATTTGCAATTTTGAAGTGTTTTTTTTAAAAAAAAAGCAGTGCTGTCAAGTCACGTCCAACTCATATGAGTTAAAGTGTTTGGTAGCTGATAGATCCATTCTGTTTATGTTAGACAAGAACTTAGGAATGAGTTTGGCCCCTGTATTAAGAGATCATGTTTGACTTTAATTAGTAGGCGTGTGAAATAGGTTTCCACCTTTAAAAAGATCATTTTTAAAAAAGAAATATTTCTCATGTTAAAAAAATAAAATCTGAAAGAATTGGAGGCATTCAGTCTACATGTTTACCAATAATATTTTCAAATTTTAGAAATAGAGCATTTGTAGCAGACATTCTCCTTTTTGGTAGCCTTAATCATAAGAACTTGGAAGAATAAATCATTGTGGTGAAACATCTCTTATGCTAACCAAAAGATCAGCAGTTCAAATCTGCCAGGTGCTCCTTGGAAACTCTATGAGGCAGTTCTACTCTGTCTATAAGGTTGCTGTGAGTCAGAATTGACTTGATGGCACTGAGTATAGTGTTAGTATCTCTTCTTAAACTCTTTGAGAAAAGTAATTATTATTAATATCCAGAACTTAAATAAATACTTAAAAGCTGGTACTCACTTTTGTTCTCTTCTTGCTTTCCCTTTTCCCTGTCAAGCAGATTGCCAAACTGAGGCAGCAACTACAACGCAGTAAACAGAGCAGCCGTCACAGTAAGGAGAAAGATCGCCAGTCACCTCTCCATGGCAACCACATAGCAATCAATCACACTCAGGTAGGCTGACTTTGTATGCAGACTTGAATGACTGTTACTGGTTCCTCATAAAGGACAAATACATTATTTTATGATTTAAAAAATAAAGATGTAAATGCATAGTTCTACTAAATTACTGCTGTGTTTTAAATTGTTGTTAAGAGGTTTTATTTTGGTTTTGTTTTAAGCCATATACTTAGTCTTCTCATTTAATAACAAAGATAACAGAGTCTTACCAATCTTGAGGATCATACTGACCTGGCCTGAAATCCTAGCTCATTTGTTTACTGAGCATCTGTGAATCTTAGCTCATTTAATCTTCTTTAACAGTACCTTAATCAACCTATCTCTGTAACTCTCCCTATGTTTTACAGAGGAAGAAATGAAGATTAGAGTTTTTTCCCCCAGAAACACATATTAGCATATCCCGTGAAACAAAATTTGAGAAATACTGCTCTAGACCAGTTATTTATGAATGCTGACGTGTATCTTAACAAATTAAATATAATAGTATGTCAGAAAAAGCCCAAGTAATGTATTTGAACAAATACAAGGATGATTCAGTATTCATGTGAGTTGTCAGTAAGCCAGCTCCTACTACTGATGACTGTGTGTATCACACAATGAAACATCACCCAGTCCTGCACCAGCCGTTTTGATTACTATATCAACTCATCTTGTTGAGTTTTCCTTATTTTTTATTGGTCTTCCAAACATGATGTCCTTTTCTAGCAATTGATCTTTCCTGATAACATGTTCAAAGTAAGCAAGTCAGAGTTTTATCACCCTTGGTTCTAAGGAGTATCCTGGTTGTATTTCTTTTAAGAGTGATTTGTTCTTTCTTTTGGCATTCTGCAGTATATTCAGTATTCTTTGCCAGCACCACAGTTTTATCAGTTCTTCTGTCTTCCTTTTTCATTATCTAGTTAGGAAGTGTATTAATTTCGTGTGCTGCATCTGAAAGTCAAAATAGAAAATCATTTGATTTTCTAGATGCTGAACAATGCTTGGTAAACCTGAATATCTCTTTGTGATTAAAAAAAAAAAAAGCTAAAAATAAGACATTTATAATGTCACTAAGAGCAAATGCAGTAGGACCCTGACAATATATATTGGAAGCAATACGGTTAAAATGAAGACAGAATCACAAAATGTCTGAAATTGCTGATAGCATTTGCTACTAATTTAGAGGTTTTAGAGAGAGCAGTAAGAAAAAGAAATAATTGCTGTCACTGTTTGCATGTGGTGATGTTGTATATTTAGAAAATCAAAAGGAATGAACTCTTAAAAATTCTGACAGTACCAAATATTAATAAGGATGTATAACCACTAGAATACTCATATGTTTCTGATAAGAACACGGTTTTCAATGGCTGTGATCTTTCAGAAGTAGACCACCAGGCCTTTCTTCAGAGGTATGTTGGGTGGACTCAAACTGCCAACCTTTCAGTTAGCAGCTAAGCATTTCAGCCGTTTGTGCCACCTGCAGTCTCCAACACTTGGATACAACCCAGAAATTCTATCCTGTGATGCCTGTCCAAGAGAAATGAAAGTGTATGTCTGTGCTAAGACTAGTACATTAATGGTAGTGGAAACAGCCAAATATCCACCAGTTGGTGGATGGCAAATTTGTTGTATCCATGCAGTAGAATCCTGTTGACCTGTTCACGATGGATGGCCCTGCGAGTATTTAAATACCAGTAGCTTCCACAGTCAAAGCAGCACACAAACCACCACAATGTGACAGACTGACGGATTGGTGGTAGTAAGTGTGTATAACAGATAATTATTTTTAAGAATTATCACCATAGCAAAACATTTCATCTTAACTGGGAACAAACTAGTAATACTTATGACAACCTGGTTGAACTTCAGAAGCATAATGCGTATTGGTCTTATTTTTTGCAGGCACTTGTCGTCTAGTTCAGTGAAGTTATGCTAGAGCCATTGACTCAACATTTAAAAAATGCATTATCCATTTAGATTCCCTTAGGGTTCATTATGCTATTAGTGTTGTGATTGTGCTTAAAAATGATTCTGTTAACTGTATGTACTAAACACCACCTGTCTGTGAGTTTGCTATACTGTGGTGGCTTGCATAACACTGTGATTCTGGAATTGTGCCAGTGGTATTTAAGTACCCCTGAGGTCACACAGGGTGGACAGGTTTCACTGTAGTTTCTAGGCTAACAGAGACTAGAAAGGTCTGGCAGTCTACTTATGAAAGTTAAACAATGGGACTCTATGGATCACAGCAACCATTGTTTGACTCGCTTGCTTTGGGCACGTTATCAGGAGGGATCAGTGGCTGGTCATGTTTCTGGTGAAGTAGAAGGCCAGAGAGGACAAGACCCTCAGAGAGATGGATTGGCATAATAGCCACAAGAGTGGATGATGGACTTGAAGGTGCTCACATTCATAAGGATGACGCAGAAGCAAGCACCATTTCCTTCTTTACACATGAGATCACCATGAGTCAGAGCTGACTTAATGGTAGCAGTCAGTCTGTCTGTACATCCTGAAATAGTTGTAGATAAAATGTGAAGTCTGTAGTACCCTGACAACAATAACAAAAACAGATGAAATGGGATTGGCGGTGTTGCCAGTTACTGAAGCTGGATGATGAATCCACTAGGATTCATTGTGCTCTTCTAGTAGCGTTTATGTTTGGATTTTTTCCACAGTAAAAAGAGGAGGAGCTGACTGTGAATTTAATGAGATGATTCAGTAAAACATAAGTATAAAAAAATCAGTAGTTTTCTCTTATGCCATCAATAACAAGTGAAAAAATATAAAACCCCTGGATTTAAACAAAAGAAATAGGCAAACTATAAGACTTTAGTGAGGATTTGAAATAGAAAATAGAGACATAAATAGAAGGCCTTAACACAGTCATCAATGGGAAAACTCAATATTTTTTAAATTATGTTTATCCCAAATTAATGTACAAGTTGAGTTCCCGTGGAAATTCAGAAGCAATTGTTTTTATTATTTGGACAGTTGTTTCCAAAGTGCATGTGGAAAAAGCAGTGTCCATTGATGGAAAAGAAAATATAAAAAACTTTTCCCGTAAGATACCAAGATATGCTGTAAAATTTCAGCAATTACAGTGTAGCTCTTATATAGAAATTATCAGATAATAGCTCAAGGAAATCAGTGGTAGGATTCATAAGAAAGAAGTATTGAGATAGTTAGATTGATATGTAGGAAATGGTATTAAGTTTTTTTGTCACATACATAAAAAATCGTTGTAAATATATATGAAAAAAGCATAAAAGTACCGAGAAAAATACTTGGTTCTAAAACAGCACAAGTATGACAGGGTTAAAACTACAATATGAAAACTCTTAAGTGTCAAGAAGAGACAGAGAACATGGACATGTAATAATTCACATATAACAGGACCATAACACTTAGTATGGGGAATATTAATATGTTAACCACTGATTAACAGTCCACTTCTTGAATCACGTCAATCACATTGACGTGTTTCAATGTCAGTCATTCAATATAAGATACAATCATATATTGTTAAAATCAGCTTGAAGGCAGTGGGTTTGGGTTTTGTTGGTTTGAAGTTTCTATGTCACTTCCTTACTTTAGGACCTAACTTTCTGTATGTGTATCTGAACTTATATTGTATTTGAAATATCAAAAATAACTCAGTTCATTAAGTTTAGATTTGAAGATTTGCACTACTTTTTAGTACGTGATTTCTTTAGCTATAAATAATGCGATACTACTATATCTTGTATCTTCTAGGCTACTGGATCACGATCAGTCCCTATGCCATTGTCAAATATATCAGTGCCAAAATCATCTGTTTCCCGTGTGCCCTGCAATGTAGAAGGAATAAGTCCTGAATTAGAAAAGGTATTCATTAAAGAAAATAATGGGAAGGAGGAAGTCTCTAAGGTAAGGTTACAAGGGACTTGTTTTTTTTCTTTAGTAGTATAAACTATCATGCCAAGCCAAGTGCCTTCGAGTCGAAACTATCATAAATGTACTTTTTTGGTAATAGGTTTTTTGAGATAGAAGGAGCTCTCGTCACACAGCGGTTAAATACTCGGCTGCTCACCAAAAGGTCAACTGTTTGAATCCACCAGCTGCACCATGGGAGAAAGATGTGGCAGTCAGCTTCTGTAAACATTGTAGCCTTGAAAATTCTAGGGGGTCAGCTCTGCCCTGTCCTGGAGGAGCACTGTGAGTTAAAATCGACTTGACAGCAATATTTTTTTTAAGTTGCAATGTAATTCCGGTACTATATGTTGTTGTTAGGTGCTGTTGAATCAGTTCCAACTCACAGCAATGCTGTAGATCAGAGTAGAGCCACCCCACAGAATTTCCAGGGAGTGCCTGGTGGGTTTTAACTGCTGACCTCTTGGCTAACAGCTGTAACACTTTACTACTATACCACCAGAGTTTCCCAGATACTGTGTAGTGCACCCATTTAAAGCATTCACATCAGTAGTTTTTAGTGTAGTTATAGAATTGTGCAAATATCATCACAGTTGATTTTAGAACATTTTCATCATCCCAAAAGTAAATTTACCCTTTGGTAGTCACATCTGTTTCTCTCCAACCCGTCAGTCCTAGGCAACCACCTGTATTTCCTATTTTCTGTCTCTGAATTTGCCAGTTTTGAATATTTCATGTAAATGAAGTTATAAATAATATGTGGCCCTTGTGACTGGCTTCTTAGGATAATGGTTTTAAGTTTCATCCATACTGTAGCATGTATCAGCATTTCATTCCTCTCTGTCACCAAATAATCCTCAGTTGTATGGGTATGCCACATTTTATCTCTTCATCACTTGATGGAATTTGAGTTGTTTCCACTTTTTTGCTTTTACTAATAATGCCACTGGAACATTTATGTACAAGCTTTTATATGAACATATGTTTTCATTCCTCTTGGATATATGTCTAGGAGTAGAATTATTTGGTCTTATGGTAGCTATATGTCTAATCATTTGAAAAATTGCCAGACTGTCTTGTAAAGTGGCTGCAGTATCTTATATTCTCATAACAAATGTATGAGGGTTTCACTTTCTGTACATCTTCTCCAGCACTTGTAATTACCTGTCTTTTGGATTATAACCGCCTTAGTGAGTATAAAGTGGTATCTCATCGTGGTGTTAGGTTGCATTTCCTGGTGGCTAATGCTGTTGAGCACCTTTCTGTCTCCTTATTGGTCATTATCACAGTTTGTCATATTGTGGTGGTGAGTGTGTTGCTGTGTTGCTGCAGATACCAACAGGGTCACCCATGGTGGACAGGTTTTAGCAGAACTTCCCAAGACTAAGACAGACTGGGAGGAAGAACCTGGTAAGCTACTTCTAAAAAAGCTAGCCAATGAATATCTTATGGATAACAACAGAATATTTTCTGAGACAGTGCCAGAAGAGGAACCCCTCAGGTTAGGAGACACTCAGATTATGAGCTGCCTCCTCAAAAGAGAGTCACCCTTAATGATGTGGATGTAGTCAAGCTTTTAGGATATTCCTTTGCTGGTGTGGCATGACTCAGAATTAAACAAAAGAGCTGCAACCATCCATTAGTAGCTGGAACATGCAATATACAAAAATATGATTCAAGGAAAACTGGAAGTTGTCAAAAATGAGGTTGAACACTTGAAGATCAAAATTCTAGGCATAATGAACTGAAATGGACTGATACTGGCTGTTTTGAAGGAGATAGTCATGTGGTCTGCTGTGCTAGGAATGACATTGCATTCATTATCAAGAAGAACATTTGAAGATCTATCTTGAAATGCAAAGCTGTCAGTGATAAGAAGACCAAATAACATGACTATCCTTCAAATTTATGTACTAACCACTAATGTCAAAGGTGAAGAAATTGAAGATTTTTATCAACTTCTGTCTGAAATAGATCAGATATGCCATCAAGTTGCATTGATGATTATTGTGATTGAAAGGGGAAAATTAGAAATAGAGAAGGATCAGTAGTTGGAAAACATATCCTTGGTGATAGAAATGATGCAGTAGATTGCATGATATGATTTTTCAAGACCAACAGTTTATTCCTTGGAAATACCTTTTAAAATAATGGAAGCAATGGCTATGTAGATGGACCTCACTGGATGGAGTACACCGGAATCAAATCGAATTGTCTGTGGAAAGAGACCATGGAGAAACTCAATAATACAAGTTAGAACAAGGCAAGAGATGGAGTGGAAAGCACATCATGAATTTCTCATAGTCCGGTTCAAGTTGGGGATGAGGATAATTAAAACAAGTCTATAAGAGCCAAAGTATGATCTTAAATAGGTCCCACCTGAATTTAGAAACCATCTCAAGAATAGATTTGGCATATACTGTACACTAATGACTGAAGACCAGATGAGTTCTGAGAGGACTTCACTGTGAAGGAAGCAGAAAGTCATTTAAAAGACAGAGAAGAAAAACATAAAACAGCTAAAATGGATGTCAGAAGAGACTGAGATTTGCTCATGAACATAGAGTAGCTGAAATGAAAGGAAGGACTGATGACGTAACAGAGATGAGCAGAGATTTCAAAGGGAGGCTGGAGAAGACAAAGTACCGTGATGACCTGGAGTTAGAAAAGCAAAAGGGAGGACCACGCTCTGCAGTTCTCAAGCCGAGAGAAATGAAGAAACACATCACGCCTTGAGTTGAAGTATGGAAGGATTCTGTGAGCAAAAAATTGAGAAAAATGCGGGCAGCATCAAAAGAAGATGAAAAGAATACATAGAGACACTGTACAAAAAAAAAAGGTCAACATTTGATCATTTCAGGAAGTAGTGTATAGTCGTATAATAGTGTTAAAGGAAGAAGTTCAGGCCACACTGAAGGCATTGGCAGAAAACAAGGCTCTAGGAATTGATGCAATACCAGTTGAGATGTTTCAACAAATTGATGCAGTGCTAGAAGCACCCACTCATCTGTGCCATGAAAGTTGGAAGATAGCTCCCTGGCCAGAGGACTAGAAGAGATCCATATTCATGTCCATTCCAAAGAAAGGTACTACAGTGGGATGTAGGAGTTACTGAATAGTATCATTAATATTACACACAAGTAAAATTATGTTAAAGAAAATTTAAAAATAGCTGTGGCACTATTTACGACAGTACAGCTGCCAGAAACTCAAGCCAGTTTCAGAAGAGGACTTGGAACGTATGAGATTATTGCCATTGTCAGATAGATCTTGGCTGAAAGCGGACAGTAACAGAGAGATGTTTACCTGTGTTTTATTGACTGTGCAAAGATGTTTGACTATGTAGATCATAACACATATGAATAATATTGCAAAGAATGGGAATTCCAGAACACTTAACTGTGGTTATATGAAACACATATAGATCAAAACAGGGTTGTTCAAGCAGAATAGGAGAATACTATGTGGTTTAAAATCAGGGAAAGTATACATCTGGTTGTATCCTTTCACAATTCTATTCAGTCATCCGTATTCTTCAGTTGAGTACTGAGCAAATAATCAGAGACCATGGAATGGTCTTTAAGAAGGATGTGGCATCAGTATTGGAGAAAGACATATTAACAACCTGTGACACACAGATGACACAACTTTGGTTGCTGAAAGTGAAGAGAACTTGAAACAGTTACAGTAATAATAAAGACTACAGCCCTCAGTGGGGCTTACACCTTAACTTAAAATAAAAATCTTATCTGGACCAGTAATCAACATTATAATAAAAGAAGAAAGTATTGAAGATGTCAAGGATTTCCATTCACTTGCATCCACAGTTAATGTCCACGGAAGCAGTAGTTAAGAAATCAAAAGAAATACTGCATTGGTCACGTTTGCTGCAAAAGACCTCTTCAGGGTGCTGGAAAGCAAAAGACATCCCTTTGAGTGCTAAGGTGCACTTGTTCTGAGCTGTGATATTTTCAGCTGCCTCATGTATGTTAAAGCTGGACAGAGTACGGAAATCCAAAGAAAAATGGAGGCACTTGAATTATGGTGTTGGTAAAGAATATTAACTGTACCATGGACTGTCAGAGAGAGAACAAACCTGTCTTGAAAGAATTACAGCCAGAATGCCCCTTAGAAGAAAGAAATGGCAAGACTTTGTCTCATATTAGACTTGTTATCCGGAGGGAGCAGTCCCTTGAGAAGGACATCCTGTTTGGTAAAGCAGAGAATCAGTGAAAAAAGAGGCAAACCCTCAGCAGGATAGATTGACACAGTGGTTGCAACAGTGGACTTAGACACATCACTGATGGTGACGATGGTGCGTTACCAGCAGTGTTTCCTTCTGTTGTACACAGGGCCACTGTGAATTGGAACCAGTTCAAAGGCATCTAACAACATTGGTCATTTGTATATCTTCTTAGGAGTCTGTTTTGATCCTGTGACTCCTTTTTAAAATTAGGTTATTTGTCTTTTTGTTGTTAACTTGTGAAAGTTACCAGTATTTTCTGGATACAAATTATGTACAAGATACATGATCTGAAAATACCTTACATTCTGTGAGTTGATTTTTTGACATTCGTTATGTTGTCCTTTGAAGTACAGGATTATTAATTTTTATAAAATCCAATTCATTTTCCATTTTGCTATTTATACTTTGGGTGTCTTGTCTAAGAAAGCATTGCCTAATCCATGATCACACAGATATATTCTTCTGTTTTCTTCTAGAAGTTTTACCACTTACATTTATATTTTTAATCTATTTTGAATTAATTAAAAGTTCTTTGTAAATTGCCTACATTCCAGAAAAGAAGTCTGAACATCACTGCATATAAACCTGTATCTGACCACATTTCTAAAGATATACACAACGAAAGAACCAGTGATAGCCTTTGATGTAATTATTTCTGTGAGGCTCCTTCAGAATTAAAATGTGACTTAATTTACATCAGGTGTCTATTTGGTGTAGCTTTGAAAACTGGTTTTTAGTTTCAAAATCAATTTTGTATTTATGAAATAAAAACATATAACGTCCTTCTACTACATATTACTCAGCAGGTCTAGGCATTGTTTATAATTTCTTGTATATCCTTTCGGGTACCTGGTGTGTGTGCTAGTATAGATTAAATAATTATGTGAATGAATGTACCATAATTCATTTTACAAGTCCTCTATTGATAAGCATTTGGCTTGCTTTTAGTTTTTTATCTTCATAAACAGTACTTTAGAAGATACTGTGTACTCTTGCAAGTAAGTTTCTGGTAGTAAAATTGGTGAGTCAAAGCATTTCTACATTTTAAATTTCAATGTATGTGACCAAAATTATTCTCCCAAAAAGTTGTGCTATTCTACTCTCCCTAGACACTTCATGTTAAATTTTTATTTTGTACCTATTATGTTATAAAGATACCTTTTGTAAGTTATACCTTCTCCTACCTAGTTACCCTTAAACTGTTTCCTTTATAGAGCAAGTAAAGTTTAAGGAAATAATGTAAGGAAGTGAAATTGGTCTAATTTTGGGGGGATGAGAGAATCATTCATGTATTTGCTGACTGCTGAAGATTTCCAAGGCAAGACTGTGCTAAAATACAAAATTGCTCACTTTTCTACTTTTAAATAAGACATATTCTAATTTCAGAATTATTTTAGAATGCCCTATAAATTTGTAACTAAAATACTAACTTTAGATTTATGATGAGGTAATCTTACGTTTTAATAAATCAAAATGTCACCGTTAGTGAATCTTTGTGTAGCTAAAGAAATTGTCCTGTCATCAGTGTTGGTAATAATAGATAACTTATTTCTAAGTCTTTGTATGTCCCATTTCTATTTCATATAAATATATAGATTTCTAAAACATCTTTTTGATCCTCTAATTCCTCTACTCTCCAATAAAATAAAAGTTGGTAAAGGAAATTGATGCATACTATCAAGTTACATCAATTCAGTAGTATGTACATACACTAACAGGTGGTGCAGTGGTTGAGAGCTATGGCTGCTAACAAAGCAGTAAACAATTCAAATCCACCAGGTTCTCCTTGGGGCAGTTCTGCTCTGTCCTTTAGGGGTCACTATGAGTCAGAATGGATGTGGCCACAAATTTGGTTTGATTTTTTTAGTATCAAGTTATAGCATAAGAAATGGTAATATATCACAACTGTGTTTATCAAACAGGACATAAATAAAGAAGTACTCAAATTCTTAACTTGTTTTGGCTAGAAATTGATATCTTTTTATCAATAATATTGACACTTTTATAAAAGTAGTATTTTTAGAGTTTGCCCAAGTAAATTAGGTTTTTTGTTTCTTTCTTTCCCAAACTGGAATGTTTTACTTTTTAAAATTTGTTTATACAATGAATTAATGTTGAAATAATTGAATGTTTTCTTCACAGCTGAGTAGTGATTGTCAGGTTGTAAAGTTGATAGTGTTTTGTGTAGTCAGTGGGGCAGTTCTTCTCTGACCAGTGAGGTCACTATGAGTTGGGCCTGACTCGACAGCAATGGGTTATTGCATAGATGAAAGAAGTTTAGACTTTAGTAGTTAAGGGTTTCAACTTTAACTTGTTTTTTTCTTATGGAAAAAGTGATACATTTTGAATCTTGTCTAATTTTATCTTCATTTTTCTTTTGACAATGTTTCTGAGAACTTCGGATGACAAAGCTCAGAGTAAGAGCAAAAGTACACTTAATAGTGAAAATAAGTTGTATATAAACTAAGGGAATCATAACTCTTTTCTCCAACATTACAATCTTGTCAGTACAGTAAAAATTCTTTTATTGAAGAAGTTATTTGCTGATCTCACTTGGTTAGTACACAGCTGAGGAAAATGCAGGGTGGTACATTAAAGGAGAATCCCCCGCAGCCAGGTTTGTGCTCCATTAGCCATGTCACCAGAAGCTCCTTGAACTAGTGTTCTCCGAAGTTGCTGTAAGTTCAAGATTATATGATTGTACAATTTTAGCTTCCTTTTCTTATTTTTGCACCCGGAACAATATGTTAGAACTAAGCAAAACTGAGTGGTCCTACTAAGTTGGATGCCAAATGAGTAGAATTGTTCTGAGTTGACATCCTCCGTTGAGTGCTGATGCAATAAGCTTCCTTATGAGAAAATTGAAGTAGCTTGCAAAAGAAATAGAAAACCTGGTTCTTAGCCCTAAAAAATTAAAATAGGAAAAGAGGAACAAAAGTAACATCTGTACCTGTGAATGTAAGATTTTCTTTAGTAGCTGGTCAGAGTGATTTCTTGAGCAGTTTAGTTAATCCAACAAACATTTACTGAATGGAGTGCTGTGCACCAGGACAGTGCTAGGCATTAAGGGTTACAGGGTTAAATGAAAGAAGCCCCTGTCTTCAGTGAGAATTATGGGAAGTGGTAACCTAAGAGTGCTGTGTAATTTTTAAGCCTCACTTTAGCCTCAGTATTTTGAAAGCTTAACTACCTTTTGGAACTTGAAACACATTTTTTTTTAAATTTTTTATTTAATATAACTGAGTGAAAATGTACATTCCCATGTAAATTTACATGCCCACCTATGTCTGAAGCGTGGACCTTCATTATGATTTATAGTCGAGGGCAGCATCAGGGCGAGGGGCCATGCTCCCAGGGGAACCTCGAAACCACTGAACCATCAATTGAGGTCTTTTAGTGGGGATCTCAGGGTACACCCCTTTTTATTCTTGTGTTGCCAGTGAGACTCAACTTAGTGAGCTCCATTGTGGCTATCACTGGTGGTGGCCGGGCACCATCCGGTTCTTCCGGTCCCAAGTCGATGTAGGCACCCACTGATGTGGGTCTTTGTCTTCTGGGTTGTCTTTCCCCCATGTCATTTTGGTCCTCGGTGAGCATCTGTTCCTGCTGAGTTGGGACCATTTGCTGAGCCCTCGGATGGCAGCTTGGCAGCTTTTAAGACCCCAGATGCCACTCACCATCGTGGGGTGCAGAGAGCCCTCTTAGCAAAACACTAGTTGTGCCAATTGGCCTCGCTTTCGCCTAAGAGCATGGTCCCCCGCCCTGAAACACATTTTTGATGCAGTAAAGATAACATACAGAAATTAACTTCCAGAGGAAGCTTGATATCTTCATTTCTTCTCTGAAGAATCAGTTATGGTGATTATAAGTGTGGATTATGAAATCAGAGGAAATGCTATGTGCTTTTGCTATGAATGGCATGTATGCACTATCACTGGCTTGTTCATGGTCTTCCCCTTGCAGCCCTTGGACATTCCGGATGGTCGACGAGCTCCGCTCCCTGCGCACTATCGGAGCAGTAGTACACGCAGCATTGACACGCAAACGCCCTCTGTCCAGGAGCGCAGCAGTAGCTGCAGCAGTCACTCACCCTGTGTCTCCCCATTTTGTCCCCCGGAATCCCAGGACGGCAGCCCTTGCTCAACAGAAGATTTACTCTATGATCGCGATAAAGGTGAGAATGAAGTCATCCACTTATTTACAGTTTGTTGTAGGGTCTTATTCATTATACTTTTTTTTTGTCTTAGACCATTACATCGTTTTTTTTTCCTTTTGTTTACTGGTGGGATTATAAAAGATTTGTTAATCTAGGTTTGTTTATTCATTGGTTTCACATACCCTCTTTGTGACTCCTACAAACATCTTCCATAAATGTGTCAGAGAAACACAGCGCAGAGTTCTAACAGTTAGTAAAAGCTGGAGAATGGAGTATGTACAACTTCATACCATATAACATGCAGGTCTTTCTCTTGACCAGAGCTAATAATGGTTGTGGTAGAGTTTATATTTCTCATACCTGGAGTTAGGTTTTGTAATAGATTGATTTTGAGGAAATAATTTCTGAGAATTCTATTGGAAGATTGAGTATATTTTTAACCAAGAAAATCAAGTTTAGTATGTCTTACAGAATATAAGGGATTATATTATGGTTTGTTGTAATTTATTAAATAATATCAGTAAGAGGGGAGAACCTCTGGGGCTTCTTGTTGCCTGTCAGATGCAAAGTGTATCCTTCATGTTTTCCTGTCTTTGTGTCAGGCTTGGCTAGCACCCTTCACACTACTCTTTCGGTGTCTGACCCGCTCAGACTTCACTGCAGCGAGTGACAACACTGCAGCGTGCTTCCAGTGTCCACCTGCTTGGCTACTTTCGAAGAAACATGAGCTGCTGCTTTTATTTATTTATTCATTTATTTTTTTTATGTGTTTGCTGCCTGTCTCCATAGATAGTAGGCAGCAAAAAGTGAAAACATAGAAAGGTTAAAGTTTACAATACCTTAGAGGATTTTTAAGGTCTCTGTCTTGATTTGGCTCCTCTCTTCATTTGTTTTATTCAAGTATTGCTGTATGTAAAATGCCTAGATCATAAATGCCCAGCTCAGTGAATTTTTTCATATATGTGTGCTCATGTAGCCACTGCCTAGATCACTCTATATGGAATATTTTTAACATCTCAGCGAGCAGCTCTGGGATGAGCAGCTCTGCATCCCAAACGGTATCCTCCTCTCCACCTGGAAGTAACCACTTTTCTGACTTCCATCACTATAATTTGGTTTTTCCCTGTTCTTGAATTTCATATAAATGGAATCATATGGTTTGTATTCTTCTGTGTCTGGCTTCTTTCGGCTATCATTATGCCTGTCTGTCTTAAATAGAGAATGGAACTACTTGGGCCTTTGTCCTCTGCTTTTGTCTCCATGGGTAGCTCTCAAAAATCTGCCTCTCTTCTTTTCACCTTTTATTGTTGAAAGTGTATGGTGATAGAAACCCTGGTGGTATGGTGGTCAAGTGTGAAGTTTGCTAACCAGAAGTGTGGCAGTTTGAATCTGCCAGGTGGTCCTTGGAAACTCTCTGGGGCAGTTCCAGTCTGGCCTATAGGGTCATGATGAGTTGAAATGAACTCAATAGCAGTGGGTTTGGTTTTGGATTATAGATCCCTTTCCTCCATTAGGGATATTAAAGGCAGTGCCTTAGGCACTCACGTGAGACATCCCACTGCTTAGAAAGTCAAACCAGGAAATTTTCATTTCATTGAGGCATCCTACTGAAGCAAACACCTTTAATCACTTCCTTACATCCAAAGTGATTTTACTATGAATATTTCACAATAAAATAAATAAGAGAATACATTCTGGTAGAGGTATTTTGCTTGTGTTTTAGAAGGTGAGTGGAAATGTTAACAGTAACAGTCTGGTTTAAGCTAAACAGAAAGTGGCAAAACAGGTCTGTGTGATTGATTTCAGAACTTCACATTCTTCATTATACTTGTAGAAAGTTCAAGTACAGCTCAGGTTGGCCGCTTCTGTTATGTATTAGCACTTGTAGTTTGATTCAAGTGAAAAACAAGTAACAGTTGCAGTGAGGCGAAGCTACTAATTCTGGATTTTTGGTTTCTTCTTTTAAGGTTAATACTGAGAATAATTGAGATGCTGAGCCAAAAACCGTTGTATCAGGAAAATGATAGACGAGTTCAATTTTAGTTGGCTGGTTGTGAGATATCTGTAGGGTCATCAAGTGAAGGTATCTATGAAGTAGATAAATACATGGTTTCTGCAGCTCCGTGGAGATCCTCACTTAGGATATTAGTTTAAGACAGCATAAAGTCTCTAATGTCTCTTTTTCCAAAAGATTTATTATCAGTTTTGTAATGAGAAGATGTATCATGTCACTGTCCTGCCAAGGTTCTCTGTAGGAGACGTCATAACACAGAAATTAAGGAGCAGCCCCAGCTTTGGGACCACACAGGAATGGACTTGAGTCCTTAAAGTCCTAAAGGATTCGCAGCTGCTGTAATCATCATTATAACCTTTTGGCTTCACAGAGCTTTCAGGAAAAAATACAGACTATTTACTTTCCCTTCACAGCGTAGCCATAACCTCCCCAAACCTCCCTGTCTGGCTTAATTCCTGCCAGTTATCTAATAACGTGGATTCTGACCATTTCTTAGATGGACTAGACCTTTGCCTAAGATTTTGCCTCTGTGTGTATGTTTTCTCTGATGTCCTTTTTTTCTTCTTAATCAGATGATAGCGTGCTTAACATGGACGTCTTTTCAGTCTCTTGGGATTTGGGGTTATTTTAAAGATGTAGCAGGAGAACACTGGGTAAGGTTATCTCTAAGACCAACAGTTTTGGGGTTTTTTTTTCTCCTTAAATGTTTTTTTAGTTCAGTAAAATACTGTGATAATACCTACCTACAACTACGGCTGCTAGCCAAAAGGTCAGCAGCTTGAATGCACCAGGCGTTCTTGGAAACTCAATGGAGCAGTTCTGTAGGGTTGTTATGAGTTGGAATTGACTTGACAGCAGGGGTGGTTTACTCACTTCATTATTGGTGTTAAGTGAGATAAGGTACCAAAGTGCTTAGCACAACCCTCCGTGCATAGTAAACAGCTGGTAAATTGGAGGTAGATGTTGCTAATAGTGATTTTTAAAAATTCTTTAGAAATTATGGAGTGAGACCTCAGAAATGCTTAAGACATTATTCTGTGTTTGACAAGACTGCCATTTAGCTCAATTTGGGAATTAAAGCTTCATGACATGTGTTTCTTAATAGGTATAACAGAGAGAGACATTCGTTTGTGATTAACCCTTTGGTGACCCACGCGTGTTCTGCTTTGAATTTTTTGTTGATACCATGTTTCTTGAGTGTGTTTAAATTTTAGGTAGGTAGTAAGGATTTTTTTTTTTTCCCTGTCAGACAAGCCTACTCTTAAGTGTTTACTGGTACACATGAAGCACCACTACTTATACCCCAGAGTCCTCATTGGGGTCTGTTAGTACATACATGTAACAAATTAAGATTTTCAAAATTGCCCTTTTTCCTGCCAGAAATGCAGGCACCTCATACATATGCTGTGAGAACAGTAATTTGCGGTACATACCTGTTGCTTTGGTTTCAGACAGTCATAAAGGCTCCTGCCTTGCAGCAGCATGCACTGTGAATAGTGCAGCAACTTCCCAGTAAGGCTGAAGAGGATGAGAGAAGTTCATGGCTGCTGTATGTACCACCAGACATGAAAGAGTTATTGTGGTTAAGTTGGTGTTACTGTTCCATGGAAGTATGTGTGGCTTTCTGTTACACTGTGAAGTTTCTTGTTCTCAAACAAAGCAACTGCCATCTTGTGAAAAGAAAATTAAAATATACTAATTTTTTTTAAGTGTGTGTGCACATGCATTATGTGTGTTTTGGAATGAGAAATGGATATTTGTGTATCTTAACTGAGTTTATATTCCTAATTTATTCTGGAAATGTGCTGATCATCTGTTTGTACGTAAAGGGCTGTGCTAGAGAGGAGTGAGATAGATGTGATGACTGCCTTAAAGGACTTTATAAGTCTAATAAGCAATACTGGTAGGGGAACAACATACTCTAGTGCAGGTGTATCCAAATACAAAAGTTACAAAGGTAGGACTTGTCAGTTTTACAGTTTCTGACATTAATATATGTTATATCATTTAACCCTGGTGGCATGGTTCTTAAGTGCTACTGCTGCTAGCCAAAAGATTGGCAGTTCAAACCTACTGGGTGCTCCTTGGAAACTATCTGGAATTCAATTGCCATCAGGTTTATTTCATTTCAACCGCAGAACAGTCTCAATATGGGGGGAAAAGTGTAATCTATAGATTTCTAACAGTTATGCATCATTAACTATGAATACTGTAATTTTATAGTCAGCTAGCAGAGATTTGGAGTACATACATATTCTGCAGGTGCTATAGAGAAGTTAGTTGTGTGGTAGAGTAGCTAGCTCTTAACATCTTTGTGAGCCTGGAGAAGTAGGCACAGGAGGGGAAGGGCTAAACATACACGCTCTCCTGAGGGATGTACCAGTGAACTGATTATTTTTCTAGTATTCATCTATTATATGCTTTTTACTGGTTTTCCTAACATTATTGCTGCCTATTTCTAGCATCTCTTTTTCTCCATGAATCATGAGACTTAAAAGGACAATTTTAGTTGAGTAATAGCATGGTCTTTTCAATACATAGATTGTAAATGGCAAAACAAAAACACTCAATTGAGAAAGATCTGGCTATTAAAAGACTGTTTTCAGGGTCGTTTCCTACCCCTATCCCGGGGACCTAAAGACAGAAGGCAGCCTGGTGTAAATATGTCAAGTTGCTAGGCTAACTAAGCTAATAACCGCCGCACTTTCATGTTATAGTCTGTGTGGAGAATTCAGGGATCCAGAACAACTACTTTCATTCTGATGTCCTCAAAATACACCCTAAGGAAGGAAAAAAGCTATTACCATCAAGGCAGTTCCAACTCTAGAGACCCGAAAAGACAGAGTAGAAGTATCCTGTAGTTTCCAAGGAGTGCCTGGTAAATTCAAATTGCTGACATTTTAATTAGTAGCTGTAGCACTTAGCCACTGTACCACTAGGGTTTCCACACCCTGAGAGTTAGCCTGAATTGTTCCCCTTTTTATCATGCCCAAAATATAAGAAAGAAAAAGACTCATAGAGTGGAGATGGCAGTGGTAGCCAAAATAGTGCTGGACAAGACAGAAAATCTCAGCTTCAGTCTGCCACTTATCATTGGTCTTTGGCACAGTTCACTTAGGCAGTTGTTATAAAATTCTACCATTTGCAAGATACTGTGGAAACATTGATTACTGTAATCATGAAGTAAACTGAACCATTTTACTCAGGCCAACTACCAAGACTTGTATTCCAAGAGTCCATAAATTGGTTTCTTGGAACTTAACACTGTATTTTCCCATAGGAACAGTATCTGCAGTGTATATGGAGTTTCCCAAGTCCAGTGTATAGAAGCCTATTTAACCCATACTGCCATTTAGCTTACAAATACTGTCATACTTAGAGTGTTAAGACTTGAGCAGCCCGTGGGACCAGGAGAGAAAGAGAAAAATTTTATCTTTTCAGAGTCTAGGGCCAACCCTAGGCAGACTTTTAGAATAGACTATTTGAGGTGTCTTCCTATTCATTTTGGCACATATTTTTGTCCAATTTACATTTATCTCTGGGACTTACTTTATTATTATTTGTTGTTGGTGTTAGACTTTTGCCCTTACTGTTCTTTAGCTCTCTATCTTCTAGGTAGCCTAATCACCCAAGATTTTGTGGCCCTTCTTTTTTTAGTAATTTGGTGGATATGGTTCTTTCAACCAGTATGCCTTGAAAATTATTGCTGTAGAGCCTGAATCTGTTTCTGTATCAAAAGGTTTCTTCCCGCTTAGTTCTAAGATGCATGTTATTCTAGAAGAATCTTTAGGTGGTACCATTGGAAGATTATAGAGATACTGTTCTACCAGTGGAGTTATTTCATAGGTTAAAACTAACACTTTCTAGAATTGTCCCTGAAGTCACATTTCCTATTTTTGTTTTCCAAGATAATATCTAAAGTTGTATATTCCTAGCTCATAATAAACATGCAGTCAGGGTTCCTCCCTCTTGGTTCAGAAAATATTGATGTTTATATCAATGGGAGATACATGACAGCTTTCTGTGCATGAGTTATTGTTCATAACTCAGAACACTGAATAAGTGTGCGGCTCAGTTCTAGATGTTGTAGCCCAGAGTCTAAACAGTCTAGAATTTTAACATGCCTGCATACATATTTCATCTCCTTTTATTTATTTACTAAAATATAAGCTCCAGGACAGATAACTTTCACTCATGGCTTTATCATCAGCTCCCAGAGTTACTCTTAACGTGTAGTGGTGCTTAGCAGAAACTTTCTTAGTGTCTTTTAATGACCTTTCTTCATGGTGTATCCTTAAAAGCTGTATTTTTACAGATATGTTGAAAGCAGTGCCTTTTTCTTTAGGGTGTTAAATTATGTGTGTTAGGCTTTTGAATGTTCAGGAAAGAGGCATATTCTTCCCACCAATCCAGCTCTACCCCAAAAAAGAGTAACCAGACTGAGATTATGCTTAGTGATAGGCCTTTTGTGGTAAAGAAATTGTGAAGTTCAGATTTCCTAATGAACTTAGGAGAAAGGAAATGACTTCGCTAAAAATTGTCTCACCTTCCCCTTCTTCTAGTCAGTCGTGCTGGTAATAGAGGCAAACTCTAATCATGGCTGGAGAGAAAGTAATAGGGCATTAACCAGGTTAGAGAAGCAGGGAGTATGTTGGACTTTTTCTTCTCATTGTCATTTGTATTCCTCTAAGAAGAAATATGTACACATAAAAGATGCTGCTTACACTATTGTCTGCTTGAGAGGCTAAAAGAAGGCAGGCCCAGAGAAGCTTTCGTCTGTAATTAGAAGCCTGAATGTTAGAGTGGAAGGAACTTGATCGTCTGGTCACCTCCTCATATCTGTAGTGAGAACACTAAATTTGAGATAGATCAGAATTTACTGAGCATAATAATAGCGTAAGAATATTGAACTCTGACCGTGACACAGCCCTGGATTTGTATCCCTGTTCTGCTACTTACTAAGTATGTGCTCTTGGACAAGGTACTCAGCCTCTCTCTCTCAGTTTTCTCTCCTATACATTCCAAACAATAATGGCATCTACCTGGTAGGACAGAGCCCTGATGGTGCAGTGGTTGAGTTATAGCTGCTAACCAAAAGGTCAGCAGTTCAAACCCTGATGTGATTTTATCATTGTTGTTGCTTGTAATTGTGCCACAGGTTTATGGGCAAGTGACATGGTCATGATTTTAAGGATGGGGGAACTGAGACTTAACTACTTAACTTTCTTTAATTCTGTCTACTCCGGATGCCAGCAGAGATCTTCTGTAGAAACTCCCTGCTACATCTTGCTGCCTTTGCAAAAGGTATAGCCTATATACATGCAGTCAGCTGTGAAAGGGCCTGGTGTGTGGAGAACAGTAAGAAATTGTGTGGCTGAAGCCTATGGGAGAATGCCAGGGAGTACAAGTCAATGAGGGAGGATGGAGTGGTAAAAATGCCAGTATTTCATGAGGGACCTTGTTTGCCTTCAGCAGAGAAGTGAAGAGCCAAGCCGCCATCGTTTGTCAGTTAAAGGGGGTACATATTTTTAAGGACCATGCTCAGGTGGTACTAGGGACTGTAGAGGGAGGTACCAGGAGGACAAGATGCTGTTTAAATAATCTAGGCCTGAGGTCTCCAAGCTTTATTTATTATACAGTCTGGTCAGCAATTTTGAATCTGTCCTCATAGTAAAAGTTCATGTCGTTCTAATTTGCGTATATGTAATAGTTTAATTCACAAACTAGACATGCATTAGTAAAGCTTACTTTCTTATTTTTAAAGATAAAAGTAAATATGTGTAGATGTTCTAATATTTTCTTCCTGCATGTTAGCAGATTGTTTTGTGAACCTTCTTTGGGAGGCCACAGGTGTAGAGCAAGGAAGAGGGGGGAGTAGCAAGGATAAATGGGCTGTGGGTGAAATGATAACATCTGGAGATAAGGATCACAGCAAAAGTCTAGCTTGGAGATGTGGGAAATTATTAACACCATTAACAAGGAAATGAGTATCAGAGGAAGATCAGGCTTTAAGGTGAATATAGGGATAAATTTAAAATTCCATGCTGATTCTTACTGAAAGGTGTTACACTACCATTTCCTTTTGGCAAGAATTAAAAAGAGGAAGAAATTACTGAGTTTTACCTAATACACTAAGACGATATTTACACCATGTTGTTTTGCCTCTGTTTTGCACTTGGAAACCCCAGTGGCATACTAGTTAAGTGTCACAGCTGCCAACCAAAAGGTCGGCAGTTCATATCTCCCAGGTGCTGCTTGGAAACTCTATGGGGCAGTTTTACTCTGACCTGTAGGGTCGCTATGAGTTGGCATCGACTTGACAGCAATGGGTTTTTTGGTTTGTTTCTTTTAAGCATTCAGTAAGGAGCCTCGGTAGTGTAGTGGTTAAACACTTGACTGCTAACTGAAAGGTCAGCTGGAACCAAGACTTGAAGCCAGTTATTATGTATACCCAGAGATCTTATTAAAATGTAGATTCTGAATCAGTATACCTGGGAGTGAAAAGGCAAATTCTTGCGAGAGGTTAAACCAGAAGGAACCAATCTGAAAGCCTGGCTGAAACCCACTGGTGGTTCAAAGGGAGAAAAGACCTGGTGTATACTCCTATAAAGATTACAGTGTAGGAAAGCCTTTGGGGCCATCCTGTAACAACACTATGTGTCCAAGTCAGCTTGACAGCCCGCAACAAGTGTTCACTAAATATTTTTTGAGTAAGCATTTAAAATTGTAATAAAACTTTTATTTGAAGTGGGAGATTTTTTTTTTCCCCTATGGCATTAAAAGAAAATGTGTTTCAGTTCCTTGAAAACCAGTGTCAAAAATTTTTTCATTTAAAAAGCTTGAGAACTGAAAAACTAAGATCCCATCACACTGATTTTCCTAAGATCCTTAAATATATCACTTTTCAATATATAAATTATTGTGTGTAGTCTGCAGTTTATTTTCAGTCTAGTTTTACCATTATGGTTGAAGAGGTATGCTTTTAGTCTATAAATTGGTTTGAGGACTTTCTTTAATAAAGTGGTGCGCATTCATTTGTAACTATCACATCAGATTCACAGTGAGTAATTAGCTTATCAGTGATTGTAGGTAAAGTTTGGAGACAAGTAATATTTTTCTGACTATCAGGTTTATGTTTGTGGAGGAAGCATTAGTATTTATTGCGAGTACACAAGAAGAAAGTAGCAACTATAATTTGTTAATATCAATTCTGGAACAGTAAATGATTAAACTATAAAATAAAACTCCTCTCACATATGGCCCATACCTGATTAATGGACCTAAAATTTGAAATGTCAGTTGAGTCCCGGTTAGTCAAAAGCAATCTGATTTGAAGCAAAGTTAAAATATCTAGATAGTGAGAGGTTATGATGTCATTTTTTCCTTCTTACTCTTTGTTGGAGGCTAATCTTTTTAAAGCAGATCTTAGCTAAAGCTGTTAGCTTGTTTTATTAAGATTCTGTAAAGGATTAACTCTGACATTTGAGAAAAACCTTAGAGAGGCCAACTGTTTTTGTTACTTGTTCAGAATTTTGCCTTGGAGTTAACTGAAAACATGGGTTTTTCAGTATAATTAGTAATGCTACTTCCAAAACTTTGTTGCTGAGAAATACTACACCATCTTGTGTTTCTCCTGATTTCATTAGGCCATCAAACTACACTATATCTGATATGTTCACTTCCTAAAGCAAAAGAAGTAGTCTTAAAATTAGAGTAGTAATTCTGAATTCTACTTGGTCAATCATATTTCTAGTCTAATTCTTTTGGCTAACATTTAATTATGCTTTTAGTGAGTCATTGAGTATAATCTTGGTTGAACACTGTACTCAACTTTCCCCGTTATTCTATAGCTGGAAGAGGTAGATTAAGAATGCATTCTATTATTTATGCTGCATATGTTATACAGATGTTTTCTTTAAATAGTAGCCTGTAGTACCTGCATGAAAACCGTGTTGGCATGGTGGTTAAGTGCTGTGGCTGCAGATTCAGAGATTAGCAGTTCAGATTCACGAGGCCTGCCTTAGAAACTCTCAATGGGGCAGTTCTCCTCTGTCAATAAGATTATGAGTGGGAGTCGATGGCAGTGGTTTGGTTTGGTTTGGTTTGATTTTGTTTGTGTGTTTTACATATCTCCACTAAAATGCATGCTCCAGGCATCCATTTTAATGTCACTGCTGACAGATGTTTGTAAACTAGTGGATGCCATCACTAACTGGCAGAGCTTGTGCTAAGCAGTCACAAGCCTAGAGAATGGGGCCCTTTAAGTACTACTCTGCTTCTTAGCCAGAAACAAAATCTTAATCTCTGTGTGCGTGAATAGAGTTAAGAGTATGGAGATTTATTATATAAGACTTACAGGGTCTACTGTGCTGTAGGGTCGCTATGAGTCGGAATCAGCTCAATGGCAGTGGGTTTGGTGTGGTACAGTCTGTTAGTCTCTCTTGCCAAGGGAGAGTGGCATAAGAATTTAATTTCTAAATGCTTCACATTTTTAAATTTGCAAATTAGGAGTAAGATGTTCTGTCTACTATATGATAATAGTCAGGAAGAGCTTATTGTGTTTCAGGTACTATGCAGATCTTTTTATACACATTTTTCACAGCTATCAGTAGCAATTCTCATTTTACAAATAAAAAAACAGAGTAGTCAGACTCGTCGTTGGTCTTGCAGTGAGGCCTAGGTAGAAATCAGGTGGCCTGACTCCAAACCAGTGTCCTTATTCTCAAATTGGACTGTGCTTCAGATGTGCTTGAGAGCTTAAGGAGAAAAAGAAAAGGAAGCAGTACCTGTGCTCCTCCCCCGACTAGTTGAGTCAGAGTCTCTTCAGGGCGATCTGGACATTGGCAGTATCACAGCATCTGCTGATGGATCCAGTGGGAAAGCGGGGCAAGAGCATCTACTCTGTGTTACTTACTTTGCAATTGATTTCACTAATTATGTGGTAATCTGATAGTATGTGATAAATCCCATCTGAAGACTTTAGGCTAGAATAAAATCACAGTAAAGATTTTACGTACCTAGTAAATGAATGAAAAATACAAAGCAGTACTCCTGGTGCTGCCGTCCTGATGGTGTGAGGTTCTCAGTTCTGCTACTTCCTTTCCCGTTTCTCTGTCGTTCAATGAAAGGATAAAAGGTGGTGCAAGCTACACTCCAGGGAAACTCCCTTTACAGTGGAGTAGGGAGGTGACCTTAGGAAGGGATTTACAGTCCTGCCCTAATCCTCATTAACGTACAGCAGAGGACAATCATAAAATACTGGGAATCACGACCCAGCCAAATGGCTGCACACATTTTGTGGGGGTGCACAGTTCAATCCATGACAGTGGAAAGGCTTTGTTTTTTTGTTTTTTAAATCCAGGTTAGTGGCACACAGTGACACTGTGAGTACAGAAAAATAAGATATGTAAATACAAGTTTTCTTTCGTTTAGTTTTATTGACATTGGCCAGATGTTTTAAGAACATAAAGTAACATTTGATACTTAATTTCTACTGTATTTTCAGTTATTACCCTGTATTATTCCCTGGTGCAGTAACATAGTGAGAAACCTTAGCTTGGTTGTGAATAAAAGAATTAGGTTTACCATGATCCTGTTGTTCACCTTGACTCTCGTGAGCAGGCGTGATCACTTCACATTTATAATGTTCCCTTACTGAAATGTGGGTTTTGAATTCAACAGAGATTTCTAACTGAATAAATGAATTTTTAGGTACCTGTAACTCTGGAGTGGGTAGGAAGCTATGGCCATATGGGTTGTTTTGAAAGCAGGACACTTTGTAAAGTAATAGAAAAAGAAAAGAAAATGCTTTGGGACAGTATTCCTTCTTCATATGTTACAACATTTAAAAAAAAAATCATAGAATTTTTGAGTTAGGAGGAGTGACACTTGATTTAATTATAGAGAAACCCAGACAAGCAGTTGTGTTCAAGGTTATACAGCTCTGACGCGACAGAGTTAAAACCACAGACCAGGGATCTCCATCCCTGTTTCTCTGTGCTGTACTGGCTTACTTATGTACTTAGCTGACAGAAAAACTCCAGATTTAACAAATCATTGTTTATAGTCTCAAGATAATTTTTATTTCAGACTGTGTCTTTGTAGACAATTAAATAGCTAGCGCTATATATATATGTGTGTGTATGTACATATACACACATGTATATAAATGTATACATAGACACACATTTTTAAAATCAAATAGTTTCGTTGAAAACCGGTAATTTTTATTGAAAAGGGACAGGAGATATAATAGCATGTTATATAATATGTATTATATATATATATATAATACTGTCTTTTTAAAGTGAGAATATTTTTATTTGTTTAGCAGTATCCTCTCCTCTTCCTATTCTATCCTCCCCCCAAAGAACAGTTGGTTAAAACTCTGTAAAACGAAATCTACAGCTTCTGAAACTAGAAATCTTTTAAGGAGAAAAATATATTTCATTCTAGATTGTTAGTGGGAAGGTAATAGTAATAAACTCTGCTTATCCAATTCATATCAGGCTTTCAACTCTGAGGAAAATCCCTTGAAACCCTCAATAAACTTGAGAGAGAAGTAGAGTTGTAGGCCTGAGGGTGTTGTATAGAGTACAACATGGACTGTCACTGTGGCCAAGCTGATTTTTTATACACAATATTAGGGTGGTTCATCGGCTACTGTCATGGTCATTCCCCTGCCAATAACATGTTAAACTTATTAGAGGCAGTGAAGCCCTGGTTCAAGTCTGATTCTGCACACCATGTGTATTGTATTGTCACCAGCAGTAATCTCAGTGGAGTCATCACATGTCTTATCTACTTAAGGTGTTCTTGAGCTCAGTGTTTATTCTTTGTACTTTGTTGGTGGTTAGATAAAGGAAGATGAAACTGCACTGTTGATAGTATACCTAGTTAAAGTCCTTAGGACTAGTCTTTGTGGTTAGCTTAGATAATATGACAACAAACTGCAATCTCTAGTCAGGCTAACAATGCTTTATATCAGCCTGAGAAAAGAAATCTCCCTTCTTTTTTCCATTTATTTAAGCAAGATATACGATAAATGTTGAATCTATAAATGTCAAATCTGAAAATTACATGACAAGAAGTCAGCTTAATTCTAAAAATTTATTCCAAGAGACTATTCTGTGCATTCTCTGAAGGGACATGAGCAGCAGTGGTAATGGAGAAATGATATCGTTTTCTTGCTTTTCTTGTAGTGTGGCTTTTGTTATTTTGGAGATAGTGGTTTCCTGACCAAGATATAGACCTAAGCACAAACCCTGCATTCCCAAGACTAACATAAATGTGCTTTGAATCATAAGATACACTGTTAGTACACATCAAGGGTTAACACCATCTTCTGAATATGCCTTATACTTCATTAATGATAACAGGAAGGTACTTATTACTCCATTTCCTAGTGTTAGACTGTGTTGTGTACCATAAAGTAACTTAGCAAAACAGTGACAAACATAATTAGGGTACTAATGCCGTCTTTCAAAATACATGACAGTAGTGCAACTCAGTAATCTTATGTTTAGCATTTTAGCACTGGGGATTGGTTTGTCTTAAGTCAGATCATGTTTAAATAGGACTGCTGATGAGGGAAACGCCTGGTGGCATAGTGGTTAAGTGCTATCTCTGCTAACCAGAAGGTCGCCAGGCGCTCCTTGGGAACTCTATGGGGCAGTTCTGTTCTGTTCTGTAGGGTTGCTAGGAGTTGGAATTGACTAGATAGATGGCACTGGGTTTGGTTTTTGTTTTCTTGTATGCGGGGAAACCCTGGTGGCATAATGGTTAAGTGCTATGTCTGCTAACCAGAAGGTCTTCAGGTGCTGCTTGGAAACTCTGTTGGGCAGTTCTTTCTGTAGGGTCGCTTGAGTTGGAATTGACTAGATAGATGGCACTGGGTTTGGTTTTTGTTTTCCCATAGGAGGAGATACCCTGCAGGGAAACCCTGGTGGTGTAGTAGTTAAGTGCTATGTCTGCTAACCATGTGATCAGCAGTTCAGATCTGCCAGGTGTTCCTTGGAAACTATAGAGCAGTTCTATTCTGTCCTGTAGAGTTGCTATAAGTCAGAATCAACTTGATGGCAGTGGGTCTTTGTTGTTTTTTTGGTTTGTAGTATATGAGGACTGCCAGTTAAGTTCACGAACTCATCCTAGAAAAAGTGCCACATGCCTTCTTGCTGAAGATCACTATGGTCACCTTTTACGTACTCTCCATGGAAAGCTATGCACCAATACCTGTGCCTAGTCTACCCTTCAGAGCAATTTTGGAAGTCTTTTGCTGGAATGGCCATCAGAACTGTTGTCGTATTATCCTTGATGTCCTGAATGTCATCAAAATGTCTTCCTTTTAATATTTCCTTTATCTTTGTATAAAGAAAAATGTCATTGGGAGCTATATCAGGTGTGTAGGGAGGGTGTCCCAGTACAGTAATTTGTTTATTGGCTAAAAACTCCCTCACAGACAACTATACAGTTTAAGTTCATGAGCTTGCCACCATGCCATTGTGCACAATGGCCATTCCAGAAGGAGTTCCAAAATTGCTTTGACGGGTGGACTAGGATCTGGCATCACTGCATAGCTTCCCAAGGGGAGGACTTCGAAGGTGACCATAGTGATATTCGGCAGTGAGGTATGTAGCAGACTTAATTGTCAGACCTTGTACTTACACAAATATGTTGCTGGAAGTACAACTTGGCATCTTACAATGATAATGATACATTTTGGTGCACTTGAATTTCTAAAAGCTTTTCCAGGTAGAAAAGGAAGCTGTTGAATATAAGTTTTACGGTTTTTTTGTGGATAAACCATTTTCTTTTTGGTCAAAAATGTGAGGAATATATAGTAGGTAGAGACATTTTTGGATTTATTATGTCTTTCTATAGTGAAAATACCAACTTCTGAAAATTCTAATTCTTTAACATAAATATTTTAAAGGTAGAATTCTGAGCAAATTGCCTTTTTTTGTGGTGGGGAGATAGAAGACTGTTATAAGTCTGTTGTTTTCTTGTACTTACATTCGTGGTATTTAACAGAAGCAACATTTCTGCTAAGAACTTTTGTAATCATTATTCCACACATTAAAACTTTCACTGAATTTGGTTGAACCGTGAGACAACAGTTATATAAATTACCCCATTCATTTACTTTTTGAAATACATAATGAATAATGTGTTTATTTTCAGGATTATGGCTCCCCTTTATTCAAAATGCAGTTTGGGGACTAAAGTGTCTTCTTGTGTCCTGTGATATGGTTGATTACTCTGAAGCTGTATTTTTTTTTTTTAAGACAAGTTCTCCACCTGGGTGTTAGAAACAGCTTTGCAGTAAAGGAAGCTCAGTGGTGTACGCAGAGTGACAGTAGTGGGTAAATGGTGCAAAAGGCTGCTTGTTTGGAAATCAAATTTAACTTAAAAGAACTTTCAATCACTAGTTAATGTAACTGCTTTAAATTTACAGACAGTGGGAGTAGCTCACCGTTACCCAAGTATGCTTCATCTCCCAAACCAAACAACAGCTACATGTTCAAACGGGAGCCCCCAGAGGGATGTGAGCGAGTGAAGGTCTTTGAGGAAATGGCGTAAGTAATGTCTTTTCTGTCAGCTGGGATCTGCAGAGAGCTGTACAAAGCTATTTACCAAGACTGGTTGATCACTGATGAATCAACTACTCCATCCAGCTGATAGCATGATTCAAAAGCAAATTATTCAAAAAGAATTGAGTAGGCAAAAGAGATCTGATTGAAGGAGAATTGTAGTGTGTCTGCTGGAAACATTCAAATCATAGAAAGAAACTTGGAAATTCATCCTTACTACCTAAAAGAGCTATTTTTAATCATTAAGAATTTTCTCCTCAATAGATCTAACAATTTAGATGACTAACAAAAAGACTCTCAAAAGCAAAGTTAATACCTACTTGTAACTGCCAGTGAGAAATTAGCCTCCTTTCCTTACAAACACATCTTAGAATTCAGACTTTCAGTTCACAAATTTTTTTCTTTTTGGTATTTAAATATATGTAAATTAGAAATTAAATAAAAAGGAGTACCTGGCAGAATAGATCAGAATAAAATCTGATGTGTTGGACTCACTCATCCCTCTGTCCTGGTGCTGGTGCCTAGGGGAGGCTGCTCTGCTCTGGTGCCCTGGAAGGTGACAGAGAGTGGTCTTTGAGGAGTGGTTAGCTTCACTCCTAGGAACAGGAAGAGAAGAAGGGCTGTGGACCCTGCTCTGTTAGGTTCACTGGCTCTTAGAAAGAGTACTGGGGAAAAAAATTATTTTTTTCCATCTGTGTTAGTAGAAATATGTGTAGAAATACAGAAAAGGTGGAAATGATTATAACTAAATACAGGGTGGAATATTTTGCTCCCTGGTATTTTCTTAATGGCAAAAGTGATTCCATCTTTGTATAATCTTCATCCACAATCCAGGGTAGTTTTCCATGTTCTTCCTACGTGATTGAAAGCAAACTAATGAACTCTGAAAATTTGTCATCTGCCCAGTCCTTTTGAAAATCCTATTGTGTCAAATACTACTTCAGTGCTGTGTATGTGACTAGTCTGCCAGCTGACTTGTGCTATGGAAGATGTTTATTCCTCTGTGTATGCTTAACCCCGTTCCCTGCCATTCACATTCTAGCTGTTACAGAGAATTCTAATTAATTCACAGAGTACTTTTTAGTAACTATAAACCTAATTCTGTTTTATGGTTTTAGGTCTCGTCAGCCTATCTCAGCGCCTCTCTTTTCATGTCCTGACAAAAACAAAGTTAATTTCATCCCAACGGGATCAGCTTTCTGTCCTGTAAAACTTCTCGGCCCTCTCCTACCTGCCTCTGACTTGATGCTCAAGAACTCGCCGAACTCCAGCCCGAGCTCTGCTCTGGCCACACTGACCGTCGAGCAGCTCTCGTCCCGGGTTTCCTTTGCCTCTCTCTCTGAGGACACCAGCACAGTGGGCTCCACTGAGGTCTCAGTCCAACAGCCATCTCCACAGCAGCAGCTTCTGCAAGAACTGCAGGGTGAGGAACACATCTCTGCTCACAACTATGTGATCATCTAAGGCAGGGGGAGCCGGCCTCTACCCTGTGTTCTGAGGATGAGGAATTCGACTGCATACATCTGTCTGCACAGAGTGACAGACGTTTCTGACCAACACCAACAAAACACTTAGCAGCATCATAAAGTATCTCTTAACATTGATCTTGGCAGGGACGGAACTCTTATTGGCAGTTTTTGTGGAAAGCAGCAGTGCTTGCAAAATGTGTGTGTCATTCAGCATTTTAAGTGGCGACTATGCATTTCATAGTATGTTTGACAGATTAGTACCATGTCCTGTGTTTTGTTCCAAATTCTTCAGTATAAATAAGCTCTATATCAAAAAGTTGCCTGTCTAAGTAGAATGTCAACAAAACAATGTCTTGCTGTGTTTTGTCCTATGGAAAATACTGTACTTCAGGATTATGTTTACAATTGATCCAGGTGTTTGTTTCTAACTTCTGTAATACATACAATGCAAAAAATATATATATATATATATCTATATGGCCACAGCAGTTGCACAGTGCCCACCCTATGGCCTAGCTTCAGGTACTTCAGTTGAAGTCTAAACTCAGGTAACTTGGAATGTATATTATATTGGGATATTAAATATTTCACAGCTAAAAAGCTAAAGAGGGAACATCACTCTTTCGCGTTTCCTTATTTTATGCATTTCCCTTTCCTCATTACATTCCACAGTCTTGGAATAAGAAGTGCATTCAGCCCTAGGAGAATGATGGTCCTGGACATGGGTGAAGATGAGGAGAACCAGCAGATCTGTGGTGTGTGACATCACTGTTGTTAGGTGGTTACAAGTCAAACAACTGTTGCATTTACTGTTTCAACATGTGTAAAGTGGCTTTTTTTTTTTAAGTTTAGATTGTTGCTCAGCTAATAACTGTTACAATGTTGCAAATAAAATGTTCAGTACTGGGCCGTACCTGACATTCCACATTGTGCATGATGAAACTTAAAGACAAGGATATCTAGATTTAACTGCAAAATAGTTCAAGTTTCACAGGGTTGATTGAGATTTTTGTTTTTGTTGGCTATTAATTAAGGTTATGAAATGCTACTGTTTTATCTGGCAGCATGTTTGGTTTCTCTTTTGGAAACATTTTAATTTCCAGGTTAAAAAACTGACACACTTTTCGGTTTTGTTTTCTTCAAGCAGTTTAGGTGTACGACCTGCATTTACAGGTAGAGAGAGAGAATACATGGGTCTCAAAATTAATGCAACATAAGTAAGCAGGTTATTTGGTCATTTAGGAAAGCAATGGTTTAAAGCTGTCTCATTTAAACCTTTCATAAATACCGTCACGAGTACTTTTGTTAAGATTTTGGATATGAACAAAAACTCAAGTAAATAGCCTTGAACTTACGGGCTTGATGTAAGTTCTCAACAACGTGTGAAGATAGACCTAGACATTCCTGTTTAGTTGATGGGAGAACCCAACTTGGAGATACCACTTTCAACAGCACAAAGAAAGTATCCAGAAGCAAAGAGAAACGTTTGTATTTTCATTCCATTGCTTTCAGTTCAGTGAAGCCTAGAGTTCTTTTGTCTGCACCTAAGATGTGTGGCACAATTTTCTTAAGAACGAGGAAAACAAGGTGCCTACAGTTACAGGAGCGTTTCATTTCCCTTCAATCATTCCTTTTTTTTCCCCCTAAAGATGTTGAAAGATGAGGTGATAAGAAATCAACACGATTGATTTTTTCTTTTAAAGAAATGGATATATATGTGTGTGTGTCTATGTGTGTGTTTTGTTGTGCATTATTTTGTCATGATCTTAATTCTCTTCTTTCCACCAAAGTTTGCAGTAACATTCTCTCCCGAAGGTGCATTCTTAGCTCCTTTAAATTAGTCAGTGTTATATTGTAGGAGACTATCATGGAGAAAAGGACTCAGTTTGCTTTTGCCATTTACACACGGGGACCTTTTAAAACAATCTTTTCAGCAGCAGACACCTTTAACCCTAATAATCTCAGGCCTTGATGAAAATACTATATTTTGTAGATTATGGTTAAAGGGAGAAAAATACTAGTTTCGTAAGATAAATATGAGCTCCATGTAACTTCTGATCTCTGGTTTAGCATTACATAATGTGTTGATCTTATGCTCTGCTTTTGTCCAAATAAGATGCAATAGTATCACTGTCAATCTCAGAAAGATGGACTGAATATGCTTTTTTGAAGATGAAATCTGATGTATGATATTTATAGTGACGTGCTTTTATTTTCTCATGAGAAACCGACTATTAATTGTGTTGTACATTTGTTCTTAGCACATATTAAAGTTTTGAACCAAATGTGTTAAAGCTTATGCTTTGCTGTGTAAATTACCCAGAAGTTGTCGAGCTCAAATGTATCCTACATCAGCTGTAGAAATTTGTCAAAAATTGTTTAAATTTTGTATATAGTTGTACTGTTTAATTCTGGCCACTGCGCTGAACAGTATTCAAGTTACCATACAATATGGCTTTACACAAGGAAATGTGTGGCTTTTGTTTTGTATTTTTTTCAGTATAGAAGTTCCTGTGTCTTATTTAAATAAAATTATTAGTAAAACTGGAATAGTTCACATATGTTTTGGGAAGGACTAGGTGGGTAGCACAGTAGCAGACAGAGCTGAAGTCACCTCGGTAAGCTCTTAGCAAGTATTCAGTGCTCACTGAGTCCCCAGCCTGCATCTCTGGGTCTGTAGGTCATCTTACCTGGATCAGGTTTCCACAGCCCTGCTTTCTTCTTGACATTTGATTTACACACTTTCCATCGCAGGCCTAGAAATGAGATTTCTAAAGTTCCAAGTCTTTGTACTGGTCACAGATATGAGTGCCTTAAATAGAGAGCACATTGTCCCTACTTCATTATTTTATACCCAAGAATTACTTACAGTAGTTTTGTTAAATTCAGAAAAATGACCGCAAAGGAAGTTGCATATTTCTTGCAAAGAAAACTGAAGCAATAACGTATTTACTCTTTTTCAAAAATGATTAGATTCAAAAAACTAAAGGCAAAAAGGTTTACAAAACAAATAGGGCCGTGGTACAGCTTATGGTGACACGAAAGCAGAAACAGACCACTCTGAGCAATAATTTGCCTTGAGAGTGTTCTTCATCCCCCAAACAGAGCTAAACAGATTGGTAAGATCCGAACTTTAAAACATCTATTTAGTAGTTCTAGCTCATAAAACTAATATGTAACTTTTTAATGATGAAATTTTATCAATTACCTAGTTGAGTATAATATGTAATTTCAGGCAGAAAATTACCCTCTCAATGTAAAAATTCCATTGCAAGTAAATGCAAATTAAAAGAGGAGTAGCCCCATCTTTGCTTGACCCAATCATATAATAAGGTTGATATAAATAGTAATAAGTTTGATATAAATAGTCTTGAGAAACAAGACAGTAACTTGCAAAAGCAAACCGAAAAAGTAGTTGTGGGGAAACCAGGCCTACGAACTTAATACATGTTCAGTCTTACACTAGCTAGAAATAATCTCTTCACGTTTACTTATGAATGTTGCAAACTGAGGAACAACCCCCACCCCACAGCATTTAAACAAATAGCTGGAAGTTTTTTTGAATGTCTCATTACCAGAGCAGCAGGCAATCCACAGTTAGGAATGTATTTAATCATTTTATTCTGGTAAGTTCTAGGTGATTGGCTTTGGTGAGCAAATTGAGTCTTGTCACTTGTTTTTGAAATCTGTTGGGCAACAGGAAAGTGTTTGAAGACCTTACTAGAGGAAAAGTTCCATTAAGAAAAAGTAAAAAAAAAAGTTTATAATAGAATTTTAAACGTGACTTGATTAAATATGGTGTAGTAGTTAACTGCTATATCTGCTGTCCAAAAGGCCAGCAGCTTAATCCACCAGGTGCTCATTGGAAACTCTGTGGAGCACTTCTGCTCCATCCTGTAGGATCGGTATAAGTGGGAATAGACTTCATGACAGTAGTTTTTTTTTTTTTTTACTGAATATACAATCACCTGAGAAGCCGTGGTATTATATCCTTCATATCCTGTGAACTTCATTCTTCTTGGATTAGCTGTTGTTTTTACATGCTAACGTCGACTTTTTATTTGCTCTGTACCCTGAACTGTCACGAGAGAACATGCTAAATTCAGCCACTGAAATTATTCATTTGTCCTGTTGACTTGGTTTGATGACCTTGGAAATGGCATTGTGCCTAAAGGAGCTTATCATTAACTGTCTTGTTACCTCATCATATTCTGTAATTCTTTTATGTATTTCTTTCCTTGTTTTCAAGGAGCAGCCTGTCTGCTAAACCAAACCCATTGCCCTCAAGTCAAATCTGACTTATAGTGACTCTATAGGACAGAGTAGAACTGCCCCATAGCATTTCCAACGAGCAGCTGGTGGATTTGAACTGCTGACCTTTTGGTTAGCAGGTTAGCTCTTTAACCATTGTACCACCAGAGCTCTGTATTCTACACTTACGTGTATTTATTTTCCTTGTCCTCAAAAGGCAAGACGTCTCTAAAAGAATTTCCCTACCTGCCGTCATACTCGTGTCTCAGACTCTTCTGTCAACTGCTTTTTGTTGGTCCTGGGTTTCTTCCACTTCCTTGCCTCACATTCCCCTAATTTGCAGTGTTCTATAGAACATGACTGCTCAGCATAAAACAAAAATTGTAACAACTGGATCAGTAAGCAACATCATGATAAATGGAGAAAAGACTGAGGTGGTCAAGTATTTCATTTTACTTGGATCCACAATCAACACCCACGGAAGCCGCAGTCAGGAAGTCAAAAGATGGATTGCACTGGGCTAATCAGCTGCAAAAGATCTGTTTAGAGTGTACTAAAGCAAAGATGTCACCTGAGGACTAAGTTGCACCTCACCCTAGCCGTGGTGTTTTCAGTCACCTCCTATACATCCAAAAGCTGGACAATGACTAAGGAAGAACTGAAGCGTCTGAGTTATGGTGTTGGCAAAGAATATGAATATACCATGAACTGCCAGAAGAACAAACAAATCTGCCTTGGAAGACACAGAACCAGAAAGCTCCTTAGAAGCAGGGCTGTTCAGACTTCGTCTCGCATGCTTTGGACATGTTGTCAGGAGAGATGAGTCCCTGGAGAAGGAAATCATGCTTGGTAAAGTAGGGGGTCAGCAAAAAAGAGGAAGACCTTCAACAAGATGGACTGCCAGTGGCTGGAACAGTGGGCTCCAGTGTAGCCACCACTGTGAGGATGGTGTGGGACCAGGCAGTGCTGCTCTCTGTTGTGTGTAGGGTTGTTAGGAGGTGGAACTGATTCAGTGCGCCTGATAACAACAGAAGCAGAGGGTCTTCCCTGCCAGAGGTCATCAGTGGTCTCTGTGGCCAAGCCACTTCCCCTCTCCCCCGAGCCCACAAGGAGATACAGAAACACAAATGATCATGCTGGGGGACATGCAGGTAGGATGGAAACACTGCAGAGGCACCAACCCAACCTCGGATGAGAGCTGATCCAGAGGGTCTTCCTGGAGATAACGAAGCCCGACTGCTACTTTGAAAGGCTAACACAAACCACTGCTCTGTACCACCAATCCTCATTGTAAAATGAAGGTGGAGATAAGTTTCCAAGTCCCTTCTAGCTCTGAAGTTTCATGCCCCCTCTACATATTGCCTTCTACCCCTTTGTTGGTATCTCACAAGTCTTCCCCCCTGCCCCACGCACTTTAATGACAAATGTGGTTTTGTGAGGCAGCAGGAGCTCTGTGAAGATGAATCCTTTATTTCAGACCTTGAATCAAAATCTGAATGCTATAACCTGGCCCCATGGTTCCAGTTGTCTGAAGAACGTCTCCACAAAGATTTCTTGCCATATTTCAACCTCCATGATCAAGTGGAATGAAGACATGGCTTATCTACTGTTCCAGCACCAGCTTACACACATTTGTTCTTGTTTCTCATATCAAGATGGGAATTCTGTGTCCTCAAGTTTTCTGCATCTAAGTCTCTCAGTACTGGCTTTCTGTGTTTCTCTATGTCCCACACTAAATTTCAAGCTGCAGAGGCATGATGGTAGATCAAACAGCCAAGCTTTCTGGTTGAGTGGTAAGGAGACAAACTCACGCAGTATGCTAGAATTCCAATAACCTCTATAGCTGTCGACTGTGGGTCAACGAACTACTGCCCATGGACAAAATCCCACCTGCTGCCTGTCTTTGTAAATAAAATTTTATTGGAACATAGTCATGTTCATTTATTTAAGTGTTGCCTATGGCTGTTCTGCAGTACAATGGCAGAAATGAGTTGCAGCAGAGATCAGTCCATAATGCCTGAAATACTTACTCTCTGGTTGTTTACAGAAGAAGTTTGCTGACCTCTCCTGTAGATCAAAAACCAGATTAGATACAGGAGATCTGACAACTGAGTTCATGAACTCATCCTAGAAAAAGTGCTACGTGCCTCATTGCTGAATATCACTGTGGTCACTTTCAAAGTGCCCCCCTGGGAAATTATGCAGTGATGCCAGCCCATAGTTCACCCTACAGAGCAATTTTGGAACTCTTTTTCTGAAATGGCCATCAGAGCTTTCATCATAGTACCCTTGGTGTCGTCAAAATGTCTTCCTTTCAACATTTCCTTTATCTGTGGGTAAAGAAAAAAGTCATTGGGGACCATGTCAGGTGAGTAGGGAGGGTGTTCCGATACAGTTATTTGTTTACTGGCTCAAAACTCCCTCACGACAACTATACACTTAAGCTTGCAAACTTGCCACCATGCACAATGGCCATTCCAGAAAGAGTTCCAAAATTGCTTTGAAGGGTGGACTAGGCTGTGACATTGGTGACTGCCAGGTGGGGTACTTTGAAGGTGATAGCAGTGATATTCAGCAATGAGGCATATAGCACTTAGAACAGCTAACTAAGTTCATGGACTTGTCAGACCTTGTAGATAACTTGTATCATACATGTAGTCATCTAAAAAATATGTATTTAAATTCATTGATTCTCCTCCCTTCAAGAGGCAGAGCTTAATTTTCCTTCCCTTATGTGTAGAATTAGCATACTTCTAAGGCATAGACTAGAGCAGAAATGATAGTGTGTCATCTCCAAGAGGCAAGACAGGATTATAAAAACACTGACTTCTGCCTTAGATACACTCTCCTGAAACACTTGTTATAGAGAAGCCATGCTGTGAAGATGTTCAAGAAATCTAAATAGACCTCGGGCCAGGAGTGGAGGCTTCTGGGTACCAGCTACTGAGGAACTGAGGCCTCTTGCGAACACCCTGGAAATGAGCTGGGGAGCCGATCTGCCAGCCTTAGCCAAACCCTGAGATGACTGTAGCCCTGGCTGACAGCTTGACTGAGACCTCGTGCAAGATTCTGAGCCAGAAACACTCAGCAAGCCATTCTCAGCTTTCTGACCCTCAGAAAACTGGACGAGATGATGTTTAAGCTGCCAAGTTTAGAGGTAGCTTAGTACATACATATCCCATTGCTGTTGAGTCAATTCTAACTTCTAGCAACTCTGTAGGACACAGTAGAATTGCCCAAATAGGGTTATCAAGGAATGGCTAGTGGATTTAAACTGGCAACTTTTTGGTTAGCAGCCAAACTCTTAACCACTATACAACCAAGCCTCCAACTTGGTATGTAGTGACAGAGAACTAATAGATAAAAGTGATAGAGAACTAATAGTTCTCTCCACCCCACCACCTACACACATGTATGTCTACATCACCTAGTATCACCTAGAATTTTGCTATATAATTTTATCCTCTGGTTCCAGAAAGTTAAGCTTATTTTTTCAGAATGAACACTTTTTGAAAGAAGCCCTCTGAAACTAGTTCCAAAATGATGCTTTATCACACATAATTATGTTATTTGAACAGCTCACATGATACTAGGTCTCTGCAGAGTGTGCTTAAAAGTTAACTTGTCTGGCTCTGATAAACCATCTTACCTAAAATAATCCCATGGAGAGGGGAAAAATTTTAAACCTTGCAGAAAAGGCTTTCCTATAGAAAAGATGCAAGAAGAAGTGGGATAGGGGATCAATTTTTAAAGCCTTGGTTTAACAAGATCCATTTTAGCTGAAGTATTAAAAAAGAAGAAAAAGCAGGCCTCTCATCAAAATGAGAATTTTTTCCACCTCAAACGCCTTGTTTTTTTCTTTTTGCTAATAGGACACTGGTGGCCCATTAGATCTAAAATTTCCTCTCCCACTCCACAGACAATTATTCACAGCAGAGAGGAAAAATCTTTTTTTTGTTTCCCTCCACAAATTCCAGGTTTGCTTGGTGATGACTCCTCTCATGCCTTAACAGCCATTTCCTTAACACCAAGAATGTGACCAATTAGATCATTTTTCCTGCAGAAGATTTTGTGATATCAAGGAATGAGTCCCCTTTCACATTACTCAGATCTTGGCATCTATTTTAAGCTTGATTTTGATGACATTTCTTTAGCCAGAACTGGGTATGGCCCTGTGAGTAATGGATGTTATTTCAAACCACTGTCTGGAAACAAGCTGGATAAGAAGTGGATCTTGGGCTCCACAAGGACCTGCCAAATGGGGAAAGGGTTCATTTCTGGAAAAGCAGACCTTTTCTTGGGTTTTCTATTCCACTTTGTAAAGCAAGGAGGTTACACTCGAGGGACAGGAGTTTAACAAAGGATGCTGCTCAGGTGCTGCAATAAATAGCCTGCCATTTTTCGTATAAACTGAAATCAGGTCCAGCAGGGTAATCTTAGCTCACTTTTCATTTATCTGCCTGCTTGATTACAGACAAACACCTGGTGTGGTCTGCCCTGCTTTCTTTCCCCATGACCACCCTGGAGCATGCCCTGGAGCTTTGTACGAAGCTTTCAGAATCCCTGATGTTTTCTTAATCACTGCTTGAAATCCATGACCACAGGAGCAGATCCTTGGGAAGACAGCCAAGAGGCAGGAGTCAGTTAACAAGGTTACACCTGGTGGATCGGACCTGCAGGGCGCATGGTAGTGGGGTGGCGTTGGATTTCACAATATTCATGTATTCGTGAGTTTTTTTTATGACAAGTATGTATTGCCTTTGCAATATTTAGTCAAAAGAAGGCAAGGCAGGAACTTGACCTTCATTCTGCCTGTACAAGCAAAAAGTGGATATGACTTAAGTGACTGTGTTACACGTATCTCCCAGCCACTCCTTGGAAACCCCGTGGAAGAGTTCTACTCAAAATGCAATGAGTTTGCTTTATTTTTGTAAGAGGAAGGGAAGATGAAATTCATGGGAAATAATCAACATGAAAATAAATGTTTAACCTCACCAACAAACAGAATTATGCATTAAAACAATTTTAAATTGACAACTATTGAAAAGGGGATAATACTGGATGCTAAGAGGGTTGATATATGGCCCCTGTCATATCTGCTAATAAAATAATAATTTGACACCTTCTTTCTGAACAACAGTGTGGTAACACTCATGCCAAGTGGCAAGGTCCCAAACCAGTGCAGTCTCACTTTTTTGTTTTGTAAAAACACATGTATGCCAAAGCCAATTGCCATTGAGTCAGATCCGACACATGGCGACACATGTATATGAGTGTTAAAAAAAGACACGAAGAGTATACACAAGTTGCCAAGCCAAGCCAGCCAAGTGCCGTCGAGTCAGATCCGACTCATGTCAACCCATTTTTTTTTTTCTTTCTTTTTTTTTTCTTCAAGTCGCACCTGTTAACCTTGTGATTTGGAAGAAAAATACAGGCTAATTTTTAAATAGCAAGTAAGGAGAAAAGAAAAGTAAACATCAGCAGAAGACTTAGTTTCAATGACAATGAGCAGCACCTCTCTTAACATTCAGATGGTTGAGGAAAGGCTTGTGTCACAGACTGAAGTGTGGGAAAGAAATGTGGAAATCTGAATCCTTCTAACATCTAAATAGGACCCTGCTTGGAAATAGGATTTTTCTTTTGTTGTGTTCATGAGGCCATGCCAGAGTAGAGTAGGTTCTAAACCTAATCACTTCTGAGTGGTGGTGTGTCATACAAACAGCAGAATAGACACAGACACATATGGGGAGAAAGAGGAGCAGACACCATGTGAGGACCCATCTGTAAGCAGAAGTGCCAAGGATTGCCAGCAGACACCAGAAACTGAGAGAGAGGCCCACAGAAGGAACTGACACAGCCGAGACCCTGGTTTGATCTTTAGCCCCTGGAACTGTGAGAAAGTAAACTTCGTTAAAATCTTCCTGTGAGGTAATTTTTGTGTTACTAAAGTTAGTAGAATGAAATTTGGCTGGGGCAAATACAAGGATGCCATATAGTTTCAGGCTTTTCCCATAACAGATGGCACCATCACCTGCACATTTAAGGTAAGCAGGATTAAGGTATTCACACCTGGAGCAGGGTTGGCGGTGCCTTCGGGGGAAGGCTGGAGTCTGAGCTCACAGCCATTCCTGGCACATGGCCCGCGCCACGTGATCTGCTGTCCAAGGAGATAGACTTATGAAGTCGGAACCAGGGAGCGCAGAAATCTGTCCTCCTCTTTACGTTTCTTGAGCTTCCTGATTTGGAAACTTGAAAAGCAACACCCCCGACAAAAAAATTATAGAAACTTGAAAACGGCTAAGATTTGTTCTTGAACGTGATATTTCTAAGAACTAATGAGGTCTGGTCTAGTTTTACAGGGGTTACCTAAAGTGGAGACACCGGGGATGGACCGTGACCCTTTGGCCATGGAAGTCATTGCCCTGGGATTTCTGGCAGGCTGCAGTGGGCACCTCAGTTGGGAATCACCTTGAGCCCTTTTGATTAATTTGTCTTTATAGTTGCACAAACTCGTTGTTTTCTACCACTTGGGGATTCAGATTTGGCTTATTTCTCTGTCCTGGCAAGTTTCTTCTAACTAGATGCACTTTGCCATCTGTGATTTTGGTTTGCTGGCAGGCCACACCTGATAGAATTCTGTTCCTACCACATTCTGGAACTCAGAAGCAATGTAGCTGGAGTAAAAGGCAATGGTCCATGCTTTTTGACATCAGACAGTGGTGAGGGATGACCCTGTGAACCTGAGAGTTCTATTTATAAAATGGAGATAATCATACCCTCCTGTACTAGGGGAGGAAACACTGGTGGCATAGTGGGTTGAGTGCTACATCTGCTAACCAAAAGGTCGGCAGTTCAAATCCACCAGGTGCTTCTTGCAAACTCTATGGGGCAGTTCTACTCTGACCTCTAGGTCTCTATGAGTCAGACCCAACTTGATGGCAGTGGGTTTGGTTTTTTTGATTTTGTACTAACGGAATACAAGTTAAAGTCACAATACCACTTTACACCCACTTAGGTGCTGCTGAGTCACTTGCAACTCCCAGTGACCCCTGTACAACAAAATCACAGGCTCCCTGTCCTGCCACATCCTCACAGTCACTACTGTATTTGAGCCCACTGCCACCGCCACTGTGGCAGTCCACCTCACTGAGGGTCTTCCTGGTTTTCACTGGCCCTCTGCTGTACCAAACGTGGTGCCTTTCCAGGGACTGACCCTTCCTGATAACATGTTGTAAGGAAGAAAGACAAAGTCTCATCTTCCCTGCTTCTAAAGAGCATTCTGGCTGTGCTTCTTCCAAGACAGATCTGATTGTTCTTCTGGCAGACCGTGATGTATTCAATATTCTTCACTGACACCGGAATTCAAGCTAGGCAACGTTTATTTGGTCTTCCCTTATCACTGTCTATCTTTCACATGCGTATGAGGCAACTGAATACAGCATGGTTTCGGTCAGACACACCTGAGTCCTCCAAGTGACATCTTCGCCTAAACACTTTAAAGGGTCTTTTGCAGCAGATTTGCCCAATGCAATGCCTGGTTTGATTTCTTGATGGCTGGCTTCCATGTTCATTGGTTGTAGATCCACATAAAATGAAATTCTGTACAACTTCAATCTTTTCTCCATGTATCATGATATTGTTTATTGGCCCAGTTGTGAGGACTTTTCTTATTTTGTGTTGAGGTATAATCCATACTGAAGGCTGTAGTCTTTGATACTCATTAGTAAGTGCTTCAAGTCTTCTTCACTTTCAGCAAGCAAGATCATTAATGAGTCCTCTTCCAATCCTGACGCTGTGTTCCACTTCATGTAGTCCACTTCTTGGATTCTTTTCTGAGCATTTTGATTTAGGTAATAACAAATGTATTAGAGGTTGTAGAGACACTGGGACCTTCAT
Organism: Heterohyrax brucei; assembly: GCA_028571685.1. Classification (NCBI taxonomy): domain Eukaryota; kingdom Metazoa; phylum Chordata; class Mammalia; order Hyracoidea; family Procaviidae; genus Heterohyrax; species Heterohyrax brucei. Next base: position 72,115,190 of record CM053147.1, read on the forward strand.
ACAAGGTGTAATGCAAAATTATGAAGCCGCTTTGGACATCAGTCAGGCAGTTTCTCAAAAGGTTAAGCACAGAGTTTCCGTATAACTCAGCAGCTCCACTCCTAGCTTTATACACAAGAAAAAGGAAAGCATATGTCCATACAAAAACTTGTACACAAATTTTTTTTTAATTTTTTATTTAATATAACCGAGTGAAAATGTACATTCCCATGTAAATTTACATACTCACCTATATGCAGCTTCCACTGCTCTCCCTGCCCAGTGACAGCACACTATTCCTCTCTGCTCCATACATGTCTCACTCTCCCAACAGTCTCTTTATTCCCTCCTCTCTACCCGCTCTCCTTCCTCCAGCCAGAGGTCAGTAGGATGACATCCTATAGAAGTATAGAACCATAAAGTGCATCCAATATATGGTCACTGCATCGCCAAGTCCAATCCATTCCTGTCTGAAGCGTGGACCTTCGTTTTGATTTATGGTCAAGGGCAGCATCGGGGCAAGGGGCCATGCTCCCAGGGGAACCCCAAAACCAATGGACCATCAATTGAGGTCTTTTAGTGGGGATCTCAGGGTGCACCCCTTTTTATTCTTGTGTTGCCAGTGAGACTCAACTTAGTGAGCCCCATCGTGGCTATCACTGGTGGTGGCCGGGCACCATCCAGTTCTTCCGGTCCCAAGTCAATGTAGGCACCCACTGATGTGGGTCTCTGTCTTCTGGGTTGTCTTTCCCCCATGTCATTTTGGTCCTTGGTGAGCATCCGTTTCTGCTGAGTTGGGACCATTTGCTGTGCCCTCGGATGGCAGCTTGGCAGCTTTTAAGACCCCAGATGCCACTCACCAACGTGGGGTGCAGAGAGCCCTCTTAGCAAAACCCTAATTATGCCAATTGACCTCGCTTTTGCCTAAGAGCATGGTCCCCCACCCCCTGCCCCAGCTACTCTATCCTTGAAATATTGGGTTAAGATGGAAGGAGTACTCATGTTATGTTTAAGTCCACTTAATATTGTTCTTGTTTCTGATGTGTGCTGTCACAGATTTCACCCAACCAGATACCTAGCAACTATCTAATCTAAGCCCTCCCCCCTCCCTCCCTCCCCTCCCTTGCAGCTGTCAAAGAGTCTTTTCTTCTATACATAAGTCTGTTTTTGAGATCTTATTGTAGAGTTCTCATACCACATTTGTCCTTTTGTCACTGACTACTTTCACTCAACATAATGTCTTCCAGTTGAAACCAGGTCATGAGATGTTTCCTGAAGTTATCGTTGTTCTTTATCATTGTGTAGTGCTCCATTGAGTATATATACCATAGTTTACCTATCCATTCTGTTGTTGGGCATCTGGGTTGATTCCATCTTTTTGCTATCATGGACTGTGCTGCGATAAACATTCTGGTGCATCTGTCTGTTGGTGGGAAAGGCCTTGATTCTGTAGGATATATTCCAAGTAGTGGAATTACTGGGTCAAATGGTATACCAATATTCATTTTTTTAAGGAAGCACCAGATTGCTTTCCAAAGAGGCTGGACCATTTTGCAACCCCACCAACAGTGTAGGAGGGTTCCACTTTCTCTGTACACAAATGTTTTGAGCAGCATAATTCATAATAGCCAAAAAGTGGAAACAACCCAAGTGCCTATCAAAGGATGAATGGGTTAAAAAAAAAAAGTAAAACTGGTACACACCTACAATGGAATACTACCCAGCCATAGAAAGAATTAATGCCGATACATGCTTTAGCGTGGATGAACCCTGAAATTTTTATGTTAAGTGATAGAAGAAGCCAGTCACAAAAAGCCACTTACTGTATGATTTAATTTATATGAAATGTCCAGTATAGCCAAACCCATAGAAACAGAAAGTAGGTTAGTGTTTGCCAAAGTCTGGGTTGAGGTAATAGAGAATGCCTGTTAAGGAGTCTGGGTTTTGTATGTGTGTATGTGCGTGTGCACATGTGTATGTGTGTGCATGCGTGTGTGTGTGATGAAGCAAAATAGGGGTGATAGTTGCATAACCTGGGTAAAATACTGAAAACTACTAAACTGTGAACCATAAAATGAGTATATGTCAATTACATATTTCAAAACAACCCAGAAACCACACCAATATCTACTTCTTAAGATCATTAGGGAGACTTGGTGATGAGTGGTTGGTGGTTAATCCACAGGTCAGTAGTTCGAGTGCACCAGATTCTCCTCAGAAGAAAGAAGTGGCAGTCTGCTTCTGTAAAGATTTACAGCCTTGGAAATCATATCACACTGCTAAAAATATCTGTGTACAATGGCCCCTCATGGCCAACTCAGTCATCAAGGGGCATTCCCTCTCTGTCCTACAGCGTCACTGCGAATAGAAGTCAACTTGACAACAGTGGCTTTGGTTTTGGCTTAGATGGTTAAGAAGATGAAATACGTTTGATGTGTATATAGCACGGTGCAGCACATAGAAAAATTGCTCCATGGACAATGGCTGTTTTTATTTTCCAAAGTCTGTGTTTTTCTCAAAGAGTAAAAGGCATAAAGACAGGAACACAGTAATACGAGCCTAACCGCTTGATCATACTTCCTCCTGTGTGATTTACTGTCGGTCCCATCATTGATTTCCATACGGAGATGTCGTAGACTGAATTGTGTCCTCCCAAATAGCTGTGAATTTGGGTGTCCAGTACTGTACCATTTTATGTGATTTCCTTGTGTGTTGTAAATCCTATCACTATGATGAAATGACATGGATTAATGGCAGTTATACTGATGAGATCAAGATTAGATATTATGTTAAGCCAGTCTCTTTGAGATGTAAAAGAGAGAAGGGAGCAGAGAGACCTGGGGACCTCGTACCACAAAGATGGCAGTGTTAGGAGCAGAGAACATCATTTGGACCCAGGGTCCATGCATGGAGAAGCTCCTGGTCAGGGGGAAGACCCATGAGAAGACCTACGGAGAAGAAAAAGCCTTCTTCTGGAGCTGACACCCTGAACTGGGACTTTTAGACTACTTTACTGCAAAGAAAGAAATTTCTCTTTGTTAAAGCCATCCACTTACAGTGTTTCTGTATAAGTCACAAGAGGTGACTAAGACAGTGGGCTCATGAGGTGCCCAGCACTCCAGCTGACCACAAAAGAGGCCAGAGCATGTGAGCACTGTCCTCCACCCGAATCACACTGTGTTCCCTGCCCACTGTGATCTGCTGTGCCTGGCTCTGCTCGCTTCACCCAGACTGGAAAGCAAGGCCAGGAAGCCATGATCCTTGGGCCTCAGCCTGGACCCCTTCTACCTTTCCAAGGTGCTTTCTCCTAGGTCCTGGTTTATAGGCCAGAAAAACTAGCCTTTTTGCCTCCGTGTTCCACTCACTACAGGCTCCACTCAACAGTGCCTTACAATAGATGAGGCACTGTTTAAAATCAATTGCCTCCTCCCTAGCTTGCAGAGAGGGTCTCAGTGCATGTTCCTATCTGTCTTCCGAGGTTTCCTGAGCATTTCTGAATCCAAGATAAAGGAGCGAGGGCTTCCCCCAGGGCTGGTTTTGGGGGCAGATGACAGATGGGTGGCAGACTGCAGGTAGCCAGCCTACCCTCATGTGCTGTCAGGATTTGTCCTCTCCCTACTACAGCCAAAGTCACAGCTTACCCAGGATGGCAGCTCCTGTTGGCAAGATAAAAATACCCCTCCGTTTGACTGCCGAGGCCCACTCATGGCCAACTCAGTCATCAAGGGCAAGGCAAGAACAAACAGTATGGGATGCCTGTGACTTTTCTGCAGGACAGGGTGACCAGGGAAACATCCAGCCTGCTTACACATGGACGATGAGAGCTGTTAGAGCTCACAGGAGGTTCCAGTCACACCAGTGCCTTTCACATCAGCTTGAACCCTATAATTAGCTGGGACACTTCTGACTTTCACTGTTCGTAGGTCTGTCAGGGAATCTGTGAAAGCTCTAGAACATTACGTTAGGAAAAATTCCTCCTAATGAAAACCATGACGGGGTACTGGCTAAGAGCTATGGCTATTAAACCAAAGGTCAGCAGTACAAAGTCACCAGGTACTCCTTGGAAACTCTTTATGGGACAGTTCTACCCTGTCCTATAGGGTTGCTCTGAGTCAGAATCAACAAGTTTGGTTTTTGGTTTTAAATGCATTTTCATGAAAAATGACGTGGGCTATCAGGGGATGTACAGAAGACTTGAAGCCACCAAACCACACCATTTGCCTCTGAGTTGCCTCTGACTAATGGTCACCCGACATGTTGCATAACAAAACTGTGCTCCATAGGACTTTCAAGGCTGTGAGTTTTGGAAGCAGGGTGCCAGGCCTTGCTTCCAAAGTCACTCTGAGTGGGTTCCAATTGCCAATCTTTCAGTTTGTGGTTGAGCCCTAAACCATTTGCCTGTCCAAGACTCCTCTTGAATTCCAGAGCTCCATAACCCCCTGGACCAGGATAGCATTTATAACAGGACAGAAAGAGATGGGCCCCAGGGGTATCTCTGCCCCAGTGTGAGACAGGGACTCTGGATTTGCATAGTTGCTAACACTAAACTTGTTCTGACCCAGCTGTCAAGAATCATGATGAACTGCTGAAGGAAAACTGAAGCAGAGATGCTGATCTGGTGCTTTTGTCACCCTGAGAATGTACTGGGGACAGAGGAACAGCACAGGGTGCTCTAAAAATGAAACAGACCTTGGTGAAAGTACAAGTTAGGTCCAGATATACCTAGAACTGAATCTATGCGTGCCACCTTAGAAGGGGCTAGAGAAGGAGGCTCCAGAGAGCTGAGGCATGTAGCTGTTACCAAGTCCCACTGGATCAGTTCAGACTCACAGCGGCCCAGGGTACAACGGAACAAAACACTGCTTGGTCCCTCACCATCCTCACAGTCATTGCTGTCTGTCCGTTGTTACAGCCACTATGTCAGCCCTTCTCACTGACGGTCTTCCTCTTTCTCACTCATCTACTTTACCCAGCAGGATGTCTTCCTCCAAGATAGGACATCTCTAAAATTAATTTTCTCCCCTGGCTGGAAGGGAGATCTCTGTGCAGAACCCTGTTTGGTTTCTGAGGTTTCCTGAGCACTTCTCAGCAGTGTTTTACTAGCGTTGCCCACACTGGTACTAAGTCCATTATCTATCATGGAGTTGTTCTCAGGGGGCTGTATCCCCACAAAAAAGGAAGAAAAGTCCCAGGAGGATTGGACATCTACAAGGGCCAGGCAATGTGAGCAGTAGAAAGGAAGAGACTGATAGAAAGCATGAGGGCTCCCCAAATTCAACTGAATTGTTCTCAAAGAGGACACTGATTCAGGGACCATGTCAGACATTTAGACATGTTGAGAACACTAAGTCCCTCAGGTTACTTTCCTACCGATTACCAGAAGGTAGGACATAGTTTTTATTTTGCATTAAGGCCAAAATCTTTCAGAGGAAAATAAATAGAGGTGCAATTGATCTACTCATAAACAAACCCTCTGCATTTGAATTCATTCTGACAGATAGTGACCTTATAGGATAGAGTGGAATTGTCCTATAGCATGTCCAAGGAGTGCCTGGTGGATTCAAACTGCTGACCCTCTGGTTAGCAGCAATAGCACTTAACTGCTATGCCAGCAGGGTTTCTGCAATTGATGTACGAATTTTAAATCAGTATCTGAAGTGCAGCAATGCTTAGTGCCTGTGGTGACTGAGCAACTCATCCTGTTTTGATGGCCTGACCTCCTCCACTGGACATCTTTTGTCTATCTCTCTGCTCTTTCATGCTCATAGTCTCTGATGACTTGAAGCTGCTATTGCTTTATAGCAGCTGTGCATGGCTACTGTAATTTTTGCATCAACTTCGTGTATAGTTGGCAAATTATTTTATGCTATCACAAGTTCAGAATCAAAGGAAAGAGAATCTGATAAGCTGTGACTTCTCTGAATGAAAAGTGACTCTGTGAGACCTACAGTGTTGGCTTCCTGAGCTAGTCAGCTGAGACTGGGGACCCTGAGAGTAAGTGACTGGCCTCTAACCACATCTTCCCCACTGGCTGGGAGCCAGGACTGCTTAGAAGAAGGGTAGGCACTGGCAGGCATTTCTTATGGTGGTCTATGAAACGACCGTCACAGTTTTGCTAGTTTTCTGGAAGAAGACAGAACTGTCAGTATTGTAAGACCTTTGTCTACTAAAAAAAAAAAATCTGTAAGTAACTGTTGTGGATTGAATTGTGTACCTTCAAAATGTATGGCCACTTGGTTAGGCTGTGATTCCTGTACCGTGTGATCATACACCAGTTTGTCACCTGATAGGATTATCCTGTATGTTGTGAATCCTTACTTCTGTGATGTTAATGAGGCAGGATTAGAGGCAGTTATATTAATAAAGCAGCCCTCAATCTACAGGTTTAGTTGTATCTTGAGTCAATCTCTTTAAGATATAAAGAGAGATGTGAGCAGACAGGAGAGAGACCTCATAACCCTAAGAAAGAAGTGCCGGGAGCAGAGTGCTTCCTTTGGATCCAGGGTCCCTGTGCTGAGAAGCTACTAGACCACGGGAAGACTGATGACAAGGGCCTTCTCCCAGCACTGACAGAGAAAGTCTTCCCCTGGAGGTGGTTATCCTGGATTTGGACTTCTAGCCTTCTAGACTGTGAAGGAATCAATTTGCTTGTTAAAGCCTTTCACTTGTGATACTGATGTTACAGCAGCATTAGATAACTAGGAGTAATGCTTTTTTTGTCTTCTTTCCTTTAAACAAAGTGAGTTGGCATTGACTTGATGGCACTGGGTTTGGTTTTCATTTAGTTAAACAAACTAGACTTTGTTGGAATAAACTTTTCAAAATCAACTTTAAGGACCGAGAGCCTTTTGGAGATGGTGGCAGAGACAATGTTGTTGTTAGCTGCTGTCAGGTTGGTACTAACACACTGACAATCTTGGCACTCTCACATGCACAGAGCAGAACTGTTCCATAGTTTTCAAGACAGCTCACCAGACTGATTACACTGATGCGGCTCTACGAGGGCTAGAACTGGCTGGTTAGCAGTCCAGCGCTTAACCATTCGCACAGAGATGTAGCCAAGCTAGCCAAGTGCCGTCGAGTCGGATCCGACAGAGATGTAGTCCTCATGAAATATTCCACCGACCCTGTCCCATTTCCCAGAGTGCACAGTTGGGTACGGAGCATGACCATTTCTGGCCAATGGGCTGTGGTAGGAACAGAGGCGTGCTACTCCTGAAATGAAGCCTGGAGGAGCCTTCCAGGCTCAGCCCTCCAGCTCTATTTTGCCTTGCTGCACTGACAGAAACTCACCTGCTGCACATGCTGGGTTGTTGGCCTATATTGACTTCCTCAATGTAACTTCCTGAGGATTGTGGCCCATAGCCTCACTGACTCACTCTGGAAACAGCACATGAGTGAGAAATGAACTTCTTGTGAGAAACCACGGAGATTATTCTGTGGTGACTGAAGCATAACTCAACCTAGCCATGGCTTATCATCGGATGGATGCTGGCAGAAGCCCCATGACAGCACGTCCATAAAGAACATTAGTGTCCTTGGGCTCCTTATCTGGAACCCAATCTGAATGTCTCTGCTTCAGGTGACATCTCCATGTTTTTCCTTCTATGTAGGACTCACATCCCTTTGTGGAAGATGCAGAATCCAATGTCACTTCTTGTTTCTTTCTTAAAAGTCATACACAATGAGGTATCATTTATGTATAGTAAAATCCACTGTTTTTAGGATTCAATTCTATGAATTTTGATAAATGTATATTGTCATATGACCACTAATACAATTTATAGAACAGTTCCATCACTTCCTCAAATTCACTTGTGCGCTGTAGACAGTTCTTCCCTCAAGTCACCCCATGGCAACTGCTGATCTGATATTTTGCAGTTTTATGTCTTCTGAAATATCATGCAAATAGAACCACACACCATGTAGCCTTAAAAAAAAGTTTTTTTGTAATAATTTTAGATTTACAGAAAAGCTTCAAAGATATTAGAGCATTCATGTATGCTTTTTTACATAGCTTTTCCTAATGTTAACATCTTTCATAGCTAAAGGATAGTTATAAAAATAAATTAGTATCATTACAGAACCATTGACTAAACTAAGACTTTATTTGGATTCTACCTGCTCTTCCATTTATGTCTTTTTTTCTTCCAAGATCCAATTCAGGATTGCACATTACATTTAATCATCCTGTCTCCTTTGTCTCCTCCCATTGGTGGCAGTTTCTTAGGCTTTCCTTGACTTTCATGACACTTTTGAAAAGGACCAGTCAAATATTTTTTAGAATCCCTCAGTATGAGTGTTGGGAAATGGCACAGAACTGAAATGTCGTCATCACAGCTTATTTGGGGTACATAATATCAACATGACTTATCACGTTGTTGCCTGTATCAATATTTTGCTAATTAGTACTCTAGTGTATGCATGTACCACAGTTTATCCATTCACCCATTGAACATTTGGGCTGTTTTCAGCTTTTAGAGATTATGAATAAAGCTGCTATATACATTTGCATACTAGTTTTCATATGAATATAAATTTTTATCTCTTTAAGGAAATTCCTAGGATTTAGGATTGCTGCATTGCATGGCAAGTGTGTTTAACTTTCTAAGAAACTGCCAAAGTGTTTTTTTTAAGTTTGTGTTCATTTTGTATTCCCATCAACCAAGTATGGAGGGTTCCAGTTGTGCTGCCTCCCAGATTATTTTAATCATTGTTCTAGTTAATGATTCAACTTTGAAATACTTTTAATGTCAGTTAAGTTGCTTGGGATGGTTCTTGGAGCTGTCCCCTTTTGTCTGAAAGAGATCCCACTCAGAGGAACCTATTCATTAGATTGTGTAGTTCTGCCCTCCTACCTTCTCCCACTTTCATGACGTTTAGGAGGAGGTGATGGGGAGAAAAGACGGGGCTTAGAAAGCCTCATGGCGGGCCACTGGGGTAGGGAGCAGCCTCTGTTTCAATTTGAACCAAAGACATTTTACCAAACCTCAGGGACCATGACTTGTCACATTACAACTGGGCATCACTTGTGTGCTGCAGTGTATACTTGCAGTCGTAAGTGCTTTAGGGCATCAGCTCACTTCATCGTTGTAATAATCCCACAGATAAGGAATGTTAACACCTCTATTTTATAGATGAGAAACTGAAGTGCAGAAAGGTTGTGTGGCAGACAGCAGGTTGAGTCTGGGTTTGACCACAGATTTGTCTGGCTTCAGGACTCAAACTCTAAACTACTGCCCTGCACCATCTTCCTAGATTCTGTCCCCAAAGAATAGCTTTGATGGTTGGTATGAGGGGGAGAGAGAGAGAGAGAAACCAGGAGAGAGAAGGGGGGATAAAGAGAAGGAGAGAGGAGAGGAGGGTTGGGAGGGGAAAAGAGAGGTGGGTTCTTAAAGGAATGGTTTGTGTGTCTTTGCATTCTTTTCTGCACTCATCTTTCTAGTGAATTATCTTGAGAGGAAAGACACCCTGGTTTGAGACTCAGGCAAACTGGGTTCTAGCTCTGGTTTTCCGTGAACTTTGAGCCAATTCCTTCACATCCCTCTGGACTCTCATTTTCCTCATCTGGACATGAGTGGGCTGGCAACACAGAGCTCTATGGTCCCTTTTGTGGTTCTTTGGAGTCAGCTATTACGACAAGAGTAAGTTAGTGGCAGTGGGTCACCGAGACCTCGAAGCCTTTCAGCCCTCACGCCTGGGATTAGTCAAAAGGAGTCCCTGCAGCAGTTTCTGGAAAATATTCCAGTTCTTTAACCATCTCATTTTATAATCTCTGGGAAGACTAGACAAGTATCTCCTCAAAGTCATTCCAGTGGACACATCTAGAGTGGACATCTATTACATTTTCCTGACCAATATCCAGTCCACAAAGCTCAGGCTCTAGGAATAAGCACATGAAAATCTGGGCTAACAGTGTCCCCCTCCTCACCCTTGACCACAGTGACTGGCTGGAGAATGGACATCCGACTCAAGCCCAGCTCAATTCTAGGACTTTGGCTAGAAATGCTGGTGGCTGTTTTGTTACCTTGTAAGAAGAGTATTTTAGAGTGACTCAACACATAGGGAATAAGAGCTAAAAGCTGAAAAGAGGACAATTGCTGAGGATAGCAGCTGAGCTCCTGGATCCAGCCACACCTGAAGCCCAAACCTGAACTTCTCAGTTACCTGAGCAAACAAATTCCCCATCTGTTTTTGTTTCCAGACCTCCCAGAGGGGAGGAGGGAGGTAGAGTTGTTGTTTAAGCCAGGTTGAATTGGATTGCAGTAAAGATGTGATGAAATTAGTTCCTTTATGCGGTTTTTTACCTTAGCTCTTTCGAAAAGCAGCTTGAGTGATGCTTCTTGTAAGGTTTAAGGAGTTAGTTACCTTTACCCTAGTTTTCTACTCTCCTTAAGGTTTGTCACTTTTGTTCAGGTTGATTGATATTTCTCTGAGCAAGCTGTAAACAATTAGATGGCTTGATTTTTTGATTGGTCTATTTTATGCACTTTGCATAAAATTGGCTAGTATAATCATGTGAAAGAAGTAGCTATAAGCTACTGTGCAAATTGTGATGGTTGATTTTATGTCAACTTGGCTGGACTATGATTCTCAGTGTGTTGGCAGTTACGTAATGTGATCATTTCCGTACTGAAGTTGGGTATGTGATCACCCCCATGATGGAATCAGTTCCACCTTCCTCCATCTACTTCCTTCCTGCTCACCTTCCCAAAGTTTTTGGCTTGTTCTGAATCCTGCAGCTGCCTTGTGTGTTTGATTTCTGGTTCTTGGGACTTGAGATAGCAGTTTGCCTGCCAGTCTTGGGATTCGTTGATCTTCATAGCCTGGGAGGGGAGCCCTGCTGTTCAACCTGCTGGTCTTGGGCTCACCAGCTCCTGCAGCTGCGTGAGTCAGGAGACACCTTGTGGTCTTGCCTGCTGAAGCTGGGATTTGCTAATCTTCACAGCCTGTCAACAAGAGTGCTGCTCTCCCTGCTGATCTTGAGTTCACCAGCCCCTGTAGCTATATGAATCAGGAGAAGTCCTATCTTGGTCTAAGCCTGGGATGTTCTAGCTTCTACAATCATGTGAGCTGTTTCCTTGACATAAATCTCTAGATACACTTGCATATTTTGCTGGCTTTACTTTTCTAGAGAACTAAGCCTGAGACAAAAATGAAGTATCAGTGACATACTGAGAGGCAATCAGTTGTTCATGGCTCTGGTAAGAAAAAAATGCCTTGAGATTGACCAGGAGCCTGCCTGTATGTGCAGCCAACCCCGCAGAAGCTGGCACATAGAAGCAGAAGGAAAAAAGAAAGAACGAGGAGGCAAAGTATCGTTTAAAAGAGCTGCAACACAGGTCAAAGGCTGTGACACTGAAGACGGCGACAGGCCTGGAAGGGGCCCTGTGGCAGCGTTGACGGTGATGGAAGAAACCTGCTACTAGGAATGCATCTAAGGGAGCTGAACAAAGCGGCCACACTGGCTGTGAAATGGGCCACTTGCCGAGAGATTGATGCAGGAAGACTGAAAGCCGAGGCGCCTGTCCTGAGGGGGCTGAAGAGGGGCTGGAGTGCTGTCCTACACTGAAGGCAGAGACGTGCTCTCCACTCTGGGAGAGCCTTCCAGATTTTGCTTGCATGCTTCCTGATCCTGATTGTGATCCCAAGTTGTAGCCTCTTACTTAATGAACCACTTAAGCATGGTCTGTGAGTTGTGTGCACTCTTTGCTATGGGTTATCCAACCTAGAAAAGCAGCAGAGAGGACAGTGGGAGGATGACCGGTGTCAGGATTAGCAAAAAGTTTGGAAACTGGAATTCTGTCTGACCTCTACCTCACAAGGTTCAGCTGGAGGTTGATTTTGATTCTCCTCGTCCCCCATAACACTAAGTGATATCTGACCCTGCCATTTCACAGATGTGTTTTTTGAACTTTCTGCTTTTCTTACCCATACATTCTTTTCTCTGAGTTCCAGAAGTATAACTTTTGATAGGAAACTTCCAAGTTGAAGTCTATTTTCTAACAAAGCTGAAGAGATCAACACCATTACATTGTGAGTGGTACCAGTTAAAGGACTGGGGAGATGGCTGAAACAGCAGAGAGTTAACTGCCACAGCCCTTTTGGAGGACACTGGTTGAGCACAAAGCAGACACAATGCTGACATATGGGAAAAACAATGGTGTTGACAGTAGAACCATGAGCCAGGGCCAGGGTGGGCTGCTGGGGAGGGGTGCCTCTGCAGTAGTCTTCAAGAAACAGGCTTGCAGTTCAGTTAGCTGGCTCTTGGAGTTGAAAATGGGTAGTGGACCGGAGCTACTCAGCAGGTGCTGTCTCTGCCCAGGTGGCTGGGCATCCTTCCTGGCCCCAAGCCCACATAAGACTGACCACACCTCTGATGGGTGAGTCCCAGCTACATGTCCACTGGCAACTCAGGGCTCCCCAGGCTGCCAACTGAGAGCCAATTCCATTTGGTTGGGTGAAAATCTCCAACAGAAGGTGCTAGTTCTTCCTAAATTGGTGCATTTCTAATTCTGCAGCTGAGGGATGCATTTCCCACTCTCTCAGAACTCAAAGTCAACTTGATATTTCTAAAATTACATTTTGAAGCAAAGGAATCTATACAGTGTGCTGAAGTCCATGGCAGCTGGGGAAAGAAATAAGAAAGCAGCACCCTTTCTGGCTCACTCCTTTATATTTACATCCTCTTTTATATGTTGGCTAGGGGAGGGAGGGAAGAAAAGGGAGATTTGGAGGCCACCTAAAACAGCAGGAAAGTTTTCAAGGGGTACATGCTTTCTGACTTTCCCTGATGTTGCCCAGCACAACTCTGGTTTAGCCCAGCCTCACCCCACAGATGAAAGTGTGGGAGAAGCAAGACTGGGCATGAAGAGGGCAGGGTACCCGCAGCAATTTCATCTCACAACGGGCCCCATCCAAGGGTGGCCAGGGACCTCAGCCTCAGTTGGAGGAAGCTCCTCCCAGTCGGGCCCAGCACACAGGCTACTTAACAGAGAAATCAGGCAGCAGCTGCTACTCCTTGAATTGGAAAAGTGGCTGAGGGGGCTTTGTGTGAACCCGGATCAAAACACGCCTATCAAGAGGGATCAAGAGGCTGGCCAACTGGATTGCAGATGAGTAAGGGAACTGAATCTTTTTTTTAAAAAAAATGAAAATGTAAAGAACATTCAGGGAGAAAACACCACCACGTGCGATTCTTCCCGTTTACTTGTAGCAAAACCTGTCCAGCTGCCATAATCCTCCTTCTCTCTCTACTCACAGCTTAAAAATTTAGCCTACTGGTTATTTAAAACAAACCATGCAAAATGGAAGCACCCCCCCACGCCCCCACCCCCACCCGGAGCCTCAGAACTGGGTGAGCCCCTCCCACTTCTTCCTGCAGCCACTGTTTTCATGACTGCAAACAAATGTGACCCAGGACACAACTCTTGACTCCTTAATCTGCATTCCATGCTGGGCAGCTCAATTCAGCAATCATTAATCCAGTATTTACCCGGTGACTGCTGGGTGCTGACTGCTGCGAGGACAGAAGCATTTAGGAAACGGGGAACCTGTTTTCCAGGCTACAACACCTCGCAGTAGCTGTAACGTGCCCTCGAGTTGATTTCTGATTCTTAGCGACTCCATGTGACAGTGCAGACTGGCCTCACTGTGTTTTCTAGGCTGCAGTCTTTACAGAAACATACTACCACTCAGTGGACTCAGACCTCCAACCCTTGGTCCTAACAGCTGAGCACTTACCTGTTGCGCCACCGGGGGTCTTTCCTAACTGTCAAGCAGATGCGAAAAGCACAGGCCTTACCATGCATGGCAGGCCAGGCCGCCACGTGTGCTGTGTCCAGGAGGTGCTGGGAGGCAGGCACCAACGAATTCTCAGGGAGAATTCTTGCTTTTGCAGAGAATGAGGAGAACAGCACCAACAGTGCTGGCCTCCGGTCATCTAAGACGTCCTGTAGAGGACCGTGCTTACTGGTGGGGCCAGGCCTTCCTGTTTAGGGTGGCCCCGAACTGCAGCTGGAGCAGTTCAGCAGTCCTATGCGTGTTTCCAGAGGCTGCTGTGGAAACTCCATCAGGGTCTGGGAGCTGAGGCCCCTGAAGCCCCGGAAGGACCTCTGTGGCCCAGGTGAGCCATCTTCCGGCAGATCATCCATCACAGCCTCACTCAGGGCCAATTGCTCACTGAATGCGTGTGTATGGGCTTCTGTGGATACATGTGGTTCTTCACTAGAGCCTCACTGGTGACACAGCAGAGGGGAGAGAGACACCAGCTCTGGGATCTCTAACACTGACCTGGCAGAGTGTCTGAGTTGCTTACGTGCCCAGATGCAACACTTTTGCTTCTATCCCCGCCTGATCAAACCAAGTCCTGTTTCCTCCCTCTCCCGACCCTACATCCTTCTATCTGAGGGATGTCTGTGGAGGAGGGGTGGTGTGAGATGTCTCCTGGGAGGGGAGGGGAGGGTTGCAAGCGATGCAGAGGATCACTTCAGTCACTTGACAGCTGTAGGTAGGACACAGACTTCTTTTCTCTACCCACCCCAGGACCCCCCAGCACCCTTCCCTCAGCACAGTAGTGAGTCCCCGCAACAGACTCCACTAACTTGATTTTCATGTCAAGTATCTTCTGTTTAATTAAAAAAAAAAGTCAGTTAATGTCACAGGGGCTCCAGAAATGCATGCTTTTGAATTCCAGCCTTGAAGAGGACAAAAGACATTGGTCTTTGCAAATATGGCTGCTTTCCATAGAAAGGCTCGTGCTGCGCAGAGAAGCCCAGCTCCTCCAATCAAGTGAGAACACGTGGTCCAGTGGACATGGGCTGTAGGGCCACTGTCTTTGGTTGGCCAGAGCTTCATCCAGAGCTTGCTGGAAGGTAACGTGGCAGGAGGAGGGGACTGCCCTGCAGCCCCACTTACAGGGGCAGGGGCAGGGGGCAGAGGGAGGCATTTCAGGTTCATTACCCTCCTGATGCCTGAGGCTGGACCATGAGTCAGCTAAACCTGTAACAAAGTAGTTCAGGATTTGAATTTGGCTCTCCAGTAGCCCAAGGGACACACTGGCAGCCATGATAGGGGCACTGGCCAGAATGGCTTGCCTGGAAACCATTCCTTAGACAATCTTACATTGTTTAGATTCACAAAGAGAATACACTAAAACCCTTTATACCAAATAAGAGTAAATGATTATACCAATATAAACAGGGCCTTTGACCCTTTCATTTTATTAAAATGGCACATAAATGTTAAAACAGTATACTGATCACTTTAGACTTGTGCTAACCCCCGCGGTGTCGAAGAGAGGCATGTGTGTCCTCCCAGAAGGCTGCAGACTCATGCATTGAGCAATTCGTGTTCTTTATCAGTTTTCCCAACAGCATCAGGATTTGATAAAGGGTCGAGATCAGCAAAGAGGCTGAACCAGGCAGTCAGATCCGAGGTGGCCTTGGCAGGCTCTGGGGAGAGAAGAGGAAATATTAGCAAACCCACCTTCCAGATGCCTGTCTCTGCCATGGTGGAAGTAACCATCCTGAAACGGGAAATCTCAATCAAAAACTTCATCACTCTTACATCTCCAAAACCAGGGAGTTTCACATCCATCTGTTGGCGGGATGGGTAATTATCTCTAAACCATGGAGTACAACTCAGTGACAAATTCGCTATTCTGTTAACTAACCCAGTCAGCCTACACAACCTCCTCTCTCCTGCTCTCCGGTGGGTACTTCGGAGCCTCCAGCCCCACCCTAGCTGATGGCCACATTACACAAAGTTGCGCAAAACCTCAGATTTTGCCACTTCGTCACAATCAGGAAATGTCACAGTTATTTCACAAAGTGGACTCAATGGCTGAGGAACAGGGTACCTTCCAGTGCCTACCACAGGCCTCTTGTTCAAATGTGCTGGGTCATTAGAAATATGTTGGCCATTCTTCTCACCTGCCAAAGCAACAAGCAAGAGGCAGGTGCCACTAGGCTTGGGCCTCTCCCCATCAAGGTCACTGACTCCTTCAGTCCTCTCCCATCAAAGGAAGGAGGCAAGCCCTTGACACATGGCCTCGCAGTGGGCTGAAAATTGCTCCCACATCTCCATCACTCTTAAGCCACATGGGAATCGTTCTTCTGACTGCTCTTTCTCCAGACCAGCTGCCCTGACTCCCTGCAACCCATGCTTACAGAGCCCAATCATCCACCAGATGGAGAGAACATCTTCAAAAGAGCACCTGACACAAGTGACTGCTTAATAAGGGGCTCTTTTTGCGTATAAATCATTCCACATGAGAATCATTGGCTTGCATGACCCATTATTATTCTTTTTCTTCAACAGGTGGGAGTGTTGGAAGTGTGAAGTAAATGACTCTGACAGGTTACTTTTCTAGCTGAGAGCTGCTGGGAATGTGCTTGCCATCTGGCCAAAACATCTCAAAAGACACTGGGAGGGCAAGGGGCTCCAAGTGGTTACTCTAAACCAAACCCAAACCCACTGCCGTCGAGTTGGGTCTGACTCATAGCAACCCTAGACATCAGAGCAGAACTGTCCCATACTTTCCAAGGAGTGCCTGGCAGATTTGAACTGCCAACCTTTTGGTTAGCAGACGTGGCACTTAACCCACTACACCACCAGGGTTTCCTGGTTATCCTAAAGTGACAGATTATTGTGATGTGTTTATACTGATAGAAACAGGGCTATGGATTCTTTAATTTTATTGAAGTGGCACTTAAATGTTAAAACTGTATACCAGTTCACTTCTTATTTCTCTCCCTTTGTCTTTTTTTTTCTAGTTTCTTGTAGATATATTCCTTTTATGAGATAATCAATGTATCTTCTTCATAGAGATAAAACTATTGCCAAGACTAGCTGGCAGTATGTGTGTTATTACTATTTAACATTACTTGGATTCTATGTGTAGTTAGCCTACAAAACACCTGCTTTATTTTGATATAACCTGAGACTTGACAGAGCTCAATACTGCCTGGTCGAGGGGACAGCAAAAAAAATTCTTAAAAAAAGAGGGCAGAGCTTGTTTTTCTTGAGTCATGTAAGAGGTCACATAAGGAAACGCTACGGGGCATGGTTCATTTAAGTGGATTAGTCGATCTCTGTACTTGACAGAGGGTTTCAAGATCCAAGCCAAGTGCCGTCGAGTCGGATCCGACTCATGGTGACCCTTGGGGCGGCTTCAAGATATCTTTAAAGTTTCAAGATATCTTAAAGATATTTTTAGTTTAAAAAATGCAACATGCTTAGTTCCCCTTCCTCGTAACCACCAGAAAGGCCTCAGAAGGCCCCGAGGCACAGGAGTGGTCTTCTCGAGCAGCCACGTGACTGAGTCAGGGGACTGTACTGTGCAGCAACCCTCCCTCTCCCAGGCCTCCCAGAGGAGGAAGCAAACAGCAGGTGTGACCTCCTGCACAGCCTCCAAAGAGCCTCCCCGGGAAGCTTTCTGAGGACAACGACCGAGACACTTCCTCTAACTTCCTGTGGCCAACAGAGACGCAGGTGAGAGCTTCCATCTAGCAGGTGTTTTCTTTTGGGGCCCACCTAGAAGACGGGAGATCTCATCATGAGCTTGAAAGGACTTCTGGACAACCAAGGAACACGGCCTTTTCTGAGGAGCCCTAACGCAAGTGCTCTTCTCACCTCGCTGTTTCCACCTAGTATCTTGGGAAACAAACACCCACTTGAAGGCAGACAGATACTTGATTTCTGCTCATTGGATACAACTTGATAAAAGTGACTGCAGATTAGAACATTAAGCCAGGAAAAAAAAAAAGGTTATGATGTAATTTCCATTGTTCTTGAGTGTGGGTTAAGACCATTTCTGACTCACAGTGACTGACCCCACACGAGAGAGGAGAACTGGCCCAGGGCTTGCAAAGCTGTCATCTTGACACAAGATTGCCGGGTCACTCGCCCACTGAGAGACGGGGCAGATGTGGACTGCCGACCGCTGTGCTAACAGGTGAGCACCTAGCCGACAGGTCACCAGGGCCCTTATGTAATATCTAGCAGAGTGTAAAACTTGCCACCCCACAGGATTAGTGTAATTGCATCACTGAATTGGTACAAGTTGTGTCATAAAGTTTTTTTACATAGTAAAATAAAAAAAAAAAAAACCTCTCCCCCCTGTGGTCCCTGCTTTGAGCCTGAGGTACTTGTTACAGATTGAACTGTGTCCTGCCCCCCCCCCCCCAATCTGTGTAGCAATTTGGCTAGGCCATGACGCCTGGTATTGTGTGACACTCCGTATGTTGTAAACCCCGCTTCTATGAAGTGAATGGGGGAGGACGGGCTGTGGGTGTGTTGGCAGGGCGGGACTCAATGTGTTAAGACTGTACTGTGCCTTGAGGCAATCTCTTGAGATATACACTAAAGGGCAGCTAGCAGTGAGTTGGGGACATGACACCATCAGGAAGGCAGCAGTTTCAGAAGCACAGCACATCCCCTACCTCAGAAGCTCGCAGTCCAGGGGAAGACTGACGATAAAGACCTTCCTCCAGAGCCAACGAAGACAGACTGCCCCCCTGTACTGGTGCCCTGAATTTGGACCCGTAGCCTCCTGGACTATGACAGAATCAAATCTGTCTTTCTTAAAGCCACCCACTTGTGGCATACCTGTTGTAGCAGCACTACATGACTAAAACAGTGTTCAGATGGAAGTTAGTAAAGACATGCAGAACAGGGAGGGGAGGGGTGACAACCAACATCTCAGGGCATGACACAGACACTACCCTTTGTAGCTGGGCTGTTGCCACTTGGACTGCTTGCCTCTGGTGCTGGCCATGGAGGAGGAAAAGGACTGGCACTGCTGTGTCACTAGCCTAATATTCAAAACCAGAGGGCGTTAGCTCTGGTGAGATCTAAGTGCTCACGTGGGCCCACCCAGTACTGGGCACACAGTTCTCAGCCATGGTTTGGAACAGACAGTCCCCCAAAGAAAGGCAAGGGGATGGCGTGTTGCGTTCCCCTCCACGTGCTCCCTATACCTGCAGTACATTTTAGGAGAGATTTATTGTTGTTAGGTGCTGAAGAGTTGGTTTTGACTCAGAGTGTCACAATACGACAGAGAAGAACTGCCCCATAAGGTCTCCTAGGCTACAACCTTTATGGAAGCAGATTACCAGGTGGTGAGATCCAACCGTCAGCCTTTCAGTTAGCTGCCAAGAGTTTAACCACTGCTCCACCACAGAGTAGACATGTGTAATTATGCCCAATTCAAAAATGTTAAAAACTATGAGAAAGATTTGATTTTGAAAAGCAAATGGAAGATGACATAAAATTAAACCATTTTGCTTTTCCAGTTCTATACCCATTTTAATTCTCATCTATTGTAATTTCATGATCACACCAAAGATGGACAACAATGTTTCATGGAAATTGAGCGTCTTGCTTTTCTGTCACAAAAGGAGAAAGCTTAAAAACGTGAGCCCTATTAAATATAGCAATAGAACAAGTCGATTGCATGTCCTTTCTACTTCTACTATGATGCAGTCCATTTGTTTTCCACTCAGCTAATTCAAGTTGGGAGGTTTAATTAATAAAGATAAATCAAGTATTCCAGTCAAACACAGGATGAGGAGAGAAAGCCCTTCCAGTATTTACACTGTACCTTACAATGGTGTCTAGTTTGTATAGCCCAGACGTTCCTTAATACCCTTGCACCCTGGCCGGGTGATTCAGAGGCCTCAGCACTCCAGTTCTGAGGAACGCTACCCTGGCTTCCCATGGCACTGACTGTATTGGGTGTTTGGGCACGACTCATTTAATTTAGAGCTTTACCACAGACTTTTTGCACTTCTTCTTTAATGCCTTCTGTATAATCCTGACTTCCCAGTGAGACAAGAAGTTTTCCCACTGTTCTCCAAAATGCCCAAAATAGTGCTGGTAAATGTTTGTGGATTAAATCCACTGCTGGTCTGGACTGCAAAATGTAGAGCCTCAGTTGCTGCATCACTGCAGGGTCCATCGGGCACGAGGCTGTATCTTTTGACTGTGATGCTTAGGTCACAGGGTTTTCTAACAAAAACGTTTGATCTCTGCTAAGACCCTCAACAGAGATCGCGTTTGGGTGACAAAGTTCAGCTGGGATGTGGGAGCCAATTGATAGAGCAAGAATGCCACTCAGTATACGCCACAAAGCAGCAGATGTGATGCTGTGTGTTTACCCCGGGATTCTGAGATTTCTTTTCTAGTCGACTTAATTACAGCATCATACTATACTTACTAGTTTGCACCTCTCTCTTATTTCCTGCAGTCATGGGTTCCTCAAAGCCAGGGGTCTTCTTTGCACAGGACACACACTAGATGTCATAAAACCTCCTGGCTCAAGTCCTTCACTTTAGGCAAGTCACAGTCATACTTGTTTATGAAGACTAATCAATGACTAACAGAAAGGTGGCCTATGACCTATTTATTAGGTCTCAAATAATGAAAAAATACAGAGGGTTTTAAAAGATGTTATTCTTCTTTAAAATGGCATTATTATTCATTGGATCACCCAGCTTTTCTCCTGAGATGCCTCTGGGTGAAGCTGAACTTCCGACCTTTTGGTTAGCAGCTGAGTCCAGTAACCATCTGCACAGTCCAGGTTATGTGCATTTTGAGCATACTGTTAATGTACTGATAAACAAAGCACCAGGTCTCCAGAGACCTTTCTGGAGTGATGGGGAAAAGGTAGATTCAAAGCACTGTATTTTTCAGTCCCTAAAAGGAGGCAGAAATATGCTCAGATATCAAAATGTGTCTCACTTCCTTTTATGTCATGAGCATGTTCCCAAAAAGTTGTAAATAAAATTCCTCATGAGAGGACAAACACTTTGTGATCCCACTTATATGAAACATGTATCTAGAATAGTGAGTGTACAGAGACCAGAATTTATGAGTGGTTATCAGGGCTGGGAAACTCTGGTAGGGTAGTGGTTAAGTGCTGTGTCCGCTAACCAAAAGGTCGGCAGTTCAAATCTGTCAGGTGCTCCCTGGAAACTCCCTGCAGCAGTCTACTGTGTCCTACAGGGTCGTGGTGAGCTGGAATAGACTTGATGGCAGTGGGTTTTGGTATCAGGGATGGCAGGCAATAGGGGTGCCACTGCTCAGGGAGCACTGCGTTTCTGTCAATGGTGGCAAAATAACTTGGAAACAGGTACTGGCGAGGACTGCACAACACATGAAAGCGATCAGTGCCAGTGCATTTTACATACTGAAAAAGGTTGAGTTGGCGAACGTTTTGTTACTTCCATTTTTGCCACAATAAATTTTTTAATAAAAAGTATTCCTGTATAAGACATTTTTTAAAAGTACCAGAAATACAAACTGTATTTTCAAGCATCATTTAAAGGTTTATAATCACAGATTCTTTTATAAAGGGAACATGTGTTTCCTAATAAAATTCTTTTATAATTACAGATTATTGTAGAAGGCTCACCTAGACACTCATGAGGCTCAGGAGCCCGTGACACCCGGCATCCCTGGGCTTTGGGTGGCATCTCTTCGGCAGAGGCGTGAAGGAGGGTGCTGCCTGAAGATACCCCCTCTCTGGGGCTACGGTGATGGGGAGGCAAACCTCAGAACTTCCTCTACTACCTAGGGTGTCATTATTTCCTGTTCCCCTGCTGTGAAGCACAAGCACCAGTTTGCCGAGTCACACTCTGTCCTCAGGACAGTCACTAAGCTTTGGAATAACACTTTGGCTATATGTATAAGCAGGGACAGAGTGGTGTGGCTGCTGACACCAAGGTCCCTGGTGGTGCACTGGTTAAGTGCTCGGCTGCTAGCTGAAAGGACAGGGATTCAAATCCACCAGCTGCTCTGATGGAGAAAGGGGTGGTAGTTGGCTCCTGTAAAACTTTTTAACCTTGGAAACACTAAGGGCAGTTCGGCTCTGTCCTACACAGAGACCATGAGCCAGAGCTGATTGATGGGAACAGGTTTGGTTTGGGGTTTTGCATGATACCAGCTACAAAGAAATAAAAAATTAAAAACTAAGCCCAGCTCCTTGAATACTCTGGGGGGTCAGTTCTACCCTGGCCCCTTGGGTCGCCATGAGTCGGATCCGACTCGACGGCACTTGGCTGGCTATGCCCAGCTACATTGCTTGGGGAATTGTCTGGGGAAGGGTGCAATTAGGGAGACTGCAGATGGAACGCCAAGTCAAATCTCAAATGTCTTTGCTTCTGCCAAAAGAATTTTTAATAGATTTTATTAAACCCCCCTTGCCACTGAGTCGATTCTGACTCATAGCAATCCTATTATGTATTGTTAATATTCCTATAACTGCCATCAATTCTTATCTAGTTGGTGTTAGTTTGCTAAGATGTTTTAATAGAAAGGTGTGGCTAGAAACATGTGTACCCATCTCAGAACAGCTTCATCAGGAGATGGGTGGTGAAGGGTGGGGACACACGAGCATTGAGAGGTCTCTGAACAGTTACTCCCCTAGCTCTCAGTACCTCTGAGGTAGTCAACGTGCTACCAATTTGTAAGGAACACAGAACATACAATTTTATGAGGGCAAACCTACCCCCTTTACTTATACAAGGGAGAACATAAATCAGCCAAAAATAACACTGGCCAGCCAGAATGGCAAGAGATGCCAAGAAAATGTCATCCAGAGTAACACTTCACCATGAATGTGATTCCATTTTTTGGGAGACCCCAGGCTGCCTTGAGGATCAAGGCCTGGGAGCTTTGGGGTGGAACTGGCACAGGAAGGGAAAGGGGATACCACAGCAACAGGGGCCACACTGGCTTCCTCTCGGTAGTCCTCTGTGAACCCCTGTTCCCACACTTGCGAAAGCTGGATAAAAATGCCTACCTCTTTAGACTGTTGTACGGGATCTTGCACAGTGGCTGGAGAGCAGAACCTCTAAAAAGCTAAGCAGAATATCTATTTCTGTAGAGCTCATGAGACATCAGCCTCAGGCTCACACTGCTTCTTCCTTCTTTCTCTTCCTCTGCCCATCACCAACCCATACATCTACCTAGCCACCCATCCAGCAAGTATTTATTGAATGTCTGCTATATTCCAGGCACTGAGCTATGTTCTGGAAATATAGTTGCAAGCCACACAAACGCAGGCCCTGCCCACGATAACCTAGCAGGAAGCTAGAGAACCTCATCAATTTGATAAGAAGGTGGGATGAAAGGAATGATGAAGTTCAGGGTGTAGTGCAAGTGGAGAGCAGAAACTACCACCATCGGGGCTGGGAGCAAGCAGGGGAAAGACGACCAAGGCTTCCTACATAAAATGGTACTAAAGCTCAGAACCTGCAGGATGAGAACATGTTAAACAGACAAAAGCAGGCATCCAGGGTGGGCAGGCAGGCAGGTCGCTCTAAAGGGAGCGGTGAGTATGAGCCACAGCCCACAGGTTGGGGGTGCACAGCTCACTGAAGAAGTCCCGTATGGCTCCAGTCCAGTGTACTGACAACACACAAAGCTCTCCACAGAGCAATGGCAATGGCACTAAATCCTGCTTCCTAAAGTTGTGGCCCTCAGTGGGGCTGGGGAGTGGGTCCTGTAAACTGAGCTGGAGTGCAGACCTGATATGGATAGGGAGAAACCTCCACCACCTGGCAAGCCACAGAGTCTTTCTGGGGTTTCTTCACTTCCTCCTGGAGGAAATGAGGGTGGAGTGGATGGTCACCAAGGCTCCTCCTATGGACTAAGAAACCTGTAGCTATCCAAGAGCTACCTTGCGAAGCTCCCCAGTAGGCACAGGAGGGGCTGTTTCTTTGATGGAACAGACAATTCCATTAGCTCCTGGTGACAGTGCCACTCTACCTTCACATCATCTTTAAATACAGCCCTCAGCCTTTTCCCTTGCAGTACTCCTCGGGCTACAGCGACCAGTAACCCAGAGCCAGGACAAACCAGGAAGAGCGTAGGTGAGCTCGAGCAGAGGAAAGGTGAATCTGAGATAATCTGAAGTCTGGGGTGATGTTAGTATTAAATGGAAACCTGTACCCAGATGGCAACAAACCAATAAACCAAAGCTGTCGCCACTAAGTCAATTCCCACTCACAGTGACCCTACAGGACGGAGTAGAACTGCCTCATCAGGCTTCCGTGGAGCCACTGGTGGATCTGAAGAGTGGACTTTTGGGGTTGGCAGCTGAGCGCTTAACCACTGTGCCATCAGGATTCCCAGAGAATGAAAAATCAGTCTTGTTCCATTCTAAGAGTCATGTTCCATTCTATTCTATTCTAAGATGCTGATAGCATCTCAGAACTGGGTAGAATAAAAGCATGTGTGGAAGGAACACAATTAGGGTTGTATATGGGAATGTGGAACAGACTCCTGATTTTGGACTGTAGAATCCTAAGTGAAAAGATGTCCTGGTACAGTTATTTTGAGCAGCTGGTATTCTTTTCAGTCAGAGTCTATTTCTAAATTAAAATTTGGATACCAGTAGAGAAGAGGGAAGTGTGTTGCACAGGAGGCCTGTCTGCCTTGCCTAGTCTCTAGCTGGTTCGTTCCCACTAACTTTACGAGGCCTCAGGAAGGTAGTTTTCTCATCACTGCATGACACAGGAAACCCCAGCCCCTAGCACACTGTTCACTTCAGCAACTCTTCAAAATCCCAGCTAAAATTAATGCTGCCTTCAAAATTACAGCACAACTGGAACCTATATGTAAGTTCCTTTGATTTGCTCCCTTTGAGCTTGAGGTAGAGAGGAAGACGTGACCATTCTCTTACTAAATCTCCCTCTATTTTGTTCCCCTCGAGTACTGCGGTCCAGACTGAGGAGAAGGGTCAAAGAAGAGAGGAAGGTGGGTAGAGGAGAATGGAGGAGAGGATGAGGGGAGGAGAGGGAGGACACGAGGGAGGAGGAGAGAGACGAGGGGTGGGAAGGGAAGGTAGGCTGTGGGAGGGCGCTGAGGGGGCCGCGAGGCGGGCTGGAGCACTGACTCCAAGGCCTCGGACACCGGGAGGGTGTGTTCCACCCGCCCCTCTACAGTGGAGAGAGGCAGTCTAAGTGTATCAGACTGTGCACACAGAATGAAGATTTCATAAGGCAATCTCAATTTCAAATTTTCTATTTCGGAACATGGTTCAGCTTTTGTCGTGGAGAAGGACCACGTCTCTCACACTCACATTCCTCCCCAGGCAACCCAAGTGTCCCTGTCCCTGTCTCTGCATGTGACTGGGATGCCCAAGGCCAAGCTCATCATGACTGTTCCTCTTCCCAAAGGAGAAAAGTTGAAGGAATCTGTTGGGGAGTAACTTCTGCTTCCAGACAAGGCACACGTTCTTCAGCAGGACTGACAGGTGCAACACCCAGCCTGACCCCGACGGGTACATGATCTTGGACAGATCACTAAGCCTCTCTGTGCCTCAGTTTCTAGGGCTGTAAAGTGGAGATAGTGACAGAACCTCCCCAGCACGGTGGTGAGCGGTAAGCAAGTTGACACCAGGAAGAAGCACACTTAACAGTGCCTAGCATACAACGTGTGTAGCAGTGACTGAGAGTGGGCTATTGTTTCACAATCTACAAATGGCAGATTCACAGGCACCCGACATTAGACCATAAACCTTTTGAAGTGTGGTACAGCTCAGATAAGAAGATGGTACTCGCTTGTGCAACAGCAGAAACAGCTGCTTTGACTTGGCGCTCTCCTAGTAAATTAGCGTGTCTAATGCCTTATCTTGCAGATGAGAAAGTAAAGGCCCAGGGAGTTCAAGTTAGAAACACCTTTCACTAGACTCAAGTGTAGTTTTGTGCCTTCCCCCGGGGACTTGGGGGAGACTGAAGCGCCAAGCCCCATAGCCGCTGCTCTTGTCTGTAGCTCTCATTTGGGGCCCCACTATGGGTCCTGAGCTAAGCTCTTCTCACGTGGCCTGCTTAGGAAGAGGGCGTGGAATGCTGGCTTCTCGGCTGTCAGCATGGGGCACTCACACCAAGTGACACTCAGCCACCTGGGCAAGCAGGAACACTAGACTATGTTCCCTGTCTGTAGCAGGAGGTCTGTGACTCCAAACGTGGGGGGAGCAGCAAAAGTGGGGTTTATTCTGCAGCCTAGCTGGGAGGTCTCCAGCAGCCCTGAGACAGCAGCTGTGGGCACCAGGCTCCCCACCTTCTGGCCCCTCACAACTGGTTAGCACCTCCATGTCAGCTGGCAGTGCTGCTCATCTGCTGCTCCAGTGACAAGTGCTGAGACTCAGGGCAGAGAACTATTTTTGGATTCACTTCAACTCTGCGCTCTCCAAAATGAACAAATCTGTCTTGGAAGAAGTACTGCTAGAATGACCCTTAGACAGGAGATTGGAGAGACTTCATCTTTTGTACTTCAAAACTGTTATCAGGAGGGACCAGCCCCTGGAGAAGGATGCTTGGTAAAACAGTCCATGAGATGGACGGCACAGTGGCTGCAACAATGGACTGAAATACGGAAACAGCGGCGAGGGCGGTGCAGGCCCCAGCAGTGTTTTGTTCTGTAATCCACAGGGTCGCTATGAGTCAGAACCGACTCAAGGTCCCCCCCGCCCCCTACCACCACCCCCCCACCACTCCCTAAACTCCATTACCACATAAATGAGTTGGCTGCAAAACTGGACTCACATAGGCAGATAAAAGAAGGCATGTATTCAAAAAAAGAGGCAAGACTTTTTTTTTGCCTTGCCCACCAACTTCTTGCTGAGTCCATGACCTCATCTCCTAAGACCTGAGGTTTTAATAGCCCATAATTACTTAATCATTCTGGCTTTGCTGTTTGTTCTCAGCTTTAAGTGCCAGATAAACACATTGTTTATTAAGGAGACAGCCTAAATTTGTAGTAAAACCAAAACGATGTGAGAATGTCTTAATAGTGATACGTGTCTTACTATAAAAGCGACAAGAAATGAAAAAAGTGTTGAAAAGAAATGCTAAAAAAACCTGTTTTCTTCTTGAGTTCTGCTGGTATAGAAAGTCAAATACAAACATTTCCATTTAAATTCGAGTTTTGATTTTTGCACTTGAAACCAACGTGCTCCCCATGCTAACAATTCTCAACAAGTGTGCCAGCCTCCTGGTGAGCCTCATGTCCCCTGAGCCCTGACCAATGTTGCCCATCCATTTTGCTTGAGGATTCCATCAGGCAGAACAGAACAGCTGAGGGAGAAGGGTCTCAGGGCTGGGCTGGGGAGGCGAGAGAGCAGGAGTGAGTGCGAGACAGAACTTAACACGAGAAAAAGTTAAGAGTCCCAGCAGAAAGAGAGTTTCCATAGTGTCATGTCAATTGCCAGCAACAAGGAAGGTGTGTTTATGGACTGGCTCCTCCTGCAAGGATGGAGATTGCAGGGCAGTGGCCAGGCAGGGACAGCCACACCAACAGGGGTATAATTGTAAAGGCAACTTAATTTTGCAAGTGTGCCATCACAGAAACCTAAAATCAAAGACACACAGCGAGAGTGAGACCACTGCTCTAGTCTCTCGCTATAAGAGGAAATGCTGGTACAGAAAGGTAATGATGAGAATAGATTTTAAACCCTGCAACACCTTTTAAAGCCAGAATGGGATTGATTTTGAGGCTTCCACTAATGAGTCATTGAATTTAAAATACACAGAAAACACAAAAAAGACAAAGAAGGAAGAAGTACGGCTTTGGATGGTAAAAAACAAAAGATGAAGGACAAAAACTCATTTTGATCTCAAGGACAGCACTTACCTTGAAGTGAGGCCTGCAGGTCTTGCATATTTTGGTCTAAAAGCTGCGAAGGGAGGAACCCTGAGCCTGCCTGGGGCTTGGGGTCTGGCTCTCCTGGGGCTGCAGCTGGAGCTGGCTCTTTCAGCTGACTGTCTCCAAACACAGCAGCCCACTCTTTGCTGAACTCGCCCTCTTCCAGGGAGGACGCACTGAAGATTTCATTCAACAGCAGCAGGTCATCTTTCTCGGTGCCTTCAGATTCTGTGGCCCCTGCCATCGGGCCCAGGCAAGCTGATGAAAGCAAAGGCAGACAACACACCATCACAGGGGCCCCGTGCACCTCGGAATAAATGCTCGGCACAGTTGGGAGTGGGTGAGCTGGCTGACAGATTTAAGAAAAAGTGAACCAAAACATACAGTGATCTCGTTAGAGACCTCTTGGAACAGACGGCAAAATTAAATTCCTACCCCAGCCTCCCCCACCCCCCTTCCTCAAAGGAAGCCCAGCTTTTGGGTGGTCTTTAGAGTTATACTGAAAATATTGTCCACAAACACTTTACAGTTCTGGCTTTTTCTTAATATAAAGGCAAATTTACCAAAACACTTTTCAGATACAATACAAAGTCAAGACTGAAGCACGCTGGAGATCATAAGTGTCTTGTTATCTACAGCATCTTGAATCTTCCCACACAAGGAGCTCTCAGTCCACAATGCTTGGACTAGAACCACCACCACACTGGGTGGGGGCCTGCCCTGTCACTCTGGGGGGCTAGGATGCTCCCCATGGCCCTGACTGGCCCCGGGGAGCCAGGGAAGAGAAGGATGTCTGGAAGAGTGGCTTGACCAAGAAAGGCATCCTCGCTTCTTTCGTTTTTGCTGAAACACAGCTGCAAGAGAAGCAAGCTTGGCCTGGTTTTTCTGAGGGCAGATGGTCACAGGGTGACAGTGATGTCTAACAAATCACTGAAGACTGAAAGGGTGAGTTTCAGAGGCCAGAGACACAACTCTGGAGAACTGGAGTGAGCCGGGTGAGGGTGACTCATAGCAGGATCCCTTAACTGATCCACGACTTAGGTAGACCAGGACTCCTCAAGCTTGCTTTCTTATCTACAAAGTTGTGATAGCGACAGTACCCACCTCAGAGTGTTGTCCGGAAGGCAAAATAAATAACTGAAAAGAAAAATAACATCGACTACACCTTAAACCTCATTACTCATCTAAAAGGGAAATTTTAAAGAGAACCATCCTTGTAATACGCACACTGACAAAATGCTAAAGACCAAACCCCAGCAGAACGGAGCACTACTGTCAAAAATCAGACAAGAGCTGTCACTGAATTTTCACATGACTTTGAGAATTGAGGACAGATTTTAACTGTAGGTTGTTCATCATCGCTTGAAAACTGAAAACATTTTGTTTTCAGAGATGAAGAGATGGAAAATCATGATGTGTATGTTTTTCCCTGAACTATGAGGCAATTTTGACCCTCGTGTTAAGTGAGATCCACAGGTTTTCCTCAAATAGATGACAATTAGTAAGTGAAGGCTTTTTTAAAAATAAAACTTTATCTTTGTCAGCTTTGCTGGATCCATTTTCAGCCACACTTTACATAAAGATCTAGAGATAAGGGGGGGGTTGATGTGCTAAGCAGATCGGTTATAAACCAGGGAGCATTGGAGTCTAGTCACACTCTCAACACTGTGGTTTAAAAAGAGTGTGCAAAACATTTCTTTAATGGGACAAACATCTAATTTAAGCTCTCTTATTGTTTTTGTTATCGTAGAGGTTCTCACTGATACTTAGCCTGGAGGTGTGGGAGTGAGAAGATGAAGAAACCAGCCTTTAAAATAAGTTTCTCAGTCAGTTCTGGGGAACCAGGACACACAGGAACCACTGAGCGGGAGCTGTGCACTCTACGTAAGACAGCTCTAAGTGGCAGGCGGATGAGGCCAGAAAGCCCACCTCGGTGAATGAAGGAGCTGAAGGACAGCCATTCTGGCTGTGTCACGGCGTGCCGTCAACACTTATGTTTCTGTACCCTCTTGTCTCAGTATCATCCTGTTCACTTCTCCTTGGAACTTGAATGCCTTAAGTCCTTCTCATGGTTTCTGGCCTTACCAAACCAGAAGACTGCTGAGCCAAACCTGTTTACTGGAACAAACTCAAGTCAACTTGTAGTCCCTAGGAGAATAAGCCAAACCAACAACAACAAAACCCCAAAGTTCTCGCCGCCAAGTTGATTCCAATGCGTCAAAAAAAAAAACAACAACAACAACAACAAAAAAACCCCAACTAAAAACAAAAAGCAAGCCACACTCAGTGCCGTCGAGTCGAATTCAACTCATAGTGACCCTATAGAACAGAGTAGAACTGCTCCATAGAACTTCCAAGGAATGTCTGGAGGACTCAAACGCTGACCTGTTAGTTAGCAGCTGTAGCACTTAACCATTATGCCACCAGGCTTTCCATTCCAACTCATAGCAACCCTATGTATAGGACAGAGTAGAACTGCCCCATAGAGTTTCTAAGACACGGTTAAAGGATTTAAACTACTGACTTTTTGGTTAGCAGCCTATCTCTTAACCACTATACCACCAGGGCTGGAAGAGATGACTTTAAATGACTGCTGGAAATTACGTGTATTCCTCCAACAGTCACTTTGTACAACCCTCTGTTAAGTCAAACCCTGGAGGAAGATGCACAGCTTGAATCTAGAAGTCAGTCTAGGGAAGGTCATGACCAACATGTGCAACAACAAATGTGGAGCCTCCCCAAATAAATAACAGCACGAGACAGCTTTGTCTCTGCCCTGATTGTTTTGCTTTTTGCCATCACATCTGCAGTGACTTCTGTTGTTTTTCTCGACTATTTCAGTGGTTTTCCTATTGAGGAAATATCTCTTTCAAGTGACCCTGGTGAGACTTAATTTGCCTCATCACAGCCACCTAGACAGACACGTGACCCAGGCTGGCTAGACTCTTCCATCTCTCAGACGATGGTGACTGGCTCAGGGATGGGCATGAGCCCACAGGTGCCCTGAGTTTGGTATATGTCAATTGGAAGATGGTCTCTCTTTCTCTTTGGGACTCCAAATTCTAAACATTCTGGTTTGAGGCTGCTGGGACAATGAAGCCAACACTTCATTGTGGAGGGAAATAATAGTGTGACGAGGTGGAGAGAGAAGTCCCAATGACATTGTTTATACCAACCGCTGGACTCAGCCTTGCCTGTGTGCCCTGTTACTCACATCGGTGAATTCTCTTTTTTTCTTTTTAAATCTAAATCATTTAAAGAAGTATTTATATCACTTGCAACAACAAAAAATACTAACGACCACTATCTCCTATCACATTCAAACGCGAGAAAGATGAGAAAAGGACCTGAGATAAGGGTGATTTGGCCTAGAGTCAGTTCTGAATAGATTTTGCCTGCACCAAAGTCTTCCAGTGAATCTAGCCAATAGCTTATTGTCCTGGTTATTTAACAGTTAAAGCATACTGCACAGTAAATATTTTCTCTTTTAAGAGAAGTTAGTATTTAGCTAAAAGCAATGAAACTGGCACGGACTTGAACCAGAAAACAGGGAAACCTCCCAGTGATTGCACTGATAATTATCATGCTTGAATTTACTCTACATAACTTGTAAGAGAAACTTAATTACAAGCAGAAAAGGGCAGGCTAAGGTCTGTAACTAGACAAGTTGAGGCTTGAGAAATAACACTAGTCAGTTGGCTCTTAAAAATCGTTGTCTTTGAAGATAATTCAGCTCAAAGGAGAGAACACGGGGACACACACACAGAGATGCCGTGAGCTCTTCGACAGAAGTCCTGCTGGCAGATACACAACTAGAGGCATAGCTTCCATCCATGTCGATAAACACATGTTTTTACTACGATTAGGGCATGGCCATCCTGCTCTTAAAGGATGAAGAAGGGCTATGGAACTCTCATCGCAAATCCCCAGATGCTGCTCCCATAGCCCCTCATTTTCTTGCAGGCTCCCACGCTTCCATGTGTACCTTCACACCAAGCAACCCAAGCTCTGACGTTACCAATAAGGGCCAACAGACACGACCTTCTTAAAGTCTCACCCCCCCGCCGCCTCCCTCTGGCCCTTCAGTCCCCTCTGTCCTGGACTTCCTATCCTGCCTACTCAGCCCCTACCGTCTTCAATGCCTCCTTCCCTGGCCTCTGAAGACGTATGCAGACGCCAGCCCTAATCAAACCCTCACGGACCCGACTCGATGGCAGCGGCTCTGGTCTGGTCTCACTGGCTATTGCTGCCTTCCTTTCGAATTACTGTTCCCGTTTCTTTTTCCTCATATGGCCATCCACTCCACTTTGTCACCGCTGTTTTTTCAGCTGCCTGTAATCAAGTTCTTGCTCCTACCCTATCCTGAAATGGGTCTCCAGAAGGTTACCTGCGAGAGCTTCAGAGCCCAGTCCAACTCCCTTTTCTCCGGCCTCCACGTCTGCAGTGTTTTGTGCTGTTGCCTTACCTCGACAGACTCCTGGAGTCCTCGCAGGGTAGCTTACTCGACGCCCTCCAACCTTCCCTCCCCCTATTCTTGCTGAAGAGCTTATTTATTGTCAAATGCTTTCAACATCACCACACAAGAGTCTCACATCTCTATCTCCGATTCCAAGTTTCTTCCTGAACTCTGAGAACAATGCCTGATTCAGGGGACACTGGGGTTTGCCCCTGGGTGAGGCCGCTGGCACCCTCCCGCAGTGGACCTTGACCTCGGCCCAGCTATGAGATTATTACTCTCCTGCTCAAAACCTTCAATGCTTTCCCCTGATGAGTGACTTAAACTGATTCTCTTCCTAACAGCATTCAGGACCTTCCCAGTCAAGCTCTAAGGCAGCCCTTTTAGCAACCAGTCACCACTGCCTTCTGGGCAGCCTGCAATTCAGCAGAACTCCTCTACTTGCTGTTTTTCAAACACACTTTTCTGCCTCCTGTCTGGAAACCTGCTATTTTTCTCCCATTCAGATGTCCTGGGATGAGGAAGCATAAGATTCCTAAGGTGAAATGATCTGCTCAAAGTCCTATTATTTATTAGTTACAGGTAATCTGGGTGGCGACCCCTGGCTCTTAGATCAAGGTGTTTGCTCATTGTAACATACTATTTTCACTTCTGAACCTCTTATGGGTTGAACTGTGTCCCCCCCAAAGACAGGATGAAGTCTTAATCCCTACACCTGTGAATATGGCCTTATGTGGGAACTGGGTCTTTGAGATGTTACCATAATTAACATGAGTCCAGACCAGAGTAGGGTAGGTCCTAATCTCTTCTGTGTAGTGTCTTATAGAAGACAGTAGACACAGAAGGAAGAGGCCATGTGAAGATGCATTTGCAAGTCACGGAATGCCAGGGATTCCTGTGAGCCAGCTGAAGGGAGCAGTCAGGCCCAGAGCTAATTCTCCTCAGAGCCCTCAGAGCCTAGGAACACGGCTGACACCCGGATGTGGAAGTTTACCCTGGTGAGACAATACATTTATGTCCTATAATGCCACTTACATTTTGCGGTTTTTTTCTTACAGTAGCCCCAGAAAACTACGACAGAACGTATTAAGAATCTCACATATAAACTAATATTCAAGCTTCTGTCAAGTTTTGACAATTGTGAAGGACAGACGGACCCCAGGCCAGCCAGGCAGACCTCCCGGCTGCAGGCAACCAGGAGGCACGGCCGAGAGGGTGCAACTAGCCGGCATGTCTGCCCTGCACTGCCAGGGGTTTCACAATTGTGAAAAATCTCCTTGGAAAGCATTCCTGAAAAGAACTGATCCTGAACCAGTGAGCCTCAGCTTTGTGAAGACTGACAAGCAGAGGATGCTTTCTTAGGTTTAGGCAGAGCGAGGGTGTAACAGGAAGCCAATGTGTGAAACTGGTAACAGCCAGCACAGGTAGTATTTTTGAAATCATACTAAGTTTCATGACCTCAGCATAAATCAGGAACCCAGAAAATGGAAACATAACTTCAAAGACCAAAACTGAGAGCAAAGACAAACAAAAAGATAAATGTCACTCAGTTTACCTTCCTCTGTATGTGAAACAGGAAGACTCTGTTTCTCTGGTTTTCTCCCTGATACCCACTCTTGACATTATGACTAATCGCAAAGGCCACTCACTTGCAATACAGATGAAAACCCCCAAACACCAACACTATCCTCTTATCACCCAAAAGAAGGTATGGGGAAGAGAAATGGCAGGAAACCACCTTGCAGAAATGTCTAAGAAAAAAAATACAGTGTTCACTATAAAAGGCTCTTAAAAAAAGAAATTGTACTTATTTAGGATTTAAGAATACTGCTTAAAAAAACTCCCATCTGGTGAAAAAAAGGACATAGCTTATAAAAAGAACAGACAGGGAGAAAACTACCCTTATCCATGCTCTTAAAAAAAAAAAGGAAATTAAAACAAAGCAAACCAACAGTGCTAGACTGTAAGCAGACACTCAAAAAGATTTGGAGATGGATCCCCGAGCCTGTTCCTTCATCTTAGTATTGCCAAGGCAAGCCAAATGCCGTTGAAAAAGTAGGCAATCTTATTGAAAAATCATGAGACCTGACATGGGGGTAAATTTTCTACAGAAAACACTACATGGTGATCATGTAACAAAAGTTTGTGATTTTAAAAGGGTGGTAATATTTTATGAGAGGATGAAGACTGCCAGTGTGTCCCAGGACAAGGAAGAAGACAGGGAGGGGAACACTGATGAGAAAAGATAATGAGCTCAGTATTTACCATATTGCGTTTAAGGAAGCATAAGATAACCTAAAATCCAGTTGCCATGCAGTCAATGTTGACTCACAGTGACCCTACACCTGTCAGCATAGAACTGTGGTTTCCTGTGGCTGATTATTTGGTATCAGTCAACAGACCTTCCTTCCAAGGTATATATGGGTGGACTTGAACCTACAACCTTTCAGTTAGCAGTCAAGGGCATTAACCATTTGCACTATCTAGGGACTGCTTAAGATCCCTAGTCAATAGCATACAGATAACTACATGAGAAAATTTCAGATGCAGAGAAACAGACACGTATTATCACCATGGGCTGGAGCCCTGATGGTACAGTGGTTAAGCATTTGGCTGGTAATGAACAGGTTGGCAGTTCAAATCCCCAGTCACTCTTTGGAAGCTCTATCAGGCAGTTGTACTCTGTGCTATATACAGGGTAGGAATCTCTTTGATAGTAACAGATGTATTTATTTCTTTTTAATCACCATGGCTACATGCCCTCACCCAGACCTGCTGTAGCTACTCAGTGAGTGTCTATGGTGTTCTCATGGGTAGCTACAAGTTGGAACTACCAAGTCCAAAGTAGGTACCAAAGAAGTAGAAGAAAAAAAGAATTCAATAGTAATACAGGTAATTTTCTTTTTTTCCCCCCAGTTGGCTCAGTTGTTCTTTCCTGGAAGGGGACCTTTTGGATAAGGCTGAGTTACAAGATTTAGGTGAGTTGAAATTCATCTAACTCTTTTCTGTTTAATAGCACTACTTTTTCTTCAGCTATCTGTGGCTCAAGTTTGAGAAGCAAAGACTTCCACAAGTTGTAACACACAAACTGAGGTTGGGATCATCACACGTGGTCAGAAGGTGACTTCAGAGACACTTTCAAACATCTTGAAATATCACTATGCTTCTTTTTAATTAAAACATTTCATAAACTGTGGTTTACATAGTGATTTACTGTCTCAGCATTTACTTAGTAGAGGGAAACACATTTCATTATGATACTGAATTAGAGATTTTCTAGACAATGACTCCTTGAGAATTGTTGCTGTTGTCCTGATTGGTGGGCTTTTTAATAGCATTACACCACAGCTTAGCTAGTACTCATCAAACAGAATTACTAGTGGGAGTGAACGGCCCCAAGCAGCAGGGTGCTAGAGCTTATAGGCTACAAGCCCTATAAAGTCAGCCATCCCTGGATTAAGCTCTTTTTATTTGTTGGCTATTTAATGTCTTACATATTATAATCAGCATTTTAATTCAGTATTGGTCCTTCCAGCAATTTTCCAAAGGGCACACATTTTAAAGCCAACAACAAATTAATGAGTGTTCTTTTCTTCAGTCATCTCGAGTTGTCTGTCCATTGAGAGAACAGTTTAATACCACAGGCCATGTTAAGGCTTTTATGCTGGACTATGGGGCTGGCAAAACAGAAGAGGGGGCAAATGGTAGAAGAGCACCACTCAGGGCTAAAGAAGGGCTAGAAGGGCTTTGTGGCTTAGCAGTAATAAAGAGAAACAAGGAATTATATAACACTGAATTTACCTGTAAATCATTTATTCTTCCTAAGAACAAGTACCCATTTTAGAGTAAATGGCATTCACATCTCTAACTTGAAACAGAGGATTCAAAAAAGGGTATGAACAGTTAGTCTATGAAACTAATGAAGATTATAACTATAAACCAATGAGGTATAAGTGTTGCTTCAAATAAGCAGAATGATACTAATTTTCTTCCCAAGTATCTTGGCATATGTTTTTGCGGAAACTTCTAAAAGTGAGCATATGTACCAGGCATTTCAGATTTACTTCTGTGAAGTCATGCATGGCTATGGGTTAGTGTTATACTATTTCTATCAGGTTAAAAGAATCACAGTCTAACACCAACAACCTTTTCACAGTCTAACATCAACAACCTTTTTTACAACAAGGAGAATAAGAAAACACAGATTCATATTTGCTGTGTCTCATAAAGAAATAAGGAAGTATACATCAGGGTTTGGGAGTACTATAATGGGAGGGGCTGGAACAGAGGTGGGAGAGTTGTGATATTGCATATCTTTTTCCTTTAATTTTATTTATTAATTACAGTAAAAGAATACTAACATCTATCAATTATCTCATCTACAATAAACCCTACACTCTCACCCCTGTAGCCAACACAGTTATTTTCTTCTGTAGATAATTCTATTTTTAAGTCCTAATAACAGGGGTCTCATATAACATGTCTTTTTGACACTGACTGATTTCAGTCAGAATGATTTCTTCCAAATGAGACGGTATTATGAGATGTTTTCTAAAACTGTCATTGTTTTTTATCATAGCATCATGTTCCATTGAGCATATGTATCATAGTTTGCTTCTCCATTCATCTGTTGAGGGGCATCTTGGTTGATTCCATCTTTTTGCTATTGTGGACAGTGCTGCAACAAACATTCATGTATATGTATCTGTTCGTGTGACAACCTTTGTTTCTGAAGGATAAATTCCAAGCAGTGGAATTACAAGATCAAATGGTGTATCTATTTCCAGCTTTTTAAGGAAGCACCATTTTGCAATCCCATCAGCAGTGTAGGAGAGCTCCAATCTCTCCACAGCCTCTACAGCATTTGTTGTTTTCTGTTTTTTTGGATCACAGCCTATGTTGCTGGGGTGAGATGGTATCTCATATCACAGTTTGATTTGAATTTCTTTAATAGCTAATGATCGTGAGCAATTCTGCATATGTCTTTTGGCTGCCTGGATATTTTTTTAAGAGAAGTGTCTGTCCATCTCCTTCGCTCATCGCTTAATTGGATTATTTATCCTTTTCTTTACGGCACTTGGCTGGCTTTTCATATTTTGTAGTACCTTGTAGATTACAGAGATCAGACATCGGTCTGACATATAGTTGCCAAATACTTTTTCTGTAGGTGGTCTTTTAATTCTTTTGATAAAGTCTTTGCATGAGCAAAAGTGTTTGATTCGTAGTAGTTTCCATTTATCTATTTTCTCTTCTGTTGATGGTGCTTTGTCAGATTTTGAAGTCTGTCTACACTGTGTATTAAAACTTCATTGGTGATTCTATTTTATCTTGGATGAGCTTTATAGTTTTAGATTTTATATTTAGGTCTTTTATTCAATTTTAGATGGTTTTTGTATAAGGTGTGAGATATGTTTTAATTTTTTGCAGATGGATATCCAATGTTGCCAGCACCATTTGTTAAAGAGACTGTTTTTATCCCAGTTTAAAATCTTACGGGCTTTGTCGAATATCATTTGTTCATAGGAGGATGGTGGCATCTCTGGGATCTCAACTCTGTTCCATTGGTCTATATGTCTCTTTTTGTACCAGTACCAGGCAGTTTTGACAACTGTGGCAGTGTAATAGGTTCTAAAGTCGGGTAGTTAGAGGCCTCCCAGTGTGTTCTTCTACTTCACTAGTGCTTTACTTTCTGAGGTTTCTTGCCTTTCCAAACAAAGTTGGTGATTTGTTTCTCCATCTCATTAAAAAATGTTGCTGGAATTTGTATTGGGATTGCGTTACATAAGTAGACTGCTTTGGGTAAAACAGACATTCTCACAATGTTGAGTCTTCCTATCCATGAGCAGGGTAGGTTTCTCCTTTTATGTAAGTCTTTCTTAGTTTTTCCTAGTAAGGTCTTGTAGTTCTCTTTGTAAAAGTCTCTTACTATTATGAGGTATTTCATTTTCTTGGGGCTACAGTAAATGGCATTGATTTGGTGATTTCTTCTTTAGTAATCTCACTGTTAATATAAAGGAATCCTACTGATCTACTTCCATTTATCATGTATCCTGATAATTTGATAAACTCCTCTATTAGTTCCAACAGTTTACTTATGGATTCCTTTGGATTCTCTGTATAAACAATCATATCATCTGCAAATACGAAGATTTTTACTACTTCATTGCCAATACGATGCCCTTTATTTCGTTGTTTCGTCTAATTGCTCTGGTTAGAACTTCTAGCATAATACTGAATAGAAGTGTTAAGAGTGGGCATCCTTGTCTAATTTCTGTTCTCAAAGGGAGTTCTTTCAGTCTTTCACCATTCAGGACAAGGAAGGCAGTTGGCTTCGTGTAGATGCTACTGATTGTGTTGAGGAATTTCCCCTCTATTCCTATTTTGCTGAGAGTTTTTAGTATGAATTTGTGTTGGACTCTGTCAAATGCCTTTTCTGCACCAATTGACAAAATCAGGTGCTTCTTACCTTTTGTGTTATTTATGTGGTTGATTACATTAATTGTTTTCCTAATGTTGAATCAACCTTGCATCCCTGGAATGAAGTCAACTTCATCATGATGAATTATTTTTTTTATATGCTGTCGAATTCTATTGGCTAGAATTTTGTTGAAGATTTTTGCACCTAAGTTCATGAAAGGTATTGGTCTGTGATTTTATTTTCTTGTGGGATCTTTCCCTGGCTTTGGCATTAGGGTTATGCTAGCTTCATGGAATGAATTTGGGAGTATTCCATCCCTTTCTATGGTGTGAAATAGCCTCAATAGTATCAGAGTTAATTCTTCTCTAATAGTTTAGTGAAATTCTCCACTGAAGCCATCTGGGCCAGGACTTTTTTTGGTTGGTAGATTTTTGATGATTTCTTCAGTCTCTTTCTTTGTGATAGATTTATTAAGCTGATCTACTTCTCCTTGTGATAATGTTGGTGGGTGATATGAATCTAGAAATTTGTCCATTTCCTCTACGTTTTCAAACCTGTTCGAGTACAGCCTTTCATAGTATTCTGTTATGATATTTTTTATTTCAGCTGTGTCTGTTGTAACATCTCCCATGTCATTCCTTAATTGGGTTATTTGTGTATCTTTTTGTTATCATTCTGCTTTTTCTATCACTGGGAGCATACTGCTTGTTCCAAAAGTTATGATAAAGACTAAAATACATATGGTGATAATGAAAGCAAAGAGAAAACTTACACAAATGAAATGCTGAGAATAGGAGGAAAAAAAATCTATCAAAATCAACTGAAGCATATGTATGATAATAAATACATCTGTCAAATGTCAAGACAGGCAAAAACCTGGTGGTGGGTACTTAAAGAGAAAAAAAAAAAAACTACTGGTTGTCATTGAGTCGGTTCCAACTCATCATGGCTCCATAGTTACAGAGAAGACCTGAGCTCCACAGAGTTTTCTTGGCTGTAATCTTTACAGAAGTGGACCATCAGGCCTTTCTCATGTAGTGATTCTGGGCATGTTCTGATCACCAAGCTTTTGGTTAGGGGCCTAGTGCAGACTGTTTGTGCCACCAAGGGACTTGGGGGCAGGTACTGAGTACTTGTTATACTATTATCTTTATCTCACTTTTGTAAGGTTGAAAAATTCCTCTTCTAAAAAAAAATATATATGTAAAATATATTAGTTTTTTTAAAATGCATGTATCCCATCAAAACATTCTATACTTAAGCCAAAGGGGGAAAATGTTTATGAAAATTGAAGTCATGCATGGCAATCTGCATTAATTACTCGCTTATTATTCTCCTGACCGAATACGGTTTCACTATTTACAAACGAGTTTTGATTCTGCTAAAACACACAGACCTTGATGAAATATCACATAGTGTAATGCCTAGAGTAAGAAATGAATAAGCAAAGCAGATCTCTGCCCTCAGTTTTATATTCCTCAGCCCTAAAAACTTAATGCCATGGTTGTGGTACCTTCCTATTTTTGAAAAAAAAAAAAAAGGTTTAGTTAGTGCTCGCTGCTTTCCAGAGACTTTCTTCCTCTCACATTTTGAAAATTAAATCACATCATACTCAGAGAGCGCTGAGAGAGTTCTCCTTGGTCTTGGTCCACTTGGGCCCCAAGGATGTCTTTGGCTGACTTCTAGTCCCATAATAAACTGTAAGACCTGGGCAGACTGTGCCCCAGCTGTGCCCAGCTGCCCGGGCAAAGGATACTCTGGAATTTGGGTTGGAACTTGAGGCGTATTTTGGATTCATGGTAAATCAGTAAAAGGAAACCCTTGTAGGAGGATGGGCACAGCCTGTGATCAGACCGAACAGGCTCAACTTCTTGGGAATGTTCAGGAGTATACCAAAACCAAAAAAAAAGGAAAGAGCAAAACTGCTGTCATGGATTGAATTGTGTCCCCCTAAAAATGTGTGTAGTCATGTGGCTGGGCCATGATTCCCAATATTTTATGACTGTCATCCATTTTGTGATTTTCCTCTGCTTTATGTTAGAAGATTAGGGTGCGACTGTGAATCCCTTCATAAGATCACCTCCCTGCTGCATTGTAAATGGAGTTTCCCTGAAGTATGGCTTGCGACAGCCTTTATCCTTTCATCCTACAAGAGATAAAAGAGAAGCAAAAGGAGAGTTGAGAACCTCACACCCTCAAGAAAGCAGCACCGGGAGAAGAGCACATCCTTCAGACTGGAGGTTCCTGCACCGAGATGCTCCCTCCAGAGAGACTGATACAACACAAAGACTTTCCTCTAGAGATGACAAGGTGGAAAGCCTTCCCCTGCAGCAGACATCCTGAATTTGGACTTGTAGCCTATTGGATTGTATAAGAATAAATTTTCTTTACTAAAGGCATCCACTCATGGTATTTCTGTTAGAGCAGCATTAGCTGACTAAAACATGCTCCACAGTTTCCAAGGAAAACCTGGTGGATTCAAACTGCCAACTTAACTACTATGTCATCAGGGTTTCACAGGACTATGTAGTCTTATCCAAATCCATGACTCTGGATTTTCTTTTGGGAAGTTACTCAGGAAGTCCAGAGAACTTAGCTGAGGGATCTGGCCAAGTAATCTTTCCCTTGTATTTAACTAAGATTCAGAGGTGGTAGGACACAGTTAACCACCAGGACAATATTTATAGTTCTACAATCTCAAATGGTTATCATTTAAAGAGTTTCTCTGCATCAGACCATGAAAACCCCTTTACGTACACAGTCTTGGATCACACCATGAAAACCTCTTTACATGCACAGCCTTGGATCTTGACAGTAACCCACTAAGACTTGCTGTTGGCTCCATTTTATAAATAAGAACTACGGGTTAGAGGGTTCAAGCACAAAGTAAATTACTTAAGACCACACAGGTGAGTTTGTGGTAGAACTAGGATTCAAAATCCAGGTCTGTCTGACTCAAAAGACCATGACTATCATACTATAGAGCACGTGGCCTTTAACATAACGACCTCTTGCTTTAGTATGGTTCTGGTTTAGCTTTCAGTCTTTTTAGTTTGAGCATTATAAAGCTAATTATACTAAATATGGCAGGTCCACATATACTGATTTGTACCTGGGCATATTTAGATTATTTATAAAGAATTGTTGTTAGGTGCTACTGAGTCAGTTCCAACTCACAGTGACCCTATGAACAACAGAACGAAACACTGCCCAGTCTTGTGCCATGTCTACAACCATTTTTATGCTTAAGCCCATTGTGTGGCCACTGTGTCAATCCATCTTGTTGAGGATCTTCCTCTTTTTCACTGACCCTCCACTCTACCAAGCATGATGTCCTTCTCCAGGGACTGATCTTTCCTGACAACATGTCCAAGGTATGTAAGACGCAGTCTTGCCATCTTTGCTTCCAAGGAGCACTCTGGCTGTACTTCTTCCAGAACAGAGCTGTTTGTTCTTTTGGCGGTCCATGGTATATTCAACATTTGTCTCCAACACCACAATTCAAAGCCACCAATTCTTCTTCTGTCTTCTT
This sequence comes from Heterohyrax brucei, assembly GCA_028571685.1. Lineage (NCBI taxonomy): Eukaryota > Metazoa > Chordata > Mammalia > Hyracoidea > Procaviidae > Heterohyrax > Heterohyrax brucei. The sequence continues at coordinate 72,157,226 of CM053147.1, forward strand.
TGTTCATGGTCCAGCTTTTGCATGCATATGATGTGGTGTAAAATACCATGGCTTGGGTCAGGCACATTTTAGTCTTCAAGGTGACATTTTGACTTCTGAAACTTTAAAGAGGTCCTTTGCAGCAGATTTTATATAAAGATAGACGATAGTAACCTGAAAGCAACTTGTTTGGAAATGCAAAACTATTCAAAAGAATAACATTATATTGTCCTACATGTACAAAATGAATCAACAAACCTAAACAAATTATCACCCCAGAAAAACATATAAATCTTACCGCCTTCCTCAGGTTTCATGTCCAACAGCTCATCTATAGTTCCTTTTCGAGAGTGAGAGAGAAGACAAAATTGAGTCAGTTCTTTATAAGGAATTTGGTTCCAGTTATTACAATTGAGTAGTTTTCCTCAGTCTAGATTACCTGAGCGTGCATCATTTGTAGAGCTTTTGTCTAAGGCAGATAAAATACTTTTTCCATCTTCAGCTGTAAATATAACAAACACACATCATCACCCTCATTGGGAATGGTGTGCACAGTCATATGCTGCCACAGCATAAAGCAAACACACAGCCTCAGGGACAGATGGCATCGATACAGTCACTCACACAGGAGCAGGGCTGCTCAGGTCACATTTTACTCCAGCTTTTGGCTCACAAAGGATTTTTGCTGAAATGAACGGCCCTGAATCTTTTACTTGTTTTGTAGACAACCCCCCAAAATGACATGACACCGATATGGCACTTCTTGTGTGGTCAAATGCATGCCTTAGATAAATGGAGCTAATGAACGTTTGCCATGTGGGCCTGGCTACAATACACAGGCAGAAGAGCTCCCTTAAAACCTGGTTCACTCATTTGTACATTAGACTTTCTGCAGGTGAAAATAAAAGACAGATGTACTTTATTACAATGGATTCCATTCTGTACATAGGTAAGTTTCTCTCTCTATACCAAGGGGATCAGCAGTTACAGTCTCAGAATAGCACACCAATCTCACAAGCTAATGATCATACTGCACATGGAAAAGAACATTTGATCCCCCTGTTCTGTACACACGGTACAAGTACATAATTTTATAGATAGGTAACTTGAATATGAATAGAACAAATGAGTTCACATTTTCCCAGAGAACTTTTTTCTATTCCATTTCCTCAGTTCCCAACACATTAATGATTCCTATTGTCAGTATTACAGTTCTGACAGGGATGCTGAGCCCTGGAGGGCTTGGATGGACGTAGGAACTCACAGAGGCCCTGCCTACCCCTCTGCCTTGTCTGCCTGCTACCGGCTTCCGCCCTCACGTTCTGGGACACTGTTTCTCTGACCTTCTCCTGGTCCTTCCTGGCTTATAGCTCTTGCTTACCACCCACTGCCATCAGTTGTGGTCAATTTGATCCCCACTCATGGTGACCTTCCTGTATGTCAGAGTACAGCTGTGTTCCACAGGGTATTCAGTGGATGATTCTTCAGAAGTCTTTCTTGTGAGGTACCTCTGGGTGGATGAGCCAACCTTCCAGCTAGCAGGTGAGTGCCTTAACTGTTTGCCCTACCCAGAGAGGCCAAACCGTTGCTGTTGAGGCTGTTGCCTCTGCTTTGACAGGTCTTATGCAGACACGAGTACCTCACTTAGCCAGTTCCCCAAAACTCTCAAACAGATGAGGTCTCCCTGTCATACCTGTTCCTGGCCCTGCACCTCCCCTGTAGCTCCTGCCCAAGTTGGTGTTATCCAATTACTTGTTAATTATTGGACTGACACCTGCTTCTCTTTAGACTATAACCCCCATGTAGATGGGTCTGAGGATGCCTGCCCTACCCCTGTCTACCCAGAACCCAGTGCTGGGCCTGGAAAACAGTGGCTCTCAATGAACATCTGCTGAGCAAATGAACAAATACATGAATCGGTGAAGCCGTACACACATGAACAGATAAGACCAAGTCAAGGCAGTGGGGCTAAAAGGCTTGGGTCTTTCTGTCAAAACACATACTGGGGAAAAGCAAATGAAGGAGTAAAGTGGGAAAAGAAGAAAGAAGGTGACGTAAGTGGTCTGAGAAGTGGGAAGGACACCCAGGAAGAGAGGCGAAGGGGGAGGATGGAGCAGAGGGTTGATGCAATTTTAGTTCCTCATAACACTCTGACGATATTTTCTGCAAGTTCTCCAGGATTTAGGGCCCAATAGGAGGCTCAGCAGTCTATCACAGTTTAACCACAGTTTTCACATACCTTTCTGCCCCTTTACAAGAAGAGAGGCCAATAAGATAACAGGAAGAAGACCGAAATCACTGATAAGGCCTTCTGAGCATTATATCATCCACCAGTGCCCTCATCCCATGGCCTGATGCATCAGTTTCACTCAGCCTGAAGAATCTGCTACTGCTTGTTACTGGGCAGACTAGGGAGTGACCTGGCAGAGCAGTCACCTGTCTCCATGTATTCCCCAAAAGAGGTCAATACCCTGCCCATCCCACAAATCACCTAAACTTAAGCTTATCCAATAAAGTTTAGCAAATTTATTAAAACTATCTCTACAGCCCCAAATGGTTAGAGCTAATAATGGTGATAGAAGACTTTTTATCACTTCTGATGAAAAGAAATAGCTTTCTGCCAGGTCTCAACTGTGTACTGCTCTGCAGGAATGCCGCTGAAGTGGCTAATCATGGTGTCATCCCGTTGAAAACATACCCCCTCTTTGAATAATGGTATATGGGTCAGCAGTGATCATCAGCTGAAAATTAAAAATTGTAATTATAGGAAGCAAATTCAGATTGCCCATTCTCAACTGCAAAAGAAGAAAAGATGTAGAAGGAGCATGTCAAAAAAGAAAATGAGTTAGCTATTGAGTATTAAAGTTGTATTTCAGAAGTAATTCTGAATAACATAAAAACTTACTCTTAAAACTAGAAGATTCCTTGCTCTGGCTTTCATCAGCTAATGAAATTAACCTTAAAATAAAACACAAAAAGTTTAGTAATCAAGTTTTGAAAATGGTATACTTATGATACCCCAGATTTTCAGTATGTCTATTACTTCACTTATCACCACCATACACATACACGCACATGCATGCACGCACGCATGCACACACACACACACACACAGAAGGGCAATGAATAGTCATCTGCATGCCATGCATTTTTTGAAAAATAAATAAAGTGGCTTTCTCCTGTCTCAAGGTTGGTTAGTGGGATCTCAACATATAAATGTTTTTATATGTTTTTATAAATGTTTTATCATAAGGTAGACATTCTGTAAATATCTTGGTGGGTAGTTAGGTACAACTAAGGTAGTTATCGCTTTTAAAAATACTTACTCAATGGAACACTATGCAATGATAAAGAACAATGACAACTCTGGGAAACATTTCATAACCTGGTTTCAATTGGAGGACATTATGTTGTGTGAAAGTAATCAGCGACAGAAGGACAAATACTGTATGAGACCCCTATGATAAGAACTTAAAAACAGACTCATGCATAGAAGACTCTTTGACGGCTGCAAGGGTGGGGAGGGAGGGAGGGCGAGGGGGGGTAGGGTTTAGATTAGTCAATAGAAATTTGGTTGGGTGAAATCGCTGACAGCACACATTACAAAGAAGATCAATATTAACTGGACTTCAACACAACTTGAGTACTTCTCCCATCTTAACCCAATATTGCAAGGACAGAGTAGCTGGGGTGGGGGGCGGGGGGCTGGGGACTGTGCTCTCAGGTGAAATCAAGGCCAGTTGGCACAACTAGAGTTTTGCTAATGGGGACTCTCTGCACCCCACATTGGTGAGTGGCATCTGGGGTCTTAAAAGCTGCCAAGCTGCCATCTGAGGGTACAGCAAATGGTCCCAACTCAGCAGGAACGGATGATCACCAAGGACCAAAATAACATGGAGGAAAGAGAATCCAGAAGACAGAGACCCACATGAGTGCGCGACCACATCGACTTGTGATCGGTAGAACTGGATGGTGCCCGGCCACCACCAGTGATAGCCGTGATGGAGCTCACAAAGTTCAGTCTCACTGGCAACACAAGAATAAAATGGGGTGCTCCTTGAGATTTCCATCAAAAGGCTGCAATTTATGGTCTAGGGGCCTCAGAGTTCCCCTGGGAGCATGACCCCAGGCCCTGATACTGCCTGTCCATAAATCATATTGGAGGTCAACTCTCGGACAGGAATGGATTGGACTTGGGGACACAGAGTGATCATATCATGTGTGCACTTTATGGTTCTATGTATCTATAGGATGTCATCCTGCTACCTTTTACTGGAGGAAGGGGAGTGGGTGGCAAGGAAGGGATAGGAGATTGTTGGTAGGATAACACATGTATGGAGCAGAGAGGAAGAGTGTGCTGTCACTGGGCAGGGGGTGTAGTGGGAGCTGCATATAGGTGGGCATGCAAATTTACATGGGAATATACATTTTCATTCAAGCATAATAAAAAAAATATGGTAATAACGATCAGCTGTGTATTCTGGTTCCTGGTGTTACAGGAGAAGACAGCCAGAAGACTGAAGGTAGGGGCACTCTCCACCCTGGATAAATGGTCACCTGCTTGACTCTATCTTTAGGAACAGAGACACATCATTGCTCTGAGGCTCATTCGTGTCTCACCCTTTCCTGCTGCTTCTGGACAATCTCCTTATTAAATTTTCATTGTCAGCTTAAGTAGTTACCAGACTATATTTTTTGAACTTTTAAAAATGAAGTACTAAAATATTAGAGAAATCTGAAATTAATTAAAATTAGCCAAAAGCTAATCCTTGGCAGGCCCCTCCTGAGTAAAGCCTAATGTCTTACTTTGATTACATTAACATATACGATGAAAACAAGCTTCTAGGACTTGCTTTGGGCACTTGTACTGTAGCAGAGGTCAGGGTTAGCCCCCAACCTTTCGGAGCTTCACGGTCATCATTGACCAATATACATCCAATACCTACACTGACTGCACTGAGGCTTATCAGGAGAATAAGCTGAGATAAATAAAGCACCTAGTATCACTCCCAGCACATGGCAGGTGCTCACAAAATGGCAGCTAGCATTACCATTGCCATGAATGGGTTACATCAGTTGCCCCTAAACTAGTCAACAGTCCTGGATTCAGATCATACTCGATAGTTTTTCCTGCTGTGAAAATTTGTCTTTGTTCCATGCTACATACTTTCTGGTAACTGCTTGTAAATTAAAAAGGGCCAATACTGCCAGCACATATTTTTGTGAGACAAAAAGTATGTCTGAAACTTTATTCAGAAACATGGAAAAAGATAAACCTCATTTACCATAAGATGATCATTTAAGCTTTATTGTAAGTGGAAATGGAATCAATGAATGTAAAATGATCTGGTTTGTTTTCCTAGGTCAGGCAGTTCAAACATTAACTCCTGCTGGCTTAGCAGAAAATGACACAGATTTGCATTTAAACTTTTTTTGTTGCTATGTGAGATTATGTGCTACTGTAGACTGAACTGTGTCCCACCAAAACATGTGGTTGTATATGTCTCTATGACTATATATGCCAAATGCCTAATCTCATTTGGAAACAGGTTGTCTTTGTTATGTTTTGAGGCAGGATTAGTATAGAGTGTATCCTGAGTCAATCTCTTTTGAGATATAAAAGAGATTAAACTCAAGCTAGCAGAGATGGGGGAAGATCGATGCCAAGCAACATGGAGATGTCCAAGGAATCAGGAAACAAGATGAAGAGACAAGAACCTTTCCCCAGAGATGAGAAACAGAAAAGGTCTTCTAGAGCCAATACCCTGCATTCAGACTTCTAATCTGCTGAACTGTGACAAAATAAAACTCTGTTTGTAAAACCACCCACTTGTGGTAATTATGTTTTTGCAGTACTACATAACTAAGGCTGGAACCATATTTAAAAAGTTCACCTCAGTATTTAGAATGACTGGGGGCACTTTTGTAAAAAGGCATGCTATTAAGACACTGCAGTCACTTCCTGTACTCAAAACTGTTCTCTTATTTCTCAGAGGAGAAAAAGAAATAGTCTGAACAACAGAAAAGGTGTTAAAACCCACCCACCCACTCCTGACGTAGGCAATGTCACTGAATTATACATATAAAAAATGTTGATACGGCAAAAATTGCTACATATATACTTACAATAATAATAAGAAACCCACTTCTCACTACTTTTATGTAATAATGCCTCAGGTGATTATATAGGCAGGTTATCACCATCTTTGAGAGAAAAGTCCAGTGACTTCTTGCCTAGGACATCACCCTTCAGGTGATAGTGAAAAACAACCAGATAGGGTTCAGAAGCCACAGAAAATAGGAAGCTGGGACTGAGGCCAGAAGGCAGATGACCAGGAAGAGGTACACATATCTGCCCTTTCTTACCTCAGTCAACACCCCACAAATGTGCCCTTCCTATGTAGCCCCCAAATGGGTCCTTTATTGGGATAAGGAAGTCGCAGTTCACCAAGAGTATGTGCTGAGCAGCTCAGGACTCCACTTGACTACATCCGTCCTGAGAGGTGAGGAAGTGAGGCCATTACCCTGTGTCAGACGCCCTTGCTGGACTTGGCCAGTGAGCACCGTGCTGTCCTTATCAATGGGAAAAAAGATTTTGCCAGAAGTAGCACATGACTTACTGATTGGGCTCCTCTGCCGCTGCTTCTGTACTGTGCTGCTGGGTGATCTTTTTCCTCTCTTCTTTCTCAACTAGTTTTCTCATAGGATCTTGTAAACTCTTAATCATAAACCAAAGATAACGAAAAAGAAAGGTATGTGAATAAGAAATTCAATTGCTGCTGATTCCAGCAACCAAACCTTGAATGAAGAGGCATTCATTCAGAGGGTACCCTGAACCAATCAAGTGGACAGAAATGAAATTTTATACAATGAAGCAACAATGTTCTATGCTCATTCAAGAAATATTATACTCTAAAGGAGAGCTGCTAGATTTATATTTCCCCTTTGTGAGAAGTTACTCAAAAGGAGGCTTTTGGCTATTGCGAACTTTATTTTCCATCTTCAGCACCCAGCTAAGATAAACATTCTGTTCAGCCTGCAGCCCACATGCTGACAATGTCGACGCTACCCCCTCCCATAAAGAGGAGGCACTTTCATTTTATTTTTAATTTTCTTTCCTATTTTTCAATCTAAAAGCAGTTCTTAAAAAAGTACAGAAAATAGAATCTTTTTTGAAAAAAACCAAAAATAGCAGCTTAACACATTCCAACAACTCCCACGAGTGGACTGAACAGGTGCATCCAGATCTGGGTAAGAATTTTTTTTTTGACATATCATTTCTTGGAGTTACTGTTTTCAAAGCTTATTTAATATTTAAGAAAAGACTTTTGAAAGCTAGTACCTAGAAAATGTTTACCAGTGACAAAGACTCTGTAAGAAAAAGCTAAACATTTCTATAATAGTTTAATAATAAATTATTAAAAAAATACTTTATTTCTGAACCTAACTAAAATGCAGACTTAGAAAAGATACACCTCAAGATATGTATCCTTCTTATGGCCCCAGAACTATTAAAATCCTCGACTCTCACCTTACTTCTCCCCTTTTCCCAGCTTTCACTTTTCTAATTACTACAAAATAGACACAAAGAAGGAAACTAAGTTTAATCCCCTAACCTTGATTGATCAGTAATGCCTGGCTGGAAGGCTGGATGAAGACAGTTCCAAGGCTGTCTCCGTTGGGGCAGAGCTGGGATTGATTTTGATGTCTGCCATGGATATCAGATGCCAGCTCTGTTTCACTCCCTGCACAGAATGATTTTCCTAAATCACTCAAGCCATCCTATTTCCCCTTTACTCAAGAAATAGCTCTTTCATTTTTCTCCATTTCTAGCCTAAACTTGTCTGCCTAACTGTACAGGTCTTGTAAGTTGTGACCCCATTTTACTCTCACACCTTGCTTCCCACTGTTCCCCAAACATGAACGAACCCCAAACCAAACTCATTGCCACTGCACTGATTCTGAGTCATAGGGACCCTATAAGACAGAGGAGAACTGCCTCGTACAGTTCCCCAGGAGCACCTGGTGCATTTGAACTGCCAGCCTTTTGGATAGCAGCTGTAGCATTTAACCACTATGTCACCAGGGTTACCAAGAACATTCCACTCAGTCAGGCCTGCTTCCTCAGTCTCTGCCAGCAGCTGCTTCCCTGTCCTTATCCATTGCTTCTTCAGTCTAAAAAGCCCTCTACCTACCTGTCCACCCTTTACGTTAAAGCCCCTCTCAATCTTTTCAAAGTTCAGATCAATGACCACTATTGCCCTAAAACTTCACTAAGCCAAGCCAAAACTTCACTAGGCATACCAAATTCAAGAAAATTCATCTTCAACCTATATTTATAGTTTTATTAATATTTTGTTTTAGCCATCCTGTATTATGTTTTTTCAACTGAAAGATTTTTATTTAGAAAAACAGAATGGCACAAAGAAAATTTGAAACATAAAAAAATGAAAGATTACTCCTAATTCCACTTCCCTAAAAGAAAGTTATTATTTTTGTGTATTTCCTTTCTGTTTTATCTTCACACTCATACTACTTATACAGTTGGAATCATTTTCTATATGTATATGTTTTTATTGTCAGTAGGTGTTTTCTTAGCCAATTATATTCCATGTAGATATTTCACAGTTAACCCAAAAAGTTTATTAGAAGGAAGAATGTACCAGAGATTTTATATAATCTTGAACATTTAATGGTGACTCTAACTATATAAAGATTCATTCACCAATATTCCGATATCGGTCAAGGTGTTCTCTTTGAGCTTACATGCCTTCTGACTGGTGTTTCACAGCGTTTTCTTGTGTAAACCGCATCCATAAGGCACTGTCATCATTTTTAATGACTCCTTACTTGTCGAGGCACTTGGCTTACTTCTCGGCATTTGGATTAGTTTAGTCAGTCAACAAACGGTTTTGAGCACTTAACAAGCACCAGGAGTTATTTTGGGTGATGGGAATATATTGTTGAATAAGACTAACAAACCAAATTAACAGCTGGTGATGGGTCTACTAGGCAAAGAGTTAAAACAGGAAGACAGAAGGTGATTGGGTCATTACTTCAGTTCACGAAGATGTTCTGTCTCTGGAAGTGACACATCAGCTGAGAACTGAAGGACAAGAAGGATCTGGTCCCATGAAGCTCAAGAACAAAGGCCCAAAGGTGGGAGTAACTTGGCTTGTTTGAGGAACCAGAATAAAGTCCCCGTGGCTGCAGCGTAACAGGCAAGAAGAGCACACATCTCATGAAGAGAAAGAGGTCAGCGGGGTAACCCAAGGAGAACACAGCAAGATGACGGGAAGTTATTCCAAAAATGAAACCAAACCCATTGCTGCTGAGTTGATTCTGACACAAGGTGACCCTACAGGACAGAGCAGAACTGCCCCATAGGGTTTCCAAGGAGTGGTTGGTGGATTTGATTGGTAAGCAGCTGCAGCTCTTAACCACTGCACCACTGTGGCTCTGTGCGGTTATTAGAGGGGTTTTAAAAGTTTTTATGTTCAAATAATTTGAAACAGAAAAATTTCAAGAATATTACAGTCAACTCCCCTACACCCTTCACCCACCTTCACCAATATTTAATATTTGGCCCAACTGTTTCTTCATATTTTTTTTCCCTCTTTGTCTTTCTAATGCATGACAATTACTGCAACACAGGATCCTTAACTAGATCATGAACTGAAAGGAAAATGCTATAAAGGGCATTATGGGGCCAAATAGAAAACTGGAATATGGACTATAGTCTAAATGTTCCCTGACAGATATATACATCATGATTTTCTGTATACCCCAAAGCATCTGGTAAAACCTGTGTGTGTGTGTGTGTATGAGTGTGTGTTTTAGAAATGTGTACCCATGAAGAGTTCATCAGATGTCATGGGCGACTTCTTTTCAATAGACCTGCCTATCACAGGATTTTACTTTCTCTCCCCTACCCACCCCTCAGTCTCTCTCTTTCCCTTGCTTTCTGCCCCCCCCCCCCGCCCCCTGCCAACACTTTCTAGCAGTAATGTTCCCCAGAGAGCACCAACTTTGGTCCATACAAAGCAGGGATATTTTCAGCAGAAGTTCCAAGGACTCCAGAGCGCAGTTTTAGAGTCTGTGGCACCTGCTCAGGCCTCCTGGTTTACTCAATTATCTTCTCATTGTGTTCCCTTTTAATCAGCTGGCAAGAGGCAGGGCCAGGGCACGTCTGCTCTGGGCAGTGTCTTGCTGCCACACTGCCCGCCTAAGCCCCCAGATGCCCTTGACAGCTCCACGGTTATCTTCCCACTGTCTCCCGGCTGACCTCCCCTCATAACCACACAGGAGCAGCTCCCAGACAATCCTTTTGTAATGTAAACCACTCATTCCTTCTTTTCAACTCCTTCCCCCTGTTGGGCCATTAGCAGGGTCTGAATTGTTGGCTCCCCGACACCACAGTCACAGTTAACCGTCTCTGCTGCGTGTTAGCAACAGAACAGCCGCAGTTCCAATTGCCACTTTATTATTAATAATTCCTGTGACAGCTGTCTCTCTTCACCTACTATTACCATGGCCCCTATAACTGTTGTGGCTAAGGAGAGGCGCTAAACACATACTCGTTGGTTGATTAATGACTGTACATAAGGTTAAACTAAAACATTAGACCTCTTTAGACAGGAAATTCAAAGGGGCTCAGGGGAATACATAACAAAAGGTTGATGAAACCACAAGCAAGATTAACATTGAGCTTATGCACTTCTCAGGGTTTTGAACCAAGGGGCAACATTCAGATATCTATTTCTCTATCTCCCTGTCTTTACTTAGATACAGTGCACATAGCATTGACTTGACTCATTTAAGGTGCATCACACCAGTCAACGGTTTTTAGCATAGTCACACAGGGTTGCTCAACCATCACCCCAACCAAGTTTAAAATATTTTCAAGGGGTAGCTCTTAAAGCAAGAAGGAAGGGGGTTTTAGACAAAATTAAATATTCCTCTATATAGAAACAAGGAGGAGGGGGAAAACAAAAGATGGTAAGATTTGAAAATGAGAAGGAGGAATAGGGAAGGCTGACGCTTACATCACAGAGGACAATTCATGTCTCTTCTCATCCCTGAAACGAGTTCCTGGGTATGACTGCCAGATGCCTGCCATTCTACAGAAGCAGACTGCTGCTCCGACCCCAAGCTTTGATGACAAAGGCTCCACAGGGGGCAGGGAGTGGGGGTGAATCCTTGAGATGATTTTAAAGTTCACAACCCAGCTGCAAATCCTTAACCCTATAGTATCCTTCCATGTAGAGGGGGAGTGGGGTGACAGCATTTTCCATGTGACTTGAAGAACCTGCTCAAGCGCTGTGAGTCTCAGAGGCCTGGCTGCTGCTGGACAGTCAGGTGGAACTATCTGCAATCTCATGCTGATGGAAGGCACATTCAAATCCAGGTCCCAGAAATGAACACCAAAGTATGTTGTTTCTAAACCCCAGGCTCACTGGGCCCTTCACTGGAGGTTCTTGTGAAAATCAGCAGTGCTGCACCATATAAAACTGACAGGTTCTCCGTGGAGGGCTGTTTTAAAACTAAGTAACCACTGTCTCTCTCTGCTGGGGGCTGCGCTGACATGCTAATACTGTCCACCAGTGCTTCAGTGGTTTCAGGAAGTGCATCCACAATATACAAGACAAGTGTGGTAGAGGAAACCTGCAGACCAAGCCTGCACAAGTGTCTTAGAAAGGAAACAGCTTAATATCATAATGCGAGTTACTACTTCCTGCATTAGGAAAATAAAAGGAATAGCAACATTTATCTGAATGAAAGCAAAACAAATTTCATAGACAAAAGGCTAGCAGCCAGTCTTAATAATCTAAATTTAATGTTTAACTTGGACAACTGGGTAACATTTCCTCCAGTCCTTTAATTATGATATTTTATTTCCTTATGCTTCTTTCCATTAATTATACACTAAGTATATGAAAGTGCTGAATAATTAATAAATAATTATGTATAAAAGGAAACAGAAGTGCTCACAATCGTGGGGTGTGCTGAGAAGATGGTGAACTCAGTTGGGTGTGTATGTGTGTGTCAGTGGCACATGAGGACTACAAAGCAGAGGCTGTGATGGGGTGCACAGCGCACAATTATGGGCATTTGGCACACACCCCTTCCCCCTAGGCACTGATCAGTTTTTAAAGGCATTAATTTAGCAACAGAAGGTACTCTCCACTGGTACCGCAAAACAAAGAATAAATGAGTAAACTTCAAGAAAAATAAACACGATCACGAACAACACGTACAACTGAATTCTTTAAAATAAGGTGCAAAACTGTTATTGGGGTAGTGCCACAGCGTCCTGGGAAGAGATGTTTGGGTGACAAGCATCTTCACCTCTTGGGGGCCTCTAGGCTTACCTGTGGAATAATGGAGGTGATAACTGTGTTACTTTCTTGAGGTATTGTGAGACTTAACTAACATTTCTGCTCCGACCAGGCAGGTAGCAAGCACTTGAAACATGCCTTCTCCTCTAAAGAGTAAAGGGGAATAACACCTGAAGTGCTACCCCTGTGTCAGGCACTGTACGTCTCATTATTTAACCCTGAACAAAACCCCTTCCTGGTAAACACTGTATTCCTGATGTCCTCATAGGGAAACTGAGCTCACAGGATGCAAGAACTTGCTTACAGTCAACTACTAACTGATGAAATCAATAGTGAATCTAGGTTTTTAAAAATCCTACAACCAGTGAAGAAATATTAGAGTAGCTGATTCAAGAACATTTACAGAACATCCTCTTCGTGTGAAATGCCATGGAGATTGAAAGAACTTTTTTCCAAATTCTAAAGGAAGCATCCAATGCTTCCAAGGATCTGAGGTGCTGACATAGAAATTGTGCTTTTGCATATAAGCAGACACTTCCAAGTGTTAACAGCGGTACTTTTTGAAGGTGAGGATTGTGCTTTCTCCTGCCCTCTAGCCTCACAGCCAGAGGGCAGGAACGAAAGACAAGGGTCTCCTGGAAGCAATGCAGACGTGTGCATGGCACAGCTGGAAGAGCAATGGGCTTCCCTAGATGCGGATCTACCCTGTACTAGGCATGTTGCCTTAGGAAAATTCCCACATGTGCAGTTTCTTCGCCTGTTGCACAGGAACAAGTATACTGTACTTCTCAAGGTTATTTTGAGGGTTAACTAGAACATATGCACTTTCTATATGGCGATACTGGATTTAATGGCATTTTTAATTAGAACTGCGCATGTTGTGTAACAATCTCTCCTGCACACTGTTTCACTTAGAGCAGAATACCCGGGACCCATTAACTACCCCTGGAAGGATGCTATGTTCTCTGTCTCCCTGAGGAGGAGTCAGAGAATGAACACAGACGAAGGCTGAAGACGAGCTTCACCGCTGTGACCAGGGCCTGAGCTCCCGCTGCCAGGGCCAACAGACAGCCGTCACCCCACAGATGGAGGACCTCAGGACAACACCACACCCAGGCTTGTGCCCTCAGATTCACTGGTGACTGTGGTCAGCCCTTCTACTCCCTCCTCACCCAGTGAGCTACATGCATCCCTATTTGTTCTTCCAACGATCCGGTCTAGAGCTGCTTGGAAAAAACAATAGCTCTGTTAAATGCCTTGTAAAGACAAGACATGGAGAGAACACTTAAAAGTCTAAGGGGATAGTCTGGATGCTTGCTACTGAGTAATTGCCATGTTGGGCCTGTTAACGAGAATAGCGTTGCAGGGATATTTACCCAATTTTCATAAAAACTATTATGGCTTTATTTTCAAAGCAAGTAACTACAGAGCCATGTGGCCTGTCAGTAAATGCTCAACTGATTAACCGAGAATGTGGAGGTGGGTGGAATAAGGCTGCTGGGCATAAGGGCTGGAGACAAACAGTGTAGGGAAGGATGCTTTTAGAATTCTGAAAGCTAAAAATATTTTGGTCTCCAGAATGATGCTCCATATAATCGTGCTAAGTGCTAGACCCCAGGAGGAAAGGAGGGAACGTTGGCACATCTGTTTCAATGGTTATTTTTGAAATACAGCTATGTTTTCAGATTCCTCTTCCTCAGAATGAAAATCTTGGCACAGATCAAGAGCCAGTTGCCAAGCCAAGCTGCACGTTTCCGCATTAGCCCTGTGACAGGCACGGGAAGTCTTTCACCTTTCTTGCCCGTATGCCCACTCAGCCCTCTGCTCCATCCCTGGTGGGAACTCCATGAATTCAGACCAGCGCCTGCAGGGGTAAAGGACAGGGCTGGGAATGGAGCTGCCCAAGTGACTGTGGACGCCAGGGAGGGTGTGGATGTCTGACGAGGCTTCCTAGTCCACTGCCGTTCGCAGCCTTGCCTAGGAGACTCACTGTAAAACTAATCAAGAATGAAAATGGTGAGTAAGAAAGTAACCCGAGCTAGGCCCCCCCAGCTTGCAACTGCGACAGCCCCTCTTGTCTCCATGTTCTCTCGGTGGCTCACTTCAGATTGCATTCCCGAATGGTTCATAAAGCCACCCCCATGGCCACCAGCACGGTGCTGCTGGTCCCACCATTACCTCCGCCGGCAACTGCTACCACCTCCCACCGCCATCACACCACTGCTGCTGCCACCATCACCGTCACAACTGCCACCACCAGCACCGCCACACCACGCTCCTTAGCCCCCCGTCCTTCACCACCGCCCTTCGCCTCCATCACACGGCTCTCTCTGATTCCAGAAATGACCTTCTTACACACTTTGCTTTACCACATTAACTGGAGCAAAGGAAAAATATCTGGCTTTCCTTCGAAAAGCACTGGTGTGGGGCAGGTCACAGGAACACACTTTGCTCCTGGATGGGTACTCTGACCCCTTTTAGATATGCAAATTAGGAGGACAGGCCTTCCCCTCAACCAGCCCCCTAAGTATGTCCACTGCTGCCAAGGCTCCCACTGACTTCTCGACGCCCAACTCCACCCATACACCACATGGGGTGGGAAGGCGCACCAACACAGAACTTGAGGCTTTGCAGGGAAGAGCCTTTAACTCCTGGGGGCTCGCTATTTTTTCTTTGGTTTTCTCTTTGCTGATACCTATTCTGGATCTGTGTGGAACTTTGTAAGTGAATGACATTTTGGAAGAATGAAGGAAACTTGACATCATCTGAGGCTTGGTGGCTTATTAAGACAGAGTACTTACTTGCTTTCCTAACAACTTAGGTTTTTTTTTTTTTTCAAAAAGAGTGCTTTAAATTTATAGTCTACATCATTGTCTCTAAAAAAGCAACAGTGCTTTCAAGACATAACTGGTAACATTTCCTTCCTGTTCACACTGCTTGATCATTTCTATCCTGTGATGGATATTCCCAGATGATCTGTAGCCAGTATAAATAAAAAACATTAATGATAAACCAAACTCACTGCTTTTGAGTCGATTTCAACTCGTAGTGACCCTATAGTACAGAGTAGAACTATCCTACAGACTCTTCCAAAGACAGCCTGGTAGATTTGAACTGCTGACCTCTGGGGTTAGTAGACATAACACGTAACCACAATGCTACCAGGGTTTCCACACAAAATACATATGGTTAGCAACACTGTAATAAATCCATAAAAAAAGTACAGTATTTGAAAATACACAGGACTGTAACTGGAAAAGAATGTTCCTGGAAATCACTTAATGGGTAATAATCCCTCTGCTTTAGATTTGAGTTCCTTTATGAAGATTAGATTAAAAATGTTTTTGTAATATTAAGTTTTGAGGCTGTTTACCCATAACATTATAATGCTATAAACATTTTTTTCTATTTATTATAAAATTAAAATAATAAATAAATAGGTCAATGAAAGTAGAATCAATAGATAAGGCCTGGGTCAAAAAGCAACAGCTATTGTCACACATAACATTATCAGACAGTACAAAATATTTACCAAATGCTGGAAGAGTCATTCGGGTATTTTTCAGGTCATATGTAACACAGACTCAATTCATTTTAAAAATAAGATTATTCTGGAAAATAACTCCTATATATTTTCTAAGGAAAGGTTCATAAAAGCAAAACTGAACTTCTGGGGCATCAGTGAGATCCCTGTAATTGTGCAGCAAAAGATTCTGCCCTTCAAACAGGATGTGCACCAAGGGTTCAACACATTAATTATCATCCTTCATCAAGCATAAAACTAACAGTCAGGAAATACAGCTGCAGTGGCACAATTACTAACACACTTAGAATACACCCTGAAGCAAAGAAAACAAATGGTTTGGTTTTCATTAACAGAGCTTGGCAAACCTCTCTAAAGACAGTGTTTTCTTTCCAGTCAGAGTCCCAAAAGGCATTTCAGGGACTATGTGCTTAGGTAAAACCAAAATAAATAAATAAAGTGTGGCAATACTTATTTACAAGGTAAAGTATTCATTGTTAATATACAATGCCTCTACAGAAAATCATGTATATTGAAAAATGACTTGATCAAATAAAGAACTTATAAAGTACGTATTTTTAAAAAATATATCGGTGTAAGAGGGTTGGGAGTCCAGTAGCATCCTCATGCTTGATCATGATATACAAAGTGTTAATGATTTTCATTGCCATGTTTCATGGACACGACCTGATACCCACTGTCCTTACCTCTATGTAATAATGAGCTATGTAATAACAAGATTCTAATATATCATATTTGAGTCCACAGAAAGAAATGAACCAGCTGTTAGTATAAAATTCTAATATACCATGTCATAGCTGAAAACCTAGAAGAACAACGTTCTACTGAGGCAATAAAAGCATAGTTTATTTGGTTGGTTTGTGGACACTTAACACTTTTAATATTATTATATTATTATAATATCTTAACAGACGTCTCACTCCTAATAAGCTTGTGCTGTAATTAAACAATAATTTAAGGAAGACTCTGGGCATATAAAAGGCAATGGATAGCCTAAAATATTTATAATTATGTCCTGAATCACTGCTGTCAAACTGTCACTAAATTCTGTGCCTTGAAACCACAAACATATCAGCTTGATCCTCTCTGCAGGACACATACCATGGCAAAAATTAAGGAGCCAAATTTTCCTCAGCACAGGAGGCTAGAGATACATGCAAAGATTCTTTCATGCTTGTGGCACAATTTCAGCTTTAAGATTTTATATTTAATATGCAGTTAAATCTGAAATTCTTTCACATCATATTGGGTGCAGGCATCATTTCATCTTCCTCCTAGCTGCTTTGTGTTCCATATAGACTTGTCTTTCAAAAGACAGCAGGTAACCTTTAAAACTGCATTTACTGTAAAATAAAATTGGATGTACATTCATGCCCTAAAGCCTAGAACTCTCTGCCATATCAAAGTATATTCCACAGGATTCTGCTCAGGCCCACAGAAGAACTTTCAATAGCGTGAGTTGTCATAATTTTGGCCACTCTGCCTGGCTCAGGATGGCTGCCTTTGCAGGTGCTGAGAGCAGCAGGAAACCAGAGAGAAGAACATGGTCTCTAGAAGCAACAACACGGCCAGGGTGACGAGGAACGCTGGAAACTCTCTGTGTGCAGAACACGTGGCTGAACAAAGAGAATACACGGAAATAGAGGATTCCTCTCTGCAAGGACTTAAGAATTCAGTTGCTATAAAATACACAGTCTGAATGCGTTCACCATGCAGCATGTCAGCGAGCACCAACAAATGGGCTAGTGACCAGCTGAGAGAGGGATCAGGAAGAAGGTGCTCCATGACCAGGCGCCCTGCCTGGAGTTAAGCCAGGTGGATCACAGAGTGAGTGGGCTGTTTTGGGTTTCTCTTGGAATCTTCTCTTAAAGGACAGGGTATAAAAGTGTTTCTGTCTTAGTACTTTTGTAGATGCAGTGGTATTCAAAACATCTGATAATCAAAGAAGGATTCGAGGCCAAAAAGAAAAAAAAAACACGCAACAATCTTAAAGGTTCATACAAAGCAAGGAGATAACACATTTACAAATTGTCAGAAAAATCAGAAGCAACGTGATTTCAAGATGAACGGTAACCAGTTCTTGCTTCCTCCCTCTTCTTTCAAAGATAGGTCTTGCCAACAAAACCCTACTGTTTTCTCAATTCTTAGAATCTTTTATACCCAAATCATTTCTTTATCTTGATATGCACTCATCCCCAGCAACCACTAGAGAAGCAATCAATTCCATCTTTAGCTGCAGTGCTGATAATCTGACATTGCATGTGTATCTCTTTTGAATTAGTCAACCCCTGAATTTAAAATTATTTTTTCAATTATAAAATATCACTATAAACCTAAACCCACTGCTGTGGAGTCGATTCTGACTCATCACAACCCTATAGTCCTATGGAAAAATCTAATGCTATGTTGGATGGTATTCTCAGTGTAGAACAATATTGATCAGAAGTAATTAAGGGAGGAAAGTAACATACTTTTCAACTGAGCATATTTGGATTCAATAATTAAAAAGTAACTAAGTATACTGGACTTGTGCAATCTTCTCTTTAGTAATGCCAAACAAATGTTTTGAAGAAGCAGGACCAATCATTAAGCTTGTGTTCACCACAAAAATGTATCTCTCAGTAAAACCTATCCCAACGTTTGACCTGTTTACCTGTTCTTGTTTCTGGATCATAGTGAATTACCATTGTACTGAATAGTGATGCCGTGAAAAAGACTGCCGGGCGCACAGTTGTCTCTGACATTTGGAGCCTGTTGGAATGATGAGGTTTGCTGCCACGGCCACTGCTTTTGATATAAACACTACTTTTCATAAGATCTTCTGACACCCTCTATAGCTCTCATACCTTTAACGTAGTGAATTCGTACGGCTGATAACCTTTGAAGCTCTCGTGAATGGCTGCCATGATGTGAGAAGTTTTCTCCCAAAAATGCAGCAGAGTGGTCTGTAAAGAAAGACAGTCAAGCCAGGCTGCTGCGAATGCCCTTCTAGTCATGAGCCCCAGAAAGTGGGCCCATCTGTGGCTTTCACGGTTCTCTAAAACATGACCCAACTCACTTCTGCAGACTTATTTTTCATTATTCCTGTAACTACACCCCATATTTCTACCAAACTAAATCTCCTTGTTCCCATAATACTGCTGCCTGCTGCTTATGCTGCTCCCACCGCCTGGAATGTTCCCCCTCCTCTTTGCACCTATCCTATCTGACTCTTCACACACTATTTTGATGTTCTCTGAGGTTCAGGCCATTTTCTGTTACACTGTAACCAATGTCACGTTGTTACCTGGTATGTTGCTAACATATGAGACAAGAGATTGCATCTGCTTGCTCCAAGAAGATCCACTTTTTGACACACATCCATCTTCAACTTGTCAAAGTTTTTTTTTGCAAGGCGTACTTGTGTTTGTACCTATAAATTAAAAAGGAATCTCTAAATCATTCAAACTCTTAAGTAGTTGAAGGCTGCAGGTGACAAAGGATTAATAATGGGCTTTTTTCCTTCCCGTAAGAACAATACCCTTGAACACTTCAGGCAAGTAAGAAGTCCTTTGATACCCACTCTTTAACTCCAGAGGACCAAAATGAGAGCACTGCACCCTCATGATCCCACAAACACTTACCACCAGAAATTAATTGTTTCAGTGTAACATTAAAAATCAGAATTCTTTGATGGGTGAAGCCAACAGCTAAAGGGCTTTGCTGCTAATTCAAAGTTTGGAAGTCGAAGTCCACGCCCACTGAAAACTCTATGGAGCACAGTTCTAGCTGACATTTGGGGCTGCTGTGTATCAGAATTGACTCGATGGCAACTGTTTGTTTTATTTTTTAACATTAATATTATTCTTTTCTCAAGTCACTGACAAACTGACTGTAGGCAGGAAAAGTCTGGAAACCTGTAGGGCATCAAGGGAATAACATCGTTGTCCCATTGTTTTTCTACAGTTTTTTGAAGGTGCATTTCTGCGTATTCTTCACTCAGTCTTCACAAATGTTAACATCTTACATAATCATACTACATTTTTCAAAAATAAGGAATTACCATTGACACAATCCTATTAACTAAACTAAAGGATTTATTTGAATTTCATCAGTTTTTCTACTAACCAGTTTTTTTAATTCTAGGATCTATGCCAGGATACCATGTGAAAATATTCTGATACAGTTTAAAAACAAACTCATAAACTTGTAACTTCGTATTACTGACTAACATATACTAGCAATCCTCAATCCAAGCTGAACCATATACTAATTCAGGGATAGAATGTAAGTCAGGGAGAGATCTGGAAATGTCTATTCAATACATTATTTAATAACAAAATAGAAGGTTTTAAATTTAATACAGCTACATGAAAAAGGGTAACATCATTGTTTTCCTTTCCTTCAGTTCAAAGCATCAGCACACCATATTTTGGTCAGGAACAGCGAGCCACATATTCATTTATCTCAGGTAATTGGTGCCATTAAACCTATCCAGGGCTAGCCTGAGAACATGCCTGGGCTGGCCAGCTGGAGGGACATGAGAGACATGTGCATGCAACAGACATGTGGAGGCCAGCCCAGTTGTCCCAATAGGCCACTCCAGATAGTTCTTGGCCAGCTGACCCCTAGACATGTGTGGGAGCCCACCGTGATCAGCAGAGACCCTTCCTGACCCAGGACTGACTGCAGGTGCGTGAAGGAGTGCAGCAGCAGACTAGCGTTACCCTATCAACCCACAGGATGCTGCAGCGTTTAAGAAATGCTTCTTGTCTTAAGGCACCGAATGTTAGCACTGCTGGTTTTACAGCATCATTGTGGCCATCACGATCCAAGTGGAAAGAATGCACATAGTGA
Source organism: Heterohyrax brucei (assembly GCA_028571685.1). Classification (NCBI taxonomy): domain Eukaryota; kingdom Metazoa; phylum Chordata; class Mammalia; order Hyracoidea; family Procaviidae; genus Heterohyrax; species Heterohyrax brucei. The sequence continues at coordinate 72,177,923 of CM053147.1, forward strand.
AGGAGTCTGGGAAGAGATGACAGCTGAGATGGGTTTTAAAACATGACTAGGAATACACAGAAAATATATGGTATTTGTAAGACTGTCTTGCTCACAGGGAAATTCCCGGTTTTCATATTAAATGCAAAGTAAACTTGTTGTGGGGTACAAATTTTGCTTTTTTCCTTCGCAGTAATATAATGAGCTACTCACAGATTTCCTTATACTCAAAGAAAAGAGTTATTTTCTTTATTTATGACTCAAAGCTCATGAGTTAACATAAGCCAAGCCAAGCCAACGTGCCCTAATTAATTTTGCCTGAATTTTGTGAAGTAGCTTTAGAAACTCAGGAGAAGCAGCAACACTTGACCAGTGAGTTCTGAAAGGCCATATGCTTTGTGTGTCAACAATGATTATTAAAATACTTAATGCACTGCTGAGCTTCCAAATGTTGGGCACTTTCTTTGCCAAACAAAGAGGATGCCTCTCTGCTGGGCATTATGAGTATGGTAAAATTCATTTAATATTTTGTGTAAAGGTCTGTTCTGTGAAACACATTTCCACCCTCAGTCCAAATACAAAACACCAAGGACACAGTCAAGCATAGGATGCCATCAAGATTCTAATTTCACATGCCTCAAGATACACTTAAGTGAAAAATGTTTTGATTACTATTACTCTCATTCCAGATAAATTACATTCAATTACACAAACATCTTGAGGAGCTCCTGTGGTTTCGAAGGCTCTTAAAAACACACACACACACACACACACACTCAAATAAATGTACTCTGTATTAGTTGTATTTCTGTTGCTCCACCTTTCTCCTCTTGTTCTCCAAGTTCTAGGAATGACCATGCATACATATCGAAGTCTTTTTAGTAAAGGTCCAGCCTCTGTAGGCCGCAGAAATTCAGCTCACCAGAAAAATGATCAATGTCACAAATGTTAAAACTACAGGGCATGCTGATGTATTTATTTCTCTTAACCTGAAATTCTACCTCTCAGCCCCAACCTAAATCACAGATGGTGAAGCCAAAGCTATTCATCCTCTCAATTCAATCTGGATTTCCCATCCAAGTGGGCAAGACTGCATATTACTCCACAGAAATTTGAGAGTAGTTTTGTATTTTTTCCTTAAGTGCTCTCTTTAATAAAAAGCAAAACAATTCTCTCCATATATAAACACCCCCCCCATATCTTGGTAACTGATTGCTAATTTAACTCTACTATGTTCAGATATTTTGTATAATTTTGATTTTTAAAAGGTTTATTCAGAACTGCTTTATAACTCTAAGCATAGTATACCTTTGTGATTGTTCCTTGTGTACTTGAAGAGAATACATTTTCTGATGTTGCTGGATGGAGAGGTGTATAAATATTAATTAGATCACAGTAGCTGATAATATTTTTTTAGTCTTCTATAGTCTTGCTGACTTTTTACTTTTTCTAATTACTCAGAGTGTTGAAATCTCTGAATGAAATTTGTAGTTTTATTTCTTTTTCTTGTAAGTTTTATCCGTTTGCGCTTTATGTACGTTGATGCTTTATTATCAGCTGCATACAATTCGTCAAGTAATTTTGATGAATTTAATCTTTTGTCATTAAAATCTCTCTCGATCCCTAGTATTAATCCTTGTTCCAAAGTCTGTTTTGTCTGATAGTAATACAGCACTTCAGATTTTTATTGATTTAGGGTTTATAATGTAAACATCTATATTTTTTCTTTTAACCTGTCTTTATATTTAAAGTGGGTTCTTATAGATGGTACTGAATTGGATGTTGTTTGTTAATCCAGTCTCTAACTCACTTTCTTCATTTCATCTAACACAATACTAAGAGCCTTACAAAAATATTATCAATGAGAGAAAACAGGCTTATCTGGTGTTACAGATTTCAAGTGAACCCCTACTGTTTCAAAATAAACTTTTTTTAAAAATTCCTTATAAACCGACTATATAGTAATAATCAGTCTGGAATCTGGTTGTGAATTAAAGTCTAATTTCCTATTCTGAAATTTATCTTTTTACTCTCTTTTAAAAACAGGACAATACTAGCTTGCTATTTTGTTTCTGGCATCTCTCCGATTTTTCAAAGTCAATGAAAGTATTTTTGTGCTTGCATACATGTGTTCTTTCTGGGACATAATTCATCTAAGTGTGGTGACTAAATGTATTTAAATACAACTAGTACACACTAGCTCCTTTCATAGACGGGCTTTGACTTTTCCTTAAGAGCTCACTTTCCAACCTTCACAGTTTTAATATTCCTTTCCTTGATGGAGATGAATGTAAAATAAAGCTTAATGATTTTGCTTTCTTTGAATTCATTACTAAAATTAAGTCACTTTAAAATGTGTTTTCTAGTTCTGTTCACCGTAAGGGTCTAGAAATGATGGCTAACTCAAAAGCAATGAGCACCCCTTAGCACCCTCTAAGTACCACATCCCTCTTAAAGGAAGCAGGTCTCCTTTGTGAAACAGGGAACCCCTGGGTAGTAAAAGTGACTGACTCACTTGCCTGCTAACAAGAGACTGGAGTTTCAAATCCAGCCAGAGATGCCTCGGAAGAAATGCCTGGTGACCTACTTCCAAAAAATCAGCTGTTGGTAACTTGATGGAGCACGGTTCTGCTTTGAAACATACGGGGCCACCACATGAGTCAGAACTGACTGGAAGGCAACTGATACTGAGGGTGAAACAAATGATTCAGGACTAGAACACAAACATGTATGATAAATCTAAAACACTCTGTGGCACTGGAATGCAAGGACATGACCACTGGAGTCATGTCAAAAGGACTCAAGATGCATTCTTAAGAGATTCCACTAACAAGATAAAAGGGAATTGGAGCATCAATAAAATTAAGTATCACATCAGATTAAAATAACCCAAACCAAACCCACTGCCGTTGAGTCGGGTCTGACTCATAGTGACTCTAGAGGTCAGAGTAGACTCTAGGGTTCAGGAGCACCTGGCAGACTTGAACTGCTGAGCTTTTTGTTAGCAGACATAGTACTTAACACACTATGCCCCCTGGGTTTCCAGCAGATTAAAATATAACAAATATATTAAAATTTATGAGTTCATACTGATACTTAAAAATAAAACAAAACAATGGATAAACAAAAAAACTAACAAAAAGTCTCACTGGGTACCTGTACAGATTGTGAATACACTAACTCAATTACTTTAACAAAGAGCCAAATATTTGTCCTGTCTTTTCTACCAAACAGTACTGTACTTCAGGGTCACTTGATAGTTGATGATAGAAAGTCACTCATTGTTCAAGTATCTGGACTAACAGACAAAGAAGGTATACAAAAGACATCAAATCATCTGTTCCCAGTGGAGTGCTTATTCTTTTAAGGAGCTACCTTACAGTCACAACAGTTTAGTCGTCATCAGCATTTTCCACAAACCTCAAGTCATTCATGGTGCTAGCTTTCTTGACACCACTTTTACTTCCTCTTCCCTCTCTCTCTTCCAAGAAACATTATCAAGGACCTACAGTTCCACGTGCTGGGCTGCAGCAGAAGACAAAGCCAGGTCTCTGCTTTCCTGAAGGTTACATTCTAGTAGGTGAAACTGAACAATAAATAATGGAAGTACATTTGTTAGATGGTGCAAATAACAGCTGTATAAGAAAGATACCGGTACAGGCTTGGGAAAGGGGAGTAGGGGATTATTTTATATGAAATAGGGAGAAGTTTCCTGAGAAGGTGACAGCAGAGCAAAGACCTAGAAGAAGCGGGTAAACCATGCAGTTCTCAATGGGAAGAGTGCTGTGAGCAAACACACCAGGGAATGCAAAGGCCCTGAGACCAGAGTGTTTGGCTTTTTGGAGGCCCTGTGGTGGTCCCCTTTAGTTACATGCCTCTTTTTCCATCTGTTCACATACCTTATGAAAACAGGAGCTCAACAACAAATGGACAACATGATCCTCTTAATCCAACTGGTGATTTTAAAAACTCTGCATTTTAAAAATCAGTACAACAATAATGCCAGTGATGTATTTCCACAGGAAAACTGTATCTCTGTTTTTTCTTTTATTTCTTTGTAATGAATCTAGTCTATGAGAACTGAATGGTGAATATGCATATAAAGTCTTCCTACCTATCTTAGTTTCCTATTGCTGCTATAACAGAAATATCACAAGTGGGTGGTTTTAATGAACAGCAATTTATTTTCTCACGGTGCAGGAGGCTAGAAGTCTGAATTCAGGGCACCAGCTCTAGAGGAAGGCTTTCTCTCTCCATCAGTTCTGGAGGAAGGTCCCTATCTCTTTAGGTTCCTTGGTGACTTCTCTTCATGTGGCCTGGCATCTCTATTCTGACATCTGTACTTCTTATCTTCTGTACCTCCCCTGTTCACTTTATATCTCAAAAAGGATTAATTTAAGACATTCTCTACACTGATATGGCCTCATCAACAAAACAACAACAACAAAAACAACAAAAACCTATTCCCAAATTGGATTAGGATTCCAACACATATTTTGGGATGACAAATCAACCTATAATACATCCATATCGTAAGCTTGGGGTTTTCCCCCCAATTTTAGCAAGAGAAATGAGATAACTCATACTCCACGGTACACACAACAATCAACTCTTAGCAGCACGATTCTAGAATTATACAGTTAAGAGAATAACACTGTAACAATGAGAGAGACACTGAAGAATAAGAAAAAGAGGGCTCAGAACAAGGCCAGAGAGAGGTGTACGTGCCACTGATATAAGAACGTAGAGGAATGGTATGGCATACATGACATTGGAGAAAACTGCCTGTAAGATAAAGGGGAGATGGCATCAAATTGCAAAGCATGCTTAGCATGGGGCATGGTGGGAAGACTGGGGAGGAGGAGAGAATAGAGAGGCAGGTAGAACTGATGGAGAGGGAAGGTGAAGACAAACGGGAAAAAAAGAAAACAGCAAAAAAGAGAGGAAAAAGGGAAAGAGTTTGCATATGCTTAACACTGTGGTCACGATGGCTAATAATCAGTCTTTAGCTCAAAGTAAGGAAGATGTGGTTGTCATGTTGCTTCATTTCCTCCTAAGCATACATTTTGAACTTCAATAATTCAGCAATAATAAATAAGCAGTGAGAATTTTAGGTTTTTTTTTTTTTTTTAAGCTATGCTGTTGCTGAATTTTTAGGAGATTAAATTGATTCTTTCAGCTAGTAGCCAGTTCACATGACAGAACCGTTTATTGAAGACAAGGGTTTTCTAACCACCTGTATAGTTAGGACAAGAACATCTGCCACTGACATAATCCCAACTCATTTATAAGAACATGATATGCAACCTTCATTCAGATGCCCCTTTTCTGATACAAATTTTAAAAAAAAAGGTGAAACTGTTTCCTTAGCTCTTCCTAAGTTTTAGCAACACATTCTGATCACTAAACAAAGCTGAATGGGGATCATGGGTTCAAAAACCACCTGACAGCAGAGTATACCAATGCTTCAGGGTGAGTTTCTAGGAATACATAAAACTTTGTGCTGGGTCAACAGCCTAACCAAATGATCCTCTTAGTGATGACCGAGGAGAAGTGAGGCCCCGACCCCAATCCACTCATACAGATTCCAGGGAGGAGAGTCGTATCTCTCCGTTGTTTATTCCACTAAATCATTTGCTCCCAGAGACGCTGAGGAATGCGGAACGAGGAACTACTCACTGGAGGGGGACATCTGCTGTTGTACAATTTTTTTTCACACCAAAATTCTTCAAGGTAGGTATAACTGTCCTCCTTTTTACAGAGGAGGAAACTGAGGTACAAAGTAATTTGCCTAGGAGCTAACGACCAACAAGCAGAAGAGCCAGAAGGGTTCACCAGATTATGTCCCCTCCTGCAGGAAATACAAACAAACTCCACACACTTCACAGGTGCCTGTCTGTCTTTGATCCAGTGGCCTCTTCCCCCACAGGGACTTCAAGCCCTGCAAATGGCAAGCACGCTGAGCTACCATTTGCCAGCCATGCCAAACCCAACCCACCTCCATGCTTCTGCATGTTTCTTCAGCCGGAAAACCCTCTCCCTTCTTGTCCACATGGTAACTCTTACTCACTTTTCAAGTTTCTGTTGAAAGAACTCTGAGAACCCTTTTCCTGTAAGGCTCCTCAGCAAAGTTAGCAGCTTCTTCCTCTCTGCTGTCAGAGCACTTTGCAAACACTCTCGGGACACAAAACTGAGTGCTGATGCCATCTATACCCAGCTATCTCTGGCTTATGAATTTTGTGAGGGTGGAAGGGACACTTTCAATTTTATAAAGCTAGGGTTAAACACCTTGTAGTTAGCTGGCACCCAAAATGCTGAAAGCATAAATCAAGGATACCAGGATGAATGAACTGGCGTGGCTTTTCCCACTGCATAATATTGCTCTTTGAGAGCCTACATCATGCTCTCTGTTGGCCGAGTTACTGTTTGACTTGCCCAGACACCGTCCTTCTTCCTCATTACCAGCACCATTTACCAAGGAGGTAGGTATACGATGGGAGCCTCCGTTCTCACTTGATTCTCATAACACTCCTACACTGTACTTTTGCTATTATCTCCATTTCACAAAGTGGGAAACTGGGTTTCCGAACAATTAAGTCCCTTGCTCAAGCTCAGCATACTCAGCTAGTTACTAGTGAGGTCAAAGTGTGAAAATCAAGGCTCACTTCACTGAACCACTTTGCCTTCCCAGTTGTACAGAACAGAACCTGAGACTACTGAGATTAACTGTATACTGTCCAGAAAGACATTCATAGTGCTTCACCTAGGATTTTTTTTTCCTGGTCATTCTGTCAATACAAAATATTTAAGAATATATTTATTTATATTAAAATATATGATAAATAGTCTAATATTTTAAGAGTATGTGATTCTGGCTCCTTGTTTTGAAGCATCAACTATTACTCACAATGTAATTACATCCACGGATGCAGGAACAAAGAGTAAGAGGTCTTCTACCGACATGCTGAAATACAGCTAAAACTGTTTATCATCATGTAGTTCTGTGTAGACACATTTCACATAAATGCAGACATGCTTCAGATGACTTTTGCCAGCTATCACACAGTCCCCAAGACTCTTGGTGCCTTTCAGCTGGTAAATTTTTTCCCCTTGGTTTCTGTTTTTGACTTAAGAAACCAATTGTGTCATCAGAAAATTTAACCGACTGGGTTCACTTCCCCTTTTAACTCATTAGTGAAATGAGTTAAAAGTATTAACCCAGGTCACAAGACTAAGCCCCAGGCACCCAGTTGATTGCCACTCTCTAATCTGAAATCAAGAGCTTGGCTGCTAACCAAAAGGTCAGCAGTTCAAACCCACCAGTTAGTGCTTGGAAATCCGAGGGGCACTTCTACTCCACCCTATAAGGTTGCTATGAGCTGGAATCTACTTGATGGCAACAAGACTGATTTGTTAAAATCTAATATTGGAATGGGACCGAACAATAGGCTCCAATACAGCAATCATTGTGAGGATGCTGCAGGTGCAGGGTTGGGCAGTGTTTTGTTCTGTTACACACACGGTGTCTGTGAGCACCTAACAACAACAAACCTGAGAAGTGAACACTTCTGGGGGCAATAAGAGTCCGCTGTAGGGCCTTTTTTTTTTTCTTTTCTTTTTATCCTGTTGGTATTTCTTGTACTTTATGTGATTTTTAAAAATGTCATTATTTCTTTTGCTTGTATTACTTTCTTTTGATCATTTATTTATGTTACGTACTGTATGAAAGGTTGGAGAGTTTCAATTTGCTGTGCCCCTTGGCTGTCCAAGCTAAACTTGTACCAGCCAAGCCAAGTTATACATATACATATATACATATACACACACATTTATTTATTATGCGGTAAATAATCGTAACTCACACATCAAATCACAAACAAGTAAACGGGAGCTGATAGGCCAGTGTTTATTCACTCTGTTCCAGCTGTTGTTGGTTGATTCCAAGTCATGGTGACTCATGTACGTCAGAACAGAACTCTGCTCTGCAGGGTTTCCCAATGGCTGATTTTTTTCAAAGCAGATCACTAGGACTTTCTCCTGAGGTGCTTTGGTAAAAGAATCGGGAAACAGATTAGCCTGTTCTCTTTTTGGCTCCACAGTGCTGTCCTTGAGTTATAAAATGTGGTTGCTCTGGGTGCTCGGTACCATCTGAAGAGACTGATGCACAAACAGTGCCATTACTGGCTAGCTAGAACACTCAGGATAAATCCAGACTCTGAAGTCTGCACACATGCCTGCCATGATACGGCCCTGGTCCACCTCCCTGCCTTCACATTTGGCTGTTCCTTTTTACATTCGTTTCTCCAGCAAAACCAAACTGTGGACAATCTTTCGTCTCATAAAGGATTGCTCCCACTGCTGTTGTATTTTGTCTCCTTTACTGGCCCTTCAAAATTCAGCTTGTGTCATTTCTTCTAGGAAGCATATCTCAATCCTCAAGTTTGATTTTAGGTGTTCTTTTTTTGGGATCCTACCCAAACCCAAACCAGATCCACTGCCCTTGAGTCAATTTTGACGCACAGTGACACTTAGGACAGAGTAGAACTGCCCCATCAAGTTTCCAAGGAAGGCCTGGTGGATTCAAACTGCCAACCTTTCGGTTAGCGGTCACAGCACTTACCCACTACACCACCAGGGTCTCCCTGGGGTACTACAGTATCCGGTCATTTACTTATGTTACCTAATGTGACACCACATAATATAACTAACATTACTTTTGTTATTTGTCCTCTTCTGTATGGAGCCCTGATGGCAGAGTAGTTAAGAACTTAGCTACTAACCAAAGATCACCATTTAAAATCCACCAGCTGCTCCTTGGAAGCCCCATGGGGCGACTCTACTCTGTCCTGTAGGGTCCCGATGAGTCAGCACTGACCTGACGGCAATGGGTATATGCTCTAGAGAGCCTGACGTAGGTCTGTCTCTTGATTTGATTAAGCCAGTACTGACAGTAGAAGCCAAAAAGGTTTTTCAAATGAGTGGTTTTAAACCTAGCACACATCATCTATTTGGGAAATGCACCTTCTATTTTTAGTCAGATAACTAACTTTCTGTCACTTAGTGTGGTCTTTTCTATTCATGTTTTTTAGAGAAGACACTGTTGTAGCAACTTCATGCCAAGCACGAAGCTGTTTCAGCTCCTTCAATTTCCCAAGTCTAAATCTTCAAAATATCTTCTCTGTTGATATATTTTTGTAGCAATTCTTTGGCCATTCTTGTTGCAGATCCCATCATTCCAATTTGCTCTAATATCAGCTGTTCTGGAAAACATGGGATGTGTTTTTTGATCCATTAAAATTTTGTCAGTGATAGCTTCTTTTCTCATCCTAGGCTTAATAACATTCCAGACATTCAGTATGGATGGGCAAGCATCCTTATGTCTGAGGCTGCTAGCTATCCATCAAAACCCATCCACCCTTCTATATTTTCCAGACTCCCCTGAAAATACATGGGACAAAGTTCATTCCCAGGTAATGCACAATAAGAGCAAAAGGCACCATTTCTAATCCTGGCCCACAAAATCTTCCCACACATGCTCCTGCCTGCTCTTTTCCCTTGCTCGTTGGCTGGGATGGCCACACCCAGGGAAACTGGAAGACAGGAAGTGAAGAGGTTGAAGCTCTTGCCAGCCTGGGTCTCTAAATGAATTCTCAAAGGAAAGTTACCCCACGAACTTGGACATCTGCCCAGGACTATCTGGTGAGCAAATAAAGAAAAACTTCTGTTGGTTAAACCATGGTATTGTGGGTGTCTCTATGTACTGTAGCTTAGCTTTGCCTGCCCTACTTACAACAGGAAGGGCTTCAAGAAGTGGATTAAGTAAATGACCTAAGATACTAGACAGACCCTGCAAGGAGGGTAAAGTCTAACAATCTTATTGACACAGTTGACAGTTAAAATTTGTTATTTCCATCACTGGTTTGGTCATCAACAAGAATGCCATCAAAAGTGTCAAGTGATTACCAATGAGTTAAAAACACTCAACATTCAGGGCAGAGTCAAGATGGTAGACTAGACACACGTCTCCTTTCTTCCCTCTGAAAATTAAGGCCTGGATTGATAATTAAAAAGAGCCTCTGGACACCCAGTGAGCCCTAGGACATGGCACAGGGCTGTCAATTTGGACTATATGCCACTGAATGGGAAACTTCTTCCCTTTTGCTGACCCTGCCCTTGCTGAATGGCTGGCTCTCGCAGACTGAAGGTAACTGCAGTTTTTAACTTTTTTTTTCTTTTTGTTAGCCAGTGGCAGCGACTGGGCTTAACTGGCAGCAAAGCTCAGCCACACTGCTGACATGGTCAGTGGGCAGCATGGCCACACTTTGCAAGCCTAGCTCTGGACTTAAAGCACCAAGTCTCCTCCACCTTCTCTTTCCAAACCTCTGCCATTGATTCAGCTGTTTCACAAGGGGTGGGACAGCTTGTGTGGGACACTGTGTTGTTCGACTGGGAGGCAGAGTTACTCAGAGGCCTCAGCAGGGGCTAATTCCCAGACTGGGAGGCAGTGCCAGACTGGGGAGCACTTTCCTAGCAGAAAAGCTATGTTTAGTACAGTATAGCCTTACAGGTGGGGCCGGGCAGCGGATGACAGCAGGACAGTAGCCTTTCCATACTTTGAACTAGATCACAGCATCAGGGGACAGATACAGAGGTACTTCTACTGCCAGCTGGAAAGAGAGGCTTGTACACCTGACAGCCTGACTGATTTTGGAAGCTGTCAGACAGCTTCTACCTTTCAAAATAAGACTACCTAGAGAAATAACTGTGGTGCAGCCTGATGGCATCTCTCACAGCCTTTACTGACCCATAAAATAGGGTCAGCTGACAGCCCCCTAGTGGCTCCACAAGTAGGGCCGTGCCTTTGCCAGCCAGCCAGAGATTCTGCTGGGTCCAGTCACTGGAGTACACAGAGGTGACTGATGATCAACTCTCTTCTCAGACTGTGCTTCAGCTCCTGTTAAGGCAACACCAGAGAAACTAAACAACCTCTAGATGCCCAAAAAGCAACAAACCTTGGCCAGACACTTAAAGAAACATCCACCCATGGCTCCAGAAAGCTCCCCAAAGAAAGAACTGAGGAACTTCCCAGATGAAGAAGCCTTCCTGAAACTTTCAGAGGTTGAGTACAAAAAAAATTATATAGAGAACCCTCCTAGGCATTATATATAATTCAGCAGAGCAAAATGAAAAACTAAGCAAGCTGTTTGAACTCATGGAACACCAACACATCAACAACAAAACTAAAGAATTAGAGAACACAATTCAAAGCCAAGAGAACAGAATTGAACAAATAAAAAATAAACTTTCTGACTTGGAAGAAAGAGCTACTAACACCAGCATTTATGAGGAGAAATCAGAGAAAAGAAACATGAAAAATGAAGAAGCATTAAGAAATATGTGGGACTCTATCAGGAGGAACAATCTATGACTAACAGCAGTTCCTGAACAGGAAGGGACACATGAAAACAGAGTATTGTTGATTTGTTGACAGAAAACTTCCCTCAAATTATGAAAGAACATAGATATCCAAGATGCATATGGACAGCCACACAGTATAGACTCCCAAAGAGAGACACCAAGACATATTATAACCAAGCTTCACAAAATGAAACATAAGCAGAAACTCTTAAAAGCAGCGGGAGTCAAAGTAAAGCTAACATTCAGTGGGAAGCCCTGTAGGCTTTTGTCTGACTTCTTGACAGAAACCATGTTGGCACGGAGGCAGGGGGATGGCACATTCAAATCCTGAAGAAGAAAAACTTCCCAGCAGGAATTATACATTCTGCAAAACTGTCTTTCAAATGTGGAAATGAAATGAAGACATTCACAGATAAACAGAAACTCAAAGACTTTGTAAAAACCAAACCAAAGCTACAAGAAATACTGACAGAAGCTTAGAAGAACAAAAACTCTCGACATTCATTTCAATGCCACCACATTCTTAAAGAAACATTGAATAGCAAATATCTTAGTGGGAGGGAAACTGGTAAGAGGTGGGGTGAAGATGAAGAAACTGAGACTACTAAAAAATTCTTTGGTATTTGCTCTTGGCTACTCATCGAAGGAACTAGAAATCCTAACTCACCCAGCAGCACTGCAGAAGAAGGGTCTGCAGATCAGCCTCCACAGAAATTGCAAACAAGAAAACTCCATGGAGCTCAGTTTTATTAAGATGTTTATTTCACTGATAAGAAGGAGCTAGTTAATTTGCTAGAAGGAGCTAGTTAATTTGCTGACTTCATCTGCAGGCACAATCACAGGGCTTTTAATTTCTACAAATAAAGTCATAATCATCGTGCATTCCAAACGGGTAAACGTAGTATGGTCTCAGTCTCAAACAGCAAAGTGCTCAGGTACATTCTGAAAAGGTTTCATTTCCCATGAATCGTCTGTGTCCCATTCAGCTTCCAGTGAAGTAATGTGGAGCCTTAGCTTACACAAATTAAAGCCTGTGGCATTCCAGGCTCAAAGAGATCTAGAGAGAGGGCAAACACACTACTGCTTCCTGCTCCTGCTGTACCTTTTATCAATAGGATGTGACATGTTCAACCATGAAAGAGCTCCACTCCTAACTCTGAAATAATAGCTGAATTCAATCATGGGTCATTTTGTCGAGAAGTGGAACAGTGGGAAAAAAAAGGAAATTCCTTGGGGAATATATCACAATATAAAAATTGCAAGATCGCTGTCTCTCTTCCTAAGTCACTTAATATAATTCCTCTAAATACATTTTATTTCATACTTGAAATAAAACCTAATGATCTATTGTGTATTAAAAACCTATTGTGTGTTTCTGAGGAATACTGAGAAGATAAACAAAGTAGGTTAACCTTTAAGTTACCTTGGAGGAAGATGAGCAAGATCTGTAAATCATCCGTAACGTTACTTTGGGATAGCCATTTGTAAAACAAGAAAGTTAAAAAAAAAAAAAAGGAAGAAAGAATAGGAAAAAGAAATTAATGAAAAGAATTCTATATTTCTTTTGGTTAAAAAGCTGAATAAGTCAGTTCAAATACTATTCAAATTTAAACAATACTGAGTTAAAACTGTTATTTAAAATAAAACTGGAATTTAGTGCCAACCTTTTAAGAATTGTAATTGAACTTAGGAATGTGCCCAATGTGTAAAGTGCAGAGCAGACACAAATGGAATTTTAAAGATAGTGATTAAAGTTTAAATATCTTAATTTTGTCCATCCATTTTTTGACTGATGAACGCTTAGTATGAGCCTACTCCAGGCTTCATGCAATGGTTCTCACGGTGTGGTCTCCAGATTACGAACCTCAACATCACCTGAGAACCTGTTAGAAATGCAGTTCTCAGGCCCCACCCCAGACCTGCTGAACCAGAAATGGGGAGGGGGCCCAGCAAACCGCCATAACACATGCCCTCTGGGTGATTCTGTCGCTTGCTCAAGTTTGAGAATCACTGGCCTAGAGGGAAGGGGTTAAGAAACGGTCTTTGAAGTCAGAGAAACTTGGGTTCAAAGGCTTAAATTTATATTTATTGCCTCTGTGACCTGGAACAAGTCATTTAATCCAGTGCCGTAACTTTTAAATAAGTAAACAGACATACAGTACCTTTCCAAGGCTTTAGAATTAAATGAAGTACTATATGCTGATAAGTTCTGTAATATACACGTATCATGTATACAGCCTAGATGACAAGCTACACAAACAAAAACAACCGTGATACAAAGTAGACAGCGTTAGATAGCATATAAAGTGTTACGTGATATAAAAATACTCTGCAAGATCAGAAAAGTGGAGAAAGTAACATTTAAATAGATTTTTGAAAGGGAGAGAGGAAGGCTTCTGTAAATGCAGATTTAGGGAAAGCAGCAGCAGGCAGGGAATCACGGGATACACAGTTTAGCTAACGGTAGGGTAGCCACATAATTTGTTGTCCAAATAAGAACACATTTGTGAGTGAAAGAAGAATATCATTAATAGTTAAGCTATGACAACAGACATAACTAAGGATGCTCCTAGGCACACCAATCATAATGTCTCCCTGGAGAACAGGCTGCTGGGAATATGTGTACTGAAAACAGGGCCATAGTGGGCTGTATCCACATGTTGAAGGACCCCTAATACTAGCCTGCAGACTTCAATTTTGAGATCTGGGGAGCACTAGAAACTCTGGTGACATAGTAGTTAAGAGCTGTAACTCCTAACCAAGAGGTCAGCAGTTCAATTCCACCAGCCATTCCTTAGAAACCGTATGGGGCAACTCTACTGTGTCCTATAGGGTCAGTGACAGGAACAGGTTTGATTTTTGTTTTGGGGGAACTACCGTAGCTTCTGAGCACAAAAACGATTACAGTAGTTCTTTTGGAAGCTTACTTTGGCAGCACTTCATGGGATGCTGTGAGAACAGAAAGGAGAATTATATAGTTAAGAGAATAACACCATAACAACGTGACAGACACTGAAGAATAAGAACAAGAGGGCTCAGAACAAGGCCAGAAAAAGAGGTGTATGTGCCACTGATATAAGTGGGACTGGAAACTTTCTGGAGGTGTTTTAATGTTTATTTGAAAAGGTTAAGCTTGATGCATTATTTCATGTGATAGTTATCCAACTACTCCTATAGGTACAAAATAGAATACTTAATTCTTATAATACCTCTGAGGAACAGTTATTCACATACAGAAGAGAATAAAAAACCCATTATGTCATAAAATGTCATAAGGTGCACTGACACATTTATTTGGTTTCTAAGCTGATCATTTCTATCTGGAAATCTCTTGTTTGTCTCCCACTCCCCATTCTCAGAGTCCTACACACAGAGCTGCTAAGGTCATCTTCCCCCCAAACCGCTTGACCACAGTCACTTCCTTGCTCAGGAACATTCATAATGAGATAATTTCATAATGTCAGCTACCAAGTCAGGATTCAGACCTTAACCATTGTGTTGTGTCACTTTCCAAGTAAAGATGACCTTTTCACAGCAGTTTTATTGTTGCTATTTTCAGCAATACATGTGAGGTTTGAGTGGGAACCTGGCAGGGACTTTTGTAGGAGAAATTCAAGAGAAATGTAGGAGAAGGAAGCAGCTGGCCTTTAGAAATGTGTTTGGAGTAAAGAATTTTTTTTTTTTAATTTGGGCGTGTCACAGCTACTAGCCATCCAGGAGGGGTCAGGGCAGGGAAGGTCCAGGGAGCGGCAAGGGGAGCCTCTAGGCTGTGGCTAACCAGGGCAGGGAAGGAGGTAAGTTCAGAGCTGCACTCTGAAGGAATCAAGGGTACTGTTTGGTGGGAGCATCCTCTGCACAGACAGGAAGCCACACTGTCTGCACAGCAGACACACAAGTCATGCTTCCCAGGGAACCAGCCTAAACAAACAGGGATAGCATAGGAGATTAGGATAGGAACTAATGCAAGAGGGGGCCAGGGAGGCAGCCCCTCTTCAAGAATGTCTTCATCTGATTTAGAGGTCACTAATGGAAACCATGGAAACCCTCATGCAGTAGTGGCTAGGTGCTGCAGCTGCCAACCAAAAGGTTGGTGGTTTCAACGCACTAGGTGCTCCTTGGAAACTCTGTGGGACAGCTCTGCTCCATCCTAGCAGGTCACTATGATAGAATCAACTTGATGGCAGTGGGGTTGGTTTGAGTAATGGAAACCCTAGTAGGGTAGTAGTTAAGTGTTATGGCTGCTAACCAAAAGGCAGGCAGTTCAAATCCACCAGGTGCTCCTTGGAAACCCAATAGGGCAGTTCTACCTTGTCCTATAGGGTAGTTATGAGTCAGAATGGACTTGACAGGAAAGGCTTTTTTTGTTTTCTTTTTTTTAAAGGAGCCCTTGGAAACACTGGTGGCTAATACTTAAGTGCTACAATCTGCTAACCAGGTCCTCCTTGGAAACTTGACAAGGCAGTTCCACTCTGTCCCATAGAACCACTGTGAGATAGAATTGACTGGATAGCAAAGGGTGGTTAAACCTACCAGGCTTTCCAGGGTAAAAAGATGTAGCCATCTGTTTCCATACAGATGTACGCTTGGCAAACCCTGTGGAGCAGTTCTACTCTGTTTACAACGTTGCTCTGAGTTAGAATTGGAATAGACTCGACAACAATGGGTTTGGTTTGGTTTTCTGAAGGAGCCCTGGTGGCACTTGGCCATGACACCAAAGGTCTGGGATTCACAACCACTCAGTATCTCCACGGGGGAGCAGACCTGGTGATCTGCTCCCATGTGGGTCGGAATCTACTGGACGGCACACAACACCAATCCTGTGATTTTAGAAATTTGTATTTTTGAAGTTAAATTAAAAATGTAAACTTTCCCCACTTGACACTGAGCTCCTTCAGAGCTGGGACCTGTATTATCTGACCATCTCTGCCACAGGGATATTTTGCATCTCTGTACAAAGCCTGTTTAAAATGCCTATGAGTAAATGAATGAATGGATGAACAAATGGAGAGTTGAGCTCCGAGCAACTGCAGCCATTTTACTAGGAGGCCTGTAACTCATTTAGTCCAATCCTGTTGTTTCACAGATGCTGTGAGGCCCAGGGAGGTCAAAGGGCTTGCTGAGGTACAGAGGTAAGTCCAGTGCTAGAGATGGGCCCGGGACCCAGAACAGGCAGGCTGATCCTTGCTCCTCCTTGCCCGGAACAGCACAAAGACAACTCCGACAGCCATTACAGCATTCCTCCGCTAGTTACTGGGAAGGCAGAACACATTTTCCCAGGAGACAGGTTTTCTCTTCTTCTTTTTTTTTTTTTTCAATAGTGGTTCGGTTCCCAGACTAGGCCACAAAAGCCTCTTTACCCCATAGCTGAGCTCCACTATAAAACCGGCGGTAGTTCTGAGGCCTCGCGCCTCGCCTGCAGTCCGGGGGCAGGTGGGCAGCTGCTCGGCCGAGGGGGAGGGCAGAGCTCCCAGGGGCGGCCCAGGGGTGGCCCAGGGGCGGGGGCCGGGCGGCAGCTGCACGAGGCTACCGCCGCCTCTGAATGCCTTGGTTCTGAAGTGGGTTGTTTGTAAGTTGGGAACTGTCTGTGCTCAGAAAGGCGGATTTCAAGAGGTAGGGGATTCTATTTCACTAGAAGGCCCACAGTAATGAGGGCCCTTTATTTGTAATGAAGTAGCCACTGATTGGAGGGACTGGCTCAGGAGGCCTGCTGGAATTTTGCACTCCTGGACCAGAGCTGAGTAATATTATGCAGTAGCCTGGCAACCCCTTACTTCTGCATAAAATTCATGTAAAAATCTACCATGAAGTGCCCAGCTGACATTCACTCTGTTTATTATTAATAATGGTAATAACAGGGTGGCTTATACACAGCTTTAAGCTGGGAGAGTAAATTGAATTCTCAGTGTCCTCAAGCTTTTTCTTTCCAGCCATATGAGGAACATTTGGAAAATCCTTACTCTTGGAGTGGGCTGAAAGCTTTCATGTTTAACCAGAGGAGACAAGGCTCCAGTTTCTCTGGGCCCATCCAGGAGATGATCTCTTCCCTTCCTCTGCACCCTTGAAGACGCAAAAACATTGCATAAACTCACTAATGCTGCAAAAGCAAGTGTATGAAAAACAACAACAACAACAAAAAGAACCAATAACAACATGTGTGGAAATGAAAAAAGTTACAGTAAGGACATCAATCACAAGGTAACACAGTCAGCCTTTCTGGATGTCATGAAATGTGGTCCACGACACTGGAATGTTCTGGTGCCCCCTGGAGGATTCTAAAACTTAACCGAACTGGTGATTTAATACCTTGCTTCAGCTGTCTTACGAAATCCTACAGAGGCAATGTGTTTCTTCTCCCAGGCTCAGATCAGCTTAACCTGACTCAGTCACAAGCAGAGCGACAAACCAGGAGCTGGAGCTACATCTAACGTTCAGAAAGTTTTACCCACCATAAGTCTGGCGTTAGAATGTTGCTTTTGGATCAACCAGAGAATCTATTTTTGGTTTGTGTTTATAAAAGGTTGGTTTATAAATGCAACAGTGCAAAGTTCACAGTTCCATGTGCAATCTTTCCATTTTTCCAGGCTGTGTGTGTTTAGGGAACAAGGAAGTTTGCTCCATCAGCCTTGCATTGTCTTGTGCAGACACTTTGGAAAGTTAAACATTTAATTTCTAAAATTTTACTTCCCTGGGGTTCCTCCAGGACACTAAATGGCCACAGAGTTGTATATTCTACAGACACAGAACAGTCAGGAGATGTGAGGAGACACTGTTTAACTCCAATAAGAGTTCAGGATTACGGCTACCCATCTCCCACCCCCACCTCCATGACGGAAATCAAGATCTTGGTGCCTAATATGACTGAAACTGTCCAGTCTTAAGTCATTATTCTACACCAGAAAGACACTAAATTTGGAAAGACTAACAATGGTAAGTTATTATAATTCTATCATCATATGCTCACAATACTTGGACCATAAATAGAATATTACGAGTAGAATTAAAATAAACCTCTACTACTGTCACTTTTTTTGGTGCCATTAAAGTCACTTCTATTCTTTCATACTGTCGTTGCTGGCTGCCACTGAATCTGACCCTCCCTTAACTCACGGTGCGCCATGCACAATGGGATCACCTGATCTTGGGGAGCCACAAGGTTTTCACTGACTGAAGTTGGGAAGTCGATCACCAGATCTTTCTTCCTAGAATTCCTAGGCCCAGAAGTCCTATGGAAACCTGTTTAGCATCACAGCCGCATGCAAGCTTCCACGGAGGAGATGAGCGATGACTGCGCTTGAGATGGCTAGGCACTGAACATGGGCCTCCTGCAAGGGACGTGAGAGTCTACCACTGAACCAGCCCTGCCCATTCCGTCACATACTGAAGGCTACACTTATTAATGTGAATATTGTTATAAAGGACTATATCAAAGTTCAGACTGTAACATCACCAAACAGAATTTCCGATTTTCAGAAAAGTTGCAAGAATACTTATAAGAGTTATCTGTATTCCTGAACACCCTTCACCTAGATACCCCAAGTGTTAGTATTCCACTACATTTGTTTTCTTTTATCTTTTTCTAAATACATATGTGCACAACATATACATATGTATTTTTTTCCTGAGCCATTTAAGAGTAAGTTGCAGATACGATGTCCTACTGTTTTTATTCAATTCAATATGTATTTCCCAAAAGCAAGAAATTGTCCCACATAAACATGGTATAATGATTAAAGTCAGGAGATTAACACTGAAATATTATTGTCTAATCTACAGTTCTTATTAAGAGTTTATCAATTTTTTCAATCAGTAATGTCTAGAGTGGCGCAATTGGTTAAGAGATCGACTACTAGCCAAACCCACCCGCCCTGGAAGACAGGACCGGCAACCTGCTTCCAAAAGATCATGGCCTTGAAAAATCCTACACAACAGTTCTATTCTGCACACAGGGAGTTGGAATGAGTCAGCACTCATCACACAGCAACTAACAAACAGTGGGAAAAAAAAAAAAAGCACGGTGATTCCTTGCATTCAGTTCTTGTTTCTTTTCTCTCTTAATCTGGAACAGTTCCTGGGTCTGTCTTTGCGCAGGCCAGGTACTTTGTAGAACGTCTCATATTTTGGGTTGTCTGATGTGCCTCATGACTAGATTCACACTGTGTGCCTCTGGTAACACACCACATAAGTGATACGGGCTTTTTCTCAACGTACTGTATCAGAAGAAGTGGTATGTAAATCCCACTAGGGGCAATGTTAATTTGGCTTATTTGATTAAGGTGATATCTGTCAGTCTGTCCACTGTGGAGTTACTGTTTTACCCTTTGTAATTAAAAAGTATATTACAGAAATATACTTTCAGATGATATAAATATCCTATTCTCAAACTTCCATCCATCAGTTTTAGCACTCACTACTGATTCTTGCTTCACTCAACTGTTATCGTGATGGCTGACAAAAGATAATTTTCTAATTCCACCATCACATCTACATTATTAATGGACTTTCTTCTGTAGCTTTCCTTTCTTCCCACTTTGTTTATTTCTTCATTTATTAAATACACCAGTGTAGATCATGGATTTTATTTTATTCAATAGTATTATATTTATCACCATTACTTACTCATATGAGCAAACCCTGATGGCACAGCGGTTAAGAGCTATGGCTATTAACTGAAACGTTCACAGTTCAGATCTACCAGGTACTCCTTGGAAGCCTCATGGGGCAGTTCTACTTTGTCCCATAGGGTCACAATGAATTGGAATTGACTCTGTAGTAGTGGTTTTCTTGGGGGGAGAGTATTCAAATTAATAGTTTATTCTAATGTTGAAAATGTCACAACTTTGGCCACTGGGAGACCCTATAAGCTGTTTATGTGTCACTCTGACATGTTCCCGTCTTTCTTGAATCACAGCCTTACATTCTGCCAGCAAGATGTCCAGGCTCACTTTTTTTCATTGTTATCACTTGAAATTCAGCTGCCTCTTCAAGGAGCCCTGGTTCCTTTCAGTGGTCAATGGTATACAAAAACCAGGATCTGGGTGCCAAGTGTGCTTGTTGCTACTGGAGTGAAACTGTTTCAGGGCCCTCTTAGAGCACAGGGTTGGAGAGTGTTTATACATATACATGCACAAATATGTGGATATACACAGGCGTAATATATATATATACACATATCATATCCATGCACATCTATTTCCATATATTCATACCATCATATATGTACCTGTTAGAAGCAAAGAGCTCACATCAATATCTCTAATATCAGTTGAATACTGCAGGGTTTATTCTTGCTCTTTTATCATAATTCTAACTCCTTTCCATTGAATGTAAGCCCAACTCCCATTATCCTCAACTTATTTGCTTAGTCCTAGAATGAACAAAAACTGGTTTCAGGGCTGTTATCCTATGTCTCTGCACAATTAGAGATCTACTAACTGCAGTTCAATATTTATTTAGAATTACTGTTTTTAGCTTATGAGAATTCAGTGCTAACACTATGCTCAGAAATTATATGGGTTAGTACTCACACTCCCTTTTTAGTGTGGTTACATTACTTATATGAAACACAATTTGTTGTATTTGTTTCTATGCGTATCAAATTCCATGGTTCTCTCACCACCTTCATGATTTTTAAAAACATTATATATCCAATCTGCCCAACTAACTCCACAAGGCAGGTCTATACAAAAAGGTATATTCTGAAAACTGTTGTCTTCCTCATTCCTCTTCTCTTTCTCACTCAGTTGCTATACATGCCCTATAACAAACCAAACCCGCTGTTGTTGGGTCAATTCCAAATCATACCAACCCTGTAGGATAGTGCAGAAATGCCTTACCGAGTTTCCAAGGAGCAGCTGGTGGATCTGAACTTTTTGGAGCTGTAGCACTCAGTCAGTACTCCACCAGGGTCTCCACCTATCCTGATACACAGCCAATTTCATTAGTCTTTGATTTTTCACTTCTGTGTTTCTTTTCTGTCACTGAGGAGGCAAATGTTTATTTTCTTATTTCTCCTCTTGTCACACAAAAAATAACATAGTATAGATGTTCTTTCACACTCATTTTTTTGTTACTTCATATGTTTTTTAAAAATTCATATGAAATCCTTCAAAGTCAGTTCACAGACATCTTCCTGTTCATTTTGACAGGTGCACACTACTTCCTTGGGTGTATATTCCACAGGTTTTCCAACTACTCTTTTCTGTAAAGATAGCAGATTGTTTCCAACATTCTGATAAAACAAACAATGCTGCAAATAAGTAACCCTACATGTACAGAAGTATTTGTATACTTGAGGTTATAGCTCCAAAGTGGAAGACTTGGTGGCACACTGGCTAAGGGTCTGGCTGCTAATCCAAAGGCTGGTAGTTTGAATGCACCAGGAGCTCCTTGGAAACCTTATGTGGCAGTTATACTCTATCCTCTAGGGTCTTAGGATCTTCAAAGTAAATTCCTAGAAGTGGGATTGCTGGATCAACAGGTAAACATATATATAATTTTATCAATGCTGTACTAATTCGTATTGCTACTAGCTAAGTATGAGAGTTCTTGTTTCCTTACAGCCTGGCCTACAGAGAATGCATTATAATTTTTTTAATATGCTAGATGGATAGGAAACCCTGGTGGCATAGTGGTTAAGTCCCACATCTGCTAACCAAAAGGTCAACAGTTTGAATCCATGAGGTGCTCCTTGGAAACCCTATGGGGCACTTCTACGCTGTTCCATAGGGTCACTATGAGTCATAATCCACTTGATGGCAGTGTGTTTGGATTGAATAGGTGTACTGCTAATTGCTCAAGGTACAAACATGCATACAAGGTGTGCTAATTAAGTTTGTGAACTCATCCTAGAAAAAGTGCTACATACCTCATTGCTGAATATCACTACGGTCACCTTCGAAGTACTCTCCCTGGGAAATTTAGGCACTGATACCTGTACCTAGTCTGCCCTTCAAAGCAATTTTGGAACTGTTTTTCTGGAATGGGCATCAGACCTGTTATCACAGTCCCCTTGATGCCCTGAGGGCATCAAAATGTCTTCCTTTCAGTATTTCCTTTATCCTCAGGTACGGAAAATGTCATTGGGAGCCAGATCAGGTGAGTAGGAACAGTGCTCCAATACAGTTATTTCTTTACTGGCTAAAAACTCCCTCACAGACAACTTTACAATTAAGTTTGTGAACTTGCTACCATGCCAGTGTGCACAACAGCCATTCCAGAAGGAGTTCCAAAATTGCTTTGAAGGGTGGACTAGGAGCGGGCATCAGTACATAGCTTCCCAAGAGGAGTACTTTGAGGGTGACCATAGCAACATTCAACAATGAGGTATGTGGCACTTAGAACAATTAAGCTCATAGGCTTAATTGTCTTACCTCTGTATCTTAGTAGAGATGTCTTTGACACAACCCCTCATACTCTAGTACCACCGGTTGGTTAGTAAGGAAAGAATTTTACATACTGTGCTAGGTGATTTTACACACATTCAGTCATCATGCTTACATCTAAAACTCCCTCAGCCAGGCAAATAAAGCTCAGTTATTTAGTCTCCTCACCTCCAAAGTAGGAGATGTCAAGATCAAAAGGTTGCAGGGGACTACGCAAGGCACCACACCAAAGGTGTTGACACATCCATCTTTTAAATTACTCCTCTCACCAAAACCACTGGGAAGATCATGTTGGAAAAAGGGCTGTATCCTTTAAGTCCTTCCCAACGTGGTTTCCACTAACAGATGATGCCTTCCTAAAGACAGAGTTCTGGACAAGCATGACAAGAATGAACTTACTCATCTACTTATTAATGAAATATGCCTTGCTTGCTTGAAAAGCAAGTTTGAGATATCTTATAGTAATAACATATCTAAGCCTGAGAGTCAAAATAAAGAAGATAAATTAAAAATGTAGAAAAGGGAAGGTGGTTTAATGTGGAATAAGAGACAATCTAGGAAGGTCACAGGACAGAAAGAAGTCAAGAGTATATGACTAGTGGAGCTTCTGTGTTTGCCCAAGAGACAGGGAGAATTCAAAACAGGACCAAAAAGGAAGCATAGAATTTAGAAACTTGAGCTTCAAAGCTCAAGTGGAAACTACACTGAAGAGCCTGCACCTAATTTTGTATTCTTTTTCCAAACAAAAGGTCTAAGGTTCCTGGGTGGTGCAAACGATTTGCACTTGGCTAGTAACCAAAAGCCATGTGGCACTGTGGAAGAAAAAGGCCTGGTGATTTCCTTCCATAAAGATTGTTGTTGCTGCTATTGTTAGGTGTGTTGAGTCTGTTCTGACTCATAGCAACCCCGTGCACAGCAGAACGAAACACTGCCTGGTCTTGCGCCATGTCCACAATTGCTCTCATGCTTTAGCCCATCACTGCAGCCACAGCGTACCGTCATCTCCTCAAGGGTCCCCTTTTCCTCACTGACCCTCCACTCTACCAAGCGTGATGTCTATTCCCAGGGACTGATTCCTCTGGACAACATGTCCAAAATATGTAAGACACAGTCTTGTCATCTCAGATTCCAAGGAGCACTCTGTTTGTACTTCTAGAACAGATCTGTTTGTTCTTTCGGAAGTTTGTGGAATATTCAACATTCTTCTCCAATACCACAACTCAAGGGCATCAATTCTTCTGTCTTTGTTACTAACTGTGCAGCTTTTGTATGCATATAATGTGACTGAAAATACTTGGCTTGGCCAGACATGGCTTGCAATGCTGTTAGTGCCTGAAGGATACTCAAGGTTTCCTTTTCCCGCACAAAGGCAGCCCCTTAAAGTGAGCAAAAAAAAAAAAAAAAAAAGAGAAAAACTGATCAGAAATATGACCGTAATATCAAGGAAGTTCATTCTCAGCAACTACACCGAGCTCACGTTACACTGCCATCTTCTCCAAATTAAGGCCCTATATCAGTGACGAGAAGGAGGGGACTTCTTCCACCCTGATTTCCCCTTAGCATATGGCTGGGGGTGGGAGCAGAATCTCCCCAGACCCCCCGGCAGAGGGCATGTGAATGTACCGATGGCGTGCATTTCCTCCCTTAGAGGAACAACTCATCTTCTACTCCTGACTTTTTATGCCAGTTTGGGAAGGTTAGCTTTCTCCCGCTTGAAAATCTTCCTCAGAGGGAATAAGCTGCCATCAGCACGGCCTCTGTGTTGCTGCTATCTCCTAAAGAAGCCAGACTGTAAGGCAACGTGTCTTCCTTCAGTAAAACCAAACCCATTATAAAATATATATATATACACACACACACACATATATATATATACACCATGGCTTGGGTCAGGTGCACCTCAGTCTTCAAGGTGATGTCTTTAATTTTCAATACTTTAAAGAGGTCCTTTGTAGCAGATTTTCCCAATGCAATGGGAAAACGACTGCTGCTTCCATGGGCACTGATTGAGGAACCAAGTAAAAGGAAATCCTTGACAACCTCAATCCTTTCTCCATTTATGATGATGTTGCTTACTGGTCCAATTATGAGGATTTTTGTTTTCTTAATGTTTAGGTGAAATCCATACTGAGAGCTGTGATCTTTGACCTTCATCAGTAAGTGTTTGAAATCCTCTTTACTTCCAGCAAGTAAGGTGGTGCCATTTGCAAAGTGCAGGTTGTTAATGAATCTTCCTCCAATTCTGATGCTTTGTCCCTATTTATATACTCCAGTTTCTTGTATTATTTGCTCAGCAAACAGGCTAAAAAGGTATGGTGAAAGGATACAATCCTGAGGCACACATTTCATGACTTTAAACCATGTGGTGTCTGCTTGTTCTGTTCACATGATTGCCTCTTGATCCATGTACAGATTCCTTAAGAGTATAATTAAATGTTCTGAAATTCCCATTCTCTGCAATGCTATTCATAATTTGTTATGATCCACACAGTTGAAAGCCTTTGCATAGTCAAGGAAACACAGTTAACCATCTTTCTGGTATTCTTTGCTTCCAGCCAAGATCCACCTGACATCAACAATGATATCCTTGGTTCCACATCCTCTTCTGAATCTGGCTTGAATTTCTGGCAGTTCCTTGTCAATGCACTGTTGCAGTCACTTTTGAATGACCTTGAGCAAAATTTACTTGTGTGTAATATTAATGATACTGTTCGCTAATTTTTGCATTCGGTTGGATCACCTTTCTTTGGCATGGGCATAAATACAGATCTCTTCCAGTCATTGCACAGGCAGCCATCTTCCAAATTTCTTGGCATAGACAGGTGAGATTTGTTGAAATATCTCAATTAATACTCCATCAATTCCTGGAGCCTTGTTTTTCACCAATGCCTTCAGTGCAGCTTTGACTTCTTCCTTCAGTACCATCAGTTCTTGATCATATACTACTTCTTCAAATGGCTGAACATCAATCAGTTCTTTCTGGTAAAATGACTCTGTGTATTCCTTCCATCTTCTTTGGGTGCTCCCTGAGTCTTTTAATAATTTCCTTATAGAATCCCTCACTACTGCAACTCGAGGCTTGAGTATTTTCTTCAGTTTTTTTCATCCTGAGAAATGCAGAATGTGTGCTCCCCTTTTGGTTTTATATTTCCAGCTCTTTGCACATGTCATGATAATACTCTGTCTTCTTGAGCTGTCCTCTGAAACCTTCTGTTCATTTCTTTTACTTCATCACTCCCTCCTTTTCCTTTAGCTGCTAGCCATTCAACAAGTTTCAGTCTCTTCTGACATCCAGTATGGTCTCTTTTCACTTTCCTTTCTTTATAATAATCTCCTGCTTTCTTCATGGATGATGTCTTTGATGTCATTCCACAGTTCTTCTAGGTTTTGATAATTAGTGTTCAACACATCAAATATGGTCTTGAGATGGTGTCTAAACTCATGTGAGATATACTCAAGGTCATGCTTTGGCTCTTGTGGACTTGTTCTAATTTTCTTTGGTTTCCATCTGAACTTGCTCGGGGGACAGTTGGCACCTGGTCTTGTTCTGGCTGCTGATATGGAGCTTTTCCATCAACTTTTTCCACAGGGATAGCTGATTTGATTCCAGTGTATTTCATCTGGTGAGTCCATGCATATAGTTTCTGTTTGTGTTGGTGTAAAAAGGTATTTGTAATGAATTAAGTCACTGGTCTTACAAAATTTTATCATGCAATCTCTGGCATCGTTTCTGTCACCAAGGCTGTATTTTCCAACTACTGATCCTTCTTTGTTTGTAACTTCTGCATTCCAATCACCAGTAATTATTTATTGATTATTATTGATTAAGTAATTAATTATTTCTTGATTGCATGCTCAATCAATTTTGGACTGCAGAAGCTGGTAAAAATTTTAAACCTCTTCATCTTTGGTCTTAGTGGTTGGTGTGTAAATTTGAATACCAGCCTTATTTACTGGTCCTTGCTAGGCGTGTGGATATTATCCAATCACTGACAGCATTATACTTGAGGACAGACCCTGAAATGTTCTTTTTGATGATGGATGCAACACCATTCCTCTTCAAGTTTTTGTTACCAGCATAGTAGACCATATGATGGTCTGATTTAAAATGGCCAATGTTGGTCCATTTCGGCTTGGTAATGCCTAGGATATCTAGGCATTCCATTTCATCACTATCCAAAATCCTCTTTACTTCCAGCAAGTAAGGTGGTGCCATCTAGCTCTCTAACTTCCTTCCACCTCTCTTCCACAACATATTCTAGGGGTGTTCAGTGTGTTCCTCAGTTCTGCTCTGCTGTCACCGGTCTCCTCTGTCAGCTGTGCGATTCCAGTGCTGCTCTCCACTCTGCCCTAAGTCACCCCTTGCAGTCCATTTCATTTTTCACCATTTCAAATTTTCCTAGAGTCATACTTTGTACATTCCATATTCCAATTATGAATGGATGTCTGCAGCTGTTTCTTCTTATTTTGAGTCACGCCACATCAGCGAACAAAGATCCCAAAGGCTTTACTCTATCCATGTCATTGAGGTTGACTCAACTTTGAGGAGGCTGCTCTTCCCCAGTTGTCTGCTGAGTGCCTTCGAACCTGGGGGGCTCCTTTCATGGCACTATATCTGACAGAGTTCAGCTGCTATTTATAAGGTTTTCACTGGCTACTTCTTTTCAGAAGCATATTGCTGAGTCTTTATTTCTAGGCTGTTTTAGTCTGGAAGCTCAGTTGAAACCTGGCCCTCAGGGGTGCCCCCGCTGGTATCTAAATATTGGTGGCATAGCTTTCAGCACCCCAGCGGCACACAAGCCCCCACAGCATGACAAACTGACAGACAAGGAGGAGTCCATAAAGATTACAGCTAAGAATACCTTATGGAACAGATCTACTCTATAGCACATGGGGTCTCCTAAGTCACAAATCAACAGGAAAAGCAAAATTGACAACAAGAGGGGCAGAAATATTACAAAAGTTCAGATCTCAAGAGCTACATCTTTCCCTGAATACGAGATCCCTAGAAAATATGAAAATTGTATCGATTTTACAGATGAGGAAGCTGAGGCCTAGAAAGGACAAACTGCCTAGGTCAAAATGTAGATGTCACATTAATACAAAGTCAGCCTTTCCTTGTGTTCCCCATGACAAAGACTGTATTGTACTACTCTCAGTCCTCACTGACATGGTTAAGCTTCAAAGACCAGGTCGTTATGTAAAAACTGGCATTTTGCAAAAATGGAGAATGACCACATCAGTTCACACAAATGGAAGGTGACTATATCATTATATAACTGCCAAATTACATCACCACATAACTGCCAAATTACATCATTACTGCCAAACTGTCAAACCTCTAAGAATAATGAGAAAGTCAAGCTGACACACAACTTCAACCAGCATAGCTTGCCTTGTACCTTGGTATCTGTTTTTGCCAAATGCACATCACAAATGTGCAAAACAGTCAAACAGTAGATTTTTTTTACTATTGTTGTAAATGCAAAATGTCATATAGTCAGACAGTCAATAAGTAGGTGTTCTTAACCACACTTCAGTAATTTTCCAGGCCAGGCTGCTTCTAAGGGAAACTGCCCCACCCAGAACCTCTGCTGAGGGAGCAGTCCTAGCCGATTCCCTGAGGAGAAGAGGCTTTGTGCTTTCCTCTGCAACTGTGACCATCACCCCCCACCTCCATTCTGTCAACAAAGCTGATTAGACCAGGGGTTGTCACCTGACCCAAGGGAGCCATTCCGGCTGGGTCAATGACCTCTGTGAGGTCATCTGGTATAAAAAGCTTTGCTCACACACTGTGATGAACTAGCCCCGTCAGATTCTCTCTCCTGGGGAATATGAAAAGAATCGAGCAATTAGCAGTGGGGAACTAAAAGAAACACAGACCTGGAGATGGGCTGACAACTCAAAAAGGAATCCAGGAGTTCTGTGTGCTGAGGGAGAGGTGAGGCAGGTCGGGTTGCCGACCCTAAGGGGGTCTTTAGTCCCTGTCCTTGTCCTCGTCATCTAGCTGCACTGTTCTCCCTGAGAAGCCTTGCATCGTGGCTCTAAGTGCCATTTTACTTCTGAGTGTCTCTGTATAAGCACTGGCACTGGGTTCTTGTATACCATGTTATTTCAGCAAAAGTGCAACTCTTTGTTTTTGAAAATCATGACAGCAAAAAACAGGGATAAACTACCTTCAAAGCGAGGTTTGAGTTCATCTTTGAGGAGAAATTGTAACTACTATTTTTTTGGAAAAAAAGAAAGCACTTAATAGGCCTTTGATTACAGAAAGTATAAGCAAAGAATATGTTGTGAAATAGAGATGGAAGGAAGTGAGAGAGCTAGAGAGCTTTGTGTTATAACATCAATGTTAACCTTCACAGTGGCAGACCTTTAGACAGTTAAGCCATTGCCCTTCCCTTCTCTGAGCAGGCAAGACAGGCTCAGTGGCATACCAGGTGGGAGACTGAAGCCGACTCGTCAGACACAGGGACAGGCTAGATACGGAGGAGGAAAGCATCCTCCAGAAGTGCGCTCTGGGGAGCACCGAGCAGATGCCCTCTAGCAGGAATGAAGTCTGCATTCTAATCCCCTTGCATGACAGGACTGCGAGGGGTGGCTTACAGCAGAGTGGAGAGGAGCACTGGGATCTCACAGCCGACAGAGGAGACCAGTGACAGCAGAACAGTACTCAGGAACACACACAACTCCCCTAGGATTCCTGGGAATGTCTGGGCAGAGAAAATGCTTCCTGAAAACATGGGACGAGAGCTTGGAGACTTGTCTGTCAAAGGGAAACAAGTTTCGCCAGCTTTCAACAGAACCCCACCAACACAGTCAGCGACGGTCATCACCATCTAGTGTCAGCTTTATAAACAACTTTCAGGTATAAATAAGTGCCTACATGTATGTAAAAATAAGCATGTATATGAGGTTTCGGAAATGCTGGTGGTGTAGGAGTTAAGTGCTACAGTTGCTAACAAAAAGATTGGCAGTTTGAATCTGCCAGGTGCTCCCTGGAATTCTATGGTGAAGTTCTACTCTGTTCTTAGGGTCGCTAAGAGTCGGAATCGACTTGATGGGGGTGGGTATGCCAGTTTTTATTATTTTTAAACAAGTAGTGGCGAACTGACTCAAACAGGATTAAACAATAAGGAAACATATTCATGCACATTGCCATTCCAGAGCTGGCTAATTTCAAGCTGCATGAAGTTCTAAAGGACTCAGTTTCTTTCCATCACCCTGTGTTGCCATTCTCAGCATGCTGGTTTTGCCCTGACCTGGCACCCTTCCAGGTCCCAAGACGGCTGAAGCAGTTCTAGGTGTCACATCCTGACATGACAACACTCAGATAAACAGAGAACTGAGCTTTTTCTGAGCATCCTTATTAAGAGTAAGAATACTCTTCCCAGAAGACTCTCCAGTTCCCTAACCTACTTCTTTTCACCTATCACTAGTCAGAATTGAGCACATGGTTAAACACTCAGCAGCTAATGGAAAGGTTGGCAGCTTAAGCCCATCCAGAGGCTCTGCAAGAGAAAGACCTGGCCAATCTGCTCCTGTAAAGATTAGAGGATCAATAGGAGTTGAAAACTGACTCAACAGCACCTAACAACACCAATGTCAACGTATCTTCTCAAACCAGCAAAAAGGATGGTATTATTAAGATCATCTTAGACCAGCGGCTGTTTAGCACACGTCCATCAGAAATATTTGGGGGGTCTCTTTAAAACACAAATTGCTGTGCCCTATTCCCAGAATTTCAGATTCAACAGAAGGGATTAGGGACCCAAGACTGTGTAATTCTCACAAGTTCCCAGGTGATGCTGCTCCAGAAGCCACATCATAAGAATTACTATCTTAGACCAACAATCTGAGGTCAAATGGATGCTGGAGCATCAACCAAAAACGTCTGCAGTAGGATGAACTGTATCAGAGTAGTATTGTATATCTTCTGGAATAACTTATTCGTCTCAATTTTCTTTTTGAAAATAACAGTGTCTGTAAGTTATGCATGTGAGAAACAATTACAGATTCTGGTATACCACAAGCCAAACTATGGGAGCAGAATATAAGCTAATAGCACACAGAATGTGGTTTGAGTAAATGTCACCCATTGTCACACACACCCACCCATCCTGTTCTGCACACTATGCTACCCCACATCCCTCCCCTTGCACTCCTCTATTCTCTTTCTCAAGGATGCAACAGTATCAGACTCATAGCTGCTAATGTAATGTCAACCTCTACCTGTCTCTTGACAGAGGAGACAATACAAGCAAAAGAGCAAGCGTAAGAAGCAGCTTGTTGTATGCCGGAAACTTAGCAGCTTGATGGTTTTGCAGCTTAACGTATGAGACTGGAAGTGGTGAAAACTAAAGCCCTAAGCTGGACAAGTGCAAAGCCACAGAGAGCCTTGTGGGATGTTGAAGCACTTGAACTTGATCCTGTGGCCCAACAGCCACTGAACAGTGATGTGATGTGGTTGGACTCGGTTTCATTTGAAGCAAGGAGACAAGGCTGACAGTGGTAGTGTGGGTGAGAGTCCCAAGGCTGAACTAGATCCAAGATGGTAGACTCATAGAAGACACAGATTTGGAAAATATTTGGAAGGTAAAACAAATTCTATCACCTCCTATTAGGACAAATCACTCTCAGGCTCCTACCTACTCTCTACACACTACTTAACTATCCAAGCTCCACAAGAGTTATCTACATAATGGCACTTCCTTCTTCTCATGTCCTCCCACTCTTTCTTCCACTTACTCAATAATTCTACAAGACTGCACTTGTCAATGATAAATTCAGAAATACTGCTCATTCTTTATCATAGTTGGTACGATATCTCTGTAGTTCAGAGTTTATGGACTCTTCTTTTGAAAGGAAGAGGTAGTTTGGTTTGTTTTGGTTGCCATAACACCAAATACTCTTGCTTTGTCCTTACTCTTTGGTTTCTTCTCCACTTGACCCATAAATCCTGGAATTCCATGACCTTTTTCTTTTGGTAGGGCATGTTCGTCCTAAGGGCCCCCATCATTTGTCACAAGAATTTGTTAATCTCAGATACTAATAACTTCTAAATGTAGGTATTTCACCTGGATTTCTTTTTAGCCATCCAAACCTAGATATTTGGATGCGAACTTAACAACTCAACTTGGCTACATTCACAGGCATCTCTAACATAATACACTCAGCACCTGAATTATTGTCCTTATTCCCCAAACCTGCCTTTGTTCCTGTTTACCAAGGGCTGGTGAATGGTAGCTGAACCCACTAAGGCCCATCCTTGAACTTCTCTCCATCGTCAAACCACCACTAAATTATTTCTGTGCGAACCTCAAAGCAGTCTGCCTCCAATTTTTTGCATGCTGAGAAGCTGCTACACTTGTCCAAGCTGCCACTGTCAACCGCACATTGATGTTCTCTTTCAGCATATTCCTGTTCCCTACTCTTTTCCTCATCCATTTCTCTACATACTTTCAAATATGACTATTAAAAACCACAAACATGATCATTTCCTTTTCTTGCTTCGAGTCCTCCCGTGTCTCCTTGGTATACTTACATGTGAAGCCCTTATTCATTCTACATAGCCCTGCATGACCCGGCTCCTGCCCTCACTGATACAAGCCCACAACCCCTTCCTCAGCTCTGCATTCACACATGCGGTTATCTCCACATGGAGCTCACCTCTGCACCTCTTGTCCTGGCTGTCACCAACCATTCTCAAACGCTTAGCTAAAATCAGTGGCCCCATGCAGAGAAGTCAGCTCTTACTCTCCTGTCTAAATAAGGTCCCCATTCGCACCCTCACAAAGCATACTTTCGTTTTCTTTCACAGCATATGTCATAATTTTTAATGACGTATTTTCTTCATAAAATAGTTGTTGTCTATCTTCCTACGAGTTCTAAAGTGGCCAGCATTGTATCCTCAGTGTTATGCACACATTTACCCATTATGCATGGTCACTGAGGCGATTCCAGCTCACGGCGATCCCATGTGTTACAGAGTAGAATTGCTCCAGAGATTCTTCTTGGCTGGAATCTTTATAACAGCAGATCACTAGGCCTTTCTTCTGTAGCACCTCTTTAGGTTAGTGTTTGAGGATACGTTATTTGTGTCACCCAGAGACTTTGCTGATACGTTGGTTCATAAAAATTCAAAGTATTTGTTGAATGTCTGAATAAACGCGGTGGTATGATGGATCACTCGTGTGGCCTTTTGAGCTACGGTCTTGTAACTCTTCCCCAAGTGACTACGGAGGATTTTGAGACTGGGCAATTGTGGCCCACCAAAATTATTGGTCAGTTTTGCCACCCTACGAGGTTTGAAATGAGCCATCCCAGAGGTAGGAAAGAGAGGATCCAGCTACCACCAAGGAAGACCATCCAGGAGCAGACAGCATATCCTTTGGACCAAGGATCCCTGCTCTGAGAAGCCACTGGGGCCCACAGACTAAGAGAGAGTGAGCTGTAACCCTGAAGCTGGAAATAAGCAGTGGCAGTGTCACATGAATAAGCAGATGCACATGAATGTTTACTGCAGCACAGTCCACAACAGCAAAAAGATGGAATGAACCCAGATGCCCATCAGCTGAAGAATGGATAAACTATGGTACATATATTCAGTGGAACACTATGTAATGATAAAGAACAATGATCATTTTAGGAAGCATCTTATAACCTGGTTTCAACTGGAAGACATTATGCTGAGTGAAATCAGTCAGCAGCAAAAGGACAAATATTATATGAGACTCCTGCTATCAGGGCTTAAAAATGGACTTATGTAAAGAAGAAAAGACTCTTTGATAGTTACAAGGGTGGGGAGGGAGTATGAGGGTTGGTCATAGATTAGACACTTGATAGAAGTTTGGTTAGGTGAAAGCAGTGAAAGCACACAGTACAAAGTAGATCAACCTAATGTGACTTCACCATAAACTGAAAGCTCGTCTAGTCTCAACCCAATACTGCAAGCATGTCTGTGGCATTCTCTGCCTTTAGCCAAGATCTATTTGACATCAGCAACAATAACCCTTGCTCCACATCTTCTTCTGAATCTGGCTTGAATTTCTGGCAGTTCCCTGACACTGGACTTTTGCAACAATTTTTGAATTATCTTCAGCAAAATTTTACTTTATGTGTGACACTAGTGATATTGTTTGATAATTTCTGTGTTCTGAATTACCTTTTCTTGATGTGGGCACAAATATGGAACTCTTCTAGTTGTTGACCACAGCTGATCAAGTAGCTCTCTTCCAAATTTCTTGGCATCCTGTAGTGGCCTGTGTGCTACCGTGATGCTGGATGTTAGGCCACCAGCGTTTCAAACACCAGCAGGGTGACCCCTACTGGAGAGGCTTCAGCAGAGCTTTCAGAATAAGACAGAGTAGGAAGCAAGACCTGGTGGTCTATTTGTAAAAATACTGGCCAGTGAAAACATTACGAATGGTAGTGGGGCACTGTTTTCATACAGTGCTGGAAGATGAACCCCTCAGGTTGGAAGGTACTCAAAATAATACGAGAAGAGCTGCCTTTTCAAAGTAGAACAGGCCTTAATGATGTGGATGGAGTATGTTTTGGCGATCTTCATCTGCTGATGTGACATGATTCAAAATGAGAAGAAACCAGCTTCATACCTGCTTTAATAAACAGATTGTGGAATGCCCCTAACGATGACTAAAAGAAAATTAGAAGCTGTCAAAAAGGAAATGGAATGCTTGAAGACAGATATCCTACGCATCAATCATTGAAATGGACTGGTACTGGCCATTCTGAGTTAGACAACACACAGCCTGCTACTCTGGCAATGACAAAGTGAAGACAATGATCTAGAGTTCATTGTTAAAAAGAAGAATAGCACATGGCACTGTACACTGAAGTACCTCTCTTCTCCTTACAGTATTACTAAAGATTAGGCGACCATTTAATGGAAGTGTGTTAAGAATAAGTTAACCAGCTTGTCCAATGTCTATAAAATACTAGGCAATGAGATGGTCAGATATCCAGGACACCCCTTTAGAGAATGCTGTCTGTCCACATCTACTTATACCATGTACATTCATCTGTCATTTTTTCCCTTTATATTGCTGTTTCCTATTAAGTCTTGTGTCCCTCAAGATTAGCCAACTGAAATTTGTTTAACACCATGTACACTAAATGGGAGGAACCTGACACATGTTTAGAGTATGAGTTATGTCATGTTAAAAATGGAAACTTCCACATCACCAGAGCAAAGCACATAGCAACTCCAGGATTATTTTGGAATAATGAAGGAGATGTAGGAAGCAAGCCAAATGCCAAAGAATGTAGAGGCGCTGATTTCAGAGGAGAGCTGCCAGATTAAAGTCTCCTGCAAAAGCACAGAGCTAAGGTTAGCTCATTTCCAACTGTGGTTTAATTATGTGAAGACAGGCAAGAAAAATCCTTGAAACAGCCACCTTGGTCCCTCTGAACACACATGAGTGCATGCATATAAAACTGTGCTCCTTTTAGCTTTCCAAAACCTGTCTGCACTGCTAGGTTAACCAAGTAAGATTAGTCACCATAATCCTTGTTTTCCCTTGTTATCCTCTCTAAAGATAGACATAACCTTAGTATATAACACTTACTCCTTCAAGCCTATTTCCTGTTATTTTCAGGATATGCTCAGGCTGAAAAGGGCAGCAGGTCTGGAATCCACGAGGAAAGTGGGTTTATTCCCACTTCCATCAGGCTCACTAATATGGCCACATGTGAAGCATGAAGCTCTAAGGGACATTCTTACATTGTCTGTCTCACAGGTTTCTCTTAGAGCTATTATAGTAAAGAAACAAAACAAAATAAAACAAAACTGGAAGATTAAAGTGCTTTGAGGGTTAGTAGTTACTGCTAGAGATTACTCTTCAACTGGATCATGAATTTTAAATTTAATAACAATATGTGTAGTTTAGAATTAAGTGGTAAATTGTACCAACTTAAATGGTAGTTCCTGTCCCCCATGATATTCTACAAAACTCGCTGCTTCAAGTCAATTCCAAATTACACGAAGTTCTCAAGGGATAGAAATCTTGGGAAATATCACACACAAATTCTACTACTTGCTTGAATATTAAGCATGTATTGTCTCTCTCTGTCTCACCAGTGTATCATTTATATCTTCAACTAAGCCGCAAAACTAAGAAGGGGGCTGTCTTACATCTCTGCTCTATCTCCCCCAGCATTTAAACACAGCAGGAACACTCAATCTTGGCCACTAAAATGACTGAAGTAAGATCAAAGAATGGAAAATAAGCCTACAGTTGCTGCTGGCATATGGTCAGTTGTTGTGTCTTTGATATGTGTGCTCTCTCTGCAAATGTAACTTTTTTTGCTTCAGAATCAAAGCAAAATGGCAAAAAACACAAATACTGCCACAGAAAAGGAAAATATCCTGACACTCATTCTGTGATGAATGTTAGAACATCTCCTTAGAAAAACGCAATTCTTTCCTAGCTCAGCATTCCCAATGTGATGGCATTACTTTTCTGGTTAGTGTTCTTCACCGGAGCATAGTCAGCTTGCCCTTGGAGAATCTCTTTCCAAGTGGAAGTTATTAAGTAAAAACTATACCTTCAGAGGCAGTACAACATAAAATGCAAAAAGGACGCGGTAGGTCTTGTTGGCCTCATTCAAAGCAGGAGGATGAGAAAAATCAACAGAAAGGCTATAATGTGAGGCCAGGCCAAGACAATGGAGTAGACAGATGCTTCCTGTGGACGCCTCTAACAACACAGACCCAAAAGAACAAATGAATCCAGTACACATGACATCCTAGGAGCCCTGAACACCAAAGGAAAGTTGAAAAATTGGACTGAGTGGAGGAGAAGGGAGAATAGCGCTGCAAGTACATAAGATTCCAAGGACCTGACCCGCCGGGAGGTGGTAGGTGCTGCATGGGGATGAATTTCTGGAACGTCCACTCATACTCAGATGGAGCCAGTGAAGGATGGAGCCAGAATACTGAGGGCTGAGTCACTGCGTGTAACCTACCGTATCAGGATCTTGATCTCTTCCTTCGATGTGGGCATGTCTCCCTTCTCCCAGTGCTCTCCCCTCCCTTCTCTAAATTGTGCCTGGCGCTGAAGTCTAATGCCATCAACTGAGCAGGAAGTAGGACTCCTTAAACCTGCCTTGAGTCACTCCCCAAGACTCTGGGGGTGAGGGGACAATTTAGCAAATTTGAAGAAGGGTTGAAAGAAGAAAAAAATTCTGTCAACTCCCTTAAGCCTGAAAATCAGGGCAGAAACTATTCTTTCATCTAGATTCAGACA
The DNA here is from genome assembly GCA_028571685.1 of Heterohyrax brucei. NCBI lineage: Eukaryota > Metazoa > Chordata > Mammalia > Hyracoidea > Procaviidae > Heterohyrax > Heterohyrax brucei. The sequence continues at coordinate 72,214,968 of CM053147.1, forward strand.
TAGGGAGATATACCAACCTCATACACTCTCAGAGATGGCTGCTAATTCCCTGCTTTTCTCTGTGGCTGCAGCCAGACACCTGTGTCTATACCATCTATAGGGCAGTATGCAAGAGCCTGCATCATACACTTGGAAACTGACCACCAGGACACCTGAAATGAATCCATATAAGAAAAGTAAACTTTACATTTTAAAACAATAAGCTAGAACACAGTAGGCAAACAATATAAATAGCAAAGCACTTAAAGTAGCAGACCATGATCTCTTCAGAAAGCTCCCAAGCGGGGAAAAAAATTCAAAGTTTTCAGAGGAAGAGACCTTTCTGCAATAGCCAGATGTAGAATACAAAAGATTAAAAGTTAGAACTCTTCAAGAGATGAGAACGGAGATGGGGCAAAATTTGGTAAAGCACAATGACAAACTGAACAAGCTACAAGAAAGCACTGCACAGCATCAATTAGAAATTCAGAAAATTAATAAAATTTCAGAATTAGACAACTCAGCAAACAGTCAAAGGAGGAGAACTGAGGCAATGGAAGGGCAAATTATCGAGATGGAAGATAAAGCACATGACATCAACATATTTGTGGAAAAATCAGATAAAATAATTAAAAAAAATAAAGAAACACTAAGAATTATGTGGGACTCTATGAAGAGATATAATCTACAAGTGACTGTAGTACCAGAACAGGGGAGGGATAAAAGAAAATACAGAGAGAATTGTCAACATTTTGTTGACAGAAAACTTCCCTGATATCATGAAAAATGAGAAGCTATCTATCCAAGATGCTCATCGAACTCTATACAAGGTAGACACTAAAAGACACCACAGCATGTCATCATTAAATTTGCCAAAACTAAAGGAGACAGTTTTAAAAGTGGCTAGACATAAACAAACAAATATAACCCGTAATGGAGGATCTATAAGACTATCTTCACACTACTTAGCAGAAACCACGCAGGTAAGAAGGCAATGGGATGACATAAACAAAGCCTTGAAGGAATATAACTGCCAGCCAAGAATAGCATATCCAGCAAAACTGTCTCTCAAATATGATGGCAAAATTAGGACATTTCCAGATAAACAGAAATTTAGGGAATTTGCAAAAGCAAACCAGACCTACAAGAAATACTAAAGGGAGTCCTTTCATTAGAAAACCAACAACACCAGGTAACAGCCCAAGACTAGAACACAGAAAGCAGCAACTGGGTATCAACCCAAACAGGGGAATCAAAATATAAACCACAGGCAAAACACCAAAAATAGGGAAACTGGGAAGTCATTATGTAAACATTATAATAAAAAAAAAGAGCCCAAAAGAAAATGTTGCCATGCATTTTTCATATGGAGAGGAAGCCAAAGTGACATAAAGAAATTAAAGACTGGTTTAAATTTAGGACAATAAGGATAAATATTAAGGTAACCACAAAGGAAACCATCATCTATAAATCAAAATAAAAGACAAGGAAAAAAATAAAGTCTCACCAAATACAAAACAACGAACATTGAAAAAGATAAAAACACACCAAAAAAAGACTCAGCATGGAAAATTAAATGAAACAAAAAAATTGTCTACCATACACACATACCCCCCAAAATGATAGCACTAAGCTCATACCTATCAATATCACACTGAATGTTAACAGTATGTTAACAGAAATGTACCAGTAGAGACAGAAAAGTGGCATACTGGATAAAAAAAAAATGACCCATCTGTATGCTGCCTGAAGGAGACACATCTTTCACTTGATGATATGAACAAACTATAACTCAAAGGAAGGAAAAAATATATATCAAGCTAACAACATTTAAAAAACAGCAAGAGTAGGCAACATTAATCTCTAATAAAACAGACTTTAAAGTAAAATTCACCACATTGGATAGCCAAGCCAAGTGCTGTCGAGTTGGAGCCGACTGATAAGGAATGACATTATATAATGGTTAATGGATCAGTACTCCAGGAGGACACAACCATATTAAATACCTACACACTCAAAAACAGGGCTCTAAAATACATAAAACAAATACCATCTGCACTGAAAACAGAAATAGACAATTCCACAATAACAGTAGGAGATTTCAACACACCACTCTCAGTGAAGAACAGAATATCTAGAAAAAAGTTTCAAAAAGACATGGAAGATCTAAATGCCACAGTCAACCAACCTGACCTCACAGACACATACAGAACATTCCACCCAAGAACAGGCAAGTATACTTTCTCTTCCAATACACATGGAACATTCCCCAGAATTGACCACATATTAGATCACAAAGCTATCCTTAACAAAATGCAAAGTACTGAAATTATTACAAAGCATCTTTTCAGACCATAAGCTATAAAAATAGAAATCAATAACAGAAAAATAAGGAAACAAACAAACAAACACATAGAAACTGAACAATGCTTGGCTCAAAAAGTGACTGGGTTATAGAAGAAATCAAGGACGGAATACAGAAATTCATAAAATCAAATGAGAATGAAAAACACATCTTACCAGAATCTATTGGATACAGCAAAAGCAGTACTCAGAGGTCAATTTATCTCAATAAATGAACACATCAAGAAAGAGGAAAGGGCCTAAATCAAAGAATTAACTCTACAACTCAACCAAACATAAAGAGAGTAGCAAAATAACCCCTCAGGCACCATAAGAAAGCAAATAATAAAAATGAGAGCAGAAATAAATGAAACAGAGACTTGAAAAACAACTGAAAGAGTTAATAAGACTAAAAGCTGTTTTTTTGGGAGGAAAAAAAAATCAGCAAAATAGATAAACCATTGTCCAAACTGACAAAAGACAAACAGGAGAGGAAGCAAATAACTCCAATAAGAAATGAGATACAAAATTTCAACAGGAAAAAGTCAAATAATCTGATTCAAAAACGGGCAAAGGATATAAACAGGTACTTCACCAAGGAAGATATCCACATTGCCAACAGATACATGAGGAAATGCTCATAATCATTAGTTATCAGACAAATCCAAATCAAATCTATAGTGAAATGCATCTTACCCCAACAAGGTTGGCATTAATCCAAAAAACACAAAATAATAAATTCTGAAGAGGTTGTGGAGGGATTGGAACTCTTCTACACTGCTGGGGGGAATGTAAAATGTTACAACCACTTTGGAAATTGGTTTGGTGCTTTCTTCACAAGCTAGAACTAGAAATACTATATGTGATCGAGCAATCCCACTTCTTTGAATATATCCTAGAGAAATAATGGCTTTCACACAAAAAGATACATACACTGTCTACAACGGCAAAAACATGGAATCAACCTAAGTGTTCATCAGCAGAAGAATACATAAACAAACTATGGTGTATTCATATAATTGACTAGTATGCATTGATAAAGAACCAGAATGATTTTAGGAAATAACTTATAACAGTCATCTGGAAGACATTATGCTGAGTAAAATTAGAGGTAAAAGGACAAATATTGTCTGAAACCATTATTATAAGGACTTAAGAAATGTTTAAGCACAGAAGAAAATAATCTTTGATGGTTACAAGGGTTGGGAGGGAGGGAGAGGGGTTTCCATAGATCAGGTAGTACACAGGAATTGGGTTACATGAAGTGACTGACAGCATTCAGCAGAAGAAGGCTAGCACAGCTGGATGACACCTACAGCTAAAAGTTTTTCTAAATACAACTCAACATTTTGAAGGACAGAGTAGCAGCGACACAGATCTGGGGACCATGGTTTGAGGGTACATCTAGGCTAACTGGATAACCAATTTTTTTTTTTAAGAATATGTTCTGCATACCACTGTGGTGGGCAGTGTCCAGGTTCTTAAAAGCCAGCAAGTGGCCATCTAAGCAGCATCAGTTGGTCCCAATCCACCTGGAGCAGAGAAGGAAGAATGACACCAAAGATACGAAGAAAATGTGAGCCCAGCAGACAGAAGGTACCATATGACCCAGAAACTACATCAACATGAGACCAGAAGAACTAGATGGTGCTTGGCTACCGCCAATGACTGCCCTGACAGGAAACACAATGTAAAGTCTCCAATACAGTGGGAGAAAAATAGGTGCGCAGAACCAGAACTCTATTAAAAGACCAGACTCGATGGTCAGACAGACTGTAGGGTCTCCTGAAGACATGGCCCCAGGACTCTCTGTTAGCCTAGAGCTGAAACGGTTACCGAATCCAACTCTTCAGATGAAGATTGGACTGGACTGTAAGACAGAGAGTGATACTGGTGAAGAATATGCATCTCAGCTTAAATAAATACATGAGACTGCCTGAGAAGCTCCTCTTTAGAGGCAAGATGAGAAGGTGGTGAGGGATAGGAGGTTGGTTGAATGGATGCAGTAAGTACAGGGTGGAAAGGAATGTGCTGTCATTGGGGTAGGGAGAGAACAGTTAGAGTTGCATAGTGGTGTGGGTTTGGGGTTTTATATGGCAAAGTAACTTGGATTGTAAGCTTTTAGGTAAAGCATAGTAATTTTTTTTTAAAGAACGGCTATAATGCACTTTCGAAAACATGTTAACATTATCAAAATGACAAGGAATTCACAATTAGAAAGCAGGCACATAAAAACGCTACAATGAATACATAAAAAAAGGAATAATACTTTTGACCAAAGCAGAAGAAAATATCAAAACAGAACAGCAACTGGAGTCACAAAGCACAGTCTCTCTTAATTCAAGCTCCTTGTAGAATATAATTTATTATAAAAGATGAGAAAGGACATTACATATTGATAAAAGAGATAATCCATTAAGAAAATATTGTTGTTGTTTGCCATTGAGTTAATTCAACTCACAGCAACCTGGTACGACCAAATAAAACTGTCTCATAGGGTTTCCTAAATTGTAATCTCTATAATATCAGATTGTCAGATTTTTTTCTCCAGCAGAGCTGCTGATGGTTTCTTTAGTTCAGGCAAGTACTTAACCAATGTGCCACCAATGCTCCTTTAAGAAACTATAATAATCATAAATACACACGCAATTGGCATTAGTACACCAAAATATATAGAGCAAATATTTACAGAACTGAAAGGAGCGACAGACAACTCTACAGTAATAGCAGAAGACTTCTGTACACCATTGCCTACCAAGGGAACTCCCAGAAAATAGATTGGTAAGGAAATGGAAGACATAAACTTACTATAAACAAATTAGACTTAATAGACATATATAGAACATTTCATTATTGAGACAGACATATTGCAGTCAGGGAAGGCTGATAGAGTAAGTCCTTCTTTGATTTGTGGTCCAATAAATACTAACAGCTTTCCAAATCTCTTCACTTAAAAAAAATTCAACGGTCACGCAGATAAATACACACCTAGGTTTAAAGACACAAAAAGATGAGCCACTGGCTCTTACATCTAAAATTATCCAAAACAAATCTAACACTTGCTACTTTAAGGTCTATAGAAAAGGGAGGATGTTTTTCGGCTCCCTTAGGACTACTCCAATGCTATCAATTTATTTCTTTCACATCTTTTATTCCTAAGTCATACTCAAACACTTAATGATGAAGGTAAAAGACTACTGCATAGCTTTAGGTACAGATTACACCTAAATGTGAAGAAAACAAAAATCCTTACCACTGGGCCCATAAACATCATCATAGTAAATGGTGATGAAATAAAGGTTTTCAGCAGTTTTAAACTATACTTTATCAATGGCCACAGAAGCAGCAGTTGAGAAATCCAATGACTTACTCCATGGGACAAATCCGTGGCTAGACATTGTTTAGAATCTTAAAAAGTAAAGATGTCATTATGCTAAGGGGAGGCTCACCCAAGCCAGGGTGATTTTCAATCACCTCATACGCTTGCGAAAGCTGGACAATGGCATGTAGTCAACTCATAGTACTCGTGAAGAATACTGAATGTTCCATGGGCTTTCCTAAGAGTGAACAAATCTCTCCTGTAGGAAGCACGGTGAGAACATTCCTTACCGGTGAGGATGGTGAGGCTTCGTCTCACGTAATACGGACACATCATCAGAGAGGCCCAACTCTGGAGAAGTCCATCATGCCTGGTAACGCAGAGGTCAGTGAGAAAGAGGGACACCCTTGGGGAAGTGGATGGACATGATGGTTGCAATGAGCGGCTCAAAATAACACCAACTGTGAGGATGGCACAGGACTGGATCATGTTTTCTTCTGTCACACATTAGGGTTTCTATGAGTCACCCAACAACAACCACAAAAACAGCGCTGGATCCTGGACTGACTCTAGAACCAGAGGAGCTTCCACTTTACTACGAGCAGGCGAGGGCTACCGTTAGATGGATAAGGTGGGCAAAGCGACTGGGGATGCTGAGAGTCAGGGATTAACCAACAAGCACTACAGATCCTTCACCAGGGCCACAGTGATAAAACCGCCACTGGGAGAAGGAATTATTCAGGATCAGGATATCCGTGAGAGAAAGAGAGGAAGAAGCTAAGGTATGTATGGAAGTGGTAGACAAGAAAAACAGGTCACTCTGTTAGGAGGACCTTCATCAAGCTTTCTTGAAGGACTTTCATTAACTTAAGGCTGACTGTGACAGCAACAGTGAGAAGCAGGAAAGGCCCAATGGAAGAGGGTATTTTCAAGGGAATCCCAGCAGGATAGGATGCTGACTTGATTAAGGGAACAAAGGAGAGGGAGGAGTCTGGTTTTGAATTTGGGGGATTAGGAGAATGATGGTGTCATCAAAAGAGCCTGTAAATTGAAAAAAAGGTCTGTGAGGAAAGTGAAAATGAAGACTGGGAAAGGCTGAGTTCACTGTGAAAATTGGAGTGTGGACTCTGAAAAGACCTTAGTATTCACTGGGAGTTCTCAGTTGTCTTAAGTGAAAATGCAGACTTACACAGAGAGATCTGCTGACGAAATACCAAGACCACGGTACTTAAGTCGATTAGGTTGCTTTCAGAGGATCCGACGAGAACTAAGAACGGCGATTTGATAAAATCGTATGTTATGGAGATTTCAAGGAAGGCTGTTAGTATAAGAAAGAAAAGGTACCAGTTAGCGACAACAGAGGGGAACAGAAAGAAATACTGTGGAATAAGCACAAGGATGAGAGGCTGAGGTATTAACCATTTCCTTCTTTCTGGATTTTGGGTGTAGCTCACACTGCTGTGTGCATTCATTGATACGTCTGCCTCTCTTCCAGGCTGTTTGGAAGCCTATTCTGATGAGCAACCCACACCCCTCTGTGTACTTTCCTGTATATCTGACACACCTTTCTGATGAAAATCCATCCACCTGAGAAGCCAAGGGCCAAGGGCACAAGTGGAAAGCAGGCCACCCACATGGTAACTCTGCACACTTTCCATGTGGTCAGTTACCCGGAGACAAGAACGTCCACAGTTGCGGAGCTATCATTTCAGATCTGGAAGTCTTGCTCAGAACCTTCCTCTCCCTTAACCTAATCTCTTTCCACTTTATCCCTTTACCAGCCTTTCCACCCTGCCCTTTGCTATTCTGGTCAAAGGAAAAGGAGATCACCTCTCTCCTCAGCTTTCCACTTAGGGATTTAAGAGGCAGTACACAAGAACATGCCAATTCAGATTTAGGTTGTGTTCCACCCAAAAGTTAAACGAGTATTTTAGTATTAGCTGGCTCATAGAATTGTTTGCAGCCTAATAAAGTAATGCAAGCATATTTCTTGGCCCAGTGCATGGTCCCCAGTAAGTTCTCAGTGTAAGCCATCACTTCTGCAGACACCAATGTCACTGCACACATTGCAGGCCTAGCGCCTAGTACATTTCCTGGCCCATAGCATTTGGTCAAAAATGGATGAATGGTTTAAATCCAATTATATAAAAAACTGTGTGGCCTCTTTAATAAAGGTCTTCATGTCTCACACAAGCCTCTCAATTGCATGTCTAAGTGACTGTGAAATACACACACACAGTAAACGAACAGCTTTCTAAATAGAGACACCTCGCTCATGAAAAAAATGTATACTTTTATTTGTAGTCTAAAGCAAGTTTTATCAGGAAACTAGAATGGGGTAGAATATTAGAAATTTCAAAATCTAACCTTTCTCTCTACATGCACACACATACACACAAGCAAGCACACACACAAATTAAGAAGGTGGGTCAAATTAAAAGCATTTATTGCATATTTTTTAAGATAAGGCATAGGGCCATGTGTTTGGAGGGTGATGCCGGTGTAATTAAGGTCTCAAAGTCTTCAAGAACCTTCAGTACAGCTGATGAAAAGAAAAATGGAACAAGTACAAAACAGTACATTAGGACAACTACAAAGCAGTATATAAAAAGTAAATTCTACAAAATTTTACATTTAAGCCAGGCTTTTAACAGTTCAAGTCCACTCAGAGGCCCCTGAGAAGAAAGGCTTGGTGATCCACTTCTGAAAGTGTACACGTGGTACTGCAAACCCTACAGATCACAAGTTTTACTCTGCAGCATGAGGTTGTCGTGATTTGGAATTAACTTCATGGTAATTGGTTGGGTTTATTGGGTTTTAGAGGAGATAGTGGTCCTGAATGAGGATGTAAAGGAATAAACTCCCTGTTTGGGGGTGTTGTGACTATAGGAAGAGTCCAGAAGTACAAGGCTACCTGCGCCATGTGAAGGTGGAAAAGTACAGAAAGAGTTTTGTTGAGAATCAAAGAGATGAAAGTGCTGGGATACAGGAGAAAAGGAACTGAGGGGAAACTTGAATAAAGAAACTGGACTCAACACAGTTGACGGCAGAAAGCCACTTGGATTCTTGAACATAATGAAACAGTTTCATGAGGAGTTAAGCCATTGTTACCAGCATTAGATGAGATTTAAGCTGCTGAGGCTGCCCCCCTCTATTACACGTCCAGCCAACCGCTACATTTCTATAGTTTGTTATTCTGTTCTTTCTTACTTCTCAGGAAATGTGCTTCTAGCTTTGGCTTCTACTTTTGTAACTGTAGCAATGAATCTGTGTTCTGGACTACAGTAGTGATTCTGTATATTATGTTTGTTCTATTTTTTTAATTGCTTCTTTCCATCAGTGCAAAAAAGAAAAAATAACGTGGATTCAGTCAGGCGAGTGTGGCAAATGAAAGCATAGACTCTGGAGTTACAACGCTTACATCCCAGGCATGGGAAATTGGAGTAACAGTTTCCAGAAATATGTCAATGTGCTTTTCTATTTGCATGTCCACGCAAACGACCTTCTCCATTGTCAGACTGGGATGTGTGCAAGGCTGCAGATCTGGACTGCTGCTGAAGATACACTAAGAGAAATAAATGGAACTCTACAGCTTCATAGGGGTTTCAAGTCAGCAGCAAGAGAACAGGCCTGAAAACTGGGATCCGCCACAGAATAAAGGGGTGTCATGTGTCATGAAAACTTCAGCTTTCACTTTCACAGACAGACTTAATCATAGACGTTTTTATGGTGTTGGTTACAGCGGTGGGATTACTGTCTCAGGGAAGGGAAACGCCGCGAGAACAGCCAGAGGCAGAGGGTCTCTACCCTACTTCCTATTTGGGAGTTGGCATGACGGTTGCTTCTCTGACCTACCTCTACTCCAAATAGGGTCATCAAAGACAGGCAGTGCAGCTGGGGAAGGAGGGCTGAGCAATGCTTTTCAGCATCTCTCTGGGTTTACAGGGTAGGAAAAGAGGAAATTCAGAGGACCTCACATACTTTTTAAAAGCAATAAGAAAGTGGCTGAGGGTGCTGCTCCAGGGGCTTTCCAGGAATGGGTACTGATTTGGAAGCAAAGTGGCCTTGGAGTCAAGACTTCAGGAGGCACTTCCTGGGATGGGGACCAAACTGGAACAGAAAGTAGTCTGAGCTGCCATGGGGGAAGGGCAGGGATTCCTCAAGGGAAAGTGTCTGAGACTGGAGCACTGTGAGAGCTGAGGAACAGACAGCAAGAATTATCACAGCCCCAGCTTCAACCACACCATGACACCCGGGAGTCTGACCAAACGATCATCCGTGTGAGGAGCCCATGCAAGCCCAGGCTGGCCAGGAAGCAGCAAAAACTAGCCAGGAGGTAAAGGACAGAGAGTGGCTTCCAGGATCTGTCTCCTGCTTACCTCTGGGACCCAATAAACTGTGCCCTCCAGAGGAGAAGAAACCAAAATCCTTTGCCATTGAGTTGATTCCAACTCATAACAACGCTACATGACGGAGTAAAACTACCCCACAGGGTTTCCAAGGAGCAGTTGGTAGATCCAAACTGCCAATTTTTTGGTCAGCAGCTGTAGCTCTTAACTACTTCACCACCAGGGCTCCAGGACAGGAGTACTAAAACAACCCCACTGCTGTTTATCCGATTTCCGACTTACGGTGACCTATAGGGCTGAACAGATTTACCCCATAGAGTTTCCAAGAAGCGTCTGGTGGATTGGAACTGCTGACTGTTTGGTTAGCAGCCACAGCACATAACCACCATGCTGCCAGATTTTCCAGGGGAGGAGAGGGGGTGATATTCTGAAAAGAGCATCTAAAAGGGTGTATCTATGCCAGAACTAACTAAGTAGGTGAATTCTGAATAGATTCAACATTTAAACTGAAATGAAAGGTTGTAGATGAATAAAACCACCTGTGGTACACAAGTGCCCAGGCTCTCAGGCTTAAATAAACATGTATGGTGATTGCCAGAAAGCATAGTAGTCCTTATATATATATATATATACACACACATATACATATACATATATATATAGGATCTCTGGGGAATCAAGTGGTTTAATTTTGATAATTTTTTCCACGTAATTTACATTTATTTAAAATTAAAAAAAAGCAAAAAACCTTCATACATTAGTCACTTGTCTTCCTGAAAACCAACGTCCTACACAGAGGAAAATTACCTTCTGTGAAGGACTAGCTGTCATTATGGGCATGAGCATCTCCATGGTGGCACTCTGGGACAATGTGTCTCAAGTGTAGTCCATGGATATCAGCAATGAAATCACCTGGGAGCTCGTTAAAAATCAGACCCCTGGGCCCTATCCTAGGTCCCCTGAATCAGAGTCCCTAGGTGGGCCCTAGTATTCCGTAAGTCCAACTCACTTCTCAGAGTGTTCTTTCACTAACTCAGGCCAGAGGCCCTAACTGAGAGTTAGCAGAGTCTATAGAAAGACCTGCTTTCCCAGAAATATCTGCAGGCGGCCTGTTATCCTTTTGTGCTCATTTGCCCTAGGACCTTTGCACTTTATTCTTAGAAGTAAAAACCTCTCAAAAGTGTACTGGCTTTAAACCTGTGGGATAATGTTGCATAGGATCCTTGGCTGGGATATTGGAGTTTATAATGCCTTTTTTCCATCTACGAGCCTTCTACCTTCTATCCATAAGTGCTCTATCATCTTTCCAGGTGTAGGGTACTAAGGTTGAAGGGCACTGCTGTAGGATTCAGGCAACTGACCCCAAGATCCCACGTTCTAGACCCTCATTCCATGTCAAAGCACATGCACAGAACAAGGCGAAAGAGAAAGGTGCAAAATGCTGGACACAGAGGAGTGTCTAGGTGTCTACAGGACGGAGATTGATGGACTAGCTTAGCGAGAAAGAAAAAAAAAAGTCTCCATGTTTCTTAAGGGTGTTTGTAAATGGGCTTTTGTGGTCAGCAAAAATTGAGTCCAGTGGATGTGGAGTGTGTTGGAAGATGTGGCCAGTTCTCTACCCCAGAAATAATTTCTCTAACAGGAACTGAGTACCACATATGAGTCCATTTACTGAATTAGGTGGAACCAGTGGCAAAAATGGTGACAAAACCAATGACTTTGGAGTCAACAGCCTTGGATTTGAATCCTAGCTCCGGTGTGCCACTGTGGACTATTGAGTCAGGCTCAGGGCGCCTCAGTAAACTCAGCTGTGAAATGCTAGGAGGAGTTCATACTCTCCTTCCACTGCTGCAAGGTTTTAAGAAGCAATGAATATTTAACAGCTTTGTAAACTGAAGAGCATTTTACAAATATTTAATCAGAAAGAGTCTGCATTATGTACATATTTAAATATTGCTACATCTATCTATAAGGCAGAATGCTATTAAAAACCTTAGGCTGGGAAAAAATTCAAGTATGTTAATTACCTTGCATAAATAAACTATCATATTGTTCACTGTAGAGTTTAAATATCTGCTGTGCTTTTGTACTATGAAAAAGAGATATCTTTAAACAAAAAAAAATGAGCAGCAGTTTGATTTTTACATAATTCACGTTTAACATTCTCTTCAAATACATTGCTCTCATTTTCTAGACAGAATTGTAAGTAAAAAAAGTTGACCAAATCATCATTTCATTTTCAAAGCAGTCTTTCCTTACCTGTTTCTTAAGGTCAACTTTATTAGAAGGATTTATTAACTGAAATTGGAGACAGGTGGATGAGAAGGGAGACACGTCAGGGACAAGTCGGTCCATTAGGAATCCAAGGGATTTTGCCCCAAATATAAAATATATTAATGATAGAAGAGAGTCTAATTTTTGAAACCCAGATGTTGTCTGGCTTCATATGACCATGCTTAGTTACCACTTTTTATTTTAAAATGGAAGAAATGTTAAAAAAAAAAAGTTGATGTTAATTTATTCAACAGAGAAGTAAAATGAGAAGCAGACAGAGCCTTGGATAATAAGTACCAATAAAAGCTTTAGCTGACACTGCTTCACTTTTCAAATCCCTGGTTTCTGCTCAGGGCCCAAGGGAGGAGGGTGAGCAAGCCCAGCAGGCACAACCTGGATGGCGAAGACAGGGCAACCTTTACAATGATGCCTGCTTTCAACTTTTTACTCTAAAACACTCGACTTGTCATGACCATGAAAAAATACAAGGGAAACCCTGGTCCTTTCTGGATTCTGTGGAAACTACGTCCCTCTGCCTCCCAGCTGTATCTTACTGTAACATGTACTCCTGGTTAGGCAGTAGCAGCTCAACCCAAACTGTGTGCATAAAAACACACATGGTTTAAACTTTTGGTGTATTTTAATTCCCTTTTAAATCTGAGCATTAGGATATCCTATGCAAGTATTAAAAAGTATACTAGTAATAAACAAATACCACAAACCCGAAGTGTCAGTGTTTGATTTAGAGCAATTGGTATTACTTCTCAGGAAATCTTAGTAACAAGATTAGGACTTGTCAGCACATAACTACTCTTGGTACAGCTTCTAAAACCTGGAAGAGTACCAAGAAAAGGAAGGATGAAATTGTTAGATTTAGAAAAAAGTACTGAGAGACATGCCGTGGGAAACATTTTGTCTCAGCATATTAAACAGCATGAATGAGAATCAGGAAGTAGATAACGAAGAGAGTAAATCCCTAATAATGGCCAGTAGAAATCTCCAGGTTAGGGGATCAAACGTCAGCCTAGAGGTGGGCTGAGCTCAATGGAAAGGGTCTAGAGCTGGGCGAGACCCACGGACGCTGAAACCAAACTAAACCAATTTCTTTGCTGTTGAGTGAAATGCGACTTTACAGTGGCCCTACCTGACAGAGAAGAATGGCCCCACTGGGTTTTTTCAAGAAGCGGCTGGCAGATTCAAACTGCCAACCTTTAGGTTAGCAGCTGAATTTTTAAATCAAGCATTAACCACTGTACCACCAGGGCTCCAATCCCTCTAAAATAATTGTTTTCCCTCTTTGATTCTTTTGGGAATAGAATTTGTCTACATTGTCATTGGTACAAAACACAGAACAAGTTTTTTCTGGGATGCAATTGAGTAAGCATGGGAAATGTTATCTTTCCACTCTCTCACCTTTTTTGTCCTTTAGGATGAGTGTAACTCCACTCGGTCCAGTTCTCCTAGAACAGTGAAGGCTTTTTAAAAGAAAACATGCTCGTCTTCTTTCCTAATTTTGGTGGGTTTCCCTCAGGCGTTGTTTTTGATCCTTTCATCCCTCAGTAATTTAATCTCATCACATGGCTCTCCCCGTGATGACTTTCAGCCATGACTTCATCCTCCAGCCCCCTCCATGAGCTCCTCATATGACATCACTTTTGGAACTCAGCTTCCCATCTTTGCCCTTAAAGCATTCCTTCTCTCTTCTCTTTGTTATTATTATTAAAGATTCTTAATTTTTGACAATCTACAAGTTTTCTGTCCTTTTCCCCTTTCCACTCAGTCTTATCTTTTTTAAAAAAAGAATTTCATTTTTTTATGATTGAGTGAAAATGTACATTCCCATATAAATTTGCATGCCCACCTATGTGCAGCTCCCATTGCTCTCTCCCTGTCCAGTGACAGCACCCTCTTCCTCTCTGTTCTATACATGTCATATCCTCCTAACAATCTCCTATGCCCTCCTACCTACCCTCTCCCCCGCCTCCAGTAAGAGGTCAGCAGGATGACATTCTGTAGATGAACAGAACCATAAAGTGAACACACAATATGGTCACTGTGTGTCAACAAGTCCAATCCATTCCTGTCTGAAGAGTTGACCTCCATTATGATTTATGGACAGGGGCAGCATCAGGGTCAGGGGCCATGCTCCCAGGGGAACTCTGAGGCACCTGGACATCAGTTGTTGTCTTTTAGTGGAGATCTCAGAGTGCACCCCTTTTTATTCTTGTGTTGCCAGTGAGACAACTTTGTAAGCCCCATCACGGCAATTGCTGGTGGTGGCCGGGCACCATCCGGTTCTTCCAGTCACAAGTTGATGTAGTCACCCACTCACGTGGGTGTCTATGTCTTCTGGGTTCTCTTTCCCCCATGTCGTTTTGGTCCTTGGTGATCATCCATTCCTGCTGAGTTGGGACCACTTGGTGTACCTCAGATGGCAGTTTAGCAGCTTTTAAGATCCCAGATGCCACTCACCAATGTGGGGTACAGAAGGTTCTCTTAGCAAAATGCTAGTTGTGCCAACTGGCCTCAACTTCCCCTGAGAGCCTGGTCCCCAGCCCTTCACCCCAGCTACTCTGTCCTTGCAATACTGGGTACGATGGAAAGAGTAATCATGTTATGTTGAAGTCCAGTTAAAATTGATCTTCTTTCTAATGTGTGCTGTCACAGATTTCACCCATCCAAATTTCTATGAGCTATCTAATCTAAATCCCACCCTCACTGTCCCTTCCTCCCCACCCTTGCAGCTGTCAAAGAGTCTTTTCTTCTATGCCTGAGTCTGTTTTTAAGTTCTTATTACAGAGGTCTCATACAGAATTTGTCCTTTTGTCACTGACCATTTTCATTAAACATCAGTCTTACCTATTCTTAACTGAATCTCATTAACTTTCATTACTTTTAATACATGTATATGGTAGAAAATTTAAAAGATACAAAAGGCACGGTTGAAACCTAAACCTCATTCTCATCTCTGCTCACTGTACATCATATCATTCCCCCCAAAATGTCCCCTGTCCTGGAGTTAATTGCTATAGCCATGATCTTCTGTAATTTTTACCCCCCAAATATGTTTAAGGTGAGTCCAAATGGACTCGAAGGTCATAGGTTTGGTTTTCACTTCTAAGATGGAAATCTGAAAGGGAAAAAGATCCTAAATATAATGTATCTTTACTATGTTCTCTTCAGCTTTCTTGTTTGAGAAATTATTTGAGAAACTGCTTCATTGGTTTCATAATCTATAAACTTCTCACCTATAGACTGTTAGCTTCTCCCATGTGGGTAACTTTCCCAAGTCTCTTTGTCTGAACCTCTCTCAGCACACTAATAGCCATGAACTCTTTTTGCTTGTGAGAGCTGCAGACTCTACCTCTAGAGGCCCAGGAAAGAAACTGTTAACAAGAATAGGTAAGGAAAAAAAAATCCATCTCTCAATTTCATTATATAATTAATCTATCTTGCAAAGTATTCCTTATTTCAATGTCTGCAGTCTCCAGAAGAACCACAGTAAAGAAGGAGCATCTAAATGACAATGGTTGTCTCAGAATCACAGCTGGGGAGTGAATTTAAATGGATGGATGGACAGATAGATGGGTGGTTGGATAGAAAGAGCCAATCAACTGTGAAGTGTTACCAAGCCCTAAAATCATATTTCATTTGATGGTAACAACAGAATCCTGATTAATGCATGTGAGAATTTCATTTCAATGAGCTCGTAGGGCCTGTTTCATTTTGGGCTCCTCAAGCTCATGCAAAATTGGACAGCTTAATATTTTAGGGTTCAGATATATGAGTTTCATTTATTGTGTTTAATGATTAAGTGGAATAACCATTAAGAAACATTTTTCCACCCTTGAGCTAAATGTATTATATCTGACACTATCTTGAAAATTTTATGCTAGAAGAAAAGCACACACATTTGGAAGGAACTTTCTACTGGTGATTTTATTTTTACCAAGAACTCATTAAGATGACAAAGTGAAGGTGATCTTTGAGAGATGAGAGGCCAAGAATAGTACACTCTTTTAGTAAACAAAGTCACCACTGACAAGGGCATAAACGGACTAACACATAGGCCTCCACTTTCTAATGCCCCTGTTAAAGTTCTCACCTATAATTTTTAGCACTTATATGTGGAGCACTTTTCCGAGTTTCTTTGTCTGGACCTCTCTCAGAACACTAATATCAGGATTTTACCAGTTTTCTGGAGACGAGGAAATCATCTCAACACTTTAAAAAATAAAGCAAAACAAAACAGACTCATGAATGAAAAACACCAGTTATCTATTAACTCATTCTTTTGATAGCTCAAACACTAAAGTGTGTACAGACTTACAACTTGGCATGCAAGGGGATTCTAAGTTTCACTGAGACACGGAAAACCTGTGCATCACCTGACTGTGTATGGTTCTATCACAGAGTCAACAATGCCTGGATAAGTCTTGTTAGAAGGGTGTGGTTGAGGGTTAACAAAAATAATTCAATTATCTAAAAAAGTACATTCAAAACTTTTCAATATTCCCTAATAATAAGCACTGGCTTTTCCTAAAGCATGTAATTCATAGCTTTCTAAAGTCAGTAGTTTGAACCAACCAGCCACTCCATGACAGAAAGATGTGCCAATCTGCTCCCCCAAAGATTACAGACTTGGAAATGTTATAGAGCAGTTCTATGCTGTCCTATAGGGTCTTTAGGAGTCAGACTTGACTTGATGGCAGTGGGTTTGGTCTGGTTTACAGTCATTTTAGAAATTCAGCTTAATGTAAAAGTAGTAAGCTAGATAAGCATCAAACCATTGTTCTTTCTGTCACTAGAAAGTGTAGCTGCAAAGGACATTGGATTTTTTTAAAAAATTCTTTGGACTCTAATAAAAACAAAAATTCTTTGGACTCTAATAATAAAAACAAAGCTACTGATATCTGGGAAATAGTACACATCCTGCCTCTAAATGAAATGAAATAAAATACACATTTTATTTGTGTATCTAAGTAAATTGCCTTAAAAAACAAAAGCTAGTGGGACAGATGTCTAAATCACTAACACAAAATCAACAGTACTGGACTAAGCCACCAGCATGTAATTATCTTCCTTTATATTGCAATCTAGAAGATGATACAAGTTTCAACTAATTTAGCATAAGAGAATAAGCGGACTCTGGGAAAGATGACATTTGAGCTGTTAATGAAAGGGAAACTGGCAATCTAGACAGACATGTAGACATGACAGGCTTGGAACCCATAACAACGAAGCCCAAAGACAGTCACTGGTTCAATATCTGGCAATTAAGTTCACAAACTCAATTGTTCTACCTCACTTCTGAGTATCACTATAGTCACCTTGGAAGTACTCCCCATAGGAAGCGGGAAGCTAAGCATCAAGGCCAGTGCCAAGTCCACCCTTCAAAACTATTTTGAAACTCGATGCTCAAAGTAATTCTGGAACTCCATGGCCAACTGCATACAGCGGCACAGTGCAGTTCATGAACTTAATTGTATAGTTGCCTGTGAGGGAGTTTTTAGCCAGTAAACAAGTAACTGTTTGGAATACCCTACCTACTTACCTGATCTAGCCCCCAGTGACTTTCTTCTTTACTTGAAGATAAATGAAATACTGAAAGGAAGACATTTTCACAACATTCAGGACATCAAATGTAAAATGAGGACAGCTCTGATGGTCATTCCAGAAAAAGAGCTTCAAAATTGTTTTGAAGGGTGGACTAAGCACTGGTGCCCAGCATAGCTTCCCAAGGGGAATACTTTGAAGGCGACAGTGGTGTCATTCAGCAATGAGGTATGGGTATGTGGCATTTTTTCTGGCATGAATTTGTGAACTTAACTGTCTAACCTCATACATTGCACTCCTCAAACACAGTAATTTTCCATTTAACCATAACTGAAGATGACACCTTCTTTAAAAACCAAATCAAACACATTGCCATCAAGTAAATTCCAACTCATAGCAACACTATAGGCCAGAGTAGAACTACTCCACAGATTCCAAGGAGTGCCTGGTGGATCTGAACTGATGACCTTTTGGTTAGCAGCTGCAGCACTTAACAACTATGTCACCGGGGTTTCCACACCTTCCTAGAAAACCAAACCAAACTTGCTGCTGTTGATTTGGGTCCAACTCATAGCAACACTAGAAGTCAGAGCAGAACTGCCCCATAGAGTTTCCACGGAGCACCCAGTGGGTTTGAACTGCTGACCTTTTGGTTAGCAGATGTAGCACTTAACCCATGACACCACCAGGGTCTTCTTCTGAAGAACTGCTAAAAGGAGACAGAGGCAGACAGAATCGCCTGTGGATGGGGTTGGGTATCACACATATCGGCCATTTCTCTGACCCTGGAGCCACAGAGCACATGATGAACACGGATGTAGAGAATCCATTCAAGAGATTCTAGTTGTTGGGGCACTGAGGCACTGGTGTTATGAGATTGGTCACTTAGTGGCAGCAGTGTGACATGCAACGTGACGGCCTTAAGTGTCCAGCAGCCATGCAGTGAAATGTGTATATTACCATTCATGAAATTCTAAAACCTAAGCTTTCATATACTTTATAATACATATAATGCTTAGGAAGAAAAGCCAAAAGGAAAACTACTTTAAGCCAGGTCAACCTGCACAGGTCAACCTGTCCAGAGTTCTCTCTAATACTTGAGAGTTAAGCAAACATTTTCCTCAAACTATTAAAGAAATGCTATCTGCAGAGATTTGACAGCACTCAAGAAAGAAACAGTTCTTTCTACTTTATTCCATAAAAAATAATTCTAAGTAATATAGTAGCTTTGATGGTACTACAAAACATGTTAATTTTTAAAAATTATACCCATATTGTAGTTATTAGTTGATTATGACTCACAGTAATCCCACATCACAGTGCAGAACTGTCCCACAGGGTTTCCTAGGCTGTAATCTTTATGGGTCACCATGTGTCTGTCAGTTTGTTGTACTGTGGCAGCTTCTGTGTTGCTGTGATACTAGAAGTTTTGCTATTAGTATTTCAAATACCAGCAGGATCACTCTTGGTAGACAGGTTTCATAGGAGCTTCCACACTAAGACAGACTAGAAACAAGGACCTGATAGCCTAGTGAAAAAATTAGCTAGTGAAAACCTTACGAATAGCAGTGGAGCACTGTCTGATACAGTGCAGAAGATGAGCCTCTCAGGTTGGAAGACACACAAAATACAACTGGGGAAGGGTGCCTCTCACAAGAAGAGTTGATCTCAATGATGTGGATGCAGTCAAGCGTTTAGGACCTCCATATGGTGAGGTAACGTGACTCAAAATGAGAAAAAACCGCTGCAAACATTTATTAATGTTTGGAGCATGGAATTACAAAGCATTAGACTCAATGGCACTTGGCTTGGCCTTGGCAATCTAAGAACGGAAACCATGGTGGCATAGTGGTTAAGTGCTATGACTGCTAACCAAAAGGCTGGCAGTTAAATCTGCTAGGCACTCCATGGAAACTCCATGGGGCAGTTCTATCTGACCTACAGGGTCACTATGAGTTGGAATTCGCTTGGAGGCTGTGGCTCTGGCTTAATCTAGGAAAAGTGGAAGTTGTCAAAGATGAAATGGAAAAATACACATCATTTGCTGAAATGGACTGGTACTGTCCATTCTAAATCAGACAATCATACGGTCTACTATGCTGCAAATGACACACTGAAGAGGACTGGTATTGTGTTCACTGTCGAAAAGATCCATCTTGAAATGGAAAGCTGTCAGTGATAGGATAATATTTATACTCCTACAAGGAGAATCAGCTAATTATGACTATTACTCAAGTTTACCATCCAATCACAAGGCTAAAGATGAAAAAAATGAGGATTTTTACAAATGTGTGTAGTATGAAATTGATCTAACATGCAATCAAGATGCATTGACAATCACTGGTGATTGGAATGCAAAAGTTGAAAATGAAGGATTGGTAGTTGGAAAATATAGTCTTGGTGATATAAACAATGTGGGAGATTGCATGATAGAATTTTGCAGGGCCAATGACTTCTTCACAGCAGATACCTTTTTTACAACAACATAAATGGCCACCTTGCCAGCGGGAATACACAGGAGTCAAAGTGACTACATTTGTGGAAACAGACAATGGTAAAGCTCACTACTGTCAGTCAGAGCAAGGTCATGGCCAACTGGGTACAGATCATCTACTGCTCATACTCAAGCTGAAGCTGAAGCTGAAGAAAATTAGAACAAATCCATGAGGGCCAAAGTACGACCTTGAACATAAAACATCTGAATTTAGGGACCGTCTTAAGAATCGGTTTGACACACTGGAGACTCTGAAGACTACACGAGCTGTGCAATGATGTCAAGGACAGCACAGAAGAAGAAAGCAAAAGGTCATTACAAAGACAGGAAAGAAAGAAAAGACCAAAATGGACATCAGAAGAGATGCTGAAAGTTGTCCTCGAACGCAGAGTAGCTAAAGTGAAAGGAAGAAATGATGAAGTAAAAGAGCTGAAAAGAAGATTTCAAAGGGAAGTACAAGATGACAAAGTACAGTATTATAATGACATGTAGAAAGACATCGTGTTCACTGCAGACAGATGGAAACAAACGTAGGTGCCCGTCAATAGATGGATAAACAAAATGGATAAACTGTGGTATGCATACACAACAGAGTACTACCCAGTGATGAAGAACAACAATTAATCTGTGGAGCATCTTACAGAAGAATCTGCAAGGCATTATGCTGAGTGAAATAAGTCAATCAGAAAATGACAAATATTGTATGAGGTCACTGCTATAAAAATTCATGAAAAGGTGTACACAGAAAAGAAACAATTTTTGATGGGTAATAGGGAGGGCGGGGACAGAAAAAACACTAGACAGCCAATAGATAAAGTGGTAATTTTGGTGAAGGGTCAGACAGTATGCAATACTGTGGAAGCCAGCACAACTTGTCCAAGGCAAGGTCATATAAGCTCTATAGATGCATCTAAAATTCTCTGAGGGAATGAATTACTGGACTGAGAGTTATAGATATGATGATCCCGGGGAACATTTAGCTCAACTGTTGTAACACAGTTTATAAAGAAAATGTTCTATATTCTAGTTTGGTAAGCAGTATCTAGGGTCTTAAAGGCTTGTGAGCAGTCATCTAGGTACTCCATTGGTCTTAGCCCATGTGCAGCAAGAGCAAAATGAAGAAAACTGAAGACACAAGGGAAGGATCAGTCCAAAGGACTAACGTACCACAACTACCACCACCTCAGCAGACTGAGTCCAGCACAACTAAATGGTACCTGGCTACCACCACTGACTGCTCTGACAGACATCACAATAAAAGGTACTAAACAGAGTTGGAGAAAACCACAGAAAAAGATTCTAACTCTCAAAAAAAAAGAACAAATTTACCAGCCTGGCAGAGACTGGAGAAACCCTGAGAATACGGTCCCCAGACAACTCCACAGCTCAGTAATGAAGTCACTCCTGAGGTTCACCCTTCAGTCACAGATTAGACAGGCACATAAAACAAAATGAGACTAAAGGGCCACACCAGCCCAGGCACAAGGACTAGAAGGCAGGAGGAGACAGGAAAGCCAACTGGGAACCCAAGGTGAAGAAGGGGAGAACTCTGACACTGGTAACCAAGGTCACAAAATGTGTACTGTTTAAGGAAAAGCTAGTTTGTTCTGTAAATCTTTATCTATAGTACAATAAAAAATTATTAAACAAGTAAGTTAGATTGAGGCAGGGGAAAAAAGCACGCAGTGTATGCCTGTGTGCTGTACAGTGTCAGGTGAAGGCAGAGGATGAAAGGTTGCTACAGAGGGAAGGATGTATGTTAAACTAGACTGTGAAAGATGTGGTGGGCCACAGGAAGTCCGGACTGGTCCATAGGCCAAGCGGGGCCACAGACAGTCATCACCCAAGAGAATGACATGATCCGCCTTAGGTTACGGAATGAGGACTAGCAGTAGCAGGGTAGATGGGGTCAGCTGGGAGAGAAGTGCAATCCAAACTGAGGAAGACTCCAGTTTGGTGAGTAGCTGACGATTAGAGGAGGGATGGACTCCAGAGACACTTTAGAAGTAGAATTATGAGAAATTACAGATCTCCTGAATGTGGGAAGGGAATAATGACAGTAGTCAAGGATAAACCTCTAGATCAGGAAGAAGAGAAGGGCATGATAGAAATTGCTTACATTTCCTTATTCTTTGGGGGGACTATATGTGACTTGCTTACTTTGCATAAAATATTCTAAAATCTCTCAGGATATAAATATGCCATGATGGTTACATATGCTTAAACTTAATACTTGCACAAAATATCCTAAAATCTCTCAGGATATAAATATGCCATGACTGTTATATATGCTTAAACTTAAAAACTTTTCATCAAAAAGTCTAACTAGACCAGAAGAACTAGATGGTGCCCAACCCCCACCAAAGATAGCCCTGATAGGGCACACAATGTAGAGTTTGAGAAAAAGAGGTGTGCAGATCAAGAACTCTATTAAAAGACCAGAACTGATGGTCTGACTGATAGGGGGCCTGAGAACATGGACCCTAGACTTGTTCCTAGCCCAGATCTGAAACTAGTACTGAAGCCAACACTCCAAACAAAGAAGGAACTGGACTATGGGACACAGAGTGATGTAGGTGGTGTGGAGAAGAGGACAGGAGAAGGGGGGAGGGAAGAGGAGGGGAGGGGAACGACAACTGTTTGTTAAGAGGATATTGAAAGGAAAGAGTGAAAAAGGAGAATGTGTTGTCACAGGGTGAGGAGAGTAGATGGAATTGCAGAGAGGTGGGTACTCAGGCTTTTATATGGAAAATTGTCTTGGATTGTGAACTTACACTTAATTACAATGAAAAAAATTTTTTTTTAAAGTCTAACTAGATAAGGGATATAACCCAAAAGATGTGATGGCGTATCACACAGGAAAGGTCCAGATTAGGAGACTATTATATAATATGATGGCTATGCAGTCACAAATACAAAATGATGCTACACAGTTTTGTTTTTTTTTACCCAATGACTTCATCCAGTGAAAACAAATTCCAGGGGTGGGGGTGGGAGAGAATTCTAGAAAGGGTGGATGATCCAACCACATTATAACTAAGGGCAATTTCAAAGTGAAATCGACAAGGCACCCCAGCAGCTCCTAGTAAAGACAGGGAGAGGCCGGGAGGGAGTTCTAGATTAGAGGGTAGGAAGGGGCTGGACTTCTCGACTCACTGGGGGCTTCGGTACTTTGGGTTGGAGGAAGCAGCTATAGGGTGTGATGAATGTTAGGGGAAGAAGCCATTAGTGGTCTGTATGCCTAGAGAATCTTTCCAGTTCTGTGTGATGACCCAGAATAACTAACACCTTCTCTCTGGCCTATTCTGTGGGACTAATCCAAGGCTGAGGCCACCCACCCAGGCATTATCTCCAGGAATTCATTTAGCACATATATTTTGTTGTACTTTCATTTTTTTCCCCTAAGAGATTAAGGAATGGTAGTTATAAAAATAGTTACCATTAACTTAGAGCTTGCTGTGTGCTAAGCCCTGTTTCAGCCACCTCCCATACATTGCGCCATTTAATTCTCCTGTGACCCTGTGAATGCTTCTTCCTCTCCATTCTGCAGAGGAGGCTAAGCATGCTTAGTGGGCTTGATAGCTTGCTTGGCTTTATGCCCTAGGTAAATGGATTTTCTGGTTTGTGATTTAGGAAGCATTCTACTCTGATGGCCATGGGTGCTGTGTTCCCTAAGAGGAAGTTTAGAGATTTGGCTCCAGAAGTGAATTGTCTGGGATTCTGGAACTGAACTATAGTCAAGTTTTTAACACCCTGAGCCTGTAAAATGGGGATGGACTCTGTTTTGCCTGTAAAGATGTGAACTGTGGCAACGTAAGGCAGCAGGAGAGGCTGGGTGTGTGGTGGTTAGGAGCAGGGATGACAAGCCCATCTGCTAGTTTCGATGACAAGCCCATCTGCTGGCTTTGATGCCAGCTATGGGCCTAGGGCAAGTTCCTTACCTTCCAAGCCTGTTTGCTTATTTGCAAAGTGGGGAAAGTAACTCTACCCAATTGACAGGGTTATTAGAAGGACTAAATAAGCTGGTACTAGGAAAGATCTTAGAACAATGCAAGGCACAGAGAATGTTCTATAAAAGACTTGTTAAAGTAAAAGCAAGTAATTATTGGTATCATGCTATAATAAAGGCTTTGAAGTATTCAGATAGCTAAGTAGTATAAATGAACACCACTTCCCAATCTCTATTTTAACACAAATCTAACTCTCCATGCAGGTCTGTCCCATGGAAGATGACCTCTGTCTTCCCGCCAAGCCTTCCATGGCACTGCCTGGCCACCCCACCTCCTGAATTATGACACATAACAGGTAACTCCATGAAGAGTAAGCAAAATCAAACAGTAAGATTTGGAATCTCCTCCCTGCCTCCAATGTCTACTGCAATGTTTCTTAATCAAGAAAGTTCTAAAAGATGCACATGTCTGAACCTCTTGTTTACTCTGGAAAAAGCTTCTTAATGGTTTGAGTGAATCTGTCAAACATTTTCTAACTACTGACCTATAGTAAAAAAATAAATAAAAAAAAAAATTGTCAAACTGAGTTTGACCCACAGCGGCCCTATAAACAGTAAAGTAAGTGTCCAACAAAAGTGTACATAATGAATATGACCCTAAATTATTTACTTGTCTTTTTTTGGCAGGCAGGTGACACAAGAAGTAGCAGAGTTGTTTTTATTTTCCATTTGGTGCTAGTTTACTCCACAGCCCCCCAAACCCTTAAGGTCCTAGAAAGCAAAGATGGCCTCTTTGTAACCTCTGGATTTTGGACGTGCAGAGAGTAGAGAGTTGTACTAGAGTATGAATAAGGGAGAAATATTCTAATTATTTATTTCCTGCTAATTCCATGCATGAAATATCAATTAAACTTGAAGAGGAAAAAGCTCCATCTTACTCTAAATTTCAGATTTAAGAACCACATAAATCTCTGTATGAACTTACTTTGGGAACTTGGGTATAATCCATAGGAGAGATCAGGAAGGAATTCAACTCCTTAACACAAAATTTTGTCATCTCAGTGCATTTAAAAAAACAAAAAGCAAAAACTGCCACTGAGTCTATTCTGACTCATGGTGACTCCATAGGACAGAATAAAACCGGCCCACAGAGTTTGCGAGGAGCACCTGGTAAATCTGGGCTGCCGACCTCGTGGTTAGCAGCTGTCCCACTTAACCACTATAGCACCAGGGCAAAGTGCACTAGAGGCTCATAGGAAGCAGGGCTCAGCAAACTTCCTTTGCAATGAGGCAGAGAGTAAACATTTTTGCCCTTGCGGGTCATACAGTTTATTCTAACTACTCAACTCTGCTGAGCAGCCACAGACAGTATGAAAACAAGTGGATGTGGCTGTGTTCTAATAAAACTTCATTTACAGAAACAGTGCCTGGCATGTGGACCATAGTTTGATGACCCCTGCAAACATATTAATATCTAAGTAAGAATCAGTTTACAAATACCTAAGACTTCTTTATCTAAGAATTATGAGTAAAATGCTGTTGCCCAGAGTCTAAGCTTAGAAGAACAGGACTCAGTAAAATCAACACTTACTTGAAGAAGAAAGCTCTATGCTGATAAAAGTCCACATTTGGCTCTACTTCACTCTCATGAGCTGAACGATTTTAGACAAGGCTATGACTAGAAGAGTGCCTGAAGACCACCTACCACCAAATGCCCCCTTAGTGAATAAGACAACTGTGATAAATTTACTAGACCTATCCAAACTGTGTAGGCAGAGCCGGAGGGAGACAGAGAGCGTGACCATCCCAACTCTGAGCTCCTGCTCTTTCTTCTTGTCTATTTCCAAGCAGGAGCAGCGGCCAGCCAGCCACCAGCTGTGAGAGGGTTAACTGTTTCAGGCACGCTTTTCTAAATGGTCTTGGCTTAACTCTGAAACTAAAATTTTGCTATTTCCAGGTTGACTGGGGGGAAATCAATACAGACATACAAAGCCTCAAAGGCCTTAGTTCATCAAATTCAGAATTGACAACATGGGCATAATTATGTGTTCCTTTCTGAGTTGCATCACGTGGAAATAGCGTTCTTTCCTTATAGGGTTACGTACTTGTAAGAAATAGGAGCCCAAGGGTGGGGTTTGGCAGCTAGTTTCCGCACACCTGGGGACCACAAAAAAGCAGATGCCCTAGTTAAAAAACCAGACCAAACAAGCGCATACACCAAGAACCAGCACATGAAAACAAAGATTTGTGAAGACAGATACATCCAACAAAGAGGTAGCTTTACGTAGGAATTTTCATCCCATAAAAGAACTCAATCCAGTGCACAAGATTATAGAACTAGAAAAGGTAGACAAAATAATATATGTGTCTTTCACGCACGAATTAAGAGAATCCCTGGAAGCTGAGATGCAAGTTCCACACAACTTATCTGGAAGTCTGGTACTGCTTAAACACTTAATGTGGGTCCATTGTTTGGACTCAGACTTGTACTACTTCACAGTTATTCCTCCCAATGAGAAGGGGACCCAGTCCTGCCCTTAATACTGAACTGAAGTAGAATGCTGGTTTACGCCCAACAGATGGATGACCATGGCAAAAATGAAAAGCCATCGTCGCAGAGCAGAGGCAGTGGATGTTCCTGTGCTACGGGTCTCTCGGGAGCCGGGGGTCCTGCCTTCAGTTGCTAAAAGACCCTGACCCCTGACAGAGACCAATGATTCCACAAGTAATTAATGAGTCTGCCAAATTAATTAACCCAAGTCTTTGTCCCCAAGGGGGAAAAAAAAATCTAATGTCAATACTGCTGCTTACCAGCCTTGACCAAGTTCTATAGTCCTAATCTCTCATCACTGGGACACAGGGATACTACAGATTGACTGTCCTAATAAAGTCCTACTTATTAAGCTACCAACAGTAGTTTATAAACCTACTCACAGCACCATATGCTTTGATAATATGACTTCGGTGAATTAATAGCTCTCCAAAACCCAGCACCAGATCATTCCAAATATTTTTACATAGACAACAGATACGAGTTAGAGAATACCAGTGTGTACCACTCACATTCTTACAATACCTTCCACATATCCTTTGAACTATGGTAATGAAACACTAGGCAAAGACTGTAGGGTTTCATTAAGCCATTTAATAAATGGCCCCCATTAAAAGGTCTATTCCCTTCTCCTTCTCTATGAGGGTTATGAGTCACATGAGTATCCACATAGACATTTTCATACTATCTCTTTAGATGATTCAGAACGATTTTCTTACACTGAACGCAGCTTTTATTCCATTTAGATAGTTATGCGCCATCCTATTTCTGACTTTAAAGAAAAACAAGATACTTAATTGACCACAGGAGGACTCTCTCAAGGGCAATAGGCTGCGAAATCTCTTCTGTGAGCTCACAACTTAAACTGATGTAATCTGCCACAAGAAGCTGGCTTCTATTTTTAGACTGCACCCTTTTACTCTGCCTTCAAAGGGCACATATATCACCCGTTGTAACTTTGCTCGTAAAATACCTCGTGGCGTGGGCTCCCATCCATTTCCTTCCCAGAGTGAATCACGCTGTCAGGAGGGGCTTCCAACAGCACACAGCTACCCAGCCCTGCCCATTTAAATGCATCCCCCATTGCCTATTATTTGGTCTTCAGGAGACTAGCTACAGATGGCCACCCTCTCCAGGTGTCTGGTTCGTCACAGTAATTTTGACAAGGAGCAGATGACTAGCAGGGTCCTTCTTGAAGGGTGGGAATCGAGCTTTTCACCTCTTTGTACTTCCACCCTGATATAGGCATGTAATAAATGCTTATTAATGTTGCTGCTGAGAGCTCTGTCATCAGGCCTACATGCTTTAAAGGGGTCAGAAGGGAAACAGATGATTTGCTTTGTTTAATTTTAAGTTTCTCATTTGTCATGCTGGTCATACTTGCTGTATGCTATTTAACAGGTTTAGCATTTTGCAAACACCAGGAAAAAAAAAAAGCCTTAGTTGGTGGTAAAAGCACACTTTCTCTTGCTATTTATTTATCTGTAGTTGTTCCGCGTGGAGCTCTGGTGGCAGGGAGGTTAAAAGCTCGGCTACTAACCAAAGGTCGGCAGTCTGAACCCACCAGGCACTCTGGGAATTCTATGGGGTTGTTCTACTCTGCCCTACAGGGTCGCTTAGAGTCAGAAGTCGCTTGTTGCCAGTGAGTTCAGTTTTTTGCTTATTCTGCTCATTTCCGAAAAGAATGAAGAGCTCTGTACCAAAAGTGGTGCCACTGCAAACTCTGGGAGAAGGCAGGACACTAAATTTCCTTCCAGTCTAACTTCCCTTCTCTTTCTCGTCACCCTATGTCTTCTCTAGCTCGCAACAAAAGCTGGGAGATGGGCTTCTGAAAGGTTACGTCCTTGAAAACCCCACAGAGCACAGTTCTGCTCAGTACATAAGGGATCACTCAATAGCAACACCAACCCAAACCAACACCAAACTCATTGCCATCAAGTCAATTCCAACTCATCTGAATCCTACAGAAGAGAGTAGAGCTGCCTTATAGGGTTTCCAAGGCTGTATTCTCTATGGAAGCAGACTGCCACATCTTTCTTCTGCAGAGCAGCTGGTGACTTCTAACCATCCATCTTTCTGTTAGCAGCTGATTGTTTAACCACTGCACCACCAGGGCTCTTTAACTAACAACCTGCTGCTTCCTTTACTACATCCCTCAGGAGGGTTACCTGATATGTGGCTGTGGTTCAATACTATTTGCTGAATGAATGAATAAATGGGTGAATACATACTGAAGATTCCAATCACAAGGGTCATGCTACTGAGGTATGATTTGTAATTTCATCTCCTCCCAAAAGTTTGCATTCAAAGAAGAGAATTTATAGCAAAATACTGCTTCAGTTCAGGATTCATCTGGAAAGGTGAAGGCAGCAGCTAGCTCTGAGGGGGCTGAGGATTCCTCCTCCCACAGTGGCTCCAAAGAAACAAGCACAGCTGCACCTATCCCCCACGATGCTCAGGAACACGTTCTTGAGACACAAATGGAGTCTATGTTTGAAATGGAATTCCTCTGGGACAAAATACTAAAGCTCTCTCAAAGTCAAATTTCATGTTATAAACCCCAAGTGAATAGCAAACCACACAATTTCAATTCACTCCAAAAAACAAAACAAAAAACAGGCGGTCAGCCACAAATAATACTACTTCTTACCTGCAAAATCACTGTCAAGTTCCTAGACAGAATGAGGTCAAGTTGCGTATCTTGGGAATGCCCCAGATAGCTGAGAAAATATGGATCTGGTACCTTGAACTCTTCGGCTGGGTGTGAGTGCTCACATGGAGCTGAGCACTGGCCCAGCCCTGGAGTCACAGCACTGAAGAGAACTAAGTGACTCCACCGCTGCCCTCATGGAAATTCCAATCTGGGTCAAATACACACTTGAAGCTGGGACTCCTTCAAAAAATACTCTTTCGCTACATCCTAAGTATACCATGTTCAGCTATTAAATTAAACCCAGCACACATGGGATTGAGAAGGCATCATTTCAGCTACTTCTGCATGTCAAAGGAATTTATTTTTTAAGCCATAGATTCCAAAATCAACAGCATGAAGATGACAGAAGAGTGGGTACTGTTTCAACATTCAAACAAATGACACAGGGCTTGGTTCTTTCTACACCCTTATATGGCTAGCAACCACTCCCCCAGATAAAACCAAATAAGAACAGCTTTGCATGAAATTCTTCTGCCTTCAAGAATAACTATATGTTTGCTTTTATTACCCGGCACACAAGAAGGGCTCAATAAGTGTTTGCTGAATGAAAGAAATCATGAGAAGAAATACTATAAAAATGCTTTTGTCAATTTTACATACACTTTTCAACTTTTTTTTTCCTCTCTTAGGAAAAAAACATGTCTGTTTTCTAGGATTCTGATTTTCATTTTCGTGTCTGAGCTTGGGTGGGCAAGTACCTTAACTTGGGCATCATTTTCTTCATGTAGAAAATAAAACCTGTGTCTTGGTTGCTGTAGATATTAAGTGACTAGACTATGCCCTGCTGATGAGTGTTTTAAAATTCCTCTTTTTTTTTTAAACTGTTGCCATCCCATCTTCCGCCACCCCTCAAATCAAGAGAGTACAAGCCAAGCCAAGTGCGTACAAAGACAAATCAAATCCTGAACAGAAAATTAGAATCTTCTGTTCTGCCTACATCTAGCTTATCAAACTCCTGGAAAATTTTTTTGGGGGAGGAGGTGGAAACCTTGGTTTTTTCACTGATAAAACAAGTGAGTTTCACCAGATCGTCTCTAAGGAACTTTTCTGGTCTGATTTCCCATGTGCTTAGAAGCTTGACATACTGAGAAGATATACACTAACAGGACTCCTATGATCAGAAATAAAATAGACTTCAATTTCCTTTCAAAGGGAGGGATTCTAAAGTACACCCTGAAAGAAAACTTGACCTTTAAAAGAATTTGTATCAATCCACAATCTAGGTCAAGAATGGCAACCATACTCTTAAGCTTCAGAATGTGTCCCCTCTCTTTGACTGGCCCCTGCATCTGATGCCTGGGGCAGCGAGGAGACTTTCTCTTCAGAGAGCCACAATGATGCACTCGAAAAGAAATCCAAAATTTTAAGCAGTATCCCCAAATACAAATGGATCATCTGGAATAAGTAAAACAGCCAACACAATTTAATATTAAGTCTATCATTTGGCCAATTTTTTTCTTTCATACTCTGAAATATACCCAGTCAACCAAACAAAGAAGTACCAAGATTGTACACAACAAAAATGACATCATTTTCATAAATACCCAATATACGACTGCCACCTAGTGGTTAGATGTATCCTTGCAGATAAAGTCTCGAAATAAAAATATCAAAAGATCTAAATTTAAGATAATTAGCTTAGAAAATGAAATAAAACAACAATGAAAAAATGGTTCCTCTACTGCTCACCACTTATGTCAGAGAAGTCTGAGAGCACACCCATTGCTTCACCTGTTTACCTCAGAGAAATTTCTGAAGAGGTTTATTGCAGATGGAGTCAAGGCCCCATTATTCAGTCCTACAATACAACCTTGTTGCTTCTGAATACTTCATAAAAACAAAGGTGTGTTATTATCTATTAATCTTAGTATGCATTAGCAATTAAAAGACGCTTCCCCAAAAGTCTGTCCTTATTTTCCAGTTTCATGTGAGTGATTCCTGATGCTTAGTTATGCATAGAAAGGCATTTGAAAATGACAACCTTATAAAAAGCGCACAGTATATAAAAAAAAATTGACTTCATTTAGAACCAGTTACTAAATCCCAGAAATTTCCAGCTGTCTCTTCTATCTTTTCCTTGGAGAATTATGTATCCCATTAATTGGTATTCTGTCACATAAAAAGACACCAGTGATGATTAATTGCATCCTCTGTTTTTGAGTTATGTCTTCTTCACCAGAGGGATTCAAATCATGCTTCATCATCTGCCAGCAGGGTCCCGTTTTGGTAACCCTCACAAGGCCTCCTACCTTCCTGAACTTCTCCATTTGCTTGTAGAGGTCTGGGTCAAGCTCCTGCGACACATCCTTCATCCATAATAACGCGCCTCTGTACTCAGTCCGGCACTGCTCCATGCGGTTCACTGTCAGCCAAGTGTCTGAGATGGCCCGATGCCGAAAAGTCTCCACTTCTTGGTGAAAGCGACATAAAGGATTCCTCAAGGCCAATCTAGACAAGGGGATAAAGCCACAATCTTGAAACTAAAGCTGGCCAGGAAACTGAAATCCTTGAGAGTTCCCCAATCGTAAAGTCACGAGCCTTGAACAGTGCCAGCAACACAGGCAATGCTCAGTTATAACTGAAGGGAACATGAACCGGTAAATCAGCCAGATATAATTACCCAGGTACTGATCCTTGGCTTACCGTGACATAACTGGGCCACTGGGAAAGACATCCATCAGCGCTGCTGGATTAGTCTCCTACCTGGGTAAAGTGGTCAATGGAAACTAGAACCAGTCCTGTGTTAATGAAGACTACGGCATGGCAATCTCCCATGTCTACTACTGGTTACTCCCTGCCACCTGCTCCTCTAAAGAAGAAAGATACTTCTATTTAAGGAAACTGAAGAACTTCTATTTAAGGAAAAGTTTTCAACTGTCTCCCAAAGGATCTAAATCATTTTTGGACTTCTTAACTTGCCCCAGATTTTGTCCATTTTCCTAAACTGGCTGAAAAGAGTGTCTTGTGGACAAAAGCATTCCCAGTGTCTCTGTTTTAAGACTGGACAGAAGCCTCTGAAGATGGGATAACACAGGGGCAGATGTTAAGATCTTAAAAGAAAACACTCATATAAAATCATTTCCTCTTTCCTGTAATTTACCTTATATAAAACCAGAAAGGTAAAAACTCAATTCACTTGCAGCATCAGGGACTGAGTCTGGACCAAGGGAAACCTCCTAACTACAAACATGAAGCTTTGGGGAAAGCTGACTCATGTTTTCATTCCTGAGAACCTACCCTATAGGAATAATTAATAAAATGTACAAAGATCTACTCTAAGGACATTTATCATTTACAAGGAAAAAGGGAAAGTGGCCTAGACAGTGACAGAGGAGTTTCGGTTGAATGGACATATCCAGATAATGGAATATCTACCTATTAAAACTAAAATGGTGTTTGGGACATCTGATTTAAAAAATCAACTTGCTAAGACATGATATGTTATTTATATTAAATTCAGACATTTATATTACATTCATTATACTTATATTACATTCAGGCATATTCTAACTCATGGCTAGTCAGGTTTGAGAACTCAACTCCCAGACAGTTTGAAGTGATTCTCCTATTTTCTTACATCTAGGAGGTCTCGTCTGCATTTCTTGTGTGCCCAGTGAGCGGCTGTGTGTTAAGAAACTAGAGCCATTATGTACGTGGCCAACTTCCAAACTGCAAAGTTGGTCATATTGCATTAAATTAATAGTATAGTTGGCTAGTTTGTGTTAGGTGATAATTCCATGTACCAACTGTATTCTTTTGTTGTTGATTTCTTTTACTGTTTTTGTATCAAAGGCTGAATTACATCAATTTTAAGTATCATATGGGATACTTAAAAGCTTGGCCCCTAACCGTGGAAGGATGTAACTGGACAGCTACATTATAGAATAATTAATAACATGATCAGTACTGGTAACTCCTGTAGTGACTGTGTCTAGGGATTTGTCTGTTTTTCATAAATAAATGCTAATTTTTGCACACAGGCATGCATAAAAACGTTTTCCATTGAAATGAATAATGATTACATGGTTAACATATGAGAAGTTGTTCTCTGAAGTATTTTTGAGAAATCAATTATCCACATAAGGCTGGGAGAGTCTGTATATGCACAGAAAGTATTATCATGGTCTGAAAAGTGGAGCATCCTTACTAGTAAAATTTTAGTTGTTTTCCTTTTTTTTCCTATTGATTTTCTCCAGATAGAAGCCAATAATAAATCACTGAGCTAAGAAAGTACCATTCAAGACTCTAAACAAGCACCCTTCTTGGAAGACTGGGGTAGATAAAAATCAGAAATGGTTTCACTCACAAAGAAAATCACATTGCCCACAAAGACAGGGGCAAAAAGGTCATCAGAAATAACCAAAATGTCCAAGAGTGGGACCACAGAAAAATGGGCACAACTGATGTCTTTTTTTGACTCTACCTTTGCTGAATTTTCATAGAAACACTTGGACTATGGGGAGGCAAGGCAGTAGAAGAAGTTAACACAAGGAGAAAAAGTTCAATAATTTGAGTAAGTGACGTTTCCATAACCTGTAGACTTTTGGAAACTACCTACAAGCCTTATTTAGGTGTAATTCTGCCTAATATTCATGGGTGACATTTGGGGGGGCTTGTCATTTACCTGAAGAGGGCAAGAAGAGAACAATGTCACTTTTCTCAAGCATAGAGAACAGTTGTGTAGTTATTCAACATCAATCAAGAAAATGAGTCACGCTTGAGTTAAAAAAATTTTGACAGAGCTTATCAAACTTGAATGTGTACAGGAATCATCTGTAGATCTTATTAAAATAGAGATTCAAAGACAGGAGGTCCAGGGTAGGGCCTCAGTTCTTGTATTTTTAATAAGCTCCTAGGTGATGATGCAGATGCTGATGCTCCAGGGATCACGTTCTGAGCAGCGCTGCTCAGGGCATCTGAAGACCTTCTCTCTGAAGTTAATTGGCCCCTGGAGAGCAGAGGGGGAACCCTTCAACCCTTCAACGGGTCTCATTAAGGCTGCCGCTTTAATCAGCTGCTGGAAGGGACCAGACTGATTGCTGTGAGTAATGCTGAAGGTCAAACAAGAGCCTAGGACAGCGCTCACAGAGATCGGCATATGTCATTTCTTCTGTAGACCAGAAGAAATAGGAAAAAAATAAATTAACAGGAAAGAAATTAATATACATTACCTCAATCACAGCATTACGTGCATACAAACTAACAACTAAGCACAGGGTGGTTTCTTGGTCTCAGGCACGAGCTTTTATTAAAGAACTTTGTGGGATTCCCCTTATATCTCCAGACCCTCCAAAATAAAGCTCCAAAGAAGGTTACACACCTTTGCTGGGAAGAAAAGCAGAGGGCCTTTCCTGTCGCTTGCATCATTTTTCCTGCTCTGGTTTTATCTTGGAAGCCTTGGAGTCGAAAAAACTTTCCCAGTTCATTTTCTTCTTGAGACAAGACTGATGAGGAAAAGCCAAATGGAACCATGAACAATGAGTACTTTATTACAGAGTGAAAGAGAAAAATCACCAAGTCCATTGTCTTCTAGAAGCCAAGATGACATGAAATTAAACCCAAATGGTAGGCTACAAGGTAAGCTCTCCCCGCCCTCTAACTTTCATGCTGTCCTTCCATTTACAAAACCGGAGATCAAATTCACTGGAGTACATCTGTCAGTGAGTCTGGGGCACGGTAATCAGAACCAGAAAATGACCTCTGGACTGAAAAGCAAGCCGATAATGTGCTGCTTCAAGCTGAAACAAAGGAACTGGGAGTGCTGAGGACCACTGTGGGAACCCTGTGGCTGCCTATAAAGTAGCGCCAGCTTCCTCCTGTTATTCTCTCCCACAGACTTCCTGATCTTTGTGTTCTGAGCTCCACTCTGCTTCATTGTAGAGCATCTCCAATATCTTGTCCGTGACACTGGTTTTTCATTTTGGGGGTAGGAGTGGGAATTCAGGTTGGTGGGTCATCAGGTTGATGAGTAGTCAGGCTTTTAAAATAAGGAGCTGGAACTGAATCTCAATTGGTTATATTTAATTGCGGCCTTATTTTTAAAGACAATTTGGGATGGCAGTATTCGTGAGCAATTTCTATAGATTGATTTGGAAATACAGTCACAGAATTCTGCCTATCTTTTGACATTGCACTTCTAGCATTAGAATTACACTGGAAGTCCACTATATATATATGTGTATATATATATATATAGCCTAGCCATTGCCATTGAGTTGATTCCAACTCATTGCACCCCTATAGGTCTGAGTAGAACAGCCCCAGGAAGTTTCCAAGAGCACCTGGCGGATTGGAACTGCTGACCTGTTGGTTAGCAGCCGAGGCACTTAACCATTATAGAGCGCTGACAGCAAGGTGGCTAAGAGCTTGGCTGCTAACCAAAAGGTCAGCTCTTCGAATCCATGAGATGTATACACACACACACACACACACAGATACACATGCATATGTGTGAATGTATGTCTACAAAAAGATAGTCACAGTATCATTATTTATAATAAAATCTTTCTTTTCCTACACTGAGGCCTGACTTAAAAACTACAATATACCTATACAATGGGAGAGTACAGTGTGATGCATCCACTAACAGTGATACTGTAGAAGACGACTGAGTAATCAGGAAGGGAGGCCACATCCATCATGTGAAAAAGCAGGTTATAAATAATAGCTATGGTAGAAATCTCTTTTTTGCTCACAATCTTATCAATGTATATTTTCATATTTGTGCTAACAGAAAAAGGCAAAAAAAACATTAGCAGTACAATCTCTTCAACTTGTATGAATTTTGAAAACCAGCAGGTTTATTATTATAAACTCTAATTTACAAGAATATAATTTCACATTTTGATCTACAGGGCCCTCAAAGACACTAATTCAAAATAAGCCACTTCTATACAAAGCTTTCATAAAAAAACACAAGTCGATAGTGCACAGTACATTTTTATAGTGTTAACGTACCTGACTATGAACTGTAACAATAAATATCAGCAAAGATATATTACGGATATTTTTATATTCTCTTACATAGCACTTATAAAACTTGGGATTCTTAAATTCATAGAGTGCTCAAGAATCATAAAACATATTTGTAAACTTTTGTTATAAGACACTACCTTCCCAGATGACCCCAAATGGGTCAGAAAAACAGATCAATTCATCACAATATCCCCTAACAGATATAGTGACTCACTGGAACAATATGTTCACCCATAAATAGTAATTAAGTACCTGTTTCAAATGTTGTTTTTACAAACTTTTAAGTCTTATGATAAAAACAAAGTTTTAGTCATATTTTAGGAGATGCATGAACGCTTAGTAAGAACCTACAATCTGTATTTGAGAAGAAAATGGGAAAATGTCATTTTTAAAAAAGTCACTATAAATAAAATGAGACTTCTAAGTGCTATTAATGGTGAGTTGAGAAAAAGGCGGTTTCTGAAGAGACTACCATACTGTTCATGTTGCTTGGATCCCAACAGAGAGGATAAGAATCTCAAGTAATTTTAAGGAAAAGTCCCTACTGGCAGTACAGGAATGAACAAGGCATATGAAGTCCTTGCTCTTACGGAACTTAAGTTTTAAGTGGCAGGAGACAGAAAACAAAAAACACAGAATCACAGACACAAATCACAATGCCAACCGAAACAATAAGGAGGAGGAGTAAGAGAGTGATTGGTAGCTGCTTTGGACCGGTGGTCAGGAAAAGTGCCTATGACAAGATAACCATTAAGTTGAGCTCTAAGTGACCAGTCTTCTTCTAGAGGTTCTTAACCATCCCTGGTGGCACAGCTGTTAAGTGCTTGGCTGCTAAGCAAAAGGTTGGTGGTTCAAACCCACTGGCTACTCAGAAGGAGAAGAAGTGGCAATCTGTTTCCGTAACGATTTACAGCACCAGGAACCCTTGGGGCTGCTCTACTCTGTTGGGTCCCTGTAGGTTGGAATCAACTGAAAAGCAATGGGTTTTAGAAGCTTTTAAGCATGGAGAAGTATGATCCAATTTAGATTTTACAAAGCTTTTTATGTTGACATAATTTTAGACACAGTAAACTTGAAGACAGAATACATAGTTCCCACACACCCTTTCCTAAGCCCTCCAAAAAAAAATGTTGCCCTTCAGTCGATTCTGACTCAGTGACCCTACAGGACAGAGTAGAACTGCCCCATATGGTTTCCAAGAAGAAGGACGTAGATTCCAATTGCTCAGTTTGGTTTGCAGTCAAGATCTTAACAACTGCGTCACCAGGGCTAGGTGTCCCTCACAGCAACATCCTACACAATCACAGAAGAATGATCAAAACTTGGCAGTTAACACTGGCACAATACTATTAATTAAGCTACAGACCTTACTTGAATTTTAACAAATTTTCCATTAATGTCCTTTTTCTGTTCCATGATCCCATACTGCATTGCATTGTCACGGCTCCTTAGTCTCCTTCAATCTGTGATAATTCCTCAGTTTTTCTAGTCTTTCACGACCTTGACACCTTTAAACAGTACTGGTCTAGTATTTCGTAGACTGCCTCTTGATCTGCGTTTCTCTGATGTTCTCATGATTTGACTGTTGATTCTGGGAAGGGTACCAGGGATGGAAGTGCCCTTCTTAGCACATGGTATCAGTGTCCACATGTATCAGCATGCATTATCACTGGTGATGTTAAACTTGGTCACTGGGTTAAGATGATGTCTACTGCATTTCTCCACTGTAAACTTACGTTTTTCTTTTTTTAATCATTAAGAATACTGAGGAGAAATAACTGACTACACAAATACATCCTTATCCTCAAACTTTCACCAATTTTAGCATCCTTCAGTGAATCTTGCCTCACACAATTCTTACTGTGGTACTTCCCTAAGGATGATTTCATAGTTCTGCCATTTTTCCTATGTTTATTAATTAGAATTATTTCATAAAGAAGACTGGTCCCTTCTTCTTATCCATTCATCTGCTGATCTATTTCCACATACACTTAGCGGATATTTATTTTATGAATTATAATTCAAAACACTTGTTGGCTATTTTGTTGCTTTACACTGTTTGACCACTCGGATCTTCTTGAGATGTGCTTCTGTGTTCTTTCAACACACACCCATACTCTTCAAGCACTCCCTCATATTCTGGCACTGTAAGATAGTCTCGGCCTCTAGGCTTACCTTCAGTTTTCTTTGCCCTAGCTCTGAAATCAATCACTTCTCCAAGGAGTATTGGTTTTATTTGTAAAAGGTATTTAGAAACAAAGATCTGGGTACTATGTGTACTTACTGGTATGAAGTGTCAGTATTTCTAGGCCTTCCTGGCTGACAGAGGTAGACAACATATGAATGTATACTAACCCATGCATACTCATCTCAATTTATTTTTCTCTGTGTATATATTGTTTTGACTACTGGCAGTGAGAAACTTGGCTCTCATTTTTCACAACGTATTTTCTTATTTTCCAGCCCTAGCATATACATGGACACCCGGGTGGAGTATCAGTTAGAGTTACGGTGGCTAACCAAAAGTTTGGCAATTTGGACCTAACAGGTGCTCTGTGGAAACTCTGCGGGGCAGCCAGTCTACATCCTACAGGGTCACTAGAGTTAGAATACACTCAATGGCAATAAATGGGTTATGTGTAGTATATATACAAAGTAGGTTCAGAATTGTTAACCCATGCCACTATAAGAAAAAGAAACTACAGTAGGTTCATACTACTGTAAGAAAAACAAATTACTAGAGCAGTTTTTGTGTATAGTACTTTTGTTTTTAGCCTTAGTATCCAAAGGATTGTTTCCCAAAATCATTTAAGCTAATTCATTTCTTTCCCACTCTAATCAATGTGGTTATGTTACTGATTCTTACAATTACATTCATTTGTTACTATTTGCATTCTGTTTTTGATTTTACCACATCCTGGCTGGTTTCAAGTATCTATTTTTTGAGCACATGAAATATTACCATGGTTCTGAGCATCAGAATGAATGATATACAGGAATCCTTAGAGCATAGCTCCCTCTTCTTCTTCCTACCCCATCCTGTTCCCGTCTTCTGCCCCACTTCTGATTAGTAGGCAATTTCTTTAGTTTCTGGTTTATTTCACCCCTCCCCTCCCTTTTTTTTTTTTTTTTTGCATAAGGAGCAGAATACATGTATATTTGCTTATATAAACAACAACTGCCGTGGAGTTGATTCTGACTCATAGTGACCCTATAGGTCAAAGGAGAACTGCTCCATGGAGTTTCCAAGGAGCATCTGGTAGATCTGAAGTGCCAACTTGTTGGTTAGCAGATGTAGCACTTAACTAACACACCACCAGGGGTTCCATTTGGTTATATATTTTCTTTTAATTCGTAACATATATTTTCTTATTATAGTCCCTTTTTTCTTGCATGAAAGGTAGCATACTTTTGCACTTTCCTTGTCTCACTTAAGATATACTCAAAATAACTCC
The DNA here is from genome assembly GCA_028571685.1 of Heterohyrax brucei. NCBI lineage: Eukaryota > Metazoa > Chordata > Mammalia > Hyracoidea > Procaviidae > Heterohyrax > Heterohyrax brucei. The sequence continues at coordinate 72,254,925 of CM053147.1, forward strand.
ATATCAATTCATATTTTAGTCTTTTAACAGAGATACTCTGAACAGAAATAATGCATACATCCATTTTTATCTTTCTAACAGAAAAGTAAGGAAACTTGGCAATGATGCATATTTGTATACATGACTTTCCAGGATCTTGAACTTCTAGTAGAGAACAGTGTACACTATATTTCTTGGTTTCCTAGACTTATAGTCCTATGGAAGTCTGAGTTCAAACATTAGTAAATCTTTATACAGTGTTTTAAATTCCACCTCCAAGTCCTACGATTTTGGACTTCCATAAAACAACCTTCTTAATAAAAGATTACTACTAAGGGAACATAAACAATTACTAATTCATTCCTATCAGAAACAGTTTTAGCATCAGAGTGATTTTCCATGTTCTAGTCTCATGAAATAGAAATCACATTATTAAAATGATCTATAAGTAGAAATCTAAAAACATTTTAATAGATAACTGATACTTAGTATTTCACAGATAACTTTGCTGGTAATGATTTTAAGACAAAAACCAAACCCAACCCACTGTTGCTGAGTGGATTCTAATTCACAGACCCCATAGGTCAGAGTAGAACTGCTCCATAGAGTTTCCAAGGAGAGATTGGCAGACTGGGACATCTTAAAATCACATTCCCCAATAACACAATATCCAACATAACAAAGACTGGTGAAGATGTACTATTGGAAAAATATTTCAGTGAACTGACTGTAAGTACCTTCTCTATTTAATGAGCTACAAAGAAACAAAATTGGACACGAGAGAAGCAGGACCGTGAAAAATAAATAAAATAAAAAAGCCCAAGTTATAAATCTGGAAAAATTTTCTGTAACTCAGAAAAAAAATTTCTGTAACTCAGAAATAAAATTATTTTATTATGGTACTTACATCGAAAGAGAAACAGTTTTCCTGATAAAATTATTAAAGCCCTCTTCTCTACTGCTTAAAGAGTAAAGACAAACACCGGTAAAGAATAGTCACCTTGTCTTGCTTCCTAAACACATTGAATGATCCCTTAAGGCAAATCATGCTATTTCTTACTATTTATTTGCTTAATATTCACAATGGCTCAATGACATACTTACAATATATGGTCTTTTGATAAAGCACAATTGCTTTAGACAAGTCCAAACAGGTTCTCTGAATTGAGTGAAACAGCTGTAATAAAAAACACAAAGATTCTAAATAATACAGAGAGCACAAAATAAAAATTAAAAGGAACATAACCCTAGTGTTTTGACTTGCCCATTAAAAACAAAAGCACATGCCTAGGTTGCTCTCAGTGTTACGTGATGTTCTGTACAGAGATTGTGAACAAAGCCTTTAAATGTTACTATTACTCTAAATCTGTTAGAATTCATCATTTCTGTGGCAGATCTAAATTAAGATCTGCAAAAGAATGATTTTTCCCCAGACTACTGAAATAACTGAGAAACAGAAATAATAAGTGAAGAGCCCAACTGTAGGGCTTAGTAAGCCAGAGACCCAACATTCACTGGTAATCCGATTTTATTTCTTTTACCACTTGCTCCCTTGTCTAAAAAATGGACGACCTGTCATTGAGTATCATATTTAAAAGAAGGTAGTAACATATTTTATGATCGTAATATATTTTATGGCTTGCTTATATAACTTGATAAAAAAGCAAACGAAAATCAATCAGCTGAAAGCTTGCTCTGCTTGGAAGAGATGTGCTGAAATGGAGCTTAGCTACCAGCTCCCATCACTCCTTATTTCCCCAATGACTTCATAAAAGACACAGACAGACAATCTGGCATGTAATACTTTGGCAAGACGAGAGGAAATTAGAAGATGGCCAGGTGGAGCTGCACTGAAAAGATTAACTAGGCTTTAACTTTTCTGGTGTTTGCTTCATAAACTGAGAAAGCTCAAGAATTATAAAACACTTACTTCACACCTTCTCGAAGTTCTCTCCACTAACTTGGAGACTACGGCTAGTGCGGACTAACCAATCTGCCCAGGAGGAGTCGTCTCTAACTGGGACAAGGCAGGCTCCCTCTTTCCGTTTCCCTGTGTCCTAGCTTACCAGCCACAGTGATGTAGCAACTGTGTCTTGGAATCATAAAGCCCTTCAATATTTGAGTAAACACAGATGTTTGTTTCATAGAAAATAGTTATCTAATAAAATGGATACATGCATATGCACCCAGAAGATTAGAAACCTTTCCCAAGACTGCTTACTATGATAAAATTTGGTCACAAAGAACATAAATATTAATTCTCCTTTCGTTACACTATATCCTCCTCCTGCTACTGTAAAACAAAACAGAACACAAGCAGTCTGAGTGGGCTCCTCAGCAAATGCCTGTCATCAGTATTCTGGGTCACAAACCACTGCCCACTGCCATCAACAAACTACTAGGATGTAATAACTCCTGACTTAGGAGCAAGGAGGTTCAAAACTATGCTTGGGAGCTGATCTGTTGTACTGCTGAAATTTAAAAAATTCAGGTATGCATTAAACGCCATAAGATGCACAGGTCTGAGGTGCTCAGTCCTGTGGGTTTCAGTAACTGTATACACTTACAAAATCACACCCAGAGCAAGATGGGTGACTCTTTCAGCATCCTGCAGTCCTCTCTGCCATGAAAACAGTGTAAGGACTTCTGTCACAATAGATCAGTTTTGTCTGGTCTTGTACTTAGGTGCTATTTTTTTTTTTAACAAAATGATCTTATTAACAAGTAATTCTGACGAATACTTAAGCTTAGTACTGCAAGTGCATTAATTTCCCAACAAATTTTAATGCAATCTGTTTGTAATGGTTAATTTTGTGTCAACCTGGTTAGGCTATGGTGACTAGCTGTTTAGTCAAAAGCAAGACTAGAGTTTGCTATGAAAGTGTTTTGGCTATGTAAATAACATTTATAATCACTTGACTCTAAGAAAAAAGAGATTGTCCTTGATATGTGGGAGGCCTCATGAAATGAGCAGAAGGCCTTAGGAGCAAAGACTGACGTTTCCTGGAGAGAACGAATTCTGCTTCTAGACTTAACACAGATACCCTACTGGAGTTTCCAGTCTGCCACGTGACCTACAATTTCAGACGTGTCAGCCTTTACAATTACGTGAGCCAATTCCATAAAATCAATCAATTCAATCTCTCTTTGCCCTATACAAACACATGCACACCTACAACTACACACATACCCCCACATATGTGTATGTCTGTATGTATATGTATCATACAAAAAAATATATATATATATACATATATATACATCCACATACACTCATATATAACCCATTGCTGTTGAGGCAATTCTGAGTCATCGTGACCCTATAGGACAGAGTAGAACTTCCACACAGAGCATTCAAGGAGTACCTAGCAGATGTGCTGTTGACCTTATGGCTAGCAGCCATTCCTCTTAATCACCATGTCACCAGCGTTTCCTTGACCATTATTATAACTTGGCACACATACTTTTGGTACCAGCCAAATAAAATTTTGGGTATATAAGCTAGCCTTCTATGGGTAGCTCTGTGTAAGAAAACAACAAAACAGTTTGTATATAATTTTCATATGTTTCCTTGATGGAACCCTTTCTCCCTATAGACTTCATCATCAGTGTTATCATTTCTGCACTTCTATTATTTACAAAATTCTTAGTCACAGATAAGTACTTTGGATACTACATGCCTAAAACAGCAGCTATTTGGATCACAGCACTACTGGTTCAGTTTAAAGTGCTCTTGCAAGAACCTGAACATAAAATGTAAAATTACTGTTCTGTTTTTAATGTACTAGTAATTAACACATGAAATTACTTTTGGAATAATGCTTACATTTACTAGTTTGCTAATAAGAAAACAATAAAGCTACCAGATGTGAAAAGCATATGTAATTTATGATCATGTTAACTAACATCAGAATCTCCTTTAAAACACTCCTGTTACCTGAAACTAGTGTTTGAGTCCAGCTTCTACTGAAATACTTCAATGGCAGGGGAATTAAACGGCTGAGAACTAACACTCCTTGCATTAATGCGTCCGCTTACTCAGTCAACAGTTACTGAATGTGTACTCTGTGTCTGGCTGGTGACACTGCAGTCAACAGGTTGACACGGAACAGACCTTACAGCGGAGGGCAGACAGACAAACAAATGAACACTGGAGATAATTTCCTAAGTGATGACTACTATGCACTATATAAAACAAAATCATCTGCCAAACAGTGAACAGGAGTGGTGCAGGTACGGGTAGCGGTGGACTGGCCGTAACTTTACACAGCATACTCAGGTAAGGCTTCTCCCAGTTGAGGTTTAGGCTGAGACATGAATTTCGAGAAGGAGTCAGCCAAAGAAGATCTGGGGAGACGTCCAAACAGAGAACAGAGGGAATGCTTTGCTGGGAGTGGACTTGTCCTGCTGTGAACTGAGGATGGAGAAAGGTCATCATGGCTGAGGGTGGTGCCAGCAGTGTAACCGACACGGGAGGGAGAAAACTGAAGATGTTGGGGAGAGGCGGGGAGAAGTTTGCCGGGACCTCTGTGCTAAGTACTAGAAATAATGTATGGAAAGCATTTTGAATGGTCCCTGGGACATAATCAGCACTCAATAAATAATAGCCACCACTCCAATTATGGTCTAATTTGATCTTTAGAATATCCATAAGCAAGCACTTACACCTTCATTTCATGCATTAAGAAAATGAGGAAAACAGAAATTGGCTAATTATCCCAAGGTCACCAGGGGAAGTAAGTGGTAGAGCTGGTGTAGCAGCCCAGATCCATCTGATAGGGCACTTACAGCCTCACAAGCCAGCCCATGCTCTCAGTGGTGTCTGGTTCTACCCTCAGTGGACAGAATCAATGTAATCTCTCTTGCACATGGCTCTTCCTACAAAATGACAACATACCTCCCCTTAACTCTCTCTGTTCTAGAATAACCATGGTTTCCACTAACCTGGACATCTTTTTCTGTACTATTTTAAGCTTTTTATACTATTTCCAGTCAGTGTTCATTAACTTTTAGCTTACATATTAAATTTAGAGATCATTTTTGAATCATTATCAGACCATTTGGAAACCCTGGTGGTATAGCAGTTAAGTGCTAAGGCTGCTAACCAAAAGGCTGGTAGTTTGAATACACCAGGTACTCCTTGCAATCTCTATGGGGCAGTTCTACTGTGTCCTATGGGGTCACTATGAGTCAGAATTGACTCAACAGCAGTCAGTTTGGGGTTTTTTTTTGGTTTACCAGATCATTTAACATAGTCTCTTTTTCAGTGCCCTGTCATTCACAGTATGCTTTAGACTTAAAGTCTGATTCCAAGCTATTGATACCAACGTCCAGCAAGACATGGAGTTTGCATGCCTTCTACGAGTTCTAGTAGTACTCTAGAATGAACCAGATATGAATTTGGCTTACTGTATAACTAACTAGTCTAACTGAATATCTGCCTGCTTAATTCATTCCAAAAAATTTCAGGGTTCAATATCAAGCTCATTAGACTACTCTTTAAAGGACCTGTTAGCTTCAGTCTTCTTTTTTTTTTTTTTACATATAAACACTCATCTGACACTAATCTTGCTGGTGCAAATGGCCAAGTGCTTGACTACTAACTGAAAGGCTGGCAGTTCAAAGCTACTCACAGGTACCTCAGAAGATAGGGCTGGTGCTCTGCTCCCTTGAAAGCCCTATGGAACAGTTCTACTCTGCAGACATGGGTCACTATGAGTAGGCATTGATTCAACAGCAGCAATAACAGTCTTCTGGAACCTCTCCAATTCTTATGTTTCAGATATCATTAGCAGTGGCTCTTTGCTTGCATTACATCTTTTAATAAGCATTTATTAAGAATCTACCACACACTGTAGATCCCAACTAAGTGCTTGAAAAGCAAATTAGCTGAGGCATTAATGAGTGCTTACATGATCATTTTTAGGTTTTCAAAAACATGCTGTGATACAACTGATCTGACCCTAGTTTTTTCTCATGGGCTAGTTGTCTGCAACCTACCGTCAGGACAAATCACATCTGCAATTGTCCTGGTTCACAAATGCCCAGACTTTGACCCCAGCAAGGTGGCACAGTGAGCCGAGAGACAGAAAGCTCTCACCTCTAGTTTGGCATCCAGGTCTGCATCAGAGGCAACGACGTGTTCGTCTTCCTTCTTCCCTGTGGCTTTAATGAATGCCTGTTTCGTTTCCCAATACTTTTGTTGCATTTTATTTACAACTGACTTATCTTGAGTGTATCGATCATGTAAGTCCCAGGGATAACTGCTAAAAAAAAAAAAAACAAAAACACAATTACTTGTGATTTTCCTCAAGACTGAGACATTTTATTTATTCATTTTAATAATATTTTATTGTGGTTTAAGTGAAAGTTTACAATCCAAGTCAATTTGCCATATAAAACCCCAGGCACAAAACTCTATGCAACTCTAGCTGCTCTTCCAATCCTGTGACAGCAAAGTCCTCCTTTTCATCCTGTATTTCCTACATTCACTCAACCAGCTCCTGTCTACACCTTCTCTCCACCTTCCCATCTCACCTCTTGAGAAGAGCTGCTCTGACAGCTTCATGCATATATTTAAGCCAAGCAGCACGCACTTCACCAGCATCACTCTGAGTCTTCTGGTCTAGTTCAATTTTTTAAAACCAAGATATCTTAGTCTGAAAAGAACTTCTACAAACATTCTTCCCATCATTTGTCTGCCACTTTGCTTGCATGTTCCTGGGATACCAGATGCTATGCTACTGTGTTTCAAATACTAGCAAGGTTATCCACGGTAGTCAGAGTTCACAGAGCTTCCACTCTAAGACAGACTAGGAAAAAGGATCTGGGAGTCTACTTCTGACCTATTTATAGCAGCAGAACACTGTCTAATCTAGCACCAGAAGATGAGGCACTCAAAATATGACTTGGGGGAGAACTATCTCCTCAAAGTAGAGTCAGCCTTACTAATGTAGATGGAGTCTAGTTTTTAAGACCTTCACTTGCTGATGTGGCATGACTCAAAATGAGAAGAAACAGTTCCAAATCTCCATTAACAATCAGGATCTGGAATGTAGGAATTCTGAACCTAGGAAAACTGTAAGTCATCAAAAATAGAAGAAGTACATAAGATCAATATCCTAGGCATTAATGAGTTGAAATGGATTGATATTAGCCATTTTGAATCAGACAATCATATCATTTACTATGCTAGGAATGACAAATTGAAGAAGAATGACATCACAATTCATTGTCAAAAAGAACATTTCAAGACCTTTCCTAATGTGTGAGAACAATATCCACACATCTACACAGACTAGTTAATAGGACTATCATTCAAATTTATGCACCAACCACTAAGGCCAAAGATGAAGAAACTGAAGATTTTTTTTTCTAATCAAATTCTGCAGTCTGAAGCTGATCAAACACACCATCAATTTGCATTGATAATTACCAGTGATTGGAATGCAAAAGCTGGAAATAAAGAAGAAGGAGCAATAGTTGGAATATACAGCTTTGGTGATAGAAATGATGCAGGAGATCACAAGACAGGACTTTGCAAGACCAATGATGTCTTCGCTGCAAACACCTTTTTTCAACAACATACACAGTGACTATACACATGGACCCTGCCAGATAGAATATACAGGAATCAAACAGACTATATTTGTGGAAGGGGACATGCTCAATATCTTCAGTCAGACCAAGGGCAGAGGCCAGTTGTGGAACAGAGTATCAAATGCTCACATGCAAGTTCGAGCTGAAGGTGAAGAAAATTAAATCTACAAGAGCCAAAGTATGCCCTTGAGTACATTCCATCTCAATTTATAAAGCATCTCCAGAGAAAATTTGGATTTGATGCACTGAACACTACTGACCAAACAGACCAGATGAGTTGTGTGACGACATCAAGGATTTCTTACATGAACAAAGCAAGAAGTCATTAAAAAGAAAGGAAAACGTAGAAGACCAAAATGCATGCCAAAAGAGACTCTGACAGTTCCTCTTAAACGCAGAGTAGTTAAAGCTAAAAGAAGAAATATTTGGAGTAAAAGAACTGAACAGAAAATTTCAAAGGGCACCTCAAGATGACAAAGAGTTATAACTGATATGTGCAAAGACCTAGACTTAGAAAACTAAAAGAGACAAACATGCTCAGCAATTCTCAGGCTGAAAGAGCAGAAGAAACTTCAAACCATGAGTTGCAACATTGAAGAACTCTATGGGGAAAATATCAAACAACACAGGAAGCATCAAAAGTTGGAAGGAATACACAGTGTCACTGTACCCAAAAGAACTGGTCAATATCCAGCCTTTCAGGAGGTAACTAACACATGATCAAAAACGGGTGTTACTGAAGAAAGCCATCTACGTGGCACCGAAGGTGAAAACGTGGCTCCAGGAACTGGCCAGAATGCCACTTTAGAGGTTTCAATCAATGGGTGCAGCACTGGAGGTATCCACTCATCTGGGCCTAGAAATTTGGAAGACAGCCAACTAACTGGAAGAGTTCTATGTCTGTGTCTATTCCAAAGAACGCTGATCCAGCAGGTGAAAATTATCAAACAATATCTTACTATTACCACAGTAAAATTTGCTGAATATCCCTGAAAGTAGTTGCAGAAGTACATCAAGAGGGAGCTACCAGAAACTCGACCTGGCTACAGAAAAGGACAGGGAACAAGAGTTATCACTGCTGACATCAGATGAATCCTGGCTGAAAGATGCTTACCTTGTACCGACTATGCAAAGGCATTTGACTGCACAGATTGTAACAAATTATAGGTAACACTGAGGAGAATGGGAAGTACAAAACACTTAACTGTGCTCACGTGGAACCTGTATACTGACTAAGAGGCAGTCATTCAAATCGCACATGTAGAAACCACAAAGTCAGAAATCAGGAAGGGTTTTATCCTATTACTGTCTTATTCTGTGTGCTGACTAAATAATGAGAGAAGCTGGACTGTATGAAGAACACTAAAACACCATTAAAGTGTTAGAGGAAGATTCACTAACAACCTAGAATATGTAGATAACACAACCTAGCCTGTAGAAAGTGAAGAAGACTTAAGGCACTTACTGATGAAGATCAAAGATCACAGCCTTCAGTACTGACTACATGTTAACACAAGGAAAACAAAAATCCTCACAACTGGACCAATGAACAACACCATGAAAAATGGAGAAAAGATTGAAGTAGTCAAGGGTTTTACTTTACTCGGATCCACAATCAAGACCCACAGAAGCCGCTGTCAAGAATGTACTGTAGACTTCCAGAAGAATGAATAAATCTCACCTTGGAAGAAGTACCCAGAATGCTCCTTAGAAGCAAGGATGGTGAGACTTTATCTCATGTACTTCGGGAATGTTATCAAGAGTGACCAGTCCTTGGAGAAGGATACTATGCTTGGCAAAGCAGAGGATCAGTGAAAAAGAAGAAGACCTTCACTGGCTTTATCTGTGACTGCAAAGATGGTAAAAAAGAGGAAGACCCTCAACGGAACAGACGGACACAATGGTTGCAAAGATGGGCCCAAGCAAAGTAAGTATTATGAAGATGGCACCAGACAGAGAAGTGTTTCATTCTTTGAACACAGGGTTGTTATGAACTGAAATCATCTTGACTGCAGCTAACAACAACAAAACATTCTTCAGAAAGTACTTTCTTATGTGGTTATTACACCAAGGAGGCAAGTCGACACTTTCTAACTTTCCCCCAACACTTCAAAATGTTGAATGTGGGAACTCAGAAACTGTATCAGAAAATTCAGAGACTAAATCGTAAAGAGGTTTGGCTCAAGGCACATCAGTGGGCCAGAGATACAGCCAGACACAGGGGTTGACTCCACTCTACCATTCTGGTTAGCATTTAGGTGACAGCAGAGATAGGATACTGAAAAACGGTATGCTTAAAACTTGCTACAATGTTTTGACGCCAGAAACTCTGAATTCTTAAAAATAAATGCTTAACATACAGACAGCAGGTCCTTCTTTAGGAAAAGCACACAAAGAAGGCAAATAAAAAACATTAAAGGTAAATTTGAAAAGAAATTGGTAAAAGTACACCAAATGCTGACAGAAAGTTTATCACTGGCACTGCCTCCTTCCCGTGGCTTTGTTGACAATCTCCTTCCATCTAAATTCCTGTTCTAAAGGCACACAAAGAACCCTTTCACCCCATTCCATCACCACTTTTAACGTGCCAGACTTGTGCCCTGACACACTCATTTCCCTACACTAACAAAACCAAACCAGGTGCCACAGAGCTCATTCCAGCTCACAGCAGTCCCACATATGTTGGGGTAGAATTGTGCACACCATGTTTTCAACGGCTAGTTTTTAGTTAAGTATATTGCCAGGCCTTTCTTCCAAGGCATCTCTGGGTGGACTTCAACCACTGACCTCCTGGTTAGCAACCAACCACGTTGACCCTCTGCACCATCGATGGACTCCTGCTCTATACTACTGTATAAAAAATACCAACATCTCAAAACTTGATGATTTACATTCTTCTTCTCGCTAACATTTACAATATTCCTATTATGACACATTTACTCTAAAATGAGTCAGAAAGGGTTTCAGAGGACTTCCTTAACAACGGTTATCTTTGGAGAGATCTCTGGAGTAAGATTATAAGGGACCTTCACTTTCTACTTTATATCTCTCTGCATTATTTGAAAGTTCTTTTACGAGTTAACATCAGAAAACGTTATAGTGTACAAAACACGTATAACACATACTTTAAAAGTCTGGAAGATTACATCTCATATAGTGACTGCAGTTACTTCAGAGGGATGGGACTCCCCAGAGTGGAGAGTGGGGCACACTTGTTTCTATCATCTTTTTTTTCATGAACTGACAGGAAAAAAATTTCATTTTGAGAAAATAGGAGAGAAACTTTAGTGCTCTAGAGAAATGTAGAATCTTAAGTTTCAAAGCATTTAAGAATCTCGCCTAAAGACACACAAAATTAACATTCAGCCCTGTAAATCCCAGTCCAAGACTCTCCAGGGGTACAATGGTTAAGCACTCAGTTGCTAGCCTAAGGGCTAGCAGTTCAAACCTACCAATGGCCCTGCGGCAGGAAAAGCCTGGTGCCTGCTCCTTTAAAGATGGCAGTCCAGGAGACCTAATCAGGCAGTTCTACCCTGTCTTACAGGGCCCATGGGAGTCAACTGGATGGCACCTAACAACAACAACAAAATCCCAGGCTGGGGCTCATTTCAATGTATCACGCAGCTGCTACATTTTAGCAAGCTCTGAAGAGGCAGGGGGAGTGAGAGACAGAGAGATAGGAACACTCCAGAGCACTCCATTCTTTTAGGAGAGTGCCTACCTTCTTCCTCGGACCTGTTGCCTGGGTGTGACCGTCATTATGCAAGTCACAGGATTAAACCATCCCACTGTTAGGATGCAAGAAAAAATTTGAAGAAGAAGAACTCTTAGAGAACTGTCAGATGGGATACTCAGGGAAATTAAGTCCCTTAGCCATTTATTAATTACCATTGAAAACTCATTACATTGTAACACATGCAAAAATTCTTTTGAAGTTTGACACCTGATATTACAAAACACTTGGGCTTGGTTGAGTGGAGAGGGATTAAAAAGTATATTCCTTATCTTCTTCTTCTTATTATTATTAATTGTATATTTGAAAAATGAAAACATGCAGCACATTTTTTTTCATAACAAATTAAAGAAGGTAAAAATTCTTTCATGAGTCAGGGGATTAAAAGGGTTTAGAAACATTGCTTGAAACAGATTTGGAATTTATAGGAGGCTTGACATGTTGCTGCGATGTGACACAGGCATATAGGCAATGGAGCTGGCAACCCTGTATAATCGCCACATAGACTTTACTCAGAATCATGTATGTCCAACAGTGACTAATGTCATGACTATAAAATGATGAGTGTGAGTTGTGTGTGGCTGTAGAATCATTTGTTATGGTATAGCTGCCCTGCATAGATTTCCCTAAACTCTACAGCTAACGGTAAAAGTTGTAAGTAAAACAGTGATAAAAATGTACCAGCTTACTACATTAAAAAACAGTGGTAAGAAAAACTATCAGCTCCCCAAGAGAAAAGTTCTACATAAATGCATTTATTAGACAGAAAATATATTGGGTAAGAAAAGGTAACATTCATGGTATTCAGTTTTCACTACATTTAGTGGCAACCTTGAACTTGATTACACTCAGCACTCGGTTGGGGGTTACAGACTATTTTACTGCTATTCTGTCTCTTGGTTTTCCATTCAGTGGACATTTACTGAACAAAGTATGTTCCTTCTTTATTTAACAAACTCTCCCAATTTAAAAAAAAGACTATGCAGTACTTACCATTTGTGTCCTGACATGTTTTTTCCTCCTTTTTCTACCGCTGACAATTTGGGGAAAAGAGACAGGGAAACAGCATGAGAAGATAAGCTGTATTACAACCTGAAATAAAGTCAGTAACAGTTACACACTATATTACAATTATATATTAATGTAACAGTTTTATGAAATTTTTCAATCTGAACTACTTCTAGTTGTATTTTAGGGGATAAACACCATATACATAGTAATACTGCACAGAGGTGTGGAGAAGAGCTAAGCAACACCGGAAGGCAATATTGCCACTGAATCCTAAGTGATCAGACTCTGAATGAGAAAATCAGACTTCAGAAGACCATAGAAAATACCATTTATACACAGTTTACAAGCATGCAAGATCAGTACTCCTAGTTGTTAAGGGGCACAAATGGCACTTACAAGGTATAAAGAATTGCTTCGGAATGATGAACACTAAATTCTGCACTGTGGTTACCACTCAGGGGAGAGCTGGGCATGTGATGTGAGGGGACATACAGGGGCTTCAGCCATACATGAGGCTCTCTTTGTCAAAGGAGGTAGTAAACGCATTGTTTCCATATGCTTTATTATAAATTGGAAACGTTCCATAATAAATCCTTCACAAAACAGAAGCAAGACACAATAAAAACAAAGTAAAACAACAGCAACAAAAAACAAACAAAAAAGCTGACAGGCTATTACAGGATATCAAAAGGAGAACAAAAAAAATGATCATTTTAGCTACTACTACCCTAGAATTACATTTTCATCTCACTGTGTCAGTACAGAGTCAATTAATGCCTTTGTCCTTCAATCTGTTTGCCTCATTCATGGAAGCCAGCCAAATCCACGCGCAGAGTCAACCAGCCCACTACAGTCATTAGCCTACACTTGCCCACCAGTTACCAGACAGAATCGAAAGCTCACAACTAAAAAAAATGGCCTAACACCAGACAAGGACTGCCAGCTGCCAGAGGGAGTACTCAGCATAAGAGTAACCTTGGGTGCTCCACAAAAGCAGCCCTCCTCAGACTCAAGAAAGGTCAGTTCAGTATCCTTAAAATGATCCAAGTTGTGTTAGGCTTTTAAAAATGTTGGAAGGAATCAAAATTAAGGTGTTATAATTTCAGGCATCAGGAGAGGGGAAAAAGGCAATCCACTCTGACAACCATCTTGTCAGTAACATCGCAGAAGGCACTTAGACATTTAGACAAGTTGCTTTGGGAGTGACATTCATGATGGGTAAGCTTTCTCCTCCATGCAGTACAACTGTGGAGAGGCCACAAACTTCCAGTCCCCCCACCACATACCAGTGTCACCACCAAGTGCACTCTTAATTCATTTAGCTCGAACCAAAATTTTACACAGAGTTTGTGCAAAAGAAACAAAATCACTACATTCTTCATCTCAGTTAGAATTCCTCATGAACTACAGGATCACTAGTATTCTTTGATCACTTTTTGATAATTAAAATATAGAATAACAACTCAAGATCCTTACAGCATGATAGCTATTACTGAGCAAACAGTTCCTTCTAGCTTCTGGGAATGGATTTTAGGCTATTCCCAGATTATGATGCTGAAAGCAGCTCTGGATGCACAGTACTGAAAACCTTGGCTGCTGACCAAGAGGTGGGCAATCTGAGTACACCAGTCGCTCCTTGGAAGCCACATGGAGGAGTTCTACTGTGTCCTGTAGAGTCACTGTGAATCAAAATTGACTCAATGGCAAAGGGCTGGGTTTGGTTTTTGGTATGATGCTGTGTGCAGATGTAGTTTGCCTATGATTATGATCAAGGTGGTGGGAAATGTACGACTAACAAATGTCACTTAGGTTATTAATCTGCATTCCATCCTCTGCCTCAATTATCACCCTCAGTCTGGATTAGCAGGTCTCCGTTCCTCTCCCTATATCTGACGAAGTAAAATTAAGACCTCAGAGGGAGACAATAAAATTTTGAATAATTCACACTGTTTGATAAGATGTAATGAAATCTTATAATGTAATGAAATTTTGTGACTCTTGACTATTGTCCTGTGACAAACACCTACCCCTTTGAATTCTGGCTATAGAAACTGCTGAAAATGTAATCCAAAAGAGACAGTTTTTGGAGAAGCTAATCTCGCTGTTCCCCAGATTTGCCAGCATATCTGCAAATAAAGTATTCCTTGAACTCCACTCTGTCTCTGAATTTTCGGCTACAGTGACAGGCAGAACAAACTTGCTTTAGTTCCACAGCAGAGGTACTGTTTACAGATCACTTGAGGTTGACATCACTTGGTTGATACCACTTAGGGTATCAACATGCAGATTCCTGCCCCATCTCTTACCTACTGAGCAAGGAGCTATGGGAGTGGGCTAGGGGAGCTGCATCTGTAACAGGATTTGCAAGTGATTCTTAAGCACATTCAAGTCTGAGAACCACAGCTTCATAGTCCAGGAAAATAATTTCTGGAAATCGATCTTAAACAAACTACTGGACTATATGGCATGAGACAAAATGAGTCATGAATGGTCCATATCATGTTGCCTTTACAGGACTTAGCTGAATGATGAGAAGACAGCTGTAGCTTGGGCTCATGTTTCTTCTATATATCTTTCAGGCACACAAACTAGGGGTAATTAACAAACAGTGAAAGATTTCTTAACAATTAATAAACACCTCCAGATCCATCTCGTCTTCTTCTATCAGTTTCTAAATTTAGTGTCAAAATTATCTCTTCAGAAAAAAAATCTTCCTCCCAATCCTTATTCACTTATTTATTTCTATTCAACAGTTTAGTTTGGCAAACATATACTGACCACCTAATTATATGTGCCAGGAACTTATAGTCTATACCAGCACTGCACAAGATAAATACACTGAGCCACTGTGTAATTTAAAAATCCCTACTAGAAACAATAGAAGGTAAACGAAAAAAAAGTGAAATTAATTTTACTGATTTTATTTAATTTAAAATATCATTTCAACATGTAGCCAGTATAAAATTATTAATGATATAGTTTTCATCATTTATGAATCAAGTCTTTAGCTCATTTCAGTTCATACTAGGCTCAACAGCTACATGTGGTTAGTGGCTAGAGTACTGGACAGTGCACATCTAGCAGGAGAGACAGACATAGGACAGAATTTTCAGGTACAGCAGACCCTTGACATTTGCAAGGGACATATAAAAAGAGCTTCATGAACCCCCAAATTTCTAACTTCTGCTAGAAAATACACTTTCTCCTCATAAAATGCAGTAAAGTCTATGATTAGCTAATAATTCAGTTCAGGATTCTGCAAAAGCTATTGTTTCACTTCTAATACAAGGCACTAATAAAACAAGTCCGGAAGAAATGGGGTCCAGAACAAATGGGGTTATGTCATGAGTGTTTTGGGAGACTTCCTGAAGTTCAGCTTGTGGCCGCCTTGCCTGGGGAGATAAAGGAGAGAAAGTACCCAAGTGGCTTATGAACCCTGAGTGCCAAGAAAACAAAGGAAAGACATGAACCTTGTTACTGTTAGCAAAAGCTGACCTGAATGTGTTTCACTAAATTTCATCTTCCCAACAAAGATAAAGCAGATGAGCCCATAATATTTAGGATCATAAAGACGTAGGGGTCCAAGAGTTAACAGGTCAACGAAAAGCAAGTTTCCAGCTTTGATGTAACAGCTGTGGGAAAGAGGACTCTGTGAGGGGTAGACACTGTATCTATGAAGGTGTCTCCCTGTTCTGAGGTAGGACTGCTGCTGAGGTTGGCATCTAACTCTTAGGTGACACTCCGAGCATCAGCCTAATACCGTTCCACTGTCATAGGTTAAACCTCGATGAAGTTACAACATATTCCCCATGATCCAGGACCATGCATTAAAACCACAACTGCTGTCAGTTGTATGCACCTGGCTGAGACTGTCTTGCCCTGTGGCAAAAATTGGGGGAACAGGGAGATAGGATACTTTAGTTTGATTTTTGGTGAGGAGCTGTTACAAGTCCCTAGGTGACACAGTTAAGACACAGTTAGTGCTAGGTTACTAACTACCCAAAGGTTGGTGGTTTGAATCCATCTGGAGGTATCTTGAAAGAAAGTCCTGGCAATCTACTTCCAAAAGATCAGAGCCACTGAGAACGCTAGCCAGGTAAGTTCTACTCTGAGGAGACACAAGGGATTAACAGGAGTTGAAATGAACTCCATCATGATTAGTTTAGATATTTTTGTGTGCAATAATAACCAGGCTCATTTTTCTTCTTTTCCTATGTTTACTGTGTTCAGTCCTCAATTTTACCCACTGATATTGGGAGATACAAAACAAGAAATAAGTTGTTCTACTTGTCTTTACTTCCTACAGTCAGTGAAAAAATCATTTTGAACAAACTGGCAGCCAATATACGATCAGAAGTTTCTTTCTAATACCCTCAGGTTCACAGAAGGATAAAAGAAGCCTGGTTTAAAATTAAAAGTTTGACATATGGCTACAGAGCAGCTGAGTCAGTCTGTCCTTGACTGCCTTAAACCCTGATTCTGGATTTTCCTCTTTGGGAATACAGTATGGTAAGGCATTTTCATTCCATGTAGGCTGGCTTCAGTCACACAGAACATTTGTTCTGTCACTGGAACCCTTGGCTATGAGCCTGTTCAAGGTGGTTGAGTTAGCTGATAGCACCTTATATTTGAATCATGTAAATCTCCTGAGCCAACCATTATCCAGAGTCAAAGTAAGATCAGTAGTGATCTCACCATAGTTGTATTAAAACAAAATTAAACAAACAACAACAAAAAACACTGCCATCAAATCAATTCCAACTCACAGCAACCCTAGAAGACAGAGTAGACGTGCCCCACACAGTTTCCAAGGAGTGCCTCACGTATAAGAACGGCCAGCCTTTGGGTTAGCAGACACTGCTCTCAACGATTATGACACCAGGGTCTCAATAATGGTGTATGTCGTAGATTTGATTGTGTCCACCCACCCCCCCAAATATGTGGAGAAACTTGGTTGGGTCGTGATTACCAGTATCATGTGATTGCCTTCCAATTTGTGATTTCCTGTGCTGTATGTGAAAGAGGATTAGGGTGGGACGGTAAATCCCTTCCTAAGGTCCCCTCCCTGCTCCACTGTAAAGGGAGTTTCCTGTGAATGCAGCTTGCACCACCTTTTATTCTGTTATTCTACAAGAGACAAAAGGAAAGGGAAGGAAACAGAGTGGGACACCTCACACCATCAAGAAAACAGCACCAGGAGTGGAACACATCCTTCAGTCCTGAAGTTCCTGTGCCAAGATGTTCCCTGACCACAGACTGATGCAACATAAGGACTTTCCTCCAGAGCCCACAGAGGGAAAGCCTTCTCCTGGAGTGGATACCCTGAATGCTGACTTGTAATCTACTCAACTTGTAAAAATAAAAATTTCTCTTCTTAAAGCCATCCACTTCGTGGCATTTCTGTTTTGAGGTGCACTAGCTGAGTGAAAAACAGCATACTCAACCCTATTACTCCATCAAAAAAAAAAAAAAAAAATTCAATAGGCAATGGACTTCTTCTAGGATCACTTTGATGAGTGAGTGGTGTTTCCTGTGCCCAGTTTCACGTCTCAATTATCATTCCACCTTTAGCAAGAGAATTTTATCTTTTATTCAGTGCACATTTTTTATTACTGTTACTATGAGTTGGAGTACTAGTTGAAACTGAGTGCAGAATTGCTTTTTCTTGCATCTGTATGGAGCATATGGTGGATGGTGCAAAAGCAAACCATGGCCAAGCTTGCTATTTCTCCTAATTTATTCAAAATTTCTATTTTCTAGCTAAATATTTTCTAGCTCTTTGGTAGAGCTCTGCAATTCTGTCATGTAGGTTGACATTTAGCTTTCCTGGAAAGTGGGCCATTTTTCCCCCACAAGTGATACACTTTCCAGAAGAGTCCTGCAATGATGTGGGTGTAAGGGTGTTAGGATCACCCCCTCGTAAAAATCACTCATTCCCAAACACATGCTTCGCGACATTGTGTGTCATCAAATCGAGGATGAAAATCTATTTCCATTTCAGCATTCCTGGGACTGGAATGCATCTTACAATCTATAGCTTGCGAATAGTTTAGCTGGCTATCAATTTTCTTTCTTAATGGAACACAGAAAAATCATAGGATCTTACAACCAACTGTTTCTTATGTTTGAGGAAACAGAATGACTCTTTAAAATTCAACTTCAGTTGAATTACATATCACCCCATGTCACAGACTTCTGGGGACTACTCGCCAAGCACTGCCTGTGGGGAAGGACGAGTGCAATGGAAGGCACTGAGGGTGAGAAGAACGCAGAACAGGGGGCCTAAAGCTGGGTCCTGCATGGCTCCCGCAGTGGGGCTCTGAGAATCCACTGTTGCTGGCAAAGGGCAAGAGTGCATGTGTGAGATCTTATTCCAGCTGGAGGGAAAGCGAGGAACCAAAGCTTTTACAGGAGAACCGCATGATGGGTGTGGGAGGGTGTGTAAGAAGTCGGAAGTAGTTGTCGTTACTACAACTGAAAGGAACCGACAGGAAATCGAACTATGAGACACAAGTCCCAGTCTCTGAAAGACTGTGAGCGGCTTGCAGCACTGACATTTACTGTGTAGTCATTGGAGGGTGGACATTCCCTGGAGTTTAGATTACATTTAGTGAGTACCTTCTATGCCCAACCTTTGCCAGGCAGCTTGTTTCCTGACTACATCAAATGTTGGAAGCTGCGGCAAGTACCTTAGAATTAGCTTCCAACTGCACAGTACTTCTTCATTTACCGTTCTCCTCATTCCATCTTCTCATTTTTGTCAGAGATCAACTTCATCTGGAAATATTACCAGTTGTCAATATCTTGTTCTTTTGTTCACTCGAATTCATGTG
Organism: Heterohyrax brucei; assembly: GCA_028571685.1. Lineage (NCBI taxonomy): Eukaryota > Metazoa > Chordata > Mammalia > Hyracoidea > Procaviidae > Heterohyrax > Heterohyrax brucei. The sequence goes on from CM053147.1 coordinate 72,274,080, forward strand.
CTAAGAATAATTTTATAAATAACTTTTCAGAGAAGTAGAGAAGTATACTTCTGTGCTTTTTTCCTAGTTTATTAGGCCCACTATTTCCTTTCAAATGACCCGAGGTGATGCCGGTCTTTGGGGTTATTTCTCTTGTGCGTAATCTCAGAACTCGACAACTCAAATAATTTAGAGCCTAAAGGCAGTGGAGAAACAACTGAGTACAGCCTGTGACCACAGAGTCAACCGACAGTAGAACTGGTGTAGCCATCCAGGTTAGGGGTGACTTGTCTAATCAACAGGAAAAGACACAAATGTGTCAAAGATACTAGGTACTGAGTTAAAAAATAATTGAATGTTCATATATTTCTTGTACATATGTATTTTTCATTTTTATTTAATGTTAATAATGATTTTTACAGCTTCTTATAAAGCCAAAGCAAGAGTGCTCTGAGTATATTTAGAAAATTTCAGTAGAAAGACTGGAAAAAAAAGAAGCAATTCCTCCAGGTGGAATTAACTGGGTGGAGTTAACTAAAAATTAACTTTTTTTTTTAATTTTAGTAAAAGAATAAAATTTCTAACATCTGTCAACTATCTCATTTATAAACCCTCAGCCCCCCACACATCCATGCAGCCACAGTCGTTTTCTTCTTGGATGACTTTCTTGTTAAGTCCTTGTAACAGGGGTCTCATACAAAATTTGTCTTTTGACACTAATTTCACTCAGCATAATCTCTTCCAAACTAGACCATGTTACAAGGTGTTTTCTAAAATTGCCATTTTTTTTAATTTTTATTTTTATTTAACATAACTGAGTGAAAATGTACATTCACATATAAATTTACATGCCCCCCCTATATGCAGCTTCCACTGCTCTCCCTGTCCAGTGACAGCACACTATTCCTCTCTGCTCCATATATGTCTCATCCTCCCAACAGTCTCCTTTCCCCTCCTGTCCGTCCATTCCCCTTCCTCCAGCCAGAGGTCAGCAAGATGACATCCCATAGGTGTATAGAACCATAAAGTGCTTCCAATATATGGTCACTCTGCATTCCCAAGTCCAATCCATTCCTGTCCAAAGAGTGGAACTTTGTTATAATTTATGGGAAAGGGCAGCATCAGGGCAGGGGGCCGTGCTCTCAGAGGAACCCCAAAACTGCTGGACCATCAATTGAGGTCTTTTAGTGGAGATCTCATGATGCACCTCTTTATTCTTGTGTTGCCAGTGAGACTCCTCTCTGTGAGCTCCATCATGGCTATCACTGGTGGTGGCCAGGCACCATCCGGTTCTTGCGGTCCCAAGTCGATATAGGCACCCACTCTTGTGGGTCTCTCTGTCTTCTCGGTTGTCTTTACCGCACGTCATTTTGGTCCTCGGTGAGCATCCGTTCCTGCTGAGTTGGGACCATTTGCTGTGTCCTCGGATGGCAGCTTGGCAGCTTTTAAGACCCCAGACGCCACTCACCAATGTGGGGTGCAGAGAGCTCTCTTAGCAAAACACTAGTTGTGCCAATTGGCCTGGAATTCGTCTAAGAGCATGGTCCCCCGGCCCCCGCCCCAGCTACTCTATCCTTGCAGTATTGAGTTAAGATGGAAGGAGTCCTCAAGTTATGCTGAAGTCCACTTAATGTTGTTCTTGTTCCTAATGTGTGCTGTCACCGCTTTCTCCCAACTAGATTTCTAGTAACTATCTAAACTAAACCCTTCCCCCCTCGCCCTCCCTCCCTCCCTTGCAGCTGTCAAAGAGTCTTCTATACACAAGTCTGTTTTGGAGATCTTATCGTAGAGGTCTCATACAGTATTTGTCCTTTTGTCGCTGACTACTTTCACTCAACATAATGTCTTCCAGTTGAAACCAGGTCATGAGATGTTTCCTGAAATCATCGTTGTTCTTTATCATTGTGTAGTGCTCCATTGAGTATATGTACCACAGTTTACCTATCCATTCTTCTATTATTGGGCATCTGGGTTGATTCCATCTTTTTGCTATCATGGACTGTGCTACGATAAACATTCTGGTGCATGTGTCTGTTGGTGTGAAAGGCCTTGAATCTGTAGGATATATTCCAAGTAGTGGGATTACTGGGTCAAATGGTATAACAATATCCATAAAGTTGCCATTGTTTTTATCATAGCATAGTGTTCCATTGAATGTATGTACCATAGTTTGCTTATCCACTCATCTGTTGATGGGCATCAGGGTCAATTTCAACATTTTGCTATTGTGGACTGTGCTGCAACAAACATTCATTTACATGTGTCTGTTTGCATGACTACCTTTTTTTCTGAAGGATAAATGCGAAGCAGTGGAATTTCAGGATCAAATGGTGTATCTATCTCCAGCTTTTTTAGGAGGTGCCAGATTGTTTTCCAAAGAGGTTGTACCATTTTGCAATCCCACCAGCGGTGTAAGAGAGTTCCAAATTCTCCACAGCCTCACCAGCATTTGTTGTTTTGTGTTTTCTGGATCATGGCCAACCATGTTGGGGTGAGATGGTATCTCATTGTAGTTTTATTTGAATTTCTTTAATAGCTAATGATTGTGAGCAATTCTTCATGTGTCTTTTGGCTGCCTGGCTATCTTCTTTAGAGAAATGTCTGTCCATCTCCTTTGCCCATCACTTAATTGGATTATTTATCATTTTCTTGTTGATATTTTGTAACACCTTATAGATTATGGAGATCAGATGTCGGTCTGACATAGAGTTGCCAAATATTTTTTCCCATTCTGTAGGTGGTCTTTTAATTCTTTTGATAAAGTCTTTGGATGAGCAAAAGTGTTTGATTCTTAGTAGTTTCCATTTATCTATTCTCTCTTCTGTTGAATGCGCTTTGTCAGATTTTGAAGTCTGTCTACGCTGTGTATTAAAACTTCCATTGTTGATCCTGTTTTATCTTGGATGAGCTTGATCATTTTAGATTTGATATTCTGGTCTTTCATCCAATTTGAGTTGTTTTTTGTATAAGGTGTGAGATATGGGTCTTGTTTCAATTTTTTGCAGATGGATATCCAATTGTGTCAGCACCATTTGTTAAAGAGACTGTTCTTACCCCAGTTTAAAATCTTGGGGGGTTTGTCAAATATCAACTGTTCATAGGAGGATGGTAGCATCTCTGGGGTCTCAACTCTGTTCCTCTGGTCTATATGACTCTTTTTGTACCAGTACCAGGCTGTTTTGACAACTGTGGCAGTGTAATAGGATCTAAAGTCAGGTAGTGAGAGCCTCCCAGTGTGTTCTTCTTCAGTAGTGCTTTACTCATTCAAGGTTTCTTCCCTTTTCAAACAAAGTTTATGATTTGCTTCTCTTTAAAAAGTGTTCCTTGAATTTGTATTGGGATTGCACTATATAAGAACATTGCTTTGTGTAAAATAGACATTGTCACAATGTTGAGTCTTCCTATCCGTGAGCAGGGTAGATTACTCCATTTACGTAAGTCTTAGTTTCTTGTAGTAAGGTCTTGCACCTCTCTTTGTAAAGATCTCTTATTTCTCTAGTTAGATTTATTCCTAGCTTTTAACTTCTTGGGGGCTATAGTAAATGGAATTGATTTGGTGATTTCTTCTTTAATAATCTCACTGCTGGTATAAGTGAATCCTACTAATTTACTTATCTTTATCTCATATCCCAATACTTTGCTAAACTCCTCTATTAGTTCCAATAGATTACTTACGGATTCCTTTGGATTCTCTGTATAAACAATCATTATCTACAAATAGGGAGATTTCTACCTCTTCATTGCTGATATGGATATCCTTTATTTCTTTGTCTTGTCTAATTGCTCTGGCTAGAATTTCTAGCACAATGTTGAATAGAAGTGATGAGAGTGGGCATCCTTGTCTAGTTCCTGTTCTCAAAGGGAATTCTTTCAGTCTTTCACCATTCAGGGCTATGAAGGCAGTTGGTTTTGTGTAGATGCTACTGAATGTGCTAAGGAATTTTCCCTATATTTCTATTAAAAATTAACTATTATTATTTTCAAGCTCCTGATTAACCAAACTACACTCCTACATAGCTGAGAATGGGAGATTCCTATGGATGGTGAAAAGCTGAATTAAATTCTTAACCTTTCAAAACCTAAGCATTAATTAAAGTATAAAATGGTTTGGTTAGTTTTTAATGGGTATTTTTCCTATCTCTCAGCTATCACACAGCCTTAACTTCTAGATTTTGATAAGGTTACGATTATTTGAGCATTGATATAGCTTCACATGGATTCTGCATCTAGTTTTGTGTCACCTAAAAATGACTGTTAACATTTCATAAATTGAGAAGTAAATGTGAAACAGGAGCATGCTTTAATTTTGTGAGTCAGCAAATCTTAGAAAAGAAAAATAGAATTCCAAGGAAGCAAAAAGATGGATGCATTTTTAAACTCTACAGCTGCGAGTCACTGTAAAAATCTGCTTTTTTTGTTAATGAAGTGGAAACATAGGATATTTTAAAGTGATCGTACATATTTCAAAACAGCTCAAATATTACGTGTTCCTATAGTTGTTAGATGCCATCAAGTTGGCTCTGAGTCTTAAATACCCTGTAGGAAGAGCAGAACTACCCCACAGAGTTTCTAAGGAGTGGCTGGTGGATTTGAATAGCTGACCTTTAGGTTAGCAGCTGAGCTCTTAACCACTATGGCACGAAAACTCTACCACATATTAAATACACAGATTAATTAAGCTTAATGACTTTCTGGAACTAACAAAATTACTTTGCTAAGGTAACTATTTTTAATGCCAACATTACTCATCTCCCACCATGCTGCTCAATATAAAATTTGGCAGATCCATGAATTTGCCACCAACTTGTGCCTCCATCAAGTCACTTCTTACATGGCCTCACTCTGTTCGTCTGTAAAATGGAGTAGGCTCAAAGACATCTAGATACCCTCAGTCTAGAAAGCTATGAAACTAACATTAGTTACTTTCAGAGACGTATCTTTATTTTTTTAAAGATGAAGAAATTAGGATTCTAAAAGTGAAGAACACTATTCATCCAAGGTCACATTAAAGGTCAAGTTCACAGGAAAGACTGCAGTGATGGAAACTCTAATTAGCAAATTAATGGCTTGGTAATCATGATCTATTCCAAGAGATATTTCTCAGAGGAAAATATCGGTATATGTTACCTACTAAGAAACTGAAAAAAAAAAAGATATTCTATCAAATGTTATGATCTTCAACATTAATATTTAAAAATACTAAAACTCAAACCAAACCGATTACCATCGAGTTGATTCCAACTTATAGTGACTACATCCCCACAAAACAAAATCAAACACAAAAGTCAAACTGGTTACTAGGGTGATGTCTCATGCAAGGCTTCTTTTTTTCTTGCTTCAAGTCTCCTTTTCAAGGTGACTTGATGGTGAATTCTGCGCTGTAATAAAAATCATGGCAATGATAACAGTTTCTGTTATGTGGAAACAACAAACTGAAGAGAAATTATAAGAGCAAAAAAGATAGTAATACATACTAGAACACTGAAAGCAGAAAAAGAACTACACTATCTCTTGAGACAGGAAAGTGTAATTTAAAAAACAAGCAACAAAAAGATGTACTGAGTAAGCTATATTTACCTTTGACTTTACTTCAACTGGTTTATATGACTCTCAAATGCCAACTCATATTTAGCATACAGATTTTAATCTCTAATATTTATGGTGGCCATTTCTCTAAAAGCTTCACCTTAAAACATGAAAAACGAAGGAGCACCTAGTCAAAGGTCTCAATCAACTTCCATGACAGCATACTACATACTACATCCTTCAATTGTCAGCACAGAATGTTAAATAAAAGGCCTACGTGTTATCCATAACTCTCATTTTAAACTGCATTCTATTGGAAGTGCCCTTATAAAACTTACAGCTCATTGCTACTGAGTCAGTTTTGATTCAGCACCCAATGTGACAGAGCTGAACTGCCCCACCGGGTTTCCAAGGTTATAATCTTTACGGTGGCAGACTGTCACACTTTTCTCCCACGTAGAAGACTCTTTCAAATATTTATGACACCAACTCTAAAATTACTTTCATGGACAAGTAATCTCAGATAAGACTGTGCTGTGCAAAACTGCAGCCATGAGTCACATGAGACTCCTGAACATGTGAAATATGAATAGTATGATTTAAGGTGCACTGTGGTAGCAAAGCAGCCCCACTAGCACAGTGGTTAACAGCTACGGTAAGCTACAGCTTTGACTAAAAGGCTGGGAGTTCAAATCTACCACCTGTTCCTTAGAACCTCTATCAAGCAGGTCTGCTCTTTCAATAGGGAAGCTATAAGTCAGAATTGACTCAGTGGCAATGGGTTTGGTTTGTTGGTTTTGGTAAGTATAAAATACACACTGAATTTTGATGACTTTGTATGAAACAATGTAAAATGTCTCATTAGTATTTTATGTTTATATTCTATATTTATAAAAAATACATGTGTTTATTTATATACTTGAATATGCCTTATGGAACCTTGGTGGCATGGGGTATTAAGTGTTTGACTGCTAGCTAGAAGGTTGGCAGTTCAAGTTCACCAGCTACTCTGACTGTGTATATCAGTTCTACTCTGTCCTACACAGTTGCCATGAGTCAGAATCAATTTGATGGCAGTGCGTTTATAATGTCTTACATAACTATTTATATATTATATGTTTACATTTTCAGTTTTATAATTAATTACTTTTACACACTCATATTTAATACTTGTATGTTTCATATACTTAATTTTATATTTTATGTCGAAATAATATTTTGAATATATCGGATTAAATAAAATATATTATTAAAATTAATTTTACCTGTTTTAACTTTTAAAAATTTAAAAATTATACATGTGGCTGCTACTATACTTTTATTGGACAGTGTTGTTCTAAGGCATTAGCAAATCAACAGAAGAGCTGAGCTAGAAATTAAATCCATAACTTTGGTGTCCCAATTTTCTTCCTTACCTACAAAACACCTTAAAACAGCTATTTATGCCCAGAATCCCTGACAATTATTCAGTCAGAAATGTTATTACAATGATAAAAATCACATACATATATACATATGTAAATACCCTTTTTTAAAATGACGTATAAGATGGTCATACTCCACATTTTCATAAGTTGTATTTTAAAAGGTCCAAATATATGTGTAGAATGGATTATTTGTTTCACATGAGATTCATGAGAATCTGTGGATGGGCTACCATAAGCTCATCAAAAATGAAAAGATGTGAGTAATCGATAAATATAAACAAATACAAAAATATAAGTAGAAATACAGCATATTACATATAATTCATATAAAAATATATAAAGATATATGTATATGTAAACATACAGATTGTTAATAATATATAAATACAAGAGTGAAGAAAAAACAAAAGTGTGAATGTAGTGACTACAACTATATGCATTTGTATATAAGCATAACAGCAGCAATCAGAATTGGAGGCACCAATGTTCACAAGTTTCTCTAAGGTCATCTACATGCAGCTTAAAGCCATTTAAACACATGATCAAGAAATTTCTTATATCTTTACAGGATCAATCTGAGAGCCAGAGGACAATATTATTTAGTCCAACCTCCTACTTCTATCATTGGTCTAGGACTGAAGAAATATTCCCAAGGCACAGACTGAGCTGTTTCACTGAGTTCCTACATTACTGAGATACAGACATCTCCACGTGGTTCATAAAACACATATACCGTGCACAGAATCCTGCAAACACACCACCACAGTTCCTTTCTCCAGAAATGGCCCATATTTCGAGGACTTTCTTTCATGAAGTTGTAACAGTTGAATCAGATTTTGAGTCGGGGCTGGTTTACAAACAAGAAATGAAGGCGGTCTAGGCAGGTGAGGGAGCAGACAGAAGAGGACCTTAAAGTCAGTGTCAGCGGCAAACAGAAGCACACAGGAAGCAAGAACCTGGTATCTTCATGCTCTGCCCACTCACAGAGCCAGCCTTCTCTATACTGGGTCACCTGACTAGTATTCTTTAGGAACTAATAAAAGATTCCTTTTCCAGCTTCTTTCTCCTTTCCCAGGGAATAAATTTATGGGATTAAATAGCAGCAAAGCCCTGTAGTAGTTTGTAATGCAAGACTGGTTGCTTTCGATGGAGATCTAGAAAGACAGAGCCATGGGGCGTGTATCTGGTTGGATAGGCCCAGGTAGAGGAACCAGGAAGCTGCAAGAACACTGAGCTCCAGGTCAGCAGTGCAGTGACAGGCAAAGCAGGAAGTGAACAGCAAGTGCTATACACCCAATACAAACATCACACACTTCACAATGATGTCACTGTCGCCCATGGTAACACTAAGGACACGGCATTAGACACCACTAGGAAAATGGGCTTTCAGGCAGCAGAGAAAAGGACAGTGTCATGGTCCTTGAAACCAGGGACTGGAAGGAAATCCCCTGTGTGGTGATACAGTCTTCCTCTTCATGCTCTGTGGGAAATGATGGCAGTGCCGTTGCCCTGGGTATCTTCTTTCTTAGCGTCTGTATCCTATGTGTCATTGCTCACTTATGTGGTACAATCCAGCACCATGACTGTAACCAGTGCTGTTTCCTTCCTGTACTTTGGAAGGGATAAGTCTGCGAGTGCCTTCTCCCACATCTCCAGTATCTGCTCCTTGGCTTTCCCACCTTGTTGTCAGCAGTGGTAGCATCATTTCCATGTCCCTTTGATCTCAGATGTAACAGAAAGAAACAGTGCTCCCTCTTACAGTACCTTCACGATGACTGATACATTGGGGTCCATTTGTGTGGCTGCTGTGTTAATCCATCTTACTGAGGGCTCCCCACATTCTCCCTGGCCCTCTAGTTGACCAAGCACGGTGTCCTCTGCATTTTTGCAACTCAGCCCATCTATAATTCCTTCTCTCTAATGGTCATCAACTTCCCTTGTTTCCTCTCCTTAACCCACCTCTCTCCCTCTCTGGTTGCCATTCTCTTGCAGAATTTGTGGAGTTTCTGGATGGTGTAAATAGTTAAGCACTCTTCTCCTAATCAAAAGGTTGGTGGTTCAAATTCATTCAGACATGTCTTGGAAAACAGGCCTAGCAACGTGCTTCCCAAAGGTCATAGCACCATGAAAACACGATTCTCCTCTGCAACACACGGGATCACTGTAAGTTGGAACTGACTTCACAAAATTTTTGTTTCCTTCTTTTCACAGTCAGAGTTCTTCTAAGTCCATGCAGTCTAATTCCTGTCTCCACCATATCACAAAAGTCTTTCATTATGGACCTATCTCAGGTCCTGTCTCACTTAGCCTTTGACTATGTTCCTCCCATTCCCTTTCTTGCAATGCTTTCCTTTCTTGTTTTCTGGGAAAACACTGTGTGTGCTTTTGATCTGATCCTTTTCAGTTTTATTAGCTTCTCTTCTATTCACATCTCAAACATTAATGATCCGTAATGCTCAACCTTGGCCATTCTCTATTACATTTCACTTGTTCTCTCAGTGATTTAATCCACTCCCGTGCCTTTAACTACCACTGCTGTGCCAAAGATTTCCAAAACCAACACCTTTGCAGAGCACCAGATCCACAATGCTATCTCCCTACTGTAATCTTCACCGGCATGCCTCACAGGCAGTTCAAATTCAACACATCTAAAATTAAACTGAGAATTGGGAACCTCACATCATCAAGCAAGCAGCACTGGGAGAAGATCCCATCCTTCAGACCTGAGGTTCCTGTGCCAAGATGCTGCCTGGACAAAGACTGATGCAGTACTGGATTGTCCTCCAGAGCCGACGAGGGGAAAGTCTTCCCCTGGAGCGGACATCCTGAATTCGGCCTTTTAGCCTACCCAACTGTGTGAGAATAAACTTTCCTTTGTTAAAGCCATCCACTCTGTGGTATTTCTGCTAGAGCAGCACTAGCTGACTAAAACAGCCATCTTCCCCAGCCTTTAAAGAATTCATTCTCTCTCGCTATTAACTGAAAGGTTAGAGTTCAAGTCTACCCAGAGGTGACTAGGAAGGTCTGACACCCAACTCCTAAAACATCTGCCATTGAAAACCCTATGAAACATATGTGAAAACAACATAGTAGTAGTGTCAGACCCTGTCTAACTTCAAAGGGGAATAACGAGAACCAAGATTAGCCCAAGGCTGACACTTACGTGGTGGAGGTACAATATGCTTCCCTTCTCTAGAATTTTTACCACATCTGACACCAGCTGCCCCTCCACGGCAGTCTCTACTTCTCCTCTTGGTTTGACAATCTGCTGCAACGGCTATACAGGACTGACACACCAGTCTGATAGCTACACGGTTTATCAAGGAAGTAACAGGCTACAACTCCGGATCAGAAGCACCTGGCTACACTGAGGACCAGGAATACGAAGCAGGCAGGCCAAGGCTCCCTTTTTCAGTACAGGGCAGCTGTCTCAGATCCTCATGGCCCCCTGAAACAGGCTTCTCTCCAGGCACTGAGGACAGGCTCTTCTCAGATCCCTGAGGAGAGGCTCCTTTTGGCCCTCTTAGGACACACTGATCTTGACCATGCTGTCTGTCACCACAGTCTTTGCAAAAGGACACCTTCTGATCCTGTTTCCACCAACACTGCTACTGGGCCACTTGCAGGTTGCTTGCCATCTTCAGTGCCAGAGCCCTTTCCCTGTATTATAGCTCTTTTAGGAGGTTCCTTGCTTCCTGTCCCTTCTTAATTCCTGGAAACCCTGGTGGCCTAGTGGTCAAGTTCTACATCTGCTAACCAAAAGGTTGGCAGTTACAATCTGCCAGGTGCTCCTTGGAAACTCTATGGGGAAGTTTCACTCTGTTCTATAGGGTCTCTATGGGTAGGAATCGACTCAACTGCAGTTGATTTTGGTTTTGGTGCTTCTTCCTTGCTTAATGCTTGTCTTCCTGCTTCTTTCTGTCTGAAAAATCTCTATTGTCAATTTTATGGAATGGCTCCTTGTCAATTTTATGGAATGGCTGAGGCCAGCAGGCACAGACTGACCAATCCACACACTTAATTTGCATAGTAGGCTATAGTTACCTCATCTGCATAGTCTACTGACCAATCCAGGCATGGTGCAGAGCAAAATCAGCCAGAAAGTATCAAGTAGTTTACAGTTTACTGAGGAAATGTCAACTGACCTGGAAAAAAGTAACAAACCTTTGGGGTAGAAAAACTAAGGCAAGATAACTCCTCAGGGCTTAGAAGAAAAATCTCTCAAGTTGTTTTTCCAAAGAAACAAGCAAAAGGCCACATAAAGGAACTCATTCACCACTACAGGTCTACTCCATAAGGATCTCTATAACCTGGAATCAACTCAACGGCAAAGGGTTTCAGTGGAGCCAAGTAGCACTTCTAATGGAAGAGCTACCCCATGTCAGACAGAGATCAATAAGACACACACACATCACTGCTGAGTCTCACAACACCTCCACCGTGTCATCCCCATTTATGGCTGTAGAAACATAAGTTTAAAAAGTTACCTGAAGTCACTGGCCCGTAGTTACATAGAAGGAAGACTTCATTTTAAAAGCATGTACAAAATATTGTATACAGTCCTTTCTGTCCTGGTCGTATTAGTATTTGTGAAAATCACTTATATAGCAGGAAAAAAAGGCATTAACTTGGATGCTAGAGTAGTCATAGCATGGTCAAGTAAGATTTATAGAGGCTACAAACAAATGCACTATGCTGGGTGAACTAATTTTCATATTAGACTGATGGGGATTATAACAAGTATTTATCTCAAAGGGACTTGACTATTCAAGAAGACCATGTTTGCCTAAGTACCTGGTCAGGCACCAGGGCAGAGGTCCATTTTAAAGCACTGTGCTGGATAAAAAGTTGGGCAGTGTTACTTAAAGCATAATAAAATATTTACTAAAACAGTTTACGGCACTGTTTGTCAAAGAATGGTGAAAAGCCACCAGGGCGTTGGTTAACAGTAGATAAGGGAAAAGCTGGGTCAGGGATCTATCCACATTTACTAACCCCAAAGTGCTTCTTTTGGCCACTAAATCTGGAGAAATTCCAGGACAGAGTTTGGCTTCTCAAACTTTAATGTACACTTGAATAACCTGGGCATCTTGCTAAAATGTAGTTTCAAAATCAGTAAGTCCAGGAAGGCTGGGGCTGAGATACTTCATTTCTAGCAAGTCTCCAGGGGAAGCCAACGCCACTGGTCCCCGACCACATTTAAGAGGCAGGGGCTTGGAATATCAATCTCTATTATAGCAAATTAGCTTTGCTTTGTTCCTAGACAACAGACTACATTCCCTAACTTAAGGGAGCATTTTCTCAAAACCTTGCTTTCAGTATTAGTATAAAATCACATCATTTTTATCTCGAAACCAAACTGCAACAGGTACCCTATCACGGATAAACCAGTAGCACCCTCTTCAGATACAAATGGCATGTACGCTCACCATGTGAAGAATAAATGTTGCTATTACTTGAGTCCTATTCATTGCACCCAACATTTACACGTATCATCATTGCTACCACAACCCCACAGGTGGATATTCCTGTCCTCGTGGGGCTAACAGATGGGCTTTTTCAACCCATCCAGTAATTATTGCCTACAAAGGGCTGTGTCACTTGGGGTCATACGACTCGAAATTAACTCGAAAGTATCCAATAGCATCACAGACAAGGAAATGATGAGTTAACCCCAGCAACTCGCTCATGGTCATATGGGTAGTTAAGTGTTGGAGCACAGGTTTCAATCCTGGTCCATCAGAATCCAAAGCTTGTGTGAACTCTACACGTCCTCTGAGGTCCTAGACATGACTGTGTATAGGACATAACAGCTTGGGAGTCAACAAAAAATGGTTTCTCCTCTATTAGTTTTTGAGGTGAAGCTGATTCAGGATAGCGGATAAGGGTGAAAAACAAGGTTAATCACTTTGTGTTCAACGTTGTCTCAAGGACAAAAACATGCAGACAACATCTTTTTCCCTGGTTCCTATGAACCTGGTAATGCAGATGGAACAAAAAGGACACATGCAGTGATCATACACACATGACCAGCTACCCTCAAGCTTCTAACTACCTGGCCTAACTAATACAGAGGAAAAATTCTTCCTGACCTTTCCCCACACCCTCCGATATGGGATTTCTCTAACTTTAAAGTACACAGCAACAGAAAATACTCTAGTTCACTATTTCACAGTTGCCATACCTCCCTCTGATAAATGTCTGCAACTGAAAATAAAAAGATAATTTAGTCAAATACCTGTAAACAGAGCAATTTTGAAGGATTTCTTTTGAGTAACAAAGTTTTCTGTACTTCTTCACAAGGCTGATATGGAAAGATACATATGGCTATAAAGATACTTAGAGAGGTCAGACAAATCCTCAAGTGTACCAAATGGAGGAAAACTCAGCAAGGAAGAGTGCCTTTACACACGTGACGCTCCATGGTTGGGATATCCAAGGTCAGTTTCTGAACTTCAGTTCTCTTTACTACAAGTACCACTCATGGTAATCTAAATCTCCGTAATATATTTTCCACAGATTCACTGATGTCAGGTCCTTGTGTGTCACAAACTATATGCATTCAAACCTAACCAGCGGCACTATAGAAGGCAAGCCTATCGATCTGCTTCTGTAAAGAATACGGCTAAGAAAACTCTATCAAGTTCTATTTTGCAATACATATATTAGGATGCACTCAACAATGATTTTTGTTTGTTTTTTTCCACCAGCTGCTCCTTAGAAACTCTATGGGGCAATTTACTCAGCCATACTGGGAACCCTGGTGGTGTAGTGGTTAAGTTTTATTTATAGCTGCTAACCAAAAAAGAGGAGTTCCAAAGAGTGCTCCTTGGAAACTCAATGGGGCAGTTCTACTCTGTCCTACAGGGTCATTATGAGCCAGAATCGACTGGACAGCAGTGGGTTTGGTTTTGTATAATGTCATTATGAGTTGGGACTGACTCAATAGGAATTTTTTTTTTTATCTAATTACGTAGTTAGCAAGCTGCATGTCCTATAAATTATAAATATGTATACATATGTTTTTGAACCAAACAGTGCTATTTAAGCTTTTAAGGATTATAAGCACTTGATACTATTCAAAAGCTTGGCAGTTCAAACATACCCAGAAGCCCTTCAGAAAAAAGGCCTGGTGATCTGCTTCTGAAAGGTGTCAGCCTTGAAAACTCTTATGGAGTGGTTCTAGTCCTCATTTATGGGATTGCCATGAGGTGAAAACCACTGGACTATCAAGGAGTATAAACTGATTTGCCCTATGGAATTCTCTACACAGATGTTATTTGAGAAATAATGTTATTTGAGAAATACTGAAACCTAAAAAAGTTCTTTGTTAGAAAATCCATTTATAAGTATTTTTAGTGTGTGTGTGTGTGTGTGTGCGTGTGTGTTAACAAAAAGGTAAGAATCTGGAGTGTTTCAAATTAACAAGAGCTTCCTATTCACTCCCCAAGACCATTTTAAAATTATTTTTGGAGAGACTACTGAACTGTTTGGCCAAGAGCATGTTTGCAATGAGTCACAATTTACATGAATTTAATGGCCAAGGCCTTATGTGCCCTCCTTCCTACATTCACGATCATTTCCAAACCAACTGGTGACATATTCCAGGCCTTGATAATTTTTACAAAGTTACCAGATCTCAGATACTGAGGACGCCACCCAGGTTCATTGGCAAATTGTTTATTCCTTCTGATTTTTCATGCTATCTAGCAAACAAGAACGTGATTATCGAAACTAAAACTTTTCACCCAGGCAGTTAGCGCCTTTTGGTAGCTTAAGGGCGCGTGTACTTTTAAGACAAAAATGAGAAGCTTGGGGGCTTATATCACTCCAAGCAAAATGAAAGTGGGAAAGGTTAAAAGGGGGCTACTCCGGGGAGAGGCAGACATAATAACAGGATATGTCCGTTTCTGGAGGAAGCACAAACTGCAATAGCCCTGGGCAGGAAAGGCGGAGCCGGCAGCACCCAAAGAAAAAGAGAGCTGGAAGGTTCCCAGGGACTGGCCCGCTTAGAGATTCTTGCAGGAATCCCTATGCATCCAAAGCTACTGAGCACCTCGGCCAGGGGAAGGAATCTCAGGCCTTCTGGTATTGGTGGTTATAAAAAGGTAACCATCTGCTCCTTACCGCCCTAGCCGAAGACTGGCATTAGAGCGAAAGGGAAAAGCACACGTCAGGGGCCGCGGCAGGTGAACTTGTCAACAAGTCAGCCCTGCATGCAAGTCTCTGCTCAGAACGCAGCTCGAGGTCCTGGGCCTGGGGCCGCCTGGAGGGCGAGGCATGGCATGGGTGGGTAGGGTGGGGTTCGGTGGCGTGGGTGGGGGTGCTCTCTGCGTGGAGGCCAAAGACGCGCCTGGCGCCCGGAACCCTTCCATCAGCTCCCGGGCAGCTGACGCACGCTCTCATGGCGTGCGCATCCTCCGGACCTCTCCAGGCCCGAGGGAGGAGACGGGGGAGGGGAAGGGGCTGCCGCGGTTCCCCCTCGGGGCTCCAGAGCAGGAGGCGGCAGCCCTCCCGTCACTCACGGCCCGCAGAGGGCAGACGAGTTAGCCCCTTGCTGGCGCCCCCAACCGCCCCGGCTGCTGGGCGCCTCCCGCTGCAGCATGCAGCCCGCGCGGCGCGCCCCCGCCCCGGCCCCGGAGGGCAGGTACCTCGGAGCCGCGGCCCCCAGGAGCCTCCGGCCGCGGTCGGCACGTCCCTCCGGGTCCCTAGTCCGACGTCAGCGTCAGCAGAAGGCGAAGAAAGAGGGCGGAGGGAGCTCGGGCGCCGGCCCTTCCTGCGGCGGCCGCCGCCAGCCGGAATAGCAGCTCACGGAGCCCGTGCGCGCCGCAGCGCAGCGCAGCGCGGCCGCCCGGGGGGAGCGAGCACCTCTCGCCTCTCGGTGAACGCTCTGGGCCTGGGAGGCGCCGCCGCCTCCCCTCCCCTGCTGGAGACTCCCGACGGGGCGCCCCCTCCCTGCAGGACCCCGGGACGAGGAGAGGCGAGGAAGCGAGTGAAGGACTCACCTTCTTTGGGGCGGGGCGGGACAGGGGAGGGGGGAGCAAGTCTTCCTGTCCCTAGTCCCTGGGGTCTATCTTTGACCCCCATTTCCTTTGTATCCCTAGCGCGGATCTGCGGCCAAGGGTGACCCCGCCCCTGCTCTCCTGCAGGTGTTCCACGTGTCCACAGCATTTGCGTCACAATGACCTGGCCGACAGGTGGGAGCCAGAGCGAACACCCCAGGGTTCTGTCTGCACAGCGTTTAGTGCCTGCAACAAGCTTCAGGGTTAGATTTCTGTGGCTTTAGAAAACTAGAGACTTCATGACTTCAATGTCAAGAAAAATTACGGAAGCCTTTACCTGAAATGAGCCCTGGTGGCAGAATGGTTAACCAGAAGTTTTAACCAGAAGGTCCGCTAACCAGAAGGTCAGGAGTTTGAATCCACCAGCTGCGCCTTGGGGCATTTCTGTTCTGAGTTGCTATGAGTTGGGGTAATCTTGGTACAGATGAGTTTTGTTGCTTTTTTTTTTAAATTTATATATATATATACCTCCACAAACCTGGAAAACCAAGTTTGGTTTAAGCAAAAAACCTGTGTTGGAAAACAACCACTGCATATGTAGATACTTTTAATTTCTGTATATTCTGTATGTTATAATATCTAAAAGATATATTTTTGTATTCATATTTAAATTGTGGATGCTTATAGCAGTTTCATCTTATCTTTCGTCACCAGCAAAGAAACACTTGTTTTTGAAATATCTTGCAGTGTACACAGTAGGGCTTCCTAAAAGTATCTGTGCTAAAATACCATCCCAATATACTATGACTCCTTTCCTGGTTATATTTGATATTTATAAATAGGGTGATTTGATAGTCATAGATTGAAACAGTTTAACAGGGGAAGATGAAAGATGTCTGTTGAGTAATGATGCCAAGTTGAAAGCCATAGCTAACATGAATGAAGTGCTTCCAATATACGCTCAGTCTTTATGTTACACTGTTCCCAATGTGCTCTGAGTCTTTACATTTAATCCCGACAGCAAACCAATCCAACGAACCAAGTCCATTACTGTTGAGTCACTTCTGACTCAGTAACCCTACAGGACAGAATAGAAGTGCTCCAAGGGTTTCCCAAGACTGTAGGTAAAATTGTTATCACTATTTTACAGACAAAGACAATGTTGAAATAGCTTTTCTGAATGCTATAAAAGTCCTCAATAGGATATTAACTACAGATGTGGCTCCAGGATTATCTGAAGCTAGAGACCTCAGTTAATCTCAAAATAGAAAGGGGCCTGATCAAGATTAATAGAGAAAAGTGCAGCAGGAGATGTTGACATTTTAATAGAAGGGTAATAAGACAGCACAGCTCCAGAAATTTACATACCCTTTAAAGCTGACATTATTCTTTGAATATATCCTTTTGGGATACCTTTTGTCATAGATGGATATGAGCCTGTCTCAGAATGGCACAACATATGGAGCTGAGCAAACATCACGTCCTTAATAAATGCTTGGAAATGAACAAATGCCTGAATGAATATGGTCAACAAAATAATGAATTGTTGAAAAACTAAGATTTGGGGGAAACTTCCGGAAGAAAAACACATGTTCCTCTATCTCTGGCTTTTGTAAAAAGCCTTCAAACTAACTTGTTAACAGCACAAATCAAATGGTTTTCCTGTTTGTAAGAAGGAAAAAAAGCATTAAAAAATGAAAATAGAGTCTACCTTGTAGAAGATGATAGGATTTAAAAAAAAAAAAGTACTTGGAAAAAGTGAGATAATTTAGATTTTCTTTACTTGATTCCAATAACCAATAGCTTATTAACAGTTAAAAAGAAAACAGTGACTCTTTTTAAATGAAAAATTAAATGCTAATCCTAAGTAAACCCATTGTTACTGGGCTGATTCAGACTCCTAGCAACGCCTTAGGACAGAGTATAACTGCCCATAGGGCTTTCCAGGAGCAGCTGGTGGATTTAAAATACTGATCCTTTAGTTTGCAGCTGAGCTCTTTCCCACTGGACCTAAATAGCTAATAACTGTAGGCTGAGTATATCCGTTAACGGAAGCATTAAGAAAGAAACAGATCACAAAATTTCCCCACTCTCTAACATTCTTCTTTCCACCATCGGTTACATGAATAAGTACTTAGAAATCCCCTTTATCAAAGACCAACTTTGCAGCAGGTATTTGCATTTGTTACAAGAGGTTAGTAGATTGGCAGGTTGCTTACACATTCACAATATGGGAAGGTAGGGAGAAAGCTGATTTATGTAACTACCTTTAGGTTCTGTTACTTTTCCGAACACCAAGGTGGAAATCTTGGTTGTGAGTCTAATGACCGATCACAGAGACTAAAAGTGGATTCAAGAACAGTATCTAAAAGTGAACTATACTTGTTACAAACACTAGTCAACAAAACGCTGAAATCCCATGGGCTCCCAGAGAGCTTAAGATAAAACTTCAAATGACTCTTTATCATTCCTAATCTTGTGTTAACACTTAGAGTAATATCTGGGCAAGAAATAATAAACACATGGTCATTCTATATCATCAGTATGAGAAATCACTCCCACTGTAACATTTCCATTCTTTTCTGGAAGTTGTTTCAACTCTCGCAGACCATCACCAAGGTGCTAGTGAGAACATGAAGTAGTTTCTGCGAATGGGTACTATACAGTGGGAGCTCAAATTAGAAAATAAAGAAGGTACATTTTTCTGGAATGCACGCAAAGTTTTTCATATAATAATCCTTGCGTATTCAATTCAGTGATCTGTTTTTTCTTTTTTTTTTGAGAGCTACCCAGGTCCAAGATGTACTAAAAGGGACTGAATGAAGCAGGTAATATGTTAGGCTGCCGTTAAGAGAAACCCACAGCAGCAATGGATTAAATAAGACAGAGGTTTATTTTCTTTCACAGTAAAGAAAAGGGAAAGTAAGGTGGTCCAGATCTGGTATGGTCTCCACCATGCCATCACAGTGTCACCCTCCTTCCCTATTTGTCCTCCATTGTTAACAAGACAATAGTGTTTAAAAGTAATTGTAGAATTTGGAGAAATCAGAACCCTCACACTTTGCGATTGGGAACATAATGATGCAACCGTTTTGGAGAACAGTCGGGTAGTTCCTCAAATGATCAA
Organism: Heterohyrax brucei; assembly: GCA_028571685.1. Lineage (NCBI taxonomy): Eukaryota > Metazoa > Chordata > Mammalia > Hyracoidea > Procaviidae > Heterohyrax > Heterohyrax brucei. The sequence goes on from CM053147.1 coordinate 72,293,141, forward strand.
ACAGAGTTACCATATGACCCAGCAGTCCTACTCCTAGATATATACCCAAGAGAAATGAAAAATATATTGTACACTTGGACACAAATGTTTATAGCAGTAGTATTTATAATATCCATTAATCAACCAATGGATAAAGACAGTGGTAAATCTGTACAATGGATTATTATTTAGCCTTAAAAAGGAATGAAATACTAAAACATTCTATAGCTTAGATGAACCTTGGAAATATGCTAAATGAAGTAATTTAGTTCTAAACATCCATGTATGATCCCATTCACACAGAAGTCTAGTATAGGGAAGTCTGTAGGGACTGAAATAGATTAGTAAGTGCTTCAAGTGGGGAGAAGATGGGGGACAGGAGAGTGATAGCGAGAGGGCACAGGATTTCTTTTTGAAGTGATAACAATGTTCTAAGGCTGTGATGATGGTTGCACTTATCTGAATATACTAAAAACCATTGACTCATACTTTAAGTGGTTGAATTATGTGGTATGTGAATTACATCTCAATAAAGTGGTTTTTAAAAAAGTAAAATATGTTAGTGTTAATAATTACAGTTTTACTGGAACATACACAAACATGTAAATTCAGTAACTTTCGATAATTACAGATTAAGAACAAAAAAGAAACCCAAACATATGAGTTATCCTCATATTTCTGGATGCTTCACAAATTACACTGACACCAAGAAACAAAATATATGAGGAAACAGGACAGAAAAAGCTTTTATGGAATAAAGAAGTATGTTGGATATCTTTTGATGGTAAAAAGAAAGTTCATCTTACACAAATACTTTGCAAGTTCCTCTAGTCTTGTAACATCTTATCCTTAAGAAACATCCATATCTTAATGAAATAAGCAGTGAACTGTTTACCCATCAAAACAATCTGTCTAGATCAACACAAATAGATAATGCTGACGCATAAGGAGTTGGAACTGAATGACAACAAGGGAATGGAATGAAGCTTTGTCTTGAGCAACTAATATTAGTGAAGGATATCACTGAAAGGAAAACAGTCAAGCCCCTCTCTAATTCTGAACTTTCAATAAAAACTAAAAAAAAAGAATGAGGTATTGTGGTCCCAGATGTCTAACATTAATTCTTTAAAAAAAAAACAACACCAATTTCTCAGACACGTTGAAATCATTTTTAGTGTGCAATTTACTTATAGAAATTGTCTATATAGAAAATAACTTTCAGGAGATAACATTTGTGATGTCTTAAGGGGTGCTTTTGACTGGAGAATTCTAAAATCTCTTAGTGTTTACCAAGTTACTTCCTCTCTTCTCACTACTAGTCTAAAATGAATTAGATGATTGCAGTGTAGTTCACCAAATGTGACTGGAGCAGAATCATATTCCTAGTAAACCAGCCAAAACCCCAATCTATTGTTGCTGAGTTGATTCTGGTTCATGGGCACCCTGTGTGACATAGTAGAACTACTGCTTATGATTTTCTTGGCTGTAACCTTTTTGGAAGCTGATTGCCAGGCCTTTCTTCCATAGTGACTCTGGATTTGTTCAACCAACAGACCTGTAGATTAGTAGCTGATCCCAAACTGTTTATACCACCCAGGAAACTGTATATATATATCTCGACGGCACTTGGCTTGGCTTATATATATATATATATATATATATATATATATATACACACACACAAATATATATATATGTCAGCTGGCACTGCTGTAACAGAAAATACCTAAAATGTGGAAGCTGTTTTGAAATTGAATGGATGGCAGACTCAGAAAGAGTTCAAGAGAGCTACTAACACCTGAGAAGGTGGCAGATGATGTGAAAAGCAGCAGATGATCTGCAGCAGCAGAATCAGGAGCCAACCCACTGAGCAGGAATGCTAAATGCCTGTGTGCAGGAGGCTTCCTGGTGGAGTGGCGTGCCTCTGGGCACTTAAATTGGTGGAGCTATAGAGCTTTGGAACACTTGCCCCAGCAGGGCACTTATGGGCCTGAGGTCTGGGCCATTAGACAATAGAAGCAGAAGCTGAAGAGACAAGGAGAAACTTAGCTGCCTGAGTCTCAAAAGGTACGGTCAAAAGGTAAAAGGTAGAGGGATGGCCTCCAGGGCTCCAAAGAGTGAGGCACCTAAAGCAGGGGAAACCCCATACCTCCAAGAAAGCAGCACTGAGAGCAGAGCCCATCCTTGGGATCTGAGGTTCCTGTGCTGAGATGTTCTCATACTGAATTTGGACTCAGCCTACTAGAATGTGATGATTTCTCATGCTGAATGAATTTGTAGCTTATGAGTGGATTTATGACTTCCCAATCTGTGGTAATAAAATTTCTTGTCTCAAAGCCATCTACTCGTGGTATTTGCTGTTAGAGTAGTACCAGGTGACTGAGACATACGTACATAGATGATGTCTGACAGTTAAGTCAGTAAACTTAACTGTTCTAAGTACTACATACCTCATTGCTGAATATCGCTATGGTCACCTTTGAAATACTCCCTTTGAGAAGCTATGCACTGATGCCAGTTCCTAGTCCACCCTTCAAAGCACTTCTGAAATTCTTTCTGGAATGGCCATTGACATTGCCTGATGGCAAGGTGGCAAGTTCACAAACTTTATTGTATAGTTGTCTGTGACAGAGTTGTTAGCCAGCAAGCAGATAACTGTATTGGAACACACTCCATACTTACTTGATCTGGCCCCCAATGACTTTTCTCTTTACCCAAAGAAAGGAAATACTGGAAGGAAGACATTTGGATGACATTTAGGACATCAAAGATAATTCAACGGCACCTCTGACAGCCATTCCAGAAAAAGAGTTCCAAAATTGCTGTGAAAAATGGATTAGGCACTGACATTGGTGCATAGCTTTCCAAGGGGAGTACTTTGAAGGTGACTGTAGTGATATTCAGCAATGAGGTGTATAGCACTTTTCCTGGGATGAGTTGTGAACTTAATTGGCAGTCCTCGTGTGTATGAATGTGTGTGTATAATCCCTACTATATACTGTCTGCATAGAACCTATATATGATACATCTACATGTAATAAAATCCATTTTAGTGGTGTTATGCTGTTAGCCAAAACTGAGCAAATGACTGGATGTACATAAGGACACAGGCTGTTTCTTGGCCAGTTTTCATTTAATTTCTGTGATCATGTGTGCTTTCTCTAGCAAAACAAAGCTTTTTTTATACACTGAGCCGAGCTAGTTGTATATTTAAACTAATTTGTGTGTGTGCGCACATGTGAAAATAGAGCAAACGTTTAATTAGTAGAATTGAGTTTTGTTAATTAAAACTAACTTCCATTCCCTACAAAATTAAGGCTATAATGAAAAGAGGAGAGGAGGCTTACGTTAAACTGAGGAGAAAGATGATTATTTTCTTTGTCATACCAGCATAGATTCCCACTCAAATAAAGTAGCTCCTTACCCTTCCACCCTGAGTATTATTCACTGGAACCTTATTGAGAAAAATGGTGGTGATGGTATCAAAATGAGACATCTTATTCACTGCTCGTGGAAATTTTTGTCTGTCATGTATCATTGCATATAATGCTGCTCTGACTAGGAACTGGGCCAGAGCTCGGGAACACCTTAGCCTTTAATCTGCAGCTGTGCCCTGGTCTTGGTAGGTGATCAACAGATGATGCCTCAAAGGGTAAGACATCGGTAACTTGACTAGAAAATTAGGATGAATCTCTCTAGGTCTTTGATATCTCTTTGTCTTCACAGGGACAGTTTAGAAGAGTCACTAAGAACTCGTGCTCCGATAGTGCAACTAATTGCATGAAGCACGAACCAAGCATTTGGTTTAATCATGAAATAAGAGATTGGATTAAGACTACAGTCTGCATCTCTGACTTCCCAGTCTGACTGGCTTCTCTTCTAGACCAGTTTGTCACTAAGTTGCTTCAGCAGAGGCAGGAAGTCAATTCCCCAATATTCATTTTTCCCTGTTCCTACAAGTTTCAGCTGAGCTTATCACTGCCTAGCTAAAGGCTAGATTTTTCTAGCTTTCCTGGCTCCAAGGTACAGCCATGTGTCATACGTTGAATTATGTGATCCCCAAAAATGTATGTAGCAATTTGGCTAGGTCATGATTCCAAGTGTTGTATGATGTTCCTATATCCTGTATATCCTGCCTCTGTGATATTCGTGACAGAGGATGAGCAGTGGTTGTGGTGGTGCGGCAGGACTCAGTCTGTAAGATTGTACACATTGTGCCTTGATGCCATCTTTTGGGATATAAAGGAAAGGAAAGCAAACAAGCAGAGAGTTGGGAACCTCATACCACCAAGAAGGAAGTGCCGGGAGAAAAGTTCATCCTTTCGACCAGGGCTCCCTGCACCTCAAAAGCTCCCAGTGCAGGGAAGACTGACAACAAGGACCTTCCTCCAGAGCCAACAAAGGAAGACTTCCCTGGAGCTGATGCCCTAAATTTGAACATTCAGCCTAAATTTCTATGAGAAGATTTCTCTTTTTAAAGCCATCCATTCATGGTATTTCTGTTATAGCAGCACTAGACAAGTTAAGACACCATGGAGTGAGGTTTTAGTCAGAAGATTGTGGATGGAAGAGATGAGTGTAATTTTCGGTCATGCTGTTGAAAAAAATTCACCCTTACCTTTTCTTTCCCACTTATTGGAACAATGACTACCTTTGGCCATGTAAGTGAGGACAACTTGAGGTTGTGAAGGAGGCTGGATTGCTGCATCTCTGAGTGGCTGTAATGCCCTGGTTCTTGTTCTAGACTGTTTCATGAAAGGGAAATAAAGTTCAGCATTTTTTTAACCACTGTATTTTTGGATACTACTGCAGCTCAGTCTTTAATTTAACTGATCCAATTACCCCATCATGTTGAGTTAGCTCATCATTTCTCAGGAAGTTTATATTCCAAAGCAATGATTCTCAATCTGGGTCCTAGGACTCTAAGGAATTTGATGGTTAACATAAATGATAATTAGGATTCAAATCCCTAACAAGCAATGTTTACAGACCAAACAACCTGCTTGACAATTAAAGACAAAGACTGTAATGTTTGAAATAGGTATGAGGCAATTACAAAAAAGTAAGTGACGTAAAGTCATTAATAGTGTTCCTGAAGTTCAAATCAGTTGACCATGATTTGCTCTCCCATGGATTCTGGGCTTTGCACACGTAGTTTGCTCTGTCCAGAACACACTCTTCTTTTCTCTTCTTGATCTGAATAGCTCCTAGCTGTTCTTTAGTCCTCGTCTTAGATAGCACTTCATTTGGAAAGTCTTCCCTGATACCCAGTAGCACAGCATCCTTTAAGCTATAGTATAATTTTATGCCTACTAATTGACTTCCCTCACTAGATTACAAACTCTTTGATGGCTTGTTGACTGGTCTTACAGTAGAAGGTAAATACTTGGAGAAGTAAATGAAGTAAGGCATCTGTCTCTTGGATGCATTAAAAATCAATTTCTGTTAAAAGTACTGGAAAAAGACTTTTATAATGTAGGTAATAATTTACTTCTATTTTTTGTTAAAGAGGGTAGACAAATGGTTTATTTAAAAATTTCTGACAGACATTTGGAATTTAATTTTAATTTCTTTTTTTCTTTTTGTTTTTGCTTTCATGGCTCAAAAAGGAGGCAAGAATAATTTCTCAGCTAAACCAAAAAGCCCATTTCCTGTCAAGTCAGTTCTGACTCACAGTGATCCTACAGGACACAGCAGAACTGCCCCATAAGGTTCCCAAGGCTGTCAGTCTTTAGGAAGCAGACTACCATACCTTTATCTACAGAGCAGCTGGTAGATTTGAACATCCAACTTTTGGTTAGCAGTTGACCACTTAAACCACTATGCTACCAGGGCTCTTTTTCCCACCTGTACAGGATAATATTAATTTTGTTTAGGCTACATCAAAGCTAAAACTCCTCTGAATTTTTGAACAATCCCTAAATGGTTTCCAAAATGGATAGATCCATTCATGGATTCATAACAGAAACTAAATAACACTAAGTCATTAATTTACTCAAATTTATTAGATGTTATGTTACTCTATGAATCCCTGGTAGCCTTGTGGTTAGGCACTGGCTGTTAACCAAAAGGTTGGTAGTTTGAATCCACCAGTTGCTCCTTGCAAACTCTAAAGGACAGTTCTACGGTGTCCTATAACTTTGTTATGATTTGAAATCCACTCCATGGTAATAGGTTTGGTTTTGTTTGTGTCTTACCCTGTAATTGTTTTCTACTGTTAGGAAAAAGGAATAATATGACACGACAAGGTGGAGTTTAAATAGAAATGAATGAATGAATCAAAATGGGAGAAAAACAATCGCCAAATTTAATTAACATAACATAGCAGCATTTGAAATTTTAAATTAATTGAAATAAGGCATTTAGTTTATAATTTGTATGAGATAATGAATGATTCATTCACAACCTGTAGAGAATCTGCCAGGCACAGTGTTTGGGGGCTTCTTTTGATTTTGGTGGCCCAGGTAGCCACTTATCAAAAGGTTAGCAGTTTCTCATCAAAAGATCACCAGTTGCTCAATGGAAACCCTATGGGGCCATTTTGCTCTTCCTATAGGGTTTCTATGCGTTGGAATTGACTCCCTGACATTTGATTTAGGTTTTTTTTTTTTTTTTTTTTTTTTTGGTGTGGTGCCACTTTTGAAATAAACCCTGGTAGTATAGTAGTTAAGCATCCAGCTGCCAGCCGATAGTTTGGCGCTTCCAACCCACCAGCTGTGCTGTAGGAGAAAGATGTGACAGTATTAGCTGCTTCCATAATGAAGACAGCTTCAGAAACCCCAGGGGCAGCTTTCTTCTGTTCTATAGGGCCATTCTGAGTGAAAATTGACTTACTGGCAGCAGGTTGAGTTTGTTTTTTTTTTTTTTTGGATTGTTGCAGCTTTCGGATCTCATGCTCAGATCTCTTCCCTTAGTGATCCCAGAAAAGTTGCCACCTTTGAGTAGGGCCCAAACGGAGAAGGGTGTCTCTAGATGATCCAGACATAGCAACTCTGCCCCTTGACCCTTGTGAGCTACCGGATCTGGTTCTGCCAGGTCAATCTGCGGCCCGTTAGAGTGCTATACAGTGTGCAGGACAAGTTCCAAGGAGACCGTTACTGTGGATACACAGAGTTTGGGAAACATAAGGCCCCTCAGCAAATGACCTTTTATTTTGAAGAATGACCCCTGGCTTGTGGTCGGGCTCTGGCAGAGACTGAATCACCCAACCCGTGGCACGCCATGACCACGTTACCTTGAAGCTTGACATGAGATGAGGACTGTCTCGTATACTGAGCTGTAAAACTGGCCAGTCCCAACCATGTTCCAGAGAAGAGGCACAGAAACCTACCTGGCCAGGCCAGGGAGAAGTCTGATGACAAAGGTGGACTGTGGGGGCAGGCAGCAGCGCTCCTGCCGCATTGTTCTGTCTTCCTCATGCCTCATGGGGAGTTTCTCGTGACTCGCAGATTAGGGATAAAGAAACTTGAACCTGGTGAACAGATGGCTTTGTAAGATATGCTGGCAGCAGTCAGATGTGAGGAGTGCTGCCGTTTTTCAGGGTGGCCCTGAAGAATAAGTGAGAAAGAAAAACACCCAAAGTACTGAAAATATGGGCAGAGATTTTAGTGTCTATTTAACCTGAAGTCAGGGTCTGCGTTAATTCTCGGCTCAGAAGTGATATTCAGGATGTTTACCAAGTAGGGTGAAGGCACTGACCAATTAGAATGTGGCACTGGAGCAGGGTCCTGAAGCTCCCCCAGTGTGCCACACGTTAACCCTCTGGTTGCAGGATTGTGGGGAGATCAGGAATGTCTCTGAGGAAGAGACCAGTGTGTCTTGGGCAATGAGAGGGGTATACTTGGGCAGGGGGGCTTGGGAACAAATAGATGTACCTAAGAAAGTTAAGACTGAACTAGTGCGTACTGAGTGATTTTTAGTGTTGGTCTGCTTAGATTGTCAGGGACTTTGGAGGCTCAAGATCAGAGAATTAATGACAATTCAATGATCAATTTTAGGAGGGTGGACGGACCATTAAGAACGGATCCAGACCATGAGAACATCTGTCTGCACGTGAGTGCTCATCAAATAGTTTATCACTGTAGAAGAGGTTGTTAACCAGAACAAAATGATTCCTTCAAGAGGAGTCAGTCTCTGCCTTCTCCAGGTGGTCCACTGGTTCATGGCCATAATAGCTATGGTAGCCAACAGAAGGGCGATGCTTGATTCAACAGCATAAATTTTCTTTCAAGGCTAATCCATGTACCATTACTAGCACTATACTTCTAAGGGACCTGGTCCACTGTCATGTAACTGGTGTGCCCCTCACTGGAATGACCTACTGAAGACTTACTCACAGCACCATCAGGGAAATAGCACCGGTGACACTGGGGTGCTACGTTGTAGGGTATATAATTTGAGCAGAACCAGTGACCGGTACGTTTGACATGGCTTTCCCATCCAGAATGTTTGAATCTGGGATCCTATGAATGAAGGTGTCTTTTACAGTTATATCTCTCTTTTACAGTTATACACTCTCTTTTAACCTACAAAATTTAGTGCCTAAGGGAGAAAGTGTACCCCAAAATTAAAAAAATAAGTCGATTCTACTGAACTGGGAGCTGAGACAGCTACCTGGACATTCTGAGTGCTTTAAGCAATCAGGACAAAGAGTCTTGGCATGCTGAAGTGATCGCTAAAAACCAAAACAACTTGGAATAAGCAAAGAAGGGGTTGTTGTTGTTGTTAGGTGCTGTGAAGTCGGTTTGGACTCACAGTGACCCTGGGTCCTGCAGTGCGAGACACTTCCTGGTCCTGCGCCGTCCTCACAATTGTTTTGATGCTGGAGCCCGTCATTGTAGCCACTATGTTAATCCATTTCATGAAGGATCTTCCTCAACAGGGCTCATCTTACATGTCAGCCGTGGTCTTGTGAGGTCTTGCGGAATTGAGGACTACAGCCTGTGCAAGTATTTCTTTGTTTGCTGCTAAATACATTGTTTAGCTCATATTGCCTTTTAAAATAAGAATTACAATTTAAAAAAAATTCTTTCTTCTCTTTTCCAGGGATTTATAATGTTGTCTAGGTAGTGGCTGAGTTTACCTTGCAGTCCGTAGGCTGTACAATACTGAGATAGGATTGGAATAGAACTGAAGAAGGCAGGGGTTCTTACTTGAAGGGCAGTGTGCGATGGCTGGAAGTGACTTTAGTTGTTTCTCAATGCAGTTGTGTGAGGATTGGTTGGATCGTGTGTTTTAGGCGATTCTTAGTAATACTGTATAAGAAAAGAGAATTATATATATGAGTGAGTGTTCTGGAAAACTGGAGGGTGGGTTGTAGCAGATGGCTGTTAGGACAAGTGTATGGCTAATGATGATTTCTTTGTTCTCTGAGAGCTTATTCTTTTGCTCATGTCTGTTTTGTGTATTTCTGTTCTGTTGTGTGTTTCTGGCCATAGATACTTGTCTGGAAGTTGCTAGCTATGTTCTGTGTCCCAGTGATTAATATTTGTAAAGAAAAGAGAGGGAGGACACGGGGAGCCATTGAATCTGAGTCACGTTGGTGGCAAATTCTAGAAAGAGACCTATAAACTCCCGCTGATGTCTTAGAGCTTCCCCATTTCTTGTCTCTTTGAGCCTTTTTCTTTTACTCCCTCCTTGGATTTCCTAAGATGCTCTAGAATCCTTCCAATAAACTTCCCTTTTTGCCTAAGCTACGGAGGTTTGTTTTTTGTTCCTTGCAAGCAAAGAACATTCATTGATATAGAAACTAAAATCTATTTGCAGACACAAAGATCCTAGATCTGGTTGGCTAATTTTAACCACAATTCATGGAGTATTTGTGAAGAAGAGAAGTCTTCCAAGCTAGTATTTTCCTTCATAGGGTTATACTGTACTACCCCTTCCCTTAATTCTTTAGTGGGAAAAATCAGCTGTACTGGAATAATTATGTATCTTTCTAAGCTTAAATCATGGTCTACAGAGGAGATGGCATGGAGAAAGAATCATCCAGAATGATCAGTTTTCTATAGATATCCTAGAGCAGTTGATCTAATGATTAAAGCTGGGTCAGGTGGGCAGAAAGTATGGACGTGTAGACACGAAGTATGTCAAGCAGAGGGCCAAAACACGCATAAGTGCAGAATGGGTGAAACCCTTTAGTGGCAGCTCTCTAGTATCTGTACCATTTTGCTCATCTTGCTGCCACTGGGACAAAGAAGTTGTTCTGGTGGCATTGGATATAGGCCATAGAGAAACTTGTCAAATAAGCAAATGTTGATGGCTTTATTGGTCTATGAAATTTCCTCTTCCTGTGTTCCTTTCATTTGTTGACCTTTCTAGCTTTCTTCCCACTAAAATTTTATATCCTCCATTATATTTTAATGCAGTGGTTCTTAATCTTTAGTATTCACAATGAATTACCTGTAGGGTGCTTATTAAATATCTGTTCCTGGGACTGTTCCTCAGAGGTTTTCATTTACTAGATTCAAGGTAGGACCCAGGGATCTCTACATTTAATAAGAATCAGAAGTTTTAAAAGCATCTAGTCATTGTATGACTCAACATAACAATTATTTTCCAAACAGGACACTTTTGAGAGTGAATCAGATTGCCGCAGCTACTAATTACTATGGAAGAATAGGTACAAACCAGCAGTGTCCCTGGTAAACTGTGACCTGAGGTCACCACCAAGTCATTGACCACATTTGAGAAACATTGCTAAATGAAATTAATTTTGTTACAGCAACTCAAGACTATTTACATTGCAAATTCTATCACTGTTTGTGCTATAAAAGCCTTTATATTTGAGAAATTGCAGAGATAAAAAAATTGCTGGAAGCCCATTTTTTCTCAGATGTTGTCAGCTCTTTTAAAACACAAAAATTCATCCCTCCCTCCCTCCTCTCCCCCTTTCCCACCCTCTCTCTCCCACCTTCCCTCCCTTCCTCCTTCATCCCCCCCTTCCTTCCATCCTCAGTCATCTATCAAATATTTACTGAGTAACGGAGGCGGTGAGAAACTTAGAAAACTGATACCACCGCCACAACTGTCATTCCTCTTAGTGTCCATAAAATGCAGAGGTCTGTGTGACTTGTAACGTTCTAGAGAGATGTTTGGTACAATGTCATTAAAGATAAAGCAGAATAAGAGACCATGTGTTTTACTTCAATGTTCCTTTAGTTGTTTAACCAGAAACACTTCTACATTAAATTTTTTAAGGACTAGCTACTTCAAACTATTTTTAAGTGATATTTAAACTAAATATAAAATTATATCTATATATATCTATGTATAGCATGATTGCCTTTGTGTTTAAAGTCATTCTTGTGGATGAAGATAAGGTTTAACTTTGTTCTCTTAAGTTAATGTTGAGTTTCCATTGTGAGCAAAAGATGGAGTGTATCAAGAAAGTATCTGATACATCCGCCAGAGAGGAAAGAGGCAGTAACTGTATCAGGCCACCAATGAAAAACAGTATTTGCTGGGGAAGTAAATTAGCAAATTACAATGATGGAGGCATGACAGAATTAGTGTGTACTTTAAAATACCTGATTTTTTAATTATTTGCCTCATAGAAAACTATTCGCTTTCCACTTTTCTTAAAGTTAAGGTTCTAGTGAGCTTGGAAAAGCTTTATGATATTTACTTTTTATCTTCCTTGTCAAACAGAAAAGGAATTTACCTGGAGATATTTGGCAGTTTGAATCTACCAGCCACTCCTTGGAAACCTTATGGGGCAGTGCTACTCTGTCCTAGAGGGTTGCTATGAGTCGGAATTGACTGCATGACGATAGCTTGGGGAGATAATATCATCTTTTTTTTTTCTTGGTCCTTGTTGATGCTGCTTTATTTTATAAATTTTTTAGAGACTTGGAACAACATGAAGCACATAAAAACCACAATCCATTGCCATCGATTCTCATAGAGACCCCATGGGATAGAGTAGGGTTTCCAAGATTGCAATCTTTACATATCTTTCTCCTGCAAAGTAGCTGATAGTTTCTAACCGTTGACCTCTAGGTTAGCAGCCAACCTCTTTAATCACTGTGACTCCAGGGCTCCTCAAGTACTTTAACAGAGAGTTATACTTTTTCTTTTTTATTTAACACAACTGAGTGAAAATGTACATTCCCGTATAAATTTACATGCCCTCCTATATGCAGCTTCCACTGCTCTCCCTGTCCGGTGACAGCACGCTATTCCTCTCTACTCCATACAAGTCTCATCCTCGCAACAGCCTCCTTTCTGCTCCTCTCCACCCACTCTCCTTCCTCCAGCCAGAGTTCAGCAGGATGATATCCTATAGATGTACAGAACCGTAAAGTGCATCCAATATATGGTCACTTTGTGTTGCCAAGTCCAATCCATTCGTGTCCAAAGAGTGGATCTTCATTATGATTTATGGGCAAGGGCAGCATCAGGGCCAGGGGTCATGCTCTCAGGGGAACCCTGAAACCGCTGGACCACCAAGATCTCTTTTAGTGGAGATCTCAGGATGCACCCCTTTTTATTCTTGTGTTGCCAGTGAGACTCATCTCTGTGAGCTCCATCATGGCTATCACTGGGGCTGGGCACCATCTGGTTCTTCCGGTCCCAAGTCGATGTAGGCACCCACTCTTGCGGGTCTCTCTGTCTTCTAGGTTGTCTTTACCGCATGTCATTTTGGTCCCCGGTGAGCATCCGTTCCTGTTGAGTTGGAACCATTTGCTGGGTACTCGGATGGCAGCTTGGCAGCTTTTAAGACCCCAGATGCCACTCACCAATGTTGGGTGCAGAGAGCCCTCTTAGCAAAATGCTAGTTGTGCCAATTGGCCTCAATTTCACCTAAGAGCATGGTCCCCTGCTCCCTGCCCAAGCTACTCTATCCTTGCAATATTGGGTTAAGATGGAAGGAGTATTCAAGTTATACTGAAGTCCACTTAATGTTGTTCTTATTTCTAATGTGTGCTATCACTGCTTTCTCCCAACTAGATTTCTAGCAACTATCCAATCTAAATCCTCCTCCCCTCATCCTCCTTCCCTCCCCTCCCTTGCAGCTGTCAAAGAGTCTTTTCTTCTATACATAAGTCTGTTTTTGAGATCTTATTGTAGAGGTCTCATACAATATTTGTCCTTTTGTTGCTGACTACTTTCACTCAACATAATGTCTTCCAGTTGAAACCAGGTCATGAGATGTTTCCTGGAATCATCATTGTTTTTTATCATTGCGTAGTGCTCCATTGAGTATATGTACCATAGTTTACCTATCCTTCTGTTGTTGGGCATCTGTGTTGATGCCATCTTTTTGCTATCATGGACTGTGCTGCAATAAACATTCTGGTGCATGTGTCCATTGGTGTGGAAGGCCTTGATTCTGTAGGATATATTCCAAGTAATGGAATTACTGGATCAAATGGTGTATCAATATCCATTTTTTTTAAAGAAGCGCCAGATTGTTTTCCAAAGAGGCTGGACCATTTTGCAACCCCACCAACAGTGTAGGAGGGTTCCGCTTTCTCCACAGCCTCTCCAGCATTTGTTGTTTTGTGGTTTTTGGATTGTGGCCAATCTTGTTGGGGTGAGGTGGTATCTCACTGTTGTCTTGATTTGAATTTCTATAACTAAAGATCATGAACCTGTCTGCATGTGTTTTTTTGGCTGCCTGGATCTTCTCTTTAGTGAAATGTCTGTCCATCTCCTTTGCCCATCATTTGATTGGATGATTTATCTTCTTCTTATTGATATTTTGTAGTATTTTATAGATTATGGAGACCAGGCATTGGTCTGACATAGAGTTACCAAATATTTTTTCATTCTGTGAGTGTTCTTTTAATTTTATTAATAAAGTCTTTGGATGAGCAAAAGTATTTGATTCTTAATAGTTCCCATTTATCTATTTTCTCTTCTGTTGATTGTGGTTTGTTTCACAGATTTTGGAGTCTGTCCACACTGTGTATTAAAACTTCCATTGTTGTTCCTACCTTTTCTTGTATGAGCTTTATCGTTTTAGCTTTGATATCTAGGTCTTTTATCCAGTTGGTGTTGGTTTTTGTATAAGGTGTAAGATATGGATCTTGATTCAGTTTATTGCAGGTGGATATCCTATTTTGCCAGCACCATTTGTTGAAGATACTGTTTTTACTCCAGTTTAATGTCTTAGGGCCTTTATCGAATATCAACTGTTCATAGGCAGATAGTGTCATCTCTGGGGTCTCAATTCTGTTCCATTGACCCATCTGTCTGTTCTTGTACCAGTACCAGGCTGTTTTGACGACAGTGGCAGTGTAATATGTTTTAAGGTGGGGTAATGAGAGGCCTCCCAGTGTGTTCTTCTTCTTTAGTAGTACCTTACTTATCTGGGGCTTCTTCCCTTTCCAAACAAAATTGCTGATTTGTTTCTCCATCTCATTAAAAAATGATGCTGGAACTTGTATTGGAATTGCATTATATAAATAGACTACTTTGGGTAAAATTGGCTTGGTTTTGGCTTGGGTAAAATAGACATTTTCACAATGTTAAGTCTTCCTATCCATGAGCAGGGTAGGTTTTTCCATTTATCTAAGTCTCTCTTAGTTTCTTGTAGTAAGGGCTTGTAGTTCTCTTTGTAAGGGTCTGTTATGCCCCTGGTTAGGTTAATTCCTAGGTACTTTATCTTCTTAGGAGCTATCCTAAATGGTATTGATTTGATAATCTCTTCCTTAACAGTCTCGTTGTTGGTATAAAGGAATTCTACTGATTTACTTATGTTTATCTTGTATCCTGAGACTTTGCTGAACTCTTCTATCAGTTTGAGTAGTTTACGTATAGATTCCTTGGGATTCTCTGCATATACAATCATATCGTCTGCAAACAGGGAGATTTTAACTTCCTCTTTGCCAGTGCAGATGCCCTTTATTTCTTGGTCTTGTCTAATTGCTCTGGCTAGATATTCTAGCACAATGTTGAATAGGACAGGTGAGAGTAGACATCCTTGTCTAGTTCCTGATCTCAAGGGAAAGTCCATTCAGGATGACATGGGCAATTGGATTTGTATAAATGGCTGTTATTGTGTTGAGGAATTTGCCTTCTATGCCCATTTTGCTAAGAGTTTTTAGCATGAATGGGTGTTGGACTTTATCAAATGCCTTTTCGGCATCAATGGACAAAATCAGGTGATTCTTGTCTTTTGTGTTATTTACATGGTTAATCACATTAATTGTTTTTCTGATGTTGAACCAGCCTTACATCCCTGGTATGAATCCCACTTGGTCATGATGGATTATTTTCTTGATATGTTGTTGTATTCTATTGGCAAGAATTTTGTTGAAGATTTTTGCACCTAGATTCATGAGTGGTATCGGTCTGTAGTTCTCTTTCCTTGTTGGGTCTTTCCCTGGCTTTGGTATCAGGGTTATGCTGGCTTCATAGAATAAGTTTGGGAGTACTCCACCCCTTTCTATGCTGTGAAATAGTCTCAGTAGTATTGGAGATAACTCTTCTCTAAATGCTTGGTAGAATTCTGCCAGGAAGCCATCTGGGCCCAGGCTTTTTTTGGTTGGCATGTTTTGATGACTTTTTCAATCTCTTCCTTTGTGATGGGTTTACTAAGTTATTCTGCTTCACATTGTGATAATTTGGGTAGGTGGTATAAGTCAAGGAATTTGTCCATTTCCCCTAGGTTTTCAAATTTGTTAGTGTACAGTCTTTCACAGTATTCTGTTATGATACTTTTGATTTCTGTTGCATCTGTGGTGACAACTCCCCTCTCATTTCTAATTTGGGTTATTTGTTTCCTTTCCTGCTTTTCTTTAGTAAGATTAGCCAGTGGTTTGTAAATTTTGTTGATCTTTTCAAAAAACCAGCTTTTGTTCTTTTCAATTGTTTTTCTATTCTCTAATTCATTTAGCTCTGCTCTAATCTTTATGATCTCGTTTCTTCTGGTGCCTGAGGGGTTCTTCTGTTGTTCTTGTTCTACTTGTTAAAGCTGTAGAGTTAGTTCCTCGATTTGGTTTCTTTCTTCCTTCCAGATGTGTGGATTTATGGAGATAAGCAGACCTCTGAGCACTGCTTTGACTGTATCCCATAGGTTCTGGTAGGAAGTGATTTCATTCTCACTGGAATCCATGAATTTCTTTATTTCATCCTTGATTTCCTCTATAACCCATGTTTTTTTTTTTTTTTGAGCAAGATGTTGTACAGTTTCCAAGAGTTCCACCTCTATCTATGTTTTTTCTGCTATTGGTTTCAACTTTTATGGCTTTATGATCTGAGAAGATGCTTTGCAGTAATTCAATGGTATGGATTTTGTTTAGCATTGTGTTATGGCCTAACACGTGGTCAATTCTGGAGAATGTTCCATGTGCACTGGAGAAGAAAGTGTAGTTGTCTGCTGATGGATGGAATGTTCTGTGTATATCAGTGAGGTTTAGTTGGTTAATTGTGTCAATGAGGTCTTCTGTATCTTTACTGGGCTTTTTTTCTAGATGATCTGTCCAGTATTGAGAGTGGAGTGTTGAAGTCTCCCAGTATTATTGTGGAGTCATTTAACTCTCTTTTAAGTGTAGTCAGTGTTTCTTCAACATATTTAAGTGCTCTGATATTAGATGCATAAATATTTAATATAGTTAAGTCTTGCTTGTGTACTGAACCTTTCAGCAATAAATAGTGTCCATCTTTGTCCACAATGGTGGATTTGACATTAAAATTGATTTTATCTGAGATTAGAATTGCCACCCCTGCTCTTCTTTGTTCATTGTTAGCTTGATATATATTCTTCCATCCTTTAATTTTCAGTTTGTTCCTATCATTAGGTCTCAGGTGAGTTTCTTGTAGACAACATATGGATGGGTCATGTCTTTTGATCCAAGATGTCACTCGATGTCTCTTTACTGGAGCATTCAGTCCATTCACATTCAATGTAATTATTGATAGGTATGTGTTTCTTGCTGCCATTGTGATATGTTTATTTTTATGTTGATGATTTCTCTGTTGCTCATATTGGTCTGTTCTGGGACATTCTTTTTGTGAGTTGATTTTTCACCTTTTTCAGAGCTGGTTTTGTAGTTGCTGAGACTCCTGTGTAACATTTCTTGAAATGGTATGATACATCTTTGTTGTGCTTTACAGCTGCCCCTATGATCCCCCTTAATAAACTATATATAAACCCAATTTGAATTACTACCAGTATTGTCATCTTCCTCTCCATCTGGAAGGACTATAGCAACTGTATACATCCCTCTTTTTAATGTGAATGCACCATAGTTTTCATGATGATCACTGGATTGCTTCTTTCCTTATAAAAGCTGTGATTGGCTTTGGAGCCTTCCCTAAATGAGTAGAGTTTTGAGTAGTGTGTCGTTCTGAAATATAAAGTTAGTGGTTTTGTTCTTCTAAGCCAGAGCCAAGAACTTCTTTCAGTATTTCTTGTAGTTTTGGTTTGGTTTTTACAAAGTCTCTGAGTTTCTGTTTATCTGGGAATGTCTTAATTTCATTTTTGTATTTGAAAGATAGTTTTGCAGGATATGTAATTTTTGGTTGGAAGTTCTTCTCCTCAAGGCTTTGAATGTGTCATGCCACTGTCTCCGTGCCAGCATGGTTTCTGCTGAGAAATCTGAAGAAAGCCTACAGGGTTTCCCCCTGAATGTTAGCTTTGCCTTGAGTCTTGCTGCCTTTAAGAGTTGCTGCTTATGTTTCATTTTGTTAAGCTTGATTATATATGTCGTGAAGTCTTTCTTTTGAGATCTATATTGAGTGGCATACGATATGCATCTGAGATGTCTATATTCTCTTCCTTCATGATTTCTGGGAAGTTTTCTGTCAGCAACTCAGCAACAATACTCTCTGTGTTCTCAGATGTCTCACCCTGTTCAGGGACTCCAATTAATCAAAGGTTGTTCCTGTTAATAAAGTCCCACATGCCTCTTAGTGCTTCTTCATTTTTCTTGTTTCTTTTTTCTGATTTCTGCTGAGACGCTGACGTCAGTAGCTCTGTCTTCCAAGTCAGAAATTCTTTTTTCCATTTGTTCCATTCTGTTTTCTTGGCTTTGCATTGAAGTTTCTATGTCTTCGATTTTGTTCTTGATCTGTTGGATTTCAGAGTACTGATGTTCCATCAGATCGAACAGCTTGCTTAATTTTTCATTTTGTTCTGCTGCATTTTGTATAAGGTCTAGAAGGGCTCTGTATATAATCATTTTGTGTTCACTTCCTGATGCTTTCATAAAAGTTTCTTCATCTGGAAAACTACTTGGTTGCTTTGTTTGGGAGACTTCTGAAGCCATTGGTGATTTCTTCTTTGCCAGAAGTGTCTGTTGCTTTTTGGGTCCCATGTGAGTAAGTAGAGGCTAGAAGAGAAACTGTAAGGATGGACTGCAGATGTTTCTCTAGGCTGTCTTAAAATGCAAAGCAAAAGGTATCTGACCACTTCCCAAATCAGTCAGGTTTTCAGGTGTAGAGGTCTCTCTTCTCAACTGGCAAAGTAAGCACCACTATATCCAACCCCAGATGATACAAACTAGCTGAGAATACAGCAATGCTACTGCCCTGTTGGCTTCTGCCTTAGGCGACACTGTGTAGAGTACTACTTTACTGGTAGATAAGCGCTCTCCTGTGGGCTGGCTCTGGCTCCCAAGCTAAGAATTAGGTCCAGCTGTGGCCACCATATCCAAGATGCCGTCCTCCACACAGGCAGCATACAGAGGGGCTAAAGTGCCGAGAGGTAGTGATTCCTCTGTTTCTGTTGCAGGGCCCCCAATGTAGGCAGCACTGTGTAAAATTAGTGCTTTTCTGTCGGAGAAGAACTGTCCTGTTTGCAGGCGCTGGCTCCCAGGCTAAGAATTAGGTCCCGCTAAAATCTACGTACCAACATGGCATCCCACACACTGACTGCGAAATTCTGTACAAACCCACTGTGGCAAAGATGAAAGGACAGGCCCAAAGTGGCTAGATTAACAGAGTCCTAAGCCTGGCTCTCAAAATATGGGAATTTCGCCTGCCTATCCCCCCAGCAGCGTGTCTGAGTCTAGCCGCTAGGCAAGACCCAGCTCTGCCTGCCAGCCAAGACAGAGAAAAAAGTTAAAATGGTGCGTTTACCTTCCATCCGTGAGAGCCAGAGTTAGCCAGGAGCGGGAGTCAGCGAAAGAGAGGTTTTTCACTCAGTGGTATGAAGTCCAGAGTAACAGCCCTGTGCCGTGTCCTGGGGCTGATTAGGTGATTAGAAGGCTCCATTTGATTATCAATTCAGGTCTTGGTTTCCAGAGGGATATAAGGAGACGTGTGCTTAGTCCGCCATCTGGACTCCACCCCTCGAGAGATTTTGAAAACAAGGTGTTATCTTTTTCTTCGACCCCTCATCTTCTATATACTTCCTACTATAAATACAATGTAAAAATTATAGTAAGCTAAAATTCTTTATGATATACTCCCCTCAGGGTATTTGAAAAGAAGGAAATGTCAAATCTAAACAGACATTTCTTATGCATAGGCCATACTCTGGTGAGCATCTTTTCTGTAAAATAAATGTCACTTTTAGCTTCTGTTAACCCACATTATATTAAGAAATTCACCGACGGTTCTTCAGGTAATTTTTCTTTCTGTAAACCTGTTACTATGAAATTTGTTTCTTCCTGACTTCCTACTAGATTTCTTTGTTATTGCATCACTAATATTTATTATACTGGAAAAATCTGTCTTTAGAAATTAATCTTTTCTTTTTTATTTTTTCAATGCTATTGACTTTTTGAACATACACTATATTTTTATTAATTCCTTCCAAAGAGGTAATCATACTTAAATGAAATTTATTCTGTTTTCAAAATTTAATTAAAATTCCTTCCTTCCTTGATACATTAAGCCTGTACTTTGCTTGAATTTTAGTCTTCCCTTTTTGTTCATATCAATAATAGAGAATTAAATAATTTCTATACTGCTTTAAATGATTTTCCTTTACTTTTGCAGAGCTAATGGATGTTATTCATTTCTTCTTTGGAATCCCTTGACTGTAAAACATGTTCTTCTATCTCACATACATAAAAACAAGTTATTCTACAGTTCTTCATATACATACATGTACACACACACACACACACACACACACACACACACACGAATTTGTCTTTTCTACTCAGCCAATTAGGGTGCCTATTATGAGATGGGTACTGTGTTAAATTATGCTTATTTGTTATTACTTCTTTCCAAGTATATTTTAAAAATTTTATTTCTAATGCTGCATCCAAAAAGTAAACTTTAAATTAACACTCTTATTCTGACTTGAACCTTATTCTCTAACAATAGTTTGTTGAGCCATAGAGTGTTTTTATACAAGTAGTTAAGCTCCTGGCTTTTAACAGAAAAGTTGAAGACTCATGTCCATTCAGAGAGGCCTTGGAAGAGAGATCTGGTGATCTAGTTCCTAAAAACCACCTGTTAAAAACCCTGTGGAACATAGTGCTGGTTTGACACCAGTTGAATTGTAATCAACTTGACCACAACTGTTTTTAGGTGTTTTTCTTTCTTTCTTTTTTTTTTTTAACTTTTAAGTTTTTCTTTGGTTTATAGAGCTAAGAGACAGGAATATGAAGTAAATGCACTAGCAGTTCTGGTAATTCTAGAATTGCCAAGTGAAATCATCTATCTCTGGATCCAAGTGCATGTATAAAACCTCAGTGAGATCTGAAACAATTACAGAAAAACATGACAACTTTCATCCTGTTTAGAAGAGCAAAGCAAACACAAATGGAATACATACTGTACCTTAATAACATTTAGCTCTTTGCTGACTTGGTGAAATAAAAAAATTCTCCTAAAAGCTAGCAATAAAAAAGCTAGATGCAGGAAAAATTCCTGACAGTAATGTTAAAATTATTCCATTCACTGATAATCAAGTTCTTTCAAATAGAGTATTGCTTTCTGTATTTGTAGATTATTCTGTGAAAAAAAGAATCAAGAATCTGCATTATAGAAAAAGAAATTATAACTAAAAATTTTGCTCAGATAATTTAATTAGATAGAAGCCATTGCTATTAACCAGTTCTGCCAAGCTAGAATTAGTGGAGCAGAAGGTGCTATATAGAGCAGCTAATGCACTGGGCATGCCGGCAGCTGACAGAGAAATTCTTGCCAAGGGCTTCTACTGGCCTCAGTGCCCACATTTTGTCCACTGATTGGACCCGGCCTCATATGTTTATAAGCCTCATTTGTAGGAACCCTGAGAGGTTAGTATGTGCAGAAGCAAGATTATTTCTCTCTCGAGAGCTAAAGATGAACTGGTCTGATGAGATGCGAACTAAACGTCACAGAGGACTGTTGTCAATTGGTGGTGGATGCTGGACTTAAGAGGTCAAGTGCACACGGGCTTCGGTGTCAGATCAAACTCTGTGACTGAACAGAGGAAGCCAACAGAGACAGGAAGGTGGAGACAGAGAACGGAGCAGGTTAGCAAGATAATAAGGGATAACTTGGCTTTTGTTATTCCTCAGGACTTGCTGTTCAGCTTTTCTGAAGAACTTTCCCTTTTCCCATACTTTAATTTGAATCAACTCCATTTCATGAATCCGGAAGCTTGAACTGCAATGTCTACACAGCAACTTGATCAATAGCTAGGACACTGCAGAAGGGGAAAGTAACCCCTGCTCTCCTCACGTGGGAGCCTCTTTCAGCAAATGGAAAGCTTTTTGCCTTTTCTTTGCACACTCTTAGTCACATCCTTGGTTTTCTGCCCCTAGGGACAATGACTAATCTGATTGGTGAGAACTTCATATTAACTTTCACTTTTCTTTTTATTTTGGTAAACATACTTGAAACAAATTATTTGACATTTCAACAATCTTCACATATATAGCTCAGTGACAATTACATTTATCAGCTTTATTTGTTCCTAAATTTTCCTTTTACTGTTAATGGAAGCTCACTGTCTTAGCTATCCAGTGCTGATGTAACAAAAATACCACAAGCAGATGGCTTTAAAAAGAGAAATTTTGTTCTATCACAGTCCAGGAGACTTAAGGTACAAATTCAGGGCTTCAGCTCCAGCGGAGAGCTTTCTCTGTTGGCTCTGGAGGAAAGTCCTTGTCAACAATCTTCCCCGAGACTGGGTGCTTCTGAAGCACAGGGATCCCAAGTCGTTTCCAAAGGACACGCTCTGCTTCTGGTACTGCCTCTTGGTCCTAAGAGGTTCCCTTCTTGCTTCACTTTCCTTTGTATCCTAAGAGATTGCCTCAGAGTGTAATATAGTCCTATACTTTGAGGCCTGCCACACCAACACAAATGCTGCTCATCCTCCCTCATTAAAATCATAGAGGCTGAATTTACAATACGGAGGAACATCACACAACACCAGGAATAGTGGCCCAGCCAAAGTGCCACACACAGTTTGGGGTGGACATAATTCAATCCATGACACTCAGGGTCCCTCAAGCACCAAGTCCTTTCTGCCTCCCTCTGACCAATGCGCCACCAAAAAGTTTGCTCTCGACATACGTGCTCATTCTAGATACTTCATATAAGTGGGACCACACGATATTTGTCCTTTTAACTTATTTCAAGTAGCATAAGTTTCATCCATGTTGTAGCCTGTATCATATCTCTTTATGGTTCAATAAGACTCCAACACGTGTATGTACCACATGTTGTTTATCCACTCATATGTTGGTGGGCATTTAGACTGCTTCCCTTTTTGGCTCTTGTGAACGCAGCGTTGTAGTTTGCCTACTGGGCAGGATGATGGTGTTAAAAGTAATAGTTCGTGTTTGGTGTGCATTCTTTGCTCTCTTCGTTCTTAATCCATGCTCTGGCATGGTAAGAGAGGGAGAGCCTTTTTCCCTGAGTGAGAAGTGGCCTTGCCGTCTTCTCGGCATTCTCTTGACTTTGGCTGCTGGCACAAAGTTTGGGGAAGGCTGAGGCGGCTTTACACAGACAAGCAGATGAGTGTGTGCTCCACCTGTCTCTTTCCTTCTCTCTGGTACTGAGAGGGGTTTTGGACTGGTGTCTCACTGCAGCGGAAACCTGGTGTCACAGTGGTTATGAGCCTGACCACTAACCGGAAGGCTGGTAGCTCAAATCCACCAGCTGTACCTTGGAAATCTTAGGCGGCAGTTCTATTCTGCCCTATAGGGTTGCTCTGAGTTATAACAGATGGACAATGATGGGCTTGGTTTTTGGGGGGGGCGTTTCTCACTGCAGGGGTACTCTCTTACCCTGTTGATTCAACTAGTGAAGCAGCACCTTGCTGTGGAGAAAATAGGAGAAATTACTTTGGTCTCCTGGCCTAAACTGTGTTCTCCAGTCTGGTTTTCATAAGAGCCATATTGGAGAATATTGGCTACTTGTTCAGATTTCCCAAATAAAAGGTCTGACAATTAGGTTTGCTAACTCATCCTAGAAAAAATGCTAAATACTTCATTGCTGAATGTCACTGTAGTCACCTTCTAAGTACTCTTCTTGGAAAGGTATACACAACACTGCTGTCTAGTCTACCTTCAAATCAATTTTGGAACTTTTTTTTGGAATGGCCATCACAGCTGTTCTCATATTACCCTTCATGTCCTGAATGTCATCAAAATGGCTTCTTTTCAATATTTTCTTTATCTTCAGGTAAAGAAAAAAGTCATTGGGGGCCGCATCAGGTGAGTAGGGAGGGTATTCCAGTACAGTTATTTGTTTACTGGCTAAAAATTCCCTCATAGGCAGTGCCATGTGAGCTGATACATTGTCATGATGCAAGAGCCGTGAGTTGTTGGTGAAAAGTTCAGGTCATTGTCATCTAACTATTTTATGCAGTCTTTTCAGCACTTCCAAATAGTAAACTTGGTTAACTGTTTGTACAGTTGGTAAAAATTCGTAAAGAACAATCCCTCTGATACCTAAAAAGGTTAGCCACATCATTTTGACTCTTAATTTGGACTGATGAAATTTTTTGGTTGTGGAGAATTGGCTAACTCCCACTGTGCATTCTGAGATTTGTTTCAGGGTTGTACTGGTACACCCATGTTCTGTCAGCAGTGATAACACAGCCCAAGACATCATCCTGCCTCTTCAAAAGGTCTTGGAAAAGTTCAACTCTCCTTTGCTTTTCTCATTGGTGAGCTCCTTTAGGACCATTTTTGTACACACCTTTCTTGTGCCAAGATTTTCAGTTAAGACTTGAAAAAAGACATAGACTTTCCTAACTGTTTCTCTATTGATGTTTACTTGATCTGCTATGCTTGTTACAGTTAGCTGGTGATGTTGACGCACAGTTTGACAAAGTTTTGCAATGTTTTCATCAGTCCTGCTCTCTAGAGTCCTCTTTTCATCAGCGATGCTTTCTCTCCCCTCAGAAAAACATCTAATCCATTTGTACACTGCCATTTTCTTTGTGGCATTACCCCCATACACGTGGACTAACATGTCCCTGATTTTGCTCTCACTGTTACCCAGTTTCACAAATTTAATGTTTGTTCGTTGCTCTGATTCAAGCTCCAATGTTCTCATGACTGCACACAAAAATGTGAAACAACAATAATGAATGCCACTCAGCAAGACACTGCCACACATCAACACAAACACAGCTGTGAGACACTGATATATGATGGTTTTGAAATCTTGCTCAGTTGATTGTACCGTGCTGCCAGTGTAAGCACACAGTGGCGAGTTTGTGAACTTAATTATCAGACCCTGTACACATTATTTCATGTGTTTACACTCTAGATAAGAAATACTAGAGGGAGGGAGGGATGAGTGTCACCTGGTGCTGCTGTAACAGCAATACGACAAGTGGATGGCTTTAACAAAGGTAAGTTTATTCTCCTGTAACACAGGAGGCTAAAAGCCCAAATTCTGGATACCAGTTCCAGGGGAAGCACTTCTTTCTCTGTCTGCTCTTTTCTGTCATTAGTCTTCCCCAGCTGGAAAACTTCTTAGCACAGGAACCTTGGTTCAAAGGCCGTGCTATTCTGCTGGCTCCTGTGTCCTGGAAGCATGAGGTCCTTGCATCTTTCTTACGGATTCTCTGTGTTCTATATCCTAAAAGAGATGAGCTTAAAACATGACCTAATCTTGTAGACTACATTCTGCCCTATTAACATATCTGCCTCTAATCCTGCTTCATTAATATCATAGAGGCAGGCTTTACAACACGTAGGAAAATCACCTCAGACAACAAAACAGCGGACAATCATATAATACAGGGAATTGTGGCCTAACCAAGTTGATAATTTTTTGAGGGAGACACAGCAAATGACACCTGGATAACACAGTTAGTTTTTCATTTCACTACTTTGACTAGAATTTAAATTGAAATGATATTCCAGGACTAGTCTCATTTATATATCAAAACTTCTGTTTTAATAGTGTGAAAAACTACCACTAATTTTAATTGAACTCTTTTTTATAAATTAAAGTCAGTTTCATTAGTTTACCTTCTATTAGAGGAAAAAACACCTACACTATCTAAAAGATCACATCTCCTCCCCACCAAAATCCTAGATGAAGTAAAAAACCTAAACTGTATGCTGGATCAGTTCAGGTTCATTCATTCAATAAATATTTACAGAAGATCTGGTCTGAGCCACACAGAATGGTGGAGAGGGAAGATGATACCTTACTTTATGCTAGCTTCACGGCTGGGGTTGCCCTATGGAAGTACTTTGAGAAACTCAATTGCCTGATAAATAGGATAAAGTACTATTCCAAGGCATTATTTAGATACTGTGGTACTAGTTAGCTGCTAGTTCCTGTAGAGTCAGCTTTGACTTACAGTGATTTCATGTGCAGAGTAAAACTGCACCATAGGTTTCCAGGGCTCTGACCTTATGGAAACAGATTGCCAGACCTAGCTCCCAAGGCACCTGTGGATGGGTTTGAATCACCAACCTTTCAGCTAGTAGTTGAACACTTAATGGTTTGCACTACCTAGGGACTCTTCCACAGCATTTTAAAAACGTTTATGGTATCTTCTGATCTCTTTGCAGCATTTTCTTTTGTTTCCTAAAACCCAGTGATGCAGTACAATTCAAAAGAAGCCTGAGGTTCTGCTCCTGCATGCCACATCAGGATCTCCTCACCTCTGCTCAGTCCAGTCACTTGCCAATGGCTCTTCTAGTCATTGTTTCCATCCCCCTCTCTCTCTGCCATCTACAGTGGTAGCCTAAACTGGGATTATTCACCTTCAAGGTCACCAGTGTTCCCAAGACTTGAAAAGTACATCTTGAAAGTACACCTTCTGCAGGAGGGGACAGGACAGCTGGTAATAGGGAACCCGTGGCCGAGGAAGGAGAGCGTGTACATGCTGTGGGTTTGTTGACCCACGTCATAAAACAGTATGTGCAGTAACTGTTTAATGAGAAGCTAGTTTGTTGTGTATACCTTCATCTAAAGTACACTGTTTTAAAAAATGGAAGGAAAGAAATCACAAATCACAAATAGCTAAGAACAATGGGCTGGGTTCCAGAAAGCTGCCTAATTTCACCTGCCTCTCTCAACCACCAGGGACAACCAGAGACCTTGAGAGGAATCTGGGGCCTGCAGATATCTGGAACCACCGTTCTGCCCCATGCTGTTGCTGCAGTGCCAAGGCCGCCACCCTGAGAGTGTGGGATGGTGCCAACCGCCTCAACAAAAACAAGTGCATGCTGCATGTGATCCTCGTGCTACAATTTGATGATTCCTGGACAACGGTGAATCCAACAGGGACAGCTTGCAGAGAAGAGAAAGGATTCCCCTGAGGACAGTCACTATAACGAAAAGAGAGTCTGAATTCTAGCAGAGGAGGGCTGGCTAAGCCCAGAAGCTATGGAGGCTCAATTCCCTTGCAAAGGTTACTCTGGAACCACAGTGTGTCTGGGAAAGGACTGTTGATACGCAAGCTCTAACCCTGAAAGCTAAAGCCTCCTCGGACATACAGAGCCCCGGATAAGGTAACCTTTTCCTTTCCCCGACTAGCTGATGCTGCAAGGGCTTGACACAGCAACCCATCAACTGGCCAACCTTGGCTGCTGACCTGAGTTCTGCTCCCTTCACCTGCCTGACTGGCTGATCAATTTCCTTTCTCTGCAAGGTGATATAATCTAGGGAGACTGAGCTTTCTGGCCCAAGCACGTTCCCGAGGTTCCTGTTTTTAATATGGACAACACAAATAATGAAAAATTTAATGAAAATACAGTTGTAATTTGAAATAAAAAAAAAATGACCTCATTCCATACCCTAAACTGATGAGGTGAGTATGTTGACCATAAGTATTAAACTAATGCCACAACTGGCCCCCCGCAAAAGTATCTTCTTTCTCAGATTTATTTTTCAGTTCTATTTCATACCTTTGTGGTTAAAAGTATCTACAAGATGTAGAGGTTAGCTTATTTTAGTTAGTTTTTTCCCACCCCAGAAAATAGATGTTATGAAGTCACTTGCAGCTGAGGCTAAATCACTTTCATTACTTACCCAGTTCTGAAAATAGTGCGAGCAGTTAACAGCTTGGCAACTAATGGAAAAGTTGGAGGTTTGAGTCCACCCAGAGGAGCCTCGAACGTGAGGTCTGGTGGTGTATTTAAACAAGAACAACAACAATTATTGAAAACCCTAAGGGGTATATTTCTATTGCCACACATGTGGGATTTCTACGAGTTGGAACTAACCCAAAGGCCACTGGTGGTAGCAAACACTGTTCTAGCTCCCTATAGACTGTTGGTATTTTTGTCCTTAGTTCATGCCATATGCTTTTGGTTAGGTAAAATCTGAAGTGTTCATAGATGCATTAGTACCCACTGCAAACAACTCATTGTTGAGTAGCATTGAGTGAAGTGTCTTGAGTGAGGTTGCCAGTGTGCTATTTTATGATTTTCCAGTGGGAATCATGACACCCATAGTTCAATATTATGGAAAACTCAGATTACATTTAGAAAATGTCTGTTCTTACCAAACAGACTTTACAAAAGGATTGATGAATGTCCCATTTTGAATCAGAGAATCTAACATTTGAGCTTTCTTTCTAGGAAACAAAATGAGAGAACACTAGAAATAAATATGACCTAATGTACATATCTGGCATTTTAACTCAAGTATGTTTTATTCTGATTGTATTATGAAGAGACATGTACATGAGTATTTTTATTCAATATCAAATCCTGAGACAGTAAGTAGTGACCTATTTTTACTGGTATGTCAGTGAGTAAACTTCCAGGCAAGTGATCCCTAATGGGGAGCTGAACAAGTAGCAACCATTCTGACTTGTAGCACACATTATAGAATTCTCTCTTAATTAATGAAGTTTATTTCTACTTTGGATTTATTTCTACATTGGGATTGTATCTAATGCTTACTAAGTGCTCAACAGATAACTTCCCAAATGGATGTATGAATGAATATGCAAATGAACTTGAGAGGAGAAAAATAAAGCTAATTTTATGCTTTGTCTTTAATGAAAGCGCTGTTGTTGTTAGGTGCCGTCAAGTCGGTTCCGACTCACAGCAACCCCATGTACAACAAAATGGAACACTGCCCGATCCTGTGCCATGCTCACAATTGTCATGTTAGAGGCCACTGTCGCAGCCACTGTGTCAATCCATCTGTTGAAGATCTTTCTCTTTTTCACCACCCCTCCACTTTACCAAGCGCGACGTCCTTCTCCAGGGATTGATCTCTTCTGACAAAGTGTCCAATGTAAGATACAGACTTGCCATTCTTGCTTCTAAGGAGCATTCTGACTGTACTTCTTTCAAGACAGACCAGTGCCTTGTTCTGAAATTTAATGGTATATTCAGTATTCTTATCCAGCACCAGAATTCAAAGGCATCAATTCTTCTGTCTTCCCTATTCGCTGTCTAGCTTTCGCAAGTATGCGCTGTGATTGAAAACACCTTTCCTTGGGTCAGGAGCACCTTAGTCTTCAAGGTGACATTTTGGTTTTCAGCACATTAAAGAGGTCTTTTGCAGCAGATTCATCCAACGTAATGCATCTTTTGATTTCCTGATTGCTGCATCCAGGTGTGTTGACTGTAGATACAGGTAAAATGAAATCCTTGACAACTTCAGTCTTTCCTCCATTTATCATGATGTTGGTTATTGGTCCAGTTGGGAAGATTTTTGTTTTTTTTATGTAGAGGCACAGATAATGCTGAAGGTTGTGATTTTTGATCTTTATCAGTAGGTATTTCAAGTCCTCTTCACTTTCAGTAAGATTGTGTCATCTACATAATGCAGGTTGTTAAGGAGTCTTCCTCCAGTTGTGATGCCCTTTTCTTCATATAGCCCAGTGTCTTGGGTTGTTTGCTTAGCATACAGACTGAATAGGTATGGGGAAATGACACGGCACTGACACACACCTTTCCTGACTTTAAACCGTGCAGTGTACCCTTGTTGTTTTGCACAACTACCTCTTGATCCAAGAATAGATTCCTCGTGAGCACAATTAAGTGTTCTGGAATTCCCTTTCTTTGCAAGTAATCCACAAATGAGTAGTATTGAACATGATTTCCAGTGGGAATCGTGACATCCATAGTTCAATATTATAGAAAATTCAGATTACATTTAGGAAACGTCTCTTCTTGTTATGATACACACAGTTGAATGCCTTTTCACAGTTGATAAAATACAGATAAAAATCTTTCTGGTATTCTCTGTTTTTAGCTAAGATCCATCTGACATCGGCATTTATACCTCTGGTTTCATGTACCCCTCTAAATCTGGTCTGAATTTCTAGCAGTTCCCTGTCACTATAGTTCTCCAGCTGCTTTTGAATGATTGTCAGCAAAATTTTACTTGTGTATGATATAGATGATATGGTTTGATATTTCCACTTTGGTTGGATAACCTTTCTTGGGAATAAGCACAAACATGGATCTCTTCTAGTTGTTTGGTCAGGTAGCCGTCTTCTAAACTTCTTGGCAAAGAAAAGTGAGCACTTCCAGTGCTGTATCCATTTGCTGAAATGTCTCGATTGATAGTCCATCAATTCCTGGAGCCTTGTTTCTCACCAACATCTTCAGTGAGATTAGATGTCTTCCTTCAGTACCATTGGTTGCTGATTATATGCTGCCTCTTCAAATGCTTGGCTGCTGATCAGTTCCTTTTTGGTGTAATGACTCTAGGTTTTTCTTCTATCTTCTTTTAAAGTTTCCTAAGTCATTTAATATTTTCCCTGTAGAATCTTTCACTATTGCAGCTTGAGGACTTTTTTCTTCAGTTCTTCCAGCTTAACACCATTTAAATTATTCTGAGAGGTTTCAAGTCATCCTTGAAAGGAAAGAATGAGGTTTAAGCAAAACTAGAGGAGCAGTCTAGGTTGGAGTGAGGTCATGAAAAACGTGTAATGAGTTACTGAAATATTTCAATATACTAGATACTGTGCTACAAAGTTGCATCAATGTCTTCCTATAAAAAGCCAGCAGAGACAACATTCCTGGTCTTTTTGACATGGAAAGATACAGATGCTCAGAAGTTAGGTAACTCTCCAAGATTACACAGCCTACAAGTAATGGCACTGAGTTAAATATCTACTCTGTATCTGGTGATTTTACTACAATGGCCCTGTCTGGATTTCATGAATGTTCTCAGGAAATACAACAGAATTCCCACAGTTACTAGGTGAGTTCAATCATGAGAAAGAGGGGAAAAGAATTACTACGCATACATGTCATTCATCAGGGATTACAGATTTATGAAACTGGCCTTAAGGGTATAAATTCCAGACCAGTTCCTTGCATTTGTTCATTTTTTTTATTCAACACTGACTTGTTGCCCACCGTGTACCATGCTGCTCACACCTGGCCTGGGCCTTGGTAAACTCCTTGGTACTTGTTGCATTTCATTTG
Organism: Heterohyrax brucei; assembly: GCA_028571685.1. Classification (NCBI taxonomy): domain Eukaryota; kingdom Metazoa; phylum Chordata; class Mammalia; order Hyracoidea; family Procaviidae; genus Heterohyrax; species Heterohyrax brucei. Next base: position 72,323,836 of record CM053147.1, read on the forward strand.
CTCTCTACCGTGGAAACGATGGTTACAGATTCCATCCTTAAATCTACCCACTGAAGTTCAGGTGGTCATTTTCCTCTTGATTTGAAGCCAGGGACTTTTCAGCGTGTGAGAGAGGCTGAGGATAAGCTACAGAACCAAAGGAGGCAATTTGTTTCCACCAATGAGGGCACTAAAGGAAGTTTCCCTGAGGCTATGGTAATCTGTGAGGCTGTCTTCTTATTTATTATCCACAGAATCTGTAATCCTTGTGGTCATATTGGAAGAATAAGCTCCTAAGTGTGTAATACCCAAGGAGCTCTGGTGGCAGTGGTTAAGATGTATCACTTAGTCACAGACACTAAACTCTCCAATTGTCCTTTGGTATTGGAAGGTGGCCTGGCACCACCAAATGTTTCTTGTTATTTGTCTAACCAGTAGCATGTGCACTCATGCATGAGATAACACATGAAATAACTAAATCAGATTGAAAGTTAACTGTAAGTATACTGTGGATACAACAGAGATAAAATGAGAACATAAAGTGCTTTTGTAAATGCAAAAAGCTATAATGTATTTGTTGCTATTCTGAGTTCTTCAAGATGACAGTGTCAGCAGGTTGGTTATGGTATGTTGTTGTTGTTAATTGCTGTTGAGACAGTTCTGACTCGTCACAACCCTATGTACAATAGAACGAAATGCAGTCCTGTCCTGTGCTGTCCTCACAATCCTTGCTATGCTTGAGCCTGTTGTGGTGGCCATTGTGACAATCCATATTTATGTTGAACTATAATCCGTTCTTAAGCCTGCGGTCTTTGATTTTCATCAGTAACTGCTTCAAGTCCTCTTCACTTTCAACAAGCAAAGTTATGTCATCTACATACTCCAGTTTGTTAATCCAGATCTGCAGGTAACATAACCAGATGCTGTGTTCTTCTTTGCAGTATGAGTGTGGGGATTATTTTCTCAACATATAGATTGAACAAATCTGATTAAAGAATACAACCTTGATGCATACCTTTCTTGATTTTAAACCAGGAAGTATCGCTCGTTCTGTTTGAAAAACTGCCTCGTGGTCAATGAACAGGCTCCACATGAATATAATGAAGTGTTCTAGAGTTCCTATTCTTTGAAATGTTCCGTAATCTGTCGTGATCCACACAGTTGAATGCCTTTGCATAGTCAATAAAACATAAGCAAACATCTCTCTGGTGTTGTTTCAGCCAAGATTCATCTGACATCAGCAATGATATCCCCAGTTCCGCTTTTTCTTCTGAATCTGACCTGAATTACTGGCAGTTCCCTGCGATACACTGCTGTAGCCATTTTTGAATTATCTTCAGCAAAATCTTACTTATTTGTGATATGAATGATATTGTTCAATAGTTTTCACATTCTGATGGATCTCTTTCTCTGGGACAGGCACAAATGTGAATCTTTTCCAGTCAGCTAGCCAGCTAGCTGTCTCCCCAATTTCTTGGCGTGGATGAGTGGCCATCAGTGTTACATCCATTTGCTGAAAGGTCTCAATTGGTATTCTATCACTTCCCAGAGGGTTTTTATTTTCACTAGTGCTTTCAGAGCAGCTTGGGCTTCTTCCTTTGGTACTACCAGTTCTTGGTTATATGCTACCTCTTGAAACAATTGAATGCCAACCAATTCTTTTTGGTACAGTGATTCTGTATTCCTCTGATGCTTCCTGCACTATTTAGTCTTTTGCTCACATGCCATAATTAAAAAAAAAAGACAAAGCAATCCACTACTGTTGAGTTGTTTCTGACTCATAGCTGCCCCATAGGACAGAGTTGTTGTGTTGTTAAGTGCATTGAGTCACTTCTGACTCATGGTGATCCTATATGCAACAGAACAACATACTGCCTGGTCTTGCACCATGCTCACAGTCACTTTTATGCTTAAGTCCATTGTTGTAGCGACTGTCAATCCATCTCATGAGGATCTTCCTCTTTTTCTCTGACTCTGCACTCTACCAAGCACTATGTCCTTCTCCAGAGGCTGATTTCTCCTGACAACATGTCCAAAGTGTGTAAGTTGCAGTCTTGTCATCTTTTCCTCCAAAGAGGACTCTGGTTGTACTTCTTTTAAAACATATCTGTTTGTGCTTTGGGCAGCCCACGGTACATTCAGTATTCCTCACCAACACCACAATCCAAAGTTGTCAATTTGTAATCTTTACAGAAGCCGACTACCACACCTTCTTCCTGTGGATCACCTGGTGGATTTCAACTGCTGACATTTCAGTTAATTGCTCCACTGTGAGGACTCCTTCTTGTTATAATTACAGGGTGTTAAAATCTCGCATTTGGGCATTGCTATTCAGTGGCAGAATTCTTGCCTTACATGTGGGAATTGCCCAGCCACTACCCATCTGTCACATTGCTATGATGCTGAGAAAGTTTAAGAAGAGTTTCTAGACTAAGATGGTCTAGAAGAAAAGGGCTGATGATTGGTCAGTGCAAACCCTATGGATAACAATGCTCACATCCACAACAGGTGATGGGGATGATGTGGAAGCAGCAACATCTGTCCTGTTGTGCCTAGTGTCGCCATGGATTTGGGGGCTGACTCAAAGGCAGTTAATAACAAGAATAAAATCCCACAAAGACTTTCTTATGGACACTTTGGTGGTAGAAGGCATTGTTTCTCTAACTTTAATGTTCATGTGGACCACTTGGGGAGCTTGTTGAACTGCAATTTCTGATACAGGCAGTTTAAGGTAGAGTCTGAGATGCTGCATTTCTAATAAGCTCCCAGATGAGATTGATGTGTTGGTTTGTAGATTACACTTTGAGTGCCAAGGATGTAAAATTGAGGATATGTGTTATCCCTAAATTAATAGGAATTTGTAAAATACCTTCCTTAAAAATGTAACTTATTATGTCCCTGGAGTGTTCATTTCGGAACTCAGGACATGTCATCAAAATCAACTTTATTTTAATCTGTCCTGCCTCTTTAAAATTTGTCCGGTAATCACTGGGGACCTCTGGATGAAAATTTCTCCAGACCCCACGACTTTTCTGATCATGCTTACGTAATAGACCATCTTGCTGCCGATTAAGACCGTGGACACAGGTTCAATTCAGTAATTAGATTGTGCCCCCAAGGTATTAACCAAGTTCTAACCTTCATTTAACTGGCAAACCTCTGTCTGCCTAGCCTGGGCCATCTGCAAGCCTATGTTTGTTGGCCTCTTCTCTATTTACTCAGTCTTTGTCTGGGTTCTAGAGAAACAAAACCAGTAAAGCATTTGAATATATCGAGAGAGAGATGTATATTAAGGAAACAGCTCATGCCGTTGTACAGGTTGGAATTCAGATCAGGCTGAAGAGCTTCTCTTGACTCAAGCAGCTGCAGGGACAGGCCAACCCAAGATCAGCATGTCAGACAGCTGGGCTCTGGTTCACAGGCTGTAAAGATCCACGAATCCAAGATTGGCAGGCAAGATGGCAGATAAACTGTTAGCTCAAGTCCCAAGAACTGAAGGTCAGGTGATCCAGTGTGAGCAAATGCCCGTGAGACTTGACAGAAAGTCCACTTACCTTCAATGCAGTCTGTACCCTCAAGAAAACTCCCTTTTGCCTGATTGACAACCTCCATCATGGAGGCAATTATATTACATCAAGTCTTTTCAGGGAAGAGGTTACATCATCATATGACCACCAAACTACATCATAACTGCCAAACCACTGAGGATCATGGCCTTGGCAAGTTGACACACAACTTTAATGATAATACTCATCTTAGAATTATTAATTAAGTTGATTCTGTTTCCTATGGGACATTTTTGTAAAGTCTATGTGATTCTTCTTGCTGGTCATTTCCCTCCTGTGGTTCTCTTGTTGCTGGCAGACTGATCCATATTTCAGGTGTTACTTGTTTAACTTGGTCAGATGGTAGGAATCTGGTCTCACTTCCAGTTTCTTGCTGCTGCTCTCTAGAATACCTCCATGGACTAGATTGCATGCTGGCCCTCTCTTGCCCACAGCCTGTCCTGGTCCACAGGAAACAGTCTTGAGTCCTTTGCCCTAAAAAATTCTGTTAGTGGAAAAGTTATTTAACTCATCGCTGACCTTCAAGATTTCCTGGGCAGCAGCCAGATCCCAGATCCAAAAACCTCTAAAGGGCAGGGACACATCACTCATGATGGTCAAATGGACTCATTGGAGCCCTGTTTAACCGACCCCAGAGTGGAGTTCTCGAGACTGATAACAAGGTAAGAGCTCTCTCTAAAGTGCTTTCTTCACAAGTATTCCTTCTTCCTTCTATTAGCCCTTTCATACTCTCCAAGTTTACTTAGAAGTCTTGAGATAGATTCTCAGAAATTTCCTTTCAGTTCTTCATATAGCAGATTGTCATCTCATTTTGAAATGTCACCTTAGCATTCTGTTACTGTAATAGTAACAGTGGCCAAAGTTTATCAAGGACAATGCTATGAGATATGAATGATGCATTTCACGTGTAACTGGTGAGGAATCAGAAGTACAGAAAGATTAAATGAAATTTCTGACTATGAATTGAAGCAGTCTTGCTCCTGAACTTGTACTCTCATCCACTATGCTGTGCCTCTAGCAGAAAACTTCCAAATATCCAAAGGGGATGTAATGATACATTCAGAAGAGAATGTTGAAAACCACGTGTTATGTAAATGTGCAGAGCAGCCTTTGAAGACTGAATACTTTGGTTATAGGTCTGGTTATAGGATTGCTTAAAAGATGTGTCCTCCTGTACTTCCCAAAGTGTATTTCATGGAACTTAGGAGTTGGGTTTTGATGCAGTCCATTCTGCTTCAAAAGTCTGCTGAGAATTTGTGTTTCCACCCGCCAGTCATACTGAATCAGAATCTGCATTTTAACAGGATTTCTAGGTCCTGCTTTAGACTCATGGTTCCTTCAGTCATTCAATAAATATTATACTGCATGACACTCAAGGAATTCTGTCCTCCTTGAGATTTGCAATGAATTAGTGCACTGAAGACTCTGAGAAATTCTGTAGAAAAGAGTTTCACCCTGAGTTATTTGAGACACACACACACACACACACACACACACACACACACACACACACACACACACACACACAGGGTCTGACAATTAAGTTCATGAACTTGAGGCCGTGTGCTTATGTTGGCAGCACTGTACCAACAACTTGGTAAGGTTTCATAACCTTGATATAACAATATCTCATAGTCATGTCCCTGCAGACATTTGGTGGTGTCTCGCTGAGTGGCATTTACTGTTGTTGCGTATTTTTGTCATGATAATGTTGGAGCTTGAATTACAGTAAGGGACAAATGTTAAATTTCTGGGTAAACTTGGCAAGAGTGGAAGTGAAATCAGGGATGTGTTCGTCCAAGTTTATGGGGATAAGGCCATGAAGAAAATGGCAGTGTACAAATGGATTAAACATTGTTCTGAGAGGAGAGATCAGGACTGTCAGTAATGAGCAGAACTGATGAAAACATTGCAAAAATGCATCAGATTATGCATCAAAATTGTTTGCTGACTATGAGAAGCATAGCAGATCAAATAAAATTGATAAAGTGTTAGGAAAATCTTAACTGAAAATCTTGGCATGAGAAAGATGTGTGCAAAAATGGTCCTGAAGGAGCTCACAGATGAACAAGAGGAAAGCAGAGTTGAAGTTTACCAAGCTCTTTTGGAAAGGCAAGACTTCTTTGGGGCCATGTTGTCATTGGTGGTAAAACATGAGTGTACTAATAGGACCCTGAAACAAAGCATCAAAGTGCACAGGGAAGTCAGCCAATTCTCCGCAACCAACAGAGTTCTGTCGGTCCAAATCAAGAGTCAAAATGATGTTGCTAACCTTTCTTTTGATATTTGAGGGATTGTTCATTATGAATTTGTACCAACTGGACAAATAGTTAACCAAGCTTACTATTTGGAAGTGCTGAAATGGCTGCATGGATAAGTTAGATGTCAACAACCCAAGCTTTTCACCAAGAACTAGAGGCTCTTGTATCACTACGGTGCACCAGCTCACACAGCATGGGAGTTTTTAACCAGTAAACAAATAATTGTATTGGAACACCTCCCCTACTTACCTGATCTGGCCCCTAATGACTTTTTTTTTTAACCTGAAGATAAAGGAAATATTGAAAGGGAAAAGATTTGATGATATTCATGACACTGAGGCTAATACGATGACAGCTTGATGGTCATTACAGAGAAAGAGTTCCAAAATAGATTTGAAGCCTGGGCTAGGCGCTGACATTGATGCACAGCTTCCCAAGGGGAGTACTTTGAACATGATAGAAGTGATATTCAGTGATGAAATATGTAGCACTTTTTCTAAGATGAGTTTATGAACTTAATTGTCAGATCTCTTGTGTGTGTGTGTGTGTGTGTGTTAGTAACATCAAGAGCATTCATTGGAAGTTCCATAGAATCAGCTTTTGGGAGTTTTGTGATAAACAATTAGTTTATTCAGAGGAGAGGAGTAAAGATCCATTTAGTAATATTCATGTTTTCTTTTCGTGTTATTTGTGAAAAATGCTTACTTTGCTATGATCTTTTGTAGTAATTTGTATGATTTTTCCCAAGCAGCTTTAAAAACAAATTTGAAACTGAACCTCATTTTAAATATCACTGTAGATAAATTCTGTTAACATCTGTTTGTGGAAGAGGTAATGTTCGGTGCCGAGATTCTGCACCTTGCTTGCTCCTTAGAATTGTCTGGGGACCTGTTAAGCATCTGGATCCCAGGCTATACCCCAGATCAGTGAAATCACAATTGCTGCAGGTAGGACCGGGTATCCGGATCCGAGGTTCTGATCTGAGCCTCCCACAGCCCCTGTAACTTAGGCAAGTAGGTGAATTGTACCACACTGCTCTAAAAAGAAGTTACAGTGATCTACTAACAACTGATTAAATTTGCAGAAATAAAATGGGTAAAATGTATGAGATTTTCTTTCTTTTTTTAAAAATGAATTGTGTATTAACATTCTTTCATTCATGGCAGTTATCAAGCCAGCCAAGCCAAGTGCCGTCGAGTTGGATCCAAGGATATTCCTTATTGAAGCTTTACAATTTATGACATTTTGTGTAAACCCTCTCTCTTCGTATGGGTCTCGTGTCGATTTTATATTTCTGAATTCCAGTCTACTTGAAATAATGAAATTAGGTCAATGTAGTTATGTTAATGGTGTAATATGAGGCTCATTTGAAAGAGAATGGCAATACATATTTTCATAATCTCTACATTACTTAACTCATTGACCAGAAATGTGCTAATGATGTAATATTCGCATTGTGAATGTCTGAGAGGTCTGTTGATGGTACCTTGGAGCTAAGAAGATACTCAGTGTACATGAAACTGGAATGAATGCACTCAGTATATTTAAATTACTTTTAATGTTCTGTTTTTAGCAGCAAACTGTAGTCATGCAATTATTATTCCTAGAACTTAAATAAATCCACTATGTATTTTTGTTCATCTTAGCTCACATAATTACTTGTCCTTTTGTTTGAATAAGGGGCATGATTCAATTGCCAATGGGAAGACAAACAAAAAAATCATGGGACTGGAAACAAACACAATGCCAGAATCCTGTGATTTCATTAAAATGAACCAGAAGGAAATTCCTATTTGGAATTTATGTCTTTGAATCTTGATAGCGCACACTTCCTTGCTTTCTTCCATTATCCCTTCCTCCCTCCCTTCCTCTGTCCCTTCTTCCCATCCTTCTTGTTTTTTGTTGTTATTAAATTATGCACAACAAAACATATACCAATTCAACAATTTTAACACGTACAATCAGTGACGTTGGTTATGGTCTTCAACTTGTGTAATCATTCTCACCATCTTATTCTGAATTGTTCTTCCTCCTGTAGACGTAAAATCACTATCCCTAAGCTTTGTATCTAACCTTCCTAGTTGGTGATGTCAGTCTGAGGCTGACTAGACAGTTCTTTAAAAGAGCATGTTGTTCAAGACAGATATTCTTTACTAATCAAGCTAACTCATTGTTCTGGTTTGTGGAAACCCTGGCGATATAGCAGTTAAGTGTTATGGTTGTTAACCAGAAGGTCAGCAGTTCACATTCACCAGGTGCTACTTGGAAACTCTATGGGGCAGTTCTACTCTGTCCTATAGAGTTGCTATGAATCAGAATGACTCAGTGGTGGGGTATTGTTCGGTTTAAAGAAGACTTCAGTGATATTTTTTTTTTGTTAAACCGTTGAAGATTATTCAAAAGCAATAGTTTCCATGATTTATCTATTCTTGGTGGTTCCAGGAAGTCTTGATTCGACAAATATTTGAAATCAGCACCTGCGTTTTCTCTCATTTTGATCAAAGTTTCTTCTACAGAATCTCTGATCAAAACATTCAGCAGTAAATAGCTGAACATCATCCAGGATTCATTGTTTCTTCATTTGAGATTTCAGTTACTAGTGAGGAAAACAATACTGTGAGTTTCTAGATAATGAAGAAATTCCAAGGTATTTGCAGTATCTTTATGAAATGAAATTATAACATGTTTTCTCCCCCCAAAACAGTAGAAATTGTGAGAAACATAGGAGGAGACAGGAATTAAAGAGCTGCTTACAGGAATATCTGAGTAGAGTTGAAGACATAGAATAAATCTCGTTGGACAGGAAATGAATTTGTGTAAGTGGAAGATTACTTTTTACTCTACAGACACCAAAGGATTAGCAACAAAAGGTATTAATGTTTAATCTTCTTTATACTAATAAGAAACCGGAGAAACCAATGAGTAAAGTGATACTGGGTATACTAGTACAATGAAAAAATCATTTTGTAAATTTCAAACACATAAGCTGCCTTCTAGGGACTACTGTTTAAATGTCACCTGCCTCAGAAAAATACATTTTAATTGGATGTTGATTGGCAATTGTTCACTCTTTCCTTTTCCTTTGTGAAGATCTGTTTCAATACCCAAGAGTGCAACTTTTTAAAAATGGAAAGGGTCAGCAAACACGATTACCCTGCTCTGAGCTCCACGACATAGGCTGTAGCTTTGATAAATTTTTTCTTTCTGGTTATATCTTACTAGCCTAAACAGCATTATTGCTCTTGTTTAGTTAAAATAATAATACGTGGAACAGGGGAAACAGAAAGGGAGTTTGTAGATCTTCGATCAAATCCTAATTTCTCTGAAAATAGCTGAAGTGACCAGACAGGAAATTATGAAGCAATTGGAGCCTCGGTTTCATCAACTATCCGAAGGAAGTGCCCTCCAAGGTCTCTTTTAAGGTACAAAATTACGTAAATTTGCGTAGAACTGGATACAGCACATTTGCTTAAAACAATAGTGACATCTGGTGGCTGGGTATGCTAATGACGGATTTGGGTGCCTTCGCGATCCCCCAAAGCTTGGGGAACCCACTTTTTAAAATGGCCGCGTTTTCCACCTGATAATGTTACCACGGGTCCGCTGGAAATCCTACTGTTCAGATTTGTTCTAATTGCATTGCTTATGCTTTTTTGTTTGTTTCTAAATAAGTAGGTGAGTGAGCAACATGTTTTTCAGTGAATGATAATTTGTTAACCCTGTTCTTTTAAATATAATACTGTAAGCACTTGGCTTGGCTAACCAAAGCTCAAAATTCCTGTAGCTTTGCAGCTACCTTTCTGAAACAGACCGCTTGGTGAGCAAGTTGTCTGGATTGGCGCACGCTTAAACTTAAAAATAAATAAATTTCCTTATTTACTCTTACTTGTCTCGTATTTTTGTGTTAAGCTGTGCTTAAAGAACAAGATTCAGACAAAAAAAGCACACCACCCAAGTTTGTTTAAAACTTGTGGCCTGGGTTTGAGCTTCCCTTTGTAAATATGGAAACCTTGGTGGCCTGCTAGTCAAGTGCCAAGGCTGCTGACCAAGAGTCAGTGGTTCAAATCCACTGGGCACTCTTTGGAAACTGACTCTATCCGATAGGGTTTCTGTGAGTTGGAAACTGACTCAAAGGCAATGGATTTTGTGAATATAGCCTGAGACAGAGGAAGGTTTTATTTCTGTGTTCTTTGTTAATTATCTCCTGGCCTGCCTTTCATCCTGACTGCGTTTGTGGTAGTAAATAAAAGCCTCCCTCTTGCCTTCTGCATCGCGGCTTTCCTCCTCTCAGACATGCCCTAGTTTTTGTGCAGAGCACCTGATGAATGAGCAGTCATACTCGGATGCAATTTCATCCCCTCCTCCATTTACCAGTCACCCGATGTGAAGATGGAATCTTAGCATTTCCTTGAGCATAGGAGTGACCAGCGCCACCAGCTTGGTCCTTCCCCAACTGTTTGATCCCGTCATTCCCAGACTCCACGGTAATGCTCTATTTTGTCTTTTTTCATAGCATTTAATGTTGTCAGAAATTTTCATAGGTGTCAATTTGTTTAGGGGTCAGATGAGAAACACTGAGTTTCAGGACATTTAAACAATTTCCCTGAGACTCTAGGATGCAGCAAAGTGAGAAACTGAATCCAGGTCTTCAGACTCTGCAGCCTTTTAATAACACACCTGAAGTCCAGAACACCTGGAAGGATGAGACTGCATCCAACTCTTTGTTGCTCTTCAGCATCTCTTTCCTTAACTACTGTCTGTGGTTTCTGTGGTTTGATGACAAGAAAGGGATTCAAAAAGAGAGAATGTGCAAAGTTTGTCTCTTCCCTCATCCCCTGTGGCTTTCGAAGTAAGTAGAGAGACAGGTGGGTATATTCAGGTTAGTTTCCCTAGGAATTCAGACAGGTGGTTCAAACAGAAATCTGAATTATTGATACATGACAGTAGGAAAATATTTATTCTGGGAATCCTAACCATTTGTGCTAAATCATTTATATTCCCTGTACTATTTAGAGGAAACCCTGCTGGTGTAGTGGTGCAGTGCTTTGACTGCTGACCAAAAGGTGGGCAGTTTGAATCTACCAGGTGCTCCTTGGAAACCCTCTGGGACAGTCCTACTCGGTTCCATAGTGTCACTGTGAGTTGCAATCAACTCAACGGTAGTGGGTTTCATTTGATTTATACTATTTAGAGCTGTATTTTGCCTTGCTATCATTTATTTATTTGTATATTGACACAAACATTGACTGCCATAAAGTCAATTCCAACTCACAGCTTCCCTGTGGGATAAAACTGCCTCACAGGGCTTCCAAGGAGTGCCTGGTAGATTTGAACTGCTAGAACTGTCTACCTTTTGGTTAACAGCTGAACTCTTAATCACTGCGGAGCCAGGGCTCCTTGTATTGAGTCAGCAAGCCTTTGTTCAGCAGCTACTACAGGAAAAAAATCAGGCTAGGTTACTGTCTTAAATATTTATTAGTCAAAGTTCATTTAATAGATTTATAGTTTCATTTTAAAAACAATTTTCCCGTAATCCTGTGCCCCTTTACAGTCTGGGGGAAAGATGAATTCTGGAAAATACAACAGTGACACATACAAGGGACTGTAGTTCCCTAGTGCTGCTGTAACAGAGATACAACAAGTGGAAGGCTTTAACAGAGAGAAATTTATTCTCTCATGGTCTAGCAGGCTGTTGTTGTTAGGTGCCGTTGAGTCGGTCCCAACTCACAGTGACCCCATGAACACATCAAATCTGCTCTTGAGATGGCCTTTAATCTCAGGAGGAATATACTCAAGGTTATATATATCCTCTCTAGCATGCTGGAAGTCCAAATTCAGGGTTCCAGCTACAGCAGAAGACTTTCTCTCTTTACTGGCTCTGGTGGAAGATTTTTGTCATCAACCTTCTCCTGGTCTAGAAACTTCTCAGATACAGGGACCCCAGGCCCAAAGGATGCACTGTACTTCCAGTGCAGCTTTCATAGTGGTATGAAGTCCCATAAGATCCATATTTATGCTTATTCCAAAGAAAAGAGATCCAACTGAATGCAGAGCTTATCACACAATATCACTAATTTCGACCTTCAGTATACTTTACACCTCAACACAAATACAAATCCTCACATTTGGACCAATAAGCAACATAATCTTAAATGGAGAAAAGGCTAAAACTGTTAAGGATTTTATTATACTCGGATGCACCATCAACAACCTGGAAGCAGCAGTCAAGGAATCAGGTGACATATTGCATTGGGCAAATCTGCTGCAAAAGACCTCTTTAAAGGGTTAAAAAACAAAAATGTCACCTTGTAGACTAAGGCATGTGTCATCCAGTCCATGAGATTTTCAGTTGCCTCATATGCATGTGAAAGCTGGATCATGAATAAGGAAGACCAAAGAATTGATAGTTTTGAACTGTGGTGTTGGTGAAGAGTATTAAATATACCATGGACTGCCAGAGGAACGAACAAATCTGTCTGGGAAGAAGTACAATCAGAATGCTCCTTAGAAGCAAGGAGAGTGAGACTATGTCTCACATATTTGGGACATGTTATTGGATGTCTGTCCTTGGAGACAGACATCCCGCTTGGTAAAGGAGGTCAGTGCAGAAGAGGAAGACCCTCAGGGGTGGATGGACGCAGTGGCTGCAGCAACGGGGTCAAGGGTAGCGGTGGTTGTGAGGAATGTGTGGGACTGGTCAGGGTTTCCTTCTGTTACGTGTATTACCACAGTGAGTTGACACTGACTAGTTGACACCTGAAAACGGCAGGTTTCTTCTCCAGCTCTAGGGTGAGCAGTGCCTGGCACCCTGTCAGTGTCTGCCTGCCAGCAGATGCTCAGCGTGCAGTTGTTAACTGACTGACAGAGTGAATGGAATGATGCCGTCCTTCTGCTTAAAATTCTCCAAGGGCCTCCCATCATGCATATAATAAAGGCCAAACTTCCAACTTGACGTTCAGAACTGTTTCCTTGTCCAACTTCACTTGAGGGGCCCTGTCCACTTGGTCTTTTCAAAGTCTGTTCTGCCCAAGGCCTTGTTCACTAATTTTCTCCTTTGCCTGAACATTGTTTCTTCTGTCCGCCATCAAGTTCCAGTTCAAAAGTCGTGCTCTCGGAGAGATCTTTCCTGAGCTCACTGCTGAGGAAGGTTTCCCTACATTCTCCATCTTAGTCTCTTATTTGTTACCTTTATAGCATTTATTCCAATTTTCCTTTATTTAATATTTAATGTATTTTCACCTTTTGTCTTTACCCCAAGCAGCTAAGGGTACTATTGGGGTAGCCCAGTGCGTTGAGGAGCCACGATAAAAACTATGGTGTGCCTTTTTCACGTGACTGAAGAGAGTATGGAGGGCAGCTGTATTTTTTCTTTTCGCTATAAACTTCAGAAGACTATTTGTAACAGTTTTTTAAAAAATTGCCTTTTAGTCTAAAATTCACATAACTGCAGTTCTCTGTTTTAGATATAAAAACTTTGGCGGTGTATGGGTTAAGAGTTCAACTGCTGACCAAAGTGTCAGCAGTTCGAATCCACCAACCTCTCCTTGGTAACCCTATGGGGCAGTTCTACTCTGTCCTATAGGGCTGCTATGCATCAAGTACACTTGAAGGCAAAGAGGTTTATTTGTTTCTTTTTTCTGTTTATTTATAAGTTGGAAGTCACTCGATTATAATTTTTTTTAAAAAGTTATTTTATAGTAAAGAGTCCTGGTAGCATTAAGGTATTCACCTGCTAACCAAAAAGTTGGTGATTAGAAAGCGTTAGCTGCTCTGCAGTTGGCTTCCTGTGGGAAATCACCTGTGTAACCAACATACCACCAGGCTGTGTTTTGTCAGACCGAGAGTGAAAAGAGGTATGAAACTGTGTAGTAAAGGATACTTTTAAGTTTTCAGGCCAGTCAATACCTGAGAAATGTCACTGCACAGTACTTTCTAGGTCTCAATTTTTCATTGCAAGGAGGACTCCCTATATAATAGATACATATTTAATTTTTAATCACAGGAACCACCAAAATGGTCCAGAAGAATGCCAGCTGTTCAGCACATTTAGGAAAGATATCTTTTACTTTAGCAAGAACTTTTCCCATCTTCTATGCCTTGGGAAGTATATCCATCCCTTTACCACTAAGAGAACAATCCTAGGAGGGAGATTTTTAACAGAAGTTAGTACCTACTTTGCCCTCAAATGTCAAGAATAGAGGCTTTTGTGCTTTATATATTATTTAATTCAATATAACCTAATGACTCCCAAAACTATGTCTGTAGCAGGACATTTTGTATGAACTCCAGACCCTTACGTAGCATCCAACCACCTGTTCACCTTCTCTATTTGGATGTCTAATAGTATCTTAGGCTGGGTTTTCTAGAGAAGACCAGTAAAACATGTATATATCTATATAATTATTGTTGTTAGGCACTGTCAAGTCAGTTCTAACAGTGTGAAAACGAAGGCCCAAAAAGCACCATTTTCAAACAACGCAGGACCTAGGACTGAAGGCCTGAAGGCATTATTTCAGATCCAAGACCCCCAACCCCCATGGAAAACATGACTTCAGTATTGCCTAAGTCCCAGGTAGTGACACTAGGGAGGAGCTCTCAGTCTTAGGGGCACCATCCTAGGTTTAGTAAACTATAAGCTATGAATAATTCTTTTCTTGATAATTGGGCTCTAAGCAATGATAAAAGAATTAAGCAGGAGGCTGGGGAGCACAAGAAAATAACTTGTCTCTGAGCATTCTTCTTTCAGATTGCTGGCCAGATAGCGTCTGGCACCACCTTATTTGCTTTGATGGCTAGTGATGGCCTGCAAGATTGCAAAGCAGGTGGTGCCCTTGTGACCCAGATGACCTAGAGATATCAAAGGACTGAGGGAACCCAGCCCCGTCCTCAAGCCCATTTTGAACCCCTATTCCCACACATAGCTTCTCACTTTAAAAACCCTGACATAGCCTGACAAAGCAGACAGGCTCTGAGGACAAGAATACTCCCTGTCTCTTTGCAGTGCTAGCTTGCAAATAAATCTTTGGTTATTTTTTACCCAACCTCCTGGTCTCAGAGATTGGCTTTGTGGCAGGTGGCGTGAACTCAGAGTTTGTCCAGCCATAGTGACCCTGTGCAGAACAGCATGAAATACTGCCTGGTCTTGTGCTATCCTCACAGTCAATATGCTTTAGCTCGTTATTGCAGCCACTGTGTTAAATCCATCTCACCAACCCTCTATTTTTCTACACATGATGTCTTTCTCCAGGGACTTATCCATCCTCATAACATGTCCAAAGTAGTGAGATAGAATCTCACCATTCTTACTTCTAAGGACCGTTCTCGTTGTACTTTATAGACAGAATTGTTTGTTCTTCAGGCCAACACCATAATTCAAAGGCATCATTTCTTCTTTGGTCTTCCATGTTTGTCTTCCAGCTTTCACATGGATATGAGGCAGTTGAAAATACCATGGCCTGGGCCAGGTGTACCCTAGTCTTCAAGATATCACCTTTACTTTTTAAACCTTTAAAGAGGTCTTTAACAGATTTGCCTAGTGCAATGCATTGCTTGATTACTTGATGGTCACCTTCATGAGAATTGATTGTAGATCTCAGTAAAATACTTGACTGCTTCATTCCCTTTATCATGATGTTGCTTATTGGTGTAGTAGTGAAGACTTTTGTTTTTTTAGGTGGAGGTACAGCACATTCTGAAAACAGTGAACTTTGATCTTCATCAGTAATACTTCCAACCTATATATACATAGACTTATATTAAGGAAATTGCTCAAGTGATTGTAGAAGCTGGAACGTCCCAAGTCATCAGGTCAGGATAGAAGCTTCTCCTGACTCAGGTAGCTGTAGGGACTGGGGAACCCCAAATCAGCAGGTCAGATATCATGGCTCTTGCTCACAAGCTGTAAAGACAGATGAATACCAAGACAGGCAGTTAAGCTACTAGTTCAAGTTACAAGAACTGGAGGTCAGAGGAACAGGAGCCAGCAACAGGGTCCAGAGGAAGCAAAAGCCTAGAAACTTCACCAGAAAGTCCACTTATTCAACGCAGGCCACACCATGAAGGAAACTCCCCTTCAGCTGATCAGCTACTCATAGCAGATCCCATTAGGGAGGTAATCTCATTACAGCAAACCTCATCATGAAGGTGATCACATTTTCACATCACTGCCAAACTGCATCATAACTGACAAACCGTTGAGACTCCTGTCCCACACAAGTTGACACACAACCTTAACAATCACAAACAGGAACCTCCGTCATAATATAACCAAACTCTCAATTCCCATCCCTACACTTACACCTCTGACCTGTTTTCCACATAGCTTCCCTTACTGAGATGCTTGGACAAATATTTAAGAGGCATCCTTGAATCTCTTGTGGTTTTTTGCCCTGGACATTCAAACTATCAGCCAACCTTTTCAGCTTTAATTTACACATATATCCTGAACCCAACCATTCTCACATCTACTGTTGGTCCCAGGTATAAGCAACTATATTCTCTGGTCTAGCCTACTTTTTCTCTCCTACATTTTATCCTTCAGGTTACATCCAGAGAGATTTTTTAAAAGCAAAGAAACTAGATAGTCTACCTTGGTTCCAGTCCTGGAACTGCTACATATAAGCTGTGTGATTATATGTTACAAAATCTCTCTAGGCCTCAGTTTTCTCATCTATAAAATGGAGGTAAAAGTAGTATTTAATTCATAGGCTTATTTTGAAGACTAAATGATTTCATATTTGTAAGGGACTTACAGTAGACCATAGTATATTATCAGCACCTTATTGAAGTTTTTAAATAAAACTAAACCTCCAGTTTCTTTTCATTACATTTAAAGTAAAATGCAGACTGCTTTTTGTTCCTCTCAGAATGTGCGCTGCCCTATTTCCTGGCTCCTCAGACCCACTGCTTGCCTCTCTCCTCCTTGCTCACTGTTGAGTCGCAGTCACCTCCCTTGCAGCATTCAGGTGTTGAAACCTGCTCTTAACTCTTGCCTGAACAGTACCCTCCAAGTCTTGGCTTTAATTGACTCCTTCTCTTTAGTTCAGGCCTCTGCTAAAATGTTACCTCCTCAGTGTAGCCTTTCCTGCTCACCTGAGCTAAAAGTGCCCCCTCTAGTCAGGCCTGGAAGACCTGGTGGTGTAGTGGTTAAGGGTTATGTCTGCTAACTGAAAGGTTGGTAGTTCATATCTGCCAGGTGCTCCTTGGAAACTCTATGGGGAAGTTCTGCTCTGACCTTCAGGGTCACTATGAGCAAGAATCAGCTCTACATCAGTGGGTTTAGTCACGCTTGTTCTCATATCTCTACTGTTTTTCAAATAGTTGCCATAGTGTTTAATTATCATCTCTGATGATTTATTCATTTATTTCCTATCTCTCACATTCCTGTGATGTCTCTAGGAAACCACACCCTCTGTCATTCTTCTTTACCTCTGTACTCCTGCCATGTAGAACTGTGCCTGCCTTCAGGTAGGTACACCATGAATATTTGTCGAGTAAATTGAACAGCAGTCTTAGAAGTACACTTCCCTACATGGTGGAATTATTCCTGTTCCAGTCTTCCGGGCTGATGCATAAAGTCTATGGTTTAATTGAATCTTCTTAAATTAACTGTGAGCATTTGATGGAATGAAGCAAATTCCACATTTACACAATTATAGTGTAAGGAACTGTATTGATCTCTCATGGCTGCTTGTTTCCCAGGGGCTTTTTTGTTTTTTCAGGGCCCTGAATTATTTAATGGATCTGGCCATGTGATTTTTTCCAGTGATTGCCACTCTTATCAAATCATTATGTAAAAACAGTGTTTGGTTTTCCATGATGGATGCCATTTGAATTCCTCAAAACTGTTTAGAAAGTTAAAGAAAAAAAAAAGAAGAAAATAAAACCAAGATATCTTCTGAGAAACTATAATCTAACACGCTTTGAGTAGTGTGTATTCTGCTTCACTGCACTTTGCTAACAATGAAATGTAGTAATAGAACCCCTACAATATTACATACAAAGTTGTAAAGGAACATAGAAGTTAGCTGTGTTGCTTTTATGTCCTGAAGAGAGATTTGCCCCCAACCATTGATCCTCTCCATGGTAGAAGGAAGATATAGACAAGAGAGGTGGTGGGGAATAGGTGACCTCAGCCCTCAAGACACTGAGGACAATCCCCTGCTCCCTTCTCTTTAGCAATGTTAAGTGTGAATGAGAAAAACAATTTACAGGCTATTCTCTAGACTGAAATTTGCTAAAAGTGATGATGGGGACCTAATTACCTTAGTTCCCTTGCTGACAGGTTGATTCCAACTCATAGAGACGCTATAGGACAGGGTAGAGCTGCCCCAGGTAGTTTCCAATGACCGCCTGGTGAATCTGAACTACTAACATTTTGGTTAGCAGACTACCACTGAAACACTATACCACTGCCCTGGTGGCGGGCACAGTGGTCGAGTGCTATGACTGCTAACCGAAAGGCCAGCAGTTCAGATCCATCATGTGCTCCTTGGGAACTCTATGGGGCAGTTCTACTCAGTCCTATAGGATCACAATGAATCGGAATGGACTCAGTAACAATAGCTTATGGTAATCACCTTAGAAGGGAGGGCTTAGGAATCCAGGCGTGGGAGCCCACACTTTGGAAGGGAACAGGTTTAAAGGAGATTTAAGTAGAAAGTAAAATAGAGGAGGAGGTATGAGAAAGCACACTTGCTTTGAAAAATCAAATCTTTCTCCCATTTGACACAGCCCATCCCTTCCCACACCTCTATCAAAATAGGGGTATAGCCCCTTGTGTGAAATCCCTGATTCTCTGCCTCCACTTCCAGCCTCTCAGCAGGATTCTTTTCAATATTCAGTTGGTCATTATTACCCCTTCAGAAAAGAGTTGCTCCAAAGTTACCAGTGTCTGAAGCTCACTGTGGGCAACTATGTCTGTGAGGGCAACTGGCTATAGACCAGGCCTGGTTACAGAAATGCTCCAGTGTACTTCTCTCTACCCCTGGTCCCTAGATGCCAATGCTTTATTCTTGAAAATGGAGCATTTACAGGGCTTCAGTTGTGATTGAGAGCACGAACAAAACCATTAGAAATCCAACTGAGGATTTTTCTGTGAGGCTACAACTGGATGTAGAAAGCGTGCTTAGCCCAGATGCCCTCTCTCCCTTTCCTCATCTTTGGAGTCCGATACAAACTTGAACAAATGAGGCTGACCAAGTAAGAATGCTTTCCAAAAAGCAGAAGGAGTCCGTTCTGTCAAGGGCAAAGTAGAACTTCCATTATTAAAGAAACATAAACAAATCCCAGTAATTATTTACCATGTAGATCACTGGAAATAGGTGTGAACATTTAGAGAATGACAGAAATTCTGCTTAGGACCACTGGTGTTCCTTTCTAAGACATGCAAATATACAAACATATGCTCCTTAAAGATAGAACCCAACTACCCCTGAATCTACCTCCTCTTGAACGTCTCAGCCCCTTGAATCTCAGAAATGAAATATGGTCCATTACTCGATAGAAGACACAAAAGGGGAAATCTAAGACAAAATCTGGATTGTTTTTAGGCAGTGCCACTGCGTTCCTGCTTCAAAGTGTTTCCCTCCAGTTGGCCTCGTTGTGTCATCCTTGGCATTGAAAACGGCTGCATCATAGCAAGCTTCGTCAATAGACAGCACACTCAAAATAGAAAACAGGCACAGAATTGCCTCAATAGGGGAGTGGTTGATACACTTTCTGCCTTGTGAATGTGCATTCCCTCAGATCCACGCTAATTAAATCAAGTGATTACAGCTCAGCCATGACCTAATCCCATGCCTTGCACATCAACAGCTGTTTGTTTATACCAGTTATCAGAACAGGGCAATCAAGCTATAGAAGTAATTTAAGCAGTACTTTCTAGACAGTAGATCAATTTAAGGTGGATTTCAAGCAGTAAGTGATTCATGTTTGAATAATTAGACCAAACCTATGGCAATAAACAACATCTTTAAATGGGAGAGAATGTGGCAGTGATTAAAAAAAAATGTAGTGAGGCTATTAAGATACCTCAGATGAATTAACTCAGTTAGCAATTATTTTTTTAGTGCCCACTACATGCCAGGCATTTGGGTTCAGCACTGGACAAAAATCTTTATCTTCTTGTGTCTTTCATTTATCAGGGAAGGAAAATATAAAGATTAAAATTTAAACATGTGTTATGAAAGAAGAAACCCTAGTGGTGTAGGGGGCTAAGTGCTATATCTGCTAACCAAAAGGTTGACAGTTCAAATCCTCCAGGCTTTCCTTGGAAACTCTATGGGGCAGTACTACCATGACCTCTAGGGTAGCTAGGAATTGAACCTGACTTGATGGCAGTGCCAAGCCAAGCCAAGTGCCGTCGAGTTGGATCCGACAGTGGGTTTTACTATATTAGAAGATAATAAGTGTGATGAAGAAAAAAAAAAAGCAAGAAAAGGGAATAGTCCACATCTAACCTGTCAGCAAATTCCGATGTCTTTCCTTTGAATGTATAGCCAGAGTCTAAACACTTCTACCACTTCCATTACTCAGGCCAAGTTATCAGTACACTTGTATCCAGGGCAGAAAAGTGCAGTAGCCCCATAATGGGTCTGTCCACTTTGCCTTTGACCCCTTCAGTTTATTCTCGGCATGACAGTCAGAGTTGTCTATGGTTTACCATGTTGCTCAGCATAAAAGCTCAAGTCTTTATAATGGCCTTCAAAATCCCACATTTTTAGACTCTGGTTTTGTCTTTGATTTCATCTCTTAGTAATCTTCCTTCTGGCCCAGTTCTGTTGGCCTGCTTGCTATTCCTTAAGGGCTGAGCATTCCCTGCCTTGGGGCCCTTGCTTTTGCTATCCCCTTTGCTTAGAAATTACCTCCTTTATTTTTCTCCCCTGGATGGCACCAGTTCTAAAATCATTTCTGGTATCTGCATAGGGCTCTAACCCTGGTAGCCTTCACAAAGCAAACGAGCAAGGGGTTGGCTGGAGCTGTTTTGATCCAATTTGTCACCTTTAGCAGTTATGGCTGCCTCATTATCAAGAACCATGTGACACATGGAAAGGTGACAGCACATGTTATGTCCTATGTTGAACTGTTTGTGACTCACACATCTAGTTGTTTTCCTACTAGTTTTCCCATTTGACCGTCACTTTATGGGTAGTACCTGTGCTGTCACCTTTCTGATTATAGCTTTGGCGCTTCTGACTTGCCCATTCTGGACTTGCCCATTCGAGTATTCTCGAAATGCATTAGCAGCTTTCTTTTGGATTCATCTCCAAGCAGTGCTTCTAACAGAAGACTATTACAAGCTTGCTTATGTCTCAGTGGCAGAATTTGGACATCACTAGCTTGTTAATATCAGTGATAAGTAATAATAAATAGGAAATGGATTCTAACAGAAGATTTTACCATAGAGCCAAAATGGGTCTTTAGGATGAATTGGAAGTTCTTCACTCAGTTCCTTCTTCTAGGGAAAGATTCCTGTCTTAGTCACTTAGTGCTGCTGTAACAGAAATATTGTAAGTTGATGGCTTTAACAAAGAGAAATTTATTTCTTCACAGTAAAGTAAGCTAAAAGTCCAAATTCAGGGAATCAGTTCCAGCAAATCTTTTTCTGTTGGCTCTGGAATAAAGTTCTTGTTGTTCATTCCCCAGATAGTGTGCTTCTCAGGCACAGGGATCTCAAGTCCAAAGGATGGGCTCTATTCCCGTTGCTTCTGTCCTGGTATTATGAGGTCCCCCAAACTCTCTGCTTGCCTCACTTTCCTTTTATTTCCCAAGAGATTACCTCAAGACACAATCCAAGCTTGCAGATTGAGTCCTGTCTCACTACGATATCACTGCCTATTCTCCCTCATTAACACCATGGAGTCAGAATTGACAACCTTTACGGGAAAATCACATGGTACTGGAAATCATGGTCTAGCCAAACTGACATATATTTGGGAGTAGATACAATTCAACCCACAGCAGTTCCATTTTCTTATATCCTCCTTGTTTTGGAAGAGGAGAAAAATGCAATTTTGATTGGATACTTAGTTATTATTTGGATTATTAATAGCTGTGCTATTAATAGCCACAGCTATCTGAAGAAATTTGCATTTTCTTATCTTACCATTGTCTCGGAAGACAACTTGGGAAGAGCTGCCTCTTTAAAGTAGTGTTGGTCTTAATGATGTGGATGGCATAAGGCCTCTGGGATCTTCATTCACTGACGTGGCACAAGTGAAAATGGGAAGAAACAGCTGCAAACATCCACTAATAACTGAAACATGGAATGTATGAAGTATGAATCTGGGAAAACTGGAAGTTGTCAAAAGTGAAATGGAATGCATAAACACTGACATGCTAGGCATTAGTGAGCTGAAATGGACTGGTCTGGGCCATTCTGAATCCGACAATCATATGATCTACTACGCTGGGAGTGAAAACTTGAAGAGGAACGGTGTTCCATTCATCATCAAAAGGGGCATTTCAAGATCTGTCCTGAAGTACAATGCTGTCAGTGATAGAATAATATCCATATGCCTACAAGGACAGTCAGTTAACACAACTATTATTCACATTTAAGCATCAACCACTAAGGCCGAAGATAAAGAGGTTGAAGATTTTTACTAGCTTCTGCAGCCTGAAATTGATCAAACATGCAATCAGTATGCACTGATAATTACTGCTGACTGGAATGCAAAAGCTGGAAACAAAGAAGGATCGGTAGTTGGAAAATGTAGCTTTGGTGACAGAAATAATGCTGGAGATCGCACGATAGAATTTTGCAAGACTAATGACTTTTTCACTGCAAATACCTTTTTTAACCAACACAAATGACGACTGTACGTATGGACCTCACCAGATGGCATATTCAGGAATCAAATTGACTACATCTGTGGAAAAAGATGATGGAAAAGCTCCATATCAGCAGTCTGAAGAAGACCAGGTGCTGCCTGTGGCACAGGTCATCAGTTGCTCAGATGCAAATTCAAACTGAAACTGAAGAAAATTAGAACAAGTCCACGAAAGCCAAAGTATGACCTTGAATATATTCCTCCTGAGTTTAAAGATCATCTCAAGAACACTTTTGACGTGCTGACCACTAGTGAACCAAAGACCAGACAAATTGTGGAATGACATCAAAGACATCACCCATGAAGAGAGCAAGAGGTTATTAAAAAAGACAGGAAAGAGAGAAAAGACCAAATTTGATGCCAGAGGAGACTCTGAAACTCGTGTCTTGAACGTCAAGCAGCTAAAGCAAAAAAAAAAAAGGAATGGAGAAGTAAAAGACCCAAGCAGAAGATTTCAGAGAGCAGCTCGCGACGACAAAAGCAAGTATTATAATGACATGTGCAAGGAGCTGGAAATGGAAAACCAGAAGGGAAGAACACATTCTGCATTTCTCAGGCTGAAAGAACCGAAGAATAAATTCAAGTCTCGAGTTGCAATAGTGAAGGATTCTACAGGAAAACTATTAAATGACTCAGAGAGCATCAAGAGAGGATGGAAGGAATATACAGGATTGTTATACCAGAAAGAACTAGTGGGGTTCAGCCATTTGAAGAAGTAGCATATGATCAGGAACCAATGGTACTGAAGGAAGAAGTCAAAGCTGCTTTGAAGACATTGGCTAGAAACAAGACTCCTGGAATTGATGGAATATCAATTGAGATTTTTCAACAAATAGATGCAGCACTGGAAGTATTCACTCGTCTATGCCAAGAAATTTGGAGGACAGCTTCCTGGCCAACTGACTGGAAGAGATCCATATTTATGCCCATTCCAAAGAAAGGTGATCCAACCAAATGTGGAAATTACCAAACAATATCATTGATATCACACACAAGTAAAATTCTTCTTAAGATCATTCAAAAGTGACTGTAACAATATATTGACAAGGAACTGTCGGAAATTCAGGCTGGGTTCAGGAGAGGATGTGGGACCGGGGATATCATTGCTGATGTCAGATGGATCTTGGCTGAAAGCAAAGAATACCAACAAGTTGTTTACTTGTGTTTCATCAACTATGCAAAAGCATTTGACTGTATGGATCATACTAAACAATGGCTAACGTTGTAGAGAATGGGACTTCCAGAACACCTAGTTGTTCTCTTAAAGAATCTGTATATGGATCAAGAGGCAGTCGTGATAACAGAACAAGGGAACACTGCATGGTTTAAAGTCAGGAAAGGTGTGTGTCGGGGTTGTATCCTTTCACCAGACCATTTTAATCTGTATGACAAGCAAATAATATGAGAAGCTGGATTACACAAGGAAGAACAAGGCACCAGGATTGCAGGACGACTCGCTAACAACCTGCATTATACAGACAACACCACCTTACTTGCTGGAAATGAAGAGGGTTTGAGACGTTTTCTGACAAAGGTCTAGAATCATAGCCTTCAGTACGGACTGCACCTCAACATCAGGAAAACAAAAGTCCTCACAACTGGACCAGTAAGCAACATCATCATAAATGGATAAAGGACTGAGGTTGTCAAGGGTTTCATTTTAGTTGGGTCCACAATCAATGCCCTTGGAAGGAGCAGTCAAGAATCATTGCACTGGAAAAATCTGCTGCAAAAGATCTCTTCAAAGTATTCAGAAATAAAGATGTCACCTTGAAGACTAAAACGCACCTGACTCAAGACAAGGTATTTTCAATAGCATCATATGCATGTGAAAGCTGGACTATGAACAAAGAAGACAGAAGAAGAATTGATGCCTTCGAATTGTGGTGTTGGAGAAGAATGCTGATTGTACCATGGGCTGTCAAAAGAGCCAACAGATCCATTCTGGAAGAAGTCCAACCAGAGTTCTTGGAAGCAAAGATGCCAAGACTGCATCTTACATGCTTTAGACATGTTGTCAAGAAAGATCAGTCCCTGGAGAAGAACATCATGCTCAGAAGAGTGGAGGGTCAGTGAAAAAGAGGAAATCCCTCAATGAGATAGATCGACACAGTGGCCACAACAATGGGCTTAAGCATAGAAACAATTGTGGACACGGTGCGGGACTGGGCAGTGTTTAATTCTGTCGTTCATAGAGTTGCTATGAGTCGGAACTGACTCAATGTCACCTAACAACAAAATCTCTTGTCCTGTGCTTCAGCAGCCTTAAGTTCTATTACTTTCGCTCTCTTGCACCCATTCACGTTGCTAGTCTTTGAGTGCTGAAGACTGAAGATTAAGGTTCTGCTTTGGAGGAGGAAGAGGACATGGACCAACCCAGCTTTCCAAAATCTTCTGCATTACCACTGAAATTAGCTAACAGATAAAAGTCTCAGGTCTGTTTCTGTATCTATGTCTACAGTTACATCATCTACATCTACATTTGGAGCCTGGTAGTGCAGTGATGAATAGCTGAGGCTGCTAACCAAAAGGCTGGTAGTTGAAATCTAACACTCACTCCTTGGAAACCCTGTGGGACAATTTTACTCTGTGGGCCACTTTGAGTTGGAATCCATTTGGCAGCAACAGGTTATATCTGTATCCACGCTGGCTAGGGTTTGGGACTATTTGTCTATTCCTTGATTCCCTGATGTCATAGATTGAATTGTCTCTCATCTTCCCTACCATCCCCCAAATGTGTGTAGCCATTTGGTTAGGTGTTATGTGATATTCCTGTATGCTATAAACTCTGCTTCTATGATGTTAATGAGGAAAGAGGGTCAGCATTTGTGTTGGTGGAGCAGTACTCGATGTGTAAGATTGTATTGAGCCTTAAAGCAGTCTGTTGAGATATAAAAGAAAGGAACTAGCAGAGACATTTGGGGGACCTCATAAGACCAAGAAGAAGTGCCAGGGAAAGGGGAGCATCTTTTGAGAAGGACCCGGGGTCCCTGAGCCTTAGAAGCTCCCAATCTAAGGGAAGGTTGATAACAGGGACCTTCCTCCAGAGCCAACAGAGAAAGACTGTCCTTAGAGCTGATGTCCTGAATTTGGACTTTAACCTACTGGAATATGACAGAATAAAATTTCTCTTTGTTAAAGTCATTAAAGTTACTTCTGGTATTTCTGTTTAAACAGACAACTACCTGCCACCACTACCAAAAAATAAAAGTAAAAAAAGAATTGCTAACTTGGCTAGGCCATGATTCCCAGTGTTGTATAATTGTCCACCAGTTTGTCATCTGATATGATTTTCCTATGTGTTGTATATCCTATTTCTATGATGTTAATAAGGTGAGATCAGTGACAGTTAAGAAGGCAAGATTCAGTTTATAAGATTAGGTTGCATTGTAAGTGAATCTCCCTTGAGGTATAAAAGAGAAGTGAGCGGAGAGATGTGGGGACCTCGATACCACCAAGCAAGAAGAACCAAAAGGATGGGTCCTTTGGACTTGGGGTCCCTATGCTACACCAGCAGATGACTAATGACAAGGATGTACCCCTAGAACCAGCTGAGAAAGTATTCACCGGGTGCTTGCACCTTGGGGTGCAGGCCTCCTAAACGGTAAGAATAAATTTCTCTTTGTTAAAGCCATCCACTTAATGGTATTTCTGTTACAGCAACACTAGGTAACCAAGATAGTCGAATACGTATCACAGAATTCTAATTCTTACTTTATTCCACACAGCCTGTACTTTAGTTATTTATTTTACTACGTAACAAACTACCCCAAAACCTTAGTATCATAAAACAAAAAATGTTATTTTATATACGTGGATTCTGTTGGTAGGGAGTTCAGACAGGACACAACAGAAATAGTTTACCTCTGTTCTGTGATAACTGGGACCTCAGCTGAGAAGAGCTGAATGCCTGGAGGTGACTGAATGGCTGTGGCTGGAACTTTCTGGAAGCTTCTACCTTTTCATGTTTGATACCGGGATTGAGAAGACTTGAATTGCTGAATTCAGCTGGTGCTGTCAGCTCTTGGGTCTAAATGTGTCTTCTTCACGTGACTTGGGCGTCGTCATAGTATGATGGAACTGCAACTGATCCAACCTTACTAACACCAGAGAGGGAGGATATACGACACGTGGGAAAATCATAGCAAATGGCAAAGTGGCGGACAGCCACACAATACTGGAAATCTTGGTGGTCAGACGCTTTACAAGGCAGCTCAGGGCTGCAAGAGTGAGGGTTTCAGCAAGTCTGGTGGAAGTTATACAATCTTTTATGACCTAGTCATAGAGGTCACATGTTGTTGTGTTCCATCATCCTGTTTTGGTGAAAACAGTCATCCACGGCCAAATTCAAGGGAAGGGAACATAGACCCCACTTCTCAAATGGAACATGGCTTAAAGAATTTACAACATATTTTAAAGCCACCACCATTAGCTTTTGCACTTTCCTGTAGACTGCTGTTTCTTAGCGTCATCCTCGGAACTGAGTGAAAGGAAAAGGAACTGCAGTGGTATCTCGTCGACCTCTGTGCCTTCTCAGTATATTCACCCTGAAGTGTCAGAGGTAGGATATGGATCTATAGAGTACAGAGGAGCTCATTTATATACATGGTGGGGGTTTCCAAGGAAGGATGGTAGATTTGAAATGCCAGCCTCTTGGTTAGCAGCCAAGCTCTTAACCACTGAGTAACCAAGAATCCTTGTGTGTACACACACACACACACACACACACACACACAGGTTTAGCTTAACTGAAATCATAGTATATAACGTGATTTTCATCAAAATGTAGTGCAATATTGCCCAAAATATAGCTTACTGAGAAATGAAAGACAGTTTTTGCAAAACACATGTTCCAAAATTTCTCATGTTCTTATTCAAGAAATTGTGACTCTTATTTACAAACACAGTTTTGGTAGAGATGGATGCACCTCATGTTACTGGCCTATAGAAGATTATTAGCAGTTAATTAAACAGGAGTGTAGCTGTCAGGTTTGTGGTAGAGCTGTTAATTCATTTTTAATTAATTAGAGAAGGTATATCATTCGTCATCACAATTCAAAAAGAACAATAGTGTGGGCCATTGACTATAAGAATCAGTAGTGATCAACACAATTTACTAGCTCTTCAATGTAGTATAGTGTGGTAAGGGACACTACTTTTTGTATTTGTTAAGGGCACAGGTTTTGAAGTAAGGTGCTCCTGTTCTTGTATTTCTTTTTCTGCTACTTACCAGCTGTGCCTCCTTAGCTCTGTTAAATCACTTTATCAGGTTCATAGGTTTTTTTTACTTTTTTGAGGGGAAAGTTAACTGATGTCCACAAAGCACAATGTGAGCGCTAAGAGTTGACAATCATCCAATCTCCGAGAATCCTGCTGACTACCCTGAAGCTCTGTTTTTAAGACACGGTGGAGTCAGTCCGTACTCATAGTTACCTATGTACAAACAGATCAAAACACTGAATGTCTAGTCCTGTAGCGTTCTCACAATTGTTTCACTTGAGCCTATTGTTGCAGTCACCGTGGCAGTCCATATCACTTAAAGCTCTTTTTTGGTGACCCTCTATCAGGCATGATGTCCTTCTCCAGGGACTGGTCACTCCTGATAACAAGTCCAAAGTATGTGAGACAAACTCTTACCATCCTCACTTTTAATGAGCATTCTGGTTGTACTTCTTCCAAGACAAATTTGTTCATTCTTCCGGCAGTCCATGGTATATTCAATATTTTTCTGCCAAACACCTTAATTCAAAGGCATCAGTTTTTTTTGCCAGTCTTCCTTATTCATTGTTCAACTTCCACTTTTATATGATGCAGTTGAAAACATCATGGCTTAGGTCAGACACGTGCACCTTTGCTTTTAAACTTCTTTGCTTTTAAACACTTTAAAGAGATCTGTCACAGCAGATTTGCACAATGCAATGTGTTGTTTGATTCCTTGACTGCTGCTTCCCTGGGTATTGACTGTGGATCCAAGCAAAATAAAATCCTTGACAATTTCAGTCTCTTTTATTTATCATGATGTTGCTTTCTGGTCCAGTTGTGAGGATTTTTGTTTCCTCTGCACTGAGGTGTAATCCATACTGAGGGCTGTGGTCTTTGATCTTCATTAGTAAGTGCGTCCGGTCCTATTCACTTTCGTCTGTATACCACAGGGTGTTAGTGAGTCTTCCTCTAATCCCAATGCTGTGTTCTTCTTGACATAGTCCAACTTCTTGAATTATTTGCTCAGCATACAGGTTGAAGAAATATGGTGAAAGGATACAACCTTGATACACACTGTTCCTGTCTTTCAACATTGAGTAGCAACATTCAAGAATTCTATGGGGAAAACACTGAATGATGCAGGATGTATATGAACGGTGAATCTGTTCTTCCCAAAGTTAAAGGACTGCAGGTGCTACTACTCCTTTATACTTGTAAACACTTAGAATTGTCAGGCTTTTTAATTTGGCCATTCCAGTGGAGTTTAGTGATATCTCATTGTCAATTTAAATGTGCATTTCTGTGATTATAATGTGAGGTAGAAATTTTTCCTGTATTTATTGTTGTTGATTTGCATTTCCACTTTTGCAAAATACCTGTTCAAACTCCTTTTGTTGTCATTGTTAGTTTGTCCTCCTTGTGTTTTTTTTTTGTTGTTGTTGTTGTTGTTAATTATTTTAATCTGTTATGGATATTAGCCCTAAATTGTTATCACTATGCAGGTAAAAAAATAAAACATTACCTGTACTCCAGAAGCTATACTCATGCTCCTTCCAATCAGGATCCCTTCTGCCCAAAGGTAATCACTATTCTGACTTCTGTTACCTTTGACTACTTTTACCTGTTTTTAAATTTTATACAAACTAAGGAATGCAGTACACATTTTCTATATTTGGTTTTGCCTGGAGAATATATTTTTGAGGTTCATTCATGTGTTTGTAGCAGTGATTAACTTGCCACCTGGCCACCGTGCACAATAGTCATTGCAGAAAAAGTTCCAAAATTGCTCTGAAGGGTGGACTAAGCACTGACATTGGTGCATAGCTTCCAAAGGGGAGTACTTCAAAGGTGACCACAGTGATATTCAGCAATGAGGTGTGTAGCACTTAGAACAGTTAAGTTTGTGGACTTAATTGTCAGAGTGCATGTTATGTTTAGCCTTCATTTTGCCATCTAATTTGTTTTCCTGTGCTATTACTTTAGTTGCAATCACAGTCTGAGTGTGAAAAATCATTAACACCCAAAGGGTTGAAGACATGATAGAGAAAGAAAAATGAATGACTGTAATAAAACTTTATATTACATTTTACATGTAAATTACTTTAAAAATATTTCTTATACAAATGGTTTTCATTATTCAACTGATATGTTTTCTATATGCGAATAGTATTTGAGTATTTATCATCGGAAAAAAGCATTAATTTTCCCAGTAAAACTAATACAAATATTTTTCTTTTGATACTTTTGATTCAGGGGCAAATTTTTCGGGAACGAATTGAAGTCAGTGAGCAAAGGATCAGTATATTCCACTGTATGAATATACCACAACTGATTTATCCATTCTATTGTTGATGGAGATTTTATCTTCCAACAAGTAAGACTAGTGCTGCTCTAAATATACTGTACTATTCTTTAGGTATACATATGTGCACATTTCTGTTGCATGTAACTTAAGAGTGGTACATCTAGGTCATACACACATGTGCAACTTAAGCAAATAATGCCAGAGTTCAAAAATGCATGTCCAAATTACTTTCCCAGCTACACTGTATGAAAGTTACGACTACTCTAATCTTCACAAACACTAAGTATGGTCCATACTTCTAGTTTTATCTATTCTGGTGGCTGTATAGTGGTATTCCATTGTGTTTTTAACTTGCACTTTCCTGATTTTTAAAAAGATTGAGCATCTTTTTGTATGTTCATTGGTCATTTGCATATTCTTTTAGAGAAGTATCTGTTTCAGTTTACTGCCCACTTGTCTAGCATGTTACAGGTGATTTGTAGGCGTTATCTATACATTCTGGATACTGCTCCTTTCTCTTTGTCTGTTCTCTTACTACTGGGCTTACCTTTTCATTCTATTAATGATGTCTTTTGAGAAACAGAAATTCTTAATTTTATTGACTTCTAGTATATCAATCCTCCCTGTATGGGAGGATTCTTTGTGTTTCTTTGTATTGTTAAGTCAATCTTTGTCTATCCCAAGGTTGCATACTTCTTTTTCTCATGCTGTCTTCAGGACACTTGATTGTTTGACCTTTCACCTTTAGATCTACAATTCGCCTGTAATTGTTTCTTTTTCATATGATTTGAAGGGTCAAATTCCATGGTGTCCATATGGATATTCAGTCAGCTTAGCACCATTTTTTGAAAATATTGTTCCTTTCCCCACTACTTTATGGTCAATTTTTGCCATAAATCAGTGGGTTATGTATGAAGTCTGGCAAAAAAGTTCATGAACTCATTCTAGAAAAAGTGCTACATACCTCATTGCTGAATATCAACATGGTTGTCTCATTGCTTAATTCAGGAATTAAGCCACTGTGGTACTGACATTACCCTTGATGTCAGTGTCTTTCTTTCAACATGTCCTTTGTATGGCATATACTTTCATTTATCAGGGTCTTTAATTTCGTGCAACCAAGTGTAGAAGTCTGGTAGATTTTATTAGAGTATTTCTAGGTATTTTATCATATTCTGTAGAAAGTCTTGTACATATTTTGTTAGATTTATTTCTGGGTGTTTGACTTGCTGCTGCTACTATAGATGCTCTCGCAGAAGGCAGTATTTTAAGAGCTTCATTTTCTAGTTGTTTGGTGCTGGTATATAGAAATGAAACCGATTTTAGTTTTGTATCCAGTGACCTTGCTAAATTCGCTTAGTAATTCTAATAACTTATTTGTAGATTCTTCTGAATTGCTTACATTTTCAGTTATGTTTTCTGTGAACAACTTTTCTGGATTTTTGTTGTTTCAAAGGTAGAGACTTTTGAGGTCCAGGACTAAAGTAGAGGGAGATTTAACAAGTTTCCCCAACTTTGGTGGGCCTTGGACTCTTATTTTTGTCCCCTACCTGCTCATGGACACCAAGCATGTAGTTTAGCATGTTCAGTGCCTCTTCTATACAGACAAATACTCATAGGCCAAAGTAAGCCACCATATCTAGTTTCTCTCCCCCTTTGGTTCTTGTCCTACTTATTCCTTATGACCCTGTTAACTTTTTGATGCTTTTAAGAAGCTTGTTTAGAAATATGTCATCTAGCATTTTTTTTATTTGTCTTCAGCAGGAAGGTGGGCAGTAAGGACCCACTATGCCCTTACGAAAAACAGAGGTTCATTAGGTTTCTCCAAGGCAGACTTGGGAGAGAAAAGATACTGAGTCTTAAGACTAAATTTTTATGTTTCTTTGTGAGGAGGAGGAGTCATAGATGAAGGGGGTTGTTGACACAGCCAGGTCAGATTTACCCATTGGCCTTGCTGTGCTGTGGGATTGTACGGAACATGGACAGAGCTAAAACTGTAGAACTCTGTGTGTTAGGGAGAAGTGTAAGGGATAGCCTGGGTACATATGGAAAATCTTTTCTTACCTATGCTAAACACGGTTGACTGGTATCCTTCTGCCCGCCCCCCCTACCCTAGGACCACAGTGGTACATGACAGTCAGTTCAAGAAAGTAAATCTGAGTTCTAAATTGAATAGTTCAGATAAATAGATACGGTCAAGTAGAGAAGGCCTGTCACATGTGTGGGACTAGAGACACCATTTGTTGAGTAGGATTTTTTTTAGAGGGGATTTGTTAACTCAGATATACAAATAGTCGGCACTCAGAAATAGCTCTGGCTCTACTGAGACCTTACTTGAAATAATATGTATTGCTATGGGTTTTAACTATGGACTGAATTTTTCACGTAATGCTAGTGGTGTAGTGGTTTAAGTGCTATATCTGCCAACCAAAAAGTCGATAGTTCGAATCTGCCAGGTGCTCCTACAGGGCAGTTCTACTCTGACCTATAGGGTTACTGTGAGTGGGAATCGACTAGACAGCAGTGGGTTTGGTAACAGATATTCTGGTACAGCTTCAATCTGGAAATGATATGAAACCTTGTGCTAAGAAGCCTGCCTTAGCAGAGAACTGAACTTGGTTATACACTGCTACTGAGCCTGCTTGAAATGTTGCCCCTTCCTTGCTTGAAATGATATCTTTCTCTATTTGAAAAATATTCTGTAGGTATTACCTTTTTTTTTTAATTTAATATGACTGAGTGAAAATGTACATTCTCATATAAATTTACATGCCCACCTATATGCAGCTTCCACTGCTCTCCCTGTCTGGTGACAGCACACTATTCCTCTTACCTTTTTAAAAATACTTCCTACAAGAAATAAAATGCAAAATCCATCCTTTGCACCTTACAGAGCTAAGTATCAGTAGTCAGTTTCCGTTTTCACATGACAGTGTTTGAAGGTGTCTGGGAGTCCTTGATTCTCATATTTATCCAGCGTTAGTTGATTCAGGTACTTTTGAGCATGAACAAGTCAGCTATTTTCTCTTTAATGGTCCAAGTCTCTACATTCTCTATTAGCTATAACAGAAGCATAGATTTTAACTACTTAAGTATTTTCCATTATGTAGTGTTTTGTAGTGTTATTAGAGATAATGTTTTCAGGAAAATCAGTATTTTCAATAATAATTTTCAATAATACCTGCTATACAGTTAGAAACAGCCTGGCTTAGGTTATTACTAATCCCATAGGACAAAAATATTTATTTGAACTGTCATAGCTAGTATTTTTAAGTGAGATCTAAGATAAAGGCTATTCAGTTTATTTAACTAAAGCTTACCATTTCCATTCAAATCTTCTAGATGAAATTTTAATAATAATTATCAATACAATACACAGGACTCTGTACAATACATATGAGTAGCAGTAGTATACCATATACAATAGTTATCAATATAGTGTACATATCTATAATGTAAAACCAAAAAAAAACCTGTTGCTGTTGAGTCAATTCCGACTCACAGTTACCCTATAGAAAAGACACAACAATTAACACAATGCACAGCAGTATATCCAAAAATCAAGAAAAAAAAATTTCAGGCTTTAACAGTAGTTTTAATGAAATTCAACTATCAGATACAAGATAGTATGAGTAATAGTTACAAGAGCAACAGCAACAAAAGCCTCAGACAAATGAGTCACATTCTGAATGTATAGCCCTTCTCTCACCCAGAAATTTAATTTAGTTAAACAGGCAAGTCTTGAATGGAACTGGTCTTGTACACTGTGCTTTACTGTCTAAGAAGATCCCTGCTGTTTTGTTGTTGTTGAGTCAGTTCTGACTCATAGCAACCCCATGCACAGCAGGACAGAACACTACCTGGTTCTGAGCTGTGCCCAGCATTATTTTTAGTTTAAGCCCATAGTTGCAGCCACTATGTCAATCCATCTTGTTGAGGGTGTACCTCTTTTTCGCTGCTCCTCCACTTTACCAAGCATAATGTCCTTCTACACGACTGTTAGATTATAAGTGCCTTAAATGATAATGAAAACAATAAAAAAGTTTGATACAGGATCTTAAGGTTCAAGGGTCAAAGTAATGTGAATAAGGTAGGAAGTGGTGGTAGGATATCCCCAGTTACAGTTTCTTTGGGAATAGCACTGTGGGCAATGTCAGCATGTGAGCAGTATTGCTGCCATGCTGTGTTGAGACACCCAGAGGCAATACACTGGCATAGAACTCATTTTAATTGAAACCGGATTTTCCAGGTTTACAGTTCTGTAATGTATAAAAACATATTGCCCCAACATATGATTAAATCATCTCCATTTGGAGACAGAAAAGGGAAGAAGAAAAGGGACATGCCCTCAGGAGCTGATATAAACAGGCACTAAGAGCAGTCCTTTAAGGAAAATCAAGAACCAAATAATAACCCCAAGACTCACAAAAGAGCCAGTGATTTTAGGATTATAAATCTTTATCTCAGAGACTCATACAACTAACTAGTAGTTCTACTGCTACCTGTTGTCTTCCAGATCTTTCTTGGCTAGTTCTGGGAAAAGTAAAATTGGGCACTTGAATAATTTTGATGCCATCACCACTAAATTCTCCATAAACTTTATTGAAGGCAATCTTAAAATTTATGATTAGAAGAGAAGAGAAAAGCAAGTGGGACAATACAACAGTGACAAGGGGAGAAGCAAAAATGACCAAGTCCCTGTCTCCCAGGGCCCTGAAGTAGGTGGGAAGCCAAATATGTTAGCAAATTTTGGTAAACACACTGTGCTGAGCCCTGCAAAACAGGTTTCTATGAAACAGGAGCCCTGCAAAACGGGTTTGTATGAAACAGGAACATGAGGGACGGGGAGGGGAGTGGGGTAAAGGGAGGCTGGGGAAGACATAAGGAGAGCAGAGAGGTCTCTCTTGAGTGAAATCTTAAGGATGGGTAGGTGTTTGCCAAGCAGAGAGGAGAGAAAACTCATTCCAAGTAATATGTATGTTCAAAGACCTGGAGCTGTACAGCAAATCTGAGTAAAGTATTTGTGTGTTGTATGCTACCGGGAGAGACTTGTGAGAGAGCTAATAAAATGCAGAGTCTCAAAAGACGAAGATGGTAGGCCCAGGGTTTGGATGTTGCCCTATAAGTCAATGGATGCATGTAAGGGCTCTCAATAAGAGTATAAAACAATTCTGTTTACTCTTTTGAAAGATCATTCTCTCTACCCCATGGAGAATTGATAGGAGGAAGCAAGTCTAGAGGACAGAAAATTAGTTGGAGGTCATTGTCAGAAACAGGACTTGAACTAGGATAGAGGTGTGGTAGAGAAAGGTGTCAAGATAATGATCAGATTTCAGATTTGGGGCACTGGAAATTTAATTTACCAGGGCAGGAAACACAGCAAGAGGCACCAGTTTGGAGAAGAAGATGTTTAGTTTGAAGTCCTAGGTGATACCTAGGTTGATGGGTGGTAGTACAGACAGTAGGCAGATGCTGGCATGGCTTGCCCTTGACTTCAAAGGAAGAGAGATATTCACATTGGCTGGTTAGAAAACTGGAAGACCTTCTTCTTCTGCATAGAAGGCATAGGTGTATGAGATTTCTCTTCTCGACTAGCTTTCCTCAACACTGCACTGGATGTGTGGATTCAAAACATCCCTTTTAAGTTTAGTGCCGTTGTCAGCATTTCTCAGCCTTGGGGTAAGCATAGTGATTAATAATTAGAAGAAATGGAAAGCACTAGTGTGGGGACACAGGGAAATGGCAATTTCTGAGTGGGGGCAATAGAGCAGCTGAGGACACACAGTATCACTCCAGTGAGGGAGTTAGGTGAAGGGGTGCCAAATGTCAGAAGGAAAAAATCAAGACAGAGAGGTAACAGAACCCCAGTTCTAACACTTGGGGGTTCTGATCACTCTAGTGTTAACTATTCCTGATAATTGGAGTATAAGAAGAACATAATATTTATGTCCTATGGGCTCTTAATTTAAGGTATGTGTAATCATATTTGTGGGTCCACTTTATAGCTGAAGAGTTTAAGACTCAGAGAGTCATATAACTTGCTAAGTGAAAGAGTCGGATCTCTTCACTTACAGAGCCTAGAAAACTCTTTCTACTCTATGATCTTGGATCCTGCGAGGAGAGAGGTCAGAGGAATTAAGAAAGCATTAAAAGTAGAAAGAATGGATACAATTAATTAAATGTGGTGGGATGAATATAGGATGTCAGAAAAGATGACTCCTTGTTGGAGTGGTTGTGTTCAATCCTCTTCGCAGATCCTGAAATCTTTTACCAGGGGCCCGAGGGTTGCATATGAAATAAACCAAATCTTAAAACAATAATGTTATATCCTCAAGGTATCAAGTAATTACTGGTTATAAGCTTTCAGTATTATACCCTTGCTTCCCAAATTTATCTAGCATGTTGGCAAGATGTTTACAGTGCTGTGTTTCCTGGACATGTAGACTAGCTAATCAATCAGTTGTTGGTGTTGATCAGTCAATTCCAACTTACAGTGACCCTATGTGTTGCTGAGTAAAACTGCTTCATAGGGTTTTCAAGGCTGTGACCCTTCAGAAGCATGTCACCAGGTTTGTTTTTCAAGCACTGCTGGTGGGTTCAAACTGCCAACCATTCTTACAGTGGTAGAGCACTTAACCAATCACATCACTTAGGAACTTCTACATACAGACTAGAGGTTTACAATTTTCAGTATGCTTAACTTTCAAGATCTCCTTTAGTCTTTACATCAATCCTATAAGAAGATAATATTTTCCTAATTTTGGAATTGAGGAAATGGGAAATCAGAAGGGTTAAGCGACTCCTTCAGACATGCACAGCTCGTCAGCATTGGTGCTGGTTCTAGAAACACAAGTCTGGTGTGTGGAAATATTCTTTCCATATAACACACAAACAGTGGAAAGAGAGAGGGATGGAGGGGAGTAAGAGGAGAGAGACACAGAGGTAATAACAAAAGAGTACAAAGATAAGAAAAGTCCAAGGAAGGGAAAACAGTTTCCCTGATGTCCAGTGCATCTGTAGGATCTTTCAGACATCCATCCCTTCATTTTGTCTATTACTTTTTAAAGGTCGTTAGACTGAAAATTTCAGTGAAGAGCCACTGGCTTTAACCACAAAGCCATCACTGAAGAGTCCAAGAGGCCGGGGAGCTGATGTGGCCCAGAAGCCCATGCAGCTGCGTCACACACAGTGCCAGAGCTGTCCTCTCCGTGCTGGTGGTAAGGCGCACTCACAGTCTAAACCTTGCCACTGGTGGGTGGGGCCAGCGGCATGACGCTTCTCGATGGAAATGACAGTGACTGTAAACAACGTATCCTCAAAACTGCCTCTTGGTCAGAGATCCACTCGGCCACAGACATCAAGGATCAGAGAACTGTCACTGTGATCGGACACCAGTGGAATCATCTGACTTTTCAAAGAGCAACGTAAAATCTTTTCCAAGTAACACAGCCATCAGATCTGACAAAATTTTCCCTCAGCAGTTCTGCACTTCTCAGGAAATATTTATTTCTGCTGCTTAAGCATTGTTGACCAAGGATTAACTGGTTCTTACTCTGTTTTTTTCTTTCCTTTTGAGTTGCCTTTGTGGAAAGGCAGCAGCGACAGCACTCAGGCAGTACATGCACTGCTCACTTATTCCTTTTCCCTGGGTGTCTTGTCACTGCTGTTGAAGGCAGGCTAATTAGTCACTTCTCTACTTCTCTCCAGAAATATCCATCCAGAGCTGTGCTAGCCAATTAAAAATGTCTCCGTAATACAGATTTCAAGATGTAGAGAAGGTTGATTCTAATGTCTGTCTTTCCCCAAATACCATGATTTTTTTAAGAGAATCTGTTTCAGTGAAATGTATACAAAATGTATTTTAAAGCCCATCAAAGTTTTAAATACATCAGCAATAGCAAAATCACTAAAACCCTGCATTACAGCAAACTCTGAGTCATTACTTTTGATGAATATGTATTATTTTAAGAGGCATAGCTTATGTAAGTATGTAGACCAAAGAGGAAATTTAAAATGTATCTGTATATTGTCTTTTGTTAAGATCTTTAACCCTGGAAAATGGTGTCCATAATCACAGCGCATTATCTTAATTAGATCTGTCCTACATTATCTTACAATTTCTCCTCATTACTTTGTAGGTGATCAGCCTTTTGAAAAGAATGCAAGCAGGATTTGCTGATTTCTACTGTGATAGTGTCTGTCTTCTCGTTCAAACTCTATTTAGATCTTACGAGGGGAATAATGATGATGCTATATTTAATTAAAAATTGCATTAGGAAGATATTAATATTCATTCTGATGAATGAACAGACAGGATTAACTCAAGAAGTAAAATTTGTATCATGGCCAGCAAGGTGAGCTGTGTTGGGATGTTCCTGAAAATATAGATGAATTGTAAAAGTCGCTGAAAATCTGGGGCATTTCTTTCCATTGACATACTCTGTATAGAGAAAACAATTTTCTTCAGTAATAAGTCACTTCAGCTTATGCTTGTCCCAGAGAATGACAGTACCTGATGTCCTCAAATCATGCCCTGTACTCAGACTGCAGCACTTTAGGATCAAGTTTACATGGCCAGAAAGTTACAGCATCTCTCTTTCTCTATTCTCAAACCAAAACCACTACTGTTGAATGAATTCTGACTCATAGCAACCCTATAGGACAGAGTAGATCTGCCCCACAGAGTTTCCAAGGAGCACCTGATGGATTTGAACTGCTGATCCTTTTGGTTAGCAGAAGTAGCACTTAACCATTGCACCACCACGGCTTCCCTCTATTCTTCCTCGGGTTAAAAATATGAGAAACAGCTATGTTTCTGTTTGCTAGCTAAAATGGACTTGTGCTCTTTTGAGGCAGGAAATAAGGGCTGCACTTTTGGTCTTCTGGTGGATAGTATAAGTTTTCGGGAAAAATTACAGTTGAAGTAGGCAGAATCATAGCTATTAATAAAAAATACAAAAGCAAAAATGCAAACCAACATTATGAGCAACTGTGAGGGCAGTTCTCTCACAAGAATAAATTGTTGAGGCAGATGTTGACACATTTGCACAAATGCAGGGAACTTCTGTGCCAGGTAGGTTTTGTAGGAAGGAGCAGTCTTGTTAGAGGCAGATAATTAGGATTGTAGGAATTCACCATGGGACATGGCTTGGGCAGCATACCCCAGGATAGAGGGTAGGTAGTAGAGAAGGGTTCAGGGCTCCCGTGGAGGTGCCGCAGGAGAGAGGGCAACAAGAGAGGGTTGGTTACAAGTTGAGAGTTTCTAGGTAATCATTTCTTAGCAACTATGGTGAGCAACCAAAATAGAGAACACAATCAAATTTTGTTCTGTCCTAAAAGTGTCCTTGGTAAAGGATATGGGGGAAGCACACGAATATTTGGCAGGCACAATGTCTGCCAGTGCCTGCCTTTCTTGTCACCAAATTTCTAATTGCTCGACTGTCTTTGTCACACACATAGGATATCTGAACCCAGCCTCAGGGAAGACAGACCAATGTTCAGTGTCCAATCTAGTTGGCACATCAAACTCTCTGTCAGTCTGCTTCAGGTTCTTCTTAACCAGGTGACTGTAAATTGAGAGGAAAATATGTGCAGGTGGTTTCTAACTTACAACCATCTTTTTTTTTTTTTTGGTACATCCTATTGTTAGTAATATGTACTATATCCAATGCTGTCTATAAGTTTAATAATTCAGAGGGCTATTATATTTATTGTCTTCATTTTCACAATGTAGAAACAAGAGGTACACGCCACAGTTCCTGGAACACTCAAGCTGTTAAATAAATTTTGTTGAATGAATGAACAAGAGAAGAATGAGGGAGGTTAAATGACTAGTTCTAGGTTGGTTAGTAGTGAATAACTTTATCAAATTTTCAACAATGTTCTACTAACCCTGCTGCCTGTAAGCAGCATTTGAATGCAGGCTTCTACTTTTGCTGTAAATATTTTCTTTAGAGCTTGACGATGAATTGAAGTTTCATAACAAGAAGAAAGCAGATGGCTTTGGGGAGAGGCTTATACTTGCTCTTTGAACTGTGTTCTGTTTTGCTTGTTCATGCAGAGCGCTCCTGACGGGTGCCAGAGCCTTCATTTCAAACTGCATCATTTAATAAAATACAATAAAGAGAATTAAGAAGAAAGGCTGTGGGGGGAACTTACTGCTTATTATCTATGTAATGAGAAGACTATTTTTTCTCCCATCAGTTGCCAATGATGGGGTTTTTTGTTTTGTCTCGTCTGGGCACAATTGTGATATTCAACGAGAAGAGTGTGAAGTGCCACTTGAAAGACAAACATTCAATTCCTCCTAATTCACAAGGGAGAGAAAGATCAAGTTGTGCAGCTGGGAGGTGATGTTTCTTCCCAGCAGCTGTCATTGAAGAGACATGTGCAAACCGTAGAAGTCATTTGTCACGAAAGCCTCATCCAGAATTTGCTGTGTGCGTCTCTCTTGCTACTGTGACATGAAATAGTGAAGCTTTCAAAATCAAGTACGGAGACTTCATTGTGTTGACACAGGCAAAATGAAATGGAGAGCTGAGGCAATTATGTGGATAAATCAGGCCAAAAATATCCAGCCATTGAGAGAAAAAGTTCCTTTGGCTCAAATTATTCAGAGTGACTGTCCATGTTCATCAAATTTATCAGGATAATGAATTCTATCCTACACTTTATCACCATAGATATGTCTTCAGTCTATGAATTTGAATGACTTTGTGGTATTTTATGTCACTGGAAATTATAATAGGAGTCAAATGAGCAAGCACCATATTAAAAGGTTGCTACCACAGCTATGATAATAGTCTGAGAGAATTTAAACTTTATTATTCAACAGCTAGCAGAAATAGCTACTGGAATGAGAGTAGAGAGAGAGGTATAGAATCTGTCGAGTATCAAATACTTGTAACTAATCCATCTCTCCCATTTATTGTCCTATTATCCTAAAATATCCTGGTCTGTAGCTCAAGGCTAGTTTTCTGGTCATTTGACAATTGGTTAAATGAGCCTGAAAATTTCATCAGATTTCATATAAATTGTAGTTATGCACACACACAAGTATGCCTGTCTGAGTATTTTTAACAGCTCTTATAGGCTAGGAGAAAAATGATTCAAAGACGTAAAGGGTGAGCAAGGTCAGTTGCTATGTCTGCCCAGGTACTATCACTGAACCTCCTGCTTGGAATCCTCCACATACTCCTTCACTTTAGTCTCATTCTTGTTTCACTGTGATTCCAAGGGCCACCAGAGATGCTGTCAGAAAGCCTGGAATCTCCTAGCAGGAACAGCTGGAATCCCTCAGCACCTAGCCACATTACCTCAGGTGGTCTGGTCCCTCCAGAATTCCTGAACATCAGGGACAACTTGCCCCTCAGAAGGTACAGATTATGAACCTGTTCAGTCTTATAGGAAGTGACTGAGAATACTGTGGCTTGGATCAGGGGTGTCAGTACTGAAAGCCACAGCTTTGCTTTTCAGCACTTTAAAGAGATCTTTTGCAGCAGATTTGCCCAGTGCAATATGTTGTTTGATTTCTTGATTCTGCTTCCTTGGGGGTTGATTGTGGATTCAAGTAGATGAAATCCTGGACAACTCCCATATTTTCTCCCTTTATCATGATGCTGCTTGCTGGAACAGTGATGAGGATTTTTGTTTTGTGCTGAGATGTAATCTGCACTGCAGGTTGCAGGTTACATCCCTTGTTCTCCATCAGTAGGTGCTTCAAGTCCTCTCACTTTCAGCAAGCAAGGTTGTGTCATCTGC
This sequence comes from Heterohyrax brucei, assembly GCA_028571685.1. Classification (NCBI taxonomy): domain Eukaryota; kingdom Metazoa; phylum Chordata; class Mammalia; order Hyracoidea; family Procaviidae; genus Heterohyrax; species Heterohyrax brucei. The sequence goes on from CM053147.1 coordinate 72,365,741, forward strand.
ATGTTACAGGTTGTTAATGAGTCTTCCAATCCTGATGCTGCATTCTTCATATAGTCTGGTTTTTTGGATTATTTGCTTAGCATAGGGAATGAATAAGTATGACCAAATGACACTACCCTGATGTGCAACACTTTTTCTGATTTTGAACCATGTAGTATCCCCGTATTCTGTTTGGCTGACTGCCTCTTGATCTCTGTACAGGTACACACTAGCACAAATAAGTCTTCTGGAATTCCCATTCTTTGCCATGTAATCCATAATTTGTTACAATCCACACATAGTCCAGAAGACATAGGTAAGCATTTTTGGTGTTCTTTGCTTTCAGCTGAGATCCATCTAACAACAACAATGATATCCCACCTTCCGTATCCTCTTCTGAATCCAGCTTGACTTTCTGGCAGACTCATTAAAAAGTAAAAAAAGAAACAAGTGTAATTATTTTTCATAACATATTTTATACAATGCAGTATGTCTAGAATATTATTTTAACACATCGTCAGTTTAAAAATTATCCATTATCTTATTATTATTTTGGTTATAAGTTTTTAAAATTATAGCATACCCTAGTTTCACAATGGTTAAGAGAGCTTGCCTCTTAATGAAAGGATCAGGAGTTCAAATCCACCCAGGTGCTCCTTAGAAATCCTATGGGGCAGATCTGTTCTGTCCTAGACATTCACTAGGAGTCCAAATCAGCTTGATGGCAATGGGTTTATAGCACGTCTCAATTTGAGCTGACCACAGTTCAAATACTCAGAAGACACAACTGGCTAATTGCCAGCCTACTAGATGGAACAGGTAGAGATAAAGTAATTTAGGTCTTAGCTTTGTTAAATAACCTCTGGTGAATTAATTAACTCTTTAAGCCCAGGTTTCTTGTGTTTAAAATGGAGTTGATAGAAATATCTAGTTCAAAGACTTGTTGTGACGTAATGCATGTCAAGTACATATACTGTATGATGCATAGCACTCAATCAATGTTGGCTAAAATTATATTTGTATTAGAGAATATAAATCCTTGTCCAATTTTTAAAGTGTTTTTTTTTCCCCCTACAAATCTAAAGTTAAAGGCACAGACTAGAAAGCGAAAGGTGTTATCATCAAAAATGATGACTTCTAACTACAATACAGGCAGTGTATGAGTGTGTCTCTGTGTGTGTGTGTGTGTGTGTGCGCGCGCCCACACTTGGGGAGGAGTACAGAGGTAAGAACGTACTATAACAAAAATGTTTGTCACAGAGCATTCAGGACTGAGATGTGCCTTTACTGAGCTGAATTCTGAGGTACAGTGGATTGTCTTGCATCGACAGCTCAGGCAAGTTACTTGTAATGCCGGTGTAAGGTGCAGTGTCTTTGCATTTTTTAGTTGACATGCATTGTACTGCCCTGACTATTGCCAGATTAAGTAACCGTTTCATTTATTGACAGTCTCAGCAAAAAGGCTAGGAAGAATCAATTCTAAACATGAATTAGGACATTTCTTTGAATAGCAACCATTTCTGTCCCTAAAATCTGCCCCATCATATCCTTTGTTTCTAAGTGGCAGATTATTAATGAATTCCAGCTACATGTTTCCCTGTGCTTTTTATAATTTTTGTCGGAAGGATGATAGCAGTTCCTGGTGCAATAACCTTTCCAATGCTCTGTCACTTGATTTGCTGACAATTCAAACCCTCAGTTCTTAGAACTGGAGGGGAAGAGGTGAAGTGGAAGGGTCGATCCAGGCACAGAGATTATCGAGAAATTTTAAATAACTAAATCATTAAAATGCTGATATCTTCCCACATGACAAAGATCTTAATAAGAAGAGGAAATAGTATATGAAAGCATTTTTATGAAATGAATATAATGGGGTTGGAGAAAGGAAATTGTACCATCCTACTTGTATTCATTATGCTCTGAATATTGGCCTTTCTTGTTCATCTTTATGTGCCCTATTTCCTGCTCTAATTCTCTGGTAAGAATAGCAAATCACTATGGCATTTCTGAGGTCCCAGACTGGCCTGCAAACCATTTTTAAAATAAAAGTGTCATATCACTCCTTTTAAAATGTATCCAATGGAATCTAAATGTCACAGCAATTTGATAGCCTCCACCATCCATTTAAAGCTACAAGAACAGGCTTTTGCATTGTTCTTTTTTCCTCACTTATCCCACAGAATTTTATCCCATTAAATCCAAATATTTTTTTGCTTGATTGTCTTTTATTGCTCATCCCATCATATTTCTCTGCTACCATAAAATGCTTACAAATTGAATTTTTTCCTCTAATTTCATAAGGCTCTTAGTGTTAACATGCTTTTTTTCTATTAAGTTATATCTTTAAGAATTAGTGGTTTATATAATTATATTTTTGATACACCTTAAGTATCAAACTATAAATTAGCCCAGAGTCTGTTTCTTAATGAGATGAATTGTGTCTCTGTACACGTCTGACGTTAAGGCAGGAGAGACCTTATTGTCTCATGATGAATATTTCTTGGATAGCAATATTCACATCGCTCCCTGAGAGGCTCCACCACAGGGAGATAGCTACACTTATCTTTTATAGAAGGGGCAAAGAGCAACTGCTAAACGGAGGGTAGGGCTGGGCAGGAAAACCCCTCAGCAGAGTTAGCTGCAGGTGCAGCTAGATCAGTTCTAGGAATCGTGTTACGTGGAATACACGCTATAAAGTGGGAAGAATACGCTTCACGTGGAAGATCCAGAATTGAGTCTCTTAAACACTCTGTGTCCACATTTTTTCTCTGGAACAAATTTATTTTACCTCCAGGGTCAGCAAACTGCCATGGGAAGAGCTAGATCGTATATCATGGTAGAACAGTAATGAGTGGGAAGGGTTTGCAAAGGAAAACCACTTGCAAACTCTCTGCCATTTTCTAGGTGTGGGGGCCTGTGTCTCAAAGGGAGAAAGCTCATACCCTGCAGTTTGGTGACTGCTTCTGACTTTATTAGCTGTCTAACTGCCAGTTTTGTCATCAGTGAACTAGGAATAGTCTATAAATAGATGCCATAGAGTTACTGTAGAGATTAAACAAAACAACATATGTAAGGCATCTGGATCATAAAACTCATAGTAAGTGCTCAATAAACAGTTGCAAAACCTGTGTCTATACATGCACAGCACTGACTTTCAGAAAAACTCTTCAGAGAAGTATGGATTCCAAATTGCTCCAAGACTGGTCTCAGATACACTCAGAACTATAACCAGGTTACTTACCTATTGACTCAAGGCTTATGGCACTTATTTTTCCTTTTGCAAGAAAAGAGGAAGAAACAACAACCTGCTACTCTATTACACTCGGCTTGGCAACCTGGCCTTGTAGAAATTTTCTCAGCCATCTGCAAGCACAGCATGGTGTATGCAAAGCCACTCAGAGAGAAGGCCTCTTATTCTAGACTCGTATCAGCTGAATGCAATGTCCAACTAATAGCTAGAAGGTTTCCATTTTACCAGAGAAGGAAGAGCTCCTGCTTTGAAATGTTTTCAAAGTTTCCATGACAAAACATTCTTTCACAGTGTCTGCATCAGTGAGCTGCTTTGTATTTGTAGCGCAGCTAAGCAATTAAAAGAAGATGAATAGAAGTATTCCGGCATGTGGGATAACAAATGGCATATTTAAGGTGACAAGGTTGCCTGTGTTAACTGGCTTTGCAGTCACTCGCAAGTTTTTGAAAAATATTCCCTTTTATCGGAAGTTTGTTCCCTGCTTAGTCTCAGCTTAAAGGCTATTTTTTTCTCAAAGCAAATTGGAGGAGGATTTTTCAAGTCATTTTTGACAGGACAAAATGTATGTACATATTCCCTGTGTGCAAAGGAACTGCTGCTTATTTTTATGACAGCTCAAAACTGACCAAAGTTTTAAGCATCAAACTCTTCATGGTGACCAACAAAAAAAAAAAAAAAAGCTCACTTTTGCTGTGAGCAACCAGAGATTTCTCCAGACACGGTGGTGCTCCAGTTCAACTACTGCCCTATGGCTCTTGATTTGCCATGAAGTTGGTGCACATAGTTTACCTGTGCCGGAGTTTATTTGAGTTCTCTTTAATTACTTGAATATAAGTGTGTTAAATTCCATCGGTTGAATCATGGAGGATACGAGCTTCTGACTTGGTTTATGACGTGTCTTTTAGCTTCAGGAAACAGGCAATTTGATGTAAGGTTCTACTCTGTCCTGTAGGGGTTGTTATGAGTTAGAGCCAACTAAACAGCAGTGGGATTAGTCTTTGGCTGTTAGAGAAAATCAAACCTGGAATCAAATTGTGACTCTGACACATCTGGCTAAGTGACCTTAGGCGAGCCCCCTGACCTTCTTCTAATTCAAATAAAGCTGTGGGATTGCATTCTCTAAAGAGAGCACTGACACCCCCCCTCATAAAGAACCTGACTTTGTGGACACATCTGGATGTGAGTCCTGCCTCTTTCACATTGTACCACTGAAGTCTTGAGAGCTGCATCTAATATTCTAGGCTTATTTCATCATCTAAAAAGTGATTTAAAAATGTAAATGATAGTAAGCACCTTATAATGTTGTTATGAGGATTAAAACAGATAGTATATATACTTCATAAAGAGTGGTTCATATTAGCTGAGATTTCTTACCCTATGAGTCCTTAGTAAAGACTCAAATCATTGAAGATTGGAAGGAACTCAGATGATTAATTTAAACAGATAATGTTGCAGATAGGAAAAAAAGAAAACCAAACTAAAACCCTAATGAAGAATAAATGTCTAGCTGCATATCCCACACCTGACTCTGATTTTGAAACACTGTGTACAGGTGACAAATTCAACAAACATGGCCTTCACAACAAGGAATTTGAAATATATTATTTCACCTAAAATCAGTGACCTCACCAAAAATACTTTACTTGTGAGAGGAAAAAGAGATCTTTATGATCACTATATTCTTTTTTCCTATTGTAGAACAGCCAAATTTTTAAAAGCCAAGAGACAGATGAATAAAATAGAGTTCAATCCTCTGCAGAAGTGTGAAGACATTCATCATGTCAAAGGCCTTTATCTAGTAACACTGCATCTGTGCCTTTCGGCAAGTGAAAAAGAATAACCCTAAGCTACTCACATGAGCTCTCGTGAAACTTTTGCACTGGATACTTACCTTTTGTATTCCAGTTTTCATGTTGACAATAGAAAGTGTTTCCCACCATCTCTAACCATAATTCATTCAAGAATTATTTTTATTGTATTTTCATAGAACTCTTCCGTCCCTAAATTCCATTCAAGACATTTTACTTCATCTGGTGGAAGCTAACTAGCTTTTGAAATGAGAGAAAAGAGAAAATGTGAAAATTAAACCATAAAACAAATTTAGATTTTATGACCTGCGCTTTGTGAGGTTCCCTTGATGTGTCTCTGGCTGAATGGTACCTTTAGACATAATGAATCTTATCGTCAGCTGAAGAGTAACCTCTAACGAACACTTCCCAGCTATTTAAAATGCTAATGTACTCCCAGTAAATGACAGAAGGCCTTCCAGTATTACTATGACGCACTGGGTAAACACATCCTGCCATTTCACAGTCCTGTGCATGAGTTCCTTTTAAAGACGCAGTTTTGGTCTCTTCCACTTGCTCTCTACCCTTTTCTTCCACCGTGGGAAAGAACCTTATGCAAAGTCATAGAGAACACATTCTGTATGGATTTATCTACAAAGCATGTTGAGACTGGAGCTGTAATGTTTACCCATATGCTCCAATCTCCATCTGAATAAATAAAGCGGGTATCGTTGGATAGGCTGCTACACAGATAACGAGTTTTAAACTCATGCACCCTGAGAAGTTTCAACTGATATAGTTTGCCTATCAGATGGATTTAAAATTGTGTTGTCACTGCACTGCTTTCCATGTGATTGCTTTTGCGCTGTGGTTCCATGCCTCAATAGACGGTTTGATTGTATATATCTGCTGCTTTGCTCATACAATTCTGTTTGTAATGGTTTGTAATGTACAACCCTGCTGTCCAGTAATAAAGCTGAACACAACCCCTTCAGTGATTTGAACTAAGGAGTTTAACTGTTTCTGAAACTTTGTATTTTCTAAGACTAAAAGAGACTATTCCTTTTGCGAATGACTCTTTTTCTTCCTTCCTTCCTCTCTCCTGCCTCCTTTCTCCTTCCTTCTCTCTACCCCTCTCTTCTTCCCTTCCCTCCTTCCCAACCTTTCTTTCATCCGTGTATCTTTCTTTCACTATTTAGATTTGGTGAATACTTCTGGTGAAGTTTTCTGGGTCCACATTCTTTTTCTGTGTGAAGAAATGATCAGCTATCAGTACGTTTTCTCCTCATTAATGGCATCAGTGGCCCATCATTTATTATTCTAGTGCTGGAGCGCTGTGCACCCTAAATAGATGAGAACATAGATGAGGCAGCCTTTGGCTTGGCAATCTGCCCGCCTACTGTCTGGGACTAGGCTTGGAGCTTTGATGGAATCAAGGACTGTCATTTGCCTCGTACTTCACTGGTTCCAGGAAGAAGGTCAGGATTATATTCTTCTGGAAGGAGAATCAGTTATATTTCCTCCAAATGGCTAGATTTCATTCTCAGACTCAATTATCTATAAAAAGAGCTTTTGTAGCAAAGTGACTTCACCACAAAGCAGTGATGCTAAGTCAAATGGAATATAAAGGAAACCATATTCCAAACGGTCTCTGGTAGATAATTTAATATTAACTGAAATCTGCAGTTGCAGAATATAAAAAAGAAATAAAAGATAACTCTGTTGGTTTCTCAAGGGAAACACTGTTAAGTTGCCTTGCTTTTCCACAAAACCACTCTCTTAAGACCCCTCTCTGAATAAAATCCTTAAAACATCAATATCAGCTTTACACTTTCATCAGATTTGACTCTGACTCAAAGTGACTAGGTAGAAAAGAACATCACCAAGTTTCAAACTGACCTTGACAAGTGAGAGAAATGGCCTGCTCTAAACAGGCTCAGGAAACTCTGGTCACCCAGTGGTTAAGAGCCATGGCTGCTAAACGGAAGGTCAGCAGTCTGAAGCCACCAGGTGCTCCTTGAAAACCATAAGTGGCAGTACTACTCTCTCAGGTAAGGTCCCTGCGAGTCAGAATCAACTCAGTGGTGAGGGGTTTGGTTATCTGGGTTTAAACAGACTGAACTGTTGCAGTCTAGAGACAAGATGAGGAAGAAAGACTATTTGCACAAGTGCCAGAGGGGAAAACCACTGATGCAAAATAGAGCAAAAAACAGGTTGGAGGACATTTGATCCCCTTCTTTCAGATTCTCCTTAAGTGTCGCTTCCTCAGAGGAATCTTTCCTTATCCCTCAGTTTAACATAGAACACTTCATCCTTCTCTATCTGCTTATCCAGCTTTATTATTTTCGTTGTAGATACATATAATAGGAGCCATTGGCTGGTACAAACAGCGAAGATTTGGACTACAAGCCACAAGCTTGACAGTTTGTACCTACTCAGAGGCCTCTCAGAAGACACAAGCCTGGTGATCTGCTTCGAAAAGTCACAGAGGAGTCCCTGGGCAGTACGAATATTTAACAAGGTCATCTGCTAACCAAAAGGTTGGCAGTGTAAGTCTACCCAGGAGCTTTGGAATAAAGACCTGGTGACCTATTTCAGGAGAACCAGCCATTGCCCACAGGGTTGTCATGAATCAGGGTCTGCTCACCAACGAACAAAAGCAACAATTGTACATAACTCGCAGGCAGATTGTGGGCCTTTAATGAGATGTGCCCTCCGTATGAAGCACATGCCCGAACATAGTACGGGCTCATCTCACACTAACCGACATGAACTCCCTGCCATCCCTACATGACTCCAATATTGACAGTGTTCTAGGCTTTTCTTTAAATGGAGCAGAGGATACAAAGGCATTTGTAGGCTCACAGTGATCCTCTCTCTGAACAGTGAGTTTGTTGTCTCATTTGTTGAGATGCCCCAAACCATGGAAATGAACAATCTTTTTCTCCTGGCCAAACTAGGAGTGAGTGAGTAATTAGAAGAACTAACCTGAGGAAAATAGATAAAAACAAATCAACAAATAAACCCATTATCGTTGAGTTGATTCTGACTCATAGTGACACTACAGGACAGAGTAGAACTGCCCCATAGAGTTTCCAAGGAGCACCTGGTGGATTTGAACTGCCAATCTTCTAGTTAGCAGCTGTAGCACTTAACCACTACACCACCAGGGATTCCCCAAATTAGGTATCAAGTCCTAATTATCCCTAAACTGCTCTTCAGGCTTGAGATACTGGAAGCCACAGCGTCTTAGATGTTTGGTTCAACAACTCTCATCTTTGGTTTGCTCTAAGAGTTGCTATTTATCTGATTCAGGTTAAAAGAGAACAAGGTTCCTAAAGCAAACCACACCTTATTTTTTCTGACCTATGTACACCCATTCTTGTAGCTTTAGGTCTCTGTCTAGAAAGACCTACTACAGAATGCGTGGCTTAGGCTCTGCTTATTGCTGTGGGCAAAGTCTGGGCCCTTGGGTGACACAAATGATTCAGCTTTCAACTACTAGCTGAAAGGTTGGTAGTTCAAATCCACTCAGAGGCCTCTTAGAAGATGGGCTGCTTCTGCCTTGAAAACTCTATGGAGCAGTTCCACACTGCACACACAGGGTTGCTGTGAGTTGGAATGAACTTGATGGCAGCTAACAACAGTATACTTTGGGCAAACATAGGATTTAAGAATGACATCAATTCAGACTCACTTCAGATTGTATCAATTCAAAACTCACTTCTCCCTTATTTCTTATTTTGCCCTTACAAAATTTTATGAGACTACCCACTGTGCTCAATCAGAACCTTGATTAGGACACATAGAAGGCAAACTGACTCTTCACTTCAGTCTCCAAATGCAAGTTGCCAAAGCTGCTGCTACTGCAAATTAGACCCTAGACAGGGCTGGGATACGGAAATGCAGTTTTCTGTTGTCCTGAAAGTAACCTTCAGGCCTGCTGTGCAATGTGCCCATTCAGCCTCCAAGGTTGCAGTGTTTAATTTTCTCTTACTTTCTGACTTAGGGTATGTCTGCTTTTGAACAAGAAATGGTGGATTTTTTTTTTTTTTAAATGTGAAGGAGGATGGTGTTAGATGATACTTACATTGAAGTGAGTTTTCTTTAATCCTCCATTGGATTTCTATTTAGATGCCTGAGGCCTTAACCTTCGTTGTGTCGTGTGAGGCATTCCGCCCATTACAATCCTCACTGAGTCACAGACCTTTACATCGCCACCAGTGGAAATAGCCAATGCCTTTGTACCAGGCAAGTTCCCTGCTAATGGGCACGTATGTCTTGGGGTGAGGGGTAAGCTCAATAATAACCCCAAAGAAGCCCGCATCCTCATCCAGGGAAACTGAGTCTATTATCCTGCATAGAACTGTGGAAGAGGCGCTTGTCAAAAGTGATTAATAACCTGGAGGTAGAGAAATCATCCTGAAATATCTGGGTGGACTTAAAATATAATATATGATACAACCAGGAAGGAGAGAGAGAAAAGGCTTACATGATGTGGGACCACAGGTCAAGCAATGAGGACAGCCTCTAGAAGCTACAAACAGCAGGGTGTGGATCTTTCCTGAAAGACTCCAGTATGACTACAGACCTGCCAAGGCTTTGATTTTAGGACTTTTGACCTCCAGAACTGCAAGATAATAAATTCATGTTGTGTTAAGCCACTAAGTTTGCCATCTTTTTTTTGCCCCAGCAGCCATAGGAACTAATAGAGGATGGTTAGCACACACACCCTCACCATACATTAACGCGTGGGCACAGAAATAAATCTTAGGGTTTTGTCCCATGTGTGTATGCATGTGTCTGTGTGTGCATGGACATACACACGTATGTGTGTTCATGCATGGGTGAGGACAGTATGTTTTCAGAAGTAGGATGGAGATAGATATTTCGATTGTCCAACACTGGCCCAGACTGAAAAATTATTTGGTTCTATTAACAAATAATTTTGAGTGCCTACTAGGTGCCAAGCACTGAGTTAAGTCCTGAAAAGTTTTGCATCAGTCAAAAGACAGCATAAGGATACCCGATGCTGGTGGGTGGTGTCAGGTACAAGCATGAATGAGGTGCCTTTGGAGGAGAACCAGAAGATTCCTGGCATAAACTTTGTTTTATTCACATTTTGCCTTATAAACCCACTACTGTCAAGTTGATTCCTACCCATAGTGACCCTATAGGCAGTGTAGAACTGCTTTGTAAAGTTTGCAAGGAGCACTTGGTGGATTTGAACTGCCAACCTTTTGGTTAGCAGTTGTAGCACTTAACCACACACCACCAGGGTTTCCTTTTGCCTAATACTAGTCCCCGAATGTGTCCTCCTCGAGACCTTGGAAAAACAGAAGGTCTAGAGTCAGCCTAGTTGACTAAATTAATGGATTGTTAATTTTGAGCCTGTATTCTTCCCTCATCCCAACTTTGTTTGTTTGGCTATAAACTAGCACAGTTGTTTCAAACTTAGGGAGCTTAATACAGAATTTTAATAGCAACATTATATACAATGTACATTCTGGAGTTGCACCTCCAAAGAACCAAATCAGCCAGTTTGGAATGTTGCTAAGAAATTCACAGTTTACGTAGAGTTTTCCACACTGCAACAAAGAATTTGAGCCCACACTTGGAAAGCCAAGCCAGCCAAGTGCCGTCGAGTCGAAGGTATCAGTAAATACTGATGCCTCTTTCACTATTAATGGGGAATTTCAGGGAAAGGACCCATAAACAGTTGAGCCTCCAGTAAAATTTTATAGCCTAATGTATCCATATTTATGATGATCAGTTTTGACACATGTATAGATGCCAACTGAGCATCAAAACTACGTAGGGATATAACCACTTTTCCTTAGAAAGGATTGCAATGGAACTTAATTCACACTGCTGAGGTGTTCCAGTGCTCGTGTCTTCCCAAATCCGTGTCTCCCCAGGTGACCTTACTCAGTCCCATTTCTCTGCTACCATCATGTGCTGATGATTCACATATGTCTACCTCTGTCTCTATTTCTGACTGTCTCCTGGACCTCCCCTTTGACATACGCAAGTATCTTCTGCCATCTCCACTCAGATGCCTAACAGATATCTCAAGCTTAAACCAAAAATCCGTTGCCGGGGAGTCAATTCTGACTCAGAATAGTACTGCCCATAGGGTTTCCAAGGCTGTAAATCTTTAGAAAAGCAGACTGTCCTATCTTTTTCTCATGGAACAGCAGAAGGGTTTGAACCACTAACTTTTTGGTTACCAGCCAAGTTACTGCACCACCAAGGCTCTTTTCTCAAATGTAATATGACCGAAAGAGAATTTATGATCTGCCCCCACCTAAATCCTCCCTCTTCCTAGTCTTGTTGTCTCAGCAAATGGCAACCATATCCATTTAGTCACTGTTTTAGTCATCTAGTGCTGCTCTAACAGAAATACCGCAAACGTGGATGGCTTTAGCAAAGAAAAGTTTATTTTACACAGTCTTATAGGCTGTGAGTCCAAATTCATGATGCCTGCTCCGGGGCAAGGCTGTCCCTCTGTTGGCACTGGAGGAAAGTCCTTGTGTTGTATCAGTCTTTGGTCGGGGTGCATCTTAGCACAGGACCCTCATGTCTGAAGGATGGATTCTTCTCCCTGTGCGGCTTTCTTGATGGTATGAGGTTCCCAATTCTCTGCTTGCTTCCTTCTCTTTTTATCTCCTATATAACAAAAGGATAAAAGGTGGTGCAAGCTACACTCCAGGGAAACTCCCTTTACAGAGCAACAGGGAGGTGACCTCAGGAGGCGATTTACAGTTCCACCCTAATCCTCTCCAACATAATCCACTCTCTTAACCACAGGCAGAGATTAGGATTTACAGTTTAAGAAAATCATAAAATAGAGGGCGATCACAGAATACAGAGAATCCTGGCCAAGCTGAGTTACTACACACATTTTTGTCAGGACACGATTCAATCCATGACAGTTACTAAACCACAACTTTAAGAGTTATCCTCAATTCTTCTTTTCCCGGCATTCCATATCTAATCCTTTAGCGGATGTGTTGCTTCCAAACAGTTCCACCTTTTCCCCTCCATTTCTCTCCACCTCCGTTATTAACTGTGCACAGTCAGGAAACCCTGGTGGTGTAGTGGTTAGCAAATCTGTCAGGTGCTCCTTGGAAACTCTACGGGGCAGTTCTGCTCTGTGCTATAGGGTCACTATGAGTCAGAATCGATTGGACAGCAGTGGATTTGGGGGTTTGGTCATAGTCAGCATCGTATCTGGCCCATCCGACTCAAATACCTTCCTGTCTGGTCTCCCTCATTATGTTCCTGCCCAGTTGTTGTGAGGTGTCATTGTGCTGTTTCCAACTCATAGCGACCCCGCGTGCAACAGAATGACACACTGAGCAGTCCTGCGCACCCTCACAAGCACTGCTATGCTTGTGCAGGTTGTTGCAGCTGCAGTGTCAGTTCATCTCCATGAGGGTCTTCCTCTTTCTTGGTGATCCTGTAGTTTACCAAGCATGATGTCCTCCAGGGACTGATTGCTCCTAATAACATGTTCAAAGTATGTCATGGTAACATGTCCAAAGTATGTGAGACTTAGTCTGGCTATCACTGTTCTTAAAGAGCACTATGGCTGGGCTTTTTCCGGGAGGGATCTGTTCTTGACTTATCCCATTTAAAAAACAAAATCTTCTCACCCTGTCTTACAAAAGCCTCGCTGATCTGTCCTATGTTTATACATCTGAATGCAACTCGTCTCAGGTTTACTCACTACGGGTTAGACATACAGGTGCGCTTCTTGTTTCTCACTTTTCTTGTACCTCACCTTGGGACCTTCTGCTAGTTGTTCCCTCTGCCTGAATGCACTTCCTCCTGCTCTGGGGACACCCAGTTTAGTCTTGTCAATTAAAGCTCGACTTTAGTGACACTTCCTCCGAGAGGTATTGTACTGACCACCTGACTTAACTAGTCTTTCTGGTATTTATTCTCTGTCATGTTAGCCTATTAAAATTCTTTGTAATGCACACACCATTATCTAACATTTTCCTTCTTTATTTATCTTCCCTCACTAAAATATAAGCTCTACAAGAGTAAGGAACTTGTTTGCTTATTCTCCCTTGCTCTGCCAGTATCTTGCAAGACCTAGGCCTGTAAGACAAACTCAGTAAATATTTGTTGAATGAATAACTTCTTCTGCCCCTTGCAACACCAGGTGGAAAATATTGACACAGATTTTCAAGCATAAAGCCTCAGAAAACTTGGGAAAATCAGTTAGAGAGGCAAATAATGATCTATCATGTTCTTTTTTTTCTTTGTAAGAATATGTTCCCCATTTTAGTTTCCTTTACTGAGTTTGGAAACCCTAGTGGCATAGTGGTTAAGTGTTATGGCTGCTAACCAGAAGGTCAGCAGTTGAAATCTAGCAGGCACTCCTTAGAAACTCTGTGGGGCAGTTCTACTCTGTCTACAGGCTCGCTATGAGTCAGAATCGACTCGATGATGGTGAGTTTGTTTTTTTGGAGATTTTACTGGATTCATAGGGTTCTCCCTGCTGTTGGTACATATTGAGTAACTATCCCATTGGGTTGATTATAAGTCAGGGTAAAATTACCTTTTTTTAAATGCATGGCAGCTGTAAAGATGCTAGTTTCTCTGAGGGGGTGGGATGGGGTAGTCTAATATGAAAACAGCCTTGATGAAGCAATGATTAAAGGACTCGGCTGCTAATCAAAAGGTCAGTGGTTTGAACCCACCAAGCAGCTCTCCATGAGATAAAAATCATGGCAGTCTGCTCCTATGAAGATTACCAAAACTAAACCCACCTGTTGTCATTGTATGATCTGATTCAAAGCAACTTAAACAGCACAGAGCAGAACTGGCCTATTGGGTTTCCAAAGCTGTATATTTTTAGGGAAACAGACTGCCCTGTCTTCATGCAGAGCAGCTGGTGGGTTCAAACAGCTGACCTTTTGATTAGCAGCTGAGTACTTAACTGATGAACAACCTGAGCTCATTTCTGTAAGGTTACAGCCTAAGAAATCCCATGGAGCAGTTCTACTCTGTCTTATGTGGCTGCTGTGCCTCAGAATCGACTTGATGGTCCACAATAACAAGTCTAAACTGAACGAGTGAAGGTGCTGTTAAGAGGAACCCCTGTGACACATTGGTTGAGAGCTCCAGCTGTTATCCGAAAGGTTGGTAGTTTGAATCCACCAGTCATTCCTTGGAAGCTCTGTGCGGCAGCTCTACTTGGTCCTACAGAGTCACTATGGATTGGAATTTGACCTTGTGGCCAACGGAAATGGAATGCACAGTGAAAACATTTTTTACAGTTCACTGACATTTTAACCAATTTCTATTATTGGGAGACAATAAATCAACAAATTTCTGATAAATAACCAATTCTAAAGAAACACCTTTGATTGCTTTAATTCTTTATTTTTTAAATATGAAATGCAATCCCACACCTATTTAACTCATCTTCGTTCTTAAGCTGGATGTTGAGTTGATGTGAAAATGCCTGATAAGTTTATCCTAACATAAGTCTTAACCTAATACACAGTATTTTAACAGAAAACCACCTGCTTTTGAAAGGCCCGATAGCTAAGAATGTATTTTACATTTTTAAAAGTTTGAACCACAGTCATAGAATGTTTCGAGACACATGAAGATTATATGAAATTCAAATCTAAGTACCCATAAATGAATTTATTTACACTCTTCATTTGTCTACAGCTTGCTAATGGTCTCTTCTGCATTACAATGACAGAGCTGAGTAGTTGCAACAGAGACCATATAGCCTGAAAAGCATAGATATTTACAAATCTGGCCCGTTACAGAAAAAGTTTGTTGACCCCTGTTGCTACCATATAAAAATCCTTGGAAAACATTTCTATAGCTTTGTTCATCATACCCATGCAATTAGAGGACAGAAAAGCAAAATATTCTAAAGTCAGTATTTTCTTAGAGCTAAGAACTGTTGCCATTCAGCATAAGAGCAGAAACAAGAAAACTGAACTACTTATATCAACCATACTAACATAAAACCCTGGAGGGGGAAGTGGTTAGGAGTTATGGCTGCTAACCAAAAGGCCAGCAGTTCAAACCTACCAGGCATTCCCTGGAAACTCTATGGTGTAGTTCTACTCTGTTCTATAGGGTTGCTATGAGTCACAATAGACTCGATAGCAGTGGACTTGGGTTTTATAAAATCTGCTAGTCAAATGTTCTTCCCTAAAACATATGGCAGCAGGAGACTGTGTTAAGTTATTAACATTCAGTTCTATCATATATGATATTCAATTAGACATGTATTTAAAATCCATGGTGCTGTGACACAACAGTGAAGGAAGAAGTCCCCTGTTAACTAGAAGTTCATCACCAAGCAGAAAGTTCATATTTTCATTTAGTCGTCACAGCAACAAAGTGAGATACACATTATCTCAGTTTTAGAGGTGAGGCAACAGAAAAGAAGAGATGAAGCAAATTGCCCAAGACCCCCTAAAACATAGGAATTCCCTGTGTTTGTTTTTTTTCCAGGAGTCAGGTTATCATAAGAGCAAAATACATAGACACAAGAGCCACAGCAATGGACTCAAACATACTAATGATCGTGGAGATGGGATAAAACCGGACCCTTCATTCTGTTATATATAAGGTATAAGTTGGCATTGACTCAATGACAACTAAAGAGAAGAAGGAGATAGAGCCAGATGAGAGTTTTACAAACAGCCTAGTGCTGAGTAACTGGGCAGGGACAAGAAGAATCCGACGACAGCCCAGACCCGGTGGGGAACTCTGACAGGGCAGCCAGGCCGCAATGAATTCCTGGGCCATTGTTAGACTCTTTCAGCATCCAGCAAATTCCTGTTTATGTTCTAGAGATAACATGCTTGAGGGTCAAATGTAGGGGACACAACGAGTTAAAGGGCAACAGACTGGAGTCTGTCCTTTAGAAAATGTATTTCAATGGATCAAGGATACCCTACCAACTTCCCCCATTTAAAAAAATCTCAAAATAGACTCAGTGGAGCCCTTGTAAAGTTCAGTCATATAAAGACGAACAGCTGGGGTGCTGAGAGAGACTCTGAAGTGTGACCTTTCTCAGATGTGGATGTGTTGACCCACTTCCATTCCAGGTGGAGAATAAATTTAGGCAACGATACATGCTGCTGTCCTGTGGAGACCACATGTGGCCTTACAAATGGGCATGCTGCCGGAGCTCAGAGCAACCAGGCTTACAAATGCACTCACAGCTACCTCCCTGGAAAAGTAATTCAGAAGAAGGAAGGTCTAGACTGTCAACTTTGCTGACATTAGAATGAAATGGCTCCTCTTTCTGGACTAAGCTATTTCTATAACCTAAGAACTTGCAAGAGAAAATGTTTGACGTAATTAAAAGAGCATAAACTCTTCCCCACACCTCTTGGAACAGGCTGTTCAGATGGCCATCACTCCGATCACACAAACAGGCTGACTTTGCTTGTCTTTCTTATTTAGGCTTCGGTAAGTACTTGTCTCTCACTTGCTAACCTCTCCCACTGACTCACAATCAAGTTAGAGAAAACAGTCCCAAATAAAATTAAACTTCACAGAAACAAAACAAGAACAGTACAACAAACACCAATAAACCCACTACCTCAATTCACTTACTAATATTTTGTTCTTGAGCTTCTCACCAATATTTGTATGCTCTGTATCTATAGCCAGAGTCTCTGGTGGTGCAGGGGTTAAACACTTGGCGGCTTGACTGAAACACTGGTGGTTTGAGTCCAATCAGAGGGTCTTCAGAAGAAAGGCATGGTGATTGGTTTCCAGAAAATCTGCTGTGAAAACCCTGTGAAGTGCAGCTCTACTCTGACATGCATAAGGTTGCCATGAATCACAGCTGATTGAATGGCAAGCACTTTTTAAAAAAATATCTGTATCCATAGTTGTCTTGGCCATCTAGAGATGCTGTAACAGAAACACCACAAGCGAATGGCTTCAAGAAAGAGAAATTGGTTCTCTCACTGTCCGGTAGTATAGAAGTCTGAATTTGGAGGCTCAGCTCCAGGGAAAGGCACACTCTGCTCTGAAGGAAGATCCTTGTATTGTATCAGTCTTCCTTTGGTCTGGGAGCATCCCAGCCAGGAACCTCCCATCCAAAGGACACACTGTGCTCTCTGCACTGCTTTCTTGGTGGTACAAGGTCCCCAGCTCTCTGCTTGCTTCCCTTTCCACTGATCTCTTGGAGGATAAAAGACAGTGCAAGCCCCCAAACTCCCTTTAAGTTTGTAAGGAAAATGACCTTAAGAAGGCAGTTATTCTCACCCTAATCCTCTTTCACATAATCCAGTCTTGTCCTGTTAACTACAGGCAGAGATAAGGATTTACAACATAGGGAACTCACAAAATGGAAGATAATCACATAATACCAGGAATCATGGTTCAACTAAACAGCTATACACATTTTTAGGGTGACATAATTCAATCCATGGTAACATTTCTCCCTGAACTATTTGAGATTTAGTGGCAGGCTTTATGAAGCTTTGACCTTCAGCATGTATCTGTCTCCTAAGAACTCCATAACCAAACATTGTTATCATACTCAGTGTAATTAACATTAGCAGAGGACTGTTATCAAAGTGGAAAACTTGGTGGTCTAGTGGTTAGGTGCTACAGGTTTTAACCAAAAGGTCCAGCAGTTCAAATCTACCAAGTGTTCCTTGGAAACTCTGTGGGGCAGTTCTACTTTGGTCTGTAGGCTTGGTCAGTTTGAATCTACTCAAAGGCAATGAACTTGGTTTTTTGATTTGGTTATCAAAGCATGTTGTCCGTATGCCAATTTCTGCACCTGTCCCAACAATGTCCCATAATTAGAAAATAAAAAAAAAAAATCAAGGATATCTAAGGATCAAGCATTGTGTCTGCTTGTGTTGCTTCTTTAGGATCCTTTAATTCAGGACAATTTTGTAGCTATTTCGGCATTTTGAAGAGTCTGGGTCAGATGTTTTATCAGTTGTCCTTTAATTTGGATTTGTCTGGTTGTTTTCTTATGATTCATCTCAGTGAAACATTTTGCAGGAATACTACCAAGGTGATGGTGTGTATCTAATTAGAAAGCCCATTAGGTCCCTTTATATATTTTTGGTGATGTTGAGTTTGATCATTTTGTTAAGGTAAAGTATAACAGAATGAAAATGCTGGTGGCATAGTGGCTAAGTGCTACTGCTGCCACTCAAAAGGTTGACAGTTTGAATCCACCAGGCAATCCTTGGAAACTGTGCAGCAGTTCTACTCTGTTTATAGGGTCACTATGAATCGAAATCACCTCAACAGGAGTGGGTTATAACAGATTTCCCTATTAGCAAAGAACCTCTTTCAGCAGTTAAGAATCGGTTGGGTGATACTTTCAGACTGTGGATAACTGTTCCTCAACAGTCTTTCTCTCACGGTTTTGGCATCTTTTGTTGATTCTTACTTGAATCTATTATCACTATGGTAGCTGAAAATGGGATTTTTTAATTCTATCAGTACTGTTGGCATAGTGGTTAATTGCAACAGCTGCTCACCAAAAGCTTGGCAGTTCAAAACCACCAGGCACTCCTTAGAAACTCTATGAGCAATTCTACTCTGTTTATAGTTTCGCTGAGTCAGAATCAACTTGACAGTAATGGGTATGGTGTTTGGTGATCATTGCTTCTGCATTTATTATTTATAATTATTCTGCAATGACTAGCTTTTTCTTCTACACTCCACTTAAAAATATCAGCCTGTTTATCAGCTTATCAACTACTAGTAGAAAAGTTGATGGTTTGAACTCCAGTGATGCCTTGCAAGACAGACCTGGTTATCTGCTTCTGAAAGGTCACAGCCTTGAAAACGTTGTGCAACACAGTTCTACCGTGCGCATATGAGGGCAACATGAATCAGAACTGATTGGAAGGCAATGAAAAACAACCACGATACAGGTGTATAAGCATCAAGTACATAAACATACATTTTGCATCCGTATGGAACTACCGACTTTTTTTTTTTTATAGTTCAGTGTGTTGAAAATCTGTTTAGCCATTCTTCACTATAATACTCAGATCAGAATTAAGTTAATTTAGCTCCACATTTAGCCCGGCTAATGGGAATCTGAGATCTCTGTGATTATGAATTCAACCCAGACTGGAGCCCTCCTGGGGCACATAATCATAGACTTTAAGCATGGAAGAGATCTTAAGTGTTATTTTCACATGTACAGTGGGAATAATCTATGTAATATCTTGTATCCTTTGGTGAGAAGTGTCCATAAGCATTTTATTTGCTTTCTTCTCTGGAATGCCTGTCTTCTCTCCAAAGCGACCAGATGCATTAATTCATCTCATCTCTTCTGCCATCTGGCGGTAGGTTACTGAACCTGCAGCAGGAGACTGGACAGACAAAGCCCTTTGGAGGTCAAGGTAGAGCCTGTCCTGTCGGGTACTGTCTACACATCAATCGACAGCACCTAATTAGCAGATCTTTTCTTTCTATCTTTTTCTTTCTTTAGGTAGGGGTCTTCTATTTTAAAGGCATGTGAGTTTGGGGAGAGGGAAGAAACTGGGAAACAAATATGTACTGGCCTTTGTGCTAGGGCCTCTCGCAATGCTAAGTTAAACTTCAAGAAGTCCTGGAGGTAGACAACAGAGAGGTAAATATTTTGTGAAGATATGCAGCTTAGAAGTGATGGAGCTGAAATCTGAATCAAATTTAGCTGACTTAGGGTCTCTGTCAGTCAAAATTGACTCGACAGCAATGGGTTTGAAGGCTGTGTTCTTTCCATCCACTCCAGCGACCCTGCAGTGTGTTCAGTCCTCTGTGCGTGTGTGTCTGTGAGAAGCAGGGAGCAGTCTATTTACCACGGGAATTAAGAGAGGCCTCACAAAATTTCAGACAGAAATAGAATTTTGACCAGTTTAAAATATAGCAGAATGTAATACTGTAAACTTTTCAGGTGAGTACTGTTTACTGATAGCAGATGGCTTCATTTCCATAATAAATTTAAGGGAAGCAATAGATTCAAGTATTTAAAAGACTCTGGACTTAGTAATCAGACCTGACTGAACTCTAATGTATTTCTGTCACTTTGCTGTGTGAATCTGGGCAGGCCATTAAGCTTTGTTTTTCCCTTATTAATATAGTGGTAACATTTACATAATATTTACTTCCTGGGGCTGTTTGAATGTGAAATGAGATAACACGTATAACGTGCCTGACTGAGAGTTTGCACTCTGTAACTGATGGTGAATACCATCATTGATTACGAGAAAAGTAAATGAAAGTCCTTTCAGGCTGGTAAATATTTTTTAGTCTGAAGACTATCTGATACATTTTCTCAGAGATACAGCAATGAGTTGCTCTTGCTTTTTCTCTTTGACCTTACATTGCATTTGAAGTGTTTCTTAGCTGAACAGTTCCACAGCTTCAATGCCTGTCCATCAGATAGGCACCTACCATTGATATATGGAGACCGTAAATCTTTTTCTTTCTCCTTGATACTAATCAGCATCCCCAAACTTGGAAAGAACAATTACACTGGGTCACCAAACACCCATCCTGTGTGATCATTTGTTATTAATATTATTTATTGAGATACATTTTATCATGAAAGTTTTGAATTATTGAAGAGTAAGCTTATTTTAGGTTAATTTATATGGCAGATTTTGATATCATATTGCAATAAAACTGTTTTTTTTTTTAAGAAAGACTGACCAGAAAACAACAGCAATCAAGACAGCATGGTGTTGACAAAATAGACAACTAGTTCAATGGAACAGAATTTAAAGCCAGAAATAAAATCACCCAAATTTAATGTAACTGAAGGGCTTGTGCATTTCTTGGAGTGTTGATCTTCTGGTGATTATTTTGTTCAGCTTTTCATATTAGTACGCTAATAACAGCTGATATAAAGCCCTTTCTGATTATTTAAACTCCTGTATCATCCTGAGGAACTGTTTCTGTTGAGTTTTTTTTTCTCTTGACTACAGGCTGTGTTTTCTTACCTATATGCTGGACCACGTAGACGCCACATGATTGATGGATTATGGTGTTTCCTTTAAAAAATGTTGAGTTTTGCTCTGGTTATCAGTTAGCTCTTTTTTTTTTTATTATGGCTGAGTGAAAATGTACATTCCCATATAAATTTACATGCCCACCTATATGCAGATTCCACCGCTCTCCCTGCCCGGTGACAGCACACTATTCCTCTCTGCTCCATACATGTCTCATTCCCCTAACATTCCTTTCTCCTCCTCTCCACCCACTCTCCTTCTTCCAGCCAGAGGTCAGCATCCTGTAGATGCATAGAAGCATTTTTGATGAATTACCCAGATCTGTAGAACAGCAGTTCTCAGACAGGGATGACTTTGCCACCTATCCTCACCCCAGGGGATATTTAACAATGTTTGAAGACCTGTTTGGTTGTCACAACTGGAAGGGGAGTGGCACCTAGTGAGTAGAGAGGCCAGGAATGCTGACAGACATGCTACCAAAATGTGGCCACCCACAGCAAAGAATTACCTAGTCCAATATGTCAACAGTGTCGGCACTGAAAAACTCTACTCTAGGAGGTTTCAGATTTTGTTAGACAGAGCTTATTTCTTTTCTTTTTTTTGTTTTTGTTCTAGTCTCATGGTATGCCTATATTCTTAAGGTCTGGTCTTTCTGGAATCTTACTCAGGTGCCTGAGTTGCTAAGTGAGGACTGTTGGGCTGGAACTTCAAAGTCCCCCCAGCACTTGACAACTTCTGGTATTTCATTCATAAGTTACTTTCCAGCTTCACAGAGTCTTGCCCTGTACATGTGCAGTCTAATACTCGGTCAAGTTCCTGGGGAGAACCCCCATCCAGAGCTCTGAGGAGCTGGTCTCCCCACCTGTCAAGTACCTTGTCCCATAAATGTCAGCTTTCCCAGGAACCCTGAATTGCACACTTGAACTCCTCTGCCCAGTGAGACTGCTACTTTCTGTGTTTCAGTTTAGAAAGTGCCCTGAGTAGAAATGGTGGTCAACACGAGACTTGCCTTGCATGTTTCTGTGGAGTATCACAGCTCTGTGTCATCTATTGTCTGTTGTGGAAGATTTGAACTGCTGACTTTTTGGTTAGCGGATATAGCACTTAACTACTACTCCACTGAGGTTTCCTTTGATAGTTCATAATAGAATGTAATTCGTGTATCAGTTATTCCTCATAGCCAGAGGTAGATACCTCATAAATGGAATTTGAATTAATTCTAACTAACTCTAAATCTTAGGTTTCCTTCCATCATTCTTTGAGAGTAACAATATGTTCTCTTAAACAGAAGTCATCTCTTGACAACAGATGAAGATAAAATTGCAGTTTTCCTTCTCTTGGAAATGCTATAGAGGAACAATTCTGCCTAATCTACCTTGTCATTCCATTCTCAAGGCCATTTCCAGGCCAGCTAATCACTCCATAGAAATAATGTCTTTTCTCTACTAAAAACAGTATCTTTTGTTGGATGCTTTCTGTTGCCAGGGACCGTGTCAACATTTTTTACACAGCCCTGTTTTGCTTATAAGGACACTGAAGCTCCAAGAAGCTCGGTAGCTTTTGTTGGATCTCTCAGAGCTTGTTAGGAGACAGAGCTGAGATACAGACCCGTCAGGGAAGGCTGACTGCTGTAACAAACAACTCCCAAATCTCAGTGGCTGAATGTGCTAGCAGCTGAGGAAAGTGCTCTTCTTATTTATGTCGCATTCCAGTGTGGATTGGTGAAAACACCTGATCCATATAATTTTTCCTTCTATTAGCCCTGCCTACCATTCTCTGAGGCCTTGGAGTGCTCTGCTGATCTACTGTGTCAGCAGACCAAATTAAAAAATGTGGAAGTTCAAGCTAAAAGCCCACTGAGTAGTAACTATCACTTCTGCTCTCATTCAATTGAGCAGAAATCAATTATAGAGACCTACCTAACCACAGAAACCCTGGTGACATAGTGGTTAAGTGCTACATCTGCTAATCAAAAGTTCAGCAGTTCAAATCCACCAGGTGCTCCTTGGAAACTTTATGGGGCAGTTCTACTTTGACCTACAGGGTTGTTATGAGTCAGAATCGACACTACGACACTAGGTTTGTTTTTTTTGTTTGTTTGTTTATTTGCTTTACCTAGCCACAAGAAACCCTGGTGTCCTAGTGGCTAAGAGGTACATTTGCTGGCCAAAGGGTTGTCAGTTCAAATCCACCAAGTGCTCTTGGATACTCTAGGGCAGTTCCACTCTGTCCTATGGGTCACTGTGAGTTGGAATCAACTTGATAGCAACAGTTTTGGTTATAGGTTTACCTAACCACAAGGAAGACTGAGAAAACACAGTCTGAACTGTACCCAGAAGAAAAGGAAATGGGATTCAGTGAACAACCAGCTAGTCCCTATTGTTGCTCTGTGCTGTTAAGTCAGTTCTGACTAATAGCAACCCTATAAGACTGAGTACAAATCACGCATAAGGTCTCCTGGGCAACAGGCTTCATGGGAGCCGATTGCTAGGTCTTGGCTTCCACAGAGCCAGCAGTGTGTTCAAACATCCAGCGCTTTAGATAGCAGCAGGGTCCTTAATCCCTTTGCCAGCCGTGCTCCTTAGCTAGTCCCTTCAGCACCATCTTGAGCTAAATTCTATCCTAATCTGCTCTTTGGGAAGTGTTTAGATGCTTTTTCTAAATGTACCTTCTCAGGCTGGGTATCTGATTTAGTGCCATAAACAGTCCTCTAGACTAGAGCAAATATACCATGGACTGCCAAAAGAACAAGCAGATCTGTTCTGGAAGAAGTACAACCGGAGTGCTCCTTGGAAGGAAAGACAGTGAGATAGTGTGACTGCATCTCACATACTTGGGACATGTTGTCAGAAGGGATCTGTCCCTGACAAAGACAGCATGCTTGGTAGAGTGGAGGGTCAGCAAGGATATGGATTGACACAGTGGCTGCAGTAATGGGCTTAAGCATCATAAAAATGATTGTGGGCGTGGCCCAGGCCGAGCTTGTGTTCCGTTCTGTTGCTTGTAGAACTACTGAGTTAGAAGACTGCATTTAACAACAACAGGCTAAAGCAAAGGAACACAAATCATATCCTAACAGGATTCCGATCATGTTAGCACATTGTAATCTCGAGATCAGCAATAATTTTTCTCATTCTCATCATCTACAATTTTTAAGCAGTAAATGATTCTTGTTAATTTTGATATGGTAATCTATGAATGACATCTACTTTAAAGCACTGCACTGGTTTTCCCACTATGCTGTCCTAGCACACCTCTTAAAACCATGCCACTGTAACATCTACACCTAGTTTTGTGGCTTTTATCCTGTCCATATGTCAAGTCCTCGGAACGGTATCTTCTGGTGAAATCTCTGAATTATAAAAACTAAATGAGTGTCAGAAAATTTCTAACTCCCTTGGAAACAGTATCAGCACTAAATTCGTAGTCAAAGAGTAGGCACAAGTGTGAGAAAGACTTCCAAAAGGGGTTGGCTTAGGTTCCTTTGGGAAAGAGTGTTGTCACTAGAGAGACAAAAGGTAGCTTCGAAAGAGGTGAAGCAGAAAAACCACTTTAGTCAGACCACTCTGCTCTGCCCACCTGAATCTCCTTTGATTTGAGTACATGGTTCTCCCATCTGCCTGGCTGCAATGTTTGACCAAACTCCTTGAATCTCATTTCCAGCGCACCTGCCTTAATCCAGGATTTCTTTTCCTTTATTGCGGTGACACTTTCAGATCCTTCACTGTATTTAATACCCTTCTTAATTTGTTTGACAGAAGACCGCCAGTGTTTTTGTGAATGTGCAGTTCATGTGAGGTCTTATTCTTGCTCAGAAATTTCCAGTGGCACCTTTCCATCCCCAAATCACGGACTTAGCCTACATTTCTAACTTTGCCTTCAACTTCTTCCCTTATGTATCCTCAGATCCAGCCGAACTGGCCCCCTTGTGTTCCCAAAAGTTGTTCCACACCCTCCCACAACTAAACGCTGACTCATGGAGTTTCCTTTACCTGGGAATCTTATTCTCATTTCTGCTCTTACAATCCTTTCAGTTCTCAGGGTGCAAGTATAAAATTACCTCTTCCGTAAAGACAACCAGTATGTTCCAGGTGAGGTATATCCCAGTTTTCTTCATGTTTGTGTAGCATTTTGTGTTAATCACCTCTCTTTTCATCTCATCTTCCCTAGTAGACTGAAAGCTCCTGGAAGGCAGGTGTTGTGTGGCCTTCACCAGCCATCTCTCCTACTGCCTACCACCTCACCTGACTCAGTGCAGAAGCTTAGAAGTGCTTACTGTGTTAATTAAAAGCAGGAGGTGATCTCGACTGCACAAAGACCTTTCTCCTCAATTAAGCTGTAAACTAACGGCAACAGATTTGACAATAGAGTTGAGATAAACCATCTCAGACGTAACCTGGACGTGCACTTAAATGGTCTCTACTAAAAAGAGTTTTTTGTTTTTCATTTGCTTTGCAAAATATGTATGAAGAGCTGCCTTTTTAACTGCTCCATCCAGTGTCACTGATTGCACTCACAGTGTTGGGCAGCCATCACCGCTACTTCTTCCCTAAACATTTTCATCATCCCTGCAGAAAGTTTGCACCTTCACGTCTCCTCCATCTCCTCTCTTCCCGGGCCCTGGTAACCTCTAGTTTTTGTCTGTGTGAATTTTGTCTATCTATTCCACATAAGTGGAATCACATGCTATTTGTCTTTTTGTGTCTGGCTTATTTCACTTAGAATAAAATTTTCAAGGTTCATCTGTGTTGTAGCATCTATTAGAGTTTCATTCTTTTTAATAGCTGATCCATTTTTTCTTAAAGAAACAATTTCCCCAATACATTAATTTTTAAATAACTGTATTTTCCTTGGACAGAAAAATACCTTTTCTTAAAAGTACTATATATGCTAATTCAGTGGGAAGAAAGATTGAAATTATCCCTATAAAACATGTTTTGATTTCCAGTTTCCCAAAGCACACCTTAAATGATAGGTATTGAGTGTGACTGGGTGATGCTACTGCGAGTGGCTTCTGTAGTAATACTTTGAGTTAAATGTCGTAGCTAGGTGGCCTTTGCCTGCAAACAGCACAACCGTGGAAGCAGCAGGGCAGTTGGAAAGGCTTGTGTCTGAGCTGTAGCTGCCACATGAATGTGTATCTTCATCAGCATTCGGAGCGCACTGAAACCGTCACTCAAAGAGTTGACACCTGCAAAGAGTAAAAAATGCAATGGAGAGGTTTCAGGCCAGCATGGGGAGGCTGATAAAATTATCAGTGAATTAAATTCAGACAGATGGCTTTGGAAAGGAATGAAGCACACAAACCTCACGTGCAGTGTAATGATTCTCACTCTGACAGGGGCTTTGTCAACAAGGTAAGCCCCTTCCTTTTTTAAAAATCAATCTGTAGGGAAAAAAAAAGGAGAATCTGGATTTTAAGGTGGTTGAAAGTCAAATGTGTTTCCTTCCATTCTTTCCATTTTGCTGAGGAGTTGTTTAGGGCTTAAGAGAACTAAAACAACTTAAAAGCGTATGAAGCAACCTAGATAGCCATGCACTTTAAAAGGCCCGGTGTAGCACACAGCTTGGTAGCAGACACACGCAGGCCTCATACATGCTGTGTCTCCTCACTGTTCTCAGACTGGATGCCCACATCAGTGGACTTATGTCAGTTAAGATATTTGTTCAGAACAGAGGCCAGCCATTTAGCTCTGCTTACTTAAAGGTGCTATGTATACTCTGTATAGGATATTAGAATAACAAGGAAAGTCATAAAAACAAACAATACCCACAGAAACCCTTATAGAATGAGAAGATACAAATCAACAAAATATGAAAATTCCGGTTTCTGCAAACAGTTTTTTGGATGTAATGAAAAGGAACAGAGCTCTTAGAAAG
The DNA here is from genome assembly GCA_028571685.1 of Heterohyrax brucei. Lineage (NCBI taxonomy): Eukaryota > Metazoa > Chordata > Mammalia > Hyracoidea > Procaviidae > Heterohyrax > Heterohyrax brucei. The sequence continues at coordinate 72,392,617 of CM053147.1, forward strand.
ATTAGCTGATACTGACCTTCTAAATGTAGACAAAAATGATGAGAAAAGATGTCAATATGTTATTTCTGTCTCAGGATTGCTTCTCTGTTGTGTTTCTATTTGATCTTTATTTGGCTCCAGGGACCCCCTCTTTCAGGTGACAGGGCCCAGTAGATTCATGCTTGAACGCTGGTGGCCAGGCTGCTTCTTAGCAATGGACTTTGCCTTTGTTCCAGTCCAGATGTTCTGTTTCTCCCTGGTAACCATCTGCATTGTGGTACCTTATTATACAGCCTTCTCAGGAGCTGGTGCCAGGGTAGCCTCTGAATCAGCCAAGAGCAGCACTGAATCAATGAGACAGCTGGCGGCCTCCCTGGGGAGGGAGCATTTTTACCTTTTTGATTCATGCAGTCTCTGCTAGTCCAGATTCAGGATGCCATGAATGATTTTTCTTAGCGACAGGTGAGAACAAAAAAGCTTTGTAGACCTAATTCAATAGAAGCTGGAGACTTGGTGTGCTATTGATTAAAAGGAGACGATGACGGAGAGGCAGTGTACACACAGTTCAGTTGCATTTTCCCCACAATCGACTTCTGTGCTTCTGCCTGTGTTGCAGTTGGCAGGTTTGCCGGGAGGAAATCTTGAAAATCAAGAGTACTGTGCTTATTGACCTAGGATTAGGATTTTCATCATGTCTTTGCGATTGCATGTCGTTTACAAGCAAGAAGATTACTCTGTTTTCCTTTTATTGCTATAAAATTCACTGATCTATTGCTAACTTGGCTAAAAATTCAAGGTTGCTTTAATGGGCTTGAGCATGTCATCCTGAGTTTAACATTTGGGATGTGTTTATTTATTGGGGCTATGGATTTGGGTAGAAAATATCCATAATTGCATTCAAGCAAAGGATTGCAACTCAGTTCTAGTCCTTGCCCTAGGTCACACCCATTTTAGCACACTTCTGGAGTCAGCAAGAAATACCGGATCTTGCGCTTTTCAGTCTCCCACTGCTTTGTGACAGCAGGCTTGTTCTAGGGCCATTGTAATGGGAACTCATTAGGAGATGAGCAGGGACAATACCTGGGGGCTTTTGTCCTGGTGTGGTAGAGAGGCAAAAATGTGTCAATAACAGAAATCAGGGACCCTCCACACATCATCCCCATCAATCATGGCAGAATATTCACAACATGATGAATGATACCCAACCACTGACCTTGGTGGGCTAGCCTGTGTCCTATAAGTAACAGAGTAAGCTGAAGCAGTGGGTCCACCCACCGCCAGACAGGAGTGATAAGCCTTGATGGGCAGCAGAAGGAAAATGAACATTAATGGCAAATGCTGTTCACATTTCTGAGCCAGAGAAACAGGTAATTTTACTGTTCAACTGATAAATGGCATGGGATGTTTCAGGAAGGTAGAGGGGAAAAAGTCAATCTCATCAATGTTTACTACACTATGATTATTTTCTCTTTTTACCAACTAGAAAGGAGCGGGCCTATAGAGCAGACACACTCATAAAGAGAAAGCTAGTACAGTGAAAGTTTCTTCACTTTAAACCTGAGAAAAAAAATTAGTCCAACCAGCAACCAAATCCCTACAAGTGAAAATTTCAATTTTATTGGTTTGTATATGCGGAGTTCACCATCCAGTTGGTGATAGATGGTTTGATGTGGGATTAGAAATAATTTAGTCAGAGAATCCTGGCAATTTTGCCATGATACTCCTTCAAGTGGTCTCTTGAGCAATCACCCAGAGTTTACAGCTACAAATGCCTTACCCCAAATCCCTCTCCTGGAGTTTAAATATCACTTGATTTGTCATGGACAGCAGGAGAAATTCCTAACAAGGTATCTCCATAGTGCGTACTGAGGCACGTGGATGGAGACGTGGTGGTGTGATGGTTAAGCACTCAGCGGTGGTCTTACTTGTTTAGTGTAGCTATGACAGTAATACTACAAATGGGTGGTTTTCACAAACAGAAATTTATTTTTTCGTAGTTTAGGAGGCTAGAAGTCTGAATTCAGGGTGCTGGATTTAGGGAAAGACAGTTCTGTATGTTGACCTTGATGGAAAGTTCTTGTCTTTTTGAGGTTCTACTTTTGTGCACCCCTCTTGCTTGTTTAACCTCTTTTATGTCTTAAAAGAGATTGACTCAAGACACACCCTACACTAACCCTGCCTCAATATAACAATGATAACCCTTTCCCAAATGAGATTATAACCATAGGAATGGAGTCCAGGATTTACAACATGCGTTTTGGAGCAACACAATTCAGTTCCTAACAACTGTATATTGGAAGTTGGAACCTATCAGCTGCTCCTCAGGAGAAAAGACCTAGTGAGCTGCTCCTGTAGAGATGAGAACATAGAAAACCCTATAGGGAAGTTCTACTGTATGCTATAGAGTCACTACGAGTGTAAATATAGTCTACAGCAAACAGACAATAGGCATGTGAAGGGCCAAATGGCTACAGAATACAAAGGAAACAGAAACAATTATGATCAATTTGCTTTTCTTAGGAAAGTGAGATTCTAATAGCTTTAAGCAACATCTGTCCTCTTATTTTCAAGATGACTTTATACCAGGTGGTAAGGAAAATTCATTCAGTTCTATCCATGAAATAGTTACCTGGGTAGCCCTAATTACATCCCTAAGCCAGTGGAATCACTGAAATCCTGCCTCATTTCTTCTAGAATTAATGAAAAACAAAACAACAGAAGATTCAGCTACACTTGTCTCTCCTTACATGTGCTGAAATTGAGGTTGGCAACCTTAGGTATGCATTCAGAGCCAGGCAACTGGATGAGGCTTTCACACAGTGGGATTAAACCAAAAATCCCAAACCAAACCCATAGTCGTCCAATTGATTCCTACTCGTAGTGACTCTATAGGACAGAGTAGAACCACCTCATGGTGTTTCCAAAGAGTACCTGGTGGATTTGAATGGCCAGCCTCTTGGTTAACAGGCTATAGCTCTTAACCATCACACCATCAGGGTTTCTATACTGGTATGATGATAGTGGGTTTAGACTTGAATATGTCCTATCTAGCCAGTTCAAGTTGGTATATACGCTTTCAAAACATGTTCTGTATGGAACTTTGTGAGTTGGGTGCTTGCTGAAAATGCGTAGAGTTGGAAAGGATTTAGGAAAAAAAAAGAAAGTAATATACATATTCTGACAATTAAGCTCATGAACTCAGCCTAGAAAAGGGTTCCATATCCCTCATTGCTGAATATCACTATGGGCTCCTTTGAAGTGCTCCCCTGGGGAAGCTATGCACTGATGCCAGCACTTAATCTACCCTACAAAGCAAGTTTAAAACTCTTTCAGGAATGGCATTGGGGCTGCTGTCATTATTACACTTGATGTCCTGAATGTCATCAAAATACCTTTCTTTTAATATTTCCTTTATCTTCAGGTAAAGAAGTCACTGGGGGGCTGGATCAGGTGAGTAGGTAGGGTGTTCCAATACACTTATTTGTCTACTGGCTAAAAACTTCCTCACAGAAGCTATAAAACTAAGTTGGCAAACTTGCCACCTTGCCACTGTGCACAATGGCCATTCCAGAAAGAGTTCCAAAATTGCTTTGAAGGGTTGGACTAGCCCTCAGCACATAGCTTTCAAAGGTGAGTGTTTTGAAGGTGACCATAGTGATATTCAGCAATGAGATATGTAGCCCTTAGAACACTTAAGTTCTTGGACTTAATTCTCAGATCTCATAACATGCTATGAGTTGGTCCCAACTCAATGACAGTGGTTTTTTTTGGGATAATATGCATAGTGGCTTTACTAAGGAAAGAAAAGCTAGGGATATCTTGGAGTCAGTCTTCCCTTCTTTGAGACTGATGTGGGGATGATGAATGCACCCTCTCATGGATGGCGTGTGTGTCTTACCCAGCAAGACAGATGGGATGGGAGTAGAAATAGAGAAGCTAAAGCATCTGGCTGAGCTGTGTTCCCTGTGTGGACCACTGTCTAGAGAGGAAAAATAAGGCCAATGTGCAGCTCCAGTGGCATTTTGGGAGTGTTTCTCTCCTCTCTGGATGAAAGCCTAGGAGGCTGCTGGATTGAAAGATGAATTAACTTCTCTTTGTAATCTTTCACACTCTTCTTGACTGCAGGATTTATAAAACATTGCTCTTTGGGTCCAGGTATCATTTGGGGATCACATCGTGATTACTCTGTGTGTGTGCCAGGAGGGCAAAGTTGCAAAGCAATTATTCAGCATCACCGAGGAAAGAAGCAATTACTGGAATACATTTTAGCCCTTGCTTGTCAGAATGTGTTTCACCAGTTCACAAGGGGAGAATTAACATGGGCAATATCCCCTTTGGAAGACTAATTCAGTTTTTCTTCCCTTTAATTGTGTGATTTTGGTATTTTAGCTACAGTCCCAATGCTGTAAGGACCTTTAAACAGCTCTTTTTTTCTGCAGCGGGGCATGGGTAGTTGAAGAAGAAATGGGGAGCCATACAATTTATAGGAAAACTGCACTATGGACTTTTTCTTCACAAAGAACATTGGGGTTACATTGGAACCTTTTAATGAATAGTCAGCAATCAGCAGCAGCTACATTGAGTGCCTTAATTTTCTCTTTTATGTGCTATGAGCCCATAGATTAAGCATTTGATTCTGATTGCAGTCATGAAAGCACACGCCTGGTGCTCCCCCCCAGCACTCCTGTCCCCTGCACTGGCGCGCGCTCCGTTTGGAGTGTTACGAACATGGAGGGCAAGTCTCTTTCTTAATATATTCAATTTCAATCCACTTTACATGTCATGATGGGAAAAGAATATTAACAACATATTTCACTTTCCTTTTTGGACCTAGATCATAGTTCGAGTCTGAAGACATCAGTATTATGTTTCAGAACATAAAACGCTGAGTTCATATCAAAAGCTATTAAAATAAGCTGAATTGCCAAAGTGCCTTTTTATTGGCAGTGCTTTCTTTTAATTGTAAGCTTCCAACTGGTTTTTCCCTCCAAAATTTTGCACACGCTATTTTCATCACTTAGAATGTAGCTTCCCCTCTTTTTTTTTTTTTTTTTTTTAATCCCATTTTTCAGATTTCTGACAACCAAAAACAAAGCCTTCGGGAAATCCTTCCTGTTGAATCTCTTCTCTAGCCAGATTCTGCTCACTCTCCCGCTCAGCAGTTTCTACATCTCTGTGAAGTTGGTGTGAACATCAAGTTTAATAATTTACAACTCAGATGCTTTCTGAAAACATACTTGAGTTTTTTTTAAAGATATTTTCTAATTGAAACAGTGTTGTGTGTGGCAGGGATGGCTCTAGTCCAAGCCACAAAAGTCTATATAACCCAAAGTATGAGTTAAATATAAATTTTTAAAATAAAAAAACAACATGAGAAAATAATATGGCAATATTACCATTAATAAAACATTAACAGCTTTATATATATGCCAAACCAACCAAGCCCATTGGGGTCAAGTCAATTCTGACTTACAGTGACCCCATAGGACAGAGTGGAATTGTCCCATAGAGTTTCCAGTGAACAACTGGTAGATTTGAATGGCTGACCTTTTGGTAAGCAAACTCTTAACCAGTGTGCCACCAGAGCTCCTTATATATGACCAGCACTGCTTTTAGGTTCTTTACAAGTGTTAATTCATTTATTTCTCACATTTCTGTAAGGTGAGTTCTAGCGTGACCCTCGTGTTTTGGAGGATGAAACTGAGGCATAAGAAGCTTTAGTAACTTCTCAAGTCTGCTTCATCATTACTCTTAGGTTGATTCTGACTCTTAGCGACTCAATAGGGACAAAATGAAACTGCCCCCCAGGTTGTATACGGTTGTAATCTTTGTGGAAGCTCCTGTGGAGAGGCTGGTGGGTTCTAACCAATAATCTTTCGGTTAGCAGCTGAGTGTTTAATCGCTGCACCACCAAGGCTCCTTCAAGTTAGCATAGCTAGCAAGTAATAGAACCAGAATCTGAGCTCAAGCAGTTTAACTCAAAATTCCATGCTTTTAACCACAATGTTAGTGATATTTAATATTTCTTGGATTTTTGGTAGTTAAAGGGTATCAAAAAGAAAGTTAGAAAACAGCCTCATATTCAGAAGAGAACTTTGGTACATTGATAAGGGCTTTAGAAATTGACTTGATACAGAAAATTCTTCTGTTGAAAGCTAGACAATTTCTTTCCTCTTATCACTGTTTTTTTTTTTTTTTTTTGGTTTAGAAAAAGAAGATGTGAGAAAAGTGTATAAAGAAAGGAGGGGAAAATCAAGAAATATTTTTTTTCTGTCTGATTGTGGTAATTCCCTTCTGCTTCTCTTTCAAGACAGAGGGAGAGGAGGAACAGAATTAAAGAAAATTTATGAGAAAAAGATATGCCAAAAACTGAGCAGTGAGCTTTAAAAGAGAAAATATGGAATTACAATATACCCTTCAGCACCTTCACAACTAATCCAAGAAGGAAGAAAAAAGACTTAGGAGAAATATGACATCTGGTAGTTTCCAAAGGACCGCTATGAAGCACTGTTGTCTTGAGGTATCTCTGAGGCTAAAGCCAGTTGGCCAGGGCCACCAGTGGTCTGTCACACTGTAGTGGCTTGGGTATTGCTATGACTCTGGGGGCTATGCTACTAGTATTTTAATACCAGCAGGGTCGCCTGTGGTGAGCAGGTTTCAGTGTAACTTCCAGAGTAAAATAGACTAGGAAAAAATATCTAGTGATGTACTTCTGAAAACGGACCAGTAAAAACTCTGTGGATCACAATAGAATATCTGTCTGATACAGTGCTGGAAGATGAGCCTCTGAGGTTAGAAGGCACTCAAAATGTACAACGGACAACACTCACAACAACGGCCTCTCGGGCATACCGATGATTGTGAAGATGGTGCAGGGCCTGGCAACGTTTCATTCTCTTGCACATGGTTCACCAGGGGCTGGAGAAAACTCAACAGCATCCAAGAGCAACAACAGCAGAGGAATGCAGCACAAAATATCTACAGACGGTTTATTAATCAAGTGAAGTAACTCAGAATATTAATGTTTTTCATCTGTTATGTTTAAATTTATGGGTTTGTGTTTGTTTTTAATATCTTTATTTTCCATTTACCTCAGTAAATCATGAAAACAGAGAGTATGTGTCCATCCACACAGCTCTTGCAGTAGAAAGTTGAGCTTCTTGCTTTTGGAAAAATGGCAAAAATCATTCATAGGAAATGCAACAAGTAAACCTAGTCAAGGGAGAGCAACCTGGCTCCTCCAGTTATTTTCTCACCCCAGGTGAGTCTCTCACTGCTTCTCAAGTCGTGCCTGAACACCATACTCACTAATATTGTTGAATAAGTGTCATCTTGCTTTCTGAATGTTAATTTTTATATAGGCATAATGATTTTGTAGTTTAAGCTTGAAAAATACTTGTATCATTCCATCAGCCAAGGACAGCAACTTTTGCTGCTTTCCTTTCTATATTTCTTTTGCTGTTACTGGTCTCATGAGGGAGTAACACTGAATGGAGGAGACCCAGGAGAAGATTTGGGTAGAATGTAAGCATTGTGAAGAAATGGAGGGTTTAGATTTGCATTAGGTAAGCAGGATTTCAGCAAGTCATGATCAGCAGATTTGTGAGATATTCTGGTAAGTCGCTTCCTTTCTGCAGCCCACTCATTAATTTTCAGAAGTCTGACAGAATGGCTAAAAGGATGATCAATTTCAAGTGTCACTCCTGGTGTGTTTTTATCCTTATGTAAAAGGAGTTCCTGACAAGTAACCCTGTGCTTGCCCTCAAAATGTCTCTTATTATTAAATATTGGGGAAAAGCTGAAATAATGAAATCATTTTTTTTCCCTGTCACTGGAATGGTTAGTTTAGATGATGAGATTAGTGTCTAGTATTGAGTTTCAGGTGGGCTTGAGCACTGAAGCCAGCAAAATCTTGAGAGCAATGAACTCATTTCAGGAGAACTTCTTTTCCTTAATGGGTTTGTGTTGGGAAATGGGCAATCTCTACTCATTTTCCAATGATTGCATAACATTGTTACCTAGTAGGTGAAATCTTGACTTTTTCTTCCTCCTACCCTCTACCCGTTTTTATTCTGACATGTTGCTTTTATTCTAGGGTAGAAATCACAGAGGCCCTGAGCTTCCACCAGTTGGGGGCACTCAAGGCCTCTTTACCAGGGTGCGTTTCCCTTTTTGTTTCTGCTTTTCCTCTTTTTCTCCTTCCTACTCATTCTTTTTTTCATTTTTTTCCTTCTCTCCTGAATGTTGTCTTTGCCTTCCTCTTTCTTTAAACTAACTTTTTTTTTTTTTTAACTCTGAAATCCTTAGGTCAAATCATGGGCATTGTTTAGCCATTTTGTGGCCTGTTGCCACAAATACATTTTCTAATCTTGGCCTCATTTTTTTTTGTTTTTTTTAATGTCCTGGAATTTGGTTAACTTATTTTATCCCCAATATGCTTAGTGGGAAAAGGGGAGAAATTTATTGTGAAACTTGGTTTCAGACTATCTACTGCAAAGATGTGGAAAACTCTAAGAAAGATACGTCCCTGAGGTCAAATACCATGTGGCTCTGAGTGTAGACAGATGGTGGCAAATGTAGATATTTGCACAGGGGCTAGGCAGTTAAAATAAGTAAATGGCAGATGTGTAACAAGGGCTGAGAAGAACAGGAGAGCATCTAGACCCTTCTAGTAGCGTCGCTGTGAGTCAGAATTGACTTGACAGCACTGCATTTGGTTTTTGGTGTTATGTGAACAAAGGCTTCCATTCAGGACCTGCATTGTTGTTAAAAACTATCATCATAAAATACCATATAAAAATTCCAAATGTGTGATCTACATGAATTTGCTTCATTTGTGCTAACTAGTTTAAAAGAAAAAAAAAAAGAGGCAAAGAAGGAAAAAGAAAAGCTGTCAGGCTTGTAGCACATAGGCAACTTGTTTGTGACTTCTATCATAAACACGACACATTGTTGACGATACAGTGTTATAGTATTTTTCACACAGGAATCTTAATGTTATCACAGTGCTTCTGGCTGAAGTTTGATCATGAATGCTTTTCTAGACGAATGTTCACCCACTCGTTTAAAACTATGACTGATCAGAAAGTAAAATTCTGAACTAGGAAAAAACAGATTAATTAAACAACGTCGTGTAGTACTGAAATACAAAAAACGATTAATTTAAGAAGCTAATTGGATTGAAATCCAGCAATCCAAAACAGAGTTATATTCTGATTATTCTTTTACTTTAGAAAATATCAAAGATCTCTATGTGGTATTTTTATGATGGTAGTTTTTAACAATGATGTAGGTCCTAAATGGCAGCCTTTATTGACGTAACACCAAAAACCAAACCAGGTACTATCAAGTCAATTCAGACTCATAACAACACTACTAGGCAGAGTAGAACTGTCCCACAGAGTTTCTAAGGAGTGCCTGGTGGCTTTGAACTGCCAACCTTTGGGTTAGCAGCTATAGCACTTAACCACTATGTCACCTGGGTTTCCTTGATTGATATAGTGGTATTTAAAAGAATTAAGTGTGTAGCGGAGCTCAAAATCATGATTTCTGACAGCAAAATATGTTGAAGAGCTAAAAATCCCAAAGTCTGTTTAAAATTAAAAGCAGGAGAGTCCTTAGTAAAGATAAAAAGCATCCAAGACTATGGATCAGCTATAGCTAAGAAAAACACTAAGCAAGGTGCTAAATGTCCGCTGTGAAGTACAACCCAAGAGCAGGATTTTGTGATGGTTATAAGTTGGAATCAACTTGATCAATAGGTTTCGTTTTTATGCAGGATGGACTGACGGTTTGAAAACAATTATAGGATATGATTAATGTTGTAAAACAGTTACAAAATAAAGACACATCCTAGTCAAAAGAGCTTTACTATGATTACTGGCAGTGTTTTTGTCAGTGCTGCTCTAACAGAGATACCACTAGTGGATGGCTTTAACAAAGGAAAGTTTATTCTTATGCTGTCCAGTAGACTGCAACTCCAAATTCAGGATGTCTGCTCCAGGGGAAAGCTTTCCCTCTTGTTGACTCTGGAGGAAAGTCCTTGTGTTGCATCAGTCTTTGTTCAGGGAGCATCTTGGCACAGGAACCTCAGGTCTGAAGGACATGTTCTTCTGGTGCTGCTTTCCTGATAGTACGAGAATCCCAAATCTCTCTGCCCAAATTTTCCCTTTATAGCTCAAGAGACCACTTCAGGGCACAAAACGAACTTATACACTGACTCCTGCTCTACCAACACAACTGCTGCCCAAAGCCAAGTGCTGTCGAGTTGGTTCCATCCACCCTTATTAATTTTCAGGAATTCCAACATAGAAGAACATCACACAATATCAGGAATTATGGCACAGCCAAACTGTTACAGATTTTTTAGGGAACACATTCAACCCATGACACACAGGATCATATTCTCTACATGAATATAACTTCCTGAGAGCGGCCTAGTACAATCCTAAACAAAACATATGCATACATGTACTTTCTGAGAATGAAACAATTTTAAGCAAAACATGGTTTTATCATGTACTTTCTGAGGACAAAAATCATCTTAAGCAAAATGTGTATTATGTATTTCCTGAAACATTTTTTCTGTTGCTAGTATAATCATATTTTTGCTTCTTCCCTTCTGTTACTTGTGAAACCAGTATAGAGGTTAATTTAAAATAAAGAAATAAAAAGAGAGGCAGGGCCAATATGGTGTACTAGACACACATCTCGTCGATTGCTTCTGACAACTAAGTCCTAGGACAATAATTGAATGGGGCAGGGCGTACATTCTGGGAGTTCCAAGATTAGGCGTGGGGCCATGAGATTGGACTGGGTGACAGGAAGGGAGGCAAGACAGCAGCACAGTGAGTCCTGTTTCTGCTGGCACATCAGCTGGGAAAGTTACAGGCACAAATGCCTTCTTGGTTAACTGGGAGACTGGGACCCAGTCCAACAAGCCTATGAGCCTGGCATGGGCTGGCTACTATGCTGAATTGCAGTGCCTAAGTAAACTGTGTATCCTGCAGCAGAGAGACTGTGCTAAGGTAACCCACACCTAGAGAACCCAGCAGTGGCTGGTGGCTGAGTGGTGATGCCTCTCTGCCCCTCTTCTCTAAGCTGTTCCATAGATACTGTTGACTCACTGAAGAAAAGGTGGCTCAGGCGGGACACTGTCTTGGTTAGCTGTGAGGCAGAGTCAGCTAGGCCTGAGGGCTCATCGGGGGCTAATTCCCACGCTGAGCAACAGTGCCTGTCTAGACAGTACTTCTCCCAGCAAAAATGCTGTTTTTAAAACAATTGTACCTGGAGACTACAGTGATAGCTGGTGGCCAAGTACAACAGTGCCCTAAATCCTCCCTTCTCTGAGCCACATCATAGCCTCTATGGATAGCCCATGAGGCACCATCTTTGTCAGTCAGGAGGTGAAATCTGCCACCCTGAGGGCCTGGCTGCTATCAGCTGTGGCTCGTCAATACTTCTCTCAGCAGAAATGCAGCTTTTACCGAATGCTCCCTATCCACCTAGACCAGAGGTGGATGTCAAAGACAGGAGGAAAATATGAGCCCACAAGATGGAAGGGGACATATGAACCATAATCTGCTTCAGCATGGGACTAGAAGAACTAGATGGTGTCCAGCCACCACCAACGACAGCACAGATAGGGCTCAGGGAGCAGAGCCCTGGATATTGTGTGTGATGGCATGAAGAGCAGAGCTAGAACTCTATCAAAAGACTGCACTTGATGGTCCTTCTGAATGGAGGGCTCCCTAGGAGTGTGGCTTCTGGGCTTTCTAACCCCAAACTGCATACAGGACCAAGACCAGGGCCATCTCCACAGACAAAGACTGAACTGGGTTATACAAAACACAGAGAGAGACTGATGAAAAAAAAAATTAAACATGTACATGGGGTTGTCTGAAAGACTATTTGCTAGAGCCGAGATGATTGGGTGAGGAGGGCCAGAGCTTGGTCAAAAGGTCATGGGATGTTCCAAACAAGAGAAGAAATGTGCTTGCACATGGATGTGTGTGTGGGGGGTGGAGGGTGGGGTTAGCTAGAATAGAACAGTGATGAAAGTTCTGGGTGTTATATGGCAACCCTATATAGATTGTAAAATTGTTCTTAATTCACAATAAAATATATTCAGAGAAAGAAAAGCAGCTTTTAAGACAAGGACAGCTAGAGAACACAGCAGTGACTGGCAACTGAGTGTGGCAGCACCATTACTACCACCCTCCGTTGAGCCACATCATTGCATTGCCTGATGGCTTCTCAGAGACTCCACAAATAGGATGCCATCTTTGCCAGCCAGGAAGCAGGGCCTGCTACCCCTGAGGTTCTGGCTGCTTTCATCAGCTGCTGGACAATGCTCTTCTCAGCAGAAAAGCTGTTTCAAGAAAAGTGCGCCTAGAGAATGCAGAGCTCCCTGGAGGCTGAATGTGGTGGCATCCTTCTCTGCTCCCTTCCCTGAACTACACCATAGTCTTGACTGGGGTGACACTGGAGATCTGGCACAAGTAGTTCACCATCTTTATCAGCCAGGAGGCAAGGCCTGTGACAACTGAGGGCCCAGTTGGGGCCAACCACTAAGTCAAGGAGAATCATGGGACTTAACAGAGTCTATAGCCAGAGAAGCTATATGTAAGTCAGCTGCACCTGGAGAATGCAGTGGGGGCTGGTTACCAAATCTAGCAGTACCCTTACTTTACTCATTCCCTTCTTAGAACTATGACACAGCTCTCACAGGTGTAACATCAGAGAAAACAAACAGCTTCTTGATGGCACAAAGACAACAATCAATATCTAACCATTTAAAGAAGCAGAATACTGTGGCTCTGGATAACACCCTCCCCCAATAAAGAATCAAAAAACTTCCATGTGAAGAAGCCTTTCTGAAATTACAAGAGATAGGATACAAAAGAATTAAGTGTAGAGCCCTTCTAGAGATTTAGCAAAATGCAACAGAACAAATGAAAAATAAGTAAGCTATATGAACTCTTAGAATATTAACAATCTGAAAACCAGCAGATCAATAATAAAATTACAGAAGTAGACAATTCAATGCAAAACTGAAGAATAAGATTGAGGAAATGAAATGAATAAGTGAGCTTGCCGGTGAAGCAACTGACACCAGCATTTATGAGGAAAAGTCAGATAAAAGAAACAAGAAAAATGAAGAGGTATTAAGAAACATGTGGAACTCTACCAAGAGGGATAATCTATGAATAACTGGAGTTCCTGAACAGGGAGGGATAGCAGAAAATTGTTGAATAGTTTCTGATAGAAAACTCTCTCGATATAGTTAAGATGCTTATCAAACACCACAAAAACTAGACCCAAAAGAAAGACACCAAGACATAATATAATCAAGCTTAATAAAATGAAACATAAACAGAGGCTCTTAAAGGCAGTGAGACTTAAAGCAAAACTAACGTACAAAGGGAAGCCCTACAGGCTTTCATTTGGCTTTTCGGCAGAAATTGCATTGGCAAGAAGACAGCATGGTGACACATACAAAGCCATGAAGGAGAAAAGTTTCCCACCAAGAATTATACACCCTGCAAGACTGTCTATCAAACATGATAGTGAAATTAAAGCATTCTCAGATAAACAGAAGACTAGAGACTTCACAAAAATCAAACCAAAACTATAAGAAATACCAAAAGAAGCTCTTTGTTTAGAAAAACAATAATATCAGATGTATACTTAAGGAAGCAATGCAGAACAAAGCATCCTGAGTTCTACTCAGTTAGCAGAATCACAAAGCTCAATCAAAGCTAAAATATTAAAAGTAAGGAACCAGAAACCTTAACATGAAAATTAGACATCATCACACTATAAAGAGGGATATATTACAGTAGTTACAATGGAAAGGAAATTAAGAAGCTTGGCATACAGAAGTTAAAGATTGGTATAAACTTATAACATTAAGGTGGATCCAAAGGGTAACCATAAAGCAGACTAACAATGCTACATATGAAAACAAGAAGCAACACAGGAGTCTCACTAAACATGAAGCTAACACTGAAAAGGATGAAAAGTAAACCCGTAGAGAAAACTGATCTAGAACAGAATATTAAGAAGAACAAGGAAAACATGAAAAACACAAAAATAAAGGTACCAAAAAGACAGCACTAAACACATACCTATCAACAATTACACTGAATGTAAATGGATTGAATGCTCCATTAAAGACACAAAAAGTAACAGTTTGGATCAAAAAGCATGATCTGTCTATCTGTTGCTTATAGGAAACACAATTTAGATTCAAAGGTATGAACAAACTGAAAATCAAAGGATGGAAAAATGTATACCAAGTTAACAACATGCAAAGAAAAACAAGGGTGGCAATACTAATTTCAGATAAAACAGATTGTAATGTAAAATCCACCATCATCAACAAGGACAGTCACTATTTATTGTTCGAAGGTTCAACATATATGCAGGATATAGCAGTATTAAATATTTATGCACCCAATACCAGGGCATCTAAATACATCAAACAAACTCTGACAACACGAAAAATCAGATGGATAGCTCCACAATAGTAGGAGACTTCAACCCTCCATTTTCAGTGGTGAACAGATTTTCCATAAAAAAAGCACAGTAAAGATACAGAAGATCTTATTGCTACAATCAACCAACTAGACCTCATGGATTTATACAGAAACAGATAAGTATGCTTTCTTTTCCAATGCATGTGGAACATTCTCCAGAATAGACCATGTATTGGATCAGAAAGCAAGTCTCAACAGAATCCAAACTATTGATTCATTTCAAAGCATCTTCTCAGACCCATAAAGCCATAAAAGTAGAAATCAATAGCAGAAAAAAACATGAGTATAAATTTAAACTCATGGAAACTGAACAACACCTTGTTCAAAAATTCATGGGTTACAGAAGAAATCAGATGCAGCAAAGGAATCTATGGAGTAAAATAGGATTGAAAATACATTCTACTACAACCTATGGATAACATAGAAGCAGTGCTCAGAAGTCAATTTATCTCTGTACATGCACACATCTGGAATGAAGAGTGGGCCCAAACCAAACAATTAACCCTACAACTTGAACAAGTAGAAAGAGAACAACAAAAGATCCCTTCAGGCACCACAAGAAAACAAACAATAAAGGTTAAAGCATAACTAAATGAATTAGAGAATAGAAAAACAATGGAAAGAATTAACAAAACCCAAAGCTATTTCTTTTATTTTAAAAAAGATCAACAAAATTGATAAGCTATTAGTTAAATTTAGAAAAGAAAATAGGAGAGGAAACAAACAACCCAAATAAGATATGAGATTGGAGATGTCACAACAGATCCTACTGTAATCAAATGTATCATAAAAAAATACTAAGAAAGACCATACTTTAACAGATTTGAAAACCTAGAGGAAATCGACCAATTTCTACCTTTGCTTCATCTACCAAAATTATCACAAGAAGATGCAGAACAACTTAAGACACCCATCGTAAAGGAAGAGGTTGAAAAAGTAATAAAAAAAAAAAAAAAACTACCATCCAAAAAAATATCCTGGCCCAGATGGCTTCACTGGAGAATTCTGTGAAACTTATAGAGAGGAGTTAATTCCAATACTACTGTGGCTATTTCATGGCATAGAAAAAGATAGAATATTCTCAGATTAATTCTATGAAACCAGCATAACCCTGATACGAAAGCCAGGGAAAGATCCCGCTAGAAAAAAAAAATTGTGGACCAATATCAGCAATGAACTTAGATGCAAAAATCTTCATCAAAATCCTAACTGATAGAATTCAAGAACACATGAAAAAAATAATTCATCATGATCAGGTTGGATTCATATCAGAGATACAGGGCTGGTTCAACATCAGAAAAGCATTTAATGTGATCAACCAAATAAATAACACAGAGTATGAGAATCACCTGGTTTTGTCAAATGATTCAGAAAAGACTTTTGATAAAGGCCAACATCCAGTCATGTTAAAAACTCCCAGGAAATTGGAATAGAAGGCAAATTCTTCAATGCAATGAGGGAAATCTATGAAAAGACAACTACCTACATCATCCTGAATGGAGAGAGGCTGAAAGAATTCCATGTGTGAACAAGAACTAAACAAGGATGCCCAATCTTATCACTTTTATTAGCCAGAGCAATTAGACAAGACAAAAAAAAAGAAGGGCATCCACACTGGCTAAGAAGAAGTAAAAATATCCCTGTTTTCAGATGATATGATTGTATACACAGAGAACCCTAAAGAATCCATAAATAAACTACTAGAACTAACTGAAGAGTTTAGGAAAGTATCAGGATACAAGATAAATGTGAGTAAATCAGTAAGATTCCTTTACATCAAAAAAGAGATCATCAAAGAGGAAGTCATGAAACCAATACCATTTAATATAGCCCCCAAAAGGATAGAATACCTAGGAATAAGTTTAACCAGAGACAGAAATCTACACAGAAAAAGTTACAAGACATTACTGCAAGAAACCAAAAGAGACTCATTACTTTTCTCATGGATAGGAAGACTTAACATTGTGAAAATGTCTATTTTACTCAAAGATATCTACATATACAATGCAATCCCAACACAAATTCCTGTGTCACTTTTTAATGAGATGGAGAAGTAAATCACCAATTTTGGAAAGGGAAGAAACTCCCAATAAGTAAAGCACTACTGAAGAAGAGGAACACAGTGGGTCACTGCCTGACCTTAGAATGTTCCACGCTGCCATGATAGTCAAAACAGTCTGGTACTGGCAAAAAAAGAGACACATAGACCAATGGAATAGAAGTGAGACCCCAGAAATATCACCATCTGGTTATGAATAGTTGATATTCAACAAAGGTCTCAAGGTTGTAAACTGGGGTAAAAACAATTTCTTTAACAAATGATGTTGGCAATATTGGATATCCATCTGCAAAAAAATTGAAATAAGACCCATATCTCACACCTTACGTAAAAACTAACTCAGAATAGTTCAAAGAACTGTATATCAAACCTAAAATCTTAAAGATAATGCAAGAAAAAAAGTAGAATCGCCAGTGAAGTTCTAATACATGGCTTAGGTAGACTACAAAATCTGACGGTGCATGAACAACAAACAACAGAAGAGAAAATAGATAAATGGGAACTTGCAAGAATTAAACACTTTTGGTCATCCAAAGACTATCAAGAGAGTTAAAAGACAACCTACAGAATGAGAAAAAACATTTGGCAGCTACATGTCAGATGAACATCTGATTTCCGCAGTCTGCAAGATACTGCAAAATATCAACAAGAAAAAGGTAAATAACCCAATTAAGCAATGAACCAAGGAGATGGTCAGACACTTCATCAATGAAGACATCCAGGCAGCCAAAAGACACTTGAGGAAATGCTCATGATCATTAGCTACTAGAGAAATCCAAATCAAAACTATAATGAGATACCATCTCTCCCCAACAAGGTTGTCCATAGTCCCCAAACCACAAAACACCAAATGCTGGAGAGGCTGCAGAGAGATCAGAACACTCCTGCACTGCTGGTGGGAATGTGTGATGGTACAGCCTCTTCTGAAAACAATTTTGTGATTCCTTAAAAAGCGAGAAATGGAAATACAATATAATCCAGCAATCCCACTGCTTGAAATACATCCCACCGAAATAAAGGCAGTCACAAGAACAGATACATGTACATGAATGTTTATTTCAGTACTGTCCACAATAGCAAAAAGATGGAATCAACCTAGGTGCCCATCAACAGATGAATGGATAAATAAACTCTGGTACATATACTCAATGGAACACTACACAATGTTAATGAACAATGATAATTTTACAAAGAATCTCATAACCTGGTTTCAACTAGAAGACATTATGCTGAGTGAAATCAGTCAACAGCAGAAGGGCAAGTATTGCATGAGACCCCAGCTATAATGATTTAAAAATAGACTTATGAACAAAAGAAAAGACTCTTTGATGACTACATGTGGAAGGAGAGAGGGAAAACGTAGATCATAGATTAGATATTAGATAGGAATTTGGTTAGCTGAAAGCAGTAACAGCACACAGTAGAGAGAAGATCAGCATAACTGGACTTCACCATAAACTGAAACGTTTTCTAAACTCAACCTAATATTTCAAAGGATAGAGTAGCAGGGATGGGGGTCTGGGGTCTGTGTTTTCAGGGGACATCCAGGTCAACTGGCATAACCAGTCTTTTGCTAAGACAGTCTTCTGCATCCATATTGGTGAGTGGCATCAGAGGTCTTAAAAGCTAGCAAGCTGCCATCTGATGTGCACCAAATGGTTCCAACCCATCTGAAACAGGTATTGATTGAGAACACCAAAGACACGATGTAAAATGAGCCCAGGAGACAGAACAATCCATCTGAATGGTAGACTGTATTAACGCAAGACCAGAAGAACCAGATGGTGCCCGGCCACTGGCAAAGGCAGCTGTGATGGTGGACACAAGATAGAGATGTGCAACTCAAGAACTTTACTGAGACACCAGAATGCATGGTCTGACAGCCTGGAGTGTTCCCTGGGAACATGGTCACTAGACCAGCTGCTTCCCCTAACCGGAAACCAGTACTGAGATCAACTCTTTAGACAAGAATGGACTAGACTTGGGGACACATTGTGACCATACGGTGTGCATACTTTATGGTTTTTTACCTTTACAGGAGGCTGTCTTACGGGTTTCTTTCTTGATGGGAGAGAAGAGAGTGGAGAGGAGGGGACAGGTGCTCATTAAGAGGATACTAGAAGTACAGAGTGAAAGGAGGAATGTGCTGTCACTAGGCGAGGAGAGCAGATGGAGCTGCAGATACGCAGACATGTAAAATTGATTTGGATTGTATACTTTCACTTAATCACAATTAAAAAGAATGAAATAAGAAGAGGAGCATAAATAAGATGGACTTTTTGTCTACTGCTTGTCAGCCTGTTCAATAATGCCAAACACCTTAAACTTTCAGTGCTCTATCTCAAGTGTAACAGGGAACTTAACAGAACAGTCTCAGAGTGCATTAGATGAAAAAGAATTTGCAAAGACTGAACACATAGTTTAAAATCCATATATACAAGTACGTAATGATCTTGTAATATATGTGTGTTTTGTTTTCTGGAATGTTAGCTGGAAAATATATTTTATAAACAGGTGTTTTCAATTCTTTAAGTCTGTTAAGAATTATTTCCTTTGTCTTAATGGAGCTGTCAAGTTGTTTGTAATCATCTTGGCTTTGAAGTCTGTCAAGGATAGACCCACAAAGAGAAGGCTGGGAGACCTCTTTTGACATGGTTCTCCTTCATGGATGCACAGTGACTGACCTAACCAAGTGGAAGAACGTGCAAAGGACACACAGTTGTCTCAGCTGAAGTCTGAGTACTACAGACCTGTCTACACTTCTGTTCAGATCTATTTCTCAGATATTTGTCTTCAAGGAAGGCGTCAGATCTCAGGAATGATTTCTTTCATTATCTCAGTTAAAACAGTCTCAAACAGACCTGAAAGTGATTTCCATTTTCCTCATCAGTGAGTTTCTTCTAGCTTTTATTCAGTGCCTTGAAAACGTACTGCTTTCTGAACTCTCTTGGGAGTCCTGAGTACACAGTTACTTCCCATCTCACTGTGTGCTGCCCCCCCCCGCCACCTCCTGGCCACCTACCATTCCTTACAGTCCTGTCAGGAAGCATCAACTACAGCTTAATCTTTAATACCAAGTACAATGGTTAATTTTGTGCATCAGCTTGGCCAGGTTTAGGAGCCAAGTGATTTGCTCAAAAACTAGTCTAGATGTTGATATGATGCATGTAAATGTGACTGTATCGTTGGCCTCAAGTAAAGTGGATTACCTTCCATAATATGGGCGGGCTTCCGCTACTCAGCTGAGGGCTTTAAGAGCAAAAAGGGAAATTTCTTAAGGGTGTATTCTGCCTCCAGACTACAAATAGGCATCTTGCCAGAATGCATCCTGCTCATCTATCATCTGTCCTACCATTTTTAGGGTATAAAACTGCTAGGGTCTCCAGTCTGTTACTTGACCTACAGATTTTGGACTTGTCAACTCCCATAATCCCATAAGCTGTAACCAAAAAACGAAACCCACTGCTGTTGAGTCAGTTGACTCACAGCAACCGTTCCTTAAAAATTAATATCTCTATTTCTACATAGATGGTGTGTGTGTTCTAGAGAGCACTAAAACACTGACTATTAAAACAATAATCCACACTCACCCCCTATTGTGGGGATCTCAGTAAATATTAATATCCAGGAAGGGTGCCAAGTCCCTAAAAGACCTCTGAAGCTGACAGATATCAGAATGTGTCTACTGGGCAGCAGCTGGCCTGCTCCTGTGGATGTGGGGAACACAGCACCTCTCTATCTGCAGCACCTCTTCAAGGAGTTAAGCTGAGATGCAATGTCCACTTTCCCAGGCTCACTGCTGATGCTGCCGTGAGCATGTCCTCTTAGAGTGGGCAACTGGCACCTCATGGGCTCTGTCAGTCATGCATTCCTGCCCACTGACCTCTCCTTCATGTCTCTTGACTAGGTGCCCATTCACTGGGTGCAAACAGTATCTCGTTATTGGTTTTTGCTTGCTTTGTCCTGCGCAGGACTTGCGTCAGACTGCAGTCTGTCAGCAACTTGTCACCCTTGGTGCAAAACCAGGAATCTAGCTCATTGCTCTCTACACACATCTCCACTGTGTCTGGCGTTAGATGAAGACTCAGTGCCATGCTCAGGGTACCACTGTGTAGTGCAAAGAAAGACAAGGCTAGGGAAGCTATGAACACAGTCACTTATCAAAGATTATGTCTCAATGAGGTGATTTTAAACTAGGCTATGTTACTTGGCTTTTGATTCTTTTCTATCACCTTTTCAATCTACTTATGATGAATCCACAGATTCACAAGTAAGAACTGTAGCAAATATGAGACAAGACTTGAGCTTAAACAACTTTAGGAACTGAAACTTGAAGGTCAGAGCTATTACCTATAGAATGAATGGGAAGAAAACAACTGCAATTAAATTGCCACCAATGCCTTTTGTTGGGAAGGTGATAAACAACATGGAGGCTCCTTTAAGGTTTGGCACAAGAGAAGAAATAATCAGTTATCTTTCAGATAGTAGCTTATTACTTCTGAAGTAGAATGACTTTGTCAGAGGACTACTTCTCTTCTTTGAATGCTTCTTCCCTCTCTTTCTTCTTACCAGGAATAGAAACTACTTCTTACTTTAAGGCACTAAATTCAACAAAGTTGTGTTTCTTTGACAGCAGAGAAACAATATAACTTAAACTTGTCTCTCTTAAAGCAGTGAGTTTGAACACACATACACACGACTCCACATTAACCTCTTTGTTGTATCTTTGCTTAGGTGTGTAATGTCCTATGTAAATAAAGCCTTTAATTAATTTTTACAACGTTGGCAAGCTTCTGCAATTCTTTACCTCATCATTGTTGTGTAGAAGGTTAGCATAATATTAAATACTTTCTGACATTTTTTCTCTTAACCTATTAATCTATTTCTAAATTATGACATTTAAAAATCTTTCCCTTTTCATGCTACTTTTAAAGTCTTTCCCATAAATCAGAATATTTTATAATTAAGTAGATTTATAACATCAAGAAAATAAAATAAAGTATTTCTCAGGATTTAACCTCTCCAGTTCTACCTTTACACAGCTCCTTGACAAGCGCCTGAGTGTACATGGCCTGAGAATTGATGTTTAGACAGCACTTTTTTCAATAATGAAATAACAATACATGTGTGAACAGAGATTACACAAAGTTGTGTAATAGTTCTAGTCTATTCATATTTTCATCCTTGCCTGCCAGTGTCTGTTTCATTTTCTGATCATGTTTACAAAAATGTTCTCTAGAAGCTGTGTCAAAATTTAACCTTTCATTCTCAGAGGACAAGGGAAATGAGAATCTAAATAGACTTTTTGTGTCTTTCCATTTTCCAATCAAGCAGGGCATTTGGCTTTATTTCGTGATTTACAGAGAGTGAAGACATGATTTCACTCATATTGTCTCAGCCAGGGATATACTCTGACAGATCTGTGCTTTATACACGGAGAGAAATCTTACCTCTGGTTGTAGACAAATGCCTTTTAAAACTTCTTCGTAGTAGGATTTTTGTTATACTTTAGTCCGGAAACACAAGCGTTCCTCTGGGTTCTGTTTATTTCATTTATATTTGTGTGGACCCCAAGAAAATCTTCAGGAAACAAAAGCTGTGTCTTTCTTTTGCTTTGTTGTGGGTAAGTTATTGAGGTTTCTTATTGTAAACAGTGCATTTGGTACCATCTGGTTGTGAATCAACACACCTTTCCACTTAGTTACGGGATGTGTTTCTGAAATTTAATTCTTTCTGCAAAGAGCAGAGAGATTTTGTTTCCAGACAGGAAAGGTCTAGTTAGCTTGTGTTATTAACAGAGTCTCCCACACTGTAGCATAGTTTTCTCTCTGTGCAACTTCTGAAATTCAGCTCATGTGATTGGGTGTCTTTAGAAAGTAAATAGTAGATCATACAGCTTTAAACTATATTATGGCTAGCCTGAATCTAGATGCTTTAGAAAATATGTGTAAGAACTCCCAACATTTCAATTACTTTAATTAAATGGTTAACATGCTGTTTTAGTCAGCTAGGGCTGCTCTAACAGAAATACCACAGAGTGGATAGCTTTAACAAAGGAAGGTTTATTCTTACACCGTCCGGTAGGTTACAAGTCCATATTCAGGATGACCACTCCAGGGGAAGGCTTTTCCCTTGTCAGCTCTGGAGGAAAGTCTGGTATTGCATCAGTCTTTGTCCAGGGAGCGTCCTGGCATAGGAACCTCAGGTCTGAAAGATGCGCTCTTCTCCCGGTGCTGCTCTCTTGATGGTAACGAGGCTCCCAAATTGTCCTTTGTTTCTCTTTCCCTTTTATCTCTTACAAGCTGAAAGAATTAAGGGTGAGGCAAGCCATACTCCAGGGAAACACCCCCTACAGCAGACCAGGGAAGCAATTCTATACAGGAATTCACCGCTCCACCCTAATCCTTTAACATACAGTTTAGCAAAACCACACAATGGAGGACAGTCCTAAGATACTGTGAACCATATCCCAGCCACGTGGCTGCACATATTTTTTGGGGGACACAATTCAAACCATGACATTCCACCCTTTGACAACCCAAAAATCACATCACAAAACATTTAACACATTCATCTCACCATAGCAAAATCATGTCCATTCCATATAACAGAAGTCTTAAATCAGTTCCAAGTTTAAAATACAAAAACTCTTCTACATCTGTGAAACTTAGAAGGCAAGCTATCTGCTTCTAAAGGCACAATGGCAGAACAGGCACAAGTTAGACATTCCATTACAAATGGGAGAAATTGCAAGGAAAGAAGACATTAACAGGCAACAGGCAAGTCAACAGAACACATTACATTAGCCCTCAAAGCTTTGGAAATACTCTTACATTTTCTGAGACATTCTACACAACAGCAATGTTCTTCAGACTCTAGGTATTGGCCACACTCTCTGGTTTTTGAGTGGAGACCTCCAGCCCCGTGCTACAACTCTGCCTTCAAGGCCCACTTGGACAGAAACTCTGCCTCATTGGCTTTAGGAGCACCCCAAGCCCAACTGAGTGGCAATTCCACCCTTACGAACACAGGACGCCATGGTTCCACCCTTTCAAACCCCTGAGGTCATGGTCATACCTTTTGAGACTGAGGTAGCTCAGCTTCTCACACTATTTGTCTCTTCAGCTTCAGCTTCCTATGGCCACATGGCCAGGGCCTCAGGCCCACATCTGCCCTGCCGGGCAAGTGTTCCAAAGTTCTGCAGCTCCACTGGTTTAACTGCCCGGAGGCACCCCACTCTTGCTGGAAAGAGTCCTGCCCAAAGGCACTCAGCTCTCTTGTTCCATGGGTCAGCAAGGCCAGCTCCATGGATTCAAGTGCCCAGAGGCACCCCGTTCTGTGAGGAAAACTCTGCACAGGCACTGACCTCTCTCGCTCCACGGGTTGGATCAAGCGCTGCCTCTGTTTCTGCTGCTGCCGGTCCTCTGTTGTTTCTCACCATCTGCGCCTTCTATCCATTCGCAGTTTCAAAGTGGCTTCCACATTTTCGGTACTTGCTAGAGCAGTACCCCACTCTCGGTACCAAATTCTGTTTTAGTCAGCTAGGGCTGCTCTAACAGAAATACCACAGAGTGGATAGCTTTAACAAAGGAAGGTTTATTCTTACACAGTCTGATAGGTTGCAAGTCCATATTCAGGGTGACCGCTCCAGGGGAAGGCTTTCCCATTGTCAACTCTGGAGGAAAGTCTGGTATTGCATTAGTCTTTGTCCAGGGAGCATCTTGGCGCAGGAACCTCAGGTCTGAAAGATGCGCTCTTCTCCTGGTGCTGCTTGCTTGATGGTAACGAGGCTCCCAAATTGTCCTTTGTTTCTCTTTCCCTTTTATCTCTTACAAGCTGAAAGCATTAAGGGTGGGGCAAGCCATACTGCAGGGAAACTCCCCCTACAGCAGACCAGGGAAGCAATTCTGTGCAGGAATTCACCGCTCCACCCTAATCCTTTAACATACAGTTTAGCAAAACCACACAATGGAGGACAGTCCTAAGATACTGTGAACCATATCCCAGCCACGTGGCTGCACATATTTTTGGGGGGACACAATTCAAACCATGACACATGCCCTCACCCTGTTTTCCAGAATTTCATACTCCCTAGATCCAAAGGATCCTTGCTGGCACAAATGGTTAAGCATTCAGCTACTAACTGAAACCCACCCAGTGGCTCCATGGTAGAATGACTTGGTAGATCTGCTTCTGTATATGTAACACAGAAGAAAACCATATACGAGTTCTATTCTATTACATGGGATTGCTCTGGGTCAGCAACCCCAGATCTACTAAATATTCTATGTCTAAATACATTGATCCCCATGGGTATGTCAGTTTGTCGTACTGTGGGTGCTTGCATATTGGTGCAATCCTGGAAGCTATGACACTGTTATTCAAATACTCAGGCTACCCATGGTGGACAGGATTCAGCAAAGCTTCCAAACCAAAATAAACTAAGAAGAAGGACCTGGCAGTCTCTGTTGGCTCTGAAGGAAGGTCTTTGTGTTGCTTCAGGCTTTCTTGGGTCTGAGATCATCTCTATACAGGAACCTCGGGTCTGAGGGCCACACTCTGCTCTTGGTGCTGCTTTCTTGGTGACATGAAGCCCTCACCTCTCTGCTTGCTTCCTTTTTCTTTTATCTCTTGTAGGATAAAAGGATAAAAAGTCATGTGTGCAAGACACACTCCAGGGAAACTTCTTTTACATTGGATCAGGGAGTTGACCTTAGAAAGGGTGTTACAGCCTCATGCTAATGCTTTTTAATGTGACCTAATCTATTAACCATAGGCAGAGATTAGGATTTACAGCATAGAAAAATCACAAAAATTAGCCAGTGAAAACCTTATGAACAGTAGCAGAAGACTGATATAGCGCTGGAATAGATTTGACAACTGAATACTTACTGAAGACCAGATCAGTTGTGGAATGACAGTTAAGGACATCATACATGGTGAAAGCAAGAGGCCATTAAAGAGACAGGAAACAAAGAAAAGACCAAAATTGATGTCAGTAGAGACTCTAAAACTTGCTCTTGAATGTTGAGCAGCTAAAGCAAAAGGAAGAAATGAGGAAGTAAAAAAGCTAAACAGGAGATTTCAAAGGGTGGGTTGAGAAGATAAAGTAAAGTATTATAACGACATATACAAAGACCTGGAGCTAGAAAACTGAAAATGGAGAACTTACTTGGCACTTCTCAGGCTGAAAGAACTGAAGAAAAAATTCAAGCCTTGAGTTGCAGTATTGAAAGATTTGAAGACAAAAATATTAAATGACCTATGAAACATCCAAAGAAGATGGAAAGAATACATAGAGTCACCGTACCACAAAGAATTGGTCATTATTCAGCCATTTAAGGTGACAGCAAATGGTAAAGAACCAATGGTACTGAAGGAAGAGGTCCAAGCTGTACTGAAAGCACTGGAGAAGAACAAAGCTTCAGGAAATGACGGACTACGAACTGAGATGTTCAAACAAATGGATGCAGTGCTGGAAACACTCGCTTGTCTTTGGCAATAAATTTGGAAGATAACTATCTGGCTAACTAATTGGAAGAAATCCACATTTGTACCCACTAGAAAAAAAACAGAACGTTGGGATTATTGAACAAGATAAATAATATCACACACAAGTAAAATTTTACTGAAGATCATTCAAAACAAGAAATGGGGAACAGCCAGAAATTCAAGCCAGATTCAGAAGAGAATGTGAAACAAGGGATGTCATTGTTAATATTAGATGTAACTGAAAGCAGAAAATACCAGAGAGATGTTTATCTGTGTTTTATTGACTATGCAAAGATATTAGACTGTGTGATCATAAGAAATTATGAATCACAGTTTGAAGAATAGGAAATGTGGAACACTTAACTGTGCTTATGAGGAACCTGTATGTAGACCAACAGGCAACCTTTCGGACAGAACAATAGGATACTCTGTTGTTTAAAGTCAGGAAAGGTGTGAATCAGGGTGGTATCTTTTCACCATACTCTTTCAGTCTGTATGCTGAGAAAATAATCCAGGATGTAGTAGTATATGAAAAAGGACATGACATCAGGATTGAAGAAAGACTTATCAATGACCTGGGTTGTACGAATGACACAGTTGTACTTCCTGGAAGTGAAAAGGACTTGACTGATGAAGATAAAAGACCACAGCATTCAGTATGGATTGCACCTCAATATACCCACCTCACCCAAATCTCCACAGTGAGACCAAGAAGCAACATCATTGTAAAAAGAGAAAAGATTGAGGTTGTCCTGGGTTTAATTTTACTTCATTCTACAATCAATACCAACAGAAGCCACAGTCAAGAAATCAAACAACGAATTGTACTGAATAAATCTGCTGCAAAAGGTCTCTTTAAAGGGTTAAAAAGCAAAGATTTTGGGGGATGAAGCCAAGATGGTGAAGCAGGTAGATGTTTTCTGTGATCCCTCTGAAAACAAAGACCCAAAAGAACAAATGAATCCAGTACATATTACATCCTAAAAGCTTTGAACATCAAAGGGAAACTTAAGAAATTGGACAGAGCAATATGGAAAGGAGATTAGCACCAGAAGTACATAGGATTCCATAGATCTGACCTGCTGGGAAATGGCAGCAGTCACTGTATTGAAGTGTGGAAGTTGAGGGGCATCCTCCTCAGCTGGAGTGATTGTCTGGAGAATCTGTTCCCATCTCTGGAGCCAGTGAAAGACAGCACCAGATCCACGAACGCTATGTCGTTGTGTGTAAGCTACTGTAGATGAATCTAGATCTTTCCTTTAAGATGGTCTCATCTCCCTTCTCCCAGCACTCTGACCTCCCTTCTCTGCACTATGCCTGGTGCTATAGTCTGATGCCATTAACTGAGCTGGAAGTAGCACTCCTTAAGCCCATCCTGAGCCACCTGCTGAGACTCAGAGGGGGAATAATTTAACAAGCTCATGGAAGGTGGGTAAGAGAAAAAAAAATCTGCTGAGCCCCTAAAACGGCAAATGAGGGCAGAAACTGTTACTTCACATAGCTTCATACATGAGGGTATACTCCTGTTTTAATCAGCTAGTGCTGCTCTAACAGAAATACCACAGATTGGATGGCTTTAACAAAGGAAGGTTTATTCTTACACAGTCCGGTAGGTTGCAAGTCCATATTCAGGGTATCCGCTCCAGGGGAAGGCTTTCCCCTTGTCAGCTCTGGAGGGAAGTCCGGTATTGCATTAGTCTTTGTCCAGGGAGCATCTTGGGGCAGGAACCTCAGGTCTGAAGGACACGCTCTTCTCCCAATGCAGATTTCTTGATGGTGCGAGGTTCCCCCTTCTCTCTTGTTTCTGTTTCCTTTTATCTCATGCAGGCCGAAAGGATCAAGGGTGGGGCAAGCCATACTCCAGGGAAACTCCCCGCACAGCAGAGCAAGGAAGTAATTCTATACAGGAATTTACAGCCCCTTTAACATACAGTTTAGCGAAACCACACAGTGGAGGACAGTCCCAAGATACTGGGAATATGTCCCAGCCACACGCCTGCACGTATTTTGGGGGGACACAATTCAACCCATGACAACGCCATACTCACAGACTCTTAGGGACAGCTGTTAGCCCTCTGCCTTTCTCGGTGGCTGCAGCCAGACACCTGTGTCTATACCAATCACCCCTAATCATATAGGACACTAGGTGGCTGACTGCTTGGAAATCTGAGCTGAATCCACATAGAAAACGTAAATGGATTCTTGGGCTCCCATGTCTATTAACAGCTCTATCTACCTGGTGAAAGAACAATAGAATTTCTAAGACGACAATGATCAAACTATCACACACAATCAGCCTACTTATATATTTCAAAACAAGCTAGAATACAGTAGCAAACATAAAATAATCATCATAATAAAAATATACTGACAACTCAGAAACAAAAGAGTCTATATCAAAGCACTTAAAGTAGCAGACCATGATTTCCTCAGAAAGCTCCCAAAGTAAAGAATCAAATTTTCCAGAGGAAGAGAACTTCCTGGAGCTGTTAGAGGTAGAATATATTAATATTTAGAACTCTTCAAGAGATGAGGAAGGCGATAAGGCAAAATGTAGCAGAACACAATGACAAATTGGACTATCTTCAAGAAAGCATAAAGTGGCAAGAACTAAAAATTAAGAAAATTAATAACAAAATTATAGAATTAGATAACTCAATAGAAAGTCAAAGGAGCAGAATTGAGGCAAAGGAAGACTGAATTACTGAGACTGAAGATGAGGAATGTGATATCAACACATTTGAGGAAAATCAAATAAAATAATTTAAAAATCAAGAAAGAATTATTTGGGATTCTTCGAAGAGGAATAATCTATGAATGATCAGAGTACTAGAATGCCAGGTCAGGGGAGAGAAATAACAGAAAAAAGACAATTGTCAAAGATTTGCTGACAGAAAACTTCCCTGATATCATAAAAGATGAGAAGACAAGATACTAATGGAACGCCACACAAAGTAGATCCCAAAAGAAAGACAGCAAGGTATATCATAATCAAACTTGCCACAACAAAGATAAGGAGACACTTTTAAAAGTGCCTTGAGATCAACAAAAAATAACCTACAAAGAGAATCAATAAAACTAAGCTTGAACTATTCACTAGAAGCCATGTAGGCAAGAAAGCAGTAGGATGACATACAGAAAGACTTGAAGGAAAACAATTGCCAGCCAAGAATTAAACATGTAACAAAACTGTCTCTCAAATATAAAGGTGAAATGAGGACATTTGCAGATAAACAGAAACCAAACCCAAATTACAAGAAATATTAAAGGGGGTCCTTTGGTTAGAAAAATCAATAACATCAGGTAACAACTGAAGACCAAAACACAGAAGAGAGCAACTAGATATCAGCCCAAATATAAAAATCACAAAAATAAGCCACAGGCAAAACACTTAAAATAGGGAAAAAGAGATGTCATTCTGTAAACACTATAACAAAAAAGAGGGACTCAAAAGTAAATGTAGTCATAGGTTTTCATATGGAGTGAAAGTTAATGCAATATAAAGAAATTAAAGATTGTTTTAAATTAAAAAGAAATAGGGGCAAACATTAAGGTAACCACAAAGGAAACTGCCAGTCTTACACATCAAAGTAATAAACAAGAAAAACATGAAGTTTCAGCAAATACAAAACCACCAGCACTGAAAAAGATGAAAGGAAAATACAGAAGAAAAACAGTGTAGGCAATTAAATAGAGCAAAGGAATCATCTACAACACACAAAGACATCAAAATGACTGTACTAAGCTCATACTTATCAATAATCACATTGAATGTAAATGGGTCAAATGCACCAATAAAGAGATGGAGAATGGCAGATTGGATTGAAAAAACACCAGCTATCTTTACATTGCCTACAGGAGACAAACAAAGATCTAAGTATCTGTTACTGTACAAGTACCAGGCTTTTTTGATGACTCAAGGAGACACAAACAAAGCACAACTCAAAAAATGGAACAGAAACATGTCAAGCTAGCAACATTCAAAAAGGAGCATGAATGGCAAATTAATGTCTGATAAAGTAGATTTTACAGCTCAAATGACCATACTGGATAAGGGAAAATATTATATAATGTTTAAAGGGTCAATATGCCAGGATGATACAGCCATATTAAATATCTATGACAGGAATCCAAAGACAGGAATCCAAAATACATAAACATTAACTACATTGAAAATAGAAATAGATGGCTTTACAAAAATAGTAGGAGACTTCGCCACATGGCTCTCAGTGAAGGACAGAACATCTAGAAAAAAGTTCTGTCAAGACACAGAAGATCTTATACGGAGATAACCCTAAAGAATCCACAAACAACAATTGGAACTAATAGAAAAGTTCATTCAGTAATGCATCAGGACACAAGATGAACACACATAAGTCAGTTGGATTCTTTTACACCAACAAAGAGGAAATCACCAAATCAATTCCATGTACAATAGCCCTCAAGAAGATAAAATACTTAGGAATAAATCTAACCAGAGATATAAAAGACCTGTACAAAGAAAACTATCAGTCTGTGCTGAAAGAAACCAAATGAGGCCTACAAGAACAGAGAAAACTACCTTGCTCATGGGTAGGAACACTAAACACTGTGAAAATGTCTATTCTACTCGAGTGACCTACAGATACAGAGCAATTCCAATACAAATTCCAGTGACATTTTTTAATGAGGTGGAGAAAAAAATCATCAACTTCACATAAAAAAAGAAGCCTCAGATAAGTAAAGCATTACTGAAGAAGAACAAAGTGAGGGGTCTCATGCCACTTGACTTTAGAACCTATTATACTGCCGTAGTCATCAAAAAAGCCTGGTACTCATACAATAAGATACTTAGATCAACGGAACAGAACTCAATCCAGTTATAACATCATCCACATATGAGCAGCTGGTATTTTACAGAGGCCTGAAGTCCATAAACTGAGTAAAAGACAGCCTCTTTAGCAAATGGTGTTGGCATAATTGGATATCCATCTACAAAAAATAGAAACAAGATCTATATCTCACATCATGCACAAAAGCTAACTCATGATGGATCAAAGGCCTAAATATAAAATCTAAAACGAAAAAGATCATGGAAGAAAAAATTAGGACAATGCTGGAAGCCCTAATACACAGCACAGACTACAAAATATTACTAATGATGCACAAACACCAGAGAAGAAAATAGATAACTGGGAACCTCTAAAAATCAAACACTTAAAGCTCATCCCAAGACTTCACCCAAGTGGTAAAAAGACCACCTACAGCCTGGGAAAGAATTTTTTGCTAACACAGATCTGATCAGCATCTATTCTCCATAATCTATAAGGTACTTTAATATCTCAACAAGCAAAAGACAAATAACCCAATTTATCAACAATGAGCAAAGGATGTGAACAGGCACTTCACCAAAGAAGACATCCAGTGTCGGGAGCGAAAAGAAACTGCGCCATAAAGATGGCGCCTGTTATCAGGAGCTCCTCCCCGAGACACTCCCGGTCTGATGATTAGCCTGCTGACGCAGTTCCTTGCTGGCGCGTGAACAGCTCGTGATCAGCTTTCTGATTGCTGGCCTCTAGAGCCCATAGCCACTCAGCTTCTCTTTGCAATGCTATGTTCTGCTCATGCACTACACATGAATCAGCTGTGCCTTATGATTGGTGGGATTGGACTATATAATGGGTGAGGGACATTGTAGTGGGGGTGTAAAGGGGATATGTGTGTAAAGGGGTATATAGAAGTACAGAGAAGAACATAGGAAGTAGACTAGGTAGTAGAGTAGGAAGAAGAATAAAGCAAGTAACTTGCAAGGTGGCTCATATCTGTGTGTCCTGTCTTCCTTCCGGGGGCGGATAGTTAGGCAGCGACAATCCAGGACCTTAACAAGTATGTGAGGAAATGCTCAGGATAGTTAGTTTTCAGAGAGATACAAATTAAAGCTACAATGAGATACCACCTCACCATAACAAAGTTAGCATTAACCCAAAAAACACAAAATCATAAATGTTAGAGAGGTTGTGGAGAGATTGAAACTCTTCTATACTGCTCATAGGAATGTTCCAACCCCTTTGGAAATCTATTTGGTGCTTTCTTAAAAAGCTAGTAATAGAAATACTATATGATCCAGCAATTGGATTTTAATTAGAGCATATCCTAGAAGAAATAAGGGCTGTCACATGAACAAATACATGCACACCAATGTTTATTGCAGCATTGTCCACAATAGCAAAAAGAAAGAATCAACCTAGGTGCCCGTCAGAGGATGAATGGATAAACTATGGTATATTCCTACAATGGAATACTGTGTAATGATAAAGAACGATGATGACCTTAGGAAACATCTTATTACATGAAGTCATTTGGAAGACATTATGCTGAGTGAAATTATTCAGCTGCAGAAGGACAAACATTGTATGAAACCACTACTATAAAGACTTAAGAAAAGGTTTAAATGCAGAAGAAAATAATCTTTCATGGCTACAAGGGTGGAGAGTGAGGGAGAGGGATATTCATACATTAGACAGTAGACAGGAAATGAGTTGGGCGAAGGGAGTGACAGCACACAGTAGAAGCGAGGTTAGACCAACTGGACTATATCCCCAAAGCTAAAAGATTTTGTAAATACAATCCAACATTTTCAAGGACAGAGTGTAGCATGAGGACCATAGCTTTGGGGACATCTAGGCTAACTGGCATAACCAAGTTTATTAAGCAAATGCTCTGCATACCACTTTGGTGAATGGTGTCTGGAGTCTTAAAAGCTAGCAAGTGGCTATCTAAGCAGCATCAATTGGTCCCAGTCCACCTGGAGGAAAGGAAAATGAAGGATATCAAAGACATGAGGAAAATATGAGCCCAGGAGACAGAAGTTGCCATATAATCCAGAGACTATATTAACATGAGACCAGAACTAGATGGTGCCTGGTCACCATCAATGACTGCCCTGAAAGGGAACACAACATAAAATCCCTGATGTAGCAGGAGAAAAATGGATGTGCAGAACTGGAATTCTATTAAAAGAACAGGCTTGATGGTCCATCAGACTAGAGTGTCCCCTGAGGACATGGCTCTCAGATTATCTGTTAGTCCAGAGCTGAAATCAACACCAAAGCCAACCCTTCAGATGAAGATTGGACTGGACTATAAGACACAGAATGGTGCTGGCAAAGAATGTGTTTCCTGACTTAAATATACCCATGAAGCTCTCTGTACATCTCTTTTCTAGAGGTGAGTTAGGAGGGTAGAGGGGGACAGAGTTGGTTGAATTGATACAGGATGTACAGGTCTAAAGGAGCAGTGTGCTGTCGTTGGGAGGGAAGAGCAGTTAGAGTTGTATAGCCATGTGTGTGTGCAGGGTTTTATAAGGCAAATTGATCCGGATTGTAAACACTTCAAGCACAATATCAAAAAAAGTGTAAAGACATCATTTTAAGGACTAAAGTATGCCTGACCAAAGCCATCATGTTTCCAATTGCCACATATATATGTGAAATCTGGGCAATAAATATGAAACCCAAATCAAACCCATTGCCATCAGTCCATTCTTATTTATAGTGACCCTACAGGACAGAGCAGAACTACCCAAAGGATTTCCCAGGAGCAGCTGATGAATTTGAACTGCTGATTTAGTTAGCAGGTTCTTGACCACTACATCCAGGGCTCCAAGGACAATGAATAAGAAAGAACAAGAATAGTCTTGCCTTGAATTATAGTGTTGATGGAGAATATTTAATGTATCATAGACTGGCAGATGAATGAACAAATTTCTCTTGGAAGAAGTATAGCCATAATGCACATTAGAAGCTGTGATGACAAGATTTCATCTCATGTACTTTGGACATGTTATCAGGAGGGACCAGGTCCTGGAGAAGGACGTCATGCTTGGTAGAGTAGAAGGTCAGTGACAAAGAAGAGTGTCAAGAGATGGAATGACACAGTGACTGCAACAAGGGGCTGAAGCATAACAACAATTGTGTGGATGGCACAGGACCAGGTAGTGTTTCGTTCTGTTGTGCATGGGGTCTGTATGAATCAGAATGAACTCAAAGGCATCTATCAAAAACGGCAACAAATATATTGAATCTTCATAATTAATCAGAATTTCTAGGTAAACATACAGACAGAATCTTGGAAAACGAGTTTTGCTACTGTGCCCCGAGTGTAAAGCATGGATAAATCCAAGGCAAAGATCTGATGTGATCTTCCCCATGTGTATCTTAGGTTTACTGTTCCAGAAACAGATCCTATGATGAAGACTGATGTGTGTGTGACTTGGTTTTTTTTTTTTTTTTTTTTTAATGTTTCCTAGGCAAAACATAAAAGAGAAAGGAAGTAAAGGACCAATTCCAGTTCAAATCCTGCAGGTTAGCTTGGGTCCAACTCTGCAGGGAAGCACTGGAATGTAATTTAAGCTTCATGAGTCCTAGGTGAGGGTACTGGACTTTCTTGATTACACACTCCACTAGTAACTGGCTAAGGAAGGTGGGAAGGCAAAGCAAAGTGACCCTGGTAGCTTGTGGGTTATTTCCTATAGAAGAGTCACTAGTGTTATCTATTGGAGGTTGTTATGGACTGAGTTATCCACAAAAGGTATATGTAAACTTGGCTATGCTGTGATTCCCAGTGTAGTGTAATTGTCTATCATCTTGTTGTCTGGTGTGATTTTCCTGTGTGTTGTAAATTCTACTTGTATGCTGTTAATTTTGCAGGAATAGAGGCAATTGTATTGATGAGGCATGACTCAGTCTGTCAGATTAGATTTTATTCAAAGTCATTCTCTTTTGAGTCATAAAAGGGAGAAGCAAAAAAAGAGATGGGGAACCTCACACTACCAAGAATGAAGAAGAGGAGGGGAGCTCATCCTTTGCACCCAGATCCCTGCACTTCTAGACCAGAAGAGTGATAAGAACTTTCCCCCAGAGCCAATAAACAGAGAAAGCCTTCCTCTTGTGCTGGCACCCTGCATTTGAACTTTTAGACTCCTATACTGTAAGAAAACAAATTGCATCCATTTGCAGTATTTTTGTTATAGCAACATTAATAACTAAGTTAGAGGTTAAGACATACTGCAACAGGATTAGAGACACAGGGAAATAGCAAAGCAGATCTGAGGTAGTCTGGGTAGAGCATCGTGTCTACTACATAGTGTTGCTGTTGCTATTAGTTGCCATCCATTTGCCCCTGATTTCTGGAGACCCATTCACAACGGAATGAAGTATCACTGCCCAGTGCTCATTATCAGCCATGTATGAGAATTCTGTGATTCACAGTGTATTCTTTGACTGATTTTCTGAAGTAGATCAGCAGCTTTTCTTTCTTGTCCACCTGTGCACTATGTATGCCTCTGCTGGTATTTGAAGTACTGGTGACGTAGTTTCCAGCAGCATAACAACACAAAACCCACCACACTATGACAAACTGACAGGCTGATGATACTGAAATGTGCTTGGATACTCCTAAATAAAACAACAGCTATTTGGCAATGACTTCTCCTTGCAAAGCAACTCCTTTCTATAAGGTTTCTGGAGGGTCATCAAGCACATAGGGCAGCTTCATCAGATGGGCAGAAGGACCTACTGGGGCCTGAAGTTCAATGTCCTACAACTCTTTCATGTATACCAAATAGATTCCCAGTGTTCAATTTCTTCCCAATTAATGTCCTAATTTTCACATTATACACTTGGTGAACCTATGAATACAACTAAAGCTGTAGTTCATTATTTTATAGGATCAACATCTTCTAAGTTCTCAGCTATCATCATATCCTTGTGGTAAGAAATAAAAGAAACTTTCAGGATGATCCAAGAAAGTCCTTGACTTTCCATCTGTGCATTATGCCATGAATGGATTCTGAACTTGTCATTCCTTTTCATTAGGTTTGCAGTACTGGTAGGAGTGAGTGCTTGAACTTCTTGTGCCCTTAATTATTTTTTAAGAATGATAATTATGGCCCATAGGCAGTGACTTATACGGACATTTTATATTAAATGATCCTCTTAGTTGTACTGTTACAACAGAAATACCACAAGTGGATGGTTTCAAAAAAGAGAAATTTATTGTCTCACAGTCTAGGAGGCTGGAAGTCAGAAGTCAGTGCATCAGTTCCAGGAAAAGGCTTTCTCTTTCTATCAGCTCTGGGAGGCAATTTTTGTAATCAGTCTTCACTTGGTCTAGCAGCTTCTTGTTGTTGGGACCCCGGGTCCCTGGCTATTCTCCCGGCTTTAGTTTCTTAATGGTGTGAGGTCCCCATGTCTCTCCGCTTGCTTCTGTCTTTTACATCTCAAAAGAGACTGATTTAAGACACAACCTAATCTTCTAGATTGACTCCTACCTCAAAAACACAACTGCCACTAGTTCTACCTTATTAACAATGTAAAGGCAAAATTCACAACATGCAGGAAAATCATATCAGATAATAATGTGGTGGGCAATCACACAATACTAGGAATTATGGTCTAGCCAAGTTGACACAGACTTTTGGGGAACACAATTCAGTCTATGACAGAGACCATTTATTTTGTTAGTTCTTTGTTTCTAAACTAACAAAGAATAAGTTTCAAGACTCATTGTCTGCATGGGTCCTTTCCAAGGTGTTAGAGGGAACTCTAGAAATTTTGTATTTATAATTTTATGTGCCTTTTCTTAAAGATTTCTTTCTCCTCTAATTTTATGAGCTTTAGGCTTTACAAAACGTGGTCCTATTCTTGGCTCTTTCTTGATCTGCATGTAGACTACACAATTCTAATTCTTCATACTAATAGGATATTTCTTGCATTGAGCCACAGTTAGGCAGAGTGAATAATCCCAGATTACACTCAAGTTCTGAAAGTCTGAGCCTATAAATTACCTGGAGTAGTAGTTTCTGCACCAGTAAGGAACATCAGAAGTCTCCAGTTAACTTAGGCCAAGAAGAAGTTTGTTAGAAGGCTGATAGTTAGTGAAGCTGACCAAAAGTCTGAGGGACTAGATTCAGGAAATGTGGAGACACAGGTAAGCTCACATCAAAGTCAAAGACACAGTCTGTTTAGGACTGCCTCAGGCATGCTTGCTACATATCCTTTTTTTTTCGGCTGCTGCTGGACTACTCTGCAGGTATTGTTAATTTTGGATTCTTTCCCACCCTTGTGGGAAATATTCAAAATGCCATGTGTAAGTATCTGATTTGTTGGGCCTTATTTGATTACCAGGGAAATGGAGAAAGAATATGTTCCACAGTCTTCCAAAGCACATTCTTTATCTCTTGAATGTTCCTAAGTCAGAAGGACATTTATGTACCAGGTTGCTGAAGCAAATAACAAAAATGAAACAAAACAAAAAACCAACAAAAGGTGTTTACTGTAAAAGCATTCAGACATTTTTTTATTTAATTTTCCTGAAATTTTAAGCAGCACTGATAAATAGCCATAGTTTCAGTTATTTCCTAGGATAGATTCCCAGAAGTAAAGTTTCCAAGTCAGAGGTATTATTAAAAAAAAAAAGAAAAAGATTTAAGATGTATAATATGTCTAGTAGCTTTTCAAATTTTATGTTCCCATTTATTCTCACACCAGCAATTGTTTGGGTGATCCTTTTTCACTGTGCCCTCATTCCCACTCACCTGACATGAAGTGTGTCCTTCTTCTGTCAGCAGCCTATTATTCTTCTTGAAAGCATCAACTTTTTATCTCTTAATGAAATTTAGCATTGTCCTCAATTCTTTTATTAAATTCTTTGCTTTTTCTTTGTGTATTTTAAGGACAGTAAGAAGGGCACAGTACCACCACTTTGGTATTGCTGCACGAAATACACACTGCCATCTAATACGAGAGAGTATCAAATTCAGCCTGGATACCCGACAAAAGAATCGGCTAGTACTCTTCAAAAGGATCCCCCGTGGTGTAGTGGTTAAGAATTCAGTTGCTAGCCGAAGGTTAACAGTTTGAATGCACCAGCCATTCCTTGGAAACCCTATGGGACTGTTCTACTGTCCTATAGGGTCACTATGCGTCAGAATCAACTTCACAGCAATGAGTTTTTTTTATTTCTTGGTACTCTTCAAAAGGGCCAAGGTTATACGAAGACGAAAGAAGACTAAGGAACTGCCCCACGTTAGAGGAGACTAAGGAGTCAGGACAACTAAATGCACAGTGGGAACCTGGACTGCATCCTGGATTGAGAAAAAAGAATTTTAGTGGAAATGCATCTCTAGATTTGCTTCTAAT
This sequence comes from Heterohyrax brucei, assembly GCA_028571685.1. NCBI lineage: Eukaryota > Metazoa > Chordata > Mammalia > Hyracoidea > Procaviidae > Heterohyrax > Heterohyrax brucei. The sequence goes on from CM053147.1 coordinate 72,430,866, forward strand.
GGGATATCAGTTTTCATTTCCTGCTTTTGAAAAGTAGTACTGTGTTTATGTAAAATATTAAGATTGGGGAAACTGAGTGAAAGTTATTTGATATTTTTCTGTACTGTTATTGCGACTTTTCTGTAAGTCTGAACATATCTGAAGATTGAAAAATATTTGTGGTTCATGGTGCTTTCATCTAGTGTTTTATTTGTAAATGTTCAAACACGAACAAAAAAATTTAGTGGCAAGGCCCTGATCTTATTCTTCTGCCACCTTCTGATGCTTTCTTATCCTATGAAAGATGGTAAAGAGATTGTATTCATGTGACAACTTCCCCACACATCACCCTGGGCAGACACAGCTAAGTGACTTTGACTTTCTCTGTGGTGAAGTCTAGTTTCTGCTGCAATAGCTTGGTTGGAATTGCCACACTAGTTAAAATGCATTTCCCATCTCAGCATGGTGGGAAATCACTTTATGTAACTCTTTAGTTTTGAGATTTGATTTACATTCCTGTGCTTGTACCACTTTACATTATAAAAATACATGCTTCATTTTGTCCCATGCTTTCTTTAGAACTCCAACACTCTCCATTCTTGTGACCATGTATTCTGAGAGAATTCAGGTGACTGCACTTGTCATTGTTCCAGTTATGTGAGAAGCTCAGGAGAGCTGATGTGCACAATTTATACCTTCAACGAATTTATAACCTGACTGAGAATATACAATATAAACACAGGAGACCACTACATGACAAGTAAAAACCGCTCACATGTTAAATATGGTGCAAAAACTGAATGGTGAAAATTTTAAAGTATCAAAAATACGCCAGAGATTTGAGCGTGCTGAGTTAGTGAGAGAAGATCTTCCAAAGAAGCTGAATTTTCTGTATCTGTGCAAAGTGAAGTTTTCTCAGAGATGTCGCATGTGTGACCACTAACAATTACCTCCTAGCCTTTGTCTTGGGTCCCTTGTTGATGTCCACTGTCTATGAAAGCTCTTGATGTGACCAGTATCCACTGATACTGCTGCCCATGCCCTCAATGACAGAGCTGGTGCCCAAGCTGCCACGCTGTTTTTTTGTTTCCTGGGATCTCATGAGGTCAGAGCCAGAGTAAGTGTATTTGGAGGTAGGGAGAAATCTCCTTTCTACTACTTTGTAATCCATCTTTTCATCTAGACACCAAATAGCATTCCAATTTAGACCAGGCTTATAGGACAGAGTAGAACTACCCCATAGAGCTCCAATGAGCACTTCGTGGACTTGAACTGCAGACTTTTTGGTTAGCAGCTGTAGCTCTTAGTCACTACACTATTGGGGTTTCTGTGTATATACATATATATGTAGATACATACACACACAGAGAGAAAGAGACAGAGAGACTGGGTCAGACAACTAAGACAGTGAACTTAATTGTTCTAGATGCTACACACCTCATTGCTGAATATCATTATGGTCACCTTCAAAGTATTCCTCTTGGAAAGCAATGCACAAATGCCAGAGCCTAGTCTACTATTCAAAGCAATTTTGGAACTCTTTCTGGAATGGCCATTGAGCACAGTGGCAAGGTGGCAAGTCTGCAAACTTAACTGAAGTGTTGTCTGTGAGGGAGCTCTTAGCCAGTAAACAAATAACGGTACTGGAACGCCCTCCCTACTCACCTGATCAATGACTTTTTTCTTTACCTGAAGATAAAGGAAATATTGAAAAAAAAAGACATTTGGATGACATTCAGGACATCACGGATAATACAATGACAGCTCTGATGGCCATTCTAGAAAAAGAGTTCAAAAATTGCTTCTAAGGATGTACATATATACATATACACGCACAAAGGACTGCAAACTGCAATTCTGGCCAGGTCAGGTGAGTAAGTAGGGTGTTCCAATACAGTTATTTGTTTACTGGCTAAAAACTCCCTCACTAGACAGTGCTGTGCGAGCTGGTGCAGTGTCATGATGCAAGAGCCATGAGTTGTTCATGAAAATTTCAGGTCATTTTTGGCTAATTTTTTTATATATCCTTTTCAGCACTTACAAATAAGAAACTTGGTTAACTGTCCAGTTGGTACACATTTTTGCAATATTCTCCTCAGTTCTGCTCATGATTGGCCACCTTTGACCTCTCTTCGTCAGTAACGATTTCTCTCCCCTCAGAAAAATGTTTAACTCATTTTAACACTGCTGTTTTTTTCATGGCATTATCCGCATAAACTTGGACTAACATATCCCTGATTTCACTTCCACTCTTGCCACGTTTAACAAGAAATTTAATGTTTGTTTGTTGCACTCACTCAAGCTCTGACATTCTTGTGATGGCACACAAAAACATGCAATGACAATAATGAACGCCTCTCGGTAGGACACTACCACATGTCAGTATGAAGACAGCTGGAGACACTGAAACACCAAGGTACGAAACCTTACCCAGGTGTTTCTGTAGTGCTGCCAATGTAAGGGCATGGTTGTAAGTTCATGAATGTGATTGTCAGAACTTGTGTGTGTGTGTGTGTGTATACGTATATATGTATAAACCCACATATGTAGGTATACATACATATATACGTGTACACACATACACACACATGTACACATGCAATCTGTGCTTCACTGCTATCTAAAGGTTGAACATTCTAATTCATCCAACTAAGCCATGGAAGAAAGGCTTAGCTGTATGCTTCTGTAAAGATTGCTGCTAAGAGTGACCATATATTGGAAGCACTTTATGGTTCTATACATCTATAGGATATCATCTTGCTGACCTCTGGCTGGAGGAAGGGGAGTGGGTGGAGAGGAGGGGAAAGGAGGCTGTTGGGAGGATGAGACACGTATGGAGCAGAGAGGAATAGTGTGCTGTCACCGGGCAGGGAGAGCAGTGGAAGCTGCATATAGGGGGGCATGTAAATTTATATGTGAATGTACATTTTCACTCAGTCATGTTAAATAAAAATTAAAAAAAAAAAGAAAAGAAGATTGCTGCTAAGACAACTGGTGGAGTCATTCTACTCTATCACACGCTTGGTTGCCATGAGATGGAACTGACATGATGGTAACAGGCTTGGTTTTCAGTTTATATGTATGTGTGTATAGTATGTGTATTTATTTTATTACTCTGCTCTGTTATTTTTTAATTCTGTTAGCTGAATCCCTATTTTTCCTTATGTTCCTCTTTCTGTGTCATTCACTTTCTCTCCCTTTTTTCTGCCAAACCATTCTGAATAGACCAAACCTCTTATCCCCATTAGCCTTGACAAACTTGATTTCTCCAAGTATCAACTATACGTTCTTTCCTCCTTGATTTCTTTCTTCTTCCTCATTCTATTTTGGACCATGAACAACTAAATGGAGATGTTCCTTTGGGATCTTTGAATTCTCATACCTCATGTGGCTCCATCAGTGAATGGAATTCTGACATTTGAGTGGCTTTGAATGAGAAAGTGTGACTGGATTCAAAAACGCACAGTGACTTCTCTCCGCCTCTGGTGAAGGTCAGGAGTAGGTGTTCTGCTACAGATCTCTCCTACCACACCTCCAGCTAACGTCAAAGTTCTCCAAATCTACCTTATTTGGTTGAGTACAAGTTGTGACATGACAAACTCTTCAAAAAAGTCATTAAAGACTTTGTAAAATAGTTATCCATCAAACTCATTGATCTCTTGGTCACTGAGTTTCTTTTATATTTAAGTTGAGAATATTTTGTATATATATCTTGTATATTTAAGGTGAGAATAACTTTGGGTTACTTGGGTGTCAGTTGCTGCATTTCCCAGTGGCAAATTATCTTTTGATTGTGTCTCAATGTCATATCTTTCTCCTTCAGAAATCATGTACATCTCAGTTTTCTCCTCCTTCTATTTCTTTAAAGGAAGCTTCAAGGAAAGTCAAATGCCAGATACTGGAATGTTAACTATTTGAAGGAATTTTAGCTATAAAACAATTCAAAATACTGAAAAGAAAGAGGCTTTGAGAGTGTAAGACACCACCTGGCTACCTTGCACCCCCTTAGTAACTCTGTGGCCATTTCCACACACATTTCTGATAGCTTCTCTCAGATGTAGTCCGCCAGCACCTCACCTCTAGATGCAGTTCACACCTTGCCCCAGAGCCAGTGCTTGACCTCAGTGCTTGTGTGACCTGGAACTGAACCTGTGGAGTCACCCTTGATCTCTGAAGATCAAAGTTAGTAGGTACAAATGTACCTGCCTCATTCTTGTCCACTGGTTAGATAGGTCTGACAAGCATTTCCCAAGGCTTTTCTGAGAATCTATTTGGCCGCCCTAGAACTGTCTTAATGGACATGTGGCAAGGAAAGAAGAGAAAATCAGTTCCAAGCCTATGTGATCTGCTTGACTCTGGGGTTCCTTGCAGAAGTAGACCAGATCCTTTGTGGAATTCACAGGCTAAATTGAATTGCCTTGGAACAGCAACGTACTGTCAGGGGGCCCCAAGGCTAGATCCTCCCTAAGCTGTAAAGATTATTCTAAAAGATTCTAGCCTCTGAGTGGCACTAGATCCATGCTAATGACCCAGATTCTGCATTCTAGAGACAGACATACAGTTGGCATTTTGACCAGAACATAAGAGTTGCTCAATGACCTATGGTTCATAATAAAGCAGACAGGGTGGTTACTTGCAGCTGCAGTTTGGCTGCTGCCAAAAGTGCCGCTGACGAGTGATTGCAGAACCACAAATCCAGCCCACAACAACCTCTGCTCCCTATCACAAGCTCTGCCTGATCAGGGGAAAGGTCAAACTTTTCCTTGTACAAGAGTTCCATCTGCTTGCCAAACCCTGCATGAGGGCTTGTGTCTTCACGGTGGTGGTGTTGATGGGGTTTCTAAGTCATCCACAGAGGGGCTTTTAGAGAGAAGCATTAGCCCTGATTCCAAAAACACGTTATCAGACTAAGTTGTTTGATGAAGATTCAATCTATACTAAAGGCCTACAGTAGTATTCAGAACTTGGGCTGGGGGTGGGCAAAGGGAAAGCAGAAGAGGGGCCAACAGGGATGATGGTTGAGAGAGTTATTGTAAGAGAAGCGGAGAAGGGAGAGACAGTGTACTCGTGTATCCCCAGCTCTGGGCATGACCTTCTTCTCAGATCATTTTCTATTATGTCATTTTGACTGAGTTCTTTTATGAATGCAAAAGTCCTTCAAATGTTCACCTATACTGATGGAATTTTTTATTTATTTCCTCCCTGCCAAGGCTTCCTAACTGGATTGACTGATGGTTTCCAGAACCTCCTAAAACTGTACACAAAAACAGAGTACATACTTCTATACATTACTGATCCGATTTCCAAAACAGACAAAAATTCAATACAAGTTAAAAACCAGAGCTCTAGATAAGGAACCTGTCCCCCTCTCTCTGAGTCTGTGAGTCCAGTCACCTGTTCTGGCTGCCTCTACCCTATCATTCCATGTGTCTCCTAGAATTCAATAGATGCCCTCATACTGGCCAGGAATTATTCCAGATCTGGAGACTGTTATTTCACACAGTAAAATTGCATAATGATTCCTCCCTTTCCATTGTTTTAGTCTTCAAAAGTTTTTTCTTGCCTTTTCCCAGAAAGAAATCTTGAAAAACTACTTTACTCCTTCATGTCTAAAAAAGAACACATTATAAGGCTTTTTTAAATCAATTTTAAGAAGTTTCAAAAGACACACAAGTACTTAAGTGTACTTTTGTCAAAACTCTGAAGTCTCAGATTGAGCCCATTCACTTGATTCCAGTGTCTATGCTGTAACTAAATTAGTGAAGTCAGTGCTTGTGACTGAACCGATCAGTCAAATCAAAGTTACTTCCTACCAGAAAAAATACTAAACTTCGCTTATAAAAGTACAAATCAATGTGTTAACACATCCATGACAATCTTCTTAGTTCTGAATTAAAATTCTTAGGCTGATAAATTTATATGATAAGCAAGGGAATTGTGCAGGGGGAGATAAGAAGGGAGAGAAACAGAGATGCTTTGCTATGGGTTGGAAAAAAAATGGTTTAGCTCCCTTCATTATTCCTTCCTGCTGCTCTTTTTGCTTTCCTCCCACTGGACTTGCCCTCAGAGGCATTTCAAAGTTGTGCCCTGGTTTGGTTCCCAGGAGGTTTTTCAAACTGGAAAATTCACCGTAACAAGATTAGTGTGGGTGAGAAGTATATTTCTTTTGTCAAGGAGGAGAACGGCCATTGTGGAAAAAGACGAAAGAAAAAGAAAACTTTCAAAAGTAGATGAGTTCTCAAGCAGATCAGTTTTAAAAAAAAACCTTTCATCCTGGAACAATTTTAGATTTTTAGAAGAGTTGGAAAGACAGTACAGAGTAACTTTGTACCCAGCATCCCCTTATGTTAATATTTCACATAATCATAATACATGTACTAAAACTAAAAAATTTACACTGGTGCAGACTTAATTTGAATTTAACCAGTCTTTCCATTAATGTCCTTTTTTGGTTCCAGGATAACCCACTGTACTTAGTCTTTATGTCTTTTTAGCTTCTTCCGGTCTGTGGTAACTTCTTGGTCTTCCTTTGTCTTTAATGATCTTGGATACTTTTGAAGAGTACTGTGTTGGTAAGTTATTTTGTAGGATAGCTGTCAGTATGCGTTGGTCAGATAATTTCTTGAGGTTATATTTGGGATGTGTTCTTTTGGGAAAGAATGCCACTGAGGTCATTTATTCTCCTCATATCATACCAAGGGTAAATGATGACTAGATGACTTGTTACTGGTGGTGTTTAAGTGATGTCTACCAAGTTTCTCCACTCTGAAGTTTTGATTTTTTGTTTTCCAGTTTTATTTATTAGAAGAGTGTCACTAAGTCTCTACCACACTCAAAGGGAGAAGAATCAATTCACTTTCTGGAGAAAGAAGTATGAGAAAATGTGAATAGTTGTCAAGATCAACATAGTAATTTAAAAGCTGTTTAGGGAAGAGTCTTTGATGCTAGCCAACTATACCATGTGCCTCTAATTTCAGCACCCATCAGTGGATCCTGTCTGCAACAAATATTGTGGTCTTTTAATGTTAATTTTCTATTCCCCTCATTTCTTTCTTATTTATTATTTGAAATTCTTCAGTGAGACAGATTTGTTTTTTCTCCTTCATTTATTAATCAAATAAATCAATTGTTTACATCAGCATATATTCATGGGTATTTATTTTTGTGTTATAACCCAATACTGTTGGCATTTACTTTGTTGTTCAGTTTCTCCCAGCTTTGGCCATTGGCCACTCTTCTGATTGATTCCCATGCCTTTTTGACATTCTACTATTCACCCTCTTTCTTCCTTCCTTTCTCTAAATCCTTATTTTAAGGCATTACAAAATGTCCCAGGCTCATCTTGTATTTTTCCTGGCCCAATCCTAGGATCAGTCATTAATTCAAGGATCCTTGGTTCCTATATGGGAGAATGGTATCTAGGAAAGCAGTATCTGTGTGCTAGGTAAGCATATCAGTTTTAAGGAAGAGTATGTGTGCAAGCTGAGTGTCTGGAAATAGATTTCCTTCCTTAAGGCTGTCTGTACAGAGCCCTAGTAATTAAGCCACAGTAATTAATTAAGCACTGAACTGCTAACTGAAAGGACAGTGGCTTGAATCCACCAATGGCTCTGCAGGGGAAAAGACTTGGTGATCAGCTTCTATACAGATTACAGCCTAGGAAACTCTATAGGGCAACTTTACTCTCTTACGTGAGGCATAGGGTCATTGTGAGTTGTAATCAACCAGAGGGCACACAACAACAAGGCTATCAATGTTGACATATCTTTTGCAAATTCTTGTGTGTTGACCAAAAAAAAAAAAAAAAAAAAAAAAAAAGGATCAGAATTACTCGTCTGACATGGACTGGAGAAACCCTGAAAATACAGCTCCTGCACATCCTTTTAACTCAGAACTGGAGTCACTCCTGATGTTCACCCTTCAGCCAAAGACAAGAGAGAACCATTAAAAAAAAAAAAAAAAAAAAAGAGATAGTGAGACTAAATGGGAACACCAGCCCAGGGGAAGGGACAAGAAAGCAGAAGGGGATAAGAAAGCTGGTAATGGGAAACCCAAAGCTGAGAAGGGGAGAGTGTTGATATGTTACGAGATTGGCAACCAATGTCATAAAATGTGCATCAATTGTTTAATGAGAAACTAATTTGTTCTGTAAACCTTCATCTATAGTACAATAAAAAAAGTTTTTACATGTTGAACACAAGAGGTTCATAAGCCTTAAAGATACAATGTTTGCAATACAGTCTAAAAACCTGCAAAATAAATTCTATAAAATATTATAAATGTGTGTGTTTATAACTCATTTTGTATGTCATAGCTACCAAGTGTTATTAGAAGTAAGGACAATGGCAGATCAAAGTTGCTAAGGAAAAATTATGCTTGATAACTAAATGCTATGGATTAAATTATGCCTTTGTTCATAGACTTCCTAAAGGTTAATCAAGCTTAAATCATTAATTAATTAAGTGGCTTTTTACTCTCTGAACTGTAGCTTCGGGTCTGGGTAGGTATGAAAATCTTCTTTGTATCTTTGCCTGGTATTGTCACGTTGCCTCCCTTCTTCCCTATACATTGCATTAGTAATTTTCTGCTTCACTGCTCCTCCTTATAAAACAAGAGGGGAGATTTCATAGTCTTATAGTCCAGCTGAATAACGTCATCTCCATTTGACTTTATTAAAAGGATCCATCTTCCTCTTGCCTGTTTCTTTCCCTCAACACTCTTTTTTAAACTTTGAGGATGGTATCAAAGGAACCCAGAGAAACCACCCCATCAGCTGATTATGCCTCAGTAGCTCTGTGATTTCTCTTCTCTGTAATTTCTCTTGTCCCCACACTGACTACACAGGCCCCTGTTCTACACTGTGGTATATGTCTGTGATCAGTGTCAGAGACAGGACACACACAGGTCAGAAATGAGCAAGGACGTGGCCAGTGCTTGCATTTACCACAGACACTGTGGACTCGAGGGATGTTTTGTTTCTGAAAGTAAGTTGTGTTCTCATTTTTTTCCCTCTATTTTTAGATTATTGCTGCTGTAAAGAAGTCATTGCTTGAATTTCGCAGAATGGGATAAAATAATTTACCTATTATTCTCTACTGTAGAAATGTTGTTGTTGTTGTTGTTCTATGACTTCGAGTTGATTTCAACTCATAGAGACCCAATATGATGGAGTAGAACCGCCTTATAAGATTTTCTAGGCTGTAATCTTTATGGGTCAACTCCTACGGAAGCAGCAATCAAGACATCAGAAGACACATGGCTTCGGGAAAACCTGTCACAAAGGACTTCTTTAAAGTGTTGAAAAGTGATGATGTCACCTTGAAGACTAGGGTGCATCTGGCCCAAGCTGTGGTATTTTCAGTTGCATCACGTGCACGTGAAAGCTGGACAATGAATAAGGAAGACAGCAGAAGAATTGCCACCTTTGAACTGCGGTGTTGGGGAAGAGTATTCATTGTACCATGGACTGTCAGAAAGACAAGCAGATCTATTCTGGAAGAAGTACAACCAGAGTGCTCCTTGGAAGCAATGATGACATTACGTCTTCCATCCTTTGGACATGTTGTCAGGAGGGATCAATTCCTGCAGAGAGACATCATGCTTGGCAAAGCAGACTGTCAGCAAAAAAGAGGAAGACCCTAAACAAGATGAACTGATACAGTGGCTGCAACAGTGGGCTTAAGGACAAAAATGATTTGGGGACATGGTGCAAGACCAGGCAGTGGTCTATTATTTCACAGGGTTACCATGAGTTGGAACAGACTTGACGGCACCTAATAACAGCAACAACAACAATGAACTTTATGGGAACAGTTGGGCCAAGTCTTCCTAACCCAGAGCTGCTAAGTGGGTTTGAATCACCAACCTTTTGATTAATAATAACATGTAATAAAGGAGTTTTTGAATTACATTTTGTTTAACTTGTTCAGCAAGTGTATGTTCTGCCTAATGCCACCAAATTTTACACATGTGTTTAGACAGCTGTTTAAATAGTTCTCAACATTTTTGAATTGGAGGAGAACTTTTTAATGTCTCCCGATCACTAAAACTGCCATGATAATAATTATATTTTTAAAATCTGCTGAGAAAACACTTGATGACCAAAGCCATTACAAATCCAGCAACACTGAAATCAATTTGTACTTTTTACAGCAATAAACAGTCATACGTCACTTAACCTCCATGATGTGTTCTGTGAAGTAGGATGTTATGTGATTTGGATGTTGTGCCAACATGTGTAAATCTCAAGCAACAGCACTCACTGATTTTCCACCTTTGTGTGTTTTAATAACTTCTTTCAAATCAATAGTTCTCTTTTGCCTCTTGCTGCTGCTGTCACTAGCACTGGTTTTGCTGTGTTTGGGAGTCACGGTGCACTTCACAGTGATATCTCTGAAAGAAAATTAAGCAGAAACAAGGCTACAACACTCAAGAGATACTCGGTTCATGGTATTGAGTGCTGCTGCTTATGAGTCGAAACACACACTGTTACATAGTAAACTTTTTGTTTGTAAGAAGGGCAAGTTCATGTTAAAATAATGGTAGATAGTACAGAATGGCACGTATCTAAGCCAGTAACATACCAATTTATTACAGCTGTCAAGACACTGTAGGGTTATTGTGAGTCAGAATGGACTGGAGGGCCATCGTTCTTTTTTTTCTTTTCTTTTATGAAGACACAGAGTGCATGTATATCATACCATCATACACTTGGCAGTGCAACTGCTTTGGATACGGCAGACATGAGATATACATGTTGTGTGTGGGAAGCTGTTGCTTTTCTTACTTCCAGTAATGTCCCCTATGGCTTGTTGTCCAGTTGGAATTTCTGAACTCTATTAAAATCTTGGAAACTTGCGGTCATAGTGGTTAGGTGCTATATCTGCTAATCAGAAGGTTGGCAGTTGAATACACTAGATGCTCCTTGGAAATTCTATGGGGCAGTTTTACTCTGTCATACAGGGTCTAGTTTTGGCTTTTTGTCACAGCTCTTGTGGGACCAAGGACACATATTGGTTGAATGTTGTCTCTATGGTCATTATGTTACAGATGATGTTTACATATTTTAGGAAAACAGTAGTTTACCATTATGCAATACATAAAATTTGTTTATTTAATCTATAGATAATGCTTGATTACCATCTAGATTGTGGCATTCCTTCCAAAAAGGTTGAGGCAAGGTCAGATCATGGTAACCAAACAACTACAGGTATAAACAACAGTTGATTTATTTAACTGATCTTATTCAGGGTTTGTACTTAGTTAAGAAATGATGAGCAAACCAAGATTAAGCTTTAGGAACAGAAACATAAACACTCAAAAGGCTTATTAGTAATAAGAACAATATGCAGTTTTTAAAGTGTTTTATCAGGAATCTGTAGAGCAAGCTCAACTCTTTTGGAATCAGTACTTGGAAATAGGAGTTCGAGTTGAGTAAATTAAATTGTACTTAATCATGATAACAATTACAATGATTGTATTGTCTCCAGAAAAGGCAACTTTTAGCTCAGTCGGTAAGATAAGGGCATCATATGCTGACCATGCTGAGTAGTTTTAATCTAGATTTCTAGATTGACAACCATGCTTTGTCAGGAAAAAAAAAGGCATGTTTTTCCTCAGTGGTCAAAACCAGAATGCGAAACCATGTACCCCAAGGAGTCTTATCCAAATGACCATCTGTACACCTCAAAACACATGCACCCAGGAAGAGTGTTGTCAGGGTGCTGTTGCCAGTGAGGCATATTTTGCAAGACAGACAATGAAAGCATCCTGTGAAACATGATCTAAGCATCCCGTAAAAGATCTGTGATCACCAACTGCAACTATTTATAATCAGTAACCAACTCAAGAGCAATTATTACAGCTTTCATTGATTTTCCTGTAGTTTCCCTCCCTGATGTTTGGTTCCTCTTCACCCCATAAGAATATTTGAACACCGAAACTGCCCTGAGACTATCTGGTTCCATTTTCAGTGGGCTATGGAGTTCCCTAATTGCAATTGTTTTAAACCCTTAATAAACCTCTCTGTTTTAACTTGAAACAGTACTCAAGTTTTTCTCTATAATGGTAAAGATTGCTTTTAAACAACAGTATTAAAATGGGACATTAAAACAGCCACTCTGTGTGTCCACTGGATTGTAAACTTAATTAAAAAATGCAAAGCAAAACAAAAAGCCACTTCGATGATATGAGGAGAATTAAATTAGTTAAACCTCCAATGATAGTAATTCGGCAAAATGCCTTGAAAACCTTAGACATGTTGATATAGTCTGGGTCAGTGGCTTTCTTTCTTAGAAATACAAGATGAATTTCAATATTTTTTATGCTCATAAATGATATGAAACTACATTTCTAATAACTGAAGCATGCTTACGCTGACTGTTATCTATCAATTGGACTAGTAAGCAGTCATTAAAAATTATGTCTACAAAACACGCACTAGGTCATAGAAATGCACATATCTCATCTGAGAAAAAAACAGTGAGCCAAACTGTAAGTACAACATTGAATAAAACAAAAAACATTGAATTGATTTTGACTCATAGCTACCCTATAGAACAGAGTAGAACTGTCTCTTAGAGTTTCCAAGAAGTGCCTGCTGGATTTGAACTGCTGACCTTTTGGTCAGCAGACATAGGACTTAACCACTATACCACCAGGGCTTTCAAGTACAATATAATGACTATATACATAAATTTCTGAGTTTAACATGAATATCTTTTACAATGAAAACCCACTACATTTTTTTATTCCCATATTGTGTTTAACGAAGCAGTCTTTACCTTTTTCTGTATTAAAACGGAAGCCCTGGTGGCCTAGTGGTGAGTGTTAGTGCTGCTAACCGAAGAACTGGCAGTTCAAATGCATCAGGTCCTCCCTGGAAACTCCAAGGAACAGTTCTGCTGTGGCCGATAGAGCTGCTGTGAGTCGAAGCGGACTCAACAGCAGTGGCCATACAGCTATATATTAAAATAGCAAAGCCTTCGGCTTTACAGACAGGCAGACTTGCGATTCAATTCCAGTTCTAGGACTTGGTAGCTGTGTAACCATAGGCAAGTAATTTAAATACTCTGAGTTCAGTATGTGTCTGATGGGAAACTGGAGACAGAACTAGTTGAGATAAGAAGGAATGTGGCTAGAACTTGCACTTTGGAAGTGAATAAATCTACCTTTACTGTGGCCTCTGTACCTGTCCTGAGTGCTCCTTCTCCCAGGGCTGATGGCCTCTGGCTTCATGGCTTTGTCAGGCTTTTTGGTCCCCAGGTTTTTGCATAGGTTGAGGAGTGTTTACTGAATCTCAGAATCTAAAGGATGGGAGAGACTTCAATCCCAAGAAACCGAAAAGGCTAGAACAGAGAAATGGTGTTAGTGGAAATGCTAACGCAATCCACCAAATTACAGAGCTTTAGTTAATGGCAATGTACCAGCGAAGCCCCTGGGTGGTGCAGTTAACATGCTTGGCTGCTAACTAAAATGTCGCAGGCTTCAGTTCATCCAGAGGGACCTCTGAGGAAAGGCCTGGCAGTCTGCTTCCTAAAGATCACAGCCTTGAAACCTGCATGGAACACAGTTGTACTCCGAAACACATAGGTTTGCCTTGAGTTGGAACTGACTTGATAGCAACTAAAGCCCAAACTAAACCTGCTGCCATCCAGTTGGTTGTGACTCAGGTGACCCTATGGGACAGAATAGAATGGCCCCATAGGGTTTCTAAGGAATGACTGTTGGATTTGAACTGTCAATCTTTTGATTAGCAGCCAAGTTGTTAACCACTGAGCCAACAGGGCCATTATTACGATTAAGTTGAGCAGACATCTTTTTCCATGTAATATTTACCCAGTCATCTAAGTTCTACTCCTTTTTGATATCACTGAGAATATGGTATGTTCCTCTAGCTTAAAATAATCTTCATATTTAAGAAGGCAATTTTTATACTTCCTCTGTGTTTCCCCCAGACAAATTAACTCTTCGCACTCAATCTTTTCTGCCCGGTGTGAGTTCCTTCTTAATTCGTTATCTTCCAACTTTCCAAATTCTTGAACTGTTGAGATAGGCAATCTAACCAAAAAAAACCCACAGCTGTTGAGTCAATTCCAACTCACAGTAACTCTAGAGATCAGAGTAGAACTGCCTCATAGAGTTTCCAAGGAGCGCCTGGCAGACTTGAACTGCTGACCTTTTGGTTAGCAGCTGTAGCACTTAACCCACTGCACCACCAGGGTTTCCAGGGAGCCAGAAGGCCTCTGTAAACACCTTTCACATAAATAGCATAACTGAAACTACGAACAGGTGGTGAAGGATAGAAAAGATCCAATAATTCTGCAACTGATGCTCCTAGGGCTTTGGGGTTCCATTGGGAGCATGGCCCCTGGCCCTGTTGCTGCCCCTGTCTGTAAATCACAATGGAAGTCAACTCTTCAGATAGGAATGGATGGGACTTGGCAAAACAGAGTGACCATAACATGTGTGCACTGTATGGTTCTATGCATCTACAGGATGTCATCCTGCTGACCTCTTACTGGAGGCGAGGAAGGGGTGGAAAGGAGGGGATAGGTGATTGCTAGGAGGATATGACATGTACAGAATGGAGAGGAGGAGTGTGCTGTCATTGGGCAGGGAGAGCAGTGGGAGCTGCACACAGGCGGCCACGTGAATTTATATGGGATTGTACATTTTCACTCAATCATATATATTTTTTTTAAAAGGCCCAATAATTGACCACATATAAGTTGGAATCAATTCCATGGCAGTGGATTCGGGTTTGTTGTTGTTGGGACTTTGAGATAAGTTACCCATGTAACATTACCCGGAGATCTAAGTTCTACTCCTTTTTGGTACCGCTGAGAATACGGTCAGTCCATCTGCCTTAAAACAATCTTGTGTAAATTTCCTCAGAGTTGCTTTTTTTCCTGAAGGAATCAGATGAAAGCATCTGTGGGGATACATACAGAAAATCCAACTTTGATCTCTCTATGTGCTTTCAATGGGCTACAAGTAGGACTGTGGAATCAAATCAAGGGAACAAAAAAGTGTGCAGGTACGAAACCCCATAATTAGTCCTACTACAAGTCTCAGAAGCGCTCGCTGCAGAAACCTACTCGAAGCCTGGTTGCTTATACACTTTTAGTAGCCTGGTGCCACGTCTTCACACAGCCTTCTAATGAGTAGTCATGATCCCTCTTCCCACTTCAATCACTGAAAGGTCAAACAAGACATTTGTTCAAAGCGATGGAGGTGACCATTGCCTAGGCCCTCTCACCTCCTCCTGCAAGCTTCTTTAATAACCCTTGCTCATGTGGAAAGACTCTTGGTGCCTTACCTGTTCATTTTTGATAGGTAAAGGGCAAAAACCTCAGCTAGGTCCGTTGTGCCTGGGCACCTGGTAATACACTATGGTATCCAGAATAATCTCAATAACTATCACCTATTTATTCCATTAGTTGTGTGATATACTTTTAAGAACTGTTTATGCTTTATAACCATAAAAGATGGTATTATAAACTTTATTAAAAATGAGAAAATGAATATCATGGCTAAAGTCATTAACTCTTTCTACAAACAGGTATTAAAGACCTACTTTGTAGTGAGTACTCTTCTAAGTGATGAGGATAGAACAGTGAATACAGCGGATTAGGAGAGGAGGCCTGGTGTCACAGTGGTTAGAGGACACATTTAAGTGTAAATATCAGGTGTAGCTGTGTTCCCATTAAACTTTGTTTACAAAATCAGGAGGGCGCTGGATTTGACCAAGCACAGTCATGGAAAAATGCAAACTTCCTAAAGTCAAGGATTTGGAAGGTTTTCATTGGAATCCACTGGCCACTCCTTAGGAGAAAGACATGGCTGTCTACAGCCTTGGAAATCCCAGGGGTCAGTTTTACTCTGTTCTATAGGGTGGCTACAAGTGAGAATCAACTCCACAGGAGTGGATTTGGTTTTGCTTTTTTGTGCAAATGACTAAGCACTCAATTACTAGCCCAAAGGTTGGCAGTTGGAATCTGCTATGAGATACCTTAGGAGACAGTCCTGGTGATCTGTTTCTGAAGTGACATCCTTGACAACTCTCTGCATTTAAGGTCCACTCTGCATACACAGGGTGGCTCAGAGTAGGAATCCACTATCAAACAGATTAATTTCCTGGCTTCAGAGTGTTTATTACTCTAGAGCAGGGGTCGGCCAAATCCAGCTATGCCTTGATTTTGTTAATGAAGTTTAACTGGAACGCAGTCACACCTGTCATTTACGTGTCCACATCTGCTTTTTTGCACTGCAACAGCAGAATTAAGTATATGCAACAGAGATCACAGACTACCATCCACAAAGCTAAAACTATTTGCACTCTGGCCTATATTTAGACATGGAGGGAACAGAAAAAATAAATGAGTTTTTATATGTGTCAAGTAGTGATGGATGCAATGAAGAACAACAAAGTAGGATAAGGGAAACAAGGAGGTCCCTTCTGGTGATGCAGTGGTTAAGAGTTTGGCTGCTAACCAAAAGACTGGTAATCTGAATCCACCAGTTGCTAAATCTATGGGGATATTCTAACCGTATCGGGCTACGTCAGCATAGACTGGAAAGCAACAGGTTTGGTTATATCTAGGTGTCACAAATGGTTTGCATTTAACCAATTACCTCAAGGTTGGCAATTCAAACCCACCCAGCAGTGCTGCCAAAGAGAGGTCTGAGAATCTGTTTTTGTAAAGATCATGAGATTTGTAAAGAAAACCCTAGGAAGCTCTCTGCTACTCTAACGCGTGGGTTCAGCATCAGTAGGAATCCACAGGGTGGTTAGTTTTTGAAAGAATGGCCCTGGGGAGTGTTTAGGTGTGTGTTAAATGAGGGCCTCTTTGATTCAACGATCTGGGAGCAGAGACCTGAAGGGAGTGACAGAGTGACCTGGGAGAGTATTGAGGAGATATACATTCCAGCCCTTGAGGACTGCAAGGACACTAAGACTGTCTAGCCATTTTAAGTCTTTGGCTTCTATTCTGGCACAGCAGTCGCCAGATGATTTAGGGCAGAGGAGTCTGGAGATCTGACTCACCAGCTAAGGGACTGTCCTGACCGCTGCGCTGAGAACAGAACGGTAAGGGCGGGCGCACGGAGAGCAGTCACTGGGCTTCTGCCGGGAACAGGCAGCTGATTCAGGTGGCTCACATCCCAGTCTTAGGTGGAATGAGGAACAAAACAGGACTGCAGCCCCAAATCAGACTCACCTCAGAGTCCACACCCTGCCAAAACAAAACAACTACTTTCACATCGACTCCGACTCATGGTGACCCCAAATATGTCAGTATAGAACTACGAACCACGAACCACGGAAGGGCAGATGTTTTCCTTTGCCAGACTTCCTCTCCCACAGCTTTGCAATTGTATGTAAATAACACACAAGCCTGCATAGTGTGATTAAGAATGTTACTAACATAGCTTGTGTGAACTTCCTGTTTGTGATCCCCTTAAAGGCGACTTTTCCTCTTGTCCCTGGGAGCTGTCCTGGCAGCAGCAGCTCCAGCTGACTCCTTTCCTTGCGCAACAACATAAAGGTGTTTTGTGCCTTCCCATCCTGGTTTCCTGTTTATTAGTCACTACCAGTCATGCCAAGCAAGAACAAGGGGCTTCCACTTGGTAACAACTGGGTTTTCAATGGCTGATTTCGGGAAGCAGATCACCAGGTCTTTCTTCCAAGGGGTCTCTGGATGTGCTCCAGTTACCAAACTTTTGTTAGCAGCGAACTAGTTAAGTGCTCAGTCAGACACAGATGCTAAGCTCAGATATGATGCCCAGGCCTGGGTAATACAATGCAACAGTTACCTAAACAGGATCTATTCTTCTCAGAGATTCCTTGGCCTGTCAGGAGAATTTGGCTCTGACAGGTAAATCGAGGACGATCAGGTAACTGGAAGGGGCGAGCTAAGTACGGTGGGCAGTGTTTGTCAGCTTTTTTGGATCAGAGCAGGGACATTTGAGAACCTGATTAAAGCTATGCAGCAAACTTTCCAAACAACAAAAAGGATGTATACTTGTACATAAATTTACCAAAATTTTGCATACAATTTTGGAGCTCTCACGGTGTAGAGGTTAAGAGCTCAGCTGCTAACCAAAATATTGGCACTTTGAATCCTCCTGTAATTCCTTGGAAATCCTGTGGAAAAATTATACTCTATCCTATAGGGTGACTATGAGTCGAATCAGCTTAATGGCAAGGTTTTTGTTTTTAAAATAGCTTTGTCGTATTGTGGGTACTTGGGGCTTGGAACACCGGTGTGTGATTCAGGCAGTCTCAGTGGTTGAGGTGTAGTAGGTGCAGTCGTATTGGTGTTACTGGAGCAACGGTGGTGGGTGGGTACAGCATTCAACGGCTCTGCTGCCTCATGGCACCATGGCCCTACACACAGATTCACACAAAGGTGGCTAGCAGCCAGACGCATCAACTCTCCAGGCCTGGTAGGTTATATAACAGAGTATTTCATACCACTGAATCGCTCTCATCCAGAAGGCCTGTGTCTGGCTGGAAAGCCTGAGCAAGGCAACCTTCTGTGCTATCCCCACAAGCCTCCATCTCAAGGACTTAGCATTAAAAATCAGTTCTCTTGTGGTTATCTAAATCAGAGCACTGACTTGTAAGTTGAGAATTTGAGGCTTATTAAGAAGGAAAAGTGGTGCTTCAGTGAGTGAATGGTGAGATATATAGGCACACACAAACGTTATAGCATCTTTCAGGTCACACTGAACTGGACATCTACTTTGCAAAAATATATAAGTGATAAGAGATGCTTTTTGATCACTATGGATCTTGCAAATTTTATATTTTCAACATTTTGAGTATAATTTTGGTGACTTAATTGGTTGGGTTACATATTGTGCAGGACTCACTGATGAACCCACTAATTTTTTTTTTTTTTGCAAATACCAAAATAAAGAACTATTTCAGTATGGAAATAGTTCTATTGTATTGAAACAAATAGCATAAATCTTCTATTGTATTGAAATAAATGGCATACTTGTTAACTTACTAAAAATAAATTTATTAATGTTATAAGATATTGTACCTTTTCTTTACCAAACGAAAGTTCCTCATAAAAATAATTTAAAAAAATGTTGCTTTTGAAATATTTATTTAAATATTGAGTATGGGTGATACCACAACTTCCTTGAGCAGCAAATGCCTTTGTTACATTTCCATATCCACTTAAATTTCATAATGTAAAACTAAAGTGGTATTACAGAAAAATTAGATTCTTCTTTGTTTACTGATTTGGCTTGAAACAACAGAGTGAAGGGGTTAAAAAAAAAGAAAAAAAAAAAAGACCACTCAAGCCCGAACGGTGAGCGTTCTCTTTCCTCCTTTGTTGTCTGACCAGAGCTGCACAGCCCCATCGGCTTTTCCGTGAGTAGACTCAGCTGGTTTACTGTTCCAGTTGATGGCTCTCTGGTCATGTTTCAGCTCCTGGCGATCACAGGCGCTCTGGAGGGTTTCCAAGGCTGTGGGCTTTTGGAAGGAGATCTTCAGGACCGCCTTTGGAGGTTCATCTGAGTGGATTCAAACGTCTATCTTTCAGCTAATAGCTGAGTGTTTAACCATTTGTACCACCCAGGGGCTCCAGCTACTTGCTCTATTCTTTTTTCTTATACGATGCTCTTTATATGAGGCGATCCCAGCGCTTCTTTTCCAGAAGGAAAGATGTTGTTCAGGTTGTGGAATCACTTTGAAAAAGAAATTTGAATAAGGAAAAAAAAAAGAGAGAGAGAGAGAGAGAGCAAGATAGACTATTTCCTCCAGGCAAAAAGATCATCTCACTGTCACATGCTGTCAACTAGAACAAGGGGATACCCTTCTCGTGGTTGATGTCATGAGGCGCATACCTACGAGATCCCACACTTGGAATGGATCATTTTTTAGCACCCTTCCCTCCTCTATATGATAAAATTACGTTCAGTAGTTGTCGTAAAATGAAATGAGAGCTCTTATGAAAGCCGTAGCTTTTCTCCGTAAGGATAGCGCTGAAAACACTTTTTGTCTTACAAGGTCCGACAACTCAGGCCTCCAACTTAATTGTTCTAAGGTTGTTCCTGTACTATTCATTGCTGAATATCACATGGTCACCTTCTAAGGTACTCCTCTTCGGAAGCTATGCACCGACGCCAGCGCCTAGTCCACCCTTCAGAGCAATTCTGGAACTCTTTCTAGGCTGGCCATTATGCCCACATCAGCACGGTGGCAACTTTGAGAAGTTAATTCTATAGAGTCTGAGAGGGAATTTTTAGCCAGTAAACAAACACCTGTATTGGAGCATCCTACCTACCCACCTGATCTGGCCCCCAACGACTTTTATTCTTACCTGAAAATACAGGAAATACTGAAAGGAAGACATTTTGATGCCCTTCAGGACATTAAGGGTAATATGATGACAGTTCTGATGGACATTCTAGAAGGAGTTCCAAAATTGCTTTGAAGGGTGGACTCGACCCTGTAGTTGGTGTATAGCTTCCCAGGGGGAATACTTCGAAGGCGACCTTAGTGATCTTCAGCAACGAGGTATGTAGCACTTTTTCTAGGATGAGTTTGTGAATTTAATTGGCAGACCTGTAAGTGTTCTTTTGCCAAGCTGCTGATTTAGGATGATTACTAGTAGCCTGAGGTTGTCCACAATATGATAAAACTCTTCCTTAAGGGAGTTGCCACATCCGCCTCCAGTGAATTTTCCACATAAGGTAAGTTTTTTGAGCACTGAAAGGAATAGCACTGGAACTTTCAAGCTTACAGAATATACTGTACAACATTTTCTGTTTTCTTGCTTTGGAGTGTTTTTTGAATGAATGTTATTTATGATATTATTTGGTCTGAGATACACTTGCATGATAATCTGATATGAGGCTGTGGGAAGAAACTTTCACCCACCTTAAACATTTATTTAATTGTTTATTTATTGTGGCCACTATTGTCCAATGACAAGAACATGAAAGTTATAGTCAAATTATTTAAGGTCACTTTATAGACATTGGGCATTCAGTAGTCATCCTCGTTTCCTTGTTTAGTTTGGCTGTTTTGGTGAACTCAGTTCTTAATATGGGTAGATCTTTGGCTCCGAAATACCCAAAAGTGGCCTATGAAATGACTTACTTTTTATCAAAAACAAGCTAACCTTGTAAGCCCACCGGTTTGCCAGAAAGCAATGACAATTAGGCCTTTTATCAACTGGGAATGAATCCAAAGGATACAAAAGACATTCAGTTCAACCAAAGGGCCTTTCAGTAATTTAACAGTACTAAAGGGAAAAATGGAAAACATCTTGACTTTAAGGTATCAAAATAAAGATATGAAGTCTTCCTATTGCCTTTTGTTCAGGATGCACAAATGGCTGTAAGAAATTGGTTTGGTTTCCTACCTAAACTGGGCTACAGCCCTGTGGTGAACACTAGGTGGCGTTAGAGGACTGTTCTAATTGACTACAATTAGAGCCTCTTACAAACCACGTCAGGGTCAGAATTCTGGCAAGTCTGAAATTTTACACTGAACATGAAGCAAATGCACAAATTTCTTTTTCTTCTGACTGTGGCTTCGTTCACTAAAAAAAAAAAAAAGAAAAAAATCCAAGTGCCAGCTGGTCTTGAATGAAGTAGAGTTTACGTAGTGCACCGTGGGTAACTTTTTAAAATGAATTGCATGTGGAGAATAATACTCCTGTGTTTTGATGCTCCTGTTTTCAAATGCTGTTAATCCTAAAAGCCATGATCTTAGTTTGGCTAACAGTCATCAAGTTGTTGTGAACCATCCGCAGGAAAATAAACTTGGTAGTTGCTTTCCCACCGATTGACAGTTTTCTTATTTTGTGCCTTTATTTAAAAAAAAAAAAAATTAAAGGGTCACTGTAAATCTTAGAGCATTACAGAGCATATGATGAAATGTTAAGGCTGTTCCTTCACCCTCCATTAGCTCATGTTGTAAAAAAGAATGAAATATATCTGCTGCATACGCTGATCTTTTGTGTTCCATCTTCACTTCACAACAGGAAAACCCATTTGATAGCCATTTCTTTGAGGGTTATTTTCATCCATTATCGCTGAAAGGTATCCATTTCCTGGAACTCGATTAAAATCTGGTAAAAGACAAAATAGTGCACAGGGTTAATGATCACTACATTTCTATTCTCTTTTTAAAAATAATACAAGAAAAACTGTATCAAGTTTTTCTATCAGCTGATTTAACAAATTCCTCTGAAATACCTGGACAAATTCTTTCTAATTCTTAATTGTGCCACAAAATTTAAAATATAAAAATAATAATCTAGAGATAAAAGAATATGTTAGTCAATACGAATATGTTCTTTTATAGAGCATTAACCTAAGTCTAACGTAGTTCATCTTCATCTTAAGTTATCAAAGCTAAAATCCGAAATGTCTAAATAGAAGAGCCACAATTCACAATGGAGACAACCAAAAAGCATTCATTGCTGTTGCCGTATTTCCTCAATTCCCACTCATAGTGACCCCATGTACACAGTGGACTTGCCATAAGTGTTCTATAAAAGACGAAAAATAATTCCTAGCATACAGTTACATTTAAGTTATATTATCTCAACTTTATATTTGTTGATCAAAGATCACTTAAAAAAATTAAAAACAACACTTTGGTTTTATCTGTAACTCCTCCAAAGATGTCAACGTAACTTTCAGTTTGAGACAGGTGATTTTGTGTGTAAACTACAGGCTAAATGCTTGATGGGTGGGCACTTCGGATGATGGGTGAAGCCTCTAGCTGTTTTGACTGGTTGCTTCCTTTCAGTAGAGGATGTATTTCCTCTACAGCATCAAGTGCTCATGTAATTTTTGTTTCTCTCTCTTTTTTCGGATAGTTTGCAAGCATATACCAATATTCTTTCAGTTTTTTTTTCCCTTAGAATCAATGACCAAAAATTCAAGCAAGTGAGACAGTTAGATTTTGTTAACCTTGAAACCCTGGTCGCATTGTGATTAAATGCTATAGCTGCTAATCAAAAGTTCTGTAGCTGGAATCGGCCAGGCACTTCTTGGAAACTATGAGACAGTTTTATTCTGTCCTGTAGGGTCACTATGAGTCGGTAATGACTTGATGGCACTGGGTTTCATGTCCCTTTATGCTGTGATGCCTGTAGGTATGTAACTTTGATGTTGGATGATTACTAAATTATTCTTTTGGAACTAATAATGGCACCACAGTGACCTAAGGTTAAGGAATCTTTCAGAATTCATAAGAACTCCCATACTGAAGATGTCAATAGAACATCTTTTTAAACGTATCTGCAGTGTGGGGTTCAGAAAGGGTCATTTACAAAACACATGGAGTTATAACTCTCCGTGACTCCAGAAAGCACTTATTTAATGAGTCATTCTTTGTTTTGTGTTCTTCAGATCCTAAGGATGAGATGAAGCTCTTGTAGCAGAAAGTTCACTCCAAAGAGCAAATGTATTCCCACAGAACATTTCTATTTTGATTTTCAGAAATATGAATTTGCATATCATTGCTGTTTCAGTCAGTGGTGGTTTGGCAGAGCTTTATAGATACAAAGAAACAAAAGGAAAGAGAGTTGTTGCAAAGTGCACTTTGTTTTGTTGTTTTTTTTTCCAAGTTGAATGATCAAACCAGTTGCAGGAAGTGAAAATGCTTGGGAAACAACTTTGAATTAGGTTTTGAGTGGTTTTATGATTTTTGCCAAAGAGGCAACCACAAAGGAAAGAGAAAATAGCTGTCATCCAGATTCAGAGGCCCGGGTTTCCATGTTTTGGAATAGCCTCCAGCGAGTCAACCTTTTCAAGTGTATTTCATCATCTAAAACATGTTCTACCCTGATGGAATGGCCCTTATGGGAATTAAATGGGATAATTTATGATGTATGCAGTAACAGTACAACATAAAGTCCTTTCCGTTCATCCATGCATTCTTTTGTTCATTGTTTATTCCATGAGGTATTAATTCCTCATTAAGTGTTTTCATAGGTGATAATATTGTTTCTCAGTTATTTCTTCATTTATCTTCAAAGTGCTAGTTGATTGATGGAATAAACAGAAAGCTAAGAAATGCTCAGCTTGCAATAAGACTTTTTTTTTTTTTTTTTTTAAGTAGAATGTACACGAAAGCAGAGTTGCAAATCCAACAGATAATACAAGGATGGTCAGAATACTGATGGGTAGCCTCAAAGCTCAGGCAACTATAAACTAAAGAGCTACAATGGATGAAATCAAAGTACTTTCTTGATTTGTTTCTGCGAGGACAGAAGGACCTTAGGTTGGGGAAAAATATCCAGACAGAGACATTATTATAACTAAAGTGATAAGAAAAATAAGCATGAGTCGGATCCGACTCGACGGCACTCGGCTTAAAAAAAATCAATAAATCACCTTGAGTTAAGTAGAGGGCTATAAGAAAATACTAAAAGATGAATTCAGGTTAGGATTATTTTAAGAAGATTTATGAAGGTCAAACTGAAGAGTAGAAATTTGACTTAATGGAAAAAGAGGAATCCACGAATGCTTCTTGAACTGGGGGCAAATGTCATGAATGAAATGGACAAGAATGGAGAGTGGCAGCCAAGAGTTTGTCGAGGAGTGTGTCTTGGTCACACAGACATGAAGGAAAGAGATTAAACTGGAGATGTGAAATGGGGTGGAGGAGGTAAAGATGTGGATGAGGACTTACATGAAAAAAATGGCAGGATTTTGTGAATGAAAGGTGGGAATAAACAAAGAAAGATTTTGATCCTGGAGTCTTAGAGGATGCTTTGAAGATTGATAATGATGGAGGATCTGGAAAGGGGCATGTTTGGAAGAGTCCAGTGCAGACACCTACGTTCCCTTTTTTGTAATGTTTTCTTTTGAACCATTCACAGATTTTTATGAATGATTGATGGATAGTTCAGGAGTCAGAAATCTCCTTTGTACGCTCAGCTTTATCACTGAAAGCAATGACTCTGGAGTCAGAAATTTCTATTTCCAGCTTCATCACTTACTAGCTGTGTGGCCTGATCAGGTAATTCAACTATCTTCATGTCTAGAAATGAAGAGAGCAGCAATACTTGTAAGCTGGTTATAAAGTCATAATAAGATAAAACATTTAAGCATTTCCACCGTAGTTACTCTGTAAATGATAAAAACTTAAGCTAGCTGATGCTGAATGGATTAGAACTCATGATGATCTCTTGCATATCAGAGTAGAACTGTGCTCCATAGGGTTTCCACCTTTCTTTTTCCCCTGGAAGTAGATCCTCAGTACTTTCTCCCAGGTCACCTTTTGGCTAACAGGGAGTGCATTCACTGTTTGCACCACATGCAGACTCCCTATAAATAATACCTGTTACATTTGAATATGTTTAGCTCTGATTTAATAACGAGATGTTAGTAACTGGCTAATAAAATTTCTGTAATTAGATGCAATTTCTTGAGGAGAGAATGTGGAGATAAAATGGCCACAGCTGAACCTTTGTAAAGCCCCAAACCAAATCTGTTGCCATTGAGTTGATTCTGACTCACAGAGACTCTATAGAAGAACAGAACTGCCCCACTTGCTCTGCCTGGTGGATTCGAACTGCTGAACTTTTGGTTAGCAGCCACAGCTCTTAACCACTGTGTCTAAAATTATTGCCAGACACCAGAGCTGGGGTAACAGGCAGAGCAAGTGGTTAGAGTAGTATTTATTTATTTCATCAAGTGCTTTTGAATACTCACTATGGGTTTATAACCACAAAGCACTGAGGGGAGGTTTGCAGATGTGAAGGGAGATATTGATCTTTCCACTAAGAGCCTCCAAGTAGTTCGGAAAGAAGCTATGAACATAAGGAGTTAAGCGTCATTGACCGTGGAATACAACATCCAGTCCAAATGATCAGACTGGTACTAGGTGGAAATCTCGATGGTGTAGTGGTTCAGTGCTATCGCTGCAGTTCAAATCTACCAGGTGCTCCTTGGACTCTATGTGACTGTTCTACCCTGTCCTATAGGGTCGCTATGAGTCAGAATTGAGTCGATGGCAGTGGTTTTCTGTTTTGTTTGCTCTTACATGATACTGTGACTCACAGAGAAAAAGTCGAGAGATAAAAGTAACATCTTGAAACAGGGGTCAGTAGTCATTGTCTATACCTTCTCTCATACTTTTCTCTTGAATCCACTCCTTTTGGCTTTTATCTCATCTCTCCACTAAAACTGGTTTTGTCAAAGTCACCAAACACTTCCATGTTTTAAAATTCAGTGGTCATTTTACATGACCTATCAAAGTATTTGACCCAGTTGTTCCTGCCTCTGCCTTGTCTTCCTCCTACGTCAGTGAACGATTAGCCTCAGCCTGTGTTGCTTGGTCCAGTCCTCTCCAAAACTCTTCACACCGACCTGTCCCAGGCTCTTTTCTTCTGTATGCTCCTTCCATTAGTAATCTCAAGTCTTTAAATACCAGTTACATGCTGATCATTTCTAAGTCTGTCTTTTCAGCCCACTTTTCCTTGATTTCCTGACTCATAATATGCGGCATCACCACAGAGACATCTAACACACAGCTTACACTTAACAGGACTCAAACAGCATTGTTGACTTCTCTCCTCCCTTTGCCTACCTTCCCCCCACCCAGAATCTTATCCACATTAATGGTGACGCCAGGGCAAAAACTTTAGAGAAAATATTGTCTCTTACACGCCGTATCCAATGCATCAGCAAAGTCTGTTATCTATACCTGCAAAATATCCAGAATTGACTCACTTCTCACCACTCAGCTGCCATCCTCACCACCAAGTCTCCATGATCTCTTCCTTGAATTATTGCAGCAGCCTCCTAACTGAGCCAGGTTGTGTAGCACCTTTAAAGGCAATGATAAGGATCCAGTTTTATAAGACTTTACAGGATACCCTCATGTTAAACATGTCCTAACTTACGGTTTAACTGAATTGTTCTAGATGCTGTGTCATGAGCATCCTGAAAGAGCCAAGAGCAGAAGTAGGAAGAACACGTCTTCATGGCTCCTCTGCTCCATACACACTGGTGTTCTCATTGGTCCTGTATCACACGAGGGCATTCCAGCCTCCACGATTTCTCACTTGCCATTTCCTCTGCCAGAGAGCTCTTTCTCAAAATACCCACATGGCTTACTCTCTCACCTCCTTCTATCTTTACTTAGCTGTTACCTTCCTACTGAGGCCATTTAACATCATTTCTGCATTCTTTGTCTACCTCGCTTCCTTGATTTAGTTTCACCATAGAACTTATCACCATCTAATTTACTGTATATTTTATTTATTGTCAGGCTGTCTGCACTATAAACTTCTTGAGGATAAGAATGTTTGTCTATTTACTCTTTATTGTACCTGTGTTACCCAGAACCACTACTCATTCAGTGTATCTTTTTAATTGAATGAATGGACTGAATTGGGGAAACTTTTAGGACGAAGACTTGGATCTGATGCCGAAAGATGGTTGGATTTGGAGAGATGCAGAGAAAGAGGAAGTAGAGAGGAAAGGACATTCCAGTTAGGGGGAGCAGATGGGAAAAGCAAAAACCTAGAAAAAGATTTAAATCAAACCAAGTAAAGTTAAAGGGTAGTGAGGAAATATGTATGGCTATAGCAGAAGTTCCTGGGAGCACTATGAGATTAAATTTTGATAGGTGGGGTGAATATTAGACTGTGATACACCCTAATTGCTGTCACAAGGCATTCAGACTTCATCCTGTGAGACAGGATTTTTGAACTATAATCCATCAACTTCTAAGGTGAGCTCTCAAAGTATGTTCTTCTGAGCAGTTTCATCAAAATCATCTGGTATGATTATTAGAATGTAGATTTCAGGAACAGAGCCCACAAACAGTAAATCCCAATCTAAAGTGTGGCCCTAGAATGTGAATTTTCATAAATTCTCCAACTGACAGTTATACAAATTAAGAACTGAGAACTATTGTCTCAGGGTATCCTAGACAGTCATTTGTTTTTGCCTAGCTTGGGGATGGGAAAGAGGCAGGCAAGTGAGGTGGAAAAGTCTAGAGTAGTTGCAAGCCCTCTACCCCAAATGTGGGCAGAGAGTCTTTGAGTTCTTCTGCTTTGCCTGCTGCCTTAGTGATGTAGTGTTGCTGTAGCAGAAATGCCACAAGTGGGTAACTTTAGGAGGCTAGTAGTCCACATTCAAAGTGTCAGCTCCAGGAGTAATCGCTCCTCTGTTGGCTCTCGAGGAAGGTCCTTCTTGTAAATCTTCTCTGGAACTAGAAGCTTCTTCCTTCAGGAACCTCAGTCCAAAGGATATATTCTGCTCCCAGTGCATTTTTCTTGGTGATATGAGGTCCCCAACTCTCTGCTTGCTTTCCTTTTCTTTTTGTCTCTTGAGAGATAAAAGGTGGTACAGGCTGCACCCCAGGGAAGCCCCCTTTACATGGTATCATGGATTGAATTGTATCCCCCCCCAAAATGGGGGTAGCCATATGGCGAGGCCATGATTCCTGGTATCACGTCCTGTTCCTACATGCTGCAAAGCCTGCCTCTATGAAGTTAACAAGAGAGGATAGATGGCAGTTGTATTGGCAGGGCAGGACTCAGTGTGTAAGACTGCATTGTGCCTTGAGGCAATCTTTTGGGACACAAAGAAAAGGAAAGCAAGTAGAGAGCTGGGGACACCAAATCACCAAGAGAACAGTGCCAGAAGGAACAGAGCTTGTCTAGAATGGACTTGGGGTCCCTGCACCTCAGAAGATCTCAGCCCAGTGGAAGATTGATGACAAAGACTTTTCTCCAAAGCCCACAGAAGAAGCCCTCCCATGGAACTGAGGCCCTGAATTTGGACTTTTAGCCTGCTTTTCTGTGAGCAAATAAATTTCTCTTTGTTAAAACCATCTACCTGTGGTGTTTCTGTTACAGTAGCACTAGATGACTAAGACATATAGGATCAGGGAAGTCTTTAGTAAGGGTGTTACAGTTCCACCCCAAACACAATGCAATCTTGCCCCATTAATGACAGGAAGAGATTAGGATTTACAACATATGTAAAACTTGCAATCACAAAATAGAGGACAACTATACAATATGGAAAATCATGTGCCCAGACAAATAGCTACATATATAATTCAATCCTACTGTGTTTCTGAGTGAGAGGTCTCTTGAAGAAATATGTTCTTTACAAAATATAATGTTCTTTATAAAACATTATTTAAGAAGTAAGATATAGAATTACTCCATACATCAAATATTTATTGAGCACCTACTAAGTGCTAGGCATCATGCTAGGTGCTAGAGCTAAAAGAAAACATGAATAAGACATAGCCCTTATCGTTATGTTGCTGGCAGTAGTGAGAATAAATGGGAGCTGGAAAGACTACAATCAGGAAAATCATTTGCCACATGTAAGGTGATAAAGATTTTGTCTAGAGTGGTGGCAAGGAGATGTGTGCAAGAAATATACTGAGGGAATACTTGACAAGACAATCTATTTGACTGATATATGCGATTAAGTGTAACACGAAAATAATGAGCTGATTCTGAGACTTAAATGCTATGGAAGTAGAAAACTGTGGTGCCACTAATGGAATTAGCGAAGCTGTAAATAGCAACTGGTGTGGGGAGAGGGTGTGTGTGCATGTGTCTGTAGCATTGAGTGGAATGTCAAGTTTACCCTTGAATATTGTATATCAGACAACAGCAGGGCATTCAAATGAAGATGCCATCTGGTAGCTAGAGATTAAAATAGACTGGAGAAGAGAAAGGAAAAGGGAAGGTTGGAAAGATAGAAAATTGTCAGTTTGGGAGAGGTTTGTAGGAAAAGCCAGCACAAAAGACATCAATCAACTGTTAAGAGAGGTAGTAAGAAGGATCTGGGAATGACGGCTTTGGGGAGTTAGTTATTGGTGCCATATTCTCAAGAGCAAGAATGGAGAAAGAGCATTGATTTTAGCCAAATGTAGGCTACAGGTGACCTTAGAACCATGTAAATGGAATAATGGAGATATGCTTTAAGGAGTACTTAACCAGACTGAGAAGGTCAAGGTCCGAGAGCCACAGATGTCTACCATATCGGACGTTTAACGATGACAGGAAAAGATGCTTGTGATAGTTTCCTTGACCAAAGGCTTTATGGTCCTCCTTTCTGCAAAAAAGTTTCATTCAAAAGCTTGGTACGGTGTCCTGTTTTGCACAGGTAAATGGGTTTAAGCCCATTTACCAGGTCCAGAGTTGGTAGTAACTGTGATATTGGTTTTCTTTAAATCCCCTCTCATCAATTCCCAGGGGTCTTTCACCTGATACCAAAAGGAGAAGAGGACAAAGCAAGGTCCGATTATAATAAGATTATAATAAACTTCTGGGTAAGAGGCTAGTAAGTGGTGAAGCAACTGTAACGAAATAAATTTTGTGGGGTTCCTGGATACAATGAAACTAGAATTTAAAGGTCTCCACGGATTTTTTTTTTCTTCTTCTTTTTTTGGTACCAGAAACACTTGGACTTGCAATAGAGGGGACTTAATGAGTCAGTCCCTGAGTAGTTCGTTAAGGTCAAGTTACCCATTCAGCTACTGCCTGAGAGGTTTGAGGGTAAAGCAGTTTCTACCTTCTGGCCTAAGCCTCATACTCCTTTTCTGCCCCTTTTTCTCCTTTCTCTGGGCTGAGGCCTGCTTGAAAACTTTCTCTAGTCATGTAATATCTGAGCACTTCACAGACAAAGACTTGCTATTCCAGACCTTCTGATGTACTCTTCTTGCAAGAAATACATTAGGCTGATTTTTGGACATTGTGTATTCTGAGCTTGGCTAGAAAGTTCAACTCAATCCAATCAAGGTAAGGCTGTAGGTACAAATCTGAATGATACAGGCTAGTGGAGAAGACAAATATATAAACAGAATGATGTGATTAGTTTGACATTCCTAGGAAAAGTACGGGGAAGGGAAGGTGATCTCTGAGCAGGGTTTTGTTGAAAGATTAGGACTTCACCTAAAGGTTGATTTGAGAGGATTCAAAGCAGAGATGAAAAGGTGTAGTGACCCCAAGTTGAGACACAGACTTGGATGTTGGAAGCTCAGAAGTATGTAGTTGAGCAGGTATCTGGTGTCGGGAGATGGAGGCGGAGGTGTGGACAGAGGCCAGTTCACAGGGGCCTACTGTGCTAAGCTAAGGAGCTCCACTGACTTTCTAACCAAGGGGGAGTTTCTGAGGAGACTTAAGAAGGTGTGCAATGTGGACATATTTTTGCTTGAGCTCCATCATTCAGGTGGCAGTGAGGAGAGCATATTTATGGAGGAAGAAGCTGGAAAATGAGAGGCCATTTAAAAGGCTATTGTCACAGCCCAGGTGACTGATGCTATGAATCTGGGCTGAGTCAGCAGTGAAAGAAGGAACACAGAAGGGAGACTTTTTTTTTTTGGAGGAGGAATTGAGACATGTTCATAATTTTATTTTATTTTTTAATTATACTTTAGATGAAGGTTTGCTGAACAAACTAGTTTCTCATTAAACAGTTAGTACACATATTGTTTTACGACATTGGTTAACAACCCCGCAACAGGTCAACATTCTCTTTTCTCAACTTTGGGTTCCCTATTACCATCTTTCCTGTTCCCTCCTGCCTTCTGATCTTTGTCCCAGGGCTGCCATAACCCTTTAGTCTCATTTGGTTTTATGGGCCTGTCTAATCTTTGGCTGAAGAGGGAACCTCAGGAGTGAGTGACATCATCACTGAGCTGAAAGGGTGTCTAGGGGCCATACTCACAGGGTTTCTCTTGTCTCTGTCATGTCATCAAGTATGGTCTGTATGAGTTACAATTTGACCCTCTTTTGTGATCCGTGTTGGAGCAGTCAGTGGTGGTAGTGGGCACTACCTAGTTGTACGGGGTTCAGTCTGCTGGAGGCCATTGCAGATGTGGTCCATTAGCTCTTTGAAATAATCTTTCCCTTGCTTCTTTAGTTTTCTTCATGTTTCCTTGCTCCCCAATAAGACCAGAGGAGTATCCCAGATAGCTGTTCACAGGCTTTTAAGGCCCCACGTGCTGTTCACTACAGTAGGATGTAGTACATTTTCTTCATGAAACATGTTATGCCAGTTACACTAGATATTTCCCAAGACCGTGGTCCCCACAGCCCTCAGCCCAGCAATTTGGTCCCTCAGGGACTTTCTGGTGTCTGTGGTGCTTCCATGAGTTTGTTCTGTATAAGCTGTGCTGGCTTCCCCAGTAGTCTGCATTGTCTTACTCTTCATCAAAGTTCCCACATATCCATTGTCTAGTTAGCGCTTTGCCATCCCTATCCTACCAATCTCTGGTGACCATCAGGTCATTTTATTTTTGATGTGGAAGATATAAAAGAAGAAATAAGAGAACCTGATTCTTTGGTTTTCCAGTATGATAGTGGTGTCATTCATCAGTCAGCTTTGGACGTGATAATGCTACAAAAACAGTTAAGTCCCAAAGCTTGCCAATAAAAAGAAAAATTTGTCTGTAGACCTGTAGGTCAGTTTTGTGGGCATGCTCCAGGTTATGATTGAGATTCCAGTCCACTTGAGTTGTTTTCTTACTTCAGTACACACACTGGATAAAGGAGTTTGCACTCTGTGTACTGTTCTCTTATCGCAGACAGGAGGAAGTGGAAGAATTTTTTTGTTCAGGCTCTGATTAGGAAAGACAGGAAGGAAAGAAGCAAGAAAGAAAAGAAGGACGGTGAGGGTGGTAGGTAGGGAAGGAGGGAGGGAGGAAGCTTTTGCATATATGGGGATTCCTACTCCACCAAAGCCACTGTGAGGCATTGCTAAGCTACTTGGCCAAGAACATGAGTTTAACCTTAGTTATAAGCAGGGAACTCCAGTCTGTTATAGCAACAAGCAGGCAATTGAATATTGCCGTTAAGGGAAATGTCAGAAGTGGATTTATTAAATTGGTGGTCATTGGGTATAAATAATAAGCAAAACCATGAAAATGGAAAGGATTGCCTAGAGAGAGGGCAAAGAGAAAAAGTTTCTAATGGAGCCCAGAAAGGCACCAGTGTTTAACGTATAAAGACGAGCTCTTGTGTCATCTGAGAATGAATAATCAGTGCTTTAAGGGAAAAACTTGGAAAGAGAATTGTAGCACCAAAACTAAAACAGTGGAGAGATTTACAGGAGTGAGTGTTAACCATCAAATGAGTCTCAGATTTGTTTTAAGCCTGCCTTGATGGAGAAACATAGAGTGTGCAGAAGGAGGTTTTATTAACCTAAGAACTTTCCTTTCAAATCTAAAGGGCCAATTGATGCTCATAGAATCATTAGTCATACAGCAGGAATAACATACCTAAAACTCAGGGCATGGTTCCTGCCATGTGGCTGGCACTAAGCAAATGGCATCTATTATTACCCTACTGAAAACTGTGGAGCTTTGAGAAATTGCCACCAGTTTCATATGAAATTTGATGCTAAATCATTTTGCTTCAGACTTTATCAAAAACATGTTACTATTGATCTGGAAGAAGCACAAACAAGTAATATTATGTATTTTATTTATAATAAGGCATGGTTCCTAGAGATAATGGTGACACTGCAGTATAGTTGTTTTCTTTTAATTTGATGATAAAAAGGGAAATTGAGAGGGCTGTTGTAGTCCTGTCATATCTTGTATTTGAAAGGTGTGCGATGCAAAGCATTCTTATCATTATGATATTTAGGTTAAAGCAGCCATTTATTTCCTGCCTCTATGAATTACTTGCTTTCAAGTTCTGTTTCATAAGGCCAAGTCAAAACAGAAGGTGGGAAAAACCATATAGTTAAAAATATTTAGGTAGTTTAGGCTACGGAGAGGCAGTATGCATGTCTGGACTCATTTTCAGTGTTCAGGTAACTACAGAGTTTGCATCCTTTGTTCTTGTAATTCCTTCCATCCCTGTGTGGCTAAGAGTCCCAGTGTTCTTTCTGGCTGAAAGCAGATATTGTATTCTGCTTTATTAACAGAACATTGGTTATCAAATTCTTTTTCTTTAATGATTCTGCTTTAGGAAACTGTCAATTAGTAGTACCTGGAAGGACCACCATGAAGAATTTCTGTAACTAGATTATAATGCAGAGGTGCTTAGTCACAATATTTTAAAGAGTTTCTTTAATTCTGATATTTAAGCAATGACTTTAATCCTCCCACCTTTTCTGTCCAGCCACTTTATTTATTTATTTACTTGTTTAATGCTGGCTTTCTTCAGTGTCTCTTACTGGGCTCATTTTCTTGTTAAAGTTTGTGAGTATATTAAAACTACCTTACCTTTCAGAACGCTCTGTCCTCATCTAGCAGAATAAATAAAATACGGACACAAAGACTGAGCATACAAACTACCTCTAAAAAAGAAAACACCTTCTACATAAAGCTTTTGAGCCTCTTTAGTTTTGTTTTTAATATTCCAGAGCTTGACAGCTATTTTTTTTTTCTCTCTAGTCCAGTGATCTTGCTATGAAAGCATTCATATAAAGGTAATTTTACACACACGCTTCATCCTTATTGACCGAATTCTGTGGTATTCAAATACCAAATACTCTAGGCTGGTAAAAAAATACTTTACAAATGATACTTCCTTTCTTCCACAAAATAGCAAAATATCTTGGGGTGTGGAAGAACCAGAGGGTTTATTAGTTGTCTTGAGTGACATTTAAGAATTCTGCAAAAGTAGTAGAAATGGCTCTTGGTCTCCTATAACAAATATCCCTAAGTGTGATAAAGATGTCATTCTGAGTATAGATTCTCATAAATCAAGGATGTTAAACATGTGTGCAGAACAAGTTATATAAAAAAGTAATATGTTAATAAAATAGAGTCTGCCCTTGACCTAAAAGAAAGGTTACAAGGGTGGGACAAGAAATGAATGCACAAAAACACTTCGGCTCAAACACACAATCACACTTGACTTAAAATCTTGGAGGTGCCCAGAGCAAAATATCTTAAACTTTTAATGTTTTTGAAAACTGTAATAAACTTATAATTGTTATTCATGATGTAGGTTAGTGTCCTAAAGCAGAGGTGACTTAATCATTTAAAAGTAGAATAAAAGGATTTTAAGAATTAGAACACAGTTTAGACTTTGTCTGGCTGGACTTCCTCATTACATCAGAGAGGGTACTGAGGCCAAGGTAAACTTCAGGCGCTTATCTAAGGCCGACATCCAAATACCAGCTCCCACTGGGGTCAGGACAGAAGAATGGTAGGTGCTTTAGAGGTTTTTTTGACACTGTTAAGAAAAAAGAGGCTACAGTGTAGCCCTAAGTACAAAGTATAAAGATCTGGCCTGCAGCTTAAGGCATAACACAGGTGGGTGCTTCATAACAACCGCTTTCTGCTTACACTTGAATGTTGGGCAGAAACATGGTGACATCCCTGCATTTTAGGACAGGTTCAGTTTATGACAGTTTTTTAGAACCCAAAGCTAATTTCAATGTCTATGTCTGTCCCCTCCCCAGCTGAAGATAGTTCAGTTCAGCCCTTATCCTCCCTTCCTACCCTAAAAGAGAAAAAGTAAGCTAAGCCAACCAAAACAGTTAATTACAGTTGTCAGAATTATCAGTATATTTCAGATGAATTCTCATTTTAATTTTTTGTGACTCTAATTATGAAGAAAACTATTTCCTTTGCTGCTTGCTTTTAACTAAAGGCAAGAATTCTTTTCAAGCATGTATTTCTTAGAGGAAAATACATTCTGTTGCTTTGTACTGTTCATTTCAGACTGGACTTGATAGACTAGGGAAAAATTTAGGGGTAGGGGGCTATATTTTACAGTGGTTTTGAGGTATGCTCAGTTTGTATGTGTATTAAATTGCATCACACAAAATTTAGAGAGGTTGATTTCTGCAATGGTCTCAGGATGAGTATAATCTAAAAATATTGGCCTAGATACTAGACTCCTTAAGGATAGTCACATTTTTGTTCTGACCCCTGTGAAGTCCATCGTTGATCTATAGTCTAAGAGTACATTTTACAATAGGGTAATAATTTAAGTGGAAGAGTGTATACTAATCATGCTTCTACTGTTTGTAAGTTTATTGTTATTTTTATTAAGCAAACAATAAAGAACTAGGAAAGAACCTGTCTTCCCCTACCCCCCCAATTCAGTCATTAAAATTAGAGAGGTGTGACAAAAACTGTAAGTTTTTTATTGTTACTTCGTGGCTTAGCATTCTTCTCTGATTCAGTACTGTGGGAAATGACTCCTGCTAAGACACACAAAAAATGACAATCCACTGCTGTTTCATATCCCTGGGCAAGTGGGAACCAGTAAGAGTTGAATATCTGGGCAGAGGGTCTCGGGTTATTAACATAAAAAGCCCTTTGGTGCCCTGTGCCATAGAACCAAGTGTCAGGCCAGTTCCCATTACTGGGTACCTGTGGTGCTTTTCTTAAATAATCAGTCCCATTCAGAAAGAGATTTTAAGATTCTTGGTCGTCTTTCTATTTCACAACCAGTAATTTTTTTTCAAAGGCTAAATGGTACTAGGAGTAGAATATTTTTAAAGTAAGATTTAGAAAAGAACTTGGTGTATTCCAAAGCTGTCCTGATTCTTGCTCCTTTTTCCAGAGGTCAGGCAGAAAGTTCAGCTCTGACAGCACTGCGCATGAGCATTCTGGGTAGAAAGAAGCTGTGGGGTAGCAGTGGTTAAAGCGTTTGGTTGCTAACCAAAAGGTTGCTCATTTGAACCACCAGCCACTCTGCAGAACACAGCTGTGGCACTCAATCTGCTTCACTGAAGATGGTCAGTCTTGGGAATCCTGTGGGGTTACTGTGAGCAGGAATCGACTGAATTCAGTGGTGTTTTTTAATTCTGAGTAGAGGCAGGCAATGCTCACTCCAGCTCCATACTCCAGCTTGGTAGAACCTGGACCTCATGTAAATGTAGGTATCAATTTTAGGGTGGATTCCTGAATCGCAGAGTCTGGAATCTGACATAGCTTCCTTTGGATTAACTTTGATTCATCAGCCTCAGATATGGGTGTTCCTAAGACTCTTTTTTTTTCTAGAAACTTTTTAAGAGCATGAAAAACCTGATAATTAAAAATGAATCCTAGACAACACTGCTACTATGCATATGTGTACACACACACACACACACACAGACACAGACAGACAGACACACACATTTACCCCCAAAGTGCATTTTCAGAGTTCCAATTAGAAGGTATGCTAAACTGCCTTATTTTACACGTGCCCCAGTGAATTCCAAGAGGTCACAGCAGCAGAGAACAACTTGTAAGATTCTAAGAGCTTGCTCTTTAAAGAGCTATTTTTAACTGGAAGGGAGTGTGTAGGCCTCTAAGTGCCTGCTGCTACCTACAGTAAGGATCTAAATTGAAAACTTGAGGAATCTGATTCTTGGCAAAGGTCTCAATGGGGTCTCTAGCGTCTGCTCTTGAAAACGGTTCTGATGGTGGGCACTACAGTCTTTAGGGGAGTGACCAGCAAGCCGAGGAACTCAAACGGGCTGGCCGGGGCCTCTTTTCTCTTGAGTTCGCACTGGGCTGAGCAGGCCCTGCTAGAGCGGAATTCCTAGAGCTGAGCATAAGGTGCCCAAATGACAGACTTGAGGAAAGCAGTATCTAAATTCATTGAAAGTCACAATTCTATTTGGATGCCACAAACTCGGGCTCCTGAGGTACATTTCAACTCAATTCGTAACAGATCAGTCTCGACATGCCCTCCCGTAGTGTCAGTCGCTCCTCTGGCGAAGGGCAAGTTTGGGGAGGTAATTGCTGGTGGCGATGGTGGGAGGTGAAACGTCCCCCGCAACTCTCTGACTAGTGGCCCGGGTCCCGGCACGCCCAGGAGGCGCTCGTGGCCCCGCTGACCCAGAAAGACGTGGCTCCGTATCTCGGGTTGTGTGTAGGAGAGGCTGAAGGAGAGAAGAGTCCAGTCTGAGGGGTATGGCGGGCACAGGACAGAGATACAGAAACAGTCCAAAACCCCGACAGAGACTCGCAAGTCTGAGAAAGGCTGAGGGAAGCAGAAAGATCCTGAGAGACAGAGGCTTGAACCACAAGAGAGAGAAAGGAGGCAGGGACAGAGGAGGAAAGAGAAGAGAGACACTGAGAAAAAGCAGAAAACAGACGCTTGAGAGAGAAACAGAGACAGAGAGAAAGCGACAGGCAGAGCAGAGGCCGAGTCTGGGAGACGCAGGTCCAGCAGGGAGTGTGGGAGCTAGGGAGGCGACCCAGGCTGGCAGCAACCCTCCCGCCCCTCCTCCCTCGCGCCTGGCCGTGCCCGCAGCCCGGAGCCCAGCGCGCAAGGTCGCCCAGTCCTGCCGGCTGCCGCGCGCTGAATGGCTGGCTGCCCGCTGCGTCCCCGCCTACGGCCCGGCAGCCACAGGTCGGCGGCACCCCCGCCCCGCGTTCGCGCCCGAGGCGGGCGGGGGCGTCCTGCACCCTCCGGCGCTCGCCGAGCCCACGCCCTCTGCGCCTTCCCGCCACTCTTTTGGCCGCTGCGATCGACTCCACTTACCCCGAGGAGGGGGCGCTGTGGCCGCCAGAGACGCCGCAGGAGACACTTCTGCTTGTGTGGGCCCGGCCCGTGGAGAGCCTGAGAGCAGGATCTATGTACACGGGGCATTAATTAGTCTTTCGGGAATAGTTCTCTTGCGTGCCAATGTATTGGCCTGTGTTGGGGAGGCTGGCGTGCCACACCAGGACCCTGAGGAGAACCCACTACCACAGCTGAGCCCCGAATCCCAACTAGCTCCAGAGCGTCCCCTGGAGGTGGGGCAGGATCACGGACAGCGCTCGCGACTCTGCTTTGAAGAGGCTGCTGGGCTTCCTACCGTCGCGCAGAGAAGCGCAGCTGCTCTGTGCTCCTGCAGCCTCCCGGTTCTCGTCACCCTATTCCTCCTGCAGAACCTCGGACTGCCCGCCACTGCCGGGTGTCTTTTTTCTTCCTAAAAGCCAGTGTCCTATCTCTGAAGTTTAAGTCCCGAGGACTTGCTCAGTCTCCTCCCCTAAGTCTAAGTCATCGTCACCAGCCTCTTGGAGCGGCGGGAAGCCGGGAGCCCTGGACTGCTCGTCCGGTTGCCAGCGCTGGCAATCCCAGTCTGTCCGGCGCAGCAGCCGGGAGCGTTCGCTCTTTTCCTCCCTGTCTCCGTCTCTTTTCTCCTCTATTCCCCCCTTCTTCTCTTGCCTCGTAAGTTTTCTGCACTGTGAATCCAACTGTGCCAAGCCTAGGATCCGGTGGAACCAATCCTAAGCAAAACCCGGCCCGGGAACGCAGACTCGGCCGAAGCTGGACAAGGCAGCCGGACTCGTTCGCACCGGAGCATGGAGACGAAGCGCCAGGGAGGGCACGTCCGGGGCGCCGGAGACGCCAGGCCCGAGTAGCTCCTTCATGGAGCCTGCCCAGAGCGGTCCCTGATCGCTGGATTCGACCCTAGTCCTGTGCGGTACGTAGCCTTCGTCTCCAGTGTCCCGGAAGGGACACCTTGGGGCTGGGTGGTTTGGTGCGAGGAAGGGGCGGCGGAGAGGAGCACAGGTTGGGGGACAGAGCGCGCCTGGCGGGTGACCCTCATACTCCAGGGCAGGCTTCTACTCTCGAAGTTAGCATCTGGATGTGCCCCTTGGCTCGAACAAAGTAGTGCCAGAGATGTGAGTGTGTGTATGCGTGTGTTCAGGGGGCTCGAATAGGTAAACTGAGCCCTGCTTTCCTATATGCAAATTACGTTGCCTTTCCCCACCCCCAACCCACTGAACGTGTGGAGAAACCCAGCGCCTAATCCTGGTCAGCTTTACCTACCCCTTCTCCTCGCGCCCCCCTCGCTCAATCTCTTCCCCTCTCTCTTTCTCCGTCTCTTTCTCTGCTGGTGTGTACGTGTGTGAGCACTGCCAGGGCTGGCGAAGAACCAGCCTCCGCCTTTAGTCCGAGCCACCCGGCCATCAGATACCAGGGCAGGTCTAGCTGCCAGAGGCGCTCGGCCTCGGAAGTAGCCTGCCAGCCGCTCTGTGCGCCCCGCTGCCTCCAGCCTCGGCCGCCTGGGAACTCGCACCCGAGGAGCTCAGGGTGTCAGGAGCTTCTCATCCTCCCGCCAGCGAAACGAGCGCTCGCTTGTTCCAGGCGCTGGATTTAATCGCTTTTTGATTTTCTCCTACCCTCCTCCTGGGTGTTTTGGCCCACCCCTCCCCGCCACGACCCTCATTCCTTGCTTGGTCGCAAAGCCTAACCTTGCCCGCGTGGTCATGGGATGTCTGATTTCATTTGTATCTAGGCTGCTGAGAGCGCACCTTGCTCTGTAAAGTGGATGTCAGGTGGATCTATGGTTTTGAAGGAACAAAGACTCAGCGAAGGCACCGCCAAGGAAGTTTGAGACGCGGGAGGATGCAGGCTGCGTGCTGGTACGTGCTTCTCCTCCTGCAGCCCACCGTCTACTTGGTAAGTGGCGGCGGGTCGGTCGTCCCAGCAATCCCATCCTGGCAGGGAGACGAGACAACTAGGGGCGCACGGGAAGAGGGTGGGGTCGCCAGTTTCGCGAGAGCGGTGTTCTTGGCGACCGTGTTGAACAACTTTGGCAAGCTGGTCTCAGGATTCCTGAGGGATTTTCAGGGGTTCCCATCCCATTTCCTGCTCCAGTCTCCCCTCTCCTGCACGTGATTCAAGGGCACTCGAGACACCCAGAAACCGAGGAAGCAGTTGGGGAGCGCTTAGTAGGGAGACGGAATAAAGAACGGGTGGGAGACATGGGACTCTTCAGTAGTTCATCGAGTTTAAATGAAGAAAAATGGGGCATTGACTCAATCGTATGCTGGGGTCTGTGTCTTTGAAAGAGAATCCGCCCACTCCCTCTGTTTGGAGATGTGACACTCTACTAAGTGCATGTGACTTTACTTCAGTAGCAAGGTTCAGACAGGGTAAGCCTACCAGACGGAGCAGCGCAAGCTGTCAGAGTTGGGTCAACAATACTCTGAGAAGCATGTAGTGGCTCTCCTTTCCACCATGTAACCGAACTTGGGTTCCAGGGCCGACCCCCGTGTTAGTGACTGAAAAAGCCGTCTCTCCAGGGAGAGAAGCCTAAGCAAAACCGACGTCTATGTTCTCGGGCAGCAGAATTTTCGGGGCTCTAGACTTTGCACACTCTTGGAACTGGGCTCTGAGACGTAGCGCTTTGTTGTGGTGGCGGTGGCTCAGGAGCTGCGTGCTACGCGCCGAGTCAGGGAGGAGAAGAGTGCGAATTCTCAGGTCTAGCTGTGGGGAGGTCCAGGGACATTGGGGTCCTACTGATGAGGTTGCTTCCCGTGCCCTAAGGCCCATAGCCCACTCTGAGCCGTGGGAGTGCACTGAGCGCTTGCGAATGTTTTGTCTTGGGGCGAGGAGAGCTGAGGCGGCTTAGACTCTCTTTTTGGGCTAATAAGTGCAAGGGTGTGGGACTTGTAAAGTCACTCGATCCCAAGGACTTCAGAACCCACAAGCCTCAGAGAAAAGTATCGCCAGCCTTGCAACTGAAACAGTTTTCCAAATGTTGCCCTGGTGCATGTATATGGAGGGATGCGAGCTGCGTGGACTCTGTATGTGAGTGGGTGGTGTGGGTGTGTATATGTGTGACTATGTGTATTTAACTGGTTTCAGATTCAATCCAAGAATCCTCAATGTTGCCTGTCTTTGCATCTTTATCCCCTGACTATGGCAATCGCGGACGCCAGAGGGCGCTGCGTATCAGTCTCCTCGCCCACAGGACACCTTGGGGTAAACAGGTGAAAGTCGAGGCAGCCAATCCAAAAAGACTGCCTTTCTGGCTGTGTCACCGAGGTCTGTGCCTTCCCCGGCTGGAACGCAGACGGAATACAAAAAAGTGTCCTTCCCATTTCTCGTTTTCAGTTGGCCCGACCTGGGTCCAGTAGACCGGCTGACATTGAGAGCCCGGAGACAGAGGGAGGAAAGTTTGGCCAAGGAATACAGAAATTGTTTACTGAGAGATGCTCAGGCGGGGGAGTGCAAAACTGAAAGAGGCAGAGGAGTGTTTGCTAAGGATTCCCTTGATCATCGTAACCTACCCGCCCCTCTTCTCTGCATACCTTTACACTTGACCTGAACCTCAGGGCTGTTCTTAATTCCTTTAGGCTGTGTTCACACACACGGCAAAGACTCGCGGCTGTGATGCAGTTTATTGCTGGAAGCAATTATTTCGATAGTCTGGAAAATAATCTATCAAAAGCAGAAGTGAAATCAATACGTTGTGTTAAATTTTAAATGTGTTTGTTGGCAGTTAAACCGTTTTCCACTCATTACAACAACTGCTGGATTTATTCTAATGCGCTGCGTTCTCAACAACAAGCACATTAATTCTCCTTTAATTGTAAACTGGGAGCATTTGAAAACCATTCAGTGTGCAAATTATGCTGATTCAATTACCGTTTAGTTACAGACTTCATTACCTGAATGCCTTTTGGCAATACAAAGAAAGGAGACAATTTTTCCAACTTCACTCAAAACAACAGGAAATGTGAACAATAAAACAGGGACAGCGATTCAGAAGCCAGATCTTTTCTCTCCGATCTAAAATTGTTTTGTGTATCTGGGATTAGAAACCACATGCACCACAAAAACAAAAGGTGGGTGGCTGCCACCCAAAGCAGTATTTCGGGGGATTGAAATCCCGGGTTATTTGCCATCACAATCCTGAGCTGTTCCCCGGAGGAGCCGGATGCTGATTTTTACTATGGAGATGAATTTAAAAGGGTGCATTGGGCAGTTGTGTAAGGATGCATTTAAGTTTGTCAAGAAGCAGGCTTGATTAAAGCTGGAAGGCAATCAGAAAGACTTAAGAAGTGGTGAAGATTTCTTTCTGCATCTATTTTACTAGCCATCAGGTGCAGGAACTGAATTGATCATTAATTTGTTGTAGCTTCCCCTGGGAATATCCCCTATGTAAGAATCTGCAGTAGACAAGCACTGGTTTCAGCAACTGCTTCAAGTTATACTCCAAGAGGGAAGAGGTGGCAAACAAGTGTTTTATTTTCACCCACTCGCGTTGACATAAACCAGGGAAGAAGTTTAATGACTTGTTTATTTATTTCTGCTTTATAAGCTCATACCACAGGTTAAGTAACTGGAGCACTCTCTTCCTGTCTGGCCTCCTAGCTAATGACTCAGTGCCTCTTTCCCTGTAAACCCCCAGAATCCCAGTTATGTTTCCAGGGAGTAATCACCACAGTATGTCCAGGGTGTAAGTTTTTTTTAGGTGTACTGATACAGAAATATTTAGTTTTGTGCTTCTAGAGAAAGAAATACCTTAAAATACTGCCAAATTTGGGAAGAATTTTTTATGAAAGTAACTCTTTAACCCACGTATCAGTGCTCCATATTTCAGCTACATTTTCCTGCTTCTACTGGGGTCAGTGTTCTTCAAGTATGTTTTTCGCAATGGTTTCTTGGAATGCATGTTCTAGGTTGAGGATTTTGAGTTTCCGTGTTTATTGGTAGATAGGTTTATCCTAGTTCAAAAACTGGAAGCTTATTTTCATGCTGCAATGGCAAGTTAATTAGAAATGTGTCCTCAAAGTTATCTTCTGGAGCATATTAACTAGAACAGTCAAAAATCACCACAGGGCTAATTCCAGCCATAAATGGAGGGGATGGGAGCCATCTTTTAAAAATAGAGGCAACAGGAATCTCCTGATTAATGAATGTTTATTACTGCAAATTTGAAATGTGAATTCAGTAGGAGAGGAACTTATGGCTTAAAAATGCTGGCTGAAAACAAACACATTCTGCAATCTTTATTCTTCTGTCTGTCCTGGGCTGTTTTTTAGGATATTTACAGTGTGATATAATGGGGCAATAAGACTATAGCATTTTAAGTGAATTGAAGCGCACCCAGAATAAACTATGGAAATGTGGTTTCTGGCTGTGGAGAATGGGGTCCTAACTTTAGCTATTCTCAGTGCATCAAGCTGAAGGACAGACTTCAGCACAGGGAGGGCATCTTCCAGAAGGCCAGGGAATTCCTGTTTGTGAGCTCACCTGTAGACAAGTCTAAAGAGCACTTGCTGGCATCTC
Organism: Heterohyrax brucei; assembly: GCA_028571685.1. Taxonomy (NCBI): domain Eukaryota; kingdom Metazoa; phylum Chordata; class Mammalia; order Hyracoidea; family Procaviidae; genus Heterohyrax; species Heterohyrax brucei. The sequence continues at coordinate 72,474,791 of CM053147.1, forward strand.
AGAGGAAAAGCTACTCAGAAATTGAGTCCAGAGGATCTGAAAAGAGTTTAGATGGTGTTACTGTGGTTAGTTACTCATCCACAGCACTGTCCAGAATGGACAAGGCCTCTTAACCTCCAATTTAGATCTGGCCAGTTCTCCTGATAGGAATTTAAATAGCTAGTGATCCAGTAATTCTTTTTTTTCCTTTTAAAAGAAACGCTATTACCACTTAGTTGATTCTAATTCATAGTGACTATATGGGATAGAGTAGATCTGCCTGTAAGGTTTCCAAGGAACAGCTGGTGGATTTGAACTGCTAACCTTTTGATTAGCAGCCAAATTCCTTGCCACTGTGCCACCAGGTCTCCTTTTTAAGCAAAGTGGATGAGAAATGAGAAATGAGAAATGAGAAATGAGAATTCTCTCTAAATCTTGTGCTTAAATAACAGTTTGCACCATCTCTTTCTTCGAAATGTGGATTCCAAACTAATCATTTTAATAGAGATTAAAGAAACATTACCTCTGCACTGTTACAAGCTGTTTGAATTTGACAAACTGGCTATTAAAGTGTAAGGAAGCAGTGGGAATAGCAGAGTTTATCACTGCCTATCATTTTGACTAGGCAGGTGTACTTTCTATCATTTGAAAATTAAACCAGCTGACCACTAGACATTTTAATCATTTCGAGTTTATCCCCCAAAAGGAAAACACACATTAACTAACTCACAGTGGCTAATAAATATCTTTATTAAGGCCAAGCTCACTGAATCAATAGAATTTCCTGACTCTTCTATCCCATTCTGATAGCGGATTCTACCTAGATTTTTGGAGAAGCCAAAGGGGCACAACACAGAAACTATCAGTCCCAAGACATTATTTAGAGCTCTGCTGCTAGAAACTGCTATATTTCTGAGCACTTTCTCCGAGACGTTCAACTCACCATCAGTAAAGAAAGCACCCCCATGGGGTGGTTGGCAGCTTGGGTAGGTTGCCCTTCTGCCTGATTTCTAGGGGGATTCTTGTGGCCTGAGGTCTTCTGGTGACAGCTTTGGGGAAACTGTCATTGAGTATTAGACGGCCAGAACCAGAACTGCTCCAACTCTGTCTGAGAGGTTTTTTTCTGGAAAGCCATTAAGTTCCTGGCTGCACTTTGTGCAAAGTTGATTTCTATTTGGCTTTGAATTGTTGACAGCTATTTCCCCCTTAATAAAAGTGTTGTCTGGGTGAAAAATATATCGGGTAGCGGGGAGATTGACTGATTTGAGATAGGTGCCCAATGTCCTACTTTTCCATCTGAAGGAAGATTTTCTCCGGACTATAGAAATTGACAGCATTGTCCGGGTAATAACCACTGTCGACAATATTTTCGAAAGGGCATTTGTGTGAGGAAAGCATTTGGGTATTGCTTTTTCAAATAAGCAATTTTCTGTCTCGGGCTTCTTTCATTTTGTAGGGTGTGGAGAGTGAAGTGAGGCCGTCTGGGGAGAAGGGGCCAAGCACGGGCAAAGGGATGCTTTCCCAGTGTCTCGAAGTCCTGAAATAACCGAAGAGCTTGTCGGACTCGCTTGAAATCCCAGGGTCGGAAGGGTACAGGATTTGACTAGCGCAACGTGGCTTGCAAGGGTCAAAAGGGAATCCAGGCAATGAGGAAGCAGTCTTTTCTTGCGCTCCTTCCGGGCCGGGGTAAGGAAGCCGAAGGAAGCTCTTGAAGGAAGTTTACTTGCTCTCAAGTAGGGTGTCAGAAGCTTGGCTTCTTTCTGTTTTTTTTTTTCTTTAAGAAAGGTAGTGCTTAGCTTTGATTTGCTTCGGAGAATGTTCCCTTAGGGCAGCCCTTAGGGTCAGTCGCTTCATGGAGCCATTGGATCGCAAAGAGGGTCTGCGCTTTGCTACCCCCGCCCTCCACCCCCTACCCTGCATTTTTCTCGCTGCGTTCGTCTGGTCCCGCTGCGTGTTTGCAGGAAGTTTCAGAAGTGATTTATCTGCTGCTAGTCAAGCTCCCAACCAGCTCTTTTTCTCCATGTCAGCACTAACACCCCCACCTCCACCCCCAACTTAGTAAACACGGCGAGCATTTTTCTGCCGCCGATTGGCATGTTGACGACTCCGCTTGAAGAAATGTGACAATAAAGTGGGAAACCAAAGCTTGGCAAGCACTTAATCAAAGATAAAAAGGTTCCGCTGTAAGGATGTCACTCAATTTATTGTGAAAGTCGAATGAATTACGTTTAATGAAAGTGCTCCCCAGATGAATATTACCAGCAATTTCCTGAGTTGGCTCTGTCAGATCGAGATGAGGAAATGCCAACCCAGTTCAGAAAAGAGCGCCTGTCTCAATTACTATGCAAGCTTTCCAAGAGCGGCTTTTTATTGAGATGATATATACTGGCGGCTTCTTCATGCCCCTCCTCACTCCCAGAAGCGGGTTTACATTTGTTTTCAAGTTTGCCGTTTGCCCTCGCGGGCTGTTGGCTGTTATTTAAACTTCTGATGAGTGCACCGCTTCACGGCTGCCGGCGGAGAACCTAATTACTGCTTTTGTAAACAGCTTTCCCGAGTATCTTTTCGGGAGGGGGTTGGGAGGGGATGGGGTTGAGAGTGTTCTCTTACTCAGGTGCCCAATATGATAGAAAGTTCCCTTGGGGTGTAGTCAGGGGCTCGGAGTCTTGGAGAACGAAACGGCGACCGGAGCGGGGATGAGGGGTGGTGCGTGCAGTGGGATCCCTGGTGCACCTAGAGCGCAGCAGGTGCCTTGCCAGCCCAAACTCTTGCAGAGCTTCCCCCTTCCCTTCTTCCTTTAAATTAATGAGGGTATTTTACTCATTCAAGCCGGAAATACGATGGGGAGGGGTGACGCGCAGGCCGTCGCCTGAGCTCATCGTCTCATCTGCATGAGAATGGGTAACCAGGAGGCTTTCCTGTGCTGTTTCTTTCTCTCACAATACGACAAATTGCTGCTTAGAAAAAGCAAGTGTTGCCTTAGAAACTAGCTCACGAGGACTGCGCCTTAGGGCTGAACCTGTCCTTTGGCCAGGCCTCACCCATCACCCGGAGCCCTAATGGATTTGGTCCGGGAGGACCTGCAGCACAGGCGGAGAGGGGTAGTCGGGGAGTCTAGGAGCCCCTGAGAAGGGAGGGGTCGTCTTATACCTATCCTGCCCTGCGTCCTTAGACCCCTCCTCCCCACCCATTGCCTTTAAAGACTGTTTTCAAGTTGTCTACAATGAGGAGCAAGAAACTTTCCTCGACGAAGGCTTCATACCCTTAACTAGGAAACCCACTCTTCTGATGGAAACTGGAGAGCGTTCTGGGCCCGAGGAAGTTGCTCAGTCGGGGTTGTGGCCTCTGGGACGCGGCGCGCGACGCTCGGCTTCCTTGCCGTCGTCCACATTTGCCTCAGGTGACCTTACGCCATCCTCTTCGATCTGTGACGGGTACCCCAAACACTCACACCCAAACGTTGCTTCTGGGGAACTTTCCACGACGCTGCGGAACTGCGGAGCGCCGGCGTTCCAGGGCAGCAGGCTGGACAGCGGCGGTTTTCCGGAGGGCGGTCGCAGGCCCCGAGGTTGGCGGCGCCGGCTGCGGGAGGGGGAGAAGCCGGGGCCTACGGAGCGCACTGTCAGAACCACGGACAGCGCCACAGGCTCCGCCCCGCCTGGCGCCTGCTCCCGAGTTGGCCTCCGCTGTCACCACGAGTGTCGTGTCTCTTTTGAAGTAGTGTTAGCGCTCTCGGTCTCCGCAGACACCTCCCCGAAGCCAAGGGGAGACTGTAGCAACCCGTCTCTCCTAATTATTAGGGAGCATCTAGCTACAATCACCTGGTCTCTAGTGTATCCCGCGATCAGATAGTCTCTTATTTGCACCCTCGCCGCCCCCACCCCACGCCGTAGTTGTGGCGTCACGTAGTTACCACAGCGTTTATCAGGAGACGAGGCGAGTACTTCTTTCACTCACCTTCTCTGCTCTGCATCCACTCATTCACGCAGCTAATGTAATCTACCCCCCCAAACCGAAACATCAGTCACGTAATGTAGAGCTAGAAGTGTCTTGAACGATGTAAAAAGCTTCATTTGACAGACAAGACACTGAGGCACAGAGAGGAGCAAACTTTCTCTCAAAAATAAAAGCAAGCAGGAAAGCATTTCTTGTCTGTCTCCCACTTGCCGGCAACAAGGGCAGGAGTTCCTAGACACCCTCCAGGAGCAGGTGACTTTAAACAGCTGCACCGGCGGGGGGTGGGGAGAGCAGGGGAGTCCTAATTATTATGAATTTCTAAAGGAGCAGTAATTATTCACGGAGAACAGGAGAACAAATAGGACAAACCTTGGGCTTTGCAAGGGAATCAATACATTTGCTATCGAAAGTGCTTGGCTCGCCTTTAATGCAGACGAATGGGGAGGCAACCTCATTATTTTCCTTGGTTAGGCTCTCCGGCGTGAGGTCTGATGCAACGTGGAATTTATCATCATTAGATTCAGGATTGGGGTGCACGGGGTGTTTCTTCTATATACTTACAAAAACAAACAGAAAAACGCGCACACCACTCAGACACTTTCACACTAAGAGTGCCCTTAACCCCCGCCAGTCCTTTGCTTTGGCTGCTGTTGCACACTCAATCGGGGTCTCTTATGCATCTAGAGAGGGCCTGGCGACAGCTTAAACTGTGCGCAGTTCCTCCGCGGTGGCGCTCACACTCGTGATTTGGTCCAGAAACACTCCGAAGAGTACCAAGGGTTGGCGCTAGAGGTTCTCCATGTTAAAGGCGAAAGGTGGCTGGGAAGTTGTGTCCTTCACTTTTGCTGCAGCGTTAAGAGTGAATCCTTTCAGGACACCCAGGTTCTGCAAATCCCCTCGGTACTCGGGGAGCGGAGAGCTAGCGGGTAGTGCTACATCAACACATAAGAGAAGCGAGCCCAGAGCAAGACAAGGCGGCGCGAAGAGAACCTGTCTGCAGGCGAAGTGGTGTCAGGAAAAGGAAGAGAAGGGAAGGTTTTGCTGCAACGCCTTCCGGGTGTCTTCGAGACCCTCAGAGCATCCTTTTCTTCCACCTGGCGAGATTCCAGACTTCTGTCTACAGGTTAGCTCGCAAAGATTTTTCCAGCCGCGATGAAGGACCTCACTTTCAGCCGTCCGCTAGAACTATCCACAGCCCTGCTGACTGCGCGGCATAGCGTTTTCCCTCCCTTCATCAGCCCACACCCCATGGACCAGTCTTTCAGAAGTTCCCTGGTGCCCCTGGTGGGCAGCTGTCAGGGTGAAATAATGTGTTCCGTACAGACGTCTTCACTATTTCCTGTAATGTCATAACCTTTATGCAAACACACACACACACACACACACACACACACACACACTCAATTGAGAGGTGTGTGTGTATTTGTATTTGTGGGTGCCTGGAATTCGTCTGGAACTGCCCCTCCCTTACCAAAGCCCGAGAACCGCAGAAGAAATGATAGTATGTGGAACCTCCTTCATTGCAGTAAAATTATCATAATTATCATAACATTAATGACAGCAGAATTAAAATTAAAATTGTGGGCTTCTAGAGCACACTAAGTAGGACGGTAGGCTCTTCTCCCCCACTCCTGGGATTTTCTTTTCTTTGGAGCCTAACCTTTCCTGGTGTATTGAAATGAGCTTAGTATCTTTGTTTCTTTGCCTTGGTCAGAGATGCCAGCCAACACAATACTGGAGCAGTATGTTCTATTGGCACCATTTTCTCCCACCATATTCATTTTTAGGGCTTTGTAATTAAACTCTATGAGATACAGGTAACATACACCCACTGGGTATGTAGCATAGGGAGAAAGGAAAATTAAAGATGTGCTTGTATTGAAGTATAAGTCTGTTTTGGTAGGATCAGAAATGCCCTTTTTATTTACTTTTCTCAAGTTGAAAAGAATATCTCCGTAAGACCAGGCCTCACAGATGATGGCTTTTTAAGAGAGATCCTGGTAAAGTGAAAAAGTAACTTAATAGATTGTACTAACTTGGAGGAACAAAAGAGCAGGCTCACCATTCAGCAGAAGTGTACTTTAGGCTTAGCATAGGAAAGTTGCAGTTTGATATAAGAAGCAGCAGAAATAGCTAGCTAGAAATAGCCTCAGGGACCTATATTCTTCTACTTGCCCCTGCCGCTAGCCCACCACAATGCCTACATTTATACACAGGGAAATGTAGTCAGCACAGAGACACCACGCTGTAAACTTGTAGGAATTTTAATAAAATTAAAAACAACAGGTTAAAAGGAAAGTGGTCTGACTTTTCTTCTCTAACATAGGGTTATTAGCAGGAAAATTAGGATAGAAAGACTAGGAGAAAGTTTCCTAAGTTAGAAGACTTTCACATTCAAAGACTAAATAAATGCACACACACATACAGCAAAGGAAAACTGAATACATAACTACATCTACCTCTTTGCAAGATTTCATGGAAAGTACTTATGAGAAGTTATTTTGTTTTCAAAAGTTGGTGGCTTTCAGATAAATTCCAACCTGGACCTGTCAATACAATTTCCATGACAGGACTCTGGTACCTGACATGGCACTGTTGTGCTTTTATATTAGTATTTTCAGCCACAAAGTGGAAGCGATTTTGGTAAAGAGGAACTAGTGGCTTCACGGTTGAGATTTTAATCGTATATATATACTTCAGTCTTTGCAACTGAACTTTAGAAAATGATTCCTCTCCTTGTAACCTTGTAGCTGAATGTTATTAGAGGCCCACAGGTATATAAAACAGCTTGTATAAAATTAATGGACTGCTTTACATTCCCAATCTCTTACTATTTGAAGTCCTTGTAAAATATTGCTGCTATTTAAAACAGGAAGAATATAAAGTCAGGTTTGGTGTGCAATCAATAGTTGTAAATGGTTTGGTGAAATATTTGATTGTTTTGAGTCAGTTTGACAACGCAATGGAAATTTATAGCCCATCATTGTGTGCGGATTTGCTAATCACAGGGCTGTCTCTTTTATGTACTAGACCAGGTTTGAAGCTGATTGTAATGTTCCAAGGTAATATTTAAGAACAAAATCAAAATTTTAGGAAAGATGCATTTATTGACTTGCCAGATTACAAAGAGATCTGTGGGTCACTAAGAAAATAGTAAATGAGAAAGAAAGGAAACAGGAAAGGAGGAGGAAAGAACAGTCTTCAATATTGCTTCACTATATTTCTCTAAAACGATCAGCAATGTATTCACTGAAGTTGTATGCTGTCAATATTTTATTTATATTTCTTTTTTATTATATATATTTCTGAGTAAGTAGATAAAAGTTTTGATTTTAGCATTGAACTTCATAAAAATGAGACTATGAGTGTATTTAAATAATTAAAATAAAATTTCTCCCTGTTTTCCATAAGTGTTAGGCAAAATTTGGAAGAATTGGAGGCCTTCATCCTTTCTTCTTCCTCCATGCATACATTAAAAACTCATTTTCTCCTGTATTCTGTTACTTTATTTATGGGTCTCTAAGAAATGCTGGAAGCCCCACTATGAGTTTCTGTTTCCCTACTGTGTATTTTGTTGGGGGTATGTAGCATTTTTTTCTCTTGCCTTATTGGATTGAAATTTATACAATGTTAAAAACCACCCGACATTCTCAAAACCTATTGTTTTTGTCCCATTCCACTCCAAGGTTATCTAGAATAGTCATACTATTATTTTATTTTTTTTTTGCAAAAATGATTACTGCGTAGTGTGTTAATATTTCCTCTAAATGATAAACAATGCCCTAACAACCAATGGGCTATATGTATTTTTAATTCTGTCCAATATTGATGGAAAAATCTTAAAAGTATGGATTAGATTATATGATACTTATTACATTTTTTGTTTGAGGAGTTTGCAATGAAAATGCTACAACTGATCCCATATTATAAAATCTATTTGCAAAATTCTAAGTTGTGATTTGTTTTTGGAGCAGCTGTGGTGTTGGTAACAGGGCTCTTTAAATACTGTCTGAAATTGAAAATATAAAATAGTGCCACTCACAGATCTTTTCTAGTTATTTGCGACAAAATTATTTGTCCCAGGGTACCACCATGTGTTGTTTTACAGAATGAAATGCAGAGAAAAATGCAAACCACTGCATAAGAAAGGAAGCTATTGATGCATGGTATGTGTAGTATTTCTCTGGTCTTGATATAAAAGTTAATTGCTATTGATGTGGAGAATTTTGCAGAACATGGCAGAGGTTTTGCTTCTTTCATGAGAAATAAATAATTGCATTGGGAGTACCTCATGTTAGATTTTCAATATTATTTCTTTCAATTTAACAAGTCAGAATTATGAACAGTTGCACAAAAGAGGCAGAGTCTCTATCTGTCATTGAACTAATGCAAACCTGGCATTAGTGCATGTCAGCTGAGCTACTGTTTTTGCATCTGCAGCTCTGATCTCAGGATTAATAGATGTTCTCAAGTGCAGAGGCATTCAAAATGAGTAATTTGGCTTGAGATGTTTAATCCTGCCTTGCATTCTTGACTGAAATCATTCACAGTTACAGTAACTCTAATTTATATGTGGCCAGATGCATTTGCACATCTCTTACACTGATTTTTTTTTCTTTCTTTCTGATATCCTTTGAATAAATAGCGGGAAGAGTTGAGATGCTTGAAAGGCAAATCCACATGCTGACATCCTTCCAAAGGTCATACTGACTAGCTCCCAACCAAGAGAATAAAGTCATTGTATCAGTCCAGGTATCAACACTGAATTTACAGTAAAAATGGAATGATGAAGACAAAGTGAAAGGTTTCCTGGCTCAAATAAGGACTGGGCACAGGAGAAAACAAGCCCTTTTCTCAGTCATCTCAGGAACTCTTTCTCAGACCTGTCACTTTATTCTTTAAGGGAAGTGGCATTAAGAAAGTCTGGTTGGGAGAAAAGATCAGAGAAGGATGATAAAGTATTTTCTTAATTGTGAGACTTTAGACAAATTTTACCCTCTCAGACACTCAATTACCTTATCTATAGAGTGGAAGTAACGCTATCTCCTACCCTGTAAAATTACTATTGTGAATTAGCGGAGTTAGTGTCTTATGAAGAGCTCAGAAAGTGCCTGGCACAAGACAATTCTAAACAAAAACAAAGTTTTGTTATTCTTTAGAGAGAAAGGTGGCTGGACCAAGTTCCCATGTGCTACCAGCACATCCATTGTTTTAATGACATGCATACAAAGGCTACTTCTATTTAACTTGTTGCCAGTGAGTTTATTTCAACTCCTAAAGACCTTATACTACAGAATAGAGCTGCCTCCTAGAGTTTCCAAGGAGCACCTGGTGGATTCGAACTGCTGAGCTTTTCAATAGCAGCTGTAGCTCTTAATTCCTAAGCCAAAAAAGTTTCCATTTCTACTCTAGGGCCATCCTATCTTTTGTTTCCCTCTCTTGCAGCTGGCTGATAGATGCACAGTTGCCCATTACTGCCCAGAAAGCCATATACATTTAATATAGGTAGTAACCATACCTATTAAAGATAGAAAAACATGTTTTTTTTTTTTTCTCTAGAAACCATCCAACTGTTTGTGGAAATGAAGAAACTAATCATTCTCAGACCTAGTGAACAGATTGCCTAATTGAGAAGACAACCCCTTGTGTTGTTTTAGCTTCAGTTGGCAGACACTATAGCCATTTATTAATATCTGATTTTGAATATCAATTAATTTGTAAGTAGTACTTGATTTTAATTTCTTTTAACACTTGAAATTATCATACATTGGCAACCAATATGATCAAATTTTTTGGTCTGCTGAGTTTTTAAGCAAAGGAAACTTCAGCCAGGGTGCACAGGCTGATTTTTGCCGTTGAAGTCTGTTTTAGTTGAGTATCTAGCTGTGGCAGTAGTAGCTAGATGAACTAGGGCGGGGGGGATGAGAGGCATGGGATCTCTCTAATATGTTACCGAAAATATCTCATGTAGGTCACCATATTCCTGGTTGGAGTGGGACCTTCCAAGGCCTGGGTACCCGAGAAAAGTTTCTGTATCGAACGACTATTTTCTGCTCTGAATGTGACATGAGAGTGGGGAAGGTGTGAGGATGATTACAAAAGACAAAATCGTCTACCTTCCAGTTTATAGAGTCCTGAGCCAAGCAGGAGGTTTTCATTTAGTTCTTTCAACAAACCTGTGACATAGGTACTGTTACTATCAATATGATGTTATTAATATAATTAATATTAATATATTCAAATGTACATCTTAGTGATGTCATCAATAATATCCTATTTTATAGATAAAGAAATTGAGACATGAAGTGTCTGACTGGTGCAAGATGACATGATTCTAGCCCAGGCAGTTTTATTTTCAAACCAGTGCTTTTAATCACTATGACATATTATGTTAATATGACTGTATGTGTGTGTGTATGTGTATGTCCTTGCATTGGGATATATGCACATAATGGGGAGGAAGAAGAATTCATCTCTTTTTTTAAGTTTTTGAAAGAAATAACTATGTTGTGTTCTACTTAAAGAGTAGTTCTTTTCCTACCTCCCAGTGGACTTCAGTTGAATTTGCATAAAATTGCTACTGTAGAGTTTACTAGTTTTATTGGATACGGCTCTTGCCTTTCAGGAAGTCTCCGTCAAATGGGGACACAATGTTGACAAATGCAGGTTTGATACTGTTGATTGTGACTCCAGCTTCTGCTGATGGCTTTTGGGACACAATCTCTTTAGGAAGTCTGCATCTGTTGACCTGACTGATGTGAAAAATGATTTTGGGGCCTCAGGGTAAGGTAATCAGTGAGACCATGGCATGAAGTACAGCCCTCACGGTCATTTTTGATGAAGTTTAAGAATGATCCACAGTATCTGTATGTTTCCTAGCAAATCATGCACGTGTTTGTGAATTACTTGGCATGTCTGGACAGGAGGCGGTGAGGTAGAGGAGAGTGAAGTTTATTTCTAAGAGGTAACCATGTGTATGAGGTCTAAACTCTAGCTTTTCCCATTGTGTTTACCTCCTAAGTTCTGTCTTGCTGACAGCTTATCAGATATAAAAGGGAGACACAAACCTACCGTCTTTTAAAAGTGAAAGCCTTGCAGAATGGTAAATAAGGAACTTGAAAAGAAAAAAAATCTACTTAGCTTTGTATCTTTTTTTTTTAGCTTAGTATTTTATAGTCACAATAGACTCAGGTATTCAACTAGTTTAACAGAAGAGTTTCTGGTGCATTCTAGATGTATGATTTAAAAATAAGTAGAAAAATGCCTACAGTATATTTATAAAATTAGTCTGCATTGGGTTAGGACTTTTTCTGTGTTTGAGAAATAAACCTAGATCTCAGATACTGCTGCCCAAAGTGAAAGTGTCTGGTGGGAGATGCGGGGGATGTGGTGGGAAAGAGTCTGGCTTCATTTCAGTCTTGCGTGATACTTGACCTTGAGAAAGCTCAGTTATGCTCTGGGGCAAAAAATTAAATGTTCTATTTTGCAGCAGTATCATCTTTCACCTTTATGTGGATTTAAAAATGTAAATAAAATTGCTTTCTGTAAATGGTATACATGAAGGTCATATCATATTCTCTGCAAGAATTCAAAATGCCATTTGACCCATCATTGGCTCAATTGATAATAATGTGTTCTATTAGTTTCTAGTAATTTACTTTTTAAGCATTTTATGACTCAATATTTTTATGCCTAGTTCTTAGTTTGTGAAATAAAAAATCAGAAATAAACCTTTTAGCACTTCATTGTAAATTTATTTATAGAATGTGTGCTATCAACTTTGAACTTTTAAAAATGCCAAATCTTCCAGGAATACATTTTCTTAGTTACCAAATTAGTTCAGCTGAAAATCTGCAATGAGAGGAGGATGTGCTGTTGAAAAAATTTTGAGGGCTGTAGCTTTTTCAAGACATGTTCTATATGCCTTTTGCTTATTATTTTCCTGCAGATCAGTCAGGAAGCAGAGTTTGGAAACCCTAATAGCAGAGTGCAGCCAAAGGACTTAAAGGAATAAAAACTGCTTCTCTCTTTGACAGAGAGGGGTGTTTGAATTCCATTCATTGTGATTTGTATAACAGTACTCTGATGCTGATGTTCAGTGCCATGAAGCCTATTCCAACTCATAGCTACCCTGTTTACTACAGAACTGAACACTGCCCAGTGCTGTACCATCTTGCACTTGTTGTTATGCTGGGGACTGTTGTTGCAGCCACTGTGTCAGTTCGTCTATTTGAAGGTCCTCCTCTTTCACAGACCTTGTGCTTTACCAAGTGTGTTGCTCCCCTCCAGGGACTGGTCCCTCATGATGACTTGTCCAACTATCTGAGCTGAAGTCTCAACCAACTTTGCTTGTAAGGAGCATTCTAGCTGTACTGCTGCTGTGACAGATTTGTTCATTCTTCTGGCAGTCTTGGGTATATTTAGTGCTTTTCACCAACACCCTGACTGAACAATGTTAATTCTTCGGTTTTCCTTATTCACTGTCCAACTTTTACATTCGTATGAGGTGACTGAAACTACTGTGGCTTGGGTCAGGTGTATCTTAGTCCTCAAAATGACATCTTTGCTTCTTAACATTTTAAAGAGATCTTTTGCAGCAGACTTGCCCAGTGGAATATGTCCTTTGATTTCTTGAGTGCTGCTTTCATGGATGTTGGTTGTGGATCCAGTTTTGACAATTTCAATCTTTTTTCCTTTTATGGTGATGTTGCTTATTGGTCCATTTGTGAGAATTGTTTTCTGTATGTTGAAATGTAATCCATACTGAAGGCTGTAGTCTTTGGTCTTTCTCATTAAGTGCCTCAAGTCCTCTACATGTTCAGCAAGCAAGACTGTGTCATTTACATAAAGCAGGTTGTTGAAGAGTTTTCCTCCAGTCCTGGTGCCGCGTCTTTCTTCGTATAGTGCAGCGCTCCGATGATTTGCTCAGCATACAGATTGAACGAGCATGGGGAAACGAAAGTCCTGATGCGTACCTTTCCTGACTTTAAGCCACACCTTGTTTTGTTCAAACACTGCTTCTTGGTTTGTGTACAGGTTCCACATGATCATAAGTAAATGTTATGGAATTCTTATTCTTTGCAGTGTTATCCATCATTTTTTTTTTTTTTTTTTTTTTTTTTTTGTGATCCACGCAGTTGGATGTGCTTAGTCAATAAAATACAGATAAAGATGTTTCTCTAATTCTTTGCTTCTGGCCAAGATCCATAGGACATCAACAATGATATCTCTCCTTCCATGTCCTCTTCTGAACCCAGTTTGAATTTTTGGCAGTTCTCTGTCAATGCATTATTACAACTGTTTTTGAATTATCTTCAGTAGAATTTTACTTGCCTATGGTGTTAATGATACTGTCCTACAATTTCTGAATTCAGCTGGACCCTTATAAATCCTTATATTTAATTGTCATGATTTTGATCATTAATGACTTTTGAGTGCTTCCTCTAGAGGCACTTCTCAGCCGTTTCTGAAGCGCAGATGGCTTTATCATCAGCAGCAGGAGTTCTTTTTTCTTACTAACCTAGAACTGAACATATCATTTTGAGAACATGAATGAAACATTGTCATCCTAAGTTTTCTGTCTTTGGAAGATTATTTTTTACTGAATAATGACTCAAGATCATTGTTTCAAAAGTTTGTCATATTTTTTTAGATAGTGAAAATGTTAGTCCTTTCTTTGAATAGTTGTGTGATGAGAGTTTAATGACTAAGGCCGTAAGACTAAGTTGACAGTACATCTCTGTTTACCTGGGACAGTCTTGTTTTACACTTTTTGTCCTGGTGCAGTCATCAAAAATACCTTTTTTATTTTCAAAACTATTTTGATTTGGGTGACAAATGGTATGGTCAGCTTGCTTATGAACCTAGTGTTCAAATGGCTGACTGAGAAAGGTTGATTATGGGCAAGATTTTGAGTTGGCAAGAAGAGCATTCTTTTCTCTCTTTCATGCACCCGTTCTTACTAGGCCTTTAACAATCTTTTCTTTAAAAATCTGATAATATATTTGAGTAAAAATTGGGCAATGCACAGTTAGCACAGGCAAGACTGCTAGAAGAAGATAGAGTGGCCACCCAGAGGACCTGTACAGCAACATCAGCCTGGTAAAATCACACTGGTATAGGGCCCAGAAACTTTGTCGGTACTTCTAGAATTAACAGACACTCAGAAATATACTAACTCAAACCAAAATGCTATTTTGACAATACCCTTTTTCTATTAGAGTAATATCTGAAACACTACAGAATAGCTTCCTTTTTAATATGGTGGCTGGGGAGAATACTCTGGGGGTCAGTTCTAGCTGGGCCCCTAGGGTCGCCATGAGTTGGATCTGACTCGACAGCACTTGGCTGGCGTGGAGAGTCCAATTCCTAACTGAAAGTTGCTTTGTGTATATATATTAGAGGGTAAAGAGGAGAGAAATCTGAAGTTATTTTATAAGAGGGATGTGGAACCCAAAGTAGAGCTGAAAGTTCCCTTTTGCTGGAAGTGGTCTCCTCGCTCTGAGAACCTCGAGTGCATATCATCTTGGCTTGTTCTGTCTATGCCAGTTTTCTACGCTGAAAGACTCATCCTGTCTTTTGATATACTCTTTTGCTAAATGTGTTGCTAACACTGATGCAACTGCAGGTAGCTACTTCTGTGGGCCGAGCAAATATTCTCTCTAATCCTGTTTTTCATTGTTTTACGTAGATAACCTTAAAAACATTTGGCTCCTTACTGTCTTGATTGTCGATAGACTGTGACCTCATTGATACCTCTTGTTTTATGTGTTGCTTTTTTAGGGCTCTTACAAATGTAAATGGATGATGCCAATTTAATAATCTGAGCATTCACACTTCAATTCAGGGGTTACCTATGATGTGGAATTTAGTTAGCTAGTCTCCAAGGCAAAGCCATTTAAGTGAGTGGTGAGACAGATGAGATGAAAGCGTTGTTCACCATGCTTTCGAATCTTGTCCTGTTTTTCTAGGAGCTACACTCTAGAATGGCCCTATAGAGTTTCCAGGGAGTGCTGGGTGGGTTCAGACTGCCAGCCTTTTGATCAGCAGCTATAGTTCTTTAACTACTATGGCACCAGGGTTTCTGTAGACATGTCCTAGGTTTTCCAAATTCTTGGGATTATAGATGTTGGTAACTGGTAAGATTAAAGAGATTATTAGGAGGTAGATAGGAAGTAGCTACTTCACACTGGTGGAGGAAGACATCATGTTTGGTGAGGCAGAGGGCCAGTAAGGATGAGTGCAACCCTTGTTGAAATGGAATGGCATAGTGGCCGCAAAGATGGGCTTGAGCATGCCAGAGGTCATGAGGATGACTCAGACTGGGAAGTGTTGGTTCTGTTGTGCAAAGATTAAAAATTAACTGGATTCTCCTTGGTAGGAATTCTCAATGCTTCTTCTTATAATTTGGGAGGTGACTGTATATCCTAGTTTGATTTTTTTGGAAAATCTCATCAACAGTTAAGCCCCGGGAATCTAATTTGTACAGGCCCCTGGCAGGGATAGAGTTAATATGGTAGCCCACCAGAAACTTCACTGCAATCTGGAAAATGGATTAAAAGATAGAAAACATAGGATATCCTTTCAAAGATGTTTTTCCTTATCTGTAGAATCAAGAGGCAGAGGGAGAGGCTGAAGTAAGAGGGAAAGATGGAAGAGGGGAGGAAAATGGAAGAGTAGAAAGCAAGAGTGAAACACAACTTTTATTCTGTATCTGTACCTAATCTGTATTTAGAAATTGTCATTTTAAGAATATTACCCTCTCCAGTGAGCTGAACTGTTGACATGCCTGCTTAGTCATTCAACATCTGAAAGGGATTCTAAAGATTTTAATCGGCAGAAAGTACACTGGGCGAGTGGGCAAGTGAACAAACTCCACAGCATGCACAACTATTTATTCATCATTATTGGTTTCCAAAATGACTGTTTATCACCACTATGACATTCTGAGTAGGGTTGTCTTTTTAATGTAGTAAGTGGGAAAGTAGAGTCTTAATCAAGAGTTGTAAAGAATCATTTGCTTTAAGAAAAGTCAAAGTGTTTTATTTATTAAATTGCCTTAGCTGATAAATACCTGAACTGTATGGGTTGTAATTGCTCTGAAGACTGCAATGATAGCAACACTAGCAGATTCTGAAAGTAAACAACTTGTTTGATGTATGCTTTATACATGTTAAAATGATTTTTAAGAAGTTTAATATGTTTTGAAAGTATAAGGTGGAGAACTGTCTTTGGGATGTGGGAAATTGCCAGTGCCCTCTGTAACATGGCTGAAACAATAGCAGATGATTTTCTCTGTCTTAGGTGTTTGGAGTTTAAAGGAGATGATCAGTTTTAACTACTGCAAGGTCTGGTACAAAACGTTTGTGCTCTGTATTGTGTACCATGCTTTGCTGTAAATACAAATCCCGGTTCTTAACTGTTTGGCTTGTAGTAACTAGGGGAGTAGTAGAATTAGGGCCATCTGTAGAAAAGGATGTGGGAAATCTGATGATAGGTGTTTGTGTCATCACCCCTCACAATTTATGATATATTCAAATGATAAATAAGCAGGAAAGGAAAATGTAGCTCTAGAGGAAGAAACAGTACTGGTAAAGGTAGAGAGACTGAGTCGTATTTTCTAGAAAATAGTCTATACTGAAGTCCCAGTATTGAAACCTAAGTTTCCATTCCCACTGGACAGTACATAGCTTTGTGTAAATTGTGCATTGCTGCCTTCCTGGAGGTTACCACAGCTAGGTATTTGTCTTTCCATGGAGCCACTGTATTATATTTTTGTGTTCATAGTGAGTTGTGCTTTGGAGATGACAGACAGAAATACAAAAAGTTGCTTTTTAATTGTTTGCGTTTATTTGTTCATTGTGTTTTAAGTGAAAGCTTGCAATCTGAGTCAGTTTCTCATACAAAACCTTACACACATTTTGTTATATGACCCTAGCTGCTCTCTTCATACTGTGACAGAACACTCATTCCCTCCATCGCATATCTCTCATGTCCCTTTAACCAGCTCCTGTCCCCCTCTGTCTTCTTATCTCAGATCTGGACAGGAACTACACAGTTAGTCTCCTGTTTCTACTTAAGCGAAGAAGCACACGCTTTGCTAGTATCATTTTGTGTCTTATATACTAGTTCAACCTTTATCTGAGGAGTTGACTTCTGAAACAGTTTTAGTTCTGTGCTATCAGAGAACCTGGAGGCCATGTCTTCCGGTTTACCCTCCAGTCTGTCAGACCAAGTCTGGTCTTTTTACTGGAGTTCTAGATCTGTACCCTACTTCTCTCTCACTCCATCAGGCACTTTTTGTTCGATTCCTCAGGACACTCATTGGAGGCAGTTGAGCACTATTTATTTCTTCTGTTCTCATGTTGCTGTAGCCTCTGGTTTATGTGACTCCTTTGGTTTCTTGGGCTCATATTTTCCTTGTGTTTTTGATGCTGTTCATTCTCCTTTGCTCTAGGTGGATTGAGATCAATTGATGCTTCGTAAGTGGCCGCTCGTTAGCTTTTAAGACCTCATATGCCACTCATCAAATTGAGATGCGCAACATTTTCTTAATAAACTTTGTTATGTCTGTTGACATAGATGTCCACAGAGGCCATGGTCCCTGGCCCCCTGCCCCTGCTACTGTGTCCTTCAAAGTGTTTGGTTGTATTTAGAAAACTTCTTAGCTTTTGGTTTAGTTTAGTGGTGCTGAAGAAGTATGTTTTCTTTAGTAAATTCAAAAGACAAGGACATTCTTGTCTTTTTAAACTAAACTCCAAAAGTCTAACTTATGCCACCGATTTCATCTTTTTAGTGGTCAAGTCCTGTGGAGTACAGTGTGGCCAGAAGTGGTGGATATTTGTGTCTTAGATCATCAGAAGTAACTGTGCAATTGTGTGGCATGCCATTATTTTCCATAGGATCTCACATAAATCAATTTTTCCACAAACTAAATGGTTAGTTTTCCCACATGTAAATTTAATAAAATAGGACTAAGGCTGTGTTTGCAGAGCTGTGGTACAGGTCTGAAAAGAAAGCTGAATTGGCTCTAGGTACCTTAAATCAAAAATCAACTCGTGACCATTTTAAAAGACTAATTCTGAAACTTGAATCAACTGGCATAATATTCCATGCATGAAGAAAATTGATGTACTCTATATTGTGTGTCGGTGAATAATCTCTGGTCCTATCTGCCTTTGTGGTGCCATTAAAAAAGGAAATGAGGGATCTTTTAGTGAAAATCAGGGCTGTTACAGCTTTAGCAGAAGGGTGAAAGGTAAAGCTTGATTTCCAAGCCATGGCATTTCAGCTCACAATGAGAACAGACTTCCTTCTTTCTGTACACCATCTGCACAGCCTTGTGGCTTGGGTTGCCGTTACTGTCCAGAGAGAATGGCACTTCCCAGAAAGGATCAGAATTGGAGCAGTGTTCCAGGTGCAGAATTTTAACATTCACAAATTGTTTGTGAGCACAAGTTAGGAGGAAATTGCCTGCTGCTTATCAGCGTCCGCTGTTTGTTGCACCTTCCAAAAGGTTTTGGGCCAATAGTCAGTATCAGATGCTGTTGGAAGCCACTAACCTATAAAATATTAAGTGGCTTGTTACAATGCTCATTGGTGTGCTTGTCACTTGTTCAAACCAAATGTGAGATGGCAGGACTTTCTTTCCATGAGTCTTAAGGGCTGATTATTTAGCCAGTGATTTATTTGCTAGTCCCTATAGAAAGAAAGAAAAAAAATTTCTTTTGAATGGCTCATGCCTTTCTCATAAAGTTACCAGGCACTATTCTGGATGTAACCTATGCTCTGAAATGAGAAGGGGACTAAAGAAACTAGGTGTGGGAAAGTCATCTTATAAGTGTTAAAGCGGAAGTACAGGATAGTTAAATGTCTTACCTGGGTCAACTCTTGGTAAGAGGTGGAGCTAGAATACAGGTTTACTGACATTCATATTGCTAGGTACAGAAATGAGATCCACAGTATTCCATACACACTGTTGTACTACCTTCCTCCCCTCTGGGCCACTAAACCACATAAGGGTGAGACAATAATATATTGGCTAAGGGAGACTTTTACCTAAAAATGTATTTTTCGGGGAATTTAAAGATTTTTGGTTCATCTTGGTAATGGCTGGTTTACTAAGTCATTGATCCCTGGACTGGGAATAAAAAGTAATGAATGAACATTATAATTGCTCATCAGTATTGCTTGTTCCAAGGTTGCTGTAATTTGAACAATTTCATGAAATGGTTTGCCCATCTCTTTAGAATTCACAGAGGCTCTGGGACCTTGAGTCTGGTCCAAGTGGCTGTGTGTGCTCAGCATGTGACAGAAATGATGAATGGACTTGTAGGTTCAAGGAAACAGAGGTCTTAATGGAATGACATCTGCTTCTCTTTCAGGCCAGATATGACATTCTCGGGGTCAGTATATCATATTGGAAGAGATATTCGACAAGCTTGAAAAATACAACTTTTTTATAGTCTATTTGATTTTGGGCAGAAAAATCAAACTAAAACAAAAGTAGTCATTTTTTTTATTACCAATAACTTTGTGCATCCAAATAGATAACATTAAATTAGTTACAAAAGGAAACAAATTTTTGATTTGATGAGATTTATGAGCCATTTTGCTTGTTTTGCTCGGTTCACTTATAAGGCCTAACTTGATGAAAGTGAAATTTTACTCTTGAATTGTAGTTCCAACTTATTTCTTTGCCAGGATTTCTAACTCTGCATTTGTATCACTGCCTAAGAAGAACTTCATTTCTTAAACGCTAACCATATTATGCTTTCAAAATGTCAAAATAATGGCACACTGCCCTAGGTATACTCCAGATACTGACTTGCACATCTAGGAGAGTGAATTTCTTATTTTCACAAAGCTCAGTGGAATATTTATGCTCAACAGATGGGTTTTGAAAAACACAATGTGGGAACAATAGGCTCTTCACATTTTAAAATGGATTTTAAGACTCTCTGGCGTGGCAGAGACATTACCTCTTTGCTTTCCACTTCCAGTGGCATTAGAGAAATGTTCTTTGCTGAGCTACAGTCTTACATGAGCAGCCCACTGATGCAAAGAGAAATGGAAATGAGTCTCCACTTCTCTGGTCCAAATAATTTAATTTCCTTGGGCAGTTCTAGAGCTTTGTTCTAAACTGGGAAGGGAAGAAGGAAGGGAGAGTAATAACCCGGATATGGCTTGTCTATGCTGGGTTAGAATTGGTAAACCGATGGAGAAAAGCTTATAAAGCTCTACAGAACAGTCATGTTGGCCATGATACCTCAGCCTGGAGGCCCATGTTTTTAACACAGTTAGTTAAAACCTGACGGTCTAGTCACACCCCATTTTTTTCATTGGTAGCACGCCTTTCATTGCCCTAATTATTGCCTTTTTTTTTTTTTTAAAAAAAAAGAACTGTTGAAAGGAGCCTGTAAAAGCAGATAAGCCAATTTCATTGGTTCATTAGGGCTTGTAACTCCTGGCACTCGCACCATTGTTCATACATATATTTCCTCAGCATTCTACTTGGATGGAAGGCTCATGAGGGGCCATGTAAAGTATTTGTACATTCATTCCTTGCTTCTTAGCCTTCTGGCAGAGACTAGGTACAAGCTATTTTCTTTTCTTGTCTGTGCATACATGTTTCTTTCAAGGTAGGCTTTTCTGTCATTTTTATTGCCATTGATCAAAATAATTAAAACAGATTTTTAAGAGCTGTGAGAAATCTGGAAATTGTTGAGACCAATTCTTTCATGCTATAAAAAACAACCAAGGCCTGGAGTGGTTCATTGACTTATATTAGGTCAGACAACTTGTCAAATGCCTGAGCCAGGTTCCAAGAACAGAGTGTAATTATATCATACTCACTGTTTTTATTTAAGTGAGATCTGGTTTAATTGGAATTCGTGATTTAAGAAAACTTATGAAATTAAGTGCTGATCTAGAAATCATATAATACAGTTTAGGTTTAATGTGGTTGCATATGTTCTGCTTTTGTTCTGTGTCATGGACTTCTGTAGCGTTGTGCTGATGTGCAATGATGAACAAAGGTGGTTTAAGGAGACATGGAAGAGCTTTTATACTAGGGCTTATTGTCTTGAGCAACAGAGAGAGGAACAGATGAGGGACTGAAGACCTGTGTCCTATTGTTCCATCGTGGAGATGACACAGGACCGACAGTGTTTTGTTCTGTTGTGCGTGGGGTCACCATGAGCTGGGAGTTGGCTTGATGGCAACTAACAGGAGTGGTTTAAGAACTATGGCTGCTAATCAAAAAGTCAGCGGTTCAAATCCACAGCTCCTCATTAGAAACCCTCTGGGGCAGTTCTATGCAGTCCTACAGGATCACTATGAGTCAGCATTCACTTGATGGCGATGGGTTTGCTTTGGTTTTTTGAACAAGAGTAACAACATTCCTAATACTGATTCTTTCAGTTTTAGATCAGGCTTAAAAGTTAGAGGTGAAAAACACTTTAGTGCTAATTTACACCAACACTGAAGTGTTTGTGTGTGTTTCATTCTTGGCTCATTTGCCTTATAAATCTTATTGCTAAGGAAAATAATTGAAATAAGCCAAGAATGAATAAATGGCTAATTTAGTTAGTTACAAGAATAAAATTCTGGATCCCTGACTTCAAGTCCTGTAGTATTTCCCTAACACTAAACTGTTCTCAGATTCATTCGGCTTCTCTGAGTCTGTTTTATCTGTAAATTGATGACTGTAAACCAGTGTTTATGGTATTTGCTTAACTATTTAATGTTGTTATGTGCTGTCCAGTTGATTCTAACACACAGCGACCTTATAGGACAGAGTAGAACTGTCCTATAGAGTTTCCAAGGCTGTAATCTATAAAGGAGCAGATTGCCAGGTCTTTTCTTCCATAGAGTGACTGGTGGACTTGAATCACTGACCTTTTGGTTATCAGCTGAGTGCTTAACTATTGCACCACTTGGTAGAAAGTAACGTACAAGAAATCAGAGAGAGAGAGAGAGAGACAAATTGAGAGAGATAGATTGTAATAACTTAGTGGTGTTAAATGTGAAACATTGCAAATATAACCACTTGCTGTAGAGTGGTGGCAACCCTAGGTGTGTGAGAGTAGAACTGTGCTCTGTAGTGTTTTCAGTTGCTGACTTTTCAGAAGTAACTTACCAGACCTTTCTTCCTAGGTATCTCTGAGTGAACGGCAATCTCCAAACTTCTGATTGGCAGCTGAACGTATTAACTGTACCACCAATAATCTTGATAGAAAGATCACTTTATATAACTATTTGAAAAGATGCATTCTGTGATGGAAATGGAATTTTGGAAGAAGGTTTTGAAGGAGTAAATGACACCCTCTTTTGCTTAAGCCACATATAAACAGTGACTATTGTCTTGGGGGTATTTGTAACCATAAACATATAATTATATAAAACTTATCCCTTTACCATATAGTAACTTTTTAATTTTGATCTATTCGTGATTTGTCTTTGTTTTTTTCTCTTTTTCAAGCAGAAGGAATTAATGAATATCTTGGTCCATTTCTATGGTCTAATAATTTAATGCTTATCTAAGAATTTTAGTGTTTTGCTGGCAAAGTGGTTAATGAAGACATAAAATTATTCATTTTTTCTACCTGAATTCTAGATGAAGTGATATGAAAAAGGCATGATTAATTTTATCATGTGGAAACTTTACTAGATTTTACAAATTAAAGCCAAGCACCCCTCACACAAACTCTTGGAGATGTGACAAATCGATTTATATTCCATTAATTTAACTCTATTTAGGCAGAATCATGAACTTCTGCAATAAAACACAAAATTAATTAAATTGCCCAATAGTATAATTACAGTTTCATCAACAGTGAAAACAAGTTTGAGTGCCAGAGTTTTGAAATGTTAAGCTGCACTTGCAGTTTAATTTGGGAAAATGTATAATTGTGTTCAGTTTTGCCATCTTCTTCCTTCCAGAAATATGAATGCAAATGCATGCACTGTGTACCACTGTTAATGACTTTAGTTGCCATTTCAGTCTATTAAACTTGTCTACTGTGGGTTGTCAAGGCCAGAAGAGGCTATGATGTTGCGGAGGCATTAAGTACTGAATTGGAGTGGAGCAAATAGAGAAAATTGAAGGGAAAAGAGTAAAGACAGGCAGTAGATATACAATCACATTTTGAAATCTCTGTGATTTCAGCCTGTTTGCTATCAAGTTTTAAGGAAGAGAAAAAAGGGAAAAGATAATCGAAAAGAATTTAGGATTCTGGAAGACAAGCAAAAGCTTCATAGTGACCCCGGAGGTAGTAAGTATCGTGGATGTCAAGAAGATAGCCTTATCACAGACACTGAAATTTTACCCCAATACGAATAGCTTTATTGTTTTGAGGACTGTGAGAACATCATGTTGGTCAGCTGAACTGATTCTGACTCGTGGTGACCCCATATGTGTCAGAGGAGAACTTTGCTTCACAAGGTTTTTAATAGCTGATTTTTCAGTGTCTTGTCAGCTCTTTTTTCCATTGTGCATCTAGGTGAATTCTGAGCACCTTAACCCTTTGCACCACTCAAAGACTCTAACAACAATATATGCTCATTGTGAAAAACACACTTGCATAGGAAAAGTCTACACAGACACACTCCAATACTGCTTAATACAGATGGTATCATATTCTACAAGGTGTTTGTTAGAACTTATATGTAATATTCCTGCCATGTCGAGTCAATATGTGTAGATCAATGTCATGTTTTGTAACCATTACTTTTTTAATAACAGTATATTATTGTCTATGATTATTCCACTATTTATTCAATAAACATATTTGTGAAAGGAATTTGCAAATATTAACCCATTTAATTCAAATAACGACCTTACAATATAGATATTATTGTCATCACTTTATAGAAGAAGAAACTGAGGCACAGAGAGGCCAAGTAACATCTCAAAGTCACACGGCTGGTAAATGGTAGATCTGAGATTAAAGTGCAGGAAGTCTGACTCCAAAGACTGTGTTAACTGTTGTACTCTACTTTTCCAGTTCTCTATTGATGGACATTTAAGTTATTTTTAGTTCTTTGGTTCTATAAGGAAAAAAAGGCTGAAATGAATAACTGTATGTCGTTCTGTGTTCCTTTTCCTCTTTTTCTCACTGCATTTTTTTTTTTTTTACAGTGGATAATTTGTCAGAAGTGGATTTACTTGCTCAAAAGGCTCTTTTTAAGTTAGGATGTCAAAATTGGAAGGGACGTTATAGGCTGCCAATTTGTTGTTCAGCTTCATTTCAATCTTTCATTTGGCCAGGTGTTACATGGACTCATTTCTCTTTTGTAATTGCCTTCTAGCCCAGAAATGCTTTATCTATTTATTAATTTATGAAAGCCAACAAGGAGATTTATAGGCACATATACTCGATAAGCCCAGAGGTAAATTTTTTGGTACACAAGTACCCAAGTGCTCTAACCAGCATCACCAAGACTCTCTTTTTCAGTCTCCTGGTTTGGCTTTCTTTTATTTAGTTCCCCATTTTGGGCTAGCATCTCCACTCCTACCTTCATTCCATGATTGATACCAGCAGCTGCAAATTTTTATTTGACCAACTGAACAATCCCGACAGAGATAGGGTACCATTTTCTCAAAAGTTCCATCAAAATATGGATTTTATTTTGTTTGATTTGGGTTGTGAGCTCTTCTCTTAAGTTACAGTGTCTGTGGGATGGAAGAACATGAATGAGTTGGGTCTGAAGTTCAGGATGGAGCTGGAGATAGTCAGAGAAACTTGAGACAGAGAAGCAGGGCTTGAAACTGAGGGAGGAAGTGGTCTAAATAAAGTCACAGATATTGACAATCGAGTAAAATATATTAACCAGGCAAAAATAATGAATGTCCACTTTTATACAACTCCATTGAAATATTTGCAAGCCCACAATGGTGGTGTGACACCAAAACAGTCAAGCCAGTGTTTAGCAGACCTGTGGGAAAATGGCATTCTTATTTTGGTAGAATTGCTTAGCTGGCAGGAAGTGAGAGAGTAGGAGTGACCATGGAGAATGGATGGTCTGGGATAAAGGACATGGCATAGTTTCCTCTGGAAAAAGTTATGTAAGAATATGAGAAAATAGAAATGAGAGACCCTGAATGAAGAATTTCAGGTTTTGTGTTCCTCCTCTGGAAACCCTGGTGGTGTAATGGTTTAGTGCTATGGTAGCTCATCAGGAGGTTGACATTTCGAATCCACCGGGTGTGCTTTGAAAATTCTCTGGGGCAGTTCTGCCCT
Source organism: Heterohyrax brucei (assembly GCA_028571685.1). Taxonomy (NCBI): domain Eukaryota; kingdom Metazoa; phylum Chordata; class Mammalia; order Hyracoidea; family Procaviidae; genus Heterohyrax; species Heterohyrax brucei. The sequence goes on from CM053147.1 coordinate 72,499,969, forward strand.
ATCCTATGGGGTCACTATGAGTCAGAATCAGTTTAGCAATGTGTTTTGTTTGGTTTTATCTTCCTCCTCCAAGCAGTAATCCTGGCTTGATAGGGACTGTGGCTGCATCTTTTTCTGTAATGCTGAACTAGGAACAAACTGAGGCATTAGGTTATATAATAATTAATGAAGAAGTAGATCAAGTAGATCCTAAGATGAATGAATGAATTTGTATTTATGTGTGTTCAACATGATATTTTGTCACTGATTTCCATGTATTGTAGGGTGAATGGGTTATTTGTGTTTATGGCTGTATCCTAAAGAAATTTCAGATGTACATATGGCTAGAGTAAATGTTTTTAATAGATAGTTCATGTTGACTGAAATTAACAACATTGAAATATGTATCTCTCTTCTAAAATACAAATGAAAAATACACACTGAACTTCTCTTCTTTTTTACTTAATATCTTGGAGAGAATACCAGCTGATAACTATAATTATAGCTCTTCCTCCCCATCACATATGTATGTATAAAATACATTTTATACATATGTATAAAATTCATTTGTGTGTGCATATGTGTGTGATAGACTGTAGTTTACCTACCTAACCTTCAAGTAAAATCATATTTAAATTTCTAATCTTTTGGAAATATAAACAGGACTACAGTGACTATACTTTTATACTTATTTATGCTTTCATATTTAAATATAATTGTATATTAGAAGTGAAATTGTTGAGTTGAAAGGTATACAAATTTAAAATTCTGACAGAAATTCAACCCAGATTTAGAAGAAGACATGGAACCAGGAATGTCATTATTGATGTCAAATGGGTCCTGGCTAGAAGCAGAGAATAATAGAAAGATGTTTATTGTGCTTTATTGATTATACAAAGGCACTTGATTGTGTGGATCATAACAAATTATGGATAACATTGGAAATCATGGAAATTCCAAAACACTTAATTGTGCTTATGAGGAACCTGTATGTAGATCAAGAGGCAGTCATTCAAACAGAACAAGAGGATACTGTGTGGTTTCGAGTCAGGAAAGCTGTGTATCAGGGTGTAGTCTTTTACTGTACTTATTAGTCTGTATACTGAGCAAATAACCCAAGGAACTGCATGATATGAAGGAGAACATGGCATTAGGATTAGAGAAAGACTCACAAGTGAGTTATGCAAATAACACAACCTTGGTTGCTGAAAGTGAAGAAGACTTGAATTATTTACTGATGAATGCCAAAGACCACAACTTTCAGTATGAATTGAGTCTCTCAGTGTAAATAAAACAAAGATCTTCACGACTGGACCAATAAACAATATCTTGATAAGTGGAGAAAAGTTTGGAGTTGTCAAGGAGTTACTTTTACTTGGATCCGCAGTCAGTGTCCACGGAATCAGCAATCAAGAAATCAAAAGACACACTGCATTGTGCAAATCGGCTACAAAAGATCTCTTTAAAGTGTTATAAAACAAAGATGTCAGCTTGAACACTGGGGTGCGCCTGGCTTGAGGCCATGGTGTTTTCAACTGTGTCATCTACATGCTAAAGCTGGAAAATGAAGAAAGAAGACCAAAGAAGAACTGATGTGTTTGAATTATGGTGTTAGTGAAGAATATTGAATATACTGTGGACTGCCAAAAGAATGAACAAAACTGTCTTGGAAGAAATACAGCTAGAATGCTCCTTAGAAGTATGGATAGCAAGACTTCGTCTCACATACTCTGGACAGGTTATCAGCAGACATCAGCTCCTGGAGAAGGACATCATTTTTGGCAAAGGAGAGGGTCAGTGAAAAAGAGGAAGACCCTCAACAAGATGGACTGACACGGTAGCTACAACAGTGGGCTCAAGCATAACAAAGATTGTGAGCATGACACAGGGTCAGGCAGTGTTCATTCTGGATAGCACCTCACAACAATCACAGTTTATAAGAGAGCTATTTCCTTACACCCTTACCAATGTTTTGATCATTAACATTTTTTCTTAGGTGAAAAACAGCTTTTTATTTTTACTATTTACACTTACTTAATTTTAAGTGAGGTTGAGTAACTTCCAGGAGCTTAAAGTCACTTGCATTTCTTTCTTCTGTGAACAGTTCCTGTATGTTGATGGCTTAGTCATATAGGATTTCTGAACTTCACTTTCCTTATCTGTAAACTGAGGTTGGTAATATTATCTGATCCTCATGGTTGTTTTGAGGAATAAAAGGGTTTTGCACAGTGTCTTCCATAAAATAGGTAACTAATAGGTGTTGACTGTGGTTATAAAAACCCTTGTGGTACAGTGGTTAAGCGCTGGGCTGCTAGCTGAAACATAGACAGTCTGGAATCTACCCAGCCACTTAGCAGAAGAAAGGCTTGGTTATCTGCTTCCGTAAAGACTCGACCAACCAAAAAAAAGCCCACTGCTGTTGAGTCAATTGTGACTCATAGAAACCCTATAGGACAGAGTTAACTCCCCAAGGACCACTTGTTGGATCTGAACTGCCAGTCTTTTGATTAGCAGCCATAGCACTTAACTACCAAGCCAGCAGGGTTTCTATCATAGAGATTGCCAAAAGCCAAAGCCACTGCCATTGAGTCAGTTCTAACTCATAGAACCCTATAGGACAGAGAAGAACTCCTCTATAGAGTTTGCAAAGAAGCCTGGTAGATTTGAACTGCTGACCTTTCGGTTAATAGACGTAGCACTTACCCACTAAGCCACGTAAAGATTAGGCCTGGAAAATCCTACTGAGCACTTCTGCTCTGTCTCATGAAGTTTCTGTGTCATATTATTTCCCCTCCTCCATAGTTACACCTTTTTTCCTATCATTTCAACTTTTCTCTGGAGTTCCAGATTCATATTTCTACCTGTTGTATTTTTCCACACAAAACAATATCTTTCAGAAAATTTTTGTCTCCTCCTTTTTACCCTCCTTTTTCACTTCTTTTCTTAATCTTAGTGGTTTCTTTATACTTGCACATAACTGAGTTGAAACTTCTCAATAGTCTTCATTCCTCACTCACTCTCTACCTCCATACCTAATTACTTGCCAGATTTCACAATTCCTCCTCAATAATCTCTCTCCATTCCATCTTGTTTCTGAGTCCTCTCTATAGTTCTTCTCTAGATGCCTTGGTAGAGCCCTTTCTGCAGATCTGGAGCCTGGTTGGCTTAGTCAGCCTCTGCCTACCTTTTGTTTTATTTATTGATTTTAATATTTTTATCATCTTTTAAGTGAAACTTTACAATTCCAGTCAGTTTGTCATACGAAAACTTACACACACTTGGTTATGTGACCTAGCTGCTCTCCCTGCACTGTGACAGCACACTGCTCCTCTCCACCCAGTTTTTCTCATGTCTGCTCAGCCAGCTCCTGTCCCCCTCTGTGTTTTCATCTTGTCTCTGGACAGGAGCTGCCCAGTTACTCTTCTGTATCTACTTAAAGCAAGAAGCACAGTCTTAACCAATATCATTTTGTGTCTCATACATCAGTTTGGTTTTTGTCTGAGGAGTTAGCTTCCAGGATGGTTTTAGTTCTATGCTAACAGAGGTTCTGCAGACCATGTCTACTGGAGACCCTCCTGTCGGTCAGATCATCAAGTTTGGTCTTTTTACTGGAGCTTGAATTCTGCACCCTACCTTTTTTCTGCTCCACCAGAGACTCTTTGTTGATTCCTCTGTATGTCCCCCTGCCTTTTAAAGCAAAGCCCCTCCCTTTATGTGACTTGGGGGATGCCTTCTCATCTGGGCCCATGGCTCCAGCTGCCTGTATTCCCTTCCAGTTGCTCTGATTTCACGGTATTTAAAGATTCAAGGTCAGTTGATCACCCAGTATGGTTTCTCTTCTCCATCCCCTGCCTAGCTCTGGATAAGGAGCCTTGTGTGCAGATGGTCAAGGGCTTGGGACAGCCCTGTGGGGACCTGTTGGGGGCTTCTCGAGTCCTAGCTAATAGCCTGGCCAGTTCTTCAGGACAAATTTTACAGTGTGCTGCCAACAAGTCCCAATACTATTCCCTTGCGAGCTCTTGCTTCTTGAACACATCCTCCTGTTTTAATAACTTTCTTTCTAAAAGGCAAATTAGCTATCATGAATCTTTGTAAAATTATTTGACAGCTGTCAGTTCACCACAGCCTACATTTCAAATTCCTCAGCTGGGCCTTCAAAACAGTTTCATCTTTCTGTTTTTATTCACTCCACCATAGTAGTCCTTTCCATGACCCCAAATCATCTTCTTGAGATTTAATCATCCTAAATATAATCAAGCTGGTCCCTGCATACCTACCATTTGCCTGTTGAGGCCTTATCCATCCCTTAGTGACACCTCAAATGTCAGGCCTTAAGTGGTGTTCTCACATGCCAGAACTAATTGTTTTCATATAAAAACAGTCCTTTGAACATCTTATAAGGAGTCTGAAAATAATTTGACTTGTTTTAACATAGAAGTCAAGCATATCTGGAGTTGAATTTTAGCTCTGTTAATATAATTTGGGCAAGCTAGCAAGCCTCAGTAGTTCTCATTTGTTAAAATCTAGGATAACAAAAATGGCACAAGGATTGTCTAAAAGTTTAGTGAAGTTACAAGTTCCAGCATCATTTTTTAATGAGATGGAGAAACAAATCACCAATTTTGTTTAGAAAGGGAAGAAGCCCCGGATAAGTAAGGTACTACTAAAGAAGAAGAACACACTGGGAGGCCTCTCATTACCCGACCTTAGAACATACTACACTGCCACAGTGGTCAAAACAGCCTGGTACTGGTACAAGAAAAGACAGACTGATCAATGGAACAGAGTTGAGACCCCAGAGATGACACCATCTGCCTATGAACAGTTGATATTCGACAAAGGCCCTAAGACATTAAACTGGGGTAAAAACAGCATCTTCAACAAATGGTGCTGGCAAAATTGGTTATCCATCTGCAATAAACTGAATCAAGATCCATATCTTACACCTTATACAAAAACCAACTCCAACTGGATAAAAGACCTAAATATCAAACCTAAAACAATAAAGCTCATCCAAGAAAAGGTAGGAACAACAATGGAAGTTTTAATACACAATGAGGACAGACTCCAAAATCTGTCAAAGAAACCTCAATCAACAGAAGAGAAAGTAGATAAATGGGAACTATTAAGAATCAAACACTTTTGCACATCCAAAGACTTTATTAATAGAATTAAAAGAACACCCACAGAATGGGAAAAAATATTTGGCAACTCTATGTCAGATTGACGCCTGATCTCCATAATCTATAAGATACTACAAAATATCAATAAGAAGAAGATAAACCATCCAATTAAGCGATGGGCAAAGGAGATGGACAGATACTTCACTAAAGAGGAGATCCAGGCAGCCAAAAAACACATGCGGACATGTTCACTATCTTTAGCTATTAAAAGTTTAGTGAAGTGAGAGACACATAGTAAATGTGTAATGCATGTGGTTTTCTTTTCTATCTTGAAGATGGCTCATGACAGCTCATCTAGAAATCTCTCTCTAGAGAATTCATAGTAATGCATGTATCCCTCATCAGGTCCACAGTTTATTGCCATATGTACATGTTGCGGAGTTTCATGCAGTTAGCCTAAGTAGTTTAGACATTGAACTTCTGACAGTTTTTGAGTAGGGGATGGATATGATCAAAGCGTATTTTGGGAAGTGAATCTGGAGTACAGTTAGTCCTCCTTATCAACGGATTTCACATTCACAGATTCCATGAACTGCAAATGGAAAATATTTGGGAAAGAAAAAATTGTAAAAAGCAAAACTTGAATGTGCTCTACATGGAGCAGTCTGCTGAGTCTGTGCCAGTAAAGTCATAGTGTGGTCATACCATCCTGTGGCCTCCCACCATTTCCAAGATCCTCAGTCCCTCTCCAGAACTCCTTGTTTGAGTACTGTTTGCTGGGAGTCTCCGTCATTCACCAGTGGTGTACACTCTTTGTTTCTTGAAGAAAAAAACAAAAACAACAACGCTCATAAGAAGCAGTTAAGTGGTCAAAGCAGTCCCTCAAAAGCTAAGTGTGAGGGGTTGAGGATAGTGAGAGGTTGGAGTTTAAGGCTAGGAGGGGATGGTTGGCTAACTCTGTAAAGCACTCTATAGCCCCAAGAAGTTCAAGATCATGGCAGAATTGGCATTAACTGGTGCCCAGACAGCTTCATCTTTCCTAGAAAAGTTCAGGACACTCAGAAGAGGAAGACTAACTTCCAGAGCAAGTCATCAGTTGTGATGAAACAGCTGTTTACATGGTATTAGACATGATAAGTAATCTAGAGATGACTTGAAGTGTATGGAAGGTTAAGCATAGGTTATGTGCAAATACCTTGCCATTTTGTATAAGGTATTTGAGCATCCATGGGTTTTGGTACCACTGTGTCGTCCTGGAGCCAATCCCTATCATATATTCTGAGGAAAACTGTATTGTATAGGACAGATGAAAGAGAAAGAGGTATAGAGACTAGTTGCAAGATGAGTGCCAGCCAGCCAAGTGCTGTCGAGTCGGATCCAGGATTTCAAATTCTCGTGGATTCTAGACTTTCTGGAGCTGTGAGGGCTGGAATGATTGTTCTTTAAAGATAATCTTTGAAACTGAAATGAAAACATCCCTTAAAGTCTTCTTAAAACCAAACAGTAGCTTAGTTAAACTAGAAGATGTTTGCCTTGAGCTTTATGCTCTTTGAAGAACTATCTGTATGGAATCAAGTTGATAAGAGCAACCTGAAAGATTAGCGAGGAACCACAGCAGGCAGTGAATTTATGTCAATGAGGGAGGGACAATTCAGGAAAGGACAGTGAGAATGGCGGCACAGTTTAAAGAACGTAATCACTGTCACTAAATTGTATGTCTGGAAACAGCTGACTTGGTATATGTATTGCTATGTGTATTTTCAGTAACAACAAAGTGAGATAGATACAGGTGTTACTGTTGGGGGAGAAAAGCTCCACGTAGGAATGGTAGTACTCGTAACATAAAGAACAGCAGGCAAAGAGAGAACAAGAGAAGTCTTCCCAGAATCTAAAAGGAAAGGCTTCAGTTGCACAAGGAGATCTTGGTTTCGTGGAAAAGTATGGATGAAATCTAGTAAAAGCTACCAGAAAATTATTATGGCAGGAACACTTTATTTTCCTCTAGAACTTGTGATATAGTCACCTGTCTTAGTCATCTCGTGTTGCCATAACAGAGATACCACAGTGAAAGGCTTTAAAAAGAGAAATTTTGTTCTCTCACAGTCTGGTAAGCTACAAATCCAAATTCAAGGCATCAGCACCAGGGGAAGGCTTTCTCTGTCGGTTCTGGAGGAAGGTGTTTGTCATCAATCTTCCCTTGGACTGAGAGCTTCTGAGGTGCAAGGACCCTGCGATCCTTTCTGAGGGCTGCACTCTGCTTCTGGCAGTACTTCTTTCCTGATGATATGAGGTCCCCAACTCTCTGCTTGCCTTCCTTTCCCTTGTATCCCAAGAGACTGCCTCAAGGCTCAGTACGGTCTTAGACACTTAGCCCTGCTCCACCAGCACAACTGCTTCTCCTGCAGGGTTTATAGCATACAGGAAAATCACACAATACTAGGAATCAGGGCCTAGCCAAGTTGCTACACACATATTTTTTGGGGGGTGGGACACAGTTCAAGCCATTATATTGCCTTTTAGTGTGAGCTATACAAAGCATTTAGAATTGTGGAGTTTCTGCTTGGTCTTCTATGTTCAGGGGACATTGGGGATTGTGCCTTCTGGAGAATTAATTACAATAGAAGGTCTCTCACCCCTGACAGACTTTCTTTCGGGTCATGGTTCAGCTCAGCCCTGGGTCAAGCTGGGAAGGCTTACATGCAGGATGCCTGTAGTGCTCCTGACAAGTAGATAGATGGGAGCTCTTTTCCCATATTGTGCTATTAGACTCCTGAGCTAGTCATGCAGGGTACAAGGAAAGTATTGCAAAGCAGGGGGCATTGTCACAGTCCCTTTCCAGCTGTTGGCTGTTAGTGACGACATTCTTTCTGCTGCTGACACCCTGCTTTCCCTGGTGGCACTTATGTTTAGGTATTATCTAAACCACTTAAAGACAGTAGAATATTTAAAAGTCAAAATGCCGGCTTTCTAATTATTCCCTAGACTTCTCTCAGCAATAGCTGGCTTCATGTCACACAGCACTCCTCTCATGGGGATTTCAGCAGCCCCATGAGCAGAAGTGACTCTGCAGGCATGCTATTAACAAAACTGGCAACTGCTCTGCCCAGAGTCTTGAAGAGGAAGACAAACATCCCCTCTTCCTGCCCCATCCACTCTAAAGCCTCTAGTCAAGTGAACAGGACAGTCTCAGCAGATTGTTCTTACATACGTGGAGAGAATCTTGGTGCTGTTCATTTCACTTGCTTCTCTTCTCTTCACTTAGGTCATTCCTAATGAAACAACTTGCAAAATAGGTGCAGTGGTGAACAGGGAGTTTGATATTGTTAGCCTCTCTGGACCCTTATGACTTTCCTGAATGACTTGAAAACTTGTTAAAAAATACAAAAAAAAATTAATGAGTTAAGAGAAATGAAGTCTGGAGACCATGATATTGTTAGGAAGTTTGTTGAATGGCATTTTGAATTTGTGCTCCTTGAATACTCTGGGAGTCAATTCTACTCTGACCCCTAGGGTCACCATGAGTTGGATCCAACTTGACAGCTCTTGGCTTTTGGCTTGGCTTGTTAAATCTGAGAAATGGCATTAAGCAGCTAGTGGAGTTGATATATTAAACATGATGCTAGTCTATACACAAAATGGACCCTAGCCAATCAGTGATTTGGTACATCTATTGATATGGTTACGATGAGCTCTTTTTATTAGGTCAGCAGAACAAGTGATGTATGGAGGCACTAAAAAGAGGGAGCAGATTAGGCTGCTCTTTGCAATTTTAATTATAAATTTTTATGAACAGAAAAATAAAACGTAGACATGTTTGGGAGAATAAAGGTGTCTGTAGGATTTGCTGGAATTCTGATCTATTCAGATCCTGCTTTTCTTTGGCCGCACATCTGGATAAAGAAGGGCATTATGAATCCACACATTCTCAGTTTTTAATATGTAATTAAAGAATACAAGGAAGGGGAAAAAAACAACTTCTGTCTGATTTCTTGTGATGTTACCCTTAAAAAAAGGAAGGAAAAGAAACAGAATTTTAGAATGCAAGAAATTTAGAAGATACCTGGTCTTAGTCTTTTTTCCTCCCAAACCCATTGCTGTCTAGTTGATCTGACCTATAGCGACCCCATAGGTTACAGAATAAAACTACTCCATAGGTTTTCTTGGCAATAATCTTTACAGAAGCATGTCACCAGACTCTTCTGAGTGCTGCTGAGTTTTGAACTCCCTTCCCTTTAGTTAGTAATTAAATGAAAATTTTTTGTATCACTCAGTGACCTTAACCTGAAAATTGACTCTTCTTTTGGTTTCTCCAGTTGTGTGTGTGAAATTTGATAAAGAGTAGTGATGATGAGCATTGGGTCTAGAGTCAGTAGAGCTGAAGAGCATATGAACTCTACTCCTTGGTAACTGTGTCTCTTGGGACAATTTCCTGTCTGTAGTTCTTAGCCATAGTTCATACATCTATCAACTGGAAATACTACTAGTTCCCCCAACTAGGACTGTTTTGAGAATAACCAAAAAAACCCAAACCCATTCCCACTGAGTTGATTGCAACTCATCGTGACCTTGTAGGGCAGAGCAGAACTGCCTAGTAGAGTATCCAAGGAGCACCTGGTGGATTTAAACTGCCTACTGTTTGGTTAGCTGCTATAGCACTTAACCACTATACCACCGGGGTTTTGAGAATAGCCAATATAAATGAGACAAACGTGAAAGGGGACTTAGTACACTGTCTGGCACTTGATGTTGAATAGATATTTTATATTACTTGGTATGAATCCTGCAAAATCCTACTATTGTGTGGTACATTTTTCTTGATGGAAATATGTGAATACTTTGGGCTTTCGGATTTTTTTCATTATGATACTTATAGTATCCCCAAGTTTAACTAAAATCTGGTTTAAAAGGTCAATGCATTTTTACTGGTCTATGAAACGGTATTAGTAGCTAAATACTGTGAAATGAGGTACCATGAAAGCATCAGGTGATTAGGCCTCTTCTAGAATTCTCCCAAAGGCTGCATCATGTACATTTGCATATAGTTGGCATGTGATTTACAGAAGCTTCTTGTCTGTTCTGTTTTCAGCGTAAGCTTTTATTATGGCTCCCCTTAGGACACTAATTTCATGAGCTTCCCTAATCTTCTTGCAGACTTATTTATATCTTAACACTCTTTATGTTGTTAATTTTCTGAAAGTGTGAGCCTGAGACAGCAGCTGTATAAGCGAAGCGGTAGAGTAGCGGGCTGGCATAAACCTTTGCTAGGCCATTTTAGTCTATTTCTGAAAATGTTGAACTTTGGTTGTAGCATCCCTAGATCTTGCTAGAACATTTTGGAGGTTTAGTGAATTAGGTTGCAATTAGGACCAGATGGTTAATAAAACCAAACCCTGTTGCTCTGACTCATAGCAACCCTATAAGACAGAGTAGAGCTGCTCTACGGAGTTTCCAGGGAGTACCTGGTGGATCTGAACTGCTGACTTTTTGGTTAGCAGCTGTAACAGTTAGCTAGTACGCCATCAGGGTTTCCAGTTGGTTAATAGGGTGACCATTGTCAGGAGAGTAAACATCCTCAATGTAGTGTTGTTTGACTTAAAGTGAATAATACTGAGTAGACATTTTCTTGGAAGAAAGGAATTGCTGAATGGTCTGCCTATTTTCTTTTAGGAAATTTATTATACAGCACTGCTATTTATTTTAAGGGCAATTCCAAGTTTTTCGGGCATCTCACGGTATCACTGTTATTGATTGCACTCTGTAGGGATGCTCGTAATTTGTATGCAGTTAATTAATAAAGTTTATTGAGCGTTTAGTTGCAGGATAAATTGCACAAAAAAAAGAGAAATTGTGAGATCCATGCAGAGTCCATTTAGATGAAGCAGAAAAAATAGAAGGCAAGTGTTTTGTACAATGTTTTAGTGTTATCACCAAAAATTCTAAAATAAATCAAGTTATAAGTTAAATTTTTGATAACATAAAATTTTCCAGAATCTAGTAGCTAGGATACTATATGATACCAAATCTAGAAGGTATCTAGAGCATTGAAAATAAACAGTAGTCAGACAAATGCCTTAACATGTAGCAAAGTAAGAATGATCTTGTTCTGGAGTTTCTACACACCTGAAAGGGTTACGTAGATTGATTTAGAGAAGCTTTAAGGGATTTAAAACCATTTCAGAAATGTAAAGCATATTTACATTTTATCTTTGAAAGTATCTGTTCTGGATAAAAGCCATGCATTTATTTTTAAAATAAAAGCCATGGGTTTATTTTTACAGTATTTTATTCTAAGAAGTTTAGTCCAGAAGAAAATCTGCTGCTTAGTTTTTGATGTTGAACTTGCATGGTATAACCTGAGATATGTCTGTCGCATGTCCTGCTACTTTTTTTCCCCCTTTCTTTTACCATTACTCATTGTTGATCAGGAAATTATGCCTTGGAATATTTTCCACAGCTCAGATATTCCTTCTCTGAGGGTCTCAAAGATAATAGTCACCTTGGGGAGTTCGAAGCTGCTGGTTAAGTTTCTGAGTTTCTTATAGTTTATCTGCTCAAGATGCTTTTTATCTGTCATATTTTCCCTGATAGTTAAACTCTCGTGATAATTTCAGTTCCTAGATTTGAGCTAAGGGGCCCTGATGACACTCAGCTGCTACAAAAAACCTGGAGGTTTAAACCCACCAGACACTCCACAGAAAAAAAGATGTGACAGCCTGCTTCTTAAAGAGTACAGCCTTGTGAGTGCTATGAGGCAGTTCTACTCTATCCTCCAGGGTGGCTGTGAGTCAGAATTGACTCCATGTCAATGGGTAGATTTGAGCTGCAATTCTGATTGCATTAGCATAAGGTTACTTAAGATTATACAGTTCTACAAAGGTGGTTTCATGTAGAATAAATTCTCTTATTTCCTTTTATTTCTGGAAAATTAATAAGCCAATTAATCAATTGTTTTAAGACTGTTAAATTTTATCTGTAATTTTGTATTGGCATTGCCAGAAGGATCACACAGAAGCCTACGCTGACTCCTAAGATAGCTGAAATGTGGATTGTAATCATTTGATGCATATATAGGTGGTGTTAGTATGTCTCAACCAACAACAAGAGAAAGTTAAGTAGTTTAAGTTTTTGTGGTCAAGGCTCACAGACTAGCTTTCATGAAAAATCCTGAATCTGGAAATAATTTTCCTCAAAATGGAAATATTTCACTTTATTCAAGATGTGGCTGTTTCCACAATTTTCAGAGAATTCATGTCTCATTTAAAGTTGAACTGCTTTTGAATTTTAGATCAGTTAAGGTTAACTTCAGGTTTATGGGAAGAAGTTCTGGGTAGCAGCAGGGATGACTCGGAAGGGTGGGGAAGAAGATCTAGTGCTTGGCTGAGTCAGTGGGGAAAAGGTGCAGACCTGGGGGCTGGTGAGGGGTGAGCAGGAAATGAGCACCCACATTTAAGACCCTTATTTGTGCATTCCACAGTCCTGTTTTTATATAGAGTTTGAGAATGGGTTTTTATTGAGTTTTTTTCAAATATCTTGTCTACTGTAAAAAACCTTGCTATAATGCTGCTACTTTTGTACAATGTTCTTTCGGGCCACTGGTGGTGAACTTTTGCTCTTCTCTATCAGCTACTGACGGCACTTGGCTTGGCTGGCTATCAGCTATGCCTCTAAGGTGACAAAAAATGGCCTTCTAATTAAAAATAAAAAAAAAGGAGAAGAAGCAAGAAGTGGCAGGATGGTGAGCACAGAAGGATGGAGTCTTACAAAATCTGCTGGTTCAGAATGACAGCTAGAGTTTAGGACAAGGACAGGAAAGAAAGGCAGTAACCACTGGGGACTTTTTGGGTTTGCTTTTTGGGCCGTTTGTACAGTGGTCAGATACAGAATGAGGGTGTTTGGGTTTCCACTGGGTTTGTGTCCAAAAATCAGAACTAGTCAGCAAGCCTGGTTTTATACAAAGCAGATATGAATGATTTAGATGGAACTGCTAAGGTCAGCATCTCAGTATTAAAGAGAAGCAGCAGTGGGATGTGGTCACTGTCATAGACTGAACTGTGTCCCCTCCCCCACTGTCTGCAGCCGTTTGGCTGGGGCATGATTCCCCACATTTGTGACTGTCCTCCCTTTTGGGATTTTCCTATGCTATAAATCCTAATCTTTGCCTCTGGTTAATAGAGTGGATTGTGTTAGTGAGGATTAGGGTGGGACTGTAACAGCCTTCCTAAGGGCATCTTCCAGCTCCAGTGTAAAGGGAGGCTCCCTGGAATGTGGCTTATGCCACCTTAATATCCTTTCATCCTACGAGAGAGAAGAGGAAAGCAAAGCAAGCAGACGGTGGGGGACCTCATACCACCAAGAAGGCAGCGACAAGAGCAGAGCACGACCCTTGGATAGGGTTCCTGTGCCTAGATCCTCTCGTTGAATTTGGATTTAGCCTAGTGGACTATGATAATTTCTCTTATTGAATGGACTTGTAACTTATAAATGGATTTGTGGTTTACTGGACTGTGACAATAAGGTTTCTCTTCGTGAAATCATCCACTCATGGTATTTCCTGTTGGAGCATTACCAGGTGACTAAAACAGTCACTTTTGAATTTCTGCTGTTTAAGGTGGGGATCAGGTCAATGAGGCAGCATGTTACAATGAAGGCTTCACTTAAGGGAATTTTTAAGCACAATAAGGCCTAATTTGGAGAGGAAGGATTTGTGAGGATTAAAAACTTTGAATTGTAGAATGTCACTAACATAAAGGGAATATTTACATAAAACTGACCCCTAATTATGATGATGGATGGAGGGACAGAGTTAAAAAGGAAGATTATTAAAAATCACAGTGTTTCAGTTTTGTTATTTGGGGTAGAAAATGCTGTCTCAGTGATTGCTTTGAAAGTGGATTATAAATGCAATAGAAGACTTTTCCTAGCAATTCATTTTGTTATTTACAATAGGGCAGGTCATGACTTGGCATGGAACAATAGGAGGACAAATTTGTCTGTGGCCTTCAAGAACTGGAGGAACCACTTTTAAATTTATTTATTCTTGAGCTACCTATTTTTATTCTTTAGTTCCATGAAGAACAGACGAAAAGTTTTTATGGAAATGTTCTTTCTCTCAAAAAACTAACGTGCTTTATGCGTGTTACTTTTCTGGACTATATGGAATAGTGTTTTTAATTGTCATGGAAAATAGCTAGTTACAAAACTATATAGAGTGTAATCTCATAGTAAATAGTGTTTAACATAATGTTAACAGATTTCCTTCCTTCTTTTTTTTTCAATTGTGATTAAGTGAAAGTGTACAATCTAAATCGGTTTTGCATGCCCACCTATCTGCACCTCCCTCTGCTCTCCCAACTTGGTGACAACACACTCCTTTTCCCTCTGTGTATCTAGTATCCTCTTAACAAGCATTGTTCAACCCTCTCCACTCTCTTGTCTGCCATCTAGAAAGAGAACAGATTTCTTTTGATAAAAGGATTATGGGTAACTTTTATTCCTTTATTGATTTATTTTTGTAGCTCTATAAAGTGAGCATAAAACTGAAAATAATATTATTTTATCATGATGTTTATGAGGTTACAGCAATAAACTATTTATTGTATACTGGGGCCTCCCTAATTATTTTATTTGGGTTGACAGGAAAGAAAAATAAGTCATTAATATATTTCCATCCACATTACATTATAAAACCAACCAAACAAAACCCATTGCTGTCAAGTGGACTCCAACTGTTAAACAACTCTGTAGGACAGAGAAGAATGACCTCATAGGGTTTCCAAGGAGCAACTAATGGATTCGAATTCCTGACCTTTTGGTTAACAGTCGAACTTTTAACCATCATGCCACCAGGGCTTCATATTAGACTGTGCTAAGTTGTAGTAATTGTACTTTGACTTGTGTAGCATCTTTACCTCTGTTTGTCTTTGTTCAAGTCAATTAACTGCTTGGAGACTATATTCTTATCTGTACAGTAAGGGGTGTCAGTCACTGATCTCTAAGGTCCTTCTAGGGTTCTGTGTTTTTATGAGTGAACATTTTTCAAAGTGCTGTCATAGTCATGATTTTATTTGATTCTCTAACTGCCCAGTGAGGGAGAGAAGATCATTCCCAATTTACAAATGAGTGACTGAGCCACAGAGGATTTTTATGGTATTTTCAAAGTCACACTGAATTAGTATTGGGGCCTATGCAAGGCCATGGCTGTCGTCCTCTGGGTCTGGGATCCTGTGGCTAGGTTGCCTGCCCCCTGCGTGCAGTTTCATCAGAGGCTCTGCCTATGCCACGGGCCCAAACTGTCCGATGGGAAAGAGGCTTTGGTTAGAACACTGTATCCCGTAGTGCCCTGATGCTGGAGGAAGCAATGGACAAAATTGTAAGGCTAGAGCAGAGAGACTGTTGGCTGCAAATCAGCCTAATAAGGAGTGAAGCTAGGCTGCTGCAGGAATCGGCTCATTGGCCACAATAGATCCTTATTTGCCTAATGGAAGCAGAAGGCTAGAATAGAAGGATCTGGAAGGATTAAAAGAAGGAAATTCACTTGATTTTAGCAACTAGTCCTGGCTTTCCCACAGGCTTCTGAAAGTGTGGAAAAGCCATTATTATTGTGTCAGTGTTTCTGTTTCCCTATAATTTAACAACAAAGTCAATCTACCCGCTTATGGACCTTTGATAAAAGGGGTAGATTAATTTTAATGTTATGTGCTGCCCTCCAATTCTAGAAGCAGAGAAAGATTTGTGGATAAGAGCCACTTTTCCAGTGATGGTGGTTAGTATGGCATAACTGGTGTTTTTTCCCCACTCCTGCTTGTTACTACCATAACTGGAGTTGTCAAGGAAGAAGCTTTGGATTAATTCTTCAGTATAGAGAAATGGCCTCTGCCAAGTGTCTAGAACTGTAAATACCTTAGCAGTGCAGCTGTTCACCACCAAGGCTTGAAAACCAGTGACCAAAGTGGGCAGCACCATACAAGTCAGTGGTTTTGGTGTGTTACATGCAGGCTGTGTTATCTGTCATAAATGTATGAGAGAGCCTTTTCCCACTGCTATTGATTTTTGCACAGTGCCTATTTGTCTGTACTCCTGACAGAATGACAGTTGGCTGACATGACGAAACTCGAATGTGCCTTATGCCCCCTGAAGTCTAAAACTGGCATGTGGATCAGAAGATTCAGATTAAAGGCCCACTTAAAGAATTGTTCTCTTAGTTGTTTTTCATATCATTTATTATTATTATTGTACTGTATTGCCAATTCTAACACCTTGCCTCCCTCCCCTAAACTTGAGTCTTATTTTTCAGTATGCCTTTTCCTGTGCTGGGTCTTCTATATGAACAAGCCTGTAGTCCCCCATACTCTCATTTACTAGATTCTAAAGTCATTTTGCGGCAGTGGATTGTGAGTTCAGGAAGACATCAGAGCCTTTGGCTTTTCTAGGAGAGAAGGCAAGTTGCCAAATCCCAGCAATGATAGGTCTTCCATTTCCTTAACTTCTCAGCCCAGTTTGACTAGTCTAGATGAATCTACTCCAAGAAAACAGATGTTTTCAGCTTGGGCAGGATGTCATTTCTTCTTTATAGGCTACTCAGATTTCATTTTCCACTTGAACTGCTGCAGGTATCCTGAGCTCCCTTCAAATCACTCAGGGCTTGATGAATAGCTGGACTTGCCAGTGAGTGGACAGCTCATTAGCCCATCTTCCCAGTGCCTGCTGTGACTATTTTAAATCAAAAAGCTAGGCTTCTGATGGTGGATAGCCAATTAATGCAAAACAACAACAACACACACACACACACACAAAAATTGTCCTCATGAATTCTAACTGTTGCCTTGTCAGAGCCTGGCTTTGATGTTTTCTTTTACAGTGTTTATTTTCCTTATAGTAATTGAGAAAGAACATGAGTTGACTTGGTTGGAATCAAGAATCAGGTGTGTAAAGACAATTTTGGCGCTGTTACACATGCTTTGTGTTAGATTTTCTCTTTCTCTTTAATTGGTATATACAAGTTTGATCACATATTTTTTTGGATCAGTGCTGGGGAAAAGGGTATAGAAAACAAGAGGTAGGAAGCTCTCTTCCTTTTATTAATTGTTATTATTGTATATTTTGCATAAAACTGGAAAATATAGAGAAACATGATAAAGAAGAAAACCACCCATATCCCATCACACAGAAAAAAAAAAACATGTTAACTTGTATATTTTCCTGTCTCTAGGTCTTTTTCTGTCCCCTAGCTTTCTCACATACAGCTAACATGATACTTACACAATATTAAAGATAGGAGTTTCCATCAGTTCTAACTCATGGTGACTACATGTGTGTCAGTGTAGAACTGTTCTCCATAGGGTTTTCAGTGACTGACTTTTGGGTGTGGATTACCAGGCCTTTCTTTCAAGGTGCCTCTAGGTAGACTTGAACCTCCAACCTTTTGGATAGCAGCCGAGTGTGTAAGTTGTTTGTATCACCCAGAAACACCCTATGCAAGTATGTACAAGTATGTACAAGTATGTAGATCAAGTATATACAAGTGTATAAATCTTTGTTCAGACACATTTGTAAAAATCTGTTGATACTCTGCAAGCTGTCTTATAACCTGTTGCTTTTAGAGTTCTCTGTTATATTCGCTTACCATTACATATTCTAGAAAACATGATTTTGATAGCTGCTGAGTAGCTCGTGGAGTTTTACTTAGCCCAGCTGTAATCAGTCACCATTTTCTTCTAGTTTACCCAGGCACTCTTTTTCATTCCTTTTTGAAATCAACCTTACTTACTCAGATCCGAGTCGATGGAGTGTGGCTGGCTTGGCTTACTTTCTTGGGTCTCCGTCTATCTTTGACACAAAGCTCACCACCTTCTGACCATTTTCTTCTCTCAGTCAGCTGGAGTTCACAATGAATAAATGTACTGAGAACCATGCTTGTTCTGGAATCTGTACACCTTCTCTGAGTCTGAACAGAGTGAGTGATACTGAGGCATGCGTCTAGGAACAGAAGCTGATGTGAGGGAAGGGATGCTGTGAGCAGAGTTAGAGTTCTGACCTGATCCCTTCAGTGGGGGGCTGGCCTGGGCCTGCCGTGGCACTCTCATTTGCAAGGTGATGCATGTGATTGTCTTGCAGCACATTTCTCTGGTTTGACTTCCAAAATCTTTGACTCCTTCTTTGGAGATCCTTCAACTCTGATTGTTTAAGTGAATGTTTCAAAGTGAGTCCTGATCGCTAATTTTAATAAACACTTTCATTAAACTAACACAGTCACATTAAAGTGTTATCTTAATCAGGCATTTAGATTCTATGTCTTTTATCTCTGTTTTTGTTCTAGAAATATCCTCATACCCACTCATGCCCAGCCACTCATATTCCCACTCACCTACAGCAAGTAGAATTTTGTGGTTGGTTGTTTCTAGGGCAATGGAGAAGGTACAAGCCTGAAATACAACCACCATTATTTTTTTGTTTCTGAAAGTAATTAGATTTAGTCATTTTGTGGTAAGTTTTTTTTTTTTTTTTTAACACTGTTGGTGTCATGCACCCTTTTCTGAATCTGAGAACATTTATGGATGCTTTATTTTAAGGAATTTGTCTTTCCCCTGCTGTTCTGTATATGAGGAAATTCGTGAATCCCTGACAATGAAATCTGTCCTCAGCAGCATGTGGAGTGGTGTCAGTAACTGTGGACTTTCAAAGGAGAAAAACCATGTTCTCTCTCTGTTAGATGATTGCTGTCTTCGCTCAGTCACTTGAGTTGCTTTTTCTAATTTCTTTTCCATTCTTTCAGAGCTGTTGTTGTCAGTTTCTGTGGAGTTCATACTGACTCATGGCAACCCAAGGTTTTCAGCCTGTCGTTCCCAGTCCCCCCAGAGTATGTCCTTTTTCTCTCTATGAAGTTCTCTCATCCTAAATTATTTCTTGTCTGAGCTGAAAGTTCATTTTCTTCTCTTTCTAACACTATTCAGAACTTAGCCTATTTTCTTTCCTCTCCAAACTCTCAGATACTTATTTGATGTTCTTTGACACATACATAGGATGTTATTTTAGTTTTTAATGATGTTTTTATACTAAGCTTCCTCCGATCTGACATCTTTAAATGCAGCTCTGTGCATGAGTTGCTTTTCTCCCTACCTTAGCTACAAGTATGAAGTATGCCATTAAAAGGTATGCTTTCTGTAATAAATATAATAAATCTATTGTTGCATTTTAAACTCAACAATAGATAGAACTAATCAATGTTTCTAGGACAGATTGAAGGAACAAATCACAAATGTTTCCACTTCCTTTCACCCCTAAATTTATTTTAAGCAGTGACTGGGAATTTTATCCCAAAGAAGGTTACCTAAGTTAAAATGAGGTAACTTTTTTTTGAGACTTGGGCTTGCCTATGTGTTAAATAAATAAATAAATTGTTGCTGTGTAGTTGTTTTCAACTCGTAGCAGCCCTGTAATACAGAGTAGAACTGTCCCCTGTGGTTTCCAAGGCTGTAAATCTTTATGGAAGCAGACTGCCATTCTTTCTTCCTCAGAGTGGCTGGTGGGTTTGAACCACCAAACTTCCATTTAGCAGCTGAGCGCTTAACCACTTCTAGAATACCTTATATGTTACATATTAAACCCATCGTTGTTGGGCAGAATAGAACTGCTCCATACGGTTTCCCAGGAGCAGCTAGTAGATTCGAACTGCTGGTCCTTTAGTTAGCAGCCGAGCACTTAGCCACTGCACCACCATATGCATACCAAACCAACCAAACTCAGTGCCGTCAAGTAAATGCCAACTTATAGCTACACTATAGCACAGAATAGAACTGCCCTACAGCATTTCCGAAGAGTGCTTGGTGGATTCAACTGTCAGCCTTTTGAGTAGCAGCCATAGCTCTTAAACACTATGCCACCAGGGTTTTGAAGAATGGCTTTCTTGACCAGGAATCAAACCCAGGCCATGGTGGTGAGAGTGCTTAATCTTAACCACCAGAGAATGCCACCATAGAACCCTAAAATTTACTGTGTCTGCATAGTTGAAAGTATGAACAAATGAAGAATTCCTTCTTTCTTCCTTGGTTCTAAAACGGAAACTATAATTTGGGACACAACTCTGAGAGCTCCTTCCCTGGTAGATAACCGGGAACAGCATGCCCATGGGAAAACACATCTGCCCCCAAATTGTGGTATTTCTCCATCCTGTGTTTATGTATTCTTTCTGGTTTCTTTACAGCGCCTTACTGGCTGAGAGCAGAGAATATCTGAAAGATGGGTGATCTGCGTTTTATTAACTGCTAATGGGTATTCGACTGTGTGGGTCAGATCACTTAACTGCACTCATAAGGAACCTGTGCATAGATCAAGAGGCAGTTGTTCAAACAGAATAAAGGGATATTGTGTGGTTTAAAGTCAGGAAAAGTGTGCATCAGGGTTGTATCCTTTCACCATATTTATTCAATCTGCATGCTGAGAAAATAATAGAAGAAGCTGAAGTATATGAAGAAGAACTTTCAGGATTGGAGGAAAACTCATAAAAAATCTGTGGTATGCTGAAAGTGGAGTTCCATCACTTACTGATGAAAATAAAGACTATAGCTTTCACTATGGATTGCACCTCAAAATAAAGAAAAACAAAAGTCCTCACAACTGGACCAATAAGCAACATCATGAAAAACAGAGGAAAGATTGAAATCGCAAAGATATCATTTCACCCGGATCAACAGTCAACAGATGTGAAAGTAGCTGTTAAGAAATCAAAGTACATGTTTGTCATGGATTGAATTGTGTCCCGCCCAAAATATGTGTAGCTGTGTGGCTGGGCCATGACTCCCAGTATCTTGTGACCCTCCTCCATCATGTGGTATTCCTATGCTGTATGTTAAAGGATTAGGTTGGGGCTGTAAATCCCTTTATAGGATCACCTCCCTGCTCCACTGTAAAGGGAGTTTCCCCAGAGTATGGCTTGCCCCATCCTTAATCCTTTCATCCTATGAGAGATACAAGGACAGAGAAGCAGGCAGAGAATTGGGAAGCTCGCACCATCTAGAAATCTGCATTGGTAGAAGAGCGCATCCTTCAGACCTGTGGTTCCTGCACCAAGACGCTCCCTGGACAAAGACTGATGCAATACCAGACTTTCCTCCTGAGCCAACAAGGGGAAAGCGTTCCCCTGGAGTGGACACCCTAAATATGGACTTGCAGCCTACCGGATTATGTAAGAATAAACCTTCCTTTGTTAAAGCCATCTAATGTATGGTATTTCTGTTAGAGCAGCCCTAGCTGACTAAAACAATGTTGGATTGGGAAATTCTGCTGCAGAAGACCTTTTTAAAGTGTTAAAAAGCAAAGATGTTGCCTTGAAGACTAAGATGTGCCTGAACCAGGCCATGATGTTTTCATACCTCACATTGATGCAAAAGTCGGGTAATGAACAAGAAAGGCCCAGAAGAAGTAGTATCTTTCAATTATGATGTTCACAAAGCATATTGAGTATACCATAGATTGCCAAATGGACAAACGAATCTGTCTTGGAAGAAGTATATTCAGAATGCTCATTAGAAGCAAAGACGGAACGACTTTATCTCACTATTTCAGAGATGTTATCAGGAGAGACCAGCCCTTGGAGAAGGACATCGTGCTTGGTAGAGGGTCAGTGAAAAAAAGGAAAACCCTCAATAAGATGGACTGACATAGTAGCTACAGCAAAAGTCTCAAGTATGACAATGATTGTGAGGATGGCTCAGGACCTGGCAGTGTTTCATTCTGTTGTACAGAGAGAGCTGCTATGAATTGGAAACCAACTCAGTGGCATCTACCGCCACCACCACCGGTATACCTGTAAGGAGCCCTGGCGACACAGTGGTTAATTACTCATCTGCTAGCCAAAAGGTTGAGAGTTTGAACTCATCAGCTGTTCTGAGGGACAGAGAGCCTTGGATATCATATGTCACAGTTCTGTTCTGTCCTATAAGAAGATTGCTGTGAGCTGGAATCAACTCGATTGCAGGTAACAGGAGTACTGATGGCTGTAGGTCATCACTGAGTTGTTGATCCAGCTGAATGAGTATGCATTTCCTGGAGGTCAGGATCACTCGGGGAAAGAGAGTGAATTCTTTTTGTGTCTTAGCTTTATGCCTCAAAGCACATGTTAATGTATTATAGGAATGAAAGTTCTATATAATTAAAGCAGGAATATGCATATGTACCTAATTTTATCACATGAGTTTGCTGAGTCTCTTAATATAATTCTAGGTTTAATGACATTTTAGTGCTTGGGGTAGTACAATCACAGTTAATAGGAATCACCTCTTGCTGCCAGTGATCGTGGTCAGGAGGCTGCCTTTATGAGAATCCCTTGGAAGGTTGGTTGGGGAGCTGCCTTTAAGGAAACTTGATTTCAAAGCTGGAAGATCATCACTGCCTACCCTGTCACTGCTGCTGTTCTACCCCTTATGTGTGTAATAGTAGAGAGGTTTGAGGTCCACAGAGTAGACTAAGTCCCAAACCAAAAACTAAACCCATTTCTGTAAAGTTGATTCTGACTCCTATCAACTCTGTGGAAGAGAGTCGATCTTCCTCACAGTGTTTCCAAAGCTATATAATCTTCATGGAACCCAATTGCCACATGGGGGATTAACCAGTGTGCAAGGTATGCAGGGTTTGCATTAGGGAATGTATGCATGGCTTTTCTTATGTTTCCTTACTAATCTGTAGTGCGTGATTTCACATGGGTCCCACCACATCATTGATGTAGTAAAAAATAGATGAAATTGTATGCTACGGATTACTAAATAAGCAGAGGTCAGCCCATTTAGACCTGCTTACTAGGTAATCTGTTCTAGCTGCACATCTTTCTCCTACAGAGTGGCTGATGGATTAGAACTGGTGACCTTTCAGTTAGCAGCTGAACACTTAATCCCTGTGCCACCAGGGTTCCACTCATTATAGTTAATTCATTATGAGTAGCAGTTTGATTCTCTGATTCTCCAGTTGGACTGTAAATCTGTAGTGACCTGAAACATGTCGGTCTCATTAATCATTTGATCTTCAGTGCTACATATGTCATAGGTACTCATTTAATATTTGTTGAATGACTGAAAGAATAAATGCATGATGACTAGGGAGATGTTAAAAATGGACATTTCTCTGTGATTGAAGTTAGGTTATCTAACTGGGAGTTATCTTCCTTGGGGCACATAGGAAAATGAACAATCTCCAAAGATTTTTAAACAAAGTCCATCTTCACTTGTCAGTAATGATGGCTAAGATTGTTTGAGCTGGCATCATGTGTCACATACTTTATGGAAATTGTTTCATTTAGTTCTTACAAGAATGCTCTCAGAATGTTTTTGCTGCATTTTAGAGATGAACACACCGATGTGTAGAAAGATACAGAAACTTGCCTATGGCTAATTAATAGTAGAGCTAAGATTTGAATCCAGAAATGACTTTATCACTGTGTTATGCACTTTCCTACTCCTTTTAAAAATGCTGCCCAGGGATATAAAGCTTATTAAAAAGAATTAGAAGAAAGACAATGGGAGTGTGTTTACTGAGGCTGGAATAGCGGCTCAGTGATAGGGCAGCAGAAGCGTGGAAGAGCAATGGAAGGGAATGGCTGGGTTTCTTAGGGAGCAGATACTGGCTATAGTAACAGAACTGACAGGGCATACTCAGTATTTCTGGCATTGTGGCGTGAAAAGACTTGAAGAGAACATCACAGACCAGTACGAGTAACTTCTAGTAATTGGAAATACCCTTTATAAAACAGTTTATTACGTTAAAAAAAATCCACGTGGCAAGGAATTTAAATGGAATATCACAGATAGATCTTTATTTATTTATTTATCCTTCAAATCTTGGTGAAACTCCATTTGAGGTATCCTAAAAATATTCTAAAGGGATTTGAGCTTGGAATGGGTAAAAAACAGTAAAGCATGTGCTTTCTCGAAACCTGGATTTGCTTCTTGATCTTGTTACTGAAGTTGAGTCACCGTCTTTCTAGATCTCAGTTTCCTCATGAAAACTGAGTGGGAAACTGAACGCACATGGGTAACATTTACAGTAAAACAAGGTGACAGGGTATTCTCATAGACTCCAAAACACAAGTGGTGTGAATAAACTGCCAACAGCTGTAAGACCTGCATATATTTGTCACCCGTGAGTTAGGGGATGTTAACCATTTCTGCCATCTTATGTGTATATATATCTATTTCCTAAGTCTACCCACTGGAAAGGCCTGGAAACAATGAGTAACTCCTTTGAAAGTGGTGGTTTTGGAATAATATTTCCACTTAAAAGAAGCTGGGATACTCATTGCCTTGGTGGTGCAATGGTTAAGCATATGGATGCTAAATGGAAGTTTGGTAATTTGAACTCATTTAGTGGATTCATGGGAAAAAAGACCTAGTGATCTGCTCTTGTAAAGATTATAGCATAGAAAACTCTGAGGCAGTGTTGTGGATAAGACTGTGTCCACTTGGCTGGACAACGGTTCTCCACATTTGGTAGCTTTATCAGGTGGCAGGGGCAGGGCCTGTGGTGGCTTCCTACCCCTCAGCTCTCATCTCTCCTCCTTCCACCACTTACTTTCTGTCTGCTAACATTGCCAACAGTGCCCAGCTCTCTTTTTCGTTGCACCTAGTTCCTGGGACTTGAACTGACAGCGGTTGGATTCATCAACCCTTACAGCCAATGAATGAGAGTTCTGTGCCCTGACCCACTGATCCTGGGTTTGCTAGCCCCTGCAGCTCCAGCAGAGACTCTGCAGTCTTACCTGACAGCTTGGGTCTGCTTACCTACTTAGTGTGTGATCTAGAACTCTAGACTCTTGACCTGCTGACCTTGGGTTTACCAGCTCCTGTGGCTGAGTGAGGCTTGTACCAGGACCAGGGACAGTTCAGCTTCTATTTACAGTTGTGTGAGCTGTTTCCTGTGTAACCTTTCCTTGTATATATTACACATGTCACTGAGTTTTCTTCCCTAGAAAACCCAGCCTAAGAAAATTTGGTATCAAAGAAGTGGGTTGTCCTCTAACAAATACCTAAAATGTGGAAATGGTTTCAAAACTAAATGGATAGAAGACTCAGATGGAATGGAAAACTGTTAACACTGAAGAAAGTGCAGATGGTGAGAAACAGCAGAGGACCATTGATGGCAGATGGGCAGCAGCAGAACCAGAGCAAACTAAGACAGAGCTGGAGCTGACACACAAAGTGAGAGAGATGAGTACCTGTGTACAGAGGTTTCCTGGCAGAGTGAAGTGCCTCTGGGCACTTGAATCAGTGGAGCTAGGCTTGCTGACGCATGGCGTGGGAGAGCTGGGTGCCTGTGTGCAGGAAGCTATGCAGTGGAGTGGGTTGCCTCTGGGCACTTGAATCAGTGGAACTATAGAGCTTTAGAACACTTGCCTGAGCAGGGCAGATGTGGGCCTGATGCCTGGGTCACAAGGCCATAGGAAGTAGAATCTGAAGAGACAAAGAGCATAAGAAACTGAGCTGCCTCAGTCTCAAAAGGTATGGCCATGACGTCAGGGGTTTGAAAGGGTGGATCCATAGCTTCCTGTGTTTGTAAGGGTGGAATTGCCACTCATTTGGGTTTAGGGTGCACCTAAAGCTGAGCGGGCTGAGTTGCTGTCCAAGTGGGCCTAGGAGGCAGAGTTGTAGCACAGGGCTGGGGCTCTCCACTTAGAACCTGGACAGTGTTGCTGACACCTAGAGTCTGGAGGGCAAGGCTAATGTGTAAATTGTCTCAGAGAGCAGAGGATTATTTTCAAAACTTTGAGGGCTAATGTAATGTGCTTTGCTGACTTGTTTGTTGCCTGTTTGCCTTCCTTCTCCCACTTGTAATAGAAAAGTTTAGCCTGTGCCTTCATGTTCTACTACTTCATGTTGTACTTTGGAAGCAGATAATTTATAGTATCAATTTCACAGACATAGAGAAATTTTTGTAGTTTTGTACTTGGAACTGATTTACAACTTTTGATGTCGTACAGATTGAACATATTTTTGCTGTGACACTTGCTGTGATGAATGTGTTACATGTTTCCAAGATGTGATTTTGGGGGAGGCAAAGGGTGGAATGTCATAGGTTGGATTGTGTTTCCTCCAAAATGTGTAGAGCCATTTGGCTGGGCCATGGTCCCCAATATTTTATGATTGTCCTCCATTTCCTATGCTATATGTTAAAGAGAATTAGGGTGGTACTGTAAATCTCTTCCTAAGATCATCTCCCTGCTCCACTGTAAAGGGAGTTTCCCTGGAATGTGGCTTGCACTGTCCTTTATCCCTTTATCTTAAAAGAGATAAAAGGAAAGGAAAGCAAGCAGAAAATTCAGAGTTTCACACCATCAAGAAAATAGCACCAGGCGTAAAGTGCGACCTTCAGATCTGAGTTTCCTGTGCCAAGGTGCTCCCTGATCAAGGACTGATACAACACAAAAAATTTTCTCCAGAGCTGACAGTGGGAAACCCCTCCTCTGGAGTGGACACCCTGAATTCAGACTTGTAGCCTACTGGACTGTGTAAGAATAAATTTTCTCTTGTTAAAGCCGTCCAGTTTGTAGTACCTGTCAGAGCAGTACAAGATGACTAAAACAGGCAGTTCTGCTCCATCACATTGGGTCACTTCGAATTGCAAAGCCACTTGGAGGTACTGAACAACAACACCAAAAAAGATTTCTTGGAGAAATGGCTGATGCCGGGTCTGAGACAGGAATGTACACACTCAGTCTAGAACATCTTAGCATACCCTGGCTAGGAGGCTATCAAATGTTACTGGGGTCTGTCAGAAGAACACAGGAGTCAGCTGTCTTAGATAGGTAGTGCTGCTGTAACAGAAATACTACAAGTTGATGGTTTTAATAAACAGAAGTTTATTCTTTATTCTTTCTAAGTTTGGTAGGCTGGAAGTCTGGATTCAGAATGTCAGCTCTGGGGGAAGTCTTTTTCTGTCAGCTCTGAAGAAAGGTCCTTGTCATCAGTCATCCCTCAGACTAAGGGTTTTCCCTTTTAGGAGATGCTGGTTCCATGGATGCACTTTGCTCCTGGTGCTGCTTTCTTCATGGTATGAGATCTCCTTGTCTCTCTGCTCACTTCTTTCTTTTATATTTCAGAAGAGATTGGCTCAAGACATAGTTCAATCTTGGGTAGGTTGAATCCTGCTTCATTAAAATCTCTGCCTCTAATCCTACCTCATAGCATCGTAGAGGTAGGACTTATAGCATATAGGAAAACCATATCAGATGAAAAAATAGTAGACAATCACGTAAGACTGGGAATCAAGACTTGGCAAACTTTAGTTTTTGAGGGCACAATTCAACGAATGATAGCTACTTTAAGAGTTTCCGGTTGGGACAATTCATACTTCAAAAGAGATAGTACTTGCAGTTCAGTGAAAGTTAGAAAGATATGTTTAAATTTGTGAGTCTAAAATTGTATTTTAAAAGACTTAGACGATTCTTTAAAACCAATTTTATTGTTTTCAAAATTGGTAAGTAGAAGGAAATAAACTTTTTTCTGCCTTGCTTGTATCCACTGGAAATAAAAATAGAAAATGAGGAGTATTGAAAAAAAAATCAATAGAATTAAAATATCATCATTTTATAAACCACGGACAAATGACTAGATCTCAGCACTAAACATCAATAAACCAAAAAAATCCATTGTCATTGAATGGCTTCTGACTAATACAAATCCTAAAGGACAAAGTAGAACTGCCCATAGAGTTTCCAAGGAGCACCTGGTATATTTGAACTGATAACCTTTTGGTTAGCAGCTGGAGTGCTTAACCACTATGCAACCAAGTTTTCTAATCTTCAGTAGCTGCTAACATAAAAAAGAGATAACTAGACATTGGTCAAACTTTTGGTTCCAACTGCTAATCTGTAAAAACGTGTAACAGAACATGCTTCACTGTGCCCTATCAGTCAGCAATGTCTGGACTGTGGGCAACTCTTAGGTCCTTAACAAGTAAACTGTAAGACAAAGGCAAAGGGGTAGCTGGAGAACCTGTGGCTTAAAAGATTCCTATAAATGTATCACATTTGATCAAGTGACCAAGACTAAACTATGATGCCTAAGAATGTACGCTTATGTAATAAAACTGTAAAGCCATACAGAGTAGTGATTACTATACAAGTTAGTTTAGTAGTTGCTTTTGAAATATGGGTGGGAAATACGTATAGAGTTTCTTAGGTGGCTGACGAAGGTCTATGTGTTTCCTGACTTCGGTGGCTGTAGAATTTTAAGCTTATCATAACTCCTTAAGCTATATATTTGGTTTGTATCTAAATGTGTTTTACTTCATAATTAACAAATTAAAAATGAACAAAATAAAATAAAACAGAAAGGGAGGGATTGGATGAGTTTAATTTTATTTCCTCTCCCAAGGAAATTCTGTGATTCATCTCTGTTCATATATAGGGTCTAAGAGCTTACCAGTGTCTAAAGTTCCAAGACATAAGGTAGAGGGCCAGTCTGTCTTTATATGGGAGTCACTATGAGTCAGAATCAACTTGATGACAGTGGTTTTAGAATCAACTCGATGGCGTAGTGGTTAAGTGATATGTCTGCTAAACAAAAGACCAAAAGTGCAGATCCACCAGGTGCTCCTTGGAAACTATGGTACAGATCTATTCTGTCCTATAGGGTCTCTATGAGTTGGAATTGACTTGATAGCAGTGGGTTTGTTTTTTTGTTTTGTTTTTTTTGCTCAACTCTCCAAAGAAAAGACATGGTTGAAAACAGACCTAATTTTCTTTTGGAATCCAGAATTTTTTGTGAATTTCATTTCCCTTCAGGGAAAACAACTTGACTCATAGGCTTGCTGTCATCAATGAGAATTTCTAACATGTGGGTGTCAGGGAGCTAGGTAATAAATCTCAGTGGACTAAACCAGTGCCCTAAGTGGCTTACTCTTGCCTTAGCCCTCCTTGAATAACCACTAACAATGGCTGCAACTGTGCTTTCCAAAAGCCAGAGCTGATCTCTATTTAATCTATCCATCCACTGTGTGAACTTTGGCACCTGGGAATTGTAAGAAGAAAAATGAGTCACCAACACTTGTACACTGTGCAAGGTGAAGTCCTCTCTCTTTCAACCAGTCTTGGAAATTAAATCTTTTATTCCTTAGTGATTCAGTAAGTGTTTGCAGTCATGGCTCACACGTTTAGTTGCTGTCAGGATGATTGTTCCTAAAGGAATTGTTTTTTTCATTTCATGGTGAGATTCCTTTTATCTTCCAGATATTTCCGTTACTGATGGAAACAGGACACGAGAGGCTCAAGTAGTGAGGTTTGCTTTGTACATCAGTCCTCAGGGATGAGGTTCACACGTGTACGATGTTGTGTCCAGTGTCTTAGGCGCCACAGCAGCCTTTTCCACGGATGCTGGTGGAGATTTCCGAAATTCCATTCAACTTTTCTTTTCAGTCAATGTCTTAAAAAATAAAGAAATACCCAGTGATGATTACACTGGTCAACTTTTTCTTCTTTATGGTCTCTATGTAGAATAAACTGCTTCATAAATAACCTCAGAGTGACTCAAGAAGGCTGAAGGCAAATTATTTGCACTAGGCCATAGAGTGTATTTCAGAGGGCATTTGCAAAGGTCCAATTTATCCAGTTGCACTAGTAATCACTGATGGGTATAGAAACATCTTGGGAGAGAGAAAAAAATTTGTACATAAATAGCTGCCATAGAAACATTTTGGAAAATTTTTTTGGGGAGGGGCTAAGGGTATTGAGGAATGAAATTAAATACTACGCAATTAGACAAAGGGATCAGAGTTGAAACAGTGAGCTTGTTTGCATTGCTTTTGAATTTGTAACTCAGAGATATCCACTGGGAGAAAGCATTCAGAATCAGCAATGTAATTTATACAATGAAAAAAGAAACTCTTCACTAACAACACCATAAAAAAATACTTTATCTTACTCTAGTAACTAGTTTTAAAAATGAGTATACTAATGACTTCAGCTTTGGGAGCCTTCTGGGGTTTTTGCATAATACAGGCTCAGTGCTGGTGAAACAGGCTGACCAGGACCCAGTGTGTCCTTTGGACTGCTACATTTTGGCCTGAACCTGCTGCACATCGAGTCTTGTTGTTGACTTTTTGCAGAGCTCTCTGTAATACTGGCTCTGGAGGCCCTGCGCATCTGGCCAATATAGCAGAATCCGTGGGCTGGGACTCTGCAGAAGCTTTGGCCCAACAGAGTGAAACTGCTGAACTTCAGCTTTTTCACCAGTTTGCTTCACTTTAAAGAGCAGCCTCAGCTTGAACATCTGGGGCGAAATTGCAGGCAAGAGTGTTTCCTTGAGCTTCGCTGGCTTTCCCAAATGAGAGTGTGGAATCTGTCAGCAGTCCCCAAACACAGCCATCTGATTGTGCCTCAGTGAGATGAGAGTGGTTTCATTTCCCTTTCTAAAGTCCATTTCCCTCACAATCAAGCCTCTCTAGTCGGGCCCACTTACTTCTGTTTTTAGCAGGGAGCTGTTTAGGCCAAGGAAATATCTGGAACCACTAACTGTTTGTATGCCTTTTGGGATCTTTTGGTTTCCTCTTGGGCTTCCCAAGCTGAAAGTAGCCAATAATACTGCCTAAAGGGAAAGCTAGCTGCCTTGGATCAGGATTAAACTTTTGGCATTTCAGTCTTCTCTTTTCTTCACTTCTTTTAAATCAGGGATGGCACAGATTTGACATGTGTGACACCATTTCTTCCTTTCGTACAAAAGGTTTACAAGGCTTGTGTTTATCTACCCTCCTCCCCTTTTTTCTCTTGACTCTGGATTAAACCTCAGAGTACTTCTCTATATGGCCAATCAGTGGGTTAGCCTGTGTGTGCAATCCTATTTACTGTCCCTGGTAGGTCGTGAGTAACTGATATGCAGTGGCCCAAGGGACTGATAAACTGGCCTTGTCCCAGTATTGTAGATACTGCAGATATGCTTTATCTTGCTGTAGTAACTAGTTTTAAAAATGAGTAGCTTTGGGAGCCTTCTGGGGTTATTGCATAATACATAGAATGTTAGAAAGAATGGCTAGAAGAACTGCATTTTTATTCTAGTTCAACCACTTACCAGTTTACTATGGCTACATGAGCCATTGGAAACCCTGGTGGCGTAGTTAAGTGCTATGGCTGCTAACAAAAAGGTCAGCATATCAAATCTACCAGGTGCTCCTTGGAAACTCTATGGGGCACTTCTGCTCCATCCTATAGGCTCACTATGAGCCAGAATTTACTTGACAGCAGTGAGTTTTTTATATGAGCCATTTGATCTTTAATTTTTCTCATCCAAGTAATTGGAATAAGAACATGTGCTCTGAATACTTTGCAGTGTATTGCATATATGCGACAACAAATAAATGGATGTGAAAACATTTGCCAACTGCCTAGTGTCATCCACATATATGTTTTAACCAGCATAATGTATTGCACATGTCTGCTTCTTTCTGTTATGTTCTTGGAGTCCCTGCAAGCCCCTGCATGCTCACTTGCTACCCTAAAGACTAGAAATTTGTTGCCAGCCACAGGCACCTTGAAAGGCAAATGATAATCTACTTCTAAATTATCAGTGGCTTTTAAAACTGCACGGAGCACAGCTCTACTCTACACACGTGGTTTACATGAGTTACAATCAACCAAGTGGCAACTGGTTTTATTAGTTCTTGGGTACCGTCAGTATGTGGCTAAAGCTCTCTTGTTAGTAGAGTGAGCGCTAGATCAGGAATAAGCATATCTGGCTTTTAATTTTTGTTGTGTCACTAATTGCTCAAAATATCTCGGTAAATGTCTTTGGGCTCAACATACATATTTGAAAAATTAGGATTAAACACTGTTTTTAGGACTAGAAACCATATTTCTAACGAAATCTTGTGAAACCCTGATAAATGAGTTTCTCTGAATCATGTAGAAATGTGGTATTCTGAGACTTGTCTTTATGGTCTCTTCCCCAAGTGCCCCTTAAGTATTCCTGTGGCACCTAGGGGTCCCCTGGAATGCAATTTCAAAAGCATTGGTCTCTAAGGTTCATTTGAGCTTTAACATTCTATGCCTCCAGTTGAAGAAAACTAATCTGTTATTGTCTTAATTTTATTTTGTATGGTAGAAATAACAAAACTTATGGTCATATCTGTGTAAGCACAACCAACAGCTAGACTAAATTATATGGCCTACCTTTATTTTCTTTTAACCAATAGACTATAGAAAAGAGAAAAATATCCCTTACAGTCTATGGTGTGTCCTTGTCTATGGAGCTGTTTCATTAAGCCTTGAATTCCCCATCCTTTTTCCCTGCAGCAAATTCAGGTCTACAGAAATCTGTTTAGTATCTTTTATGTGATGGGCATTGTACTGGACACTGGAGTTACAAAGGTCACTAAGACATGATCCTACCTCAAGAATCTACAAATAGAAAACCAACCTGATGTTGTCTATTCCATTGTGACTCATATTCATAAGTATAATAGTTTTCAAATTATGCTCAATAAATTATAGTTGGAACTTGATATCTTGGTCTTTACATATCAAGATTTTGTTTTCAGATTGGTACAACAAAATCATTTTGAGTACTGAACCTAAAAGATTTGATCAGCCTTATTTGCTGTAGCTTTTGTAAGTCTATGCCATCAAGAAAGAATTGTGGGAATGCTGGTGACTTGGAACTCTCTGATGACTGTGGCTGAAGAATCTGTATTGGCTCCTTGTGTGTTTTTCTGCAAAGTGCTTGCACCTTCTTTTTAATGTTAAAAAAGAAAGAAAACAAGAGATTTAAAAAATACATATGTTTTAATTCTAAGGGTTCCCATGACACTGAAATTAACTTTCCCTCTTTTTAAACTGTGTACAACCACTTTGTAATTATAAAAACAAAATTGTATGTAACCACATCATAATTGCTTCAGGTTTACTTATCGACTTGACGGCACTTGATTTACTTATCCTAAGCGGGACACTCTGGTGGTACAGTGGTTAAGAGCTAAAGCTGCTAACCAAAAGATCAGTAGTTCGAATCCCCCAGGCACTCGCTGGGTTCCTTGGAAACCCTGTGGGGCAGTTCTGCTGTGTCCTAGAGAGTTGCTATAAGTCCGGAGAGACTCAGTGGCAGTGGGTTTTTGTGTTTGTTTGTTTCCCCTGAACTTGGTTCAGTAAGTGGCATGCAACTAATCATCTTTAAAGCAACGAAAAACACCCTTTGGAGACAGTGATGCTACTTTTGGGAGAAGTGATAGGAAAATGTATACATATAGGTTCGTTTAATTTTCTTGTTTCTGCCAATAAAAATAATAGGGTCTTTTTATCAAAGAAAAATATTGGATCATTCAGTGTGGACTTTTTTTTAAAACCTTTTGGAGGATACAAAGAACTTCCCTGCCCTGCTCCAGGTCCCATTTTCTTTTAGGAGGTCAGTAGGTGTGAAAGTAGGGTTGGCTAGATGGGTAGTATTTTGCATAAGTAGGGAAAGATACTCAAAATCCTTTCCCATTGAGCAAATGTTTTTTCTTTTCTTTAAAAAATATTGTAAAAAGGAACTCTTTTTCAAATTCAGGCTAATTTTACGAGATATGCCAGAGACATACTGCTGGAGGCAATAATTGCAAATTATTCCCCAGAACAGAGCATTTTGGATTCAGCTATTGATTAGGCCCCACTGTGAAAATAAGAGGAAACTGGGGTTGACAAGCTCAAATCAATGTCACGAGGACAAGAAGAGCAGCTGCTGGAGTCATTTGTGGGTTAAACATCATTGGTGTTCATTTGACATCAACCTTGATGACAGGTCAGTGAAACCCACATAGTTGTCCCATTTCCAGCCTGACTACTTAGAAAAGAGCTGTCCTTCAGATATTTAAAATACACATAGCTCACGGTATTTAAGGTGCCCCCATAAAATCCTCAGAAGCGATGTGGCTTACTTCGGACATGTGATCAGGAGGGGCCTGTCTTCGGAAAAGGACATCATGTGTGGTAAAGGAGAGGGGCAGCAAAACAGGTGAAGATTTTCAGTGAGATGGATTGGCATACTGGTTACAGCAGTGGCTCAAACCTACCGACTATGGGGAGGATGGTGAGGGCCGGGCAATGTTCAGTTTTGTTATACACAAGGTCACCATGGACACAGATGACTCAGGAACCCCTGATAACAATAACCATAAATACTACTTTCCTCACTTGAGTTTGAACCAATTAAGAGGTGTCAGGAAGATGAGTTCAAGTTTTTTTTTTTCCCGTAGAAAAAAGATTATTTTATTTTATTTTGGAGAAAACTGATTTTATCTGGTCCCTGGATGGTACAAACAGCTTGTCCTTACTAGGAACCAAAAGACTGGTAGTTTAAATTGGTGGTTCTTCTGCCCAGTGGCTCTGCAGAAGAAAGGCCTGGTGACTAGCTTCTTTAAGGATTACAAGCAAGAAAACCATACAGATCAGTTCTAGTCTAAAACACAGGTAATTCCCACAAGTTAAATACAGCTCAGTGACAACAACTTGGTTTTTGGCTTGGCTTTTTGTCTATTTGCAAGAGGATCCTCTCATTCTGTAGGCAGAATTAGGCAGAATTCCCACTAGGCAAAGGCAGCGAAATGGCACTGTAGCATTGTTAATGTGCGGCAGGACTCGGTAAGACCTGAAAGAGCAGAGTAGAATGCAGGCTTCTTTAGCATAATGAGAGGAAGCAGGCCTTCGTTTCTCCTTCCAGACTCAGCCGCTGGATTAAGTTCCACCTTCTGCAGGGCAGGGAGTGTCTGGCTTGTTATGCTGGTGGACCCATCACTTGGAAGAAGTCATCTGAAGAGGAAGGAGCATTCCCTCAAAGAATGTATAATACTTCTAAAAAAGAAAATTCTATTTCATTGTTGACTAGCTATGTGAATGCTGACAAGCAATTTAGCTTTTCTGAATCTTCGTTTCTTCTTCTATAAGACAGCACAAGAAAGGGATACCTAAGTGTGCTGTAGTTGTACCCTGACCCCTAGGGTCGCCATGAGTCGGATCCGACTCGACAGCACTTGGCTTTGGCAAGTGTGCTGTGGAACTCTGGTGCCACAGTGGTTAAGCACACGGCTACTAAACAAGAGGTTGGCAGTTCACATCCACCAGATACTCCTTGGAAACCCTATGGGGGCAATTCTGCTTTGTCCTATAAGGTAGGAATCAACTCAGTGGCAACTAATTTGGTTTTGGTTTTAAGGGTTGTACAGTTAATATGCTTGGCTGCTAGGGGCAAGTTGAAAGTTCAACTCCACCTAGAGGCACTTGGGAAGAAAGACCTGGTGATCTACTTCTGAAAATTAGTCGCTGGGAATCCTGTGGAGCACAGTGGTACTTGGACTTTTTTTGGGTTGCCGTGAATCTGTGTCTACTTGACAACCGGTTTTTAATAGGTTGGTTAAGTGAGACATTATATGCACAGTATATGAGATCTAGTCCCTGCCTACCTTTCCAAATTCATCCTGCTTTGTTATGCCCTTGGTATGCTCTGCCTTTACTACCCTCCTTTAAGTTCCTGGCACACAACAGACACTTGGCATGCAATTACCTCCAGGCTCTTCTCAGGATACTTGACACAAAGTTATTTCTTCCTGGAAAGGAATCTTCCCTGGTCTTAGATGTAGTTAATTCATACTCATTCTTCAGGTCTCAGGCTAAGTATAATTTCTTCAGTTCAGTCTTTCTTGATGCCCTCACTTACCTAAGTTGCATGCCCTTTATTATTCCCACTTGTAGCCGTTATGATTTAGTGTTTATATTTATTTGTCTGTTTCCCCAAAGTGGACATTATGCATGTGAGAACAGGACTGTATCTATTTTGTTTACCATGCATACTGACAGCCTTTTAGAGTGTTATATGGAAACCCTGGTGGTGTAGTGGTTGGGAGTTTTGCTGCTAAATGAAAGGTCAGTGGTTAGAACCGGGAGCTCCTTGGAAATCCTATGGGGTAGTTCTGCTCTGTCCTGTAGGGCTGCTGTAAATCAATGGCAACATGTTTTTTTTTTTCCTTGGTTTACCTAAAATCTAGGCTGCACTATGGTAGAAAGGCCTTGTTGAACTACTGTATGATTACAGCCCAGACAGCCCGGTGGAGCCGTTCCATTCTCTAACACATGGTATCACCATGGGTTGAAGCTAACTCTGTGGCAGCTAACAATGACCACAAGAATACTACAGCAGTAACTCTGTAACTATTTGTGAATGAATGTGTAAAGAACTTAGCATTTTTGATTTGTCCCATAGATAATAGTTTCCTTCTCTTTCTTCTCAATCAGTTGTCAGCTCAGTGGCTTACTTGATAGTAGATGCATCACTGTGTGACAGCAGACTCGTTAAAAGGGATCCTTGCTGGTGCAAACCCTTAAGCACTGGGCTGCTAATCAAAAGGTCCCTTGTTCGATCTCACCCAGCAGCTCCATGGGAGAAAGGCCTGATGGGCTGCTTCCATGAAGATTAGAGTCAAGAAAACTGTATTGAGCAGTTCTATTCTGTCACGTTGAGTAGTTATGATTAGAAATCTACTGGAAGGCACTTAACAGCAACAGGGCCATCACTAGAAAATTTCTCATTTTTTAAAGTAGAATACTACTTATGAATTAAGGTCTCTTTCGACGGTACTTGGCTGACTGGCTTAAGCACTGTGGAAGACTTTCAAGACTTTTGTAATATAAATATGTTTGTTTAACTTTGCTTACCAGCTGTCATGGATTGAATTGTGTCCCCTAAAAAATATGTATAGAAATTTGACTGGGTTGTGATTACCAGTATTGTGTGATGGCCCTCCGTTTTGTGATTTCCCATATTGTATGTTAAAAAGGATTAGGGCGGGACTGTAAATCCCTTCCTTAGGTCACTTCCCTGCTCCATTGCAAAGGGAGTTTCCCTGGAGTGCGTCTTGCACTACCTTTTATCCTATGAGAGATAAAAAAGGGAACAAACAGAAAGTTGAGAACCTCATACCATCAAGAAAACAGCACTGGGAGTAGAGCATGTCCTTCAGACTTGAGATTCCTGCACCAAGATTCTCCCTGACCAAAGACTGACACAACACGAAGACCTTCCTCGAGAGCCGACAAAGAGGGAAAGCTGTCACCTGGGGCGGACATTCTGAATTCGGACTTACAGCCTAGTGGACTGTGTAAGGACAGACTTTTCTTTGCTGAAGCCATGCAATCGTAGTATTTCTGTCACAGCAGTACCAGATGACTTAAAACACCAGTCTAGTCTGAAGTAAGTAACTCTTTACTCAAAATTAGAACCTTGGTGATAAAGTGGTGAAGGCTTTTTAGTCTGCAAACAGAATCCAGCAGCCATTCCTGGAACCCCAATAGGGCAGTTCTGTTGCATCCTGTGGGTTGTTGTGAGTTGGAATTGACTCAATGGCAATGGTTTTTTTGGGGGGAGATGGCATTCAAAATGGAAAATCTTAGAGAATGATGTTTAGAATTAAATTGACAAGGAAAATTTGCCCACATGAAGTGAAACCATGGGATGTTGAATATAGTGTGGGCACTGGAAAGAACTCAGACTTTAATCTTAGAAGATGTGGTTCCCAGTCCTGCTTCCAATACCTACTCTCTTGGTTAATTTATTTTACCTTTCTGAATGTTCATTTCCTCACCTGTAGAATTTTTGGATTCCTGTGATAAAACATTTTTTTTTTTTTTAAATACGAAAAACAATTATAAAAGGCTTCCAGGGATCATCATGTACAATATCCCATTAGATACTAAATTCTTTTAGCAGAAGATCTGATTTTACTCATTATTTGTCTTTCATAGTTATTATTTTTCATTTATTTATTTATTTTTAAGTGATAATCATAGTATCTTACTTGAAGGACTTACAAAAATATTATGTGGCAAGTGCTAGCCTACAGTAGGCGCTTCTTTCCTTTTTCTTCATACTAAGCTATGCTGTTTTATGAATAGAATATTATACACTAATACATGCGTGTGCCATCATAATGTGAGCTGTCAGCTTATAAACCACATATTAAGCATGATATCAAGCTTCAAAAAAAAAAAAACACTGATGACTGTCCTCTTTTAACACATACAACATTCAGTGATTGGTAAACCCTGGAGATTAAACGCATTAAGTTATTTGCCAAAAAACATAAAGATAGTATTCCTTACAGAATAAAAGTACTGAAACTCAGTCCTCCTGTCTTTTTTGTGTTATTTCTTTCTAACGGTGCTTCTGTAATGGGAACTCCATTTTGTGCCATTCTTTCTTTTTAAAAAATATTTTATTGTGCTTTAAGTTTACAATCCGAGTCAATTTACCATATAAACGCCCCCCTCTGCATACCTCTGTGCAACTCTAGCTGCTTTCTCAACCCTGTGACAGCAACCTCCTCCCTTCCACCTCCTGTCCCCTCCTCTCTGCCTTTACATTTCATCTCTAGAGAGGAGCTGCTCTAACAGCCTCATGTGTATATTTAAGCCAAGAAGCACACACTTCACCAGTGTTACTCTATGTCTTATAGTCCAGTCCAGTTTTTGTCTGGATTGTTTGCTTCTCCTCTGGCTTCAGCTCTTGGCTAGTACTGACTCTAGGGGTCATGTGCTCAGGGGACCTTCCAGGATGTTGGACCATCAGTTCTAGTCTAAAGTAGGGTAATAGATCTTCATCCCCACTTTTCTGCCAGTATATCAGGTACTCCAGGTTGTGTTCCCTGTCAGGGCAGTCATAGGTGGTGGCCGGGCACCATCTAATTCTTCTGATCCTATGCTGAGAAGTCTGTCTTTCTAATTTGGAGTTTTTAGGTGATCTCATAGCTGACAGAGGATTTACTTCTTTCACACAGGCATCTCTGACCTTGGTCAACAAACCAAAAAGCCTAGTGCTCTATCTTTGGAGCTGATTCTGACTCATAGCTACACGGTAGGACAGAGTAGAAATGCCCCATACAGTGTCTATGGCTGTAAATCTTAACAGCAGCCTGCCACCCATTCCTCCTGCAGAGTGATTGGTGGGTTCGAATTGATGACCTTTTGATTAGCTGCTGAGTGTTTCCTGCACCACTAGGGTTCCTTGTCAGTCACTTCCTAGATGTGTAAACTGGGGTAGGTGACTTGATTCCTTCTAGTCTGAATTTCCTTTCCATAAAGTGGGAGTCATCTCAAAGGTTGTTGTGTGGCTTAAATGAGGTGATCTGTACAGTGCAGATGGCACATAGAAGATAGTAAGAGCTCAATAAATTCAGTCAATTACGTTAAGATGATGGGTTGTGCAATCGTCTCCCAACTTTGTCTTTTAGCACCTCAGGAAACTCAATAACTCTATTCTGAATTCTGTAGTCAGCCTCCCTAGCCTCTTCACATTGGTTCTAATGGAAGATTGTCAGATTTAAAGCTTTCATAGGCATTTTATTGAGTTCCTCACATTTGAAAATCGTTACATATGGAGCTCCAGGGGTGGGAGACGGCTATAGGATTCCTGCCTAAGCAGTTTTTGAGTGATTGGCAGCTCCATGGTCAGAAAGCAAGATGTGAGGACAAAGTCACAGTAGCATTTTCCTTTCTATGTGCTAAAGTTGATGTGGTGTGGCTGCCTGCCAGGTACTCCATTCCCTTTTCTGTGAGCCACGTGGGAACCTGTGGAAGGTAAGTGGTCTTCCCAGGAGGAAGACGACCCTTCTTCATTCCAAAGTGATGAGTTCTTATGACATCACTGAGTCATCTGATCCAGTCCTAGACAAGTTTGGTGTCATTGTGCTGGGCATCAAATCACTGAACACCATAATGACGAAAGAGAAAGGCAGTAATATTGGTTGAATGTGTATGATTTTCCGGGTGCTACATTTGGGTGCTTTATACCATTCTCACATTTAGAATCTCTAATGCCCCTGGAAATCTGACTGGAGCTAATAGTTGAGTGGGCAGCACTATTACCATATTCAAGTGATTGATTCATTTAAGAGTCTCTGAACTACACAGACTGAACCTTCTTTTAGCTAAAGGTGGTCTCTTTGAGACTTTCTGTCCTAGAAGTCCAGTCCAGAAAACCAGATAGATTGATGGCTGTTACTGTTTTGAGTAGCTTCTTAAAAGGACCTGCCTCAGCATGCCCTCAATTCCTTCAGCTGGACAATTAGCCTTGACCTATATGTTCATCTGTACTCTTGGTTCATGAATGCTTAGAGGAGATTTCTCTGTGTCTTAACAGCTTTGCTGGGTCATGTTTCGATCTGATACCTTGCTTCAGTGTAACTGGGTTGTTGACTAAGCTCAATTCCATTTTATCTCTTGAAACTATGCCTTTGTTCCTCCAGCATCCAGTTACTATTGTGTCCTCATTGGTAAACACAGAGACTGTTGTAATCTTGAACACTAGCCTTGAAATGAGTTTCTGCAGAGTATTCTACTGGGCTAATCTTGTTCTTTGGAACATCTTTGTTAAGGTAAGTGTTTGGTTTGGGTACTCAAATTCCATAATTTGTGAAATACAGTGGTCCAATACTTTTCTATTTAATCAAAATGTCTCTTACGACTATTACTTAGAAATTAAGGCAAGTTACCCTGACAGTACTTCAGATGAAGGCTGTTTTAGTCAGCTAGTGCTGCTCTAACAGTAATACTACAGAGTGGATGACTTTAACAAAGGAAGGTTTATTTTTACACAGTACAGTAAGCCATAAGTCCAAATTTAGGATGTCCATTCCAGGGGAAGGCTTTTACCTTTGTTGGCTCTGGAGGAAAGCCTGATATTGCATCAGTCTTTGTCCAGGGAGTGTCTTGGCGCAGGAACCTCAGGTCTGAAGGACACGCTCTTCTCCTGGTGCTGCTTTCTTGATGGTGTGAGGTTCACAATTCTCTGCTTGCTTTCCTTTTCTTTTTATCTCTTGCAGGATGAAAGGATT
This sequence comes from Heterohyrax brucei, assembly GCA_028571685.1. NCBI lineage: Eukaryota > Metazoa > Chordata > Mammalia > Hyracoidea > Procaviidae > Heterohyrax > Heterohyrax brucei. Next base: position 72,540,891 of record CM053147.1, read on the forward strand.
AAGGGTGGGGCAAGCCACACTCCAGGTAAACTCCCTTCACAGTGGAGCAGGGAGATGATTCTATGAAGGGATTTACAGTCCCACCCTAATCCTTTAACCTGCAGCATAGGAAAATTACAAAATGGAGAACATCACAAAACACTGGGAATCATGGCCCAGCCGCATGGCTGCACATATTTTTGGGGAGACACAATTCAATCCATGACAAAAGCTAACTACACAAACTAATCAACCAGCGCCAGCCAGCCCAAGATAAACTAAAAGAATCCAGTGTGTACAGAAATTGCTGTGCCAGCTTTTCAATTCACGTATTCCTGTGTCTTAGTGGAAGCTTAAGGGAAAGAAGGGACACTGTACTTGTTGTCACAGATGCACAGGTTGTGTTTTCAACACATTTAATTCACTGTTTGCAACTCTGCAAGCAACGTTTCTTCATGGTACTTCATAGAAAAACCAGCTGCTGTCTAGCTGATTCTGACTCACAATGACACGTAGTGACCCAGTGTGCCAGTGTACAATAAGGTCCGTAGGGTTTTCAGTGGCTGCTTTTTTAAAAGTGATCGTCAGGCTTTTCTTCTGAGGCACCACTGGGTGTATTCAAACCTCCAACCTTTCAGTGAGCAGCTGAGCACGTTAGCTGTTTGCACCACTCAGACAATCCACTTTATAGAATGGGCTCTTATTTTTCATTCTCACTCAACATCCTTTGAGTAGGGGGCCGTGAAAGTGATGACTGATTCTGTGTAGTACCACACTTACAACTGGGGATAGCTTCGCTTCCACTGAAGCAGATCAGTTCCAACATTTGTGGGAGCCTTTTGGCTACCACTGTTTACTAGTATCAAAATCTATTGTAAAATCTGAGAATCACAGTTTTCTATGTAAGATGTCAATAGTTTTATATCTGAGAATCACAGTTTTCTATGTAAGATGTCAATAGTTTTATAATGGTAAATATTAAAGGCAGGAAGGCAAAGTGTTTAACTTATTCTAAAACTTGACATCCCAAGCTGTATAATTTAATCACACCGGCCCCACCCTCCAGTTTGTTAATATTTTACCAAATACATTTCATGAATAAATATTAGCCAAGTATTTCCAAAGTTTGTGATTAAATATTAACAGGATTATTTTTACAAAATGCATGGGGGCAGTTTCACAGAATTGTGTCTATGAATGTAAGTAGGTCTATAGACATTTTGACAGAGGCTTGTGGTTTTTTTAGTGACACCTGCTTTAGGTTTTGGCTTGACTGCGTTAAGTATTATTTATTATTAGAGAAACATTTTTTTTTAATGTGATAATGTTTACCATGTGCCTTCTTCCTTATCAGTGTAGCTTATGGTTTGCTATCATCTGAAAGGATGATTTTACTAGGGCAATGAACACTAAAGTGTTCTGTAATTTATCCTAATAAGCTTGAATGGGAATCCACTTGCTCTGGACATTTCCAGCCAGGCATAATTTATCCCTGTCTTTGGCTGTGAAACAGTGTGGATCTTCTTAACAGAGTCCCTGACAGATGGTTTCAGCATTTTCAGGACTCCATTTCCAATCATTTTGCCCGTATTGCAAAATTGGCCTTGAAAAAGGGTAAAGAGTTGTTATGCTGCATTACCATCCCTTCAGAATTGCTTTCTGTGAAGGGCATGAAGAAATGAAGGAAATCAGTAGAATAATGCTCCAAAAATACCCTTCTGGAAGTTAGAAATGTTAGCAACATATTGATGATCCCAGATGACATCACAATCTCCATTTAATTTTGATTGTAAATCCCAAAGACACCTTAAATGAAATAATAAAAACACACATATTCAGTTGCTATGGCTCATAAGCCATTCTGATGGTTTCTATAATGTGGAAAGTTACTAAGGGCTGTAATTTAGGTTGGCTTCCTATGATGTTAAATCCTGATGATAGGTACTACCACTGACTGTTAGATGAACAAGGATTCTCATAGTACCTTTCAAGTCTTGCTACCGGCTTATAATAAAAGCACTCAAATGTCTACATCCATTTTTGAAGAAACATGAACTGATCACATTAAGCATGCCAAATTTTCATTTTCCTTTGCAGCTTCAGCTGACTGCCTTCTTCTTCTAAAGTGCTGTTCTTTTCTTTTCATCGCCTTTTAGTTTATGACTGAAATCTACGAGGACTGAAGCTTTCCTGACCATCTATAAAATGTAGTTACTGTATACAACACACAGTAAAATTCCTGTGCTGTATGTGTGGGGACATAATTTATGCCACTTACCTCTAGAGAGGTATTGATCTCTTTCGGTGAATGTTTTACAAAAGGGTCTCTTGAGTGCCAGCAGGAGGAAATATGTGGCTATTGGGGCTGATCTATAATTTGATTAATAATGACCAGTCTCTTAAACTTGACTCGTCACTGTACTTTTATGGTGATTTGACCTTACATTTTAGATTTTGTCTTTCATCATTCTCTTTGGGAGAATTCCTGTATTTTGATGTGCTAATCTGGTACTTACCTTATCAGTGATGTAACTCCCAGCAAGCACTATGGGGGAATAAATACTAAATTTGAAGTCAGAAGAATTTAGCTTGGCTTCTTACTCTGAAACTTGATAGTTGTATGACACTGGATACATTATTTACCTCCCTGAGACTTGATCTCTGTAAAATGGACCCAATAATTCACTTTTGGGACAGTAGCCTATGTTATTCATGAGAAATTTATCTATTCAACAAATATTTATTAATCAGGCATTTTGACAGGTTTTGGGAGGACATGACGAAGCCGACACAGTTTGTGTCTTTCTGGAGCTTATGCAGTCAACTGGTATGTAAATACACCTATATACTTGAGTGTGTTACACCTGTGGAAGGTGACGCTATCACTGTAATTGTTATATTGCTTTTGTTGTTGTCAGGCCTGAGATTGGAAAGCAAAATAATGCTGATGCTGTCCCATTGGTGGAGGGAGCCGTTAGGGGTAATGACGTGGAAATTGTTCTGATGCTGCACGATGAGCCTTCTTAATGCTCCAAGGCTAAGGATTTACTAGTTTATCCCCTTACATTTGGCTGGAAGCTCTATTTATTGATTATTTCCCTTGTAGCCAGGGTGTTTTAAGTGAAAGAGACAGAAAGAAAAGGAAGGAAAGGCCTTTTCTAGTTTAGTTTAATTTATACTCTTTTAAAATGTAATCCCTTGGAGTCAATGAGCATGTAAAGTTCATTTTCAAAGAGTAAACCGTCCTGATTTATGCACTAGTCCTCAGCATCTGATCTTTGGGTCACCATGTGATGGATAACCCCTTTTCTTCTCAACTGTTTTTGTGAAACAGGGTAAATTTGTGATTAATGGGTTGTGGCCCTTTGGACTAGAAGGTTTCAGTCCACACCAATGTTATATTATAAGATGTTCTTCCCTGAAAGTTATGCAGAGAAGATGATTAGCCCACCTGGAAGGATGCTGCTTTCTGAGGAATTAAAATTGCAACAATTATTATAAGCTGTAGAAGAAAGTGTTGCAGTTTTAATTCTGTAACTCTGGCTATTTTGCTGTTACTGGATAAGTGCTGTGGATGCTAACCAAAGGGTCAGCAGTTTGAATCCACCAGGTGCTCCTTGGAAACACTACAGGGCAGTTCTACTCTGTCCCATAGGGTCACTATGAATCAGAATTGACTTGACGGCAGTGGGTTTTTTGGGATGAAAGATAGGCTCCCACCCAGTACTCTACAGGTTGAAAATGGCAACCCATAAATAAATGAAGTGTCAGACTGCCTTGTAGTTTGACTTTGCTTACGTCTGCTTCTTGAACCTCATGACCTTCTGGAATATTTGTCTGTACCATTTGAAGGAAGAACATTTTGTCCCAATAGACTGATGGAAACGCTCAGGCTAACTGACCGTGAGCAGGAACCTGGAGTATGGTATAAATTTCATTGTTATGTGAAACGAAAATATATATTTTTTGACTTGACCTGTTGTGAGTGTCCACTTTTGGGATTAGAAGAAAATGAATTACTTCTTTTTAGCTCACTGAGGTCAGCAGCACAGTATATATGCAATCACAAAGATTATATGTGCAACCATATAATTATGCAGTCACAAAGATTGCATATATATGCAGTCATAAAGATTACATAGTCAAGGAAAACTTGTCAGTAGAGTTGAAATTCTCACTTTGGCCTAAGAGCAAAAATCTGGAAGAAACCAAGTTGGATGAAATCCTTGTGTGTGCATTGCAGTGATCTCTCTCTCTCTCTGTTTACTCTCTTTGTCTATCTTGAATTTGCAGATTTTTCTGCAAGTTTGAGGCCCACAAATATTGTGGTTACTGCTGGATAAGGCTCACAGAAGGAAACATTCTTTCCTATTCTTGTTGGCTCATACATGAGAATTCAAAAGGAAAATGAGTGGAAGTTTAAGAAGTAGTTGATTTTTAAGAACATTTTTCTTTTAGGAAGGGCTGTACTATACCTCCTGGGTCTTTCACTGTCTCAGATATTGGAGATTCTTATGGAGGACTTCGCACCAGGGTTTGGGACATGCACATCTTAACACATTCTATGTATTCGTCCAATGTTACTTCCTATTCCTTTTTATAGAAGTAAGTATTTATCTAAAGGAATTATACTCACAAACCTGAAAGTTATTCTCCTATGAAAATTCAAGGATCAAATGAGAAGCAATGTATTGAAATAAGCCCTACTTGTTGAGCTGGCTAACCACTTGGTTCTCTGTTTAAAAATAAATAAATAAATAAATAATCATGGACTCAATTCCCACTTGTAGCGATCCCATAGGGCTGAGTAGAATTGAATAGAACCTTATGATAAATACTCTTATGTGTTGTTGTTGTTGTCAGGTATGCTTGAGTTGGTTCCAACTCATGGTGACGCTCTGTACAACAGAATGACACACCGCCCCGTCCCGTACTCTGCTCACAGCCATTGTTATACTGGATCCCATTGTTGCGGCCACCGTGTCATTCCATCTCATTGAGGGTCTTTCACTTTTTCACTGACCTTGTACTGTACAGCGTATGATGTCCTTCTCTAGGGATGGTCCCGCCTCGTAACGTGTCCAAAGTACGTGAGGTGAAATTCTGCTGTCTGTGCTTCTTGTGGGCATTCTGGCTGTCTTTCTTCTATGGCAAAGATGTTTCCTTTTTGGCAGCCCATGATATAATTAATAATCTTTACCAGCACCTTAATTCAAAAACATCAGTTGTCCTTTATAGTCTTTCTTATTCATTTTCCAGCTGTCACATGCCTATGAGGAGATTGAAAGCACCAGGGTTTGAGTCATGCACGTCTTAGTCCTTAAAGTGATGTCTTCCCTTTTTTATACTTTAAAGAGGTCTTTTGCAGCAGATTTGCTCAGTGCGTTAAGTTTGATTTGTTACTGCTACGCCCACGGGCATTGATTGTGGATCCGAGTAAAATGAAATCCTGGACAATTTCGATATTTTCTCTGTTTGCCATAATGTGACTTACATATTAGTCCAGTTGTAAGGACTTTTGTTTCCTTCATGGTGATGTATAGTCCATTCTGAAGGCTATACCTGTGTCTTCATCAGTAAGTGCTTCAAGTCCTCTTCAAGTTTGTGTCATCTGCGTAATGCAGGTAATTATCGAGTCTTCCTTCGATCCTGATGTGTTCTTCTTCATAGAGTCCAGTTTCTTGGATTATTTGCTCAGTATATAGTTTGAATAAGTATAATAAAAGGATACAACCCTGGCACATACTTTTCTTGAATTTAAATGATGTATCCCCATGTTCTGTTCAAACAACTGACCCTTGGTCTAAGTATAGGTTCCTCATGAGCACTTTTAAACATGTTCTCTTCTTTTCACATGTTTTTCTTGTGTGTGTCTCTGTGTGTTTCTGTCTTATTCCTGAGCGAACACTGATATAAACCTCTTCATTGTCCAACTTTGTTTGGCATCTGTGAATCTTAGTTTCTAGACTTGTAAAATAAAGAGAAATAACACCGTCCTCATTCTTATTTCGTGATGTAATGTGTGTAGGATGAAGATTATATGCTAAAGGTTATGGACAAATGGTTAGTTTGCTTTTGTTCCATTTTAACTATTATTATAAATATATTTGGAGTCTCCAGGTGGCACAAACATTTAAGTACCTGGCTGTTAGCTGAATGTTGGCTGTCACATTCCAACCAGAGGCATCTTGGAAGAAAGCCCTGGTAATCTATCTCTGAAGATTACAGCTATTGAAAATTCTATGGAGTATATTTCTGTTCTGAAATACAGGGTCACCATGAGTTGACATTTCCTTGATGGCAACTGATGTGATGTGGTTTTGGTTTCTATTTTGCCTCCAAGTACCTTGAAAATGCAATAACACTGTAGTCAATCATCTGAATGGTTTATCTTTGTAAAGTGCCAAACAGTTATATCAAGTTGGCAGAATTATTTTGAGTTTATATCATTGAGTTGCTGTTGGTTCTAGGCATACATGATTTTATGAATGAGTCCATATATGAATACAACCAATTTAGTGTCCCAGCTTTTACTGTCAGATAGTAATACTTTAGAGTGACTTGTGTTTGAACCCAAAGTCATACTCTAACAGTAACCCTAATAAAGCTATCTCCTTGGTTAAGTTCCCACCTTTGAATGAGTCCATATGTGAATACAAACAATTCAGTGGCCCAGCTTTTATTGTCAGGTAGTAATACTGTAGAGTGACTTACATTTGAATCCAGAGTCATACTCTAACAGTAACCCTAATAAAGCTGTCTCCTTGGTTAAGTTCCCGCTTTATCCTTTATTTCCTCTTCTGTAGAATGAGGATAGTGTATGTTGCTCAGAACTAAAAAAAAAAAAAAGTTTTCAAAATACAAATCTTAACAAAACACCACGATACAATGGATGTGAAATTCCAACAGTTTTTTCAAAGGTTGAATTTGTAGAGGGTATGTTAGAAGAACTTCACATTCATCTCTTCTCTGTAGGGAGAGGGAAAAAGGATTAAGATTTATGAAGACATGTATTTGGAGAGAAGTGTAGAAGTGTACTGTTTTGTGGATCTGCACTCCTTTTCTGCAAGGTGGTAAGTGGGTGTCATCTCTTTGCCTCCATCTTCGTGAGAAACATTTTCATGGTGTCATTTGGAGAATTTTCAGAGCGCTTCTTGCCTTTGGGAAAAGACCAAGAAGACTAAGGGTTGCAACTGCAGCCAGCCAAAAGCCAAGTGCTGTGGAGTCGGATCCGACTAAAATTCTAATGATGACCTGTGGCAGCTGCACAGTAGTGGCTGTAGGCAATTGGTCTGATCTGCTGGAATTTGCTGGGGCAGTGGTTTTTGTAGTGTCTGAGAAGCAGTATGAGAGAGGGCTGGTGTGGAGTAGTTACGGTCTCTCCAAAAGGACTGTCTGGAGAAACAGAGTGGCCCTGTTGTGAGAACCTACAGGAGGAACACTAAGTTCTGAGGGCTGAGGAAAGTAAGTGGCAGCTATTAAGGTTGAAAACATGTTAGATGAATTGTAGTACTTGGATTCTCCAGCTGACCTACCATTGTGACCACTGGAGCATCCGCTTCAGAAGCCTGTTAGATGGAGAGTGTGGGAAAGCCATCGCAATGGCACTGGTTCCTGTAAGGCATTTCTTCACACTTCATTTCTCTTTTGTCCCCAAAGAGCCCATTCCCCAACCAAAGAGGAACTGCTGTGGGGGAGAACACATAAGACAGAGAAATTCAGAAGCCAGTCATATTCCCTGATGCCATCTTGCAGCCAAGAAGGACGGAAGGGGAAGAGGGAAGAAGTGTTAACATTAAATCAAGTTCAGAGTTGTAATTAATATCATAAACTGGACATGTTAGTTTATGAAAGAAGATTATGTTTGTAATTTAGAAGACTGTGTTTGTAATTTAAAGTGTTTATATTCATTATTTGAAATACACTAAACAATGAGCAGAAGAGCCATATTGCCTACTCCAGTTTTTATTTGTGCCGCTGAGTACATTTTAAATGGTCAGTGGGAGTATTTCATGGGACTATGGAGTTAATGTCAGCTCATGGCTACACCGTGCATGACAGAGTCCACAGGGTTTTCGAGGACCATGTTTTCTTTCCTCTCTCTCTCTAATTTCATTGTACTTTGGATGAAGGTTTAAAGAATAAACTAGTTTCTCATTAAACAGTCAGTGTCATGGTTGGAATTGTGTCCCCCCAAAAATGTGTGCAGCCACGTGGCTGGGATATGGTTCCCAGTATCTTGGGACTGTCCTCCATTGTGTGGTTTTGCTAACCTGTATGTTGAAGGATTAGGGTGGGGCTGTAAATTCCTGCTGTAGGGGGAGTTTCCCTGGAGTATGGCTTGCCCCACCCTTAATGCTTTTAGCTTGCAAGCAATAAAAGGAAAAAGAAACAAAGGACAATTTGAGAACCTTGCTACCATCAAGCAAGCAGCACCGGGAGCAGAGTGCGTCCTTCAGACCAGAGATTCTTGCGTGAGGACGCTCCCTGGACAAAGACTGATACAATACCGGACTTTCCTCCAGAGCCTACAAGGGGAAAGCTTTCCCCTGGAGTGGACACCCTGAATATGGACTTGCAACCTACCGGACTGTGTAAGAATAAATCTTTCTTTGTTAAAGCCATCCACTCTGTGGTATTTCTGTTAGAGCAGCCCTAGCTGACTAAAACAGTCAGTATGCATATTGTTTTATAACATTGGTTTACAACCCCACAACATGTCAACACTTTCCCCTGTCAGCCTTGGGTTCCCTATTACCAGCTTTCCTGTCCCCTCCTGACATCTCATTCTTGCCCCTTGGGGGGGGGGCTTTAGTCTCATTTTGTTTTATGGGTCTATCCAATCTTTGGCTGAAGGATGAACCTCAACAATGATTTTATTTCTGAGATAAAAGGGTGTCTGGCAAGCCACATTCTTGGGGTTTCTGAAGTCTTTGTCAGGCCAGCAAGTCTGGTCTTTCTTTTAGAGTTAGTTTTGTTCTACATTTTTCTCCTGCTGTGCTCATGACCTTCTATTGTAAATCCCTATCAGACCAGTCAGTGGTGTAGCTGGGCATCCTCTAGATGTACTGGACTCTCTCTGGTGGAAGCCGTCAGGGATGTGGCCCTTCAGACTAACCTTTTTCTTGTATCTTTAGTTGTCTTCATTCTTCCTTGTTCCTGAAGTTGTGAGACCAGTGGTGTATGTTAGATGGCTTCCACTCACAGGCCTTTAAGACCCTGGATGCTACTCATCAAAACAGAATGTAGAACATTTTCTTTATAAACTATGCTATGCCATTTGACCCTGAAACCGTGGTCCCCGTAGCCCTCAGCTCAGCAATTGGGTCCCTCAGGGTGTCTAGATATATCTATGGCACTTGAAGGAACAAGAACCAAATTTTTGCAATTAGTTTGCCTGGCCTTTCTTCTGAGGAGATTCTAAGTTGATTCAAATCTCCAGCTTTTTGGTTAGCAGCCAAGTATTTTAGAGTATGCATCACCCAGGGACTCTTTTGAGTATTTCACAAGTGGTCCTCAAAATACTGTTCAAGATTAGCAGCATCAGCATCTCCTGAGAACTCATTAAAAATGCAGCTTCTCAGATCTAGTTCCAGACTTACTGAATCGGAAGCTGTCGGCAGTGGGGCTTAGCAACCTTGAGCCCTCGAGGTTATGTAATGAACATCTGACTCGACGGCATTGTGCTGGCAAAGTTTTAAAACACCTGTCCTGGGACAATGTCTGACAACGGTACAAGATAAAAATGGTTCCATCCTTCCTTGCTTCACTACATCTGTATAGTAACCTATAATCCACTGCTGTCAATTCTGACTTACAGCAACCCAAGAGGACAGCTTAGAACTGCCCGACAGAGTTTCCAAGGGGTGTCTGGTGGATTTGAACTGGTGACTGTTTGACCAATGTCTCTCATAGTAAATACAAAGGAGATATGTAAACAATGAAACATTTAACCTGTTTCCTTAGGACAGTAGTATTACAACTGTGATTTCTTCTTCTGTAAATGTAAGATAATCATCTCTGCTGCGCTTATTTTATGAGAATATTGTGTCAGTTGAGCTAATACATGTGAAAATGTTTTCTAAACTATGAGATGCCATACATATGCAAGTTATTATTGCCAATACCTCATTTATGTGATCTTCAACTTCATTTTCAGGGCACTGTTCTGGGCATTTGTTATTATCACACTTGTCACCTAGTTTCTACCGCTTATCAGCTGGTAGCCAGCAGAAGAGCCAAATTAGAGGAGAAAATTGGTCAAACACGAGCTGAAGGCTTTATTTTAGTGAGGAAGATGGAGTCGGTGGAATTTTTTCAAGGCTGAAGATGGATATTTAGACTAACTTAATGACTGTTGATTGATCAGCCCTCTGGTTTTTTCTCCCTACTTTCAAAAATGTTTCTGCCCTTTGTATGGACACAGACTTGGATGAGGTTAATAACATTTGCAAACCAAAAGGAATTTAAAAATGAGTTTGGTTATCTTTTTTTCTTTTTTTTTGAAGTTTCCATTTGTGGATAGTCCTTTTCACATTGAAAATAGTTTCTCATTTTGCTTGTTCTTATTAGAACATCTCCTTTTCAGTTCAGGAGAATTACAGCAGGATGGGTTTTTGCCTTTTTAGACACTGATAATTATGTGTTACAGATTTCAGTAGGCTATCAATCAGCGAACACATTGTTTTGAGGGGCTGCTATGTGCAAGGCTTTTGAGGGAGATATCAAATGCAACATTTGTTCCAAGTTATTTTCAAAGCTCAGTTAGATGGATAAGAGTTGGATCCAGGAAATGGAAACATGCAATGTCTGTCAAAAGTGTTGGTATGAATAGGACTCTAGGCTAGAGATGGTTAGATAATAAGTGAGCATGAGTGGCTTCATCGAGAATTTGGACTTTAGTTCTTATCAGAGAAATAGTATACATTTTGTGTAACACGTGAGTGTTACCTACTTGGTAGTTGATATTCCAGCAGCTTGAATTTGGAGTATTTAGCATAAAGGAAATGGATTCTATAGAGTATATACCTCACATCAGGCCAGATGAGATGAAGCAACAATGCTAGTGGGAACTCCCCACTGCAGGCACCTGGCTGATGATTAAGGGTGTTAGAAAATGTCTTTGAACTATACCAGTGGAAGATTCTTTTTCTGCTTCTACACTAAGCAGCAAGAGACTGTTATTACTGAAGCAGATTAACCCCCTCTCGCCTCCCCACTACAAAACAGAACAAGTAGTCTGAGAATTAGAAGACTCCTTCCAGCTGAGTCGTCTCTGACAGCACTCTCAGAAGAACCCCAACGGCGGCAGGCTTAGACCCTCCTTTCCAAGGATCACAGCAAACAGCTGGCCTTCAAGACTGTACTTTGATCAAGCACCCAGGCAAAGACCAAGACTGGGTAAAAAGGACCTTGATGCAACTAGCAGGAATCCCAGCTGAGCTGTGCCAGTCCACAAAGGCCAGTCTCGGTTTGAGAATTAGCAAGAATGAGACTTGGATTTAGTGTAAGTTACTAAGTTAACCACCGAGACACCAAATAAGCAGTGGAAAGAATGCACAAGATAATGGTTCCAGTGAGCAGATGGTCACAGCTGTTCGTCAGGGCCTCCTTCATTCTGCATGGAGATACACTTGAGTTCTTTGGCCAGTACTCATGCTAGGAGGAAAACTCACTAGGTTGGAGCAATGAGCACTGTACCTTCTGTACAGTTGAGCTGGTAGGAAACCCAACAAGCCCTTAGAAGTCTGTTTTGGGTCAGTTGCTCTCCAGCCCCTAACTGTACACTTTAGAGTAGGGACCTTTGCAGCTGAGCTAATGCTGGCTTCCTACACCTCTGTAGACTTCACAGGAGAGAGAAGAACTGGATGCAGCTACCTCACTTGAATGTGATCACTGCTTCCCTCGTGAGAAAAAACTACAGATGGACATCTGAAAGTTCTATGTCTGTTATAGTTAGTTTTTACGGATTGAATAAACGGTAAAGTAAGGTCAATAAATTTTTCCAAGGTGATTCTTTTTTATTAGCACATGACTTCCTGTATGTGTACAAATTTTTGTAATTTTCATGTATTTGTGAGTTAAAAATACTGGATCCGGTTATTGTTATGCTCAGATAGTTTTACTGGCAGAGAGAGGTTGCCTGGCCGGCAGAGTCAAGAGCTGGAATCCAGAGAGAAAAAATCAAGGCAAGCCTTTTTTTAACTGTGTGACTATACACAGAGTTAAATAACAAAAAGCCTAGTTTTCTGAAAGTGTGGGTTTAAGCAGTGGTCACTGACTTTCTGTATCTAAACATTTCCTTTCAAAAGTACGTCTGTCTTTGTCAGCATCTGACAGTAATAGCACTGTGTGGGGTATTGGGATATGATGTGCAGGACAACTGCTGACTGGGAAGACTTCAGGCCTGTGTGAGTTGGGAGGATTCTCAGGATCGGAGGATGGTTAAAAGTACACACTTGAACACCAGGCTGCTTTGTGTTCAGTTGCAGCCTGGAATTTTTAGTTGTGTCACCTTGGGTGGGTTGTTTAGCCTCTGTGTGAACCAGAAGTGATATCTACTTTACTTGGCGTTTGTGAGGATTATATGAATTCTTGTGTTTTGAAATTTGACTAATAACTGGCATGTAATATTTGTTACCATTATTTCCAAATATAAACCTCTTCTTTTTGGTGAAGGGTGCAGTATTATCTAGAGTGCTCAGTGTTGTGCACTACGATACAAAAATTTCCTTTGTAACTAGAATGGTAATAGTAATGTTTATAGCCAAACCCTGATGGCATAGTGGGTAAGTGCTACATCTGCTAATCAAAGGTTGGCAGTTTGAATCTACCGAGCACTCCTTGGAAACTGTGTGGGGCAGTTCTACCCTGTCCTGTAGGGTTGCTATGAGACAGCATCGACTTGACGGCAGTGGGTTTGGTTGTTTGGGTATAACCGCTGGGATCAGCTAAAGGGTTATCTGTAATCCTTATAGCAAAATAAACACTTAACACATTTTACTTTATTAATCTCACCTTTTATAGAATTATACACTTTTAATGTTGACTTTCTCCAGTTGAACCTCTTCATTTTCCATATATATGGCTGAAGTTTTAGTGATAAGCTAGTGGTCTCCTAGCTTGTAAGTTACAAAGCCAGAATTTCAGTATACGTCTCTGTGTAAAACATTGTGTTTGAAAGTAAACACCATGGTGGGGGTCTCTGTAACCTTAATCTTGAAAAGCGTAGTCTGGCATAGTGTTGTTATACGTGCCGTTGAATCAATCTGACTCATAGTGACCCTATAGGACCTTGTAGGACAGTGTAGAACTGCTTCCTAGGTTTTCCAAGAAGAAGCTGATGTATTTTAACTGCTGATGTTTTGGCTAGCAGTCTGAACTCTTAACCACCTCACCACTAGAGCTCCCTGCTGTAGTGAGGAAGTATGTTATTATCTTTAATGACTCTTGTTTATAAGCTGGGATCTTCAGCATATGTTTTTAGTTTTCACTTAGAGCACTGAAAAACTCATCGATGGTTACAAATATGATTTCTGTCATCTGGAACTTTCAAGCACAAAGGAGCTGCCATACCTAAATTTCATAATATAGCATGGTTATCAGATCTTACCACTGAATGGAAGTTAAACTTTTCATGTGTACAGTGCAAAAATGAGAAACTGCAACTTATAACTGAGTAATGTGATGGCAAATAATCAGATCCTAGACACCTTTAGGAGTTGTGATACTCAAGATAGGCCTATAAAACAATGAACTTGGTTGTCTAGAAGCAGTGATTCTCCTACTTGTCTAAGCATGTCAGGAACCCAGGCTTTTAAAATGAAGATTTATGGACCCATCTAAGTGATCAGAATTGATGCATCCAGAGGATGGAATTGTTCTTAAAAACTTCTATGACCTTCATGGTTCCTCCATGTTGTAGCATGTGGAAGGACTGCCAGTTAAGTTCTCGAACTCATCCCAGTAAAGTGTTATGTGCCTCGTTGCTGAATACACTATGGTCATCTGCAAAGTACTCCTCTTGGGAAGTTAGGCACCATCCCAGCAAAGAGTCTACCCTTTAAGGCAATTTTGGAACTCGTTTTCTGGAGTGGCCGTGAGATCTGTCTTCATATTACTCTTGATGTTCTGAATGTCATCGAAATGTCTTCCTTTTACTATTTCCTCTATCTTTGGGTAAAGAAAGACAGTCATTGGGGGCCTGATCCAGTGAGTAGGGAGGGTATTCCAATACAATTATTTGTTTACTGGCTGAAAACTCCCTCACAAACAAGTATACAATTTAGTTTATAAACTTGCCACTGTGCTGCCATGCACAGTGACCTTTCCAGAAAGAGTTCCAAAATTGCTCTGAAGGGTGAACTAGGTGCTGGCATAGGTGCAGACCTTTCCAGGGGGAGTACTTTGGAGGTGACCGTAGTGATATTCAGCAATGAGGTATGTGGCACTTAGAACTATTAAGTTCGCAGATTAAACTGTCAGATTTTGCACCAGGACTTTACTTCTCTTAATATTTGACTAACATTCCATTACATATATGTATAAACACACACACACACACACACACACACACACACACACACACACACACACACACACACACTATATTTTGTTTATCCATTCATCTGTTGATGGACATTTAGACTGCTTCCACCTTTGGCTATTGTGAATAATGCTACAGTGAACAGTAGTGCACAGGTGTCTGTGTTTCTCCTTTCTGATGTATACCTAGGAGTGGATTGCTAATGTCGGTCACACAAAGGCAACTACTGTATGATTCCACTTATAGGAACTGTCTGTAGTGGGCAAGTTTGTAGAAATCAAAGTTTATTAGTGGTTACTGGGGGTACGCAGGAGAGGAAGGAAGGGAAAAAGGGTACTCTTTACTTAGCGGACACTGACTTTCTGTAAAGGGGATGGGAAAATCTGGAAACAGATAATGGTGATGGCTGAACAACGTGATAAACATGGTTAATGTCACTGACCTGTACATGTGAAGAATATTGAAATGGCAAATGTTCACCACACACACATGCACAGAAAATCCGTACTGATTTTAATGAATCACTCTCCCAAAGCACACATTAAAACAATCTCAAAAGCTGAAGTCATGCTTCAAGTATTAGAATTACAGCAGTTGAACACTGGCAGAAATTCAGTGTAGCATATAGTTCAGCCATACGTTTTGTAGGTGAAGAAATTAAATATTGTGAATGGTTCAGTAATTTCAGGATCATAGAATTTTGCGAGGAGGAAGAAAACTGATAGACGATCTGATATGTCATTGACATTTTCTACCAGAAGAAACTGAGTACTAGAGAGGTTCTGAGGTTGGCCCCAGGCTACAATCAGGGCAACAAACTGAGATTTCTCACCTCATGTTACAGAGATGAGGGAACTGTACTGGGACATACTGAAGGTCCCACCAAGGACTGTAAACACTTCAGTGGTGGAGATGGGAATCAGCGCTACTCATAGAGTTGGCAAGTATGAATCGTCTAAAAGTGTCTTGGAATATTTCACACGTAGAGGAAAAATTAATTCAAAATACCATTTGATGTTGGACCAGTGTTGATTATTGTTGTTGTGGAGTTAATATGGTGGAAGGAAAAGCATTTGCCTGAGAACTGGAAGATCAGAAATTTGTTCTCATTGCTATCACTAATTAAGGCTTTGGGATCACGTGTCAGACTCATAATATTTTCTAGCTTCAGTTTCTCTATCTAAGAAATTACGGTGATAGTATTCTCCCTAAGTAATTTTTAGGATTGATATGAATAGAGAAAATATAAAAGGGCAGAGGGAAGTATATTGAAAACTGTAATGTATTCCACATTCTAATCTTGTTCTGTGAGAAATCATTCAAACAGAAATGCCTTTTTATGAAACAAGGGGATGTTAGTAAACTGAAGTTTAATCTATCATTTAACCAGGGACCTGACATTTTCTACCAACTGAAACAATAAAATATGCATGATTTTACTATATATGTTTACAGTAATATCAATGACTTGATGTAAATTCCTGGTCTCTATCTTGTGTGGTGGGCAAAAGATTTTTATGCTGAAATACATTTAATGGCAAAAATAGTGAATAAGATAAAATAAAGAAAACAAATAGCTATTCTTTTCCCAAAGATACCAGCTCATGGGAGACATTTTCATATGGGATGGATCTAAAACTATACTTAATCCTTTTTTTATGGCTTTCAAGTTAAAGATTAATAAATACTTTCAAATGTGCTTATTACATACTAGACTCTTTTTGAATTAAAAAATCATTTTGTATCAGCCAGGGTCCAACCAGGAGACAGCAACCTGGTGACAGATTAGTAAAATTTAATAAAGTTTAATATAAAGAATTAATAACTACAGTGGAGCACTGATGTAATATAGAACTGGCTAGCAAGAAGTGAAGAGAATGCTAAAGAATACAGGAATAGAAGATATAAGAGAATTGCTACTTCCAGGGCTGAGATAGAGAACCCAGGAAAGCAAGCATTTAAAAGAATGTTCCCCTTCTTTCATGTTTCTATTTGTGTATTTATTTATTGCCTACATTCCGTGTTATCTAAGAAGGCAGCAAAATAGGTTTTAAGATCTGGATTGTTAGTCAGGTTCGGGAGACTCAACCATGTGTACTTAGCATCAAATTTACTTAGAAAGGAAGTAGAACAAGGAACACAAGTCATGCAGTGTCTTAGAGACTGCTGTCTCTCAGATGCAATTTTTTTTTTTAATGTCTCTCAGTCATTGCTGGACAACACAGAGAAGAATGTCACATCAAGACTGGAGGAAGACTCATTAATAGCTTGTGATATGCAGATGATACAACCTTGCTTGCTGAAAGTGAAGAGGACTTGAAGCACTTACTGATGAAGATCAAAACTACAGCCTTCGTTATGGATTGTGCCCCAAGGTTAAGAAAACAGAAATTTTTACAACTAGACCAGTAAGCCCCATGATAAAGGGAGAGAAGATTGACATTGTCGAGGATTTCATTTTATGTGGATCCCCATTTAATGCCCATGAAGCAGCGGTCAAGAAATCAAACAACTTTTTGTACTGGACAAATCTATTTCAAAAGATCTCTTTACAGTGTCTTAAGTGAAGATGTCTCTTTGAGGACTAAGGTGCACCTGTCCCAAGCCGCATGGTATTTTCAGTGGTCTCATATGCTTGTGAAAGCTGAACAATGAATAAGGAAGACTGAAGAACTGGTGTGCTTGATATAGAGTGTTGGTGAAGAATATTGAATATACCATGGGCTGTCAAAAGCATGAACACATCTATCTTGGAAGAAGTACAGTCGTGATCTTCCTTAAAAGTGAGGGTAGCAATATTTTTTGTACTTATTCTGGATATGTTGTCAGCAGGAAACAGTCGTCAGAGAAGGGCATCATGCTTGGTGAAATAGAAGATCAGTGAAAAGGATCCAGACCCTCAATGAAATACAAGGTCTGACAAGTTCTCAAACTTAATTGTTCTTAGTGCTTTATACTTCACCCCTGAATATCTCCATGGTCACCTTCGAAGTACTCCCCTTGGAAAGCTACGCGCTGACACCAGCGCCTAGTCTACCTTCAAAGCAGTTTTGGAACTGTTTCTGGAATTGTCATTGTGCAAAGTGGCAAGTTTGCGAACTAAATTCCATAGTTATCTGTGAGGGAGTTTTCATCCAGTAAACAAATAGTTGTATTGCAATACCCTCCACACTCACTGGATCTGGCCCCCAATGACTTTTTTGTTTAGCCAAAGATAAAACAACTATCAAAAGGAAGACACTTTGGTGACATTTAGGCCATCAAAGGTAATATGACAACAGCTCTGATGGCCGTTCCAGAAGAGTTCCAAAGTTGCTGTGAACTGTGGACTAGGTGCTGGTGTCAGTACATAGCTTCCCAAGGGGAGTACTTCAAAGGTGACTGTAATAATATTCAGCAGTGAGGTATGTAGCACTTTTTCTAGGATGAGTTCACAAACTTAACTGGCATTCCTTGTAGACTGACACAGTGACTGCAGGATGGTCTCAAATATAGCAACAATTGGAAGGATGGCACAGGATTGGCCAGTGTTTCATCTGTTGTGTATAGAGTCACCATGAATTGGAACCAACATGACAACACCTGACTATAACAACAACAATCACTGCTGAGATTTGGTCCAGCCTCAACAAGTGGGGGGTCTCAGCACAGGGAAGTTATTAGTTCTGGGGTCCCTCAGTTTGAAAACCTTGCTGGCTACATAGTATTACTGGGGGTAAGGGACTTTTGCTTGGTTCTTTGTTATTAGTACGAGCTCAAAGACTTAAAAAATTTTTGTTATGTCATTTTGAAGGCTTAGGTTTTTTATTTTTTTCTACCCTGAAGAATCAACATTTTCTTTCTTTTCCTGTGACTGCTGAGCCCGTGACCCACAGCTTGTCTGATTCTGTCTTTTTCTGCCCTTACCTCTACAGTTCGAATTCACAGCTTCATTCAGACCTCCAATAACTATGGCATCCTTAAAACTTGCCTGATGTTCTGGACTTACTTTCAGTGCTAACAATCTGTTTGAATGACATAAGGAGCTAAAAAGATCATGTATGAGCAATACTGAATAAATGCACTTGTGTTCAGAAACAAATAGTAGAATTGATCATTGCAGAATGCATGGCCCCATCACTCAAGGAGAGTTGCCTGGTGGAAGGGATACAAGAAGAATAGTTTTAAAATTACCTTTCTAATGTTAGCAAACTTTCGAAGATGTATCACGATGTATGCTTGCTACATAATCTTCTTGCTAAAGTTTGCACTTTTTTGAGCCCATTAGATTTTTTGTGGGACTCTTTTGAGATTTTATACTTTACACTAATGTTTTGCTTATACTCACCACTTAATGAAAGAACGACTTCCCATGCAAATTAAAAATACAGATTCCCGAGACCTCCTCCCCAGAGATTCTGATTTAGTGGGTCTGGGAAGGTGTCTGACTATCTGTATTTTCCTAAGTATCTGGTGTGGTTCTGACACATATGGTCTGAGGATTATACTTTTAAGAATGCAAAATTAGTTTGTGTAGGTGCTTGAATGCATCACATATTTGGAGGTGTTCTCTGAATTGAACCCCCAGAGTCACTGAAAAAATTAAGATGAATTTTAAAGAGTTGGGTTGAAGTCTAGCTTGCGTACCATAAGATTTACCCATTTCAGTGAATAATTCAATGATTTTGAACTTATTTAGAACTTTTTAAAAAATGTATGGGAAAGCATATTGAAAACTATAATGTATTATCATTTTAATCTCACTATGTGGGAAATCATTGAAATAGAAATGCTTTTTTTTTGAAATAAGGAGATATTAGTGAAGTGAAGTTAAATCTGTCATCTTGCCAGTGACTTGATGTTTTTCACCAATCAAAGCATTGATATGTGAACTTTTTGAGTCTTAATCACCTTTTGTATAAAACAGGTCTAATATTAATGTCTACTTTATAGGGCACTTGTAAAGATTAAATGGAAAAAGATGCTTATGAGTGTAATTTTAAATTTATTCATTTGTTAATTTAATGAGTGCCTACGTTTGCTTACTTACTGGTCTAGAAGCTGGAGCTACATTAATGAATAAAAGACAGAAGCATTCCTGCTCTTCCCTAGAAGATAGACAACGGGCAAAAAGAAACATGGCTCTGTGAGGTTGTGTTGTTGCCAGGTGCCATGGAGTCTGTGTCAACTGGCAGTGACCCAAGTGACAGAATAAAACTGCTGCACAGGGTTTTCTAGGCTGTGATCTTTATGAAAACAGATCACCAGCAGAGCCTCTTCCCCTGAAGAGCCTCTGAGTGGGTTCAAACTGCCAACCTTTTGGTTAGCAGCTGAGCAGGTAACTGTTTGCTCCTCCAGGGAGTGTATAAGAGAATGTATAAGAAAGGAGTGTGTATGAGAGTACATAGAAAAGGCTTTTGACTTGAGTGGGAGCTGGGGATTTGTGTTGGGAAGTCAGGAAAATCCTCCCAACCCATTAAAATTTTAGCTGAGAGCTGACAGATGCATCGGTCTGAGGTAGGCAAGGACATAATGGTGGCATCGTAGTGCTATTATACCTAAGGAGGGGCTAGGGAACAGTGTAGGAGAAGGTAAATGGTGCATCTGAAGGGTCGGAAGGAAGTGTGGTGTGGCCGGAGGGTGAAGTTCAAGGAGAGGATAGAGCTGAGGAGCTGAGACCAAACCCTGCAGAGCCTGCAGCCCATGTTCAGGTTTAAGGCTGATCCTGGAAGGCCTTTAATTGTGTGTATTCTCCATGGACACCTGTGTGTGACATCGCCAAATCTGTATTTCAGATGCACACATTGTAGCAATGAAATGAGGGTAGGGCAGAGGGCAGAGGATACCAAAAAGCCAATAAGAAAGTGGTAGAAACAGTTCAGGTGAGAGGTATTTACTAAAATGTTTATGGTGGACCTGGAGACAGGTAGGTGGATTTGTGATAGATCTTACAGGGTTAAAATGACTGGGTTTGCTATGGTTTATACTGGAAAGGGAGGAGCCCTGGTGGTGCAAGTTTTAAGCACTCAGCTGCTAATGAAAGGCTGGTGGTTTGAACCTACCCAACTGGTCCATGGGAGAAAGACCTAGCAATCTGCCTCTGTCAAGGTTATCGCCAAGAACACCCTACAGGACACTTCTATGCTGTCATGTGGGGCTGCTATGAGTCAAAAATGAACTTGACAACACTAACAATAACAACAGCAACAACATATTTGAAGGCTGGAATAGAGATGTGGCATGGCCCTTAGTTTTCTGACATGCCTACTCAAATAGAAGGTGGTTCACTCACTAGGATATGGGACACTATGTGAGGACCCAGGAGTTTGAAGGGGAAGGGAGATCATGAGTAAGGTCCGTATAAAGCAGCAGAATACTGTCCACTTCTCAATAAATGTTATCCGTGGCACTGATGCTGGTGATGGTTTTGAGATGCCATTGAGACATCTTAACAGACATCTTGAGCTGTCATGAGCTATACAAATGTTGGTTGTTACTATTATTTTGATTGTAAAATATGACAAGCAATAGATTAATTCATATTTTAATTTCTTAATTCAACTTCTACTTCAAAATCGCTTATAACCCAATTCCTTTAAGTAGTTCCCCAAATGGTATAAAAGCAGAGTTTTACTGTATTAAATAGGAACCCATGTTTCATAATCTTCCAAGTTTATTGATTGAAGCTGAAAGCTTCAACTACATCACTTCTCAGAGCTTCTCCAGGGAGCGTTACATTAGAAAGATAACAGCAGGCTTGTAAGTTAGTACAGTTTACCAACCCAGAGGCATTTGTCATACTCTCCCCTCCTCACCAGAGAGCAGAAGGAAAATAAGCAGTCTTTCTACAGTGCCTCCTGCCTCATGATTTGTTTGGCATAAATTGCTACCTGCCTTGTGGCTGGGCAGTTAGCTAATTTAAAGGCTGAATGAGAAAGCTCTGAAAACAGCCAGAGTATTCTATTGAAGTAGACGGCCAGTCAATAGGGGAAAAAGGGGACTAAACTGATTAATGACAAAATCAGGAACAGTCT
This sequence comes from Heterohyrax brucei, assembly GCA_028571685.1. Taxonomy (NCBI): domain Eukaryota; kingdom Metazoa; phylum Chordata; class Mammalia; order Hyracoidea; family Procaviidae; genus Heterohyrax; species Heterohyrax brucei. The sequence goes on from CM053147.1 coordinate 72,562,428, forward strand.
TTGAAAAAGCCTTATGCTTTGCCAAGCTGATTTATATAGCTCTCATATTCCCGCTTACCTGGTCCCCATCACATAGTTTTGATTTCAGCTTGATGCAGTTTCCAGTATATCACAATTAAATCATGGCTGGTAGTCTTTTCACTGGAACAATACTCAAATAACTGTGACTTAGCTTTATTTGTTTTTGTTATTATAACTTCAGTTGTCTCTCTACTGGTGAGATTCATAATTAGATGATTAGACTAGCATGTCTGTAGGTATACTTCAACCCAGCAGAAGATCTACATGTGTTTGGCTAAGAAACTCATGTTGTTTCCTAAGGTCAGTGGTTTTTGTTGTCCAGTTCCAGTTAGCATGCCTATTGTTCCATTAATTGTATAGCACTGGTCATATTGAGTTACCTCTCTGAGTTTTGATTCACTCATTTGTAATTTGGAGATGATAAAAATATGACCTCTCTCATAGGGAAATTGACAGAATTAAATGAAGAAAATATCTATTGTAAAGATGTGCAATATTCCTTAAACAGTGCCTCTCGCATGATAGACATACATTCTTGTAGTTCAAGAGTCCCTTCTAGTTCAACACGGGGAGGTGGAGTGTAGACATTGCTTTAGTCTTGGATGAGCCTGTGAATGGGGCAGGCCAGCCAAGGGCCGTCGAGTTGGATCCGACTCATGAGGCAGGAGCCAAACCCCAAACCAAACCAAACCACAGCAACAAAAAAAGAACTCCTATGCATTAATAAGTTCAAATCCACCAGGTGCTCCTAGGAAACTCTATGAGACAGTTCTATTTTGATCTCTGGCATCCCTATGAGTCAGACCTGACTCGACAGCTGTGGGTTTGGCTTTTTTTTAATGCATTAATAGGAAGCCCTTGTGCTATAATGGTTAAATGCTACATCTGCTGATCAGAAAGGTTGGCAGTCTGAATCCAGCAGGTGCTCCTTGGAAACTGTAGGGAGCAGTTCTACTCTGTCCTACATGGTTGCTGTGGGTTGGAATTGAGTGGATGACAGTGTTTTTTTTTTTTTTTTTTTTTTAATGCACTGACAAGATCTCATATTTGTTTAGCACCTTTCTTCTCAATTTCTAGAGTGTCAGTCCATCCTGGAGAGCAGAGACTGCACCTGATACTCTTTATAATCTCAGCATCTGGCTCTGTGTGCTGTCCAGGGCAAGATTCCATCAGTGTATGTTGCATAAAGGAACAGATACAGAGTTCATCTGAAGACTTTTCATTGGTCCTTAAGTCTAAATAGAAGGATGAAGTTAGGTTCTAAAAAAAAAAAAGAATAGAATGAAGCTGAGAGTGACCACCTCCACAAATGACCATCTCTATGGTCACTTGTGGAGGAGCAGGACATCAGAGAAAATGGGACTAGATCCATGGTCAAAAGGAAAGCTGATTCTTACAATTCAGTTTATGACAGAATCCCAACAAGTGATATTTGTAAAACCAATTTGGTATTTGCGGCTATGTCCTCATTTTAGGTGACCAGGTTAACCTGAATTAGGCATGAGGCACTATGAAATAAGAATTTCAACACTTTACGTAATTTTGATGTCTTCTCTGTTCTATAGGGTAGCCATGAGTTGGAAATGACTCTGTGGCAATGAATTTGAGTTATTAAATGATATGCTACATTAGTGCATGACTGCTGAGTCCACTGTGTACCAGCTGAAGATGAACTGCAGAACTTACATATTATTTAGAAATTAAAATGTTGATTTCACAGGGTTATTGGAAAACCCAAGCTGCGCTTATTTAATATTGCAAATTGTACAAATGAAATTAATTTTGGGAGGCATTTTGAGTAATTTAAGCAGCTTAATTTCACATTAATAAATGTGTGCCAGTATCTAGGATAAACAACTTATTTTGGAGCAGCAGTTTCATTTTCTAAAGACAGTATCAGCTTCTGCACTGCCATAAAGAGTAACACCATCATATGATAAGTGTGCTTTTCTTTCTCTTTTCTCTTATTTACTGGGGGCCAAACGTATTCCTTTTTGTAGGGTTTGTGGGCAGTGGTAGCTCGGTGGTAGAATTCTTGCCTTCCTTGCAGAAGACCCAGGTTTGATTTATGGCCAGGGCAGCCGTGTGCTACTACCACCCATGCGCCCATCAGTGGACGCTTGCTTGTTGCTGCGACGCTGACCAGGTTTTAGTGGAGCTGCCGGAGTTCAGACAGGGTAGGAAGAAAGGCCCGAAGTCAGCCACCGAGAACCCTGTGAATTACAGGGTCCACTGCACCGCAGCAGGTCGTGGAGATAGTGCAGGACCAGGAAGCATTTTGTTCGGCTGTGCATGGGCTCACCATGGGTCAGGGGACTGATCAGCGGCAGCTAACAGCCCCTACTGCCACGGCCTAGGGGCTGCAATAATCAGAGTCGACCCTATGGAACCTGGTAGTGAGTCTGATTTCTTTCTCCCTGTTACATTCTCCCCTCCTTTCTTCTGTGTGTGAAGTCTGTAAAGGACTTCACAAAGGTCTGCTTTGGGCCAACTTCTGTGCCATCTGAGGGAGAAGAGAGTTACAAAAGGGGACCGAGAAAGTTAGGCATGATGGGTCTGTACAATGTGACCCAAATTTCCTTCAACGTTTCTCTAACCACAGGCTTTGCAAACACCAGTGGAACAGTTAACACATGTTGCAACAAAAGCAAAACCACCGTGGGGATGTCTCATCAATGCCTTTGTGTGGTGAGAGATGGGAAGAATGGTGACAACATCTTATCATGTAGCTGAGAATTAGCAATGATTATTTCTTCTTAAAGCATCTGCTTAATGACAGCTCTTTTAAACTTCATGAGGATAGAGTTAGTGAAAAATCCTTAGTTACAAATTCTGCAGTGAAAAACGCTATTTAGACATTTATTATTTCTGAGTAAGTAGTTGTGAGCTAATGCAAAACTTTAGATTGCCTACTGTGTACCCTAACATGCTGACTCTGTGTCAGGCCCTACTTTGAGCAAGCATCCCTGGGAACATCATTCACATCAAAGGGGCTCAGCTGAGGGGCTGAGTGGGGCTGGGGTTCAGTTGTGACCTAGGGGTAAGCTAGGGAAACAAGAAAGATAAACACGATGATTTTCTTCTTGCTGACACTACAAGGGATATTCAGATGTCAGTGATGAATGTAATCATAGTTCTATCAGTAATTCCAAATATTTATCAGTGTACACATATATCATGTGAAATGCTTTACTAAACATGATTTTGTGTAATTCTTATCATTACCCAGTGGTGTAATTCTTATTATCCTCATTTCACAGATGGCAAAATTGAGACTCAGATACACTGAGATATTTGCCCATTGTAGAAATGGGACTTAAATCCAGGAATTTTTTTTCATATATTCTAAGCATAGAATTCTATTATTAGCCCCCACTAAAAATATGAGGTCACAGGGAACACTAAAAATTTCAAGGTTTTTGTAGTTTGGTAATTAGGAAATGCTACATTTTAGTTGTAGTTGTGGTGAGAAATATAGGAACAGAATCATAGAAAATTTGCTTGCTCGTTTTTGAAGGTATAAATATATACTCATGTAACTGTGTTTATAACAATCTTTAAAATAAATATATGTGAATATATTATCATGTCTCAAGTTATATATACCTGCCACTAATATTTATTTTAATTGTTCTTGTTGCAGGGTCAAAATGATAAAACAGCAAAAATTTAAAGTATAGCCACCTTACATAGTAGCGTAGTTTTATACACTAGATACCTTTTGGCTCTAATGCACTTAAGGTTCAACTTCTGAAACTTTTTTTTGGAAAGTTCCTTTTATTTTGTCATGGGCTTTGGGAAATCAATACCTAGAGTGTGGTAGCACTGGTCTGATATTATTTGCTTCCCTGACCTTGGATCAATAAAGGAGAGGCCACAGTCAATGCTCTCAACTTTGCAAAAAAAAAAAAAACTATTTTAAGTAGAGTAATAGAGTTTGCTTCAAACTGGAATCCAGAAAGACTCAGACATGAATTACAGCCGTAGACTACTTTTATGAAAAAGTAATACACTGTGCATAGCATTCAAGTGCCGTTCTAATTCTTAATGATAACAGGTAAGATGCAGCCTTAGGAATACCTCATTTATGAACCCTGGCTATATCACCAGGCTTTGTGTTGGTGGCTTTCTGGGTTAATTCTTCAAGAGTTTATCTCCTTTTCTGCAGAGGCCATAACTCTTGAGATGGAGGTTGCCAACTTCAGTTTGGTATTTCCTTTCTAAGTGTGAAGTTTGTCCAGCCTGCGAATATTGTCCTGGCCTTTGAATTCAGATTATGCCTTAAATAGGCTATATCCCGTGATATTTGGCACCCTGTCCCCTCTTTCATGTGTGAAGCTGTTGTATACAGAGCAGGTAGACCGCTCATTTAACTAGAGAACTTGAAATGTCTCCTTGACTCTTATTAAGACTGGTGATGAGCAGCCTAATGGTAGAATTAACAGAAAACTGTAGCTTGTACCTGAAGGATTTGAGAAAGGCCTCTCTGCCTCCTCACCAACATCCTGCCCCCAGGGAAATTTAGACTGTGTACCACTAGCACCAACACAACACAGCTAATAACAGTTATTTCTGTTCCGATGCTGAATTAGATTCTTAGCATCAAATCCACACACAGCAGGTTTGTAGACCCTGCTGAAGATTCTGGCGCCGTTTCAGGCCTAGTGCTGGCAGGTTCATTGGACATGGAACAAGGGACTGAAGTGAAGGCATAATTCCTTTTATCAAGGTTGACTCAAAGAAAGTAGCCACCAGGAGGTTCTGCCGACCCAGGAAGGAGTGCCCCTGCCCAGCAGCCCTGGCCCTTGGAGCACTGCCAAGGCACATGCTAGAGATCATTCTCACTATAGCTGCAGATGCCAGGGCTCAAGATGCATAATCCAGAGCTCCACAGCTGCCAAACTAGCCCACTGGGTGCCCACATGAGTTGGCTCTTCTGAAGGAGATGACAGGGAGAAGCCGGAGGGATTGTTGTGGCTCTTCTCCAAATGCAGCATTAAAGGCAAACCAAGATAAAACAGCAATTTGGTCTGTATTTTAAGGAGCACAAGGAATCATGGGAGAATCTTAATCCAGTGTAACATGTATAGGGTGTGCACTAAATCTCTTACATTTTTGTGACATTTTATGGTCTTTAAAGCATTTATCCAGTCAATTGACAAGCATTTATTAAGTGGGCACTACATGGCAAGCAGTGAAAATTGTTGTTGCTCTGTGCTCTTGAGTCAGTTCCACCTCATAGTGACCCCATGAGCTGCAGAGCGAAACATAGTTTAGTCTTATGCTGTCCTTACAGTTGTTGCTGTGTTTGAGCCCACTGTTGCAGCCACTGTGTCAGTCATCCCGCGGAAGGTCTTCCTCCTTTTCACTGACTCTCTACTTTACCAAGCATGAGGTCTTTCTGCAGTGCTGGTCCCTCCTGATAACTTATCCAAATTATGAGAGGCAGTGTCTTGCCATCCTTGCTAAGGAGCACTCTGTCTGTATTTCTTCCAAGAGAGATTTGTTTGCTCTTCTACAGTCCATGGTGTATACAATATTCTTCACCAACACTATAGTTCAAATGCATGAATTCTTCAGTCTTTCTTATTCATTGTCCAGCTTTCATATGCAAATGAGATGACTGGGAGTACTAAGGCTTGGGTCAGGTACACCTTGCTCCTCAAAGTGAGGTTAAAGAAAAGTATGATAACTTCCCTGAAGGTAGCAATGCTCAAACTTTTCCAGCACAAGCCGTTTCAAAGAATACAAAACCAAGCCCACTGCTGTGGAATCTATTCTGACTCAGAGCTACCCGATAGACAGAATAGAACTGCCCCAAAGAGTTTCCAAGGAGCACCTGGCAGATTTAAGCTACTGACCTTTTGTTTAGCAGCCAGAGCACTTAACTGCTGCACTACCAGGACTTCCACAGTCCATTTACCCACTGCCATTGAGGTGGGTCTGACTCATAGTGACACTAAAAGTCAGAGTAGAACTGCCCCATTCTGAAGATACTGACTTATCAACTTCACCTTTTTTCTCTTCTAATGGAGGAAAATTTGAGAGGGTGGCTGAAATAAATTTACTGATACATATGATTCATATCTGAATCACAATGCCTTGTCTAATCATTTAAAAAGTATAGGCTATAATAATTTGCATTTCTTCAACTACAGAGTTAACTAAGTAACTCAAAGTCAAGTAAATTAGTGATGAGGAAGTTAAATTAATGGTAATTTTTAAATAATTATAGCAAATGCAAAGTACATTTAATCCCTAGCACTAAAAATATAATAAATGGTCTCTCCCCAAGTGCAAAAGTCTATCGATTGCATGTGTGTGCACAGAGAAGATATTTGCAGTGTTCACCCGTATAGCAGGACAGCCAGGCTTTGTGATAGAAAACTGACTCAGATTCTAACTGATCTTGGAATCACAAGTTTTCATTTACGGATACCAAATGTTGAAAACTTTCAACATGCTTGGTACTTTGCTAGCAAGCAGTCCTTTGTGCTACCTTAAGGTGAAAGTGTATCTAGTTTTGAAGGGGCCCTGGTGGCAGAAAAGTTAAGTACTTAGCTGATAACTGAAAAGTTGTTGGTTCCAACCCACCCAGCAGCTCCATGGAAGATCAGTTTAATAATCTGTTCTTGTAAAGGTTTCTGCTTAGGAAAAGAATCCTTTGGGGTAAGTTTTCCTCTCTTACAATTTGAAGAATTCTGAAAACTAAAACACACCTGGTCTCAAAGATTTGAGGTAAGGGTTTGTATACTTTTGGGCAGCTCCAAGTATTTCATTATGGTTTGGGAACAAGAAGAATAAGGTAGTGTGGTAGGGTGAGGAAGGGAAGAGCCGTTAGAAGCCCTTGAATTTCCTTTGAGCTCACTGTGAAGGCTTTCCCAGAGAACTGCAGATGTCACAGGCATTGTCAGGCCTGCCTGTATATTGCTCCACTTCTTGCTTGTTCTCAATTCCTTCTATTTCTTATCTTGGTAGAATGAACATAATAGTGTTCCTCATCCCTCTTAGCTTTCTTTCCTCTCCAAATGTATGTTAACCCTTTGAAATGCACAGAAACTTACAAGTTAAGTATTATTCCTCTTCTAAGAATGAGTCTGAGAGGCTTGGTAACCTCCGTAAGGTTATGCAGTAAATAGCAGACATGGGATTCAACTTCAAGCTTTTTTCTCAATAGAGAAGGCTTTTGGCTTTTGCCCGATGCTTTGGAAAGTAGGTAAATCAAGAGGAACCACCCATGCCCATGATGCTACCTCAGAACAGTAGTGAAAACCTACCCTTCCTCATGTGCTGTTTGCATAGTGGCTGTAGATTCTTGAAAGTCACAGGGTCTGCAACTCAGATCGGTAGATTCTGTTGTCTCTTTGAAGAGTTTTAGACTGTCAGCTTGCTAGATACAAGCCTTATATCCACCTGTGATCCAAATAGGTATTCTTTGAGCCAGCATATCTAAGTTTCAAGTTCTACTCAGCTCTGTTTGGCTAGGTGGATAGGCACCTTGCTCCGTCTCGCTCCCCTCCATCCACCTCCGCTCACTTTTACACCAACAACGCGTTCTAAAGGAAATTTCCTTGACTCTCTTCTTTTCCAAGTGTTTTGTGGTCAGTTTAATTCATATGGCCCATATGTCTACTATCCCACACAGAAGCAGCTGCATACTTTAGTGGCTCTTCTCCCTTTGCAGAGGACATTAGGATAAACAGAGCATTGCAAAAAGCTATGTGTGTGTGTGTGCAGGCACGTGTGAGTAAAAGAAAGAGAAGGGGAATGGTTCATAGTTTACAAAACGCTTGCCAGCTAAAATGACCTTTATAATGAATTTCTAATCTGGCTGGGCTGGAAATGTTTCCTACAGGACCTGATTTTGAGTGAGGCAGAATGTCTGTGCTCCTGGGCAGATGTGTGTCTAGGTGGGAGGTGGGATAAATAAGAGAGCAGTTCTGCAGAACTCCCACTGGCCCATGGGATTCTGCCTCATCATCATCAATTAATATTTATTGAGTGATAGATCATGGGGCACATAGCTCTGTATGCTCCTCGAAAGGATCATATTTTATTTCCTGCCATGGGATCCTGGGGAGTTGCTACATTTCACAGCTAAATGGTGGATACTTGAACAGTTGGTTAAAGGGACTCGTTCCTATGTTGTTTATAGAAATGCTTCACATTCTTGGGAACCAAGGGAAAACTTTTATGACTATTACCATTTTTAGCTGATTATTATAGAGAAGAAGAGGAATGTATATACTGTGAAGAAAAAGCCAGCTTTTTTTCCTGCTAGATGTATAGTAACAACATTACTTTTCACTAAGGCATTCTAAAGTACTGTAGATAAAATCGGATACATATTTAGAATCATTCCTGGGAAGTATCTCTATTATAGGTGTTATCTTTCCCATTCAGCAGTGAGAGGTACTGAGGCACTGAGAATTTTAATCATGTCAGTAAACTCACCTATGGAACGTGCATCTGATCATGTCAGCCCTACCAGCCATAGCAAAGTCAAGAAAAAATAATTTTTTTCTTCAGTGTGGCCCATGGGTTGCTTGCTACTCTATACTCATACCTTTCATTAAATCCTCCCATATCCCCTTAGCACTCCCACCTCCCACACATACCCAGGACTCATATGCTCATATTGGTACTCTTGCTGTACTAGACTATTCATAACCTCTGTCTTCATTGTGGAGCTCTGGGTCTGGTGCTTAAGAGCTATGGGTGCTAACCCAAAGGCTGGCAGTTCAAATCCATGAGCCACTACTTGGACACCCAGTTCTACTCTGTCCTGTAGAGTTGCTGTGAATTGACTCAGTGGCAAAGGATTTTGGTCTTATTCATGCATTTTCCTGTCACTAAGCCTTTAATTTTGTTGTCTTCACCTCTGTGCATGGTATTCTCTAAGTTTCTTGTTCTTAAATATTTGGCATCTTTAAAGGACTGCTCAAATCTTACTGATTCTCAAGGCTTTTTTAGACACCTCTCCTTTTTCTTCTTGTACACATTTTGGATCATTGCTGTCTCTATCTCTCTGTACACATACACACACACACACACACACACACACACACACACACACACACGCACGCAGAACTTCTCATGCTCTCTCTGCCTGTGGTTTTCTTATGAGCTGCTGAATATCCAGTGTGGCAGCCTGAGTCCTTTCTTGTATCTGAAAGATGCAAGAAAGTTACCAGAATTTACTAATTAATGAAGGAGTTGGTTAGTCAAGAACATTTGTTCAGTTGTCCACTGTGAGGGGACAAAATAAAACAGATCAAAGAGTATTTCAGTGTGCCTCTAGGGAGCACTTAATATTGTGTTTGCCGATTAGGATTAAATTGTTTGCTTTAAAATATTGTTTAGAATTCTTCAGGTATTACTCGGTGCTCTGAAATATCTTGATCCTGCTGAGATTTTTATGAAGGTGACCAATAAAAGTAATGGTTTGTTCTCAAGGAACATCCTTCCTCAAGGCCAACCCCTGTGCTGGGGAATTGCTTCATCCAAATTGTTTTTGTCGTATTATTTACTTATCCAGTTGCCAAGAGGGAGCAGAATCTAACAGCTTTTGAGTTTAGAACCTCAGTGAGAGGTGTGAAGGAGAGACAGAGAATTAGTCTCTGTCATTTATTCCCGGTCAAATAGGTTTATAAAGCTTTCTTAAACTCATCCATGAAGAACTGCAGTGAGGGAAGATGGGAAGAAGAAACGTAGATCTTTGCCCATGCTGATGACAGGTGTGACCCCCTTGTTGTTGTTGTTGTGTACCATTGAGTTGATTTGCAACTCATAGCATCCCCGTGTTACTAGGTGTAACTGCCCCATGAGGTTTCCTTGACTGCTGTTTACAGAAGAGGGTTGCCCAGTCTTTCTCCTGCAGGGCCAGTAAGTGGGTTTGAGCTGACAGAGTTTTGGTTAGCAGCTGAGCACTTAACTATTGCATCACCAGAGCTCTGTCCTGTAGGGGTAATTTACATAGGATTCCTCATTTAATAGCTAACACAGCAAGCAAGTTGTTGTTAGATGTTGTTAGGTTCTGATTCATAGTGACCCTACATACAACAGAAGGAAACGCTGCCCAGTCCTGTGCCATCCTCACCACCGTTGCTGTGTTTCAGCCTGTTGTTACAACCACTAAGTCGCCCTCTTTTGTGCTGAAGTTAACTCTACATAAGTTAATAAGTTATAAGGAAACATTAATTGATGGAGCAACTCATTCAATGCACAAATACTCATGGAGCAACTGCTATGTGCCTGGCACAAAGTGAGGAAGAGAGAAAACAATGATGAACAAGGCAGTGCCTGCCCTCACTGAGGTGACAAACTAACAAGTGTAATGGTTGTTCAACAATGAGTGACAGTGGAGTGTGACAGGTCTGTCTCAGGGGAAACACAGGGTGCCAGCTACCTCACCTAGAATGAAGACTCAGAAAAGGGTCATCTAAAAATTAGCAACTGAAAGATAAGTAGGAGTTAACTGGTCACAGTAAGAAGAGGGATGCAAGCAGAAGGAAAGACTTGTGTGCAAGCCTGAGGTGAAAGAGAATATATCTCCTGTGAAGGTCGGCGTGGCTGCAGTACAGAGGTGGGGCAGCGGCAGTGCTAGATGTGAGGTCCGTTGTTGTGGGAGCCCACCTCCTGCACAGGGAGGGAGAAGCAGAGACTGGAGTGGTCCTTGTACACTGTTGTTGCTAGTTGCTGTTGAATCTACTTTGGATTGTGATGACCTTATCAGTGGCATCACTGGCATTGATGTCACCCAGTGCAGTATCTTACTGTGTCCCCCACCCCCTGCTAACTGCAAGAGTATTGTAGCTAAAACACCAGAAAATCTGACAAAGTGACTATAAAAACACTGGCAGCATGGAAAACATCCTGTGTGCTTGTAGCCAGTGCCCACAAAACCATGTCACTTGAAGTATCATTGTAACTGAATAACAATGACATTTCTGACCAGAAAGCATTTAAAAAACAAAAATATTGCCTTCAAATCTGTTCTAACTCGTAGTTGCCCTATAAACAAAAACACCCAAACCCACTGCCTCTGAGTCAGTTACAACTCATAGTGACACTATAGACAGAGTAGAATTGCCCTGTAGAGTTTCCATGGTGCGTCTGGTGGATTCAAACTGCCAAACCTTTGGTTATCAGTGGTAGCACCTAACCATTATGGCACCAGTGTACTAGGTCATAAAAATTATAAAAAGGAGGAAAGGGTACTGAAAATAAAATTAGAGATGGATTTTTAAGATACATATTTATTTTCTGGCTCTGAGTAGCTTTTATGACTGCATGGATTTTGGATTTGTACCAAATGTCAAACAAATGCCTTCAAGTAGACTCTAACTCGTGGTGACTCCACATGTCTGTTTCCATGGGGTTTTTAATGATTGCTTTTTCAGAAGTAGATGGCCAGGCTTTTCTTCTCAGGTGCCACTGGGAGGACTTGAACCATCAGCCTTTCAGTAGGCAGCTGAGAATATGAATTCGTTTTGCCACGCAGGGGCCAAAAAACATACGATTTTGTCAAAACCCAGCTGTCTTTTACTATTGAAGTAACACAGAGTAAGGTTCTAAAGTTCATCATGTTTCTTCTTTTGGCCACCTCAACTCTTGCCTTCCCTCCATTTTTTTCCCCCTTCACAATTGCTATAATGCTGGTGTCACAGGATTTTTTGTGAAGAAACAATGAGGTAATTTACGAGACTGCTTGGTGCAGAGTGACATGTGACTAGTAGCTGTCTCCTTCTCTGTCACCTTTTCTTTTGCTCAGAAAGCCCCAGACTTCTTATTCTGGATCATTATTGCTCAGAAGACTGAGACTTCTAATGCTGGATTATTATTTTGCCAGGGCTTAGGCAGAAGTTTCCTTTTGTTCATTCTGTAAGGGAAAGTTTTCTGAAATAAGTTTATGATGTAAAGAAAATTTTAGGGAAGGTATTAAATCCATTCAAAAGATGCTCCCACCTTTTCTTAACAGTGAAACAAATGGCATGGCCATTAAGAGAAGCTGACTTTGGCATATAGATAGTTCCTAAAGAGTCGGTTAAGAATTATATATTCTATAATTCACTTGTTAGGTTCAAGAATAGCTTCTCCATGTTGTTTAATTTAGCAGCATTTCCTGAAACCTTCCCCAGTGTTACAAATGCTGTTTTGTTTTTAGCAATGAATATGTTTAACCTGAAAACACGTCTAAAGTAGGGTATTCTGAGGAGTTGCAAGAAACCAACTACACAAAGGGAAAGCAATAACATAGAACGGGCATGTTTGCTGCTTTTTTGGTAGGAAATTGAATTGCCAATATCCCATCTTTATAAATTGCAAAATAGCATTCTTTTTCCTATGCTTTCTTCTCTCTCTCTCTTTTCTCTTCCCTATCCTTTTTCCTTTCTATACTTGCATATATTACATGAAAGCTAGTTATAGACTGTATGATACTGCAGCAGAAAAAACAAGAAAAAAGAAAACTAGACTTACTGATTTTCACTAAAATAATCACACACACACACATACATTTTGTATTTGCACTTTGGTCAACATGCATCTTCAAATGAATTAACATCAGTTGAAACAGGAATGTTTATGAGAAAAATCTCATCTAAAAATCTAGTGTCATGTTATTAAACAATTACAGATAAGTGTGCCAGGCTTGCTGTCCAGCTGCTTTTAAAGTAATATTCATCAATAATTGTTTATAAAAGGTGATGCATAATATGTATCACTTATTGTGTGAAAGGATGTGAGTATAGACCCAAAATTAAAAAAACGAGAAATCTAGTGTGACAAAGCTATTCGACTATAGTGTCATGAGACTCTGGAATAATCCCTCAGTCTTTCTCACTGACCTGGATGAGCACTCAGAAGATCTATTGCAATGATCCATCCTCTGCTGCCAGTAGCTAGACAACCCAAAAGAAAGGTTTTTTGCAAGTCACTGTCTGACTTTTTCCAGGCAATTCAACTGTTTCTTTTCAAGAGGGCAAAAAAAAAAAAAAAAAAAAAAAAAGCTGTATTTGTTTTCCTTCAAAGCATTTCTGTTCTATGATTGAGATGACATGGTTTTTGGACTGCTCCCTGCAGGAGGAGAAGCCAGACGGAAGGCAGCTTTCGCTCAGCTCTGGCAATTATAACAAAGTCATAAAACCCCAGGTAAATGGAAACTCTTTAAACATTTGCAGATATAAATCCGACACAGTAGGAAAGTGACCCAAAGGGAAGTGCTTATTGATCCATTTCCCCCCAAAGCTGTCAGTGACGAATGAACATCATCTAATTTAATACCGACGTCTGCAAGCCTGCAACCTTGCAGGTACTCTCCCTGGTGTTTTTTGGGTGGCTGATTATGGCCAAGAAACTTAACCTTTTCAGGTATCACTTTCCCTGTCTTTGAGTGGGGATAACAGTTTGAGTTCTGAGCCTTTCAGAATGCCTCAGTCCTAAGATATCGTAGGGCGAAGTGTGCTCTTGAGTTGTATTGGATCATAAACAGTTCTTGCCAGGTTTTGCCACTTCATTTTCTCCTCAGTAGGGCCTTGTCCATCACTGCTGATTTCATTCTGTCTTAGAATACAAAGCAGTGAAGTAGGAAGTTTCAGAGTTGTTGCATTCACGTGTAGCTGATTGAGACAGCCACAAGAAATTCTGACATCCATGCCACATTCATTTTTCTTGTAAGCAGCACTTTTTCTGCAGCTAGAAAATGAGGCTAAGAACTATGGAAGAGGCAGAACTTGATCCGAAATGATGTTTTTTTCCCTGTTGGTCTTCAGATTCAATCTATCAACAAATACTTCTTAAGGTGATTCTAATCAGGTGATTCTAATAGGCACTGTTCCAGGAAGTATGGCATGATTACAAAGAACTGTATGGTAATGCGTTCCTTTCATTTGCAGATCTGGAAGAACTCAGGTGAGTCAGCCCAAGTGTGAAACAACCAAACTGCAGTTTAACACAAGTGGGATCACTGATGTTGTAGTCTGTTTGGGAGAGAGAATGTGAACTCAGCTGTTGCAGAGATCTTCGTTGTTGTTAGGTGTGGTCCAGTTGGTTCTGACTCATTGCAACCCTAGGTACAGCAGAAAGGAAACCCTGGTGGCATAGTGGTTAAGCGCTGTGTCTGTCAACCGAAAGGTCGGCAGTTCGGCTCCACCAGGCACTCCTTGGAAACTCTATGGAGGACTTCTACTCTGGCCTGTAGGGTTGCTATTAGTCAGAATTGACTTGATGGCAGTGGATCTTTTTAGTACAACAGAACCAAAATGATGCCCAGTCCTGGACCATTCTCACAATTGTTATGTTTGAGCTTGTTGGTACAGGCACTGTATCAGTCCATCTCACTGGAGGACTTCTTTTCTACTGACCTCTTCTTTACCAAGCATAATGTCATTCTCCAGGGATGGGTACCTATACCTAATTCTATTGTAGAACATGTGAGATTACATACTTCCAAGCCTTCTTGCATTAGATGGGGCCATGTGACTAGTTCTAGCCAATTACACATTGTTACTAGTTTGTTGTTGTTAGTTGCCACTGAGTTGATTCTAACTCACTGTGACCCCATGTGTGCATAGTGGAATTATCCATAGGGTTTTCCAGGCTGTGTCCTTTTGAATGCAGATTGCGATGCCTGCCTTCTGAGGTGCCTTTGAGTGGTTTTGAACTGCCAGCCTTTTGGCTAATAGTTGAATGCTTAACCATTTGTGCCACCCAGGCATTCCAATTATAGTTTAGTAGGCATGTTGTATAGCCCTTTTTATATGTCTGGGCTGGTCTGCTGTATCTGTATTTTCTTTTGTCCTGCCATGGCATCACTGAAAGTTATGCTCAAAGGCAAGGGCTTAGATCTCTAAGGCACTGAACAGTGGAAGGATCCTAGCAATCCTCAGTGGACTTTATATCCACGAGAATTAAATTCTCAAAAGGTTACACGATTAATACATAGAAGTTTATTAGACATCACAGTCTAATCTGGCATATTATACTTAATATATTTAAGGAATGTTAAGCAAAATCATGAGAATTAAATGCCAATTTAAGGTTGTAACACAGTAGTATAGACTGGAAAGCATAAAATTAATCACCAAATGAGAAGTAAAGTGAATGTATTTCCTCAGTTCAGGGGGATCTCACAACAGTGTGAACAGAAGTGATTTGAAGGATATGGAAGTTTTAGGTGGGTGAAGGTCACGGGCAGAGGGAGAGACGTTCCAAGAAGAAGACAATGGAATGACGCTATGAACTAGAATTACCTGGAAGAGCCTCAGGGTAGTACACTGCTGCCTTAGAGAAGAGAAGAAAATGAAAACAAGCGGTTCTTTTTATATGCATGCTGATAGTTATAACCTCGTATGTATATATGTAGGAGTCTCTGGGTGATGCAAACAGTTAAATTCTGGCCTACTAATTAAGAAACTGGTAGTTTGAATCTACCCAGAGGTACCTCAGAAGAAAGGCCTGGAGATCTTCTTTGGAAAGATCACAGTCACTGTAAATCCCATGGAGCACGGTTCTGTTACGATGCCCATGGCTTTACCATGACCCAGTATTGACTTGATAGCAACTAATTTATTGTTCTTAATTAAGAAGCAGTGTTTCAAAAATCACGATTACAGTGCATTGCTAATATTCAGGGCAGAAGATATCACAGTTTATTTGGAAGAGAGCAAGACAAGCTTTAAGTGAAGAAAGACCATAAGGACCTATCAGTGGGAGGCCTTTCTCGTGAAATCAGTGGTATCCCTTGGTGAGGAGCTGGTAGGGCTAGCTTTGTACAGAATTTTGACAGCATCAGCATACTTTCATTGTACAGTGTTTAAGCTTATGAATCAGTTAGTTTATGCATTTGAATGTGATAACTAATTATGCAACAACATTACTGAAAGTCCCATAGAAAAGGGATTTAGTTTATTTTACACAGGTAATATTATTTTATTGAGTATGCAATATTTATTTTATAGAGTTGACAGTACTTTAAGAGGTATTTTCATGGATTTGCGTCTAGTCTAGTACCATTCTTTTAAAGCACAGGAGATGCTAGTGAGGGACTTCAGGTTCAAGTCTGCATGTTATGATTGTAAATTTTATTGCATCACCAGTTGGTTTCCTCCTAGCTTGTAGAAAGTCAACTTTCCTATCTAAAGACTGAAGAATCAATGTAGCCTGATTTTCTCAGCCTATACCTTCTGTAAATGGCCAAAGCTGGACCCAGTGCTGCCTCCCACCTATGGGGCCAGGCTTTCTGAGTATCACACCACTTTGAAGAAAAATGTGATTATACTAAGCTCTGAGGTCAGAAGCCTGAACATTCTGTAGACTGTTGGGCTCCTGGGAGACTTCCCTTGGAGAGTATTACAATGTGATATGGAGTGTTGGCTTTGGAACTAGGTGGACCTGAGTTTCAACCCTGCTCTGTCATATTAACTGTGTGTCTTTGGGAAAATCAAGCAAACTTTAAATACTCCAGTTTCCTCATCTGTTAAATGGGAATAATGCAGAGCTGGTGTATGTGATTCATGTGTTTCATGTTTGAGGATGACAGGTGCTGAATACAGTTGTCATAATCAGCAGTGCTGACAAGGTGCTATCCCAGGACTTCCTGTGGCTAAACTGGGTCAGGGTCAGTGTCTGCCTTGAGTTTGAATGTTTTTCAGAGTTAAGGCTGAGAGCCTACTACTTCCTTCACACCTGGTACCTTTTAACAGCCATACTGAGACTTCTCTAAAGGAAGGTGCTCCTCTTACTTTCTCTGACACCTGCTTCTTGATGCCAGCGTCATCCCAATGAAGACATCTTCTATATGACAATTCTTAGAATGTTCTTCATTTTAGGATCTTATAAAAACAATTGAAGGATCTGACAGATACAATCACACTTCACTTCTCCTTCAATGAGAATCAATTAAAATTGACTCTATTAACATTTCCAAAACTGTTTCCCAGGGAACACTAATTCTCTGACATATTCTGTGTATTCTCAGGAAACAAACAAGAAACCGGATTTCAAGGATTAAATACATTTAAAGAACTTTGAGTTAAAAAAAGATTTTCTTTTAGTTCAGGATTTCTCAGTATTTTTGTATACCAATTAGTTGTATGGATCTCTAAGAGACTCATCATGGAGTAGGCATGCAAGAAATATTTGTTCTGTGAATTAATGAGTAAATAAGTGGCTAAGTTAAATCCACATTGTGTTTTCTGGATCCAGTTTAAAGCCCTTTTGGTGTGCCTTGACTGGCCCCTCACCCCTTCCTTCTGCTGGATCTGGATTCCTTTGCTCTTCTCCGTTATTCCACGTTTCTGCAGACCTGCCTATTCCTTGGCTTGGATTTCAGGTTGTGAGAAGAAACTGTTTCCAGTATATTAAGGATACCACCCAAATCTCTTGCCATCAAATTAATTTCGACTGCAGGACAGGGTAGAGCTGCCCCGCAGAGTTTCCAAGGAAGAAGCTGGTAGATTTGAACTGCTGACCTTTTGGTTAACAGCCATAGTAGTTAACCACTATGCCGCTAGGGCTTCCATTAAGGATACACGAGAGCTGTCTCCATGGCTGTACGTCCCAACAACAAGAATATAGTAACTACAATAAGCCTCAGTTTAATGGCTTCTCAAGCACTGGCTGTTTTTTTGCATACTCATATGAAACTCTCTGAGCTTTTGAAGGAGTGTACCAGGGAAGACCCGCCTGTAATGGTATCAGTCTGCAAGTTCTGCTTTGGACTCTTCTGCCCTGACTGTCTCCTTCTTTCTTATACGTATTTGACAGCTGTTCTTTGGAAATTACAGGGTGGCTAGCTACCTCGTCCTTTGTACTTATAAGGGGTTCCCTGAGAAGCTTAGCACTGCATTGCCTTGGAGAAACAATATAGAAGTATCTCAGCAGAGGTAAGGCGTAAGTAACTTCTGCTTAAATCACTTTTGTTCTCCTTTAAGATGAGCTAGGATCACAGTGCTAATAATATTTCATCAGAAATTCTCCTTTGGTAGGTCACCAACATAGCTTCCTAAAAGAAGGTAGAATTTCCCTGTAATCTGAAATTCTGCAAGTCTCAACCCTAACAACCACCTCCTGTCTCACTAGCTGCTTCAGAAGTAGCTGCCACTGGGTAAGAGGAGACATGCCACCCTGTGTGGCAGCTTTTTCTTATGCAGAGATTCTTATACTGACCTGATTGAAGCCATTGTCGCCAAGTGCAGTGCAATGGTTTTCTTTATATGGTCCTTCTGGTCCTGGGTTTTTAATTCTCCAAAATGGATTGGTGAGACCACAATACTGCAAGTGGTTGGTGGGTTAACCACCTGTATAAGTGGTTTGCTACTGATTGGTTGTTTCATGACCCACTTTATAGTTGTCCTTTACTGGGATTGGCCACCGTCCTCTGTACCCCAGTCTGACCTTTGCCATAGTAGCAGATGCAGAGACCAAACTCCAGACAAAACCTAAAAGGAGTGATAAATGGCTGAGCCCACCATGTAATGTCATTGAGTTTTCGGTCTGAAAGTTTCCTGATTGGTAAGTGTGAACACTGTTTTTTGGGAAAGATAAGTGGGTCTCCTTTGAGATGCAAGTAGGTTTCCTTTTAGACACTGAGGCCTTGCGCAGGGACCCTTCCTGAACCTCCTGCTTTGCAGGCCTTCTTTCTGTTATTGTTGCATTATTTCATTAGTTCTTTGTAACCATGCCAGTGAATACTGATACAGTGAGGGTAAGGGCTGACTTTAAAAATGCCGCGAAAGTTGGAGTGTAGGCCTGTATTTGACTAGACTCATAGCAACCAGTTTTGCGCTGATTCTTATGGTCGGGGTTACCATTTCAGGGGACTGTTTAGATAAAAGTAGCCAATGTCCTCTTTAAGAAGTGGTGTGTACAAGTAGGGCTTTTGCAAACCTGGAGAGACGATCAGCCAGCCCCAGTCAGAAGAAGGGGGACATATGGAATTAATCTAGACCAGGACTTAATCCTTTATAAATCAGATTGCATTAGGATAGGTTGTCTATATTTCTGAATAGAATCCTCTGTGGACCCTCAGATAGGCATCTTTATGGATTTGGCCTCTGGCAAGGAAAGAAATGGACTTGTTGGATGAATCATATTCCTGTCATTTCTCCATATAGCTCAGTTATCCAGGATCCAGCCTGAAGTTAGTGGACTGACATTTGTCTATCCTTAAGAGGCCAACCTTGCATGGAAAAGGGATACAGATAACTTGGCATACTTTTCAGTGGGCGAGAGTTAGGGAAAGACTAAGCACGGAATGTGGGAATTGACCAGACAGATTTTGATCTACTGTTAATGGTCCATGACATGCTAACTACTATTTCTTACTGATTGTTTTGTGAAAAGTGCCTTGCCGAAGAGTTTCCTAGGGAAGAGGCTTCCCTCTGTAGACTATTTTCTTTGCTTTAGACTTTGCTTTGTAGCTGACAGAGCTCACAAGAGTGATTCTTTGACCCAGCTCCAAAAGCACAGTAACTGATGCTTTGAATGTGAGAGGAGCTGTGGCTTGAAGGAGCAGTTTCATTTATAGAAAATAGAGGCTAGACAAGGGAAGGAATCAAAGGCTTCTGTTCCAAAGGGCCCTTCCTTCCCTGAAGGGTGAGTTTGGAGGCCTGCGGTGGTGCCCACCACTGGCAGCTCCACAGTGCTTGGGCTGCCGGTGGCTATAGCTCTATGGGGAGCTGAAGCAGATGGGGATGCCTACACAGCCGGGGGCTGCAGGCTGGACAGATTTCAGGAGGATGGGGTGGGATTTAGACATAACTTTGGATTGCAGCAATGCTTTTGTTTTTCCAACAGATTGCATTTCACAAGTAAACAACTTGCACAGACACATGATTTGTTTTAACAAGAAATCTGCACAGATTAAGTACAAGGCATGAACCATATTGAATCTTTTTTGTTTTAAGACTCTTTGTCTGGAAGGATGCCTTATTTGCATATGAAAAATATGTTGCTCTTTGCAGTGGTCTCTTCCTCTTCATTTTTCTTTCAAGGAACAGCTCGTTTACAACTGAGAAGCATAAGGTTTCTCCCTTGTTGATGAGTAGGAGTGGTCTTAATAGCTGAAAGGAGGGAAATTTATACATACTTGTTTAATATTTTAAGTTTTATTTTTAAAGTGAAATCCCTGTTTTTCTTATTCCACTTGGTATAGATATAGTAAACTACTTTGTCTACCTTCCTTCTACCCTTGTAGATGTACTCATTTAACAAATGTTTAAAGAGTAGCATTATGGGCATTATGCTTGGATCTGGGGCAGAATTAAGCAGATTTTACAGCTAGGTCTAGAGGAGGAAACAAAGCAAAGTTTTAAACCATGACATAGTATAATTAAAATATGATAGAGACTTGTAGGAAAACTATGATGTGTGCTAAACAGAGGGCAGAAATGGAACTGGGAGGGCTTTAGAGAGAAGGTAATGTTTGAGCTGGACCTTGAAGAAACATTAGAAGCTTCCAAGGAAAAGAAAGTATATTAGATTTCTGTTGTTGCCATGATTTGTTACCACAAATTTAACAGTTTAGAGCAACACTCGTTTATAATTTCACAGTTTCTATAGGCTAGAAGTCTAACATGATGTAATTGAAGTCTTTGTTTAGGGTCTCAACAGGCTAAAGATGAAGGTATCAGTCAGGGCTGTAGTTCTGCCTAGAGGTTCAGATTCTCTTTCAAGTTCAGAGATTGTTGAAAGAATTCAGTTCTTTGCAACTCTAAGACTGTTTCCGTGACATGTGGCCTTTTTTTTTTTTTTTATAATTAAATGAAAGCATACAATCCAAATCAATACTGCATGCCCACCTATCAGCAGCTCCATCTGTTTTCCTCAACCTGTGACAGCACATTCTTCGTTTTCACTCAGTACTTCTAGTATACTCTCAACAAGCACCTGTCCCTTCCACTCTACCCTCTTCTCTTCCATCTAGAAAGAAACCAGTAGGATAGCCTCCTATAAATGCATAGAATCATAAAGTACACACTGTGTCCTCGAATCCAGTCCATTTTTGTCTGAAGAGCTAATCTCAGTACTGGTTTCAGGTCAGGGCCAGTAGCAAGTCTAGGGGCCGCATTCCCAGGAGACCCTCCAGGCTGTTGGACCATCAGTTCTGGTCTTTTACAAGAGTTCTTGAACTGCACATCTCTTTTTCTCCTGTTGCCTCAGGGACATGAGGCCTCTTTAAAAAAAAATGTTTAAGCCAACAATGGCACATTATCCTTCTCACCCTGGAATTTCTCTGTTGCATTTCTCTAACTTTTTTTCTCTGCCCTCAAGGAAGGGAAAGCTCTGCTTTGATTATGTGATCATATTGATCATACCCAAATAATCCAAGGTAGTCTCCTCATCCTAAGGTTACTATTAGATAACATTAGTTCCATGTATAAAACCTGATTATAAATTATGATAACTCTATGTTGAGTTGTAGAGCAGGCCTTTGCTTTATGGGTTTTCAGTGGCTGTAATCTTATGGAAGTAGATCTCCAGACATTTTTTACAAGGTGCCACTGGGTGAATTTGAACTGCTAACCCTTCAGTTTGTAGCCATGTGTGAACATGTTGCAACACCCGGGATCTTAAGCAATGTGATGATAGAGAAAATACTGAAGTTGCCAAGGATTTCGTTGTACTTGGATCAGCAACGGAAACCCTGATGGCTTAGTGGTTAAGTACTATTGTTCAAATCTATCAGTGATGCTTTGGAAATTCTATGGGGCAATTCTGCTTTGTGATGTAGGGTCATAGTGAGTCAGAATTGACTCAACAGCGGGGTTTGGTTTTTGGGTGAATGGTCAATGTCAATGGAAGCAAGAATGAGAAAATCAAATGAGGTATTTTGCTGGATAAATCTGCTACAAACAACCTCTTTAAAATATTAAAAAGCAATGATGTCACTTTGATGACTAAGGTGCTCCTGACATAAACCATGGTATATTCCATTGCCTCATATGCATACAAAAGGAGGAGAGTGAATAATGAAGGCTGAAGAGTTTATGCATTTGAATTATGGGGTTGGTGGAGAATATTAAATATATCATGGGTTGCTAGAAGAATGAACAAATCTGTCACGGGAGCATAGCCAGAATGCTTCTTAGGATCTAGGATGGTGAGACTTCGGCACTCTTGCTGTGAACATGTTGTCAGGAGGGAACAAAACCTGGAATAGAGGGTTGGTGAAGAAGAGAAAGACCTTAAACAAGACAGATTGACACAGCGGCTGCAACAACGGGCAAAAGATGGCAAAGGACCTAGAGGCATTTCATTCTGTTGTACACAAAGTCACTCCAAGTTGGAGCTGACTTGACAGAACCAAACAACAATAATAATCACATATACAAAATCCCCTTTGCTGTGTAAGGTAACGTATCTGCAGACATTACGCTAGGAAACTGAAATTCTGCCTATTGTGCAATTGGATCCCCTGAATTTGTGGCAGGAGGCACAGCATGAGCAAAGGTGGGGGCACAGTCTGTATATGAAGGTCAAGAGAGAAATAGTTAGGTTTGTATTTTAGACAGGACAGTGGAGATAGGAATACTAGTTAGGAGTTATGATGGGGGGTTATTCTTACTAAGAACCATTACATACACTGACAAGAGAGGGCTTACTTGCCCGTAGAGTGGTCAGCTATGGACTGTGGGATCAGACTGCCTGTGTGTGTGTTCAAGCCTTTGCCATTTGCTAAATTCATTACCTTGGGCAAATTATTTAACACTTCTATGTTGCAATTTTCTCATGTGTATTATAATAATAACACTCATTTCTAGCTTATGAAAGAATCCCACAGCTGGTCAAGTCAATTCTGACTCAGTGACCCCACAGGACAGAGTAGAACTGTCCCATAGAGTTTCCAGGGAGTGCCTGATGTATCCAAACTGTCGAGCTTTCGGTTAGCAGCTGTAGCTCTTAGCCACTGTGCTACTAGGGTTTCCTAGCTTATAGGGACGTTGTAAGGATTAAATGAGCTATGACATACGTATTCTGGCGTATAGTCAGTGATCAGTAAAATGTTGTAATTTTTATTATTATGTCTTTCTCTATAGTAGAAAAAAATGGTCCAGAATAATTCATATCAAGCTGAAAATGGCTTTAATTCACTTTATGTCTTCCCAGTTCTGCCAGCCAACTGTGTGGCCTTCCCTACTTTGTGTCACATTTGAAATAAAAAATGATGTTAATTAAGGTAATCATGTCAAATGTAAGTTGATGATTTTAGACCACTTTGAAGCAATCACTAATTATTTATGAATGATCTGATGATACCTGGAAAACAATCTTTGCTTCCTTTAGCTCAGTCCTTACCAGCATCTACTGCTAATGGTATAAAACTAGAAAACGTGCTGTCAGCTCATGGTTCACTTGATGTAGAGGAAACCATTAGGGAAAGTGTATTGAAAATGAACTTAATCTATGGATGGGCAGAACACATGACTGGCTAAGGGGGTATGACTTGAAAGCTAATCAAAATCAAACTCTTCCCAAATACCTCTTCTAAAAACTTGTAGCAGATGTCCCAAATATTATTATCAGAAATCCCTTCTTTTCTAATATCAAGACCCCAAAAACAATGTAGAAGACTGCAAAGAACATTTGACTATTAGGAAACCCAAGCTCTCATGGATTCCCATACTAATTAGCCAGGTCGTATATCCTGTCTATGTTCCAGTGTTCTCACTCTCCTAGTCTGCTAGCCTGGGAGAATACTGAGGTTCTTCTTTCTTTAAAATTCTGTGAGTTAGACTGCTGAGATAAGGGTAGATGCATGAGACCCTTGATCTTAGTGTGTAAAAGTTGGACAGCCATTCTGGTGAGCAGCACATGACTCAAGAGGCTTGTTCTAAGGGAGTGGATGAGAGAGGGGGCCATTGTAGGATTTCTGCAGGCCACAGTGAGGACTTCCTGGGATGGAGCCAGAATGAGGCCAGAAGGGGCATCAGGGAGGAGATGCATTGAGAGTACATAGTCTCATGGGGGAGGTGTGAAGAAAGAGTAACATTCAATCGTTTTCCCACCTTCACAGCCAGGCTAACAGTCTCTGACTAGAAAACCAAACTAAACCAAACAAAAGCAGTTGCCACTGAGTCAGTTCCAACCCATGGCAACCCCATGTGTGTCAGAGTAAAACTGCTCCGCAGAATTTTCCATGACTGATTTTTTTTTTGGAACTGGATAGTCAGGCCTTTCTTCTGAGGCAGGTCTTGGTGGACTCAAACCTCTAGTTTTTTGGTTAGAACCAAGTATGTTAAAACTTTGCACCATCCAGGGATCCTCTGACTCTAGGCGTCATCCATCCTGACATCTGGTCTTGTGCTATAAAGTTACTAGCCTGTTTCTGGGGCTGATTGAACTCTGTTGGTGAAAGTCTCGTGTATAAATGAGAGTAATACTAATTTACTTGTCTGAAGGCAGGAGGTTAAGTTATATAGCTTTTTGAGGTTCATTTAACAGTGAGGTATATTTCTTCTGGAATGTACATGACCTCTTTTTGCCTCAAAAGAAGATAAAAAATGTTTTGAATTCTGTAATTTAAGCAGAACTAGAATGGGAACAAGGAAACCTGATTTCAGTCTTAGGTCTGGCATTAAACAGAGGTGTGAATTCAGCCATTCTGAAATCCATATGAGTTGTCTCCCTTTTTAGTGATGTGAGGTTAATGACATCTACTCTGTCACCCTATAAAGGCATGTAAAATGCTCAGCATAGTTCTTGGCACATAGTAAGTCCTTTACATCTGTAAGTTACTATTTTTCCAGTCCTGGTGGTGCAATGGTAACGAGCTGGACTGTTAACCAAAGGGCATGACTTGAAACCCACCAGCTGTTTGTTAGAAACCCTGTGGCGTGGCTCTACTCTGTCCCATAGAGTCTCTGTGAATCAGACTGTACTCAACAGCAGTGTGTTTAATGGGTAATCCTGGCATAGTACTTAGAAGACTGTAAGTAATAAATATTAGTGAGGAAATGAAAAAATGTAGGAAAGAAGAGAGCGGTGTAGTGGAGTTCAAATAAGTTAATCTATACAGTACCACGTTAAGAACAAGTTGTATTCTACTTACTGAATGAAGCAACAGTTTTCAAGCAGAAGTTGTATGAGAATGCTTATGCCTTGAAGATCTCTTTCTACTTTGGTGACCTGGATGGTATAATAAGTTACCTTATATCAGCAATGTCTTCCCTGATCATCCCATCTAAAATGTAACTCCCTCCCTCCGTTAATCTTTACTGGTTTATTTGCCTTATTTTCTGTCACAACACTTTTAACCTGACAAGAGTGTGTTTGTGTGTGTATGCATGTATTTAAAAATCACATACGTATATAGAAGATACGGCAGTCTGTCTTTGTAATGGTTACATCCTTGGAAACGTTATGGGGCAGTTTTGCTCTGTCCTATAGGGTCACTATGAGTCAGAATCAACTTGATGGCAATGGGTTTGATATATATATATATAAACAAAAAAATCCCCAATTCCACTGTCATTGAGTCGATTGTGACTCATAGAGATACTTTAGGATGGAGTAGAACTGCCCTATAGAGTTTCCAAGGATCACCTGGTAAGTTTGAACTGCCAGACTTTTGGTGAGCAGCTGTAGCACTTAATCACCATGCCACCAGGGTTTCCATGTGTACATATACGTGTGTGTGTGTGTGTATACCTACACTTATATATGAAACACATTTGCCATTTTGATATTTTATACCCATATGTTACATGTAAATGTGACATTATATTCACCATGTTGTGCAACTATCAGTACTGTTTCCAGTTTTTTTCCTTTACCTTTAGAAGAAACTCAGTGCCCTCTAAGTAGTGATTCTGCCTTTCTGTCTGCCTCGTATCCCTGGCAACTGCTAATAATCTTTGGTCTTTACATATTTGGCTCTTTTAGATATTCATATATGTGGCATCATCCAATATCCTTTTTTTTTTCAGTTGTCTTTCTCCACTGGAGTCTGAGACCTATGAAAACAAATCCTTTGCCTGTAAATGTCCTTGGTAAAAGAGTACTCATAGTAGTCACTCGAGAGATCATGAATGGATTTCTATTTGGGATGGCTCAGCTGTGATGATGACTTTTTTTAAACAGTTAAACCCTTTCCACTCTTTGCTGTTCCTTAAAGCCTGTAATATATGACATCTGGTTGTTAAAGCAATAACAATAATTTTTCTGTGTGTGCCGTATTAGGTATATGGCTACATAT
Organism: Heterohyrax brucei; assembly: GCA_028571685.1. NCBI lineage: Eukaryota > Metazoa > Chordata > Mammalia > Hyracoidea > Procaviidae > Heterohyrax > Heterohyrax brucei. The sequence continues at coordinate 72,588,646 of CM053147.1, forward strand.
GATTGAATCTTCCGACAAGGATTGGAAGCTGTTTGTAAAGGAACCTTTGTTCCCTTAGGAATAGTCAGGATAATTGCTTCCCAAATGGAGATTCCCTTAATCCCATCATCTATAGAAGTGTCCAAGATAGGCACAAACCCAATGATTCTGCTTTGTGCTCCATAAAAAAATTAATAGCTATAAAAGTCAAATTGGCTTTCTCACTAGTCAGTGAACTTTACAGCCTGCTTTAGCTTACAGACTTGCAGTAACCAATATGGGAAAATACCAACCAGGGAAAGATCTTTTCCTGCTTTATAGGCTTTAAAAAAAACCGTTTAATTTAATCTGGTATCCAGGCTGAATGTAAAATAGCTGCAAAGCAGTATTGATGGAACAACATGTGATATAATTAAATCTATGTATCAATCCGTCAACTAGAAGATAAAAATCAGTCACATGCAGACAGACACCTTTAGGCAGGAAAGGAGGTTGCATGCTTGTGCTTTTTTTGTACCCTTCTTGGTCTTTTCCTGAGCAACATTCTAACCTGCTGCAAGGTTATTCTTTGATGGTTTCTGAAATCTTGCCTTGTGCAGGACTCTGACTAAAATTTAGGTGTTTTTGAGCTTAAAATGAGGTTTCTAAGTTACTGCTTTTCTGTAGAAATGGCAGAAAGTGACTTTTCATGTAGACCATTATATAGCAAAGAGCCATGATGGGGGACTTACGACCCACCTGGAGAACTCATCCAGCCTGCAGCTTCTTGGGCCCCATTTCCGAGATTCTCACCCCACTGACGGTGATCTCCAATCATACTGCAAGAAGTTATGCCATTTGCAGCTGGCCACAATGTAGGGTGCAATGTAGGCTCCTTCATTCAAAATTCTTTTACCTTGGACAAGATAATGGCTCTTTCTAAACCGGCATTTTCCCCTCTGTAATTCAAGCTTATGAATGATCAAGTGTTCTGCGTACATTCTCTTTTAATCCCACTTTATCGCTAGTGTAGGAATAAATGAGGCAATGTATGTAAAACATTTAGCTCCATGCCTGATGAATATTACAGTCCCACTACCCGCAGTGGCTAAGATTTGCTGAGTGCTTTCTGTCTGAAGGGTGTTGTTCTAAGTGCTTTGTATGTGTTAACTCTTTTACATCTCGATAGGCATCTTCTATTATACCAGTTTATACAGCTAGAGATAGTTAAGTAACTGCTTTAGGTCACACAGCAGTGAGATGGTGGAGCAGAGACAAGTATCCACATTTGTGTGACTTCAAATCCCACATACTTGACCTTCTATCATTATTTATTTTCAGCTGGAGCTTCCTTGTCCTTATTTTTGCTTTATGTCTGGTTGCCATCAGCCTGATACTAGAGCTATCTTCCTGGTTCGTCTGTTTTCCCCATACAGGTTCTGCCAGCAGTACATTTTACTGATGGTGGTAACTCTTCACATCTGTGCTTTCTAAGTGAAGAGTCTTCCTCGCAGAACTTCAGAAGTGCAAGGAATCTGCTTTTCCAAAATGGCCAAAGAGATCTAAGTAAGGTGAAATGTCACTAGACTTAACATAGGTTTCTTGGTGCAAGTTAGTGTGCATCCTCATGAAGGATCAGTAAGGAAACGTGTGAAAACCAGACTGACATTTCAGGAATGTGCAGGACTATCTCAAGAGCCCTGGGGATGCAATGGCTAGGTGCTCATCTGCTAATCCAAAAGCTGGCGGTTCAAATCCACCCAGTGATTCTGTAGGAAAAAGTGCTAGCTATCTGCTTCCTTAAAGATTACAGCGTAGAAAACCTAATGAGTCAATAGATCACAACTACCAACATCAGTGTGGCTGTCACTGGCTGCTGCATTTGTGAGTTCTTTTTTTTTCACGTACGTAGACTTTTTTGTATTTTATAAATTTTGTGCCATAATGAATGTATTCACTTTTGTGATCAGAGAGAGAGATAAGGACAAAAAGAAAAGGCTTTCCTGGCTAAAACAGAAAATTAATTGCAAATAGAACCACACAGCATTGGTTTTGTATTTCTTCAGGCCTCTGCTCACTCACAGGCTCACACTCTGGTCTCCTCCACAGGCTGCTGAGAGAGAGAAGTTAAGCAAAATTTTGGTGCCAAAGGGAGAAAGGTAGAGCTGGTGACAGAGGGGACATTTTAAAATTCTCTCTGTGGGATCTGTTAGAAGTATGCCTCAGTTCAGTGACCTTGAAAATTAACCTAGGGAAACTGGAGGACTAAGCTCCAGAATAAACAAACAAACAAGAAAATTCATTTCTGATTTTGACCAAATGCTAACAACCTGTTGTATCTTCACAGTGCCAAAATGTATTAATTTAATGAAAAACATCAGCCAAGTAATTGAAAATACATGATAATCAATATGGGCATTATTTTATAGTCAAACTATTACTGTATAGATGGAATTTCTACACTCTTCTTTATTATTATTATTATTTTTACATTAAAAAAAAAGACCACTGCAGTTGAGTTGATTCTGACTCATAGCAATCCAATAGGACAGAGTAGAACTGGTCCATAGAGTTTGCAAGGAGCACATCACAGATTCAAACTGCTGACCTTTTGGTTAGCAGCGGTAGCACTTAACCACTGCACCACTAGCGTTTCCTTTGTTTTCGGCATAGTTATTAGTAAACACAGAAATTACTTTGGATTCCAAACAGACACTGGTACCTTCAAGAGAGTAATTATGAAAACACCATTTGTCAAAAAGAGAAATGTGATTTTTACAAAAAGGGTCTAGTTCGTTTTATGGCCATAAGAGAACCATTGAAAACATTCTATTTCCTTATACAGTGATTATGAATTTTTTTGTTCTTAATAACACAGTGCAGTCACACATTTATTACTAGGATGGAAACCTGTGGATATAAATAAAAAAGTTGTAGGCTGTAGGGAACAACCCTCCACGCCGATAATAATCTCCCAGCCACATCGATGCAGTAAGCCACTTTGTAAGAGTTGCTTGGTAGCTGATGGGATAGGGGAGGCTCTGAAAGTAAGACATTTCATAATCTTTCATATAAAAAGTGACCATCTAAAATGGAAAGAGACGTTTATTGTAATTTCATGAGAATTTGGAGAGGAAAAACCTATAATTTATCTGTGTAAGTCAGAGAGATCATAAAACAACAATATCTTACATTTATGAATTATAATGCTGTCATCTCTTTGACATGCTTTTGCATCCCTTTCCCTACTCTGTGCTTGTCACAACACTATGCCAGGTAGGCATTTTCATCCCTGATTAATGAAGGAACTAAGGCTTGGTTAAGTCATTTGCTCAAAGTTACTGGCAAAGTTAAAAACTGTAGTACAGGTCACAGTACCTAATACACTGGGGTTTTCAACAGTATTTTTGTCTGTCTTGACAAGTTTGTCTACTTTGCGTCACACAAATACTCCTGTGTGAAAAGTAAAAGAAAACAAACAAAAAGGAAAAAAAGCCAGCACCCAGTTTGCTTTGTCTACATAACTTCTAATATCTAGACATACTCAGATGAATATATATGAAATGCAGTATTCCAAAAAGTCTCAGTAATTGCTACATTTTTGACAATCGAGGTACCTTGGCTTCATTTAAACCAAACTGAAGTTAAAATATGGCCAGACTGAGAGATGCACACCATAGGTTATATGGCTCAAATTATGTGTTTTTTAATATTTATATATTTGACTTAGGTTTTAATAAAGCTAGGGATTTGTCATCTTTAGATTTCTACCAAATAAAGAAAAAAGTCAGTGGAAATAATAAAGACAAACTTAGAGATACATAACAAAATTGTGTGCTTCACCTTGCATTTTTGGAAAAATTTATTCAAACTATTTTCCAGTGTATGCTCTTGGTGATAATCTGTTTATTACTGTTGGTTGCTAATAAAATAGAGACTGACATCAGTTAGCCAGGCTTCCTATCATATGAACCTGATATGTGCTGATACTGGTTTTGGTGTCTTAGATAGAGCAATAAATAGAAAGACAAAAACAAGAACAAACCAAGACTCTCTTCATGATGCTTACAATTTAGTAGGGAAATATATGTACACATAGATACGTATATACATATATATATATACATATATAATTTCAAGTGCTAGGATGAAAAATCAAGCAAGGTGAGGAGAAAGAGTGACTGGGTTGTTTTTGTATATAGGAGGTTAAGCAAGACCTTTTTTGTCAAGGTAAAATTTTAGTAATATGTTAAAAAAGTTATGGTGATGGATAAATGTTAGACTTTTCAAAGAAGGTGGATATAAAAATACTAAGGCAGTATCTCCTGGCGGAATTGGATCCTGTTCATCTTTGATCTCTCATGCTGCGTCCTCTGCTGGTCCTTTTTCCTTGTTTCTATGGCTCTCCCCTTCACCCACTTGATTTTGGTAATTACTATTTGTTCTTCAGGTGTGAACTTAGATAATCCATTGCTCTTACAGGTGTTGTCTCTTCAGTTCTCAGACACCCATACCTTAGCTTATGGTAATCACCCCTGTAATTATGTGCTTAATATTGGCTTATGAAGAGTGCTTAGATCACACGTCGTGGTTCACATTTGCATTTTCTTCTTTCCCTGTAAAGATGCTTTAAGCTTTAAAATAAGGAACATTTATCTTCTTGTTGTGAGATTGGGTTTACATTTATAAAAGTTGTGTAGTAATAGGGTATCTGAAGTTCCACTGTTGCTCCCCTTAAAATATAAACGGATTATAGGAATAAGGAATTGATTATACTGGCAGACTCTTAAGCAACCTATGTTAATATTACTGGCAATAGCATATGGTGACTTAGACAAGAATTGTGGAAATGAAGGAGAGGACACTTAAACATTTGCAAAACAACTCTGGTGACATAGTGATTAAGAGCTTTGGCTGCTAACCCAAAAATTGGCAGTTCAAATCCACCCGGTGCTCCTTGGAAACCTATTGTGTTACTGTGAGTTGAAATCAACTCAACAACATTTAGTTTTACATCCATTTAATATAGATGTAAAAGCCTGATGATGAAAAAGGAAGACCAAAGAAGAATTTCATTTACTTGTGGTGTTGGGGAGGAATATTTAATATACTGTGGACTGCCAGAAGAATGAACACATCTATCGTGGAAGAAGTACAGCCAGTATGCTCCTTAGAAGTAAGGATAGTGAGACTTCATCCCAAGTACTTTAAACATGTTATCAAAAGGGTCCAGTCCTTGAAGAAAGACATCATACTTGGTAAAGCAGACAGTCACTGAAAAAGAAGACTCTTAACGAGATGGTTTGACAGAGCGCCTGCAATAATGAGCTCAAACACAGCAATCATTGTGAAGACAGTGAAGTGCTGGGTAGTTGTTTCATTGTTGTATGAGTAAGAGCTATCCTGAAGACACATAATAACAACAATTGCACATTCAAGGAGCCCTAGTGGCACAGATGGTTAAGCACTTGACTGCTAACAGTGAAAGTTGGCAGTTTGAACTCAGCCAGTGGCATCATGGGAGAAAGACCTGATGATCTACTCCTGTAAAGATGGCAGCCAAGAAAACACATATGGGGCAGTTCCACTTTGTCACACGGTGTCACTATGAGTCAAAAATGACTCAGTGGTTTCTAATGGAATCACACATACAACTCTGTTCTATGGGCTATGACTGTAAATTTTTGCATCTATTATAATGTTTCAAAATAATTTATTTCGTGAACTTCTGTGTGGGTAGAATGCTGTTGTATTCAGTTTTGTAGGCCTCAATCAACTGAGTGAGTGAATGTGATAGGAACTTCTACATGATTTACTCTTTATCTCCCTGACTAACTCTGTCTCCCAACCAAACATCCATTCCCTGTATGACTTCTGTGTTTTCTATGCTTTAAGAGAAAGTACTTTATCGAGAATTTTCACACTTGGTTCCTAGTCTCCATGAACTCTGTGACTATCACAATTCCAGTTAATATTTTTCTGAGCCCTGGTTTCTTTCTCTTGAAAACCAGGCAATTAGAAATGATGTCTAAATTTTACTTCAACTTGAAAATTGTATAATTAGTATTTTTGTCTTTGAGTTTTGCAAAACCAACATCACTTACAGAGTTTCCTTTATAACTATTTTCAAAGGAATACATTTTAGAAAGACACAATTCAGAGATATTCTAGTTCATCTCACTTGCGTGAAAGGTGAAGAAAGTGATACCCCAAGATATGCTTCCCCATTTATAAAATGAGACTAATAATGATGATGGCAATAATAATACTTACATCAAAAGATCCTGTGAAACTAAAATGATATGAAACCTACAAAAGTTCCTACCTAGGCATCTATGTTCAGTAACTCTTGGTTCTCATAATTATTATTATTATCAGGTGTCATGTGGCTTGCTCAACAATGTCTGACTAGCAGTTATCAAAGCAGGGACTGGACTATTTCTTTAAGGGACGTAAGCTGTCTGTTTCTTTTTTAGACCCTTTCTGCTGCAACAATCACAAATGAACTACGCTTCACATACTGTGGACACAGTGTAGTGAAATCGTTATGAGAACATTCTAGAAATGGGCTAAAGCATGGATTTTGAACAGCGTTGTACTACTCTCTGTGTAGCTATGTGCTACGTGCTTTGTAATCCATGGGTGGTACAAAACGCTACTACCAAATCGTTGGTGGTTTGAATTCACTTAGAGACATCGCAGAGAAAAGCTCAACAATGTACTTCAGAGTAATCAGCCATTGAAATACTATGTAGTATAGTTCTACTCTGAAACACTTAGAGTCACCATGAGTTGATGACAACTTTAAAAAAAAAGATCGATGTGACCTTGAGAAACCCTCGTGGCGTAGTGGTAAAGTGCTACATCTCCTAACCGAAAGGTCGGTGGTTCAAATCCATCAGGCACTCTTTGGAAACACTATGGGGCAGCTCTCCTCTCCTCTCTAGGCTTGCTATGAGTCAGACTCAACTTGACAGCAGTGGGTGGGTGTGTGGGTATATGACATAAGGTAAGTCTCTAAATGCCTCTGAATCTCAGTCCCCTCATCTTTAAAATAAGATAAAGATAAAGGATGCAATGTATACTTAGTACTTGGCAATGTCCCTGGCACAAAGTAAGGCCAGTAAGTAGTACCTAGTGCTGTCGAGTCAGTTCCAACTCATAGTGACCCTATAGGACAGAGTAGACCTGCCCAGTAGGGTTTCTAAGGACTGCTTGGTTGATCTGAATTGCTGACCTTTTGGCTAGCAGCCATAGCTCTTAACCCTAAGCCACTAGAGTTTCCCCCAAAGTAGCAGTTATCTGAATTATGTCTGCTATGCGTGTTTGCTAAGTGGTGGGAGTTATCAGCACTGCTTCCTCCTAGACAACATGAATATAGTCACATGCCCTTATGAAAACCTGATGCTACCCCACATGGTAGATAAAGATATTGATTCCAATACTGGTCTGGAAAACCTGGTCAGAACCTTTTAGTTTCAGTGTTAGAAGATGACAGCAGTGCCACATACCTGGAGAACAATCAGGATGAATTTGAAGTGGTGATAGGGAGCCCTTGGAAGGCGATCTTCAGGGTGAAAATTAATGAGCCAAGCCAAGTGCCATCCAGTTGGAGACTAAGAGTTTATCTGATATGTTTGAACATTTGAAAAACATTAATGATAGTTGATACATCTGTGGAAACATTTAGAAAATATTAGTACAATTTTTGGAAATACAAACAATCAAGACAAATGACTTTAATGAGAAAATGAGAAGTAAAGGAAGTATCATCCCTGTACATTATTTGGCTCAACAATGAACAATATTATATGGTCAAAATTATGTAAATACTAATTACTTATGTAACCAAATGGGTGGGTGGAAGGGAAAGAGTTGAAGGTGGTGCTAAATTCTGACCTAAAATCACATGAAGTGTGAGAAGAATATCTTAACCTAGCAAATTAAAAGTAGTATTTATTTGCAATATTTATTATTTAGAAACAGCAAGATAAAGGTGAGGAAAAGCAGCTGAGGGAGTTGGAAGCGGTTACAGCTGGAGGATAAGGCTTCAGGAGTGGAAAGTGGTGGGGCAGAGGCCACTTTTTTATACATTTGTACACACTGTTCTACTTTTAAAACTATGCTCATACATTGCCTGTATTAGAAAAGCAAAGCAGCAAAACAAAAAAGGGATGATCTGCATCCTTATGCATTATTCTTAAAAATTAGAGAAAAGTGAGTTCTCTGTAAATTTTTGTAAGTTTTCTTTTAAAAATGTTATGGAGACTTTTAGGGTAATTGCAGAAGTGCAGTTCTCACACATTGTGCATGAAGTTGTCTATAGATTGTAGTATTGGACAATGAATATTTTTTGTGGCAGGTAGATACAGCTGAAGATATTAGCATTCAAAGTGAAGCTTGTATTGATAATAATGCCAAACATGTCTTCAAACAAAACTGTGGATTATAAATATTTTTAAAAAGTAGAAGTCATAAGATAAAATTTATCTTATACTTTTGTTCTATCTTTAGCTTATAAAAAACACAAACTGAGTTTCATCTTTGATAACTCTTGGAAGCTGATGTTGAATATCTAAAGTTTTTTTCCATTAGGGGTTTTAGTTACATGACATTACTTCTTATGACTTTATGCAAGGCAGTAAAGCTGTGTATTTTATTTTAGGTAATAGTTTGCTCAACCAAAAAGATGATTTTTTAACAATAGTCTTATAGTTTTGTTTTATACTTTACAAGAAAATATATTTTGCCAAAAGGGGATAAAATGGAATTACAAAAAAATTGTAGTTAATTTCAATGAAGGTAAAAATTAGGAAAGGCTCAAAAAGAACAGATGGAACATTTGGAAAACTAATAGCAAGATTATTATAGATTTAAACCTGACTGTGTTGTTAATGCAACCCTGTAGCACAGTGGTTATGATCTATGGCTTGTAAGCAAAGCAGTTTGAATACTCCAGCCACTGCTTGGATACACTATAGAGCAATTCTACTCTGTCCTATAGGGTTGCTATGAATTGGAAGGAACTCAACAGCAAAAAGTTTGTTTTTTTTGGTTTTGTGTCATTAATCACATGACATGTAACTATCAGTCACGTTCAAATTGCTTCCAACTTGTGAAGACTGCGTGTGTGTGAGAGAATTGTGTTTCATAGGGTTTTTAATGGCTGATGTTTGGAAATACCTCCCTTTCTTCGAGGCACCCCTGGGTGAACTTGAATTGCAATATTACAGTAGCACTATAAAGGACTTCATGTTAAATGTAAATGGCTTAAATACATAAAATTTGGTTAGATTTGGCAACAAAAGCATGATCTAACAATATGCTGCTTAGAAGAAATACATTTTAAATACAAATACACCAAGTAATGGAAAAAACATTTACAGTTTTGCCTGTGTTGATGAGATGAAGCAGATTTCAGAGCAAAGAAAGTTATCAGAGATAAATAAGGTAATTTTATAATGATAATGGGGTAGGTTCATCATGTTGTTGACCCTAAACATTTACATACATAACTTCAGAGCTTCAAAATACATGAAGCGAAAGTGAATACAATTGTAAAGAGAGAAAGACAAATCCATGATTATGGTCAAGAATGTTAATATCCCTCTCTCAATAATTTATAAAATACGTAGACTGAAAAAAAATCAGCAAACTATGTAGGAGATTTGAATGACATAATCAACCAACTTGACATACTATACAGTTATACAGAAAACCTCATCTAATAGCAGCAGATTACACAATCTTTTCAAATCTACATAGTGTATTTGTCAATGTCAGTCATACGCTGGGCCATAAAGTAATATCTCTATACTTAATAGGATTCAAGTCACACAAAGTATATTCCTGACTATGATGGAATTAAATCGGAAATCAGTAAAGTAGTCAATTTAACAAGTAAAATATTTGTATTACATAAGTCAACCTAGATTTTAAGAAAAACAAAAACAAACAACTCTTACCTCCTACATCTAGGAGGAGAAACCAAAATGCTATGTTGTGTAAAAATAACATTTTATGTAAAAGTTCACGCTTCGAAACACTTACTTGTTTGTCAGTTCGTCACACTGTGTTGGCCTCTGTGTTGCTATGATGCTGAAAATTATGTCACCAGTATTTGAAATACCAGCAGGGTCGCCTAAAGTGGTCAAGTGTTGGTGGAGCTTTCAGACTAAGGTAGCCTAGGAAGAAAGACCTCATGATCTGCTTCTAAAAAAGCCATTGCCAGGGAAAATTATGAATAGCAGCAGAATATTGTGTGGTACTGTGCTGGAAGATGAGCTCTTCAGATTGAAAGGTGCTCAGAGTGAGACTGGGCAAGAGCTGCCTCCTTCAAGCAGAGTCAGCATTGGTGTGGATAAGACCTGCATTTGCTGGTGGGGCAGGACTCAAGATGACAGAGAAGAAAGAACTAGAAACATCTATTATTAATTGGAATGTGGAATGTGTAAAGTGTGAATCTAGGAAAATTGGAAGTTATCAAGAATGAAATAAAATGCTTAAGGTAGATATCGTTTGCATTACTAAGCTGAAATATGCTAGTATTGGCCATTTAGAATCAAACCATCATATGGTCTGTATGCCGGGAATGACAAATTGAAGAATAACATGGCATTCACAGTCAAAAAGAACATTTTAAGATCTATCCTGAAGTACAGTGCTGCCAATGGTAGGATAATATCCATATGCCATTAAGGAACATGAGTTAATATGATTATTGTTAAAATTTACACACCAACCACTAATGCCAGAGATTCAGAAATTGTAGTTTTTACCAACTTCTGCAGTCTGAAATTGTTCAAACATGCAATCAAGATGCATTGATAATTACTGGTGATTGGTGATAAGTAGTTGGAAAATGCGGCCTTTGGAATAGAAACGATGCCTGACATCCATGGTAGAATTTTTTTAAGACAACAAATATCTTTTTTATACAACAGAAATGGTTACTGTGCGTGTGGTTCTTGCCAGATGGCGTACTCATGAATCAAATCTACTACATCTGTGGAAACAGACTATGGGAAACCTCAGGATCATCAGTTAGAACAGGCCAGGAGCTGATTGCAGAACAGATATCAGTTGCTCACATCCAAGTTCCAGGTAAAGCTGAAGAAAATTAGAACAAGTCCAAGAGAACCAAAGTATGACCTTGAGTATTTCCTACTTGAATTTAAAGACCATCTCAAGAACAGATTTGATGCATTCAACACTAATGACTAAAGATCAGAGAAGTTGTGACATGAAAGAAAAAAACACATTATACATGAAGAAAGCAAAAAAAAAAAAAAGCCAAAATCAAACTCATAGTGACCCTATAAAACAGAGTAACACTGCCCTACAGAGTTTCCCAGGAGTACCAGTGGATTCAAACTGCCAACTTTTTTGGTTAGCAGCCATTGCACTTAACCATTGCACCACCAGGGTTTCTGAAGAAAGAAGAGGCCATTAGAAACATTAAGGAACATGAGTCAAGAAGAAAGAGAAGACCCAAACAGATGTCAGTCAAGACTCTGACACTTCCTCTTGAAAACAGAGTGGCTAAGCAGTGGAAGAAACTGTGAAATACAAGAGCTGAAGCAAAGATTTCAGAAGGTGGCTAGAGAAGACAGTGTGAGGTATTATAACGAGATATGCAAAGATTTGGAATTAGAAAACCGAAAAGGAATAACGTTCTTGACATTTCTCAAGCTGAGAGAACTGAAGGAAAAATACAGGCCTTGAGTTGCAATATTGAAGGATTCTGTGGTCAAAATATTGAACTACTCTGGGAACACTGAAAGTACTTCAAGAGGAAGTGTCAGAGTCTTGACTGACATCCGTTTGGGTCTTCTCTTTCTTCTTAACTCATGTTCCTTAATGTTTCTAATGGCCTCTTCTTTCTTCAGAAACCCTGGTGGTGCAATGGTTAAGTGCAATGGCTGCTAACCAAAAAAGTTGGCAGTTTGAATCCACTCCTGGGAAACTTTGTAGGGCAGATGGAAGGAATACACTGTAACTTTGTGTATTCCTTCCTTTGTGTATTCCTTCCATCTGCTTCTGGTGCTTCCAGAGTAGTTCCCAGAGTCACCGTACCAAACAGAACTGGTCAGTATTCCACAGTTTGAAGAGATAGCACATGATCAAGAACCAATAGAATTGAAGGAATAATTCAAAGCTGCACTGAAGACATTGGTGAAGCACCATCTCTCAAAAACAAATGAAATATTAATTGAGATGTTTCAAAAAATAGAGGCAGTACTGGGAGTACTCACTCATTTATGCCAAGAAATTTAGAAGACAGCTACCTGGCCAACTGACTGGAAAAGATCCGTATTTCTACCCATTCCAAAGAAAGGTATTCAACAGAAGATGGAAGTTATCTATCAATGCCATTAAAATCACTTGCAAGTAAAATTTTGCTGAGGGTAATTCAAAAGTGGTTATAACAGTGTGTCAACAGAGAACTGCCATTTAGATAGGACTGTGAATGAGGGGTGTTATTAATGATGCCAGATGGATCTTGGCTGAAAGCAGATAATACTAGAAACATGTTTACCTGTGTTTTGTTGATGATGTCAAGGCATTTGATTGTGTGGGTCAAGAATAACATTATGAAGAATGAGAATTCTGAAATTCTCATGTGGAAACTGTACATAGACCAAGAGGCAGTTATACAAACAGAACAAGAAGGTACTGCACAGTTTAAGATCAGGAAAGTTGTGCATCAGGGTTGTATCCTTATTTATTATCATACTTATTCAATCTCTGTGTTAAACAAATAATTGGAGAAGCTGGACTATATGAAGAGGAGTGGAGCATCAGAACTGGAGGAAGACTCATTAACTACCTGTGATATACAGATGACACAGACTTGGTTGCTGAAAGTATAAATCACTTTAAGTACTTACTGATGAAGGTCAAAGATTACAGCTTTCAGTATGGATTGCTGCTCAACATGAAGAAGTAAGAAATCTTCACATCTGGACCAATAAGTGACATCATGATATATGGAGAAAATATCACAGTTGTCAAGGATTTCATTCTGCTTTGATCCATAATCAGTGCCTATGGTAGCAGCAGTCAAAAATAATCAAAGAACTTAATACACTGGGAAAATCTGCTGTAAAAGATTTCTTTAAAGTGTGAAAAAGCACAGATATCTCTTGGAGGACTTAGGCATGCCCGACTGCAGCCATGATATTTTTAATGACTTCTTATGTATGGGAAATCTGGGCAACAAGTAAGGAAGACCAAGGAACAACTGGTGCATTTGAATTGTGGTGTTAGTGAAGAATATTAAGTGTACCATGGACTGCCAGGAAAACCAAGAAATCTATCTTGGAAGAACTACAACCGTCATACTCTTTAGAAGTGAGGATGTGGAGGATGGTCATCTCACATACTTTAGACGTGCTATCAGGAAGGACCCGTCCATGGAGAAGATCATCAGGCTTAGTAAAGTAGAGGGTCAGTGAAAGAGAGGAAAGTCTTAAGTGAAATGGATTCACATAGTGACTGAAAAAGTGTGCTCCTACAGAACAATGATCGTAAGGATGATGTGGGACTGGGCATTATTTTGTTCTGTTGTACATAGTGTTGCTATGATTCGGAACTGACTTGACTGCAGTTCATAACATCACAGGCAAAATAATGTGTGTACCCTAGGGAAATAAGATTTCTTCAGGAAACACACCTGTGAACTTGAGAAATGAATTAGTAAGATCTAGAAGGTTTAATGCATAAATAATTAATTTTATTTGGAAATGCATCTAAAATCTAAAAGCCACTGGAACACATTTCAGCCAGATGACATTTAAATTGGATTTAAATATTTTTTAACTCCTTTTCAAAATGATAATTGTTCTTTGGTGGATAGACATTTTTGAACTGGTTGTATCATACATGTATGTTTATCTCAATTTATCTATTGTTTTTGTCCAAGAAAAACAGAGCTGCTGTTAAACTTTTGCTTACATTTCATTTGCTACCCATGTGTATACCTTTGCTCGTGCTGAAACTCACATTGAATACCTTTCCCAGGCCTTTTCCATCTCCCTTTCTAGAAGTTTGTGGTTAAGTGCTACAGCTGCTAACCCAAAGACCAGCAGTTCAAATCCATCAGGTGCTCCTTGGAAACTCTATGGGACAATTCTATTCTGACCTATAGGATCACTATGAGTTGGAATTGACTCAGTGCCAGTGGGTTTGGTTGTTTTTTTCCAACCTTATTCATTCAGGCACCCATTTTACCTCCTATGGCTTTCCCATCAGCTCTTCTAACTGTCAGAAATACTCCTTTCCCTGAACTCCTATACTATTTCATGACAGTATAATATAGACTCTCTTATTCATTTATCTTGGACTCAGTGGATTTTACACTATAGTATATACAGTAATGGAACCCTAGTGGCACAGTGGTTAAGAGCTCAGCTGCTAACCAAAATGATGGCAGTTCAACTCCATCAGCCACTCCTTGGGAACTATATGGTTTGGGTTTTGATGGTTTGGTTTTGATTTTTACACATAATAATCACTTGGGAGTTATTGTCAACAGTGTAGGTTTTGGATATAGTCTCTAGGAATTTCTAGACTAAGGGTTCAAGGATTATATTTTATGAAGGATTCCAAAAGAACCTGATTAGGTAGTTGGCATGCCCCACTTTAGGAAAAAAAATCTCTTAAAGGCATTAGGCTATTTCACATGTTGAGACGCATAATGCCTAGTCCTTTTCCAGCAACAGTTAGAGTGCTATACACATTAGGGATGATCAATCAATGAACATTAACTTTTTGAAACTGCTGTTAAACATTTACTGTATGCACTCTTGTCTTTTTTTTAAGTGATGACAGCTAGGCCTTTTCATTAATATTTTTTGGTCTAAACTTGTGATTTTTCTCATTTGAATAACAGAATTTTAGAGCTGGAAGGGGACTATAGAATTAATTTAGTTCAGTTCTCTCTTTTTTAGATGAAACAGTCAAGGGCAAGAGGGGTGAAGTGACTTACCTGAGTTCATGCAGTTAATTAGGGAGGGAGTTACATTTATGGAAGGCAAGACTCCGGGCTCCCTGGCCCAGTGTTCTTGCCACTTCACATGTCACTTCTTATTAAGAAATTTTCACCATAAATCCAGGTATCCACACAAGTAATTGTATTTGCATGTGCATTTGTCAGTTATAAGTTAAGGGTCTGAAAACTTCCTATCACTTTGAAGAACTAACAACAGCTGTTGCTTTAGCTTTTTTGGTCTCAAAAATTTGGGGTCAGAGAATTTTATTTTAAATTTATTTTTATTTTTATGAAGAACTTCCCTGTGCATTGCATTCTTGTTAACAGCACTCCCAGCTTCTGCTTGCTGGTTGCCTGTAGCATCCCCTCCCCAAGCTGTGCCAGTCAGCTAGGTCTCCAGGTACTGCCGAATGTCTGCTAGGAAGCACAGTTGCCCCTTGCTGAGAATCTCTGCTGTACAAAGCCAAGGACATAGCTCTTAATTCCTGGCACTGTTTGTTAAGAATCTGGTACAGGACAAGGATTGTATATGGGAGGAGGCTTTGCATTTAACGTGATCACTGTCTAAAGACACTGCGCGTGTATGTTGTAAACCATTGGATAGTGTAGTGAAGGATGTGCTAAAGCCTATGACAGCGTGATTTAGATGGATTTTTATGGATTTCTTATTTATATGAATTTTTATTATACTCTTTTATTCTCCAGTGCTACACTGCCTATTATTTGTTTAAGTGGGGCATTATGTTATAGTATAAAGAGTGCTTTTCCTCATCTATAAACAAATGTGTATGAACATGCTAGACATGAAGTATTTATCTTGTGGATTTTTCAAAAGTCAAGAAAAATATGTAGATATACCCTTTAGAAAATGTAAAAACATGAAAATGCTTTATTTTATGCATTCTGTCTTATCCCTTTTCCCCTCCTTGAATACAGAAGCTTAAGGAAATTTATTTGACCACTTTAGTCAAGCTTAACCTTAACAGAATAATTTCCTAATGGCTATCTGTTCATCCTGGCTGCTGTGCAGAAGGCAGTTCCTTCTTCTTATACTCACAGAATAGGAAATAAAAACATAAGTTTCAACAGATGAGCAGCATATCAACAGTTATCACAGAAATAGCTCTCCAGTGTTTTTCAGCTTTCAGCATAAAGCCAAGTGCCATTGAAAGAGAAATATTATTTAGAGGAAGTTTTTATCCCAATGAGTAGCTTGCAGGATAGAGGCAGCATGATGAGAATGGAAAGTTGAGTTCCATTCCTGACTGTCACTAGGGCAGTTTCTTATCTCAGGCACACTGTTATTTATCAGTTGGTTATGATGTTAGGCTAGAAGATCTTCTACATGCTTGTAATGCACCTCTTTAGTACATATTTCATTCATTTATAATGCAGAATAAAATCCCTTTTGATGGAGAGAAAAAAATAATAATGGAGAAATGCCCCAAGTAAGAATGCAGACTTCATTAGGAAAACCTGTCCTTTCTAGAAAGCTAAAAGTGAATTTTACTTGGAGGACATATGTCCGTAGAGGCCTCAATACATAATAGTTCTAATTAAAATAAAGCACCATACTCCAAATTATTTTCCTCTATGGTTTAAACATAGAAACATAGTGTATTTGCTGTTAGCAATACTCTGCTCAATGAGGTCAATTAGTGGTTTAATATTTAAAGGAAATACTCAGCTGTTATAATATTGATGATTTTCATAATTAAAATGTAGAAATTATAAATATCAACTGCTTAGAAGCCAATAAGCTTATTAGCACGCGGTAGAGAATACATACCTACATTATTGATACCATTTTTCTTGCTCAATCTGTGGCAGTTTAGCACTGTTGGCCTTTAATATGGTTACGTCAAGCTCTCGCACAGGTTGGCTCCTGGCCAAAGTCTGACACAGACAGTCAGTATCTGAGCTTAATTATACTGATGAACAAAAGCTTCACTTTTTTTTTTCTTTTCTGTAGGCTAAATGCTCACCATGGGTAGGCAGACTAGCTGTTACACTTTTTGATTTCACCTTAAAGATTGTAACAAAAGGTGAGGGATCTTTTGATGCCAGTTAATTAGACTGTCAATGTGTATACACCCTGTGATCTTGATTTGGATCGGTATGTGTAAACCGGATATTTTCATATATGACTGTTCATTTGGATAACGATTTGAATGTGTGTCAAGATCTTCATAGCAACCTTTGAAAGGACACTCAGACAAACATTTCTGGAGATATTTTTCCTTCTTCCACAACTGAGTACATTAATACACGTTCCTGTCACTCATGCCGAAGGGCAGTTGAGTTTGGGAGAGAAAAGGGCAAGCAGGGAGAAAAGTAGGTTTAGTCAGATCGTTACTGAAACCAGATGGGGATATTGTTCACTGGTGGCTGTTAGGGCCTGTTGTCATAGGTGTGTGTGTATTCCAGCCAAATTAATTGGATTAGCTTTCCTAGACATTTATCTCTCTAGATCAAAATGTGATCTGTGGACTACCTGTGTTAGAGTCACATGGGGTTCTTATGACATTCCCTGCTCGCTGGTTTCCTCACTGTATGCTCTGTTCTACTTAGTGTGTCTGGAGTAGATCCCAGGGATATGCATTTCCTAACAAACATTCCAGGTGATTCTGGTACTTATTACAAAATCCTCCAACTATTAGCTTAGCATATTTTGACTTTTGCTTGTCCACCTTTCTGCTCATTCATTTACCTGTGAGCCCTCTCTCCTTCCATCTTCGGCCATCCACTTAATGAGGTTTCGGTGAACTGTGAGCTAATACCTGCTAATTAGGGTTTAAAGTATTAAACTTCCCAGGTGACATTTCTATTTTAATAACCATAATAATAACATCATCTGGCTCTGTACATTTCAAATCTTGTTTCTCTCCTACCACATCCTTTTGGTGCTGGAGGCTGTATATAGGGCATTCTCATATTGAGAAATGGCCTCTGGCCCTGGACGATTTTGTGATCACTCTAGATGAGTTGATACCTTGGGAGGTAGAAGTGTTTCTGGACACTTTCTTAAGCAGAGATGATTAACAATAACTTACATCTACATGGAAGTGATGGAAAACTATATAAATATATCCTATTAAATTCTAACTAAAAGTTACCATTCACAACCCAATTTCCCCTCAGGTGGGTGCCAGAAATCCTTTCAGTCCCTTCAGTGCCACACTGCACAAATGGAAGAAATGTGCAGCAGAGGATGTCTGGGTGGAACGGGATAACAGCCTCATTGATTGCAGTGCAAATAAATATCTGACTTGCAAAATTTAGAAAAACATATGACCAAGATAACATGTTACTGTACTCCTCACTCAGCCCTTGCCTTGAAAGGGACCCAGACAGATACAGAGGCCTGAAGCTTAAACTTCATTAGCTTCTCAGTGAATCATATCTGCCTAAACACATAGTTCAATGACAGACACCTGGCAACTGTGTGAACTGAATATGTAATAAATGAATGAATAGAAAAGGTGTTATACTTCTAATTTTCCAAGTAAGGCACTTGGCAACTTTTTGAAGTCACGTAACTTAAGAAAATGAAACTAATTCAAGTTTTCCATTCATTGACTCTGCTCTCCTCTTCTGTGACCAGTGCTTCCAGAATAGTCCAGTGTACAAGGGTTCTGTGTCTGGCATGGTCCTGGTTCTAGAAGACAATCTGCAATGCTGTTCTTGCTCCAAGAAAATTGTCACCTGCATAAGGTGACAAAAGAATGTGAATCCCTAAGAATGTGGTGGCTATTAGGTTATCTCTTCCAGTTATCAAAACTCTGAAACCTAGTTAACTTGCAAGTTTCTTAGAAGGCTAGTCAATGGTTGTGAAAATGCTGGGTAGACAGAGGGATATGAAGACCTTTCGGTGTTTTTCAAATCGGATTACATAGTGTATCTCTGAAGATGCTTTTGATAGGAGGACTTTAATGTCAGTTCGCTAGAGTCAGTACCCTCTGTTTTTTATGAGCGTGGCTTCTGAAGTTGGGACTCCTGGATTCTGAATACAGTCTCCCCTTTTCTGTGTTTTTGGTAACTGAATTCTCTTGTGCCATGACACTGTTATCATCCATTAAATGGGGCTATCTTGAGGATCGAATGATTAATATTGTGATTAGTAACTGCTCAATAAATACTATTGTACCTGGTCATTGACACTACCTATCTTCCTGACATAGATAAGCACATTTATATCGTGGGGCTCAATTTTAGTAAAAGAGTAGTCAAACGACAGTCAGAAGTTATTAAAACCTATGATAGGGTAACCTTAGATCATTCTACATCCTAATCAGTAAAACTGTCTTTGAAATTGAAGCTGTTGTGAATACTTTCTTGTTAATAATTGAAAGAATAAAGCCCTCTCATTCTCAAGCACCTTAAAAAACACAGGAAAAAATCCAATAATGCCTCTTTCTTTCATTTTGGAAACAAGTGTACTGAAGAGCTAGTCTTGTTACCTAATGGACCAAGACCTCAGAACTTGGATTGCATTGCTTTTCTGATTCCTGATCCCACCAGAGTCTCTTCTCAAATCATGGCTTCATTAATTGCAAGTGGCAATGCTCTTCTCCATTAAGTTGTGCTGAGCTAACCTGTGGCTGAGACAAAATGAAATTACTTCAAGTTTGTTACTGTTGGAATGTTGTTGTACATCACAGACAGATGTTAGGGCCTCCCAAACTACTGAGGAATCTTTGTTTATCCAGGCTTTATTCTGAATCAGTGTGCTGACGTCCAAGGCTATTTAGTGAGCTCCTGTCCATGGTAAAAACTAAACAGGAAACAACTCCAGTGCAATGCCCTATTTTGAGTACGTTGCCTCTAAGACTAACCCAATGGGTTGGTTTGCTCTCCGTCTAATGTGAAACTATTTATTGAAAAACTCTCTAAAATGTAGCCTCAATATTCTTTGGTAGCCAGGAATTTTATGAACATATATATAGCCTATAAACCTGTAACCTATAAATGTATTTATGAAAGAAGACATACTGCCTTCTAATAATAATTGCTAATGGTCACTGAGCACTTACTGTATAGCAGAAATGGTTATAACTACTGTAAATGTGTTCACTTACTCATTTAATCTGTTTTTATTGAGAAGGAGATAGAATCACAGAGAGATTAAGCACTTTGCTCAAGATCATGTAGTTGGTGAGTGTTAAAGCTGGGTTCACACACGGGGAGATTGACTCTAAAGTCTGTGATTGTAACAACTAAACTGTGTCATTTCTCAGATTTCTCTTAAATTGTATTGATTTCCTTAGGCAGAGAGACACATTTGACACTGAAGAGTGAGGCTAAAAGCCAGAGAATACAGGTTTGTAACTGGTGATATTTGTGTTTCATTTTGTTTCTCAGTGAGAAAGAATATGGTATCAAATGCAACTCAGTTTTACAACAGGAGACCCAGCTAACAGGTGGTTTGAAAACCTGCCTGAGGGAATTTAGAGATGTCAGGGAGGGCAGGAACAGGTACTGACTTCTGACGAAGACTCTATTTCTTAGTTAAAGTCACTAGAGAATGTGCCTTTCCGGTGACAGCCATTAGTAGCTGTAAGTGATAAAAATAACTAGGAAACAATTAGTGATTCCAGAGGGAAGTGACAGAACATGAAATGCTTGGGGGAGGGAAGGAGGTTGCAAGGATAAGTCTTATGGACAGGAGACCTCAATTTATGACAAGCTGGTATATATAGATAGAGTTTTAAATGGCATTCCGAAAGGCTCTGGTTATTTAACACTCGAGTTCCAAGAATCCACTGTTACAGAGGATTAGCCCATGTTTTTCCACTCCCTGCAGTCTTTTTTAGAGGTACAGAAAAAGGGTAGTCCTACAGACCCTTTCCTACAGTTACTGGAAAGCATAATGCTTTTGTATTTCATTGATTCTGAAAATGTGGTTATCAGTTTATATCAGAAACAATGGCTCTTGAATAGACAAGACTAAACAAACTAAAAGAGTCAACTCAGAGATGACAATAAAAATGATTTCTAATCTCTCCATTAGAAATTATCAGTCAACATTGTCCCTCTGTCTTTTGGGGTCATATTTGGAATGATATGTATGATTTTGAATCTTGTATTTCACTTAATGTTAAAATGTTAGTATTTCTTCAGATCAGCATGTATTTTTAAGGCCTGGGATTTGAAAATACAATTGAATTGGTGGATACCAAAACAATGGGTCCTGTACTTTATTTGATATTCTACTCTAGTTTGGACAATTAGATTGTTCACAGATATTTAGAGTAATAAATGTGTATATATGAATCTTTGAATTTATTTTTGGGTAGTCATTCTTAAAAGGTAGACATTTGTTTTCAAAGAATGTAGAGTTTATAATAAAACTTTAATATGTCTTAGAAAATTGTTTACTAGAATTATCTTCCTAATTTTTAGTACCACCAGCTGTGCTGATTTATTTCCCCAAATCTTCATGAACTTCAGGGTTGTTGGTGAAAAATCTTATTTAATTGAGTAGATCAAAATCATACTCTATTCAGTTTCAGGTTTTCATGTTTGTCATGTGATTCTTTTTTTAATAAGTGATTTTCTGTTTACATCCTTTGTCTAAAATTTAATATTCAAAGAAGTGTTTGCTGCTGTATAATCAAGAATGTTGTAAACTTAGAAAAAACTTGATTGAAAGCAAGCATATTAAATGCCAATTAAACAGCTTCATAGGAGACTAAAATTTCTTCTTTACTGATGTTTAATAAGTCTACTGTTATGAAAAACGTGGAAAGATTTGGTTTACAAATAATATGCTTAGGGTATCATAAGGAAAGGCAGTAAATTATAAATGGGACAAAATGATTCTTACTACAACTTGGAGGATGGTGAAACATTTTGTACATATAGGTGTATTCCTGAACCATCTTTATTACTCTAAATGTATAATCTGTTGCCTTCTGCATTTCTATAAAGTATTATAACAACTCGGAATACAAAACAAATGAGCAATAAAATAGTTGCATAAATATTTTCATGTTTTTTGCCTAAATCAAACTCCTTTGTGTTAAACAGTCTAATAACTTCCTTGACTTGTTCAAATTAGTTTTGCATTTGTTCAAGTAGATTTTTGAGAATGGGCATTCTCTCTGAACTTTCCCCCCTCACCCCTCTGGTATCTCTTTCTCTTAAACAAAGGGCACATGCCCCCTTAGCCGTAAAATTGGTCTGTACTTCCCAGAAAGTAATGTGAATCTTCCCAAGCCTAAGAACAGTCATTCCAGTTAGCTTAGCTCCAGTGATCTGTGGGGAGGGAAGGCACAAACTGTAAGGATAGTAATGATTTGCAGAAATCTGCAGGAGACCTCAGTCCTTGGTCTGGGAGTACTACCGTGGACAATTACCCAAATAGTGTTCCTATGCAATTATCCCAGCAATAGCTGATAGCAAGCAAAAATTATAGAGGCCTCATGCGATTTACGTCCAGAGGTTTCTATGTAGCACTTTGTTCGAATCAAAATGGTTTGTCTTCTTTCTTTTCTTTAACGAATCAGTCAACTCCTTTGGCGAATACAATTCTCTTCCATCTGGTTTTAAACGGCATTAGTACAGCAATCAGATGTCAAGGTGAAAGACAAACATGCCTGCTCCTGGGCGTGTCAATGGCAAAAATACTAGACAATGTGGGTACCATCTTTCTGTCTTTTGTGTTTTAAATAGCATTAACCGTGTGCGTGGTAAGGTTACAATTTCTTAAACTATTTTCTTTCTACAGTGGGCAGTTTGCACCATGATTTAAAATTACAGTGTGTACTGTCAAGATTTTCTGCAGGATGTGTGAGAGAGAAACAAATTCAATTTGTTTTGTTTTCATTTTTGGAAGATTACTGCATTGTATTTACATCTGTGAGTCCTTCAATGTCACCGTTCAACTGCCCGTAACTGAAAACTGCTTGTGTTTACTCTTGCTTGGGAGATTAAATTTCGGGACCTTGCCTAATACATTTTAAGCAAATCAGATTGGAGGAGAAAATTATGCATATACTTTATGTCAAAATTTCCTTTTAAAGATCTGAGTACTGTTCGTCGTAACTATGAAGTGTACTGGCAAGTAGCAACTTGCACATCTCCTTTTAAGAACTCAGCCATTTTAGCAAAAATGAAATGTAATTGCAAAATGATAAAGGGAAAATGCATACATACACATGTGCATCAAAGCCACCTTAGATGACTCCTATCAAAGCTGTCTTTGGAAATTATGCAGATTCTGTTTGGCTGAAAAAGAAACAGGCAGAACTTGACAAGTCTATTTCTCCATCCTTAATGCACTGAATGGAAAGTGGAATCCAGTGGGCAAATGAGTTATACTTTCGTTGGGATGTAAAAAGATGCCATTTGTAAGCTTTGGAAATTAGATAGATCTTAGTAGAACATTTCATTATTCTCTTTTTCCTGTTCTGGATAGACAGAAGGCACTTATTATTATTATTATTATTGCTTATTATGCTTATTAGAAAAACAGAAATAATCCAATAACTTGTTTTATATTTAACTGCTGAAGTAGAAATTGCCTGGTACTTGGTCATTGCTAAGTAAGTGTTTGTTAGAATAAATATTATTTGGCATAGTCTTGACTTGAAGCCTGGGCCAGTTTCATGACTGTTGAGAGTACTGGAACTATATGCAGGTTTTAGTTTTAATTCAGGGTTGGTCTTTAGGGAAATAAGGGATGTTGCTCAGTAAACTTTTCTCAGGGTACTTTTTTAGTCAACATATTTTAGATTAGTCTACCTATCCAATTTTTCTTTAAGTTTTCCAGCCAGTCTGTCTGTCTGTATTTAATGAGCCAATTATAGTTATTATGTAATACATTGAAACAAGGGAAACAATCGTCTTGAGTCATGATCAACCACAAAGTCTGTGGGTCCTCCCTGCTTTAGCCTACTATTAATTGTGTATCACCACACAGCTTTTTGACAAGGTGTCACAATTTCCTGTGACACTGAGAAAGGTTTTCAGATACAGTCATGTGCCGCCTAACATCTGTTTGGGTGACACCTGACCATATATATGTTTGTGGTTCCATAAGGTTATAATCGAGTTCAGAAATCCTGATCAGAGAATTAGTTTTTATTGACATAATTGAATGTGATGAATGCAACAACTCCCTTGTGACACGTGTATCTTGTGTCTTTTGTATACAGAGTGATTGCACTACTGTGCATATGATGGTAGAGTACATGCATAACCTATAAAACACACCTTGATAATCATGATGAAAGTTTGTTTTACTTGGTTATGTATACACTGTGCTATACTTTCTATTGTTATTTTAATATGAACTTTTCCTTCTTACAAACAAGAAGTTTCCCATATAAACATGCCTCCTTCTGTATATAGACAGCAGTATCCAATCTTGTGTATCACATATCTCTTGAGTGTTGCAATATTGTCTGTTTAAATTTCTTTGGAAAATATTCTCATGAAGTGCATCATGGCTCTCAAATGCAGCAAAACCAGTGCTAGTCACAGCAGCAGTGAGAGGCAAAGGAGAAGTATTGATTTGGAAGTAAAACAAAAAGTATTCCATACAGCTTTGTTAAATATATAATATGATGTTCACACGATGTCCAGATCACGTAATGTGCTATTTCACAGAATGTATCATGGATATTAAGTGATGCATAACTGTATATTTACTTCCAAGTACGTTTCTTTGGAGAAATTCTTTGATTTAACTGTGGAATTTAATACTGAATACCTTGAGAGCTGAAATGGTCATATGGATAGTTGAGATGTGGTTTTTAATCTATAACACTGTAAGAGACACTCAGAGCGGTTAGGGTGGGACCTCACCTTGTTAAGAGTGAAAAGTTTGCCCTTAACAAGATGCGCAAAGCCAGGAGCTTATGTAATAAAGGAAGAAAAGAAACAACCAAAAAGCACCTGTCTATATAAATGTTTGCATGCTGTCATTGCTTAGGTGTTAGCCTTCTGGCACTCAGGATGACACTGAAGTTGTCTAAAAATACAGTAATAGCCGGGGGCAAGCCTTTAGTATAATGAGACAGATGTGATGCAAACCTGGGGATGATGCACCCATCAGGGTATGAGAGGTAGGGACCCTACGGTATAAGATCGACTCATATACATCAGGATCAACACATCATTGCTCTTGTGATTTTAAGTCGAGGGTGTTTGGCTTATGAGTATTGTATGTGTGTTTGGGTGTGTGTGCAGAGGTATGTGAGCAGCAGTCCTCAGCACTCAGAACTGTGACACATAAACATATTTATAAGAGAAAGACTCCTATTAGTGTATGTTATTTATCTTTCTCTTAGTTTCATGTCCTTTGTTTTACTTTTGCAATTCATAAAAAGCAAAACAGTATTCAAGGATGAAAGAAGCTAGAGAGGTCTTCTGTCTTGACATGAAAAATAAAAGGATGCAGAAAGTGGCTGATCTGTTCTCAGGCTCTGGCTTTTTCTATTTCAAGTCCTCCTTTTCCCTAAAATACTAGTCTAGTCACAAGAGAAACAGATTTGGTAAGAATATGAAGGAGGATATTAAGAATTAAAAAAAAAAAAAATCAAGAGCGTAGCTTTAATAATTCCAGTTAAAAATTCTTCTGATCGCATTAGATTTCTGAAGGGGAATCTCAAACTAGTTGAGAATTGTCTTGATTTCCCGATACTTTAAGTCTCCTCTGGATCAGGGTACAGCTTCTGCCCAAGCTTGACAGGACAGAATAATAACTTTTGGGAGGTAATATGCCAAGCCAAGTGCCGTCCTGTCGTAATATGAGCGGGTCATACAAATTAACTTTGTTTTTCTTAAAGCCACGTGTCTAATAAAAAGGACTGAGTAAAATGATAGCATAAAACGAGGATATACTGGTGTCCAGAGCCTGTGGTTGGAATGATTACGAGTGAACAGCAGGCTACCAGGTGGGGAAAACTGACGTGCAGCTGGTAGACTGAAGTCCAGTGGGAGTTGTTTCTCTGCACAGCACTCCATTGGCGGCTGCATTTGTGAATCAGTGAAGAGCGGCTTTTATTGATATGGTCACTTTGCTTTTAGTTCCCATTTTGAAGTGTATCTCTTTGATGAATGTGTAAGGAATCCACTCAGACACCTCTGACAGAAGACACCAGGCAGAAGACACGACTCAATTTTGAGCAATCCTGATTCCACAGAAGAGATGACACAGATCACTGAGTAAAACACAGCAAGCCAATTTGTAAAGAGACCGAGCATTGTGTGACAGAAACACCCAAGTCCCTGTTCAGGCTGCTTGTCTTTGAGGGATGTAGAGAAGGCTTCAGTCCAGAAAGAGAAGAAATAATTTTCCCAAGGCTAAAGCACACCAGGTTGTAAAAGCATTGAGTAGGAATTTGTTGACCCCTTGTCCCCATCTCCCCAACCTGATTTCTTTGTTTTCTTGGCCAAAACCCTCTGCTGGGATTTAGACAGTCTCTATAGATGGCACTTGGCTGGCTTTGGCTGTCTCAGACTTGTCTATGACTTAAACTCATTGCTAGTTTTGAACCTTTATAGATGCTACTTTTCATTTACAGAGTATATCCCGTACCTCACATTTGCATGTCTGTTCTGTGCTTTTAATGTATCTAAACAATCTTTTAACAAGCTAACTCTCAGAGAAGTATTTCATGACCAAGGCAGTCCTTGCTATGCACTCCCTGCATCACCTTTCATCTGTTTTTGGAACAAATAGTTAACCTCAGTTTAGGCAGTTTAGTTACTTCTGCATATGAGCAGTCTTTCTCTCCGATAATATTCTTGCTTTCTTGAGGGCAGGAACATGTTTACTTATGCAGTGTATTCTACCCTTCCACTCAGGATAGTCCAAATGATTGGCCAGCAGCAAGTGCTCAGCTAGTGTTTTGGCTACTGATCCTAGAAGAGGATAGTAATTTTAGGATGGAACTACTCAGAGAAGTTGAGGACTTGAGAAGTATGGAAAGAAAAGAATGTTTACGTAGTGCTGTGTTCTGGGTGTCCGCTGCTGCATAACAAACTATGCCAAAATTTTGTGACTTGAAACAATCACCTGCTGATTAGACAGGAGTTGGAGCAAGCTCCTTAACTCTGCTGCTTGTGGAGTTATCTGGGTTGACTGAGCCTGGAGGCTGTGTTCCTAGATTGTTTCCTTACGTGATGGGAGGGTTGGCTCTGGTTATTCCTATCATTTAGCTGCAAGTGTTGGCTGGGGTCTTGTTTTCTTTTCCCGTGGTCCTCTGCGTGGGGTTACTTGTGCTTCCTCACAGCACGGTGGGTGAATTCTAAGGGAGCATTCTAAAAGGCAGAAAGTTGAAGTTAAAGGGCCCATTAAGGATTATGCATAGAACTGGAACAGCATCACCTCAATGGAAATAACTTCCACTTCTCTGTAGGGGAGTGGTGGAGTTACATTACAGAAGACCACAATGAATGGGAGATACTGTTTTGAGCATCTCTGGAAGGTAAAGTCTGCTAATGAAACTACAAAAAAACACATTGAATAAATGGAGGAAACTCCTTTACAGTGAACTCTGTTCCATACTAATGGTGATAGTTAACATTTATGGAATGCTTGCTCTATGCCAGACACTGGGCTAAAGGCATAAGTGGGGTGGATTCCACATTTGACTCTCAGAACGAAGGAGTTGGACACTGTGATGGCACCCGTTTTACAGATGAAGAAGGGAAACACTGGAAACTAACATAATTTACTTGAGGTCACAGATATTAAATAGTAATTGCAGGATATAATTCTAAATGGCCTGACCCAAGAAGTCACAGTCCTCTTTCTCCTGTCTGTTCTTCAACGACTTTGCAGAGTAAGGCATGGAAATGTAACAGAGAGCGACACATGAAATACCAGAAGTCATTTGTTTAGAGGTTAAGAACCTGAGTCTGGAGCCCTTGAAGCCTCTGCAGTTGTTACACAGCACTATTTGTATGTGTCTGTGTGTCCTTGGCTTTTATTAGAAACTTAAAAAGATATGAACCTTAAAAATCATAAAAAGCATGAAATTAGTTCCCCTTCTTCCTAAGGCAGGCTGACTAGAAATGTCTTAAAGCAGGGTAAGTTGACTCTTTCCTTAAAACCATCATGAGGAGACAAGCACAATAGCCTCAGTGGCATACCTGGTTTGGGTCCTGAGACTGCCTTGTTCAAAAATTCCAGCCATGCTTTTGTAATCTTTATAATCTTGGGTAAATTATTGACTGCCCCCTCCTCAGAGCCTGGTTTTCTCATTTGTGGAATAAGGCTAATGACAACTACCTTTAAAAGTTGCAAGGATGAAATAATATATTGCTTGTCGCGTACCTGGCAGTAATAGGTTTTCATCCAGTGTTATTTTCTTCAGTGTTATTTTGAGCATTGCACAGAACTGGTGTAGTAAAAACATTTCCTTCACAAGTAGCTGCCACCCTCTAAAAGGATAAACCCTCTCGGAAATCCATAGAATGAATTGCTTACATGCAACTACATAAGCTGCTCAGCTAGCTTCTCAGTATTCAGAAACATGCTAGCCCCCATATTCCCCACTTTGTGCAAAGGCATTCTGCAGATTGAGTACCAAGTGAGGGGATAGAAAAAATCAATCCAGGCAATTGCTTCTTCAATTTCTGGTCAGTTCTTCCCAGCCTATCCCTAGCTTTAAATGCACTTAATCTCTTCAGTGTAGATAAGTAACCCTTCCTCTCCCCCACAGTCCTATCACAAAGATAGAAACTGGAAGTGCTACAAACACCTAAAAAGACTTGCTAGGGAAATTTCTCCCCTGTCCTCCCTAGTCTGATATTTTCTGAATAAAATCTAGGGGAGACTTGCAATTGCAATTTGCACCTGAGCAGCAGTTTGAGTTTTTATAATTATGTGGGTTTTGGATGGTTTCCTTATTATTTACTTTACACGGGGTAGAATTTTGTGTATCTGTGTTTCTTTTTCTTTCTTTTTTTTTTTTTTTGAAGTGCAAACATCACACTGTCTTCTTGGGAGGTGAGAAATGCTGTAGTGATGGAAGGAGCGTTGGTAGTTCTGCCAGAGTGCCTTTCTTAAGTGACCATGTGGCATTCTGATAAGACTTGGAGAGCTAGAGCACCTGGGGTTTGGGTGAGGTGGTTAATGAAAAAGTTAAGGATGAAATAAGCTTTTAGTTTAATCTTTAATAATGTCTGAAAAACTGAGGAATATTTTCCCATTTAATAAAATGGATGTGATAGTTGAGTACTCTACATTTCCTAATCAAAAGGTCAGCAGTTTGAATCTGCTACACATTCCTTAGAAACTCTGTGGAACAGTGCTATTGTCCTGTAGTGTTGCTATGAGTCAGAATCGACTCAGTGGCAGTGAGTTTTTGGTTGGTTATGATTTACAATGGTACCTATTAATAGTGTTTCCTGTTTGATCTCTTGGGTCTCTCACCGTGTTTTGGGGCATTATATGTCTTTGCTTACACATAAATTTACCTCTTTAAAACTTTGATATGGCTCCAAGAGGAACTGCGTTCTTAGATCTCATAGGTCAAGTCTCCTACAAGCCAAACTCTTTCCTCTTACGGAACTGTTACAGATATATATACTTTTTTAATTTCTCCTTTTTTTCCATTAAATTTCTTCAGCCTATAGCAGAATTCAGGTTATTTTATAATTACAATCAATTGAACTGGCTAGCTTTCCTGCTTGCTTTTCTTTTAATTGTTTCAGGGATAACTGCCATTCTTTTTGTTGATTCTCTTACTATAGTATTTTTTGTTTTGCTTTTGGAGGTATAAGGAACTACAAAAAAAAAGGAAAAAAAGAAAGAAAAAAGATGTTGGAATATTCATAAAACCCTGATGTTGGAATCTAATTTTATAACATTAGTCTGAGCATAAAGAACAGTCACTTCATTAAAAAAAAAATCATCTTGTTTGATCTGTTGCACCCCATGTGGCTTGCAAGATCTGTATCTACAATTTATCTTAGACTGGAAAACCATGCATTTGTCTTGAGTGTTTTCATTAAAATTTACAAAACTGGACAAAATCATTATGTTGAATCCTAAAATTTAGTAGAGTTAAAGTTCTTTTGGTTCCCATTTCATTCCTCAT
This sequence comes from Heterohyrax brucei, assembly GCA_028571685.1. Classification (NCBI taxonomy): domain Eukaryota; kingdom Metazoa; phylum Chordata; class Mammalia; order Hyracoidea; family Procaviidae; genus Heterohyrax; species Heterohyrax brucei. The sequence continues at coordinate 72,618,652 of CM053147.1, forward strand.
TCCTTCAGAGGTAGTAATTGCCTTACTACAATAAATTGCCATAATACTGATTTTTGTCTCTTAATTGAGGTTCTTTAAAACTTTTAGCGTTCAAGTCCAGTGGTGCATGAGGTTTTCTCTTTTGCTTGATGCTATTAGTCCATTCAGTATTAACAGACATTTTGGGCTGGGCTTGGTGTCTGAGCCATGTAGAGCCCCTTTCTATTTAGATCTGCAGATTTTATCTCCTATTTCTTTTCTGTGAAAACTCTAGGGAAACACAGATTTGAGCCACAGAAATTAAACCATTTCACTGAATAAAGAATGAACCATAGCGATGCTACCAGTTTGGCGTGAACGTGACACACTGGGCTAGGTCTCAAATTGCTTGCCAACTCTGATCTATCTGCAGTGTTTGTGGAATGTTTCGGCTTTCTGAACTCATAGCTAGGCTGTTGTGTAAGGGTGCTAGGATTGATTATTGGTGTCTGCCATGGAGTTGTTCTGTTGTTTTTGTTGGTAGTTGCTGTGGAGTTGGCTGTGACTCAGGGCAACCTTAGGTATAGCAAAATAAAACATTGTCTGGCCCTGGGCCATCTTCGCAATAGTGTATTTGAGCCCATTGTTTAAGTTCCATGTCATTCCATCTCTCTGAGGCCTTCGCTTGTTTTCAGTGACCCTCTGTTTTACCAACCGTGCTGCTCTTTTCTAGTGACTGATCTTTTCTGATTTGTCCAAAGGAATCGAGCAGAAGTCTTATCATCCTCACTTGTAAGGAGCATTCTGGTGGTATTTCTTTTAAGACTGATTTATTTATTTTTCTGACAGTGCACTGTACATTTGATAGTTTTCATCAGCACTGCACAGTTTGAACATGTCATACATGTCATTTCTTCTTCTGTGTTTTCATTGTTAAGCTTTTTCATGTGTGTGAGGCTGCTGAGAAGATGATGGCTTGGGTCACGTATACGTTAGTCATCAAAATGACATCTTGCCTTTTTAAAACTTCAGAGAAGCCTTTTGCAACAGATTTACTCTATACCATAAAGTAGGGAGGGTAATAAGATGTATTACCAAGTATATGGTAATGAGACAGCCATGTCTCATTATAACCAATAACATTGGTTATTCTAAACCAAACCAAAACAAACCTATAGCTGTGAAGTTGATTCCGACTCATAGAGACCGTATGCAACAGAGCAGAATTGCTCCCATAGAGTTTCTAAGGAGCACCTGGTGGATTTGAACTGCTGACCTTTTGGTTAGCAGTCACAACCACCATACCACCAGATTACTGAAGGCACACATTATTTGTTGAGAAAATGAAGGACTCATTATTTTATGTAGATACATCAGTCACAAAACACGATTCTACTTGAATGGTTAGTATAAGTCATTCATGAATATTTTAAACACCCTTAAAACTTCAATATACACAGTATAGTCAAGTCATGAAAAAGAAATAGCCTATGCAGAAGTCAAGCATTCTCAAAAGATTACAAGTTAAGAAGTTTGATTTCCCTGACACAATATCCTCATTTTATGAAACTAAGATAGTCACAAACTACTTTGCAGGGCAGGAGATACCTCAAAGACTCCTGACATTTGAAAACCAGGGAAGCTGAACGTTGAGTCAACTAAAAAACACACTGTAATTCTAGAAGAGAGGTGGTCTGATCTTTATGACTGTGTCTGATGTGATACACTGCAAGGGAGTACACTGTGTGGCCACAGAGATGCTCTCATTTCAAAAGCAGCCACTTCTTTGAATTACATTATTTCTGTTGCGCCCTCCAATGGTAGGTTGCTGGCAAGTATTTATGACCTTTTCTGCAGTGTGTAAGTTAAATGCCTTTTCTAAGGCATTGGAGCCCTGAGGGAATGTCAAGGGAATTGGGAGAGGGAGAGGAGTCTGGGATGAGATGTCTGGTTCTGTGACTTCCTTCCAGGCCATTAGTTGATCTATTAGATCAGCTTTTCTCAACCTTTTGTGTGTAAGTTTCCTAGCCTAGTTGTTGAATTATGTGCAGCCACTTTCAGCAAGCTGCTTAGGTCAAGGGGCTTTTCTTTGGCATTTAGCTCCCACGTATTTAAACAAAACCTCAATTTGCTAAGGTTTTTAACACTAGTATCTCATTCTTTTTATCCTTTTTTATTGTCTCTTCCATGAATTGTTATTCGTAACACATCTGGCTGCAGGTTATGGCATTTTGGCTGTGCTTCGCTATTGCTAACCTCGGTTACCTCTCCTAGGGTTTAGGAAACAGGCCCCTCTGGACTGAAATATTAATGATCATAAATGTAACAGCAACCCGTCTGCTTTTCAAGTAATGCAATTCTAAGCCGAAGGGCAGCAGCACCAATTATAACGATGAGAATCCTATATGTTCTCCCAGTAGGGTACACAGATGCACACACAGGGACTCAGCTGGGCTCTGATACTTGTAACTCGATGCTTCCTTGCGCTTCTGTATTTTGAGGCTCTAAAAGAGAAAAATGATTCCAGCAAAGAGATTTGGTTGGTGAGGAAGAACCATTGACAACTGCTGAGCTAGCTGCACAGGGAATTGCCCTTAGGTGCACAGTCTGGTCACCTCACCTCTACTTAGGATGCTCCATTGTGAAGATCCAGGAACTGTGTGACTCTTTCTCCTCCCTCGTTTGGGCTGTTTTCCACAATTAGACTGGCTTACTGGGGAGTGTGGTAGGTTTTTTCACTTTTCTGCCACCTGAGAGTCAGGTCCTCTATGCCTGGAGACATTCAGCCCAAGGGTGAAAACAAATGACTGAGATTACGAAATGGGTTGAGTCACAAGGTGAAGGGAGTCTGTTGGCAGGACAGATACACTGAATCTTTTGAGGCTAACTTTTTTGTTAGATTAGTCCTCAACTCCAGGCTGACAGTCAAAAACCTATTTGAGGATGTAATCAGATTTTGTTAAAGTCCATGAATTCTCACTACAAAGAAAGGAGAAAGAAAATATAGACCACCAGGCAAAGAGTAATATTAAGATATTTAAATAACAACAAAGACTAGAGTTGTGGCACAAGAGTCAAGCTGCAGAAAATGAGAGAATAAAAATAATTGCCAGCAAATAAAAGAACAGACAATAAATAATTAAGTCTCCAAAAGAGAGTGATGGATAGTAACACTTAGCATTTATTAAAAACTTTCTGGGCACAATTCAAAGTGCCTGACGTATACTGACATACAATTCTCACAACAATTCTGTGGAGGGAAGGAACTATAATATATTTATCCTGGTTTTGCAGATGATGAAATCGAGGCACAGAAAATTTAAATAACTCGCTCAAAATCAATCATGTTTCTAATGACTGTAGGAAACTGGGATGGCTTAGTGATTCAGAGCTACAGCTGCTAACCAAAAGGTTGGCAGTCTGAATCCACCAGGCACTCCTATGAGTTGGAATTGACTCAACGGCAATAGGTTTGGTTTTTATTTTTCTGGTGTACTTCAGCGAGGAAACTCTTGTGGTGTAGTGGTTAAAAGCTTGGCTGCTAATCCAAAGGTCATCAGTTTGAATCTATCAGTTGCTCCTTGGAAGCCCTATGGGACAGTTCTACCCTGTACTGCAGGGTTGTGATGAGTCAAAATTGACTATGCAGCAACATGTTTGGTTTAGGTTTGTTTTTTTTTTTTAATGCTTCAGCTACTTCCCAAGAGATACAAGAGCCTTTCTAAGAAAAAGTTGAAGCAGTTGGGAAAGGCAGATGGAGGATATGGGTTCTTAAAAATCTGTAGAATTGAGCTAAACCTGGGATCTGAATGTCTGTTTCCGACAGATGAGTGACATGAAAACAAACACTCCAGTGTAAGGGACGTGTCACAAAACAGGGCCTCTTAAATCCATGCTGTTAGATGGTTGGTTCATTTTCTCAAAGTGACTGAGGAACTTTCTTCCCTTTGCCTATGTAACTCCAGATTCAAATTGGGAATACAGCAATTTGACAAAGTTTTCCATGTTTCTATAAGCCATCAGTTCTCAGAGGTGATTTTTACACTTATTGTTTGATGAATAACATTTTTGGCTCTTGAGGAATGTTAATTGGAAACTTGAAAACTGATACTGTTCTTGTGGCATAATATTAAATGCAGTTAGGAGTGTTCATGATGCACAGGTAGTGGATTTAGTCTGATCCCAAATTTGTTTAAAAATGTTTATCTGCATATGCACATATTCAGAAAGACTAGAAAGATAGACCTGCAGCTGTCTCTGGATGGTGAGAATATGGATGATTTATACATATATATTTACTCTTTAGTATTTCTCAATTGTGAAAAATAACATGTAGTACCTACATAAGCAGAAAATATACTTTACAAGTAAAATTAATACAGTTTCAGCATCACACTGTAGAAGTGACTCTAGTAGACACTTGATCAAGTTATGAATCCTAGCCAGCTGGCATGCACCTGCCTCCGTGTTTTATTTTAACTGAATCTTCTAACTTTATAAGCAGGAGCCCTTGTGATGCAGTGGTTAAAGTGCTTGACTGCTAACCAGAAGGTCAGTGGTTCAAAACTACTGGCAGAACTTTGGGAGAGATGTGGCAGTCTGTTTCTGTAAAGGTTTCCTTGTGGCACTATGCGTTGGAATCAACTGAAAGACAGAGAGTAGATAGTGTTATAAACAAGATAAAACACTGACTTCTGAATCTTTAATAGGATTAATCAAGCTTCTGAAGGTCAAAATGAAACTGATTTTCTATCATATTTCACAAAGGAAACGTCAGCTCCCATTCTACACTTTGGGTCCTTGGAATACTTCTTTGCTTTCTTATCACAGCATTGCTTAGTTAGGAGAAGAAAAAAAAATGTTTTAAATAGGGAAGAAATTATATCTCAATGTAAAAAATCAGCTTTATTTTATGTAGGTTATATTTAGTCATTTGGTCTGAATTCTTAGAGCTGTTTGAGAAGGTCCATTCATTCAGGATTTGCGTGTATGTGTTCATACTTTAGCTCTTAGGAGTCTCTGGGTAGTGCAAACAACACATGCAACTACTTAACTAAAGGCCGGGTGTTCAAGCCCATTCAGAGGAGTTTTGGAAAAATGCCTAATAATCTAGTTTTAAAAATTAAACCCTTGAAAACCCATATGGAGCACAGTTCTACTTTGACATACTTGGGGTCGCTGTGAGTTGGAATCCACTCCAAGGTCACTGGTTTGATTAACTAACTGCTAGAATGGCTGAAGGAATTGATGTCTAGTGTCTAGAAACTAGAAAGTCAAACTTATGAATGTGTAGCCTGTTGGTATCATCTTTTTCACTAATGACATAAGAAAGGATGAAGTGGGATTAATTTAGATTCTAGGAAACACATTCTGACTATGAGCATTAAGACATGTCCAACTTTGAGCTGTAGTGTAAAGACTGATAAACAAGGAAAATATCTTCTTGAGATTTTCAAGAAATACAAATCTGCCTAAGGGTGATTCTTGTTGAGAAAACGGATTACCTGTTTGGAGAGTCCTCCCTTTTATATGTTGTGACAGACTTCACCCGTGCGTTCTTTATCTCTTTACCTGGATTCCAAGGCCCTGCTCTCCCAGGAAAGCATACAGAAATTCCTTAGGAATACTGCTAATCCCAGTTAACTGGTTTGCCCAAAATATAAACCCTGGAGAGAGTTTAGTGAAAAATTGATGGGCGATTAACATTAAAAAAAGCAACACAAACAGCCACAAAACAAATGAATAATCATGCTTCTTCAGTTAGCCAGTGTCAGACATGCTCGCTGCCGGTTGGAATTCGGACAGAGTGGCATGCGTGTGAAGGACAGAAAACATGAACATCTTAGTCCCACTGTATGGAATTAAAAGCCTTCCTCCACCACTATCCATTGATTGCATCCAGAGCACAAAATCTGTAGATTTATTTAGTCCATGCTTTGTGCCTAACTGCTCATCTTGGGACAGAAATAACAGTATCCTTGCCAACCTCTTGCTCTGATGAGGCTATGCAGTCTTTTCTTGTTGGTTGTCAGCTCGCCATCCTAATCTCCTCTAGCAAAACAGTTTCAAACCAATTGCAAAAATAAAAAAAAGTAAATATTTTAAACCAGTGTGGCAATAAATTAATTTCATGCTTATTCTAAATGGTTCTGTTAATAAAAATAGAACTCCGGTTCTTGAGGATGTCTGTGCAGAAGATGTGATTTTGTTGGCTTTCTCCTTGGGGTATGACATTGCTCTCAGCACTTCCCAACTTCTGCCAGAAGCTGTGCGGGTTGTTGGTCATGGGTGCTTAACAACCATCTGGAAGGCAAATTGGCAAGACCTAGTTGAAGGCATATCTCAAAATTGCGGAATCATGGCTGCCATTTCAGTTAGTAAGCACTGTAGCTTCCCCAGTGGAATGAAAGTTGACTCCAGATTCCTGATGGGAAGAGATAATCAAGAAGGATGAGGAACACTTGAATGCTTTACTGCCTGGAATTTAATTAAGGCAGAACACACACACACACACACACACACACACACACACACACACACACACACACACGCACATATACATACATACGTATGTGTATATATATCTATACATTATTTCAGAACTTAATCCAAATGAAGTGTGCTCTATTTTCTCTCCTGTTTTCGTTACATAGAGCTAGTTCATCGCTGCCTAGGTTTAGAAAGAATGTGTGGTCTATGATCTTTAAAAACAAGTTTGAAACAGTTTTTACTGGAAATAAATGAAGAAGCAGGATGCATACGATTGTTTTGTTCTTTGGTTACTTGACACTTCAGCTGCCAGTTCTGGAAGGTGTGGGCATTCTTTCTATTGAATCTCTTTTTATTTGCTAGACTGTTTCCTCTCAGGTGGTGGAATTCAAGAGTCTCCTTCAACTATGGATCAGAAAAAGCAACAGAGATAAAATAGGGAACTTTTGTTGAGAACTCTTTCCTGCCTGGTCATGTCTGGCTTGTAAAAATGACCTCAAAGTAGACACGTCCTCATGTATTGTGCCTCATGATTTTTCTTGAAGTTTTCAGAGTCTTTCTTTCTCAAAAGCCTGAAGAGTGAAGATGGATAGATTTCAGCCCACTGTCATATGAAAGTGACTTACAGAATAAGCAAAGTATGGTTTGCTTACATCACTGTGTCCACTTCTTCTGTCTTAGAGTATTTTCCAGGAAAATGGCTGGAAAGAGTTTATTTCTGCACCCTCTTTTAAAGCATGTATGCTTTATAAGATCTTGGCATTTTTAATGCCCCAAACACCAAGAAGAGTGTAAACTAACAACAAAAACATGAAATGTAAATTCCAAATTTGCTTCCTAAATCTAATTTAAGAACTCAGAGTTTCATCCATATGCTTTGGTACCCCTGCCACATATTTTGTGGAATAAGTGAACATTACCTCTCAGCTCACTGTTGAATTTTGCCAATCTTTTGGCAACATGATTAAAACAGGTTTATTTTCCTAAGGCCATAGCCTGATGCATTTTAGGATCATAAAATAAGTTATAAAACTGTTCTTTTGATTCAGTCTTCCCACACAAATCTCTCTGTAGTCTAACTCCTTCTGACTGAAAGGATGGACAATCCCTGACATTTTCCTTTGAAATTTTCATGGTTTTTGAAACCACTCTTAAATAGGTAAGCTGATGCCTGGTATGGTCTCTACGGTTGAGAGGATCCACTTCTTAACTGTTTCCTCCTTGCTCAGTTTGGTGTCTCCAAGAAAGTATCCACTCAAACCAAACCCAGTGCTGTTGAATCTATTCTGACTCACAGCCACCCTGTAGGGTTTCCAAGGCTATACGTAGTTCTCTATGGAAGTGAACTGTCGAATCTTTCTCTCATAGAGATGCTGGTGGTTTAACAACAGTAAACGTCTGGTTAGCAGTCAAGTGCCATAGCCGCCAGGTCACCACGGTTCCTCCAAGGAAGTACAGCCTTGTGTCTTCTGAGTGTCCCAGAGAGGCTTCAGAAAAGAGCTTTAATTTACCTGGTTTGTTTTCCCTTTCACGTGATGACTCAGGAACTCTCCAAATGGAGCATGTGGAAGCTTCTCTGTGTGACTGCACTGTGATTCCCTCTCTTTTTGTAGCTATGAAATTGTGTTCAAACTAGACCTCTTATTTAACTTTGGTTGCAAGAGACCCACACTTGGTGAAATTATTTTCAGTAAGAATACATGTGGCCGAGAATTTCCTTGGGAACATTATGAAGGATCTGGGTCTCTCTAAGTGACTGGCTACTTTTTCTCTCTTCCATTATTCTCTCTGATAGAAGGTTTGCATTTTCTCTGCACCTCTATTAAATTCTTTACTCACTGACTTCTGCTATTAACTGATTGGCTCCGATCTATCATAATTTTAGCTTGGCTGGATTTTATGACTCCATCTGTAAGTATGACTGTAACTCTTTCAAACAACTGACAGAAGTATTTTGGGTTTTCCTGTGAAGCCCTCTTTGGTTTTATTTTAAAAAATGAACAAATGAACAAATAAATCCTTGTATAGGTCAGCTGCTAAGCTTGGATGAATTACCTTTAGTTATGTTCCCAATTTGATCAAATCGTCTGTGGTGGGGATGTTATAGTACCGTGTCTAGGGAGTAGGACATTTTTCTGTGGAAGAGGCTGTGGCCAGGGCCCGTGATGGTTGATAGTTGTCTGTCCCTGCTGTGTATCCCTCATCCAAACAAAACAAAAACCCCCAAACAAACCCACTGCTGTAGATTGATTCTGACTCACAGTGATTCTACATATGTACCCTTAGAAGAAAGTATTTCCAGAGGACCACAGTGAGTTGTAAGGATATTCAAATGTGAAAGAGAGAGGGCTTTAGTATAACAAACTGTATTTTATTCTAAACAGGAAGATTTGTATCTGTGTTATGTTTTGAAGCTAGTGCTCTTGAAGAGAAAATTTAGAACTGTGAAACAAATATTGAAATGCTATGATTCTCCTCAAGTCTTTTTGAAGTCTTTTATTCTCTTTGTCATGGGTGTTCAGTGGCATTGAACTGAAGCCTGTATGTGTCTCCTAAGTGGGCCATAGCTGTTGCTCTCTGAGGTTAGCTTTCTGCCTGTGAGACTATACAGAGTGTGATGTTCATAATAGATGTCAACATAGTTTAGTTGAAAGAGAACATATGGCCCTTCATTTTTGCTTAGGGCATAATTTCATTGGACTCATTTCAATAGTGCACTGTTTTTATAAGCACTTAACTAAGTCGCAGACAGTTTGAGCTGGAAGCAGTCTTATAACATCTAGTCTAAACCTAGTCTAGTCTCTTCGTATTTGTAGGAAAGAATTTATCCAAAAATACATAAACAGTGGGAGTGTAGAAATTAGAAGTAAAGCCTACTTAATAGTGGGATGGAACTTTTTCCAGTGTCCACAGTGTTTCCAAAGATGGGTAAAACATGACTTTAAAACATATAATCACCATTGGCCCTTTAGATAGAAGTGAATAGAATAGAGCAGATTGTGCAGAAACCAGAAGTGTCCTGTGGATGGCAGAAACCTCTGTTGCCTATAGACTGATTCTAAACCAATAAGCCTGGTTTTAATTTCCTCAGATGCTTTGAACAGTTAAAATTTTCCCTTGTATGTTTCTCTATGGGACCCAATTTCCTTTGCCAGTGAATAGGCAGGCAAGAACTAATAATGTACTTTCATTAGCTACATTTTTCCCCCGATGCTATGAATTTTTTATATGATATTTTAGATGATAAGTCTTTACACAATGCTTAGCATAGTAGATTGCCATGTAGATCTGAAGAAAAGGCTGTATCTTGTAGAGCAGGTTATATTAATGCAAAAGGGAGAATTTTTTTTTTTTAGTTTCTGCTCACAACATTATGATCTTATAATTACAGTTCTTTTTCTCTTCTTTCTGTTTTTCTCTCCAATCTTGATGTTTTGGTCAAATGGCTCGCCACCAAATATCTCTCCCATGGTGAAGAAGAATGATCACATCCTTAGCAAAATCCTGATTTTAGTAAGATAAATAATTTTTGAATCCATACCAAAGTTTTCTATGAACAACTGCATACCCTGCTGATACTTGAGTCTATGTCAACTTTAGTATGATGGAAGCTTTTTTTTTTGTCCTGATATGGAAAATAATTTCTCTGGTTTGAGACCTCTCTCTGACTCTAAGCTGTGCTGAATACAAAGTTTGATACCGCTGTGTTTGTATTCTGTTCTGCCATGAGCAACCCGACAGAGGGTTGATAATCAGTAAGAATTCTGACTAATAAATGAAAAAAGGAGTTATAGAGTTAGAAAAATAAGTCATCATTTTAAAACCCCTAAAATATTTGCCTTGGCTGTGAATATCATTGGCTATTTAAATACAGATTTGTTGGAATTAGAATAATTAACAGGACCCACTGTTTCAATGTCTTAGCCTCACTAAATGTGGGACCACCAGGCATTGTGTGTGTCCTGATTGATGCCATAGTACACATGTAGCACAGTCTATAAAAATTTTTGCCCCAAATTATTCAACCTGAATCTAATTAAGCCTTTGGAACTAGCAACCAGTTCTTACAGAAATAAGCTGCATGAGGAAAAAACAAGGGGGAACCATTATAGATTTCTTTTGAAAATTAACATAAATAAGAATCAAATGCAATAGGTAGACATTGGTAGGCCTAATTCAAACAAATCAAGTGTAAAAAGACATAGATGGGTTGTTAGACAATATTTTCACAGATGGATTAAGTTCCAGTTCTGTGCCAGAAGCTGTGTTGAATCCAGGGGATCTCATGAAGACAAAGATATGGCCCCTACGCTGAGTGGTTCTTATTGAGAAAGTTGAATCATGAGAACTTGCTGGTTTGTACATATAAAACAAATATCAGCAATTTTGTATGATTCAGCCTGATAACTGAAGTGAGATACTATCACAAAGTCAGTGTTGTGTGATACTTAGGAAGACAGACTCTGGTACCAGACCATGTGGGCTTGAAACTTGGCTGTGCAACTAAACAAGCTGTATGGACCCAATCGAAGCTGTCTTTGAGAACTGGAATGTAACAGCACCCACACTATAGGGCTGTATTTGGGATTAAGCATAAAATCTATACTAACAGAACTGGGTTCATAATAAACCCTGTATATTATTGTAATCAGTGCATGTACACAGTAATATGTGAAGATACTTGAGTGTGAAAGGCACAGACAATTGTATTAGGTGCTAGAGGTTGGTGCTGAGGGAATTAGAGAATATTCACAGAGAAAGTGTGACATTTCAGCTTGATTAGATAGAAGAGGTCACTCAGGCAAGGAAGACTCCTCTGAGGATGTTTTAGGCAAAGGGCTTGGAATGTACAAAGGCCTAGAAATGGAAAAGGGGAGTTTCAAGGAACTGAAAGAAATGGAGCAGAGTTAAAGAAGTTGGTCAGGGGCCTGCAGAGACACAAGCAGGCTATGAAACCGCCAGCGTAGACTGACTGAGTTGTATCTTATTAATTCGGTATGCAATAGGAATCATAACTTTTTTTTTTTTAATCCTGAACAGTGACATCGGTGTGATACAGTGATGGAATAGAAGGAAGTCTTGTTGGATATCTATACAAATAAACTATTATGTTGCTACTCAAAGTATAGATCCCAGGCTAGTAGCATCAGTGTCACCAGGGAACTTGTTAAAAATGGGAATTCTTGGACCTCACCCCACCTAAAGAATCAGAATCTGCATATTCATCAGATGTCCACCTGATGTATAATCACATGGAAACATGAAAAGCACTGCTCTGTAGACAGCACAAGAAGTCTGGGCTAAGCTATTCACAGTGGGAATGGAAAGAGAGGATGGGGGTACACTCAAATAAATTTAAGAGGTGGGGTTGAAAAGATTTTTCTGATAAGGTATCAGGGATGATGTTTGGAGAAGAATTCACTGAGAACTGTTTCAGCCTACTAGTGCTGCTTTAACAGCAATATCACAAGTGGATGGTTTGAAAAGAAGAAATTCTATTCTGTCATGGTCCAGTAAGCCACAAATCCAAATTCAGGGCATCAGCCCCAGGGGAAATCTTTCTCTGTTGACTCTGAAGGCAAATCCTTGTTATCCATCTTCCACTGGACTGGGAGTTTCTGAGGCACAGGGACCCCAGGTCCAAAGGATGTGCTGTACCCCTGGCACTGTTTCTTGGTGGTATGAGGTCACCAACTCTCTGCTTGCTTCTCTTTCCTCTATTTCCCAAGAGATGGCCCCAAGGCACAATGTGCTCTTACACATTGAGTCCTATCCTACTATGACAACTGCTAGCCATCCTCCCTCATTAACATTATAGAGGAAAGATTTATAACACGTAGGAACTTCTCATGATACCAGGGATCAAGCCTAGACAAATTAATACACACATTTTTAGGGGATACAGTTCAATCCACAACAAGAATTAATCTGTGGTTCTTTCGTAGAGTTTCTGGGTAGATGTTGATGGGAATGAAAGAAAAGAGGAAGTTCTGGAAAACAAAGGTGGGAAAAGGAATTTATTCTATGGCATGTTGCTTTTGAAGTGGCTGACTGGAGATAGAAGAAAATTCATAAAAAAGGAAAATCTGGAAAAGTAGTTATCTTAAAGTCAAGAAAGAAGCCATCACTGACAAATACTTTACAGACTTCGCTCTACTATTCTTCTGGAGCAGAACGAAGGCTAATGAGAACTGATTCTCCAAATGTGCATGAAATACTCTCAAACCAATTTTGAGCTTGTAAAGTCAAATATTACTGGCTCCTCTGTAAGTATGAATGCATAAAAAGAAAACTGTACAGCACAACAGAGCTTGGTAATTTGTATGTAATTCTCAGCAGTCATTCAGGCTTTGGAATTTGGAGAGGGTAAGGAGTCCTAGTGATTCCTTGGCATCAATATTGGTGGATACTTTAAAAAAAAAAAAAAGAAAAAACTTGGTTTGGGAAGGTTGTGAAGAATTCAGATATCTAAGCTTACTGTCTGCTGAGATGAAATGAAATGCTACCTGGGGGTGGGTACGAGATGTTATTTAGCCAGTTTGTGAAATCTTTCAATATGTAACCACCCTCCTCAACCCAGATAGCCAAATTTAGTAAATCCACTTAAATTTGAATTTAAGATAAACAAGGGTAATTTTTTAGTATGTCTTTTTTATGCTACCAAAATATACTATCTGAAATTGAAATTTAGCTAGATGTTCTGTATTTATCTGGAAACTCCCTCCAGTGCTCTAATTACAGCTAATGTCAATGGTTAAAGACTAAGCCAAGAAGTTTGCACATTATGTAGAAATTTATAACACTAATTCGTGCAAATACCTAATATTCAATTTGGAGAAAAAAAATAACAGCCTTTCTAGAAAGATTATGTCATGATTTTTCTTTCTACTGTGTTTATGATAGAATTACTGACTGTTTCTTTCAACACTGCTTACATTTGAACACCTTGTTCCATAATCTTCATGGATATTTAGTAGAAAGACAGCCTATAATTAAGGCACAAGTTATCAAACAAACTGCAGATGTAGAGCTGCACAGATAGGCTGATATTTGCCTTTTAAAGGAGACCGTGATACTAAGCAAATGTGCCTATGTTGAACAAGACGATGCTGACAATCAGGTTGGAGTGTAGGTAGCATCTAGTGTAAATAAAAACTCTGCTTTCCAATTGGATCTATTTTCATAAATTCTTTTAAAAGAATCCAAATCAGGGCTTTTTCCAATTAAATTCAACAAATGCATCGGGCAGAAAATGTGATTAAAAAATAGTTGGAAGTATAAAGTATTATGAGACTACAGAGAAATAAGAATTAATTGCATAAAGAGTCATTTGAGGAGGCTTCACAGAGGGTAGCATTGGAGCATCTTAGAATCCTGGATTTTTAAAAACCTTTCGAGTGTGTTATTTTTTCTGATGCTTAAAGCAGTATTTGCAGATAGTTGTCAAAGTAGAAGAGAATTTATAAAAAGAAGAAGAAAAAATTACCCCATATCTCAAAACCTTGAAAGGTCTATTATTTTGATATAATTCCTTCTAGTCTTTTTCTGTGATTTCTTTACATAAGATCATAGATGCATATCTCATTTTCTATCATCACAGTGTATATCCTAAACATTCCCCCTTGACATTAAAGTTCTCTGTTAACATCACTTAAACAGTTGACCATAATCCATTGTGTGGATGAATGATAATGTTTATTATGATCTAGCTTTGGATATTTAGGGGCCTTTTGTGTTTCTGTCATTGTAGTTGCTGTTAAAAAACACACTGTTTCTCTCTCTCTGTCTCTCTGTCTCTCTGTCTGTCTGTCTCTCTCTCTCTCACACACACACACACACATGATGAGTTCTAGGAACTGGAAGTAGAATATCTCAGTCAAAGGTATAAAACTACAGTAGAGCTATTTTTATTTATCTATTAATGTGTTTTAGGCAACAGGTTACATGTAAGTTTCCACTTAACAATCTTTGTATTTCTTGTTCCATGACATTGGTTGCATTTTCTACAATGGGCCAACATTCTCTTTATTTCCATTCTTTTTGTTCTGTTTCCATTAATCTGGCTGCCCTGCATCTTCTTAGCTTCTCATCTTGTCTGAGGGTAAAGGTTGGCCGTTTGTTCTCTATTGATGAAGGGAGCACAGAATTCAGGGATGATATTTATTTTATAACTCAGTCTCTTATTCTGTGGAAAGGTGACCACCAGGAATGGTCTTTATCATCTTGACATGCACTATAAACTGCCTGCTGAGGAGACTGCCCCAATTTAAGCTTGGAACATCAGGCAGAGAAGATGAAAGGGGAGCAGTAGGAAAGTGTAGCGTGTAGACAGCAAGAGAGAGTAGTTGGATCTGTTTGGGGCATACGCGTGAGAGATGGAGTAGGGTGAGATCAGGCTAGAAGAGGTGATTTAGAACCAGATTACGAAATACCTTAAATGCCAGAACTAATACAATAAACCTTCCCTTTGCAGGAAATTGTGAACCGTGAAAGGCTCTGAGCAGAAGAATGCTTTAACTTTAGAACTTTCTTCCAGTTAATTATAGGTTATTAAAATGCCTCTAAACTTTTGGATCATGGCCAAATAATATTTAAGGCCATCCACTGCCAAAATTTGAATGTCTGGAAATAAACTATGCCATTGCTCATCATGTTTAAAGATATCGTTGACATTTACCTTATTGAACATAAATTGATTTTTACACACTTCTGTCAGTGACTGCATAAAACACCTTGAAGGTAAAAAGTGCTAGGTCAACTGTATATCATGGAAACCTTTAATGTGTACTCTGGTGGTATATAGAAGTGTGGGTGTGATAAAGATTTATTGAAGATTTAAGATGTTTCTAGGACCTTCTTGTTTAATGATGTGCTGTATAACCATTCCTGGCTCAGAGCAGGATTGGAAGAGCAAAAATGCTGTAAAAGGGACTATCCAAGTACATATTGTCTATTTAAAATCAGAATGCAAGCACACACTCTCCTCCTCCACCAAGTATTTCACTGTGATGCAAAATGTCTATGCAAAAAGTTAAAAAAAAAAACAACCAAATTCAGATATCCAGATATATTTTACATCTTGTAGGCAACCTAGGTGATTGTATTTTCTCGTCTCATGTAGATGTTTTCATGGAACAAGTATAGAATCAGGTTAATGTTGCTTGGTTTGGCCAACTGAGATTGTCTCTTTCTGAAGAAAAAAAAGATGAAATCTGTGAACTTCTGTCATATGAATGCATCGCCACAAAAAAGAAGACCGAATACTATCTGACTCTGACAAATCACGTAACACTTACATGGGTTGTTTTCTTGGTGTCTTTGTGTTGGCTGTTCTCTGGGGCTAGGAAGATTCAAGCTTCCAAATTTGGAATCTATTTAAACACTGACGGTTCTGTGTATCAAATTCAACTTGGTCTTTTCAGCCTTTGGATTCTGTCTCCTGCTGTCACAACATCTCTTCTCAATTCAAAGGAGAAAAAAACAGAAAAAATTCATTGCACTTCTGTACCTCAAATAGAGTTTCTCTGGTGTGGCTGCACGTCAAGTGTAAATGAATCAGAAAACTGAGCATTAACTTTTACTTGAAATAGATAAGACTTTAAAAAAATAGAGACAAAATTGCACTGATGGTCTGAAATAGCTGCTCAAGTATTTTATAGCACCTTCACGATAAATGCTTGGCTAAGTGTGTGAGACACTCCTTCATCATTATAGCAGTCATTGGGGACATTTTGTTAAACCTGAAATGTAAATAGCTTCTTCCTTTTATATTACGTTTGACTCTGACATTAATACTGTATCCTCTAAGTGACCAAAGGAGTATTTGTGACTAGGCTTTCTAATTTTGTCATAAAACTTTGCTCAAATGAATTTTTGCTCGTAAGGCCAACCATTTAATCCATTTTTCTTTTGGCCAATTTAATACAAATAAATCAGGTCAGTTCTTTTTGTGACACAAAAGGGAGAAATGATAAGTTTTCTTCAGACTCTTTTATTTTTAAATTTCTACAACTAAAATGTCTCCTCTCTCCTTTAAGTACATGCTGACAGGTCATTAATCCTTAATGTAGATTTGTACCTCTGGGTATTTGGGGAAAAAACTCATTAAAATTCTTTTGTTTTATATGTGACTGTCTTAATAGAAATTTTGGCGCTCATGTTTGGAACTGGCTAAAATGAATAAGCCAAGCCAAGTGTCGTCGAGTCAGAAAATGAATAAGGAGCATAAAAATTACTTTTAAAAACATTGAGGTACATGAAATTACTTATACCCGTAGTCAGGACTGTCACACAGTTCTTAAAGGTTTGCTGCTCACGTTTTTTGCAGAAACCACATAAGTTCTTGTGAAGGAAAAGACAGCGCACAGCATACGCTAAGTCAGCACATCTTGACAAAGGCAAAGTCATAGAAACTTCCCAGACATGTCCACACACCCTGAAGGACCAAGTTCCTGGGACTGAGGACTGGGGACCATGGTCTCAGGGGACAGCTATATCAGTTAGCGTAATATAGTTCTTTTTTAAAATTTTTTAATTTTTAATTTTTTTATTGACATTGAAAATGCATATTCCCATACAAATTTGCATGCCCCCCTATATACAGCTCCCACTACTCCCCCTGCCCAGTGACAGCACACTCTTCCTCTCTGCTCCATACATGTATTATGCTTCCAACAAGCCACTATCCCCTCCTTTCCACCCACTCCCCTTCCTCCAGTAAGAAGTCAGCAGGATGACATCCTATATATGCTAGAACCATAAAGTGCACACATGATATGGTCACTCTGTATCACCGAGTCCAATCCATTCCTGTCCGAGAGTTGACCTCCATTACGATTTACGGGCAGGGGCAGCATTGGGGCAACAGGCCATGCTTCCAGCGGAACTCCAAGGCCCATGGACCGTCAATTGCAGTCTTTTAATGGAAATCTCAGGGTGTACCCCCTTTTATTCTTGTGTTGCCAGTGAGACTCAACTTCGTGAGCTCTATCATGGCTATCACTGGTGGTGGCCGTGCATCATCCTGTTGTTCCAGTCACAAGTCAATATAGCCACGCACTCATGTGGGTCTCTCTGTCTTCTGGGTTCTCTTTCCCCCGTGTCGTTTTGGTCCTTGGTGATCATCCATTCCTGCAAAGTTGGGACCATTTGCTGTACTCTCAGATGGCACCTTGGCAGCTTTCAAGACCCCAAATGCTACTCACCAATGTCGGGTGCAGAGGACTCTGTTAGCAAAATGCTAGTTGTGCCAGTTGGCCTGGATTTCCCCTGAGAGCATGGTCCCTGGCCCCTCACCCTAGCTACTCCGTCCTTGTAATACTGGTTTAAGATGGGAGGAGTAATCATGTTATGTTGAAGTCCAGTTAATACTGATCTTCTTTCTAATGTGTGCTATTGCTGATTTCACCCAACCAAATCTCTGTCAACTATGTAAACTAAACCCTCCCCCATCGCTCTTCCTCTCTCCCCACCCTTGCAGTCATCAAAGAGTATTTTCTTCTATGCATGAGTCTGTTTATAAGTTCTTATCCTAGGGGTCTTATACAATATTTGACCTTTTGTCACTGACTACTTTCGCTAAACATAATGTCCTCCAGTTGAAACCAGGTTATGAGATGTTTCCTAAAGTCATCGTTGTTCTCTATCATTGCATAGTGTTCCACTGAATATATATACCATAGTTTACCTATCCATTCCTCTGTTGTTGGGCATCTGGGTTGATTCCATCTTTTTGCTATTGTGGATTGTGCTGAGATAAACATTTGTGTGCATGTATTCATTGGTGTGAATGGCCTTGATTCTGTAGGATATATTCAGAGCAGTAGAATTACTGGGTCAAATGGTATATCCAGATCCAACTTTTTAAGGAAGTGCTAGATTGCTTTCAAAAGAGGTTGCACTATTTTGCAATCCTACCAAAAGTGTAGGAAAGTTCCAGTTTCTCTCCAGCCTCTCCAGCATTAGTTGTTTTGTGATTTTTGGATCATTGTCAACCTTGTTGGGGTGAGATGATATCTCATTGTAGTTTTGATTTGAATTTCTTTAGTAGCTAATAATTGTGAGCATGCCCACATGTGTTTTTTGGCTGCCTGGGTGTCCCCTTTAGAGAAATGTCTGTCCATCTCCTTTGCCCATCACTTAATTGGATGATTTACCTTTTTCTTATTGATATTTTGTAGTACCTTATAGATTATGGACATCAGGTGTCAGTATGACATACAGTTGCCAAATATTTTTTCTCATTCTGTAGGGAGCCTTTTAATTCTATTAATAAAGTCTTTGGATGAGCAGAAGTGTTTGATTCTTACTAGATCCCATTTATCTATTTTCTCTTCTGTTGTTTGTGTCTTATTTGACAGAGTTTGAAGTCTGTGTACGCTGTGTATTAAAGCTCTCATTGTTGTTCCTACTTGTTCTTGGATGAACTTTATCGTTTTAGATTTGATATTTAGGTCTTTTATCCAATTTGAGCTGGTTTTTGTATAAAGTGTAAAATGTGGGTCTTGTTTCAATTTATTGCAGATGGATATCCAATTTTGCCAGTGCCATTTGTTGAAGAGATTGTTTTTCCCCAGTTGAATGTCTTAGGGCTTTGTTCAATATCAACTGTTCATAGGAAGGTGGTGTCATCTCTGGGGTTTCAGTTCTGTTCCATTGATCTATTTGTCTCTTTTTGTACCAGTACCAGGCTGTTTTGACTACTATTCTAAAGTTGGATAGTGAGAGGCCTCCCAGTGTGTTCTTCTTCTTCAGTAGCGCTTTACTTATCCGGGGCTTCTTCACTTTCCAAAGTTGATAATTTGTTTCTCAATCTCGTTAAAAAATGTCAATGGAATTTGTGCTGGGACTGCATTATATAGTAGACTGCTTTAGGCAGAATAGACATTTTCACTATGTTAAGTATTCCTATCCATGAGCAGGGTAGATTTCTCCATTTATGTAAGTCTCTCTTAGTTTCTTGTAGTAAGGACTTGTAGTTCTCTTTGCAAAGGTCTGTTATGTCTGTGGTTAGATTTATTCCTAGGTATTTTATCTTCTTAGGGGCTATCGTAAATGGTATTGATTTGTTGATTTGTTCGTTAATAATCTCATTGTTAGTGTAAAGGAATCCTACTGATTTACTTGCGTTGATCTTGTATTCTGAGACTTTGCTGAACTCTTCTATCAGTCTGAGTAATTCACCACTTATGGATTCTTTAGGCTTCTCTGCGTATACAATCATATCATGGACAAACAGAGAGATTTTTACTGATTCTTTGCCAATGCAGATGCACTTTATTTCTTGGTCTTGTGTAATTGCTCTGGCTAGAACTTCTGGTACAGTGTGGAATAGGAGAGGTGAGAGTGGGCATCCTTGTGTAGTTTCTGTTCTCAAGGGAAATTGTTTCAGTCTCTCTCCATTCAGGATGATGTAGGCTGTTGACTTTGTATAAATGGCCCTTATTGCATTGAGGAATTTGCCATCTATTCCTATTTTGCTGAGAATTTTTAGCATGAATGGGTGTTGGACTTTATCAAATGCCTTTTCTGCATCAGCAGACAAAATCAGAGGATTCTTGTCTTTGGTGTTATTTATGTGGTTGATCACATTAATTGTTTTTCTGTTGTTGAACCAGTCTTGCATCCCTGGTATGAATCCCAATTGGTTGTGATGGATTATTTTTTGATATGTTGTTGTATTCTATTGGCAAGAATTTTGTTGAAGCTTTTTCCATCTAGATTCATGAGTGATATCAGTTTGTAGTTTTCCTTTTTGTTGGGTCTTTCCCTGGCTTTGGTGTCAGGGATATGCTGGATTCACAGAATGAATTTGGGAGGATTCCATCCCTTTCTATACTGTGAAATAGTCTTAGTAGTATTAGAGATAACTCTTCTCTAAAAGCTTGGTAGAATTCTGCAGTAAAGCCATCTGGGCTCAGGCTTTTTCTGGTTGGTAGTTTTGGGATGACTTTTTCAATCTCTTCTTTTGTGTTGGGTTTATTAAGTTGTTCTACTTCACACTGTGATAATTTGGGTAGGTGATATGAATCAAGGAATTTGTCCTTTTTCTCTAGGTTTTCAAATTTGTTAGAGTACAGTCTTTTGTAGCATTCTGTTATGTTTTTTATTTCTGTTGGATCTGTTATGACAACTCCTCTCTCATTTCTTATTTGGGTTATTTGTTTCCTTTCCTGTTTTTCTTTAGTAAGTTTAGTCAATGATTTGTCGATTTTGTTGATCTTTTCAAAAAACCAGCTTATGGTGTTTTTAGTTTTTGCAATTGTTTTTCTGTTCTCTAATGTGTTTACTTCTGATCTAATCTTTATGATCTGTTTTTTTCTGGTGACTGAGAGGTTCCTCTGTTGTTCTCACTCTGCTTGTTCAAGATGTAGGGTTAGTTCTTTGGTTTGGTTTCTTTCGTCCTTCCAGATTTGTGCATTTATGGAGATAAACTGATCTCTGAGCACAGCTTTGGCTGTATCCCGTAGGTTCTGGTAGCAAGTGTTTTCATTCTTATTGGAATGCATCATTTTCTTTATTTTATCCTTGATTTCTTCTATAGCCTGTGGTTTTCTGAACAAGATGTTGTTCAGTTTCTATGATTTCCGCTTTCTATGTTTTTTCTGCTATTGATTTCTACCTTTGTGCTTTATGATCTGAGAAGATGCTTTGTATTAATTCAGTGGTATGGATTTTGGTGAAAACTGCTTTATGCCCTAACACATAGTCTGTTCTGGAGAATGTTCCATGTGCACTGGAGAAGAAGTTTAGTTGTCCACTGATTGATAGAAAGTTCTATATATGCTGATGAGGTTTAGATGGTTCATTGTGTCAATAAGGTCTTCTGTGTCTTTATTGAGCTTTTTTCTAGATGATCTGTCCTATATTGACAGTGGAGTGTTGAAGCCTCCCACTATTATTGTGAAGTGATCTATCTCCTTTTTGAGTGTAGTCAGTGTTTCTTTGATGTATTTAGGTGCTCTAATATTAGGTGAATAAATATTTAATATTGTTAAGTCCTACTTGTGTATTGAACCTTTCAGCAATAAATAGTGTTCATCCTTGTCCATGATCGTGGATTTTACATTACAATCTATTTTATCTGAAGTTAGAATTGCCACACCTGCTCTTCTTTGTGTATTGTTAACTTGATATATATTCTTCTATCCTTTAATTTTCAGTTCGTTTATACTTTAAGTGTAAGGTGAGTTTCTTGTAGGTGACATATGGATGAGTTATGTCTTTTGATCCAAACTGTCACTCAGTGTCTCTTTACTGGAGCATTCAGTCCATTCGCATTCAGTGTGATTATTGATAGATATATGTTCAGTGCTGCCATTGTGATATGTTTATTTTTGTGTTGATGTTTTCTCTGTTGTTCTTATTAATCTCTTCTGGGACATTCTTCTGTATGAGTTGATTTTTCACCTTTTCCAGGGTTGGCTTTTTGGTTGTTGACACTCCTGTAATACGTTTCTTGATTTGATATGTTGCATGTTTATTGTGCTTTATGGCTGTGCCTAAGATCCGCCTTAAGAAACTATGTATAAACCCAATTTCAGTTACTACCATTCTTATCAACGTCCACTCCATCTGGAGGGACTATAATGACTGTAGTACATCCTTCTTTTTAATATGATGACAGCATAGTTTTCTTGATGTGATCGCTGGATTATTTCTTTCACACTTAAGGCTTTGAGTTTGGAGCCTTCCCTAACTGAGTAGGATTCTGAGTGATGTGTCCTGTATTAAAGTTAGTGGTTTTGTTCTTCTAAGCCAAGAGCTTCTTTCAGTATTTCTTGTAGGTTTGGTTTGGTTTTTACAGTCTCTGAGTTTCTCTTTATCTGCAAATGTCTTAATTTTCTTTCAATATTTGAAAGGTAGTATTGCAGGATATAAAGTTCTTGGTTGAAAGGTCTTCTTCAAGGCTTTGAATGTGTCATGCCACTGTCTCCTTACCAGCATTGTTTCTGCAGAGAAAACCGATGAAAGCCTACAGAGTTTCCCTCTGAATGTTAGCTTTGCTTTGAGTCTTGCTGCCTTTAAGAATTTCTACTTATGTTTCATTTTGTTAAGCCTGATTATAATACGTCTTAGAGTCTTTCTTTTGAGATCTATATTGAGTGGCGTTCAATATGTATCTTGGATACCTATATTCTCTTCTTTCATAATTTCTGGAAAGTTTTCTATCAGCAGCTCAGCAGCAATACTCTCTGTTCTCAGCTGTCTTACCCTGTTCAGGACCTCCAATTAATTGCGGATTGTTCCTCTTAATAGAGTCCCACATGCTTCTTCATTTTTCTTGTTTCTTTTTTCTGATTTCTCCTCATAGACGCTGGAGTCATGAGCTGTGTCTTCCAAATCAGAAAGTCTATTTTCCATTTGTACCATTCTGTTTTCATGACTTTGAATTGAAGTTTCTGTGTCTTTGATTTTGTTCTGGATCTGTTGGATTTCAGAGTACTGGTGTTCTATCAGATC
Source organism: Heterohyrax brucei (assembly GCA_028571685.1). Taxonomy (NCBI): domain Eukaryota; kingdom Metazoa; phylum Chordata; class Mammalia; order Hyracoidea; family Procaviidae; genus Heterohyrax; species Heterohyrax brucei. The sequence goes on from CM053147.1 coordinate 72,641,560, forward strand.
AAACAGCTTGCTTAATTTTTCATTTTGCTCTGCTGCATTTTGTATAAGGCCTAGGAGGGCTTTGTGTATAATCCTTTTGTATTCACCTTCTGATCGTTTCAGAAAAGCTTCTTCTGGGAAGTTTTGAGGTGATTTCTTTTGGACCCTTCTGAAGCCGTAGATGATTTCTTGGTTCTGGTTTTCTCCAGACTTTGTTGCTTTTGGGGCTTCATGTGAGTCAATAGAGGCTGGGAGAGATGCTGTGACAATGGACCATAGTTGTTTCTCTAGGCCTTCTTAAAATGAGAGATAAAAAGTTTCTGCCAACTTCCAAAGTCAGTCAGGTTTTCAAGTGTATAGGTCCCTCTTCCCAGCTGGCAAAGTAAGCACCTCTGTATCAAACCCTAGATGTTATGAACTGGTTCAAAATATAGAAAGGCTACTGCCCTGCTGGCTACTGATGTTGGGCCTCAGCTTTAGGTGACCCTGTGTAGAATTCTGCTGCCTCGCATCCCAGGAATTAGGTCCAGCTGAGGCTTTGCATGGGTATATCTGCCTCCCAGTGGAACAAGATGGGTCCTGCACAAGCTTGCCACATGGCTGGGACCAGGCTACCAGCAGATAGGGAGGCCAAAGGTGCCAAGATGCTCGGAGTCCACAGCCTCTGTTGCCATGCCCCAGCCACAGGAGTCTGTGCAAAACGCCACCTCTCTGCTGGAAAAGCACTGTCTCACAGGCTGGCACTGTCTCCCAGCCTAGGAGCTAAGTCTAGCTGGGGCCTCCACATGAGTGTCTTCATCTCCCACTGGATCAAGATGGCACAAGCTTGCTTCTGCCTCCATATGGCTACTATATGGCAGAGGTAGAAAGATAGGCCAAAGCTGTCAAGATGCATAGAGTCCAAAGCCAGGCTGTCAGAATATGGCAACTGAGCTTGCTGATCCCACCAGCAGTGCATCTGAGATTAGCAGCTAGTCAAACCCCAGCTTTGCCTGCCAGCTAAGACAGAGAACAAAAATTAAAATGGTTTGTTACCTTTGGTCCATGCAAGCCCATGCTTGCCAAGAATGGTGTCAGCAAAAGAAAGAATGTTTTGCGTTAAGTGGTATGAAGTCCAAATTAACAGCCCTATCCTGTATCCTAGGGCTCACTATGTCCTGAAGACTCCATTCAATCATCAATTTAGGTCTCGGTTTCCAGAGGGAGGGATTTATGGATTTAGTCTGCCATCTTGATTCCACCCTCCAGCATAATATAGTTCTTAAAGAACATGTTCTACCTCCTACTTTGGTAAGTATGGTCTGGAGTCTTAAAAACTTGTGAACTGTCATCTGAAATACATCTATTGGCCCCATCCTGTCTGGAACAAAGAACAAAGAATAAAACCAAACACAGAAGGAAAATATTAGTCTAAAAGACTAATGGACCACCTGGAATACAGCCTCCATCAGCCTAATGCCAGAACTAGATAGTGCCTGGTTACCATCATCCACTGCTCTGGCAGAGTTCACAATAGAGGGTCCTGGACAGAATGGCAGAAAAGTATAAAACAAAATTCTAACCCACAAAACATGGTCAGACTTGCTAGTCTTTCTGACAGAGACTGGAGGAACCATTGAGAGCATGGCCCCTGGCTAACCTGCTGACTCAGAACTGAAGCCACTGTTGAAGTCCACCATTCAGCTGAAGGTTATACAGCTTACAAAATAAACAGAAACACACTTGAAGAATGTGCTTGTTAGTTCAGTCAAGAATACAAGACCAAATGAGCAACACCTGCCTCAAAGCAAAGATGAGAAGATAGGAAGGGGCAGGAAATGTGGATGAATGGACTGAGAGAATGCACAGTGTAACGGGAAAGGGGGAGAGTGCTGACACATTGCAGGGATTACAACCAGTGTTACAGAAAGAAATTATGTATAAATTTTTGAATGAAAAATTAATCTACATTATAAACTTCCACCTGAAACCAAATAAGTTAAAAAAGAAAACAGAAGATAAGTTAGATTCAAAGTTTTAACATGAATGTCTTTTTTCCACTTGAGTTCTGTGGGTAGGCCTTATGCACATTATTTAATTTCTGTAATGTTTCCCTGTATTTCTAGGTAACACTGGATATATATATATATGTATTTTTTAAGTCTCTCAAAAGGAGGCTAACCTCTTCTTATTCTTTTTAAGGGATTAGACTCTTAGTTGGTGAAGTTTATCTCCAAACTCCAAAATCCAATGCTGCCAAGTTGATTCTGACTCATACCATCCCTATACAATAGTATTTCCTGATATAGTTTCCAAAGGGTCACTGGTAGAATTGACTTGCTGATGTTTTGGTTAAGAGCAGAGCTTTTTAATACCATGCCACCAAGGCTCTAAAGGTCAGGTAGTCATGTCTGTTTATAGGCAGCAGAGAATATTTTATTTGTACATCTGGATTTATTCTGTGTTGTATTTCAATGTAATAGTTCTTTCTTTTCCTCCGTCACCTGTTTAGTTATTGGAAGCCTTCTAAATGGAAGAGAGCTCCATCAATGAAATTATATTTGAAGCCTGTCTAGAATGATTTTATTATCTGTAAAGATATCCTGGTGACTGGGATGCCTACTTCCCTGAAGGTCCCAAATAGTTTCTGTCTCTTTTTATTCTTGCCATTGACAGTAATATAAGAATTCATCATCAGATACATTATGTTTTTACTTTATACTTTCTTTCTCTTAAGTCAACCAAATTCTTGCACAACAGAAGTTAACGTTCTAGGTAGACTTTCAAAATCTTCATTTAGTTAATTCATCCATACTTATCAAATGTCAACTCCGTGTTGAGTCCTTTGCAGGGCACTGGGAGCACCATAGAGAGTGAAGACATCACTGTTTGTGCATCTGGGGGCGGTGGGTCAGTGGTGAGAAGGCAGAGATCAACAGTACTGAAATCACACTGCAATGGAGTAAAACTCACAGTTGTTTTAAGACTCATCAAGGAACTATGAGGTGTTGTAAAGTATATAATAGGGACAACTGAGTTAGAGTAAGGCTGCTTTAAAGAAGTGACTTAAATATTTTTTGTAAGTAAATACATATGTAACAACACATTTAGATGTTTCAACAGTCTTCACATGTATAGTTCAGTGACACGTTGTTCATCATGTTGTTGAACCATCACCCTTATCTGCTCCCAGATTATACCATCACCCTGAGGAGAAGTTCAGTGTGAGAGGATATAAGAAGGGAATTCTAGACAAAGCAGTCCACAGTGCTAAGAGACCAAGAACTGTGCATTGAAAGACTGAAAGACTGAGCATGAGGAAGGGGTCTTGTTGTGAGGTACAGTGGGAAAGTTAGAATGGGGTCAATTTAAGTTTGACTTTGCAGGCTACGTTAACCATTTTTATTTTTAACTTATATTTAAGATAAAAAACAGTAGAATTTTGTTTTCCTGTGATTAGGATCTGCCATTTTATAGTGACTTGCTAATGAAATTGCAGCCTAAAGTTGCATGCATACTTCTGGTTTCTGTCTTTATATTAAGTTTTTGTCACTTATTGAGCACTAACAGAAACCCTGGTGGCATAGTTGTTAAGAGCTACAGCTAACCAAAAGGTCAGCAGTTCAAATCCACCAGGAGCTCCTTGAAATGGGGCAGCTCTACTCTGCCCTGTAGGGTTGCTGTGAGTTTGAAAGCACTGAATTTGGTTGATTTGGGGTATGTATATTTACTCAGTTCTATGCATTTTTTTTCATGTAAATTTTAAACTAACGCTTATAAAGTTGATAGTTTTAAAAATGATTTTAAGTAATTTTGTTTTTGCTGTTGTTAAGAATGTATACAGCAGAACATAACAGCAGTTCAACAATTTCTACTTGTACAGTTCAGTGACATTCATTACCTTCTTCAAGTTGTGCAACCATCTTAGCCTTGCTTTTCCAAGTTCTTTCCCATTAACATAACTTCACTATCCCCCAGGGTTCCTAGCAATAGGATATTTTTAAGAAGGAGATGTTATCAGATTTTTAGAAAAGTTGGCATGATTGCTAAGGGGTATCTTTATTGGAAGGGTTAAAGAGTGCATGTGGACGTCTATTGTGATGGTTCAGGGAGGTGGTGGCGGTCATGGGTGGATGTAGGAGAAATTGATGGATTGGATTAAGAGACAAGAGGAGGAGGGAACTGCGTAAGGTAACTCCCAGGTTTCTGAATTGCTCTGGGTGTGGAAGGTGTTTGCTGTGTGAAATACTGCCCTACTTTTGGGTTCATTAGATCACAAACCCCTATGGGGCAGAACCCTGTATCTCGGGTGAACTGATCAGCTTGAATATTAAAGTAATCAATTCTGGTCTGCAATGCTGCCTTCTTATTCTGAATCGCCATTACTGTTTCATGGTCATAATTTATAAATATTTACTCAAATGTTTAGAAATTCTTCTAAAAAACATTGTCAAAGAAAATGCAAATGATGTTATTATTAGAACTTTGAAATGATAATTATAGTAATGTTTGTATTAGTCAAGACTTCTAAAAGCTCAAATCCCTCCTGCATTGTTTAATATATTTGCATAACATTTGTGAGGGTAACTAAATTACAAATTTCCATAACAAGGATTGTGCAGAAAAACCCACTTCAGGCAGTTTCTAAGCCTCTCATCATTCAATATTTTATGTAAATGCCGAGTGTCCATTTAGCTATATGTTTATTCTCCATTATAATATAAGGTTAAGAGAAAATAAGACTGGGTTCAGTGCCAGTGAAACTTGGGACACATGCCCTCTCCTACTATCACCAACATTTGTTTTGTTTTGTTTCTTCTCCCCAAACCTGTAGAATGACATTCCTTTTTTGCTGTGGTGGTTGGAGAGTATATATCTTTAACTGCTTCAGTATTCTGTCTGGCTTTTCCATTGTTACATCAGAAAATCTATAGCATCCAACTCTTGGTCTACCTTTTCATCTATCCATTCAGCAACCTTGCCATCAAAAACAAAATAAAACAAAAAATAAACTGATTGCTGTTGTGTCTGTTCCAATTTATGGCTATATCATGTGCTACAGAATAGAACTATTCCATAGGATTTTCTTGGCTATAATCTTTATGGAAGCAGATCGCCATGTCTTTCCTCTGCTGTACAACTGAGTGAGTTTAAATCACCAGGCTTTAGGCTATTAGCTGAGTGTAAAATATTTGCACCACAGAGATTGTCAGTATTTATTTTAGAGGACATTTTGTATAGAAGGCACTGCACTCATCACCCTAGACAGAGAAAAAGGCAGTCTGTAGAAGTCAACCTTGCTGGTACACAGTGTTCCTTAGGTTCTGGTTATTCATGCCATTGTACAGTCTCTTTCTACATTGAATCAGGGCTGATTTGATTGAATCAGTTGAGTATGACAGTGGTGATGCTGTGCTACTTCTAGGACTTGGTTTTAAAAGCCATTGTGGCTTCATTTGGTTTTCTGGACTCATTTGCTCTGAGGGAAGCCAGCAGTAGTGTCATGAGAATCCTTAAGCGACCCTGTAGAAAGGTCCATGTGGAGAGGCGCTGAGCCCTCCTGCCAGTGCCAACTTGATAGCCATGTGAGTAACATGTCTTGGAACTAGACACTAGCCCTGGGTAAGCCATCAGATCACTGCAGTCCTAGCCAACATCTGACTGAAACTTCATGAGACACCCAGATCCAGAAACGTTAACCTTTGCAACTCCTATTTTCTGCCCCAGAGTAACTGTGAGAATAATAAATCTTCCTTGTTATTTTAAGTCACTGAGTTTTCAGGTAATTTGTTATACAGCAGTAGATTCTAATACTAATCCCTTCCTCACTTGTACTCCCTCTTTAGCAGGGGAGGGTAGTATTTACTTTTATTACCTAGAAGACTAGGTCAACAGTAGCTTCAGCAAGTAGAGATTTAGCTACGGTTTGGATTTTTTGGAACTTTTACTATAGATAAACAGTGACTTTTATAGCGATTTGCAATTCCCAATTGCAAATTACAAAGTTATTTCACAATATGTTATATACCTGTAACCATCCGAAAGTAGAGTATATTTTATAGATGTGGAGTTAGCTAATAAATATGTGTTGAAGATTGTCATATACCTGTCAGTGAGATATGTGTTGGGTCATAGTGGAGATCAAGGTGGCAAAGTCTCTGTTTTTATTGAATAAGGGAAGAACTCATAAATTATTAAAAGTAACATTTGCTACTAGTGTGCAGGTACAAGTTACTGTGAATTCAATCTTAAGACAGGTATAAGCCAAAGTTAATATGAGGGTCAAGAAAGTCTACTCTGAAGAAATTCTAGTTCAACTGAGGCAAGATTGAGAGAGCTATATATAAGGGAAGAAACGTGGTAGATGAAGGTGAGGAAGAACATTCCAGATACTTTAAAGTCCTGGATCAGGGTGGAGCATGCTTTGTGTAAAAAATTGAGAGAAATAACAAATGGATGAATAAGACATGGAGGGAGACAAGTGTTTCTATGTGATGTTAGAGAAACAGAGCAGTGCAGCTGCTCATGACCTCAGACCATATGAAATGATGTGTTTAGAAGAGTTAAGGGGAATTACTTCAAAAGAAGAGCAAGGTTATACATAGCTGCAACTAGAACTTGAATTTCGATTTCCTACCCACCCCTTTCATTGTATAGCATTTTCTATTTTTTTACCATAGAATTTTTATCACCTTGACAGTCAGTGAGCAACCAAATACCTCCTTTAAAAGATGACAAAGAAGTCGAGATTCAAGGAGAGGTGTTCCTAAAATTATAACTCATCCATGGCAGAGCCAGAAACATGGTTGATTATCTAGTGCTCAAGAAATCCGTGTTTTCTGACTCGAAATTCATACTGTATTTCCTTTTGCCCACCTGATTTGATTTGGTACACACTGTTGTCTCATTTTATTGCCAGAACATCCGGTGTGTATTGCAGAGAATAGGTCATTAGAATGGCTACCAGAAATCCTGAAGAATTGTTCGACTATAGCAAGTCCTGTCCTCAAGGGCAAGAGAGAAATTCTTTGGGAGATTCTAGAACCATCTAGAAGAAAGTCAGGCATTTTTCTACTTCAAATGTCCCTGGCTTGAATAGCCATAGAGAGTAGAAGCAATGTTGTCACAGAAAAAATGACTTATGTTTTGTCTTCAACTTCAATGCGTAGTGACAGCTGGGAAGAATCTGTTGCATTCTTCAGCTGCTTTTGTCTGACAACAGACAATGTAGAATTGGTGGTGGCTTCCTACTTAAAGTGTGAAAAGTAGGAGAAGTCCCTGTGGCCTGCTTCACTGCAAAAAGGGGGCCTTGAGGGTATGGACTGGGCTTGATGACCCATCATGGAAGAAAAGAGTAAAAAGGTGTTTAAGGGCTCCCTAATGTTGCTATAGATTGGATATGGGTGAAAGTAGTGCTGATAGACTATGGAGCATAGAGGAGGTTCTTACATATTGGTATTATTAAGAGCTTATACTGTCACTGTCTGTGATACCTCGAAAGGTGGGAAGGAAGGAGGAGAGAGAGGGGGTTTCACAGGCTCTTGAATTTAATCAACATTCACTGATGTATTTCTGGGAGAAAAAGATTAGGAAACTAAGAATTCTTGAATTACTAACCAGAGACTTCTTCCCTAGCTGAGAAGAAGCTATTGCTTTGCTTGGAGATTAGAGGCTTGAGAATAAGAGAGGGGCTGATCCTTGGAAAATTGCAAAGCTGCTGAAGAAGCAGCAGCTGAACATAGTTTCCTTTTATTTTTGAATGTTGTGATGTCTGAAGAAAAAGATATATGTCATAGTACTGACGGGCAGTGATCCAGCCAAACCGCTAGATAGCTTAGAATTCTAGTTGATTGGCGTATGAGTAAAATTCCCAAACATCCAGGTTGAATCTGCTCTATTCATGCAGGCTGGCTTGTGTTGGTCACTTTGTTTTTTTTGTTTCTGTGGGGAGGGAGACAAGTAAGGGGTTATATGTGACACAGGCCCTGATATCCTTCTCTACAGATTACATTTCTTCCAGAGCATTTAGAGCACTTGTTTTTCCTTCATGATTCAGCTCTACTATCATTACCTATTTTAACATGTGACATTTGGCAGATGGAATTGTTCATATTTTCCTAATATTTTTCTTTTTATTTGGAGTTTAATAATAATCTATTCAGTCTTCTGGGGTTTCTGATTATATGTGCACCCTGGAGAAATGTCAAATCCCTGAGCAGGGGACCGTTGTGCTCAGGGACCAAGTGGGGACCCAATACGTTTCAATTATACTGCATGCAGGTCTAGAAATCTACTGTTTGCAATCCTAGAATGCTCCAGGTTTATGGAAATATTCTCCAGAGGCATTAGGATGAAAGAAGAAAAGATGTACATTTTATTTTTTTATTTAATATGACTGAGTGAAAATGTACATTCCCGTATAAATTTACATGCCCACCTATATGCAGCTTCCACTGCTCTCCCTGTCCAAATGACTAGAAGAGATCCATATTTATGCCTACTTCCAAGACAGGTAATCTAACTGAATGCAGAAATTATTGAACAATATTATTAATGTCACACTTTGCTGAAGATCATCTAAAAACTGCTACAGCAGTACACTAACAGGCAACTGCCAGAAATTCAAACTGGATTTAGAAAAGGACATAGAATCAGGGGTATCATTACTGATGTCACATAGATCCAGCTGAAAGCAGGGAATACTAGAAAAATGTTTGCACAGAGACATTTGACTGTGTGGATCATAACAAACTGTGAATAGTATTGCAAAGAATGGAAATTCCAGAATACTTAACTGTGCTCGTGAAAAACCTGTACATAAATCAAGAGGCAGTCTTTTGAACAGAACAAGGATGTGCTGCATGGTTTAATCAGGAAAGGTGTGCATAGGGTTATGTCTTTTCATCATACCTATTCAATCTGTGTAACAAGCTGATAACCTGATAAGCTGGACTATCTTAAGAAGAATAGGGCATCAGATTGGAGGAAGACTCATCAACAACCTGTATTATACAGATGACACAGTTTTTCTTGATGAAAGTGTGGGGGACTTGAAGCACTTACTGATGAAGATCAAAGACCACAGCTTTCAGTATGGATTACACCTGAACATCAAGAAAACAAAACTGGACCAATAAGCAACATCATGATAAATGGAGAAGAGATTGAAGTTGTCAAGGATGTCACTTTACTTGAATCCAGAATCAACAACCATGGAAGCAGCAATCAAGAAATTAAAAGACACTGCATTGGGCAAATCTCCTGTAAAAGAACTCTTCAAAGTGTTGAAAAGCAAAGATGTCACCTTGAAGACTAAGTTGCACCTGACTAAAGCCATGGTATTTTCAATCGCCTTGTATGTATGTGAAAGCTGGACAGTCAATAAGGAAGACTGAAGAGGAATTGATGCCTCTGAGTTCTGATGTTGGACAGTATTGAATGTACATACCATGGACTTTGAGAAGAATTAACAAATCAGGCTTGGAAGAAGTACAACCAGAATACCCCTTAGAAGCAAGGATGATGACACTACATCTCACATACTTTGGACCTATTATCTGAAGGGAGAAGAACATCATGCATGGTAGAAGGTCAGTGGAAAGAGGAAGACCCTCACTGAGATGGACTGACACGGTAGCTGCAACGTGGGCTTATGCATAACAATGATTGTGGGGATGGCCCAGGCCCTGCCAGTATTTTGTTGTGTTGTACATGGGTCACACCTAACTTGATGGATCTAACAACAGGGCATAAAGTAGTGACATCTAATTTACTTGGAAGAGAGGGGAGAGGGGGTCATAAAGATTTCTCAGAGAAATGATCATGTAAATAACAGTGAATCAGTAAAAATGGAGCTAGGCAAAAAAGCATTTTAAGTGTAGTGAACAACAATTTGAAAAATCTGACAGTAGAAAGACCATGGGTTCATGATGCATTTATGGTGTTGAGAGAAGTTCACGTAGCTGGGGTGAAGTTTGGTGGTTATGGGTTAGAAGAGAATTGTGCTAAAGATGGAGTTGGGGATGGTGAGAAATGCTTCTGGAATATAAGTCTATCCAGGAAAAGCATGAAAATTTTGTTTAGGAGTCCGTTCTAGCATGGGCTAGAAGCACTCCTCCCAGAGGGATATAATCAGGCTTCCTGCATGAACTTTGTTTTAGTCAGCCAGTGCTGCTCTAACAGAAATACCTTGAGGTAGATGGCTTTAACAAAGCAAAGTTTATTCTTACACAGTCTGGTAGGCTGGAAGTCCAAATTCAGGATGTCCTCTCCAGGGGAAGGCTTTCCCCCTTGTTGGCTCTTCAGGAAAGTCCCATATTGCATCAGTGTTTGTCCAGGGAGCAATTTGGCCCAGGAACCTCAGGTCTGAAGGACGCAGTCTTCTCCTGGTGCTGCTTCTTAGACGGTGTGAGGTTTCCAACTTTCTACTTGCTTCTCTTTCCTTTTATCTCTTGCATGATGAAAGGATAAAGAGTGGTGCAAGCCATACTCCAGGCAAACTCCCTTTACAGTGGAGCAGGGAGGTGATCCCATGAAAGGGTTTTCAGTCCCACCCTAGTCCTTTAACATACTTGGGAAATCACAGAATGGAGGACAATCATAAAATATTGGGAATCATGGCCCAGCCACATGGCTACACATATTTTTGGGGAGACACAAGTCAATCAATGATGAATTTTCACATTTCCCCAGGTTTGTTAGCACTTCACAGGTTAGGGAGTTCTGGCACTGATGGAGCACCTACTATGTGCAGGAATCTTGCAGTGGTTCATAAGCTTGGGAATCAGAGTGCCTGAGTTTGAAGGTTGGCTCTAGTCATGTCCTTGGGCATGTTGTATGACCTTTGTATGTCAGATAAGTTTCCTTATCTACATATAAATTGTGAGTAATTGTAATACCTAGGTCATATTACTGTATGGATTTTAAATGAAGTGAGGTCAGCACCTAACACACTGTAAGCATTCTATGTCTGCTATCATTATTATTATCCGTATTTTACAGGTGAAGGGATGGAGTTGCTGAGGATTTAGGTAATGTGTGATACAACAGCTAATGACAGAATGGTGGTTTGCGTTACCTTGATAAAGGGTGTTGCACTTCCCTGTCTAAAAGAGGGAACAGCTGTTGGAGCAGTAGAGCACATCCACGAGAGACACAGACCAACAAAGGCAGAGACAGCGGCTCCCAGACATTTGCCAGGTGGTCAGAACTTGAGATCTGACAAAGACCAGGCAAAGGTGGCCCCATGCCCTTTCCTGTTCGTCAATTTTAAGGAGTAAGGAAGAGGTGGAAGAGGGAATTACTCTTTTCTGATACATGGTCTAGGCACAGAGTTCACATGCAAGTATGGAAAGATACAAAGGTGTGTTCACGTTTCCAGGAGCTAGTGGCATGCTGTCAGAATTCATTGTCTGTCTGGTACTGGACCAGAAATTTAACACATCCAATACTCTCTGTTCCCAGAAACTATTACTATGCTCATTTTTCTTCAGAGCTTTCTCTGTACCAGGTGCTGTTCTGTGTAGAAGTATTAATGAATGTTAACAAAAAAAGGCTGTTAAGTAGGTACTGTTACTCTTCCCATTTATGTGTGATTAGACTGAGGCACAAACAACAGCAAAAATCCACTGCTATTGAGTAGATTCCAACTGAAGGAGACCCCTTGTGTGACAGAGTACAATTGCTCCAGAGAGTTTTGGCTGAGTGGGTTGCAGTCATCAATCCTTAAATTAGCAGCCCATCATAAACCACTTATGTCACCCAGGCTCCTGTAATTCTGGTTGCTTTTCTGTATCAGGGATGTGAGTAGTATTCAGAGTCTGAAGAACAGATCTTTGTAGTGTTTTCATAGATCCCTTATCACTGGTAAATGTCAATAATTTGTAAGAACTTCTCTAAAATCTGATTTCTACAACATCTGGTAACGTACTTCATCTGGAATGTTTATACTTCAGTAAGACTCTTTGATGTCTCAAAAATAAGAAGAGATGGATGTCTTTTCTACTTATTAGTGCCTTTATGTGATGACTCCAGCCTGTCAATAGGTACCTATCTCTGCTTGTGGTATACAAATGAGGCATAATTGCTCTGCCTGAAAATGGGAAATTCACTTGAATTGTGTTTCTACCACAATCTTTTATAAGTGATCTTGAACTGTGGCTTTTGTGTAACACACTTTATTACGGCCAGCCAAGTACCGTCGAGTCACCTTATTATAGGGAAACTTAATATTTTAAATATAACTTGATATGTTCACAAAGAACAGGAACTTGAAACTAGGGTTCTTGATGGAACAGTCAGGTTTAGTAGAGAAAGCTTCAGGAATCAAGAGACAGTGCCCCAACATGGTCATTCTTGAATCCAAGTGTCTTTATCTCTAAGAAGCCTTCAGTCTTTCAGTTTCATTAGTTGGTTTGCATACCCATTCTAGTCTGGCCATGTGATATTTTTTTGGCTGCATTGTGTGTATATTTCAAGAAGCTTCTTTTGTGACTTAGAACGATAGGATGAGCATGCCCCACGTACGTTTGGCACTACTTTCTTAAGTGATTGGGCAGTGAAAGCAGACTGCCAGCCTTGGCAATCGTCTCAGGTTCTTTATCGTGTCAATTTACAATCTGGGGCTGGGCCACATTTTTATTAGGAAGGTTCTCCTGAGCTTTAGAAATGGCTACTTTTTGACCTGACTAGGCAGATTCTTGGCTCGTGTCATAAAACTGATTCTTCCTCAGATGTTTTTAGTGGGAGTAAGTGGGCTATTTTGTCACGAAGATCAATGTGAGATGGACATTGCTCTTTACCAGTTTTGTAAAGGGATTTAGAATAGAAAATAGAATTTTCTCTGTAGATGGGAAAATAGTGACATAGCAAGTATAAATGATTTCATTATGGGAACATCATGACTTCCTTGATTGGATAAGAATGGAGTTGGTTAACTAAATTCATATGCAAATTTCCATTTAAAAACACAGCTTGGGAAACTATACTAGAATTGCACAGGGTAGGTGTGAAAATGGAGAAGATTGTGGCAGGAGATTGTGACATAAGTGAACTTAAGAATTGATTCTTGACCTCAAAGAATAGATAGTCTAGTTTGAAATCCTGAATTAGGTATCATCATGTGAATTTTAACTCATAGTGACCCTATAGGACAAAGTAAAACTGCCACCATGGGGTTTCCAAGAAGCAACTGGTAATTTGAACTATTGACGTTTTAGTTAGCTGCTGAGCTCTTTGCCACTGTACCACCAAGGCTCTGAATTGATACATAGAAACTTAAAATCTCAGGTCACATGCTTTAAGCCTGATAGCACTGCTAGTTTGTAAGGCGAAACCATAGGATCTGAACAGAAATGAGGTCCCTGAATGCTGAGATGGCCACAGAGGATTTTAAGATAGAAATGAGTTTTGTCCAGTCTTCAAGGCTAGATACAAACCATAAAGGTAGAGAGTAGATCAGGGAACAGTATGACCAAAAGTTCTAGGGATGGGAATGGCATGTTAAGGGAATGATGGGTAGAAATATACTGAGCAGAAGTACTAGGTAATATAAAATAAGTTACATATTTTCCCTAGAATAAAAGTAGAAATTTTTTAAAATTTTATTTTTATTGTGATTAAGTGAAAGTTTATAATCCAAGTCAGTTTGCCATACTAAACCCAAACATATGCCCCTGTGCAGCTCTATCTGCTCTCTTCACTCTGTGACAGCATACTCCTCTTTTCCACCCTGTACTTCCAGTATCCACTCCACCAACACTTATCCCCTGTTCTCCACCCTTCTTCTCCCCTCTCCTCTCTAGAAAGGAACCAGTTGGATAACCTCATATATATATATTTAAAAATAGAAATTTAAAAACTTCTTTTTTTTTTTTTTTTAAAATCACTTATGTTCCTGTTGGAAGAAAGTGCTTCTTTGGATTTTTTTTTTCCATTGCTTCATATATGCACACAGAAGCCACGTTTGGTAAGACATTTCCATTCATTTGAGTTGAGAATTTTAATTCAATAAAAAAGTAAAGGAAAAAAAAAAAAAACCAGAAAACTATGCAATAGTGTAGCTTTTAGAAAAAAGACCATTGCTGACATGTAAATATTATAGGCAATTCTGTCTGAACATGTAAAAGTGAATGGATGGATGTACAACCGATGAATAATTAGAAATAAAAATGAAATAATACTATATATGCTTTAGACTTTCATTTATTATTATTTTTAGCTACAAGTAATTGAAAAATACACGATCAAAAATTTACATTTCAGGGAATTCAACGTGACTTTTTTATATTGCCTAGTCATGACTCAGCCACCAGCTTTTCTCTTAATATACATGTGACATTTGAGTACTGTTGCTGTAGTTTTCTTCACTTTTCTTCTCTGGGTTTGTAGGTGTAATTCTAACTCTTCATCCACAATATATTCAAGGGTGAATTTTTTTTTATGTTAAATTACTGTATTGATTGACACTCATGGATTCAGGTGACAAGAACATACCTTGAATTATCTCAGAAAAGTGAGTATGGACTGGAAATGTCCTGGGGCTTCTGATGTAACAGCAAGAATGACCAAGGAAACTGGATGTAGGATGAGGGGAAATAAGAAATCGAAACTCTGTGCCTCTCTGCATGTGGGCCTCCTCTTGCACAGTGGACCACACGTCTACATAGGGGGTAAGGGTGATGGTAACTCAAGATTCCCAGGCCTCGTATCTCACAGCTATCCAGAGAAGGGCCTACTTTCTTCCTCTAGGACCAATCAATTTTGGTTAGAGTCACATGGTACATGCATGGTAATTAGGATTCTATTCCTTTATGGAGACTTGGTGGTGTAGTGGTTGAGAGCTTCACTGCTAACAAAAAGGTCAGCAATTTGAATCCACCAGCTGCTCCTTGGAAATTCTATGAGTCATTTCTCCCTTATTCTATAGGGCTTTGGGGAGTCTGGATTGACTCAAATGGCAATGGTTTAAAGTTTTGTTTTGTTTTTTTAATTTTAATTCCTTTATACCTGATGTGTTCTTAGATAAAGGAGCTGAGTGACTACCTTTTTCCAGTTGATATGTTTATAAAACTATACTTGGCTTAAAATACAGGGAAACAAGAATGGAGAGTTAATGTGCTATTACAAGATCAGAAAAATTCAGAGACTTCAGTGCTTCATTATTTACAATGATGGCCAAGTGCTGTCGAGTCGGATAGGAAAAGATTAATATATGATTTATTTATATGCATGCTATCATGCTTTTTATCTGTTTATGTATCAGCATTATATGGAAAATGGGGAAGAAATTTAGGCTTTTGAAGTTTGAAATTTAAGAGTAAAGCAGTGTGTTGTTATCAGTACAGAAAAAAAGATTCAAAACAGGTTTCTGGTGGAATAAAGTCTGCCTACTTTCACACCTGGATAACTGACCTTTAGAAAAAAATAAAGCTTAACTTTTAAAATAATTTTTTCCTCTGCACTGGGCTGTGGAAAGCAGACTATAGATGAATAATCAAAAGGCGACTAATCTTAAAGAATAAGATGAAAATAGATGCTTAAAATAGGACCTGGGAAGGAATCAGAGAATTAGAAGTGGAGCTGAACTATCTTTGTTTAGCAGGCCTGGCCATTTTCCATTGTATTAAACCACAGGGTGTAAGGTTTTCGTGTAGGACTTTTAGAAATTATAATTTTCTGTTGGGGAAATAATGGCTTCTAAAATGTTACTGTCCACAGAGAGAAAGCAGCAATGCTCATCAGTATCTAGGAGAAAACAGCAGAGAACTGAACAAGGAGAATCTTGCTGAGGCCACAACATGGTGATGAATGGTTTCTGAGGGAGTGACTAGCAGAGAGAGAGCGAGGATCAGCCACACCCACCATAGCTGAGGATGAAGAGCTCAGTTTCAGACATCAGACTCAGAGTCAGAAGACAGCAATGTGAGCCACACAGACTGGTCAGGCCAGTGTATGAGAAACAGAAAGAATAATGTATGGACCCACTGCCATTGAGTTGATTCTGACTCATAGCGACCATCTAGGATAGAGTAGAATGCCCCATAGAGTTTCCAAGGAGCACCTGGCAGATTTGAACTGCTGACCTTTTGATTAGAAACCATAGCTCTTAACTGCTATGCTACCAGATTTCCATAAGCTGTGGAGAAGTTGGTAAATAGATGTTGAATCTGGAACGGTTTATGAAGCCTAGGCTGGATGCATGTTGCTTAAGAATACGTTAGGGGAAAGGAAAAAGAGATCACTGCAGGGCTGGTGCTCCAGCAGCACTTATAAGAAGCCACTAGGCACATGTGTCTATTACAATTTATTAAGATAAAAAATTCAGTCACTTAGACTGACATTTCAAGTGGCCAATAAAATAGCTATATGCTACTAGGAGCTATTATACTGGACTGTGCAAGAATAGAAAGTTCCATTACAGCATTCTGTTGAACAGTTCCAAGAGGCTCTGGCATTAGTATTATTCTGTTCTTCTTTTCATAGTCTTTGGAGGTTAACTGTGCTGATACTTTGCTTGGATCTTAACGCTAATGAAAGTTTTGGTGCAACTGAGAAAGCTAGCATCTAGCAGTATTAGAGAGACAAATAACAGGTTGAGTTTAGATGGGTAACTGTATTCAGGGTCCTCTAACTTTTTCCTTACCAAACAAAAATCTATGACCCTCTGTGGGCCACTAGGCAAAGACTTGCAAGCCCTAAAGCTTCCAGTCAAGGCTCCACTTGACGTGTTCTATGTAAATATTGCCTCATTTGACAAAGGAAATTCTTCTTATGTCTGAGGGTTTAGTGGTGAAATGGTATTTTATCTCCAGGGTTGCTATGAGTCAGAACTGAAGCAACAGCAGCAGGTTTGGTATGGTTTATGTCAGGTAGACACTTTCCCAAGTCTCTTTGACATATACAGACATCTCCTGCCTTATCTCAAGAATATAGTAGTTTAATGGTTTAGTCAGCTCGTGCCGCTCTAACAGAAACACCCCAGAGTAGATGGTTTCAACAAAAAGAAGGTTTATTCTTACACAGTCCAGTAGACTACAATTCCAAATTCAGGATGTCTGCTCCAGGAGAAGGCTTTCCCTCTGTCAGCTCTGGAGGAAAGTCCTTGTGTTGCACCAGTCGTTGGCCAGGGAGCATCTTTGTGCAGGAACCTCAGGTCTGAAGGATGCAGTCTGCTCCTGGCGCTGCCCTGTCAGTGGTGTCAGGTTCCTGACTCTCTGCTAGCTTCCCTCTCCTTTTATCTCTCGTAGGATGAAAGGATAAAAAGTGGTACAAGCCACACTCCAGGGAAACTCCCTTTATAATGGATCAGGGAGGTGATCTTATGAAGGAATTTACAGTTCCACCCTAATCCAAACTGATGTCCCGGCTTGAACTGTGTTCCCCCAGAAATATTTGGCTGGGGCAGGATTCCCTGTATTCTGTGTTTACCCTCCACTTTGTGATTTTCTGATGCTGTAAGTCCTAATCTCTGCCTGTGGTAAACAGAGTGGATTATGTTAGAGAGGATTAGGGTTAGCGGACATGCAGATTTGGGATTTGTAGTCTACTGGACTGCTTAAGAATAAATCTTCTTTTGTTAAACTCATCTACTCTGGGGTATTTCTGTTACAGCAGTACTAGCTGACTGAGACAGAACTTGGTACTGAGAGTGGAGTGCCTCAGGACACTTGAATCAGTGAAGCCCCAGAGCTTTGGAACATTTGTGCCTGCAGGGCAGATATGGGTTTGAGGCCACAGGAAGCAGAAGCTTAAGAGACAAAGAACCTGAGAAGCTGAACTGCCTCACTCTCAGACGGTACAGTCATGACCTCAGGGATTTGAAAGGGTGGAGCCAGGGCTTTCTGTGTTTGTAAGGGTGGAATTGCCATTCAGTTGGGCTTAGGGCTAACCTAAAGCCGAGGGGGCAGAGTTACTGTCCAGGTGGGCCTAGGAGGCAGAGTTGTAGCACAAGGCCAGTGGTCTCCACTCAGAATTCAGATAGTGTAGCCAATACCTAGAATCTGGAGGGCAAAGCTATTGTGTAAAATGTCTCAGAGAACTGAAGATTATTTTCAAAGCCTTGAGAGCTAATGTAATGTGTTTTGCTGACTTGGTTGTTGCCTGTTAATGCCTTCTTTGCCTGTGGTTTCTCCCATTTGTAATAGAAATGTCTAGCTGATGCCATGCCTGCCATTGTGTTTTAGAAGCAGATAACTTGTGTTCGAGATTTCACAGTTAAAGAGGAATTTCTGGATTTTGGACTTTGACTTTAAGACTTTTGCTGTGATGGGGTGAATATGTTTCACATGTTGCAAAGATGTGACTTTTTAGAGAACAAGGGTGAGATGTCATGAATTAAATGTGTTCCCTAAAATGTGTTCCCTGTAACAGTTTGGCTGTGTGATAATTCCTGGTACTGCTTGTGTGATGTTCCTCCATGGTGGAATTCCTGCCTCTGTGATATTAATGAGGGTGGACGGGCAGCAGTTGTGTTGGCAGAGCAAGATTCAATGAATAAGTTTGTTTTGTGCCTTGAGGCTGTCTCTTGAGCTATAAAAGAAAAAAAATCTGTCAGAGAAAATTGGGAACCTCGCACCATCAAGAAAGCAGCACAGGGAGAAGAGCGCATCCTTCAGACATGTGGTTCCTGTGCAAGGATGCTCACTGAGCAAGGACTGATGCCACACAAGGACTTTCCTTCAAAGCCGACAAGGGGTAGAGTCTTCTCCTGTAGCAGACATCCTGAATTCAGACTTGTAGCCTACCAGACTGTGTAAGAATAAACTTTCCAACTGTTAAAGCCATCCACTGCTGGTATCTCTGTTACAGCGGCACTAGCTGACTAAAATGTTCAATATCCTGAGTCTAAGACTACGTATATCCATGTACCTTCTTGCAAAGGCTCAATCTGCTGATGGAAAAAAAAAACATGTAAAAATGGATTCCATATTTTGCCATTTGATAATATTAGTTTTGACTTGGTGTCTGTATTCTAACTCTGTTTTCTTTGTCTTCCTCAATGACTCTTGACCTTCATCAGGGGATGTTTTCCCAGTAATTGACTCCAGTGTTGTTGAACTGGTGAGCAATTTGGATTTCTGTATTTATTTATCACTAAATTCTGTTCTATTTAAAAGAATGTTGGGGAGGAATTTCAAGGTAACTCTTAGAAACTCGTTCTGCTAACTCCCTGAACAGTTCCTATTTTTAACTTGTCACTTTTTTTTTCTTTTTAAATTGCAGCTGCTTTCTGAGGCTGTTAGGCTACTTTTCAATTAGGCATTGCTTCTGTGTACACAATGGCACCCCAGAAGCTTTAAAGTGCTCATGCAGTTTCAGAAATGTTTAATTTGCTACCAGGGAATAGCTTAGTTCAGAACCACATAAGGGAAGCAGAAAGGGGAAAACAAGATATGATTTCTCACATCTATGATGTAAAGATAAAGTAATGAAAAACAATAAGAGCTAACATTTATTGAGTACTTATCGTGGGGTAGACTTTGTCTTAATTTCTGCATACGGATTATTTTATTTGGCTTTCACAAGATTGATCCTAGGTGTATAATATTATTAATCTTATTTTCCTGAAGAGGACACTGAGACTTAAGGAGATAAAGTGATTTATCCAATGACACAGAGCTAGTAAGTGGTAGATCTGGAATTTATACTCAAAATATTTGATTCTGGAGACCATGCATTGAACCGTCTCTTTTCCTTAGCTGGCTAAAATGACTGATTACTGAACACATTCTGTACTTTCTCAAATCTGTGTCTTTTTTTCAAGCTGGGCTGAAAATGCTCTGCTCCCCCAGCTGCCTTTTAAAGTTCTACTGTTCTTCAAGATCCAGATTAAATCTCATTTGGTTCAATAAGGCTTTCGCTGTCTCTCTTGCAAAAATGAATATCCCTCTCCTTTAATCCTAGAACACTTTGTGCATCTATTGTATCATCTTCACATCTGCCTTGAATTACAATTTGTCTGTTCCTCACTAGTCCTGTGCTCCCGGAGAGTCAGAACTTTAGCTTGTACATGGCATATCTTCCCTAGTGCCTAGAATACAGGCTTAATATAGTAGCTTCTTAAAATTTGTCGTCATTGTTGATTCTGCAAGTTCACTAAAAGTTCATGAATGTATCATTTTTCTTATTCTAGGTTGAAGGGAAAGTTGAAAGGGTTGAGTTTTCCTTTAGGTTAGTTCCCACATGTGTGCCGTTATGTCCGAGGACAGGTTATATATTGTCATTTAAAGTTGATCTCCAGAATTAATAATATTCCCTCAATAGATATTAATTGTCATCCTTCAGTGTTCTAGAAGCTGGACATATGATGGTGAGAAAGACAGATCATGTTACTTTTCTCTAGGAGCTTAAAGTCTAATGTGAAAGACAGGCAATCATAAGCAAGTTGTGATATAAATATATAAATATAAATACACTGTGAAGGAAACAAAGAGGGTACATTGTGGAATGACTGAGGGGATGACATTTGAGCTCGACTTGCTGGATGGTGTTTTAGTCACTTAGTCGTGCTCTAACAGATTCTACCAGTGGATGGCTTTAAAAAGAGGAACTTATTTGTCACAGTCCAGTATTAAAAGTACACATTCAGGGTGTCAGCTCCAGGGGAAGCCTTTTTCTGTTGGCACGGGAGAAGGTCCTTGTCATCATTCATCCTCCAAACTGGAGCTTCTGAGGTGCAGGGACCCTGGTCCTTTCCAAAGGATGAGCTGAGCCTTCAACACTGCTTTTTGGTGGTATGAAGTCCCCAAATGTCTCTGCTAGTTTCACTCTTCTATATGTCAAGAGACCAAATCAAGGCACACAACAAACTTACACACTGAGTCTTGCTCTACCAACACAGCTGCTGTCCATCCACCCGCATTAACATCAGAGAGGCAGGAGTTTCAACATGGAGCAACATCACATGCACCATACCACGAATTATATCCCAGCCAAATAGCTGCAGAGTTTTGAGGGGGAATACAGTTCAGTCCATGACAGATGGAAGGATAGACCCAGGATATAAGAAGGAGGGAGAGGGTACTTTCCAGGCAAGGGTAACCTACCGAAGGCCCTGAAGTGGGAGACAACTTGACAAATTCAATTGGTATCCTCTCAAATGTCTCAGAGTGGACACCATGGCAATGAATCCTTTCTAGTTCTTAGTTCAACTGTATGTGGCAGGCTCCATGTATACTGCTTATTATTCATATTATTTCCTTTAATTCTCTTCAACAAGTGTTAGCAGATGTCCCTATAAAGACCATAGTAAATATTCTATGCTTTGCAGGACACACAAGTTTTGTTACAAATACTCATTTCTGTTGTTCTAGTGTGGAAACAGCTATAGATACCGTGTAAGTGATGGGCAGAGCTGTGTTTCAATAAAAGTAATTTCTGGACATTAAAATTTGAATTTTATGTATTTTCCACATGTCAAGAAATAGTCTTATTTTTTAAAATACGTAAGTGTGTGAAAAGATTTCTTAGCTCACAGATCATACAAGAACAGCACTAGACTGGATCTGGCCCATGAGTTGGAGTTTGCCTACCCAGTCTTTCTTATTGTGCCCATTTTATTTGGCATGAAGACAAATGCTATATGCGTTTGTATTCACATGTGTTGCATCCCCCCTTCCCTTGAGGATCTTGTGTTATTCTTTTGTTAATACTATACAACATTAAGGAAGCCGAGGTGGTTAAAAAGCAATGTATAGCCTGGATTCGGACCAGGTCTGGTAGGTTCCAAGATCCACGTCTTTATTTCTCATGTATCACAGCGTAAGCAATGCTGTTGGGTTCAGGGAACAATGCTATATCTATTTCCAGTGTGTAAGTTCAACTGCCTACCAGACCACAGATTTCTGAGAGGACCAGACTTTTCTTTGCCTTGTCCTCCTCCTTAGCACTGATGGGCATGTAGGAGGCATTTCAAAAGTGGCTTAACCGTCTTTCAAACTGTTTCTCTGAAAATGACTGCGAATTATAGGATTTTTGAGAACACATAGCAATAATATTTATATTGCCAAACTACTTTAGCCCCCTAAAATGTGGCCCTGAAGACTGATTAGAAACATGATTAAAATTCTAGGTGCGGTTTCTATATCACATTTCTAGAATTAGTATATTACCAGTTTTCATATGAAAATCTCATAAAACACGGAAAAGCTGATTTCTTTTCCTTTGTGGAATAAATTGCCCTCTCGTCTCCTAAACCATGGGAGATTATTCAATTTCTTGTTTTGAAAGTACGCGTGTGGAACCAATTAAAGGTGAATGTAAGAGCTGTTTAGACTTAAAAAATGAGTAAAAAAGTGGGAAAAGCTTAAAGAGGTTTTAATCATTGCATAGTATGTGGCTAGAATGTATGTCATCCTGTCTTGCTGTCTGTCTGTCTCTTTCTTGATTTTCCTCTCAACTTAAAATTCAGATGTGACAAAAACTGTCAGATTAACATTTAGAAAATAGCTACTTGAGTTAATAACGAGAACTAACCTTTCCATTTGTGGTACTGGTTGTAGAATATATTTTCTAAATATTAAGATCCACAACATACAGCATCAAAGCTTGATAAAAATATAATTAAAAGTGATATACAGTATTTAGCATGCTAGAAATCTGAACCGTTATACTTAAGCTTTATTATGATAAAAATTTTTGGATGTCAACTTAAAACATGTGAGTGGGTACACAAGTGTTTCAGAATTCTTTGGAGACTATTGGTTTAAGATTTTTCTTTAAATACAGACTTTCTGAAAGCTGGGCTTCTGCAAGATCCCTGATGATTATCTGCTTAAAGGCAGGCCTATGTTTTAGTGGATACTCTGCCCCACAGTTGCTTGAGTGATAAATGTAAACATAACAGAATGGAGATGAAATGCACACAAACTGTGGTAGTTTGGAAATATATCTCTTTCGCTTTCCAGGATTTGCAGGAAGAGGTAGTGTTTTGATGTTTACTCCGGGTAGCGACATGAAAGGGCTGTTTTGAAGTTTTGCATGTTTCAGACGTGCAGAAGTATGTCAGTGCTGAAAATGGTAAACAGCTGGAGAGGATAACGGCATCGGATGACTGGAGAAGGGAGCCAACGTAAGTCTGTTTAGAAGTCTGGAAGCAGAGAAAGCATCTTTTCCTAACAACAGTATATGTATCAGCCTCCTAGATGCATACTTTATGTGCCTACAAAGTGGCCATCCAAGCTTAAAAATATGCTCCTCTTTGCTGTTTGTGGGGGCAAGACTGTGGGGAAAAAACAAACAAAAAACAGTAAGTGAGTAGGTTATGACCTCAGCAGCTGGTCTCTACATAATGATAGTGAAGATTGAGGGGAATAGAAGTATTGTTTGTCTGGCCTCAGTGGTGTAGTCTCTAAGGAGAGCTGATGGCAAGATACATTCCTTTGGAAGTTGACTAACTTTACTGTGGCTCAGTGAAGGAAAATTGTACTTAATAGAGCCCTGGTGTCCCCAAACAATCAATGCTGCTTCCAATCGGCACTTTCAAATTTGAACAAATTATTGTCTTGCGGAGGCTCAGTCTTTTCATTAGATTTTCATGGGTAATAAACTTCCAGCGTTTGCTGCAGGCTGAGTATGTATTTCCATTAATTAGTGATGCAGAAAGCAAAGAAGCCAAAAGAAGAGCAAACTTAGGTAAGACTCAAGAGGTCTTGAACTTCACTAAATGCTGCCTATATTTACAAAAACAAAATTATAACTTCTACACTGCTAAATAAAATACCAGTGTCACTCTTTGCTGAATTATTTGACCTTTATTTTAGTAGCATCATCATCACAATCTTTCTCGAAAACGTAAGTAAAATTCTTTCTGCTTTAAGAACTCGACGGCACTTGGCTTGGCTTAAGGAAAGACTCTAAGTAATACATACATACATGCATACATATACATTTGATTTTAAGAATTCAGGCTTTTCATGTTTTGAGCCAATCCCATATACCAAAAGTCTGGTGTCTTTGTGCTGCTTCCAACTCATAATGAACCTATATAAGACAGCATGACAGAAATACAACAAAATGCATCTGAAACCAATCATCAGATGAATGGATAAACAAATTATGATACACACACAGTGGAATACTACATGACAATAAAGACAGTGGTGAATCCATGAAACATCTCACAACATGAATGAATTTGAAGGGCACTATGCTGAGTGAAATAAGTCAGTCACAAAGAATAAATTTTGTATTAAGCTATTGTTATAAAAACCCAAGAAAAGGTTTAAAGCAAGCAAACAAAAAATGAAGCTCATTACCATCTAGCCAATTTCTTATAGTGACTCTGTAAGATGGAGTAGAACTGCCTCATAAGATTTCCAGGGAGCAGCTCATGGATTCAAACAGCCAACCTTCGCCACTAAACCACTGCACTGCTAGGGCTCCACACCCAGGAAAAAAATCAATCTTGGAGAGTTACAACGAAGATGAGGTGTGGGGAAGGGACATCACTAACTAGACACCAGACAAATATTTACTATGATGGAAGAAAAGACAATACACTGTACAGGGAAAGATGGCAGCACACCTAGACCAAAGTCATAGAAGCTTCCAAGACTTGTCCAAATACCTCTAGGAACTGATTAATGGGACTGAGGGCTGGGGACCAAGGTCTCAGAATATTTAGGACAATGAGCATGAGATATTTCATAGCTGTTTACATCCTGCTTTTTGGTGAGTAGCATCTTGGGTTTTAAGAGCTTATCAATGGCCTTCTAGGATATATCTATTGGTCCCATCCTATCCAGAGCAGAGGAGAATGAAGAAAACCAGAAACAAGGAAAATGTTAATCCAAAGAACTATATTGAACCCCGTGAACCACAGCCCCCACCACCTGACTCCAGCTACCACCACATACTGGTCCAGCAAGGATTACATTAGAGGGCCCCAGATGGGGTGGGAGGAAAATGTGGAACAAAATTTAAATCCACAAAGTAAGGCCAAATTTACTGATCTGATAGATTCCCAGGGACTATGGCCATCTGACCTCCTATTACTTAGAATTGAAGCCACTTCCAAAGTCCATTTTTTAACCACAGATGAGACCAGCCAATAAAGCAAACAATAACACATGAGGAATGACAAGACCAAGTGGGCAACACCTGCCCAAAATAAAGACAAGGAGGCAGAAAGGGACAGGAAAATTGGGTGAATGAATACGGAGAACCCAGGGAGTAAAGGGAAAGGGGGAGAATGCTGACCCATTGCCTGGTTGCAACCAATGTCACAAAATAACATGTATATAAATTTTTGAATAGGAAATTAATTTGTGCAGTAAACTTTCAACTAGAGCACAATGCTATGAGAAGATACATTTAAAAGAAGTCTTCTGCTGAATTTTAATGCATTTAAAATGTAATCAGAGTTAGGAATAATAATTTAACTTTGACTTAAGAAAAATGGGTATTTAAAGAAAGTCTCTAGCAAGATAAGAAACTGAAAACTGATAGCTACCTGTGAGTTATAGATAAAACTTTCCCTGGAAACTATTTGGTGAAATTGTCTAACATCATAAAAATACAAGTAGAAATTTCATAATTTAGTCTATCTTATCGAAGTCCATTAAGTAAATACCATAAATATAAATTTATATTCATGCTTTGTACTGACTTAGTGTGGTAGGCATTAGTTTGGAGGCTATTTGATAAAATTAAATTTCTAATTCAGCCAACTTCCTACAATTTGAGAAGCTATAACTTATTTCTACAGACACCAGAGAATTTTGAATTTTAGTTGAATTTAGGATTTTTTTTTTAAATTTTTAAAGTTGCATGTCATAATGAAAAGAATATTGAACAAAGACCCTTCACTATTAGTGTTAGTGGGTCACACTCCTATATTGTGACTTAATTTTGCAACTCATTTCTAATATTCTGCAGTTATTGTGAGGACAGGTAAGCAGTAAGATCTATTTTAGCTCTTTTAGTTATTCAGCTGAGTTAATTTATAAATTTAATGTTGTAATGACATTCAAAACAATTTTAAAAACTTACCATGTAAATTTGCTATGCCCATGATGTATACTCCATAGGAAAGACCAATTCTATATGGATATGGATTCCCTTATGGATTATATATGTACCCTCACCTGGGGCTTTTATACTATTCCTATGTTATAATTAAGTAAAATTAAATGAGGTTGAGGACTAGCAAAATTGTGTTTGTTTTTCCCAAGGTGATCTGTAAGGCTAAGAATGGGAGGTTTGTTCCTGCTAAGTAAATAAGCTCATTAGCTCATTCTGATTTACCTGGGGAGTTCTGTTTCATAAAACCTCAGAAAGGACAAGTGTAGATGAGAATCAAAGTCTGACAAAACACAGAGTAGCGTTAGTGTAAGAAGTTAATGAAAACATTTCTAGCATTAGAAAGTTCAGCATTTCTTGCTGAATGGCCAAAAAAAGCCAGCTTTAGCCACTGCTAAAATGTTTCTGCTGGAATGAATTTTACTATTATTATTATTATTTTCTTAAGTTAGGCTACACAATTTAGTTCATTCATCATGCATTAAATGTCTGTCATGTGTCCGTTGAAGATTAAAAGATGACTGCCATTGACTTTCCAATCTGATAAGTAACATTTATTGGTCATTGATGATGCTAAAGTTCTACATTGGCCAGGCCTTCTAATCCTCATAGTAGCTTCCTAAGATACAGATTATTATTATCCTTATTTTACTCTTGAGAAAACTGAAGCACAGACAGGTCCAGTAACTTGCCCAAGGTCACACAGCTGATAAGCAATGGTTCCAGGATTTAAAATCAGGATGAGAATGGATTGACACAGTGGATGCAACAGTGGGCTCAAACACCCTCACAATGTTTGGTGTGCTTCGGCCACTGTGTCAGTCCATCTTTTTCACTGACCCTCTACCAAGCGTAATTTCCTTGTTCAAGGTCTGGTCCCTCCTGATAACATGTTCAGAGTACACAAGATGAAGTCTCTCCATTGTTGCTTCTGAGAAGCATTCTGGCAGTACTTATTTCAAGACAGATTTGTTTGTTCTTATGGCAGTCAATATTCTTCACCAGTTTATTCAATATTCTTCACACTCAAAGGTGTCATTTCTTCAATCTTCTTGTTCATTGTCCAGCTTTCATGCATATGAAATGATTGAAAATGCCATGGCTTGGGTCAGGCACACCTTAGTCCTCAAGGTGACATCTTTGCTTTTTGTAACACTTAAACCCACCTACTGCTGTTGAGTCAATTCCAACTCATAGCGACCGTATAGTACAGAGCAGAACTGCCCCATCGAGTTTCCAGGGAATGCCTGGTTTTGAACTGCTGACCTGTTGGTTAGAACCCTAGCACTTAACCACTATATCTCCAGGGTTTCCTTTTAACACTTGTAAGAGGCCTTTTGAAGTAGATTTGCCCAATTTGATGTGTCGTTTTATTTCTTTTTTTTTTTTTTATTGTGGTTAAGTAATAGTTTACAATCCAAATCAATTTTCCATATAAAACTCTGAGTACTGCTTCTCTCTCTCCTCACTCTGTGACAGTAGACTCTTCTTTTTCACTCTTGACTTCCAGGATCCACTGAACCAACACTTGTCCCCTCCTCTCCACCCTTTCCTTTCCCCTCAGAAACCAGTAGGACAGCTCATATATATATTAAACCATAAAGTACACACACTATGTGCATCTCTCTGTGTTCTGAAGTCCAGTCCATTCTTTGTCTAAAATATTGGCTTCAGTACTAGTTTTGGCTCTGGGTTAGCAGCAAGTCTGGAGGCCGTGTTCTCATGGGACCTTCCAGGTTGTTGTACCATCAAGTCTGGTCTTTTAATAGAGTTCTAGATGTGCACACCCCTTTTTCTCATGCTGTGTCAGGGACTCTACCTCGTGTCCCCTATCCGGGCTGTCTTTAATGGTGGCCAGGCACCATCTGGTTCTGCTGGTCTCGTGCTAATGATGTAGTCTTTCTGTCTGCTGAGCTCAGTTTTCCTTCTGTGTTTGATAACTTTGGTTGTCATCTGTTCCAGGTGGTTTGGGACCAATTGATGTTCCTCAGGTGGCAGCTTGCTGGCTTTTAAGACTCCAAATGCCACTCGCCAACTTGGGGTGCAGAAGACCTTCTTGGAAAAGACTAATTGGGCCAGCTGACCTCAGTTTCCCCTGAAGACATGGTCCCCAGACCCCTGACCGTGCTACTCTGTCCTTTGAAATGTTGGGTTGGATTTAGAAAGCCTTTTAGCTATGTTTTACTGCTTGACTGCTGCTCCCACGGATGTTAATGGATCCAAGTATGATGAAATCTCTGACAACTTCAGTGTTTTCTCTATTCATTGTGGTTTTGCTTAATGGTCCAGATGTGGAGATTTTTGCTTTCTTTATGTTGAGGTGTAATCTATTCTGAAGGGTATAGTCTTTTATCTTCATTAGCAAGTGCTTCAAATCTTTTTCACTCTCAGCAAGCAAGATTGTGTCATCTGCATATCATAAGTTGCTAATGAGTCTTCCTCCAATTTTGGTGCTCCATTCTTCTTTGTGTAGTCCAGTTTATAGGATTATTTGTCCAGCATACAGATTGAATAAACATTTCTTTTTATTTTAAACCGTGCAGTATTTCCATGTTCTATTCCAACAGCTCCCTCTTGGTCTATTTACAGGTTTCTCATAAACACAAGTAAGTATTCTGGAATCCTTATTCTTCCCAATATCATCCACAATTTGTAATGATCCACCCAGTCAAATGCATTTGCATAGTCAATAAAACACAAGTAAACATCTTACTGGTATTCTCTGCTTTTAGCCAGGATGTATCTGACGTGTTCTCTTTTGAATCCTGCCTGAATTACTAGCAATTCTCTGTTGATGTACTGCTGCAGTCATTTTCAAATGATCTTCAGCAAAATTTTACTTGTGTGCAATATTAATGATATTGTTAGATAATTTCCTCATTCTGTTGGGTCACTTTTCTCTGGAATCAGGACAAATATGGATCTCTTCCAGCCCATTGGCCAGGCAGCTGTTTGTCAAATTTCTTGGCATAGATGAGTGAGCACCCCCAGGGCTGCATCCATTTATTGAAACATCTCAGTTGGTATTTTGTCAGTTCCTGGAGCCTTGTTTTTCTCTATTCCTTTCAGTGCAGCTTGAACTTCTTTCTTCAATACCATCAATTCTTGATCATATACTACCCATCCTTTTTAGATGCTTCCTGGGTCTTTCAGTATTTCCCCCATAAAATCTTTCAATTGTGCAACTCATGACTTCAATTTTTTCTTCAGTTACTTCAATTTAAGGAATGCTAGGCATGTTGTTCCCTTTTGGTTTTGTATTTCAAGGTCTTTACACATGTCGTTATAATACTTTGTCTTTTTGAACCACCCTTTGAGTATATTCTGCTCAGCTCTTTTAATTCATTGTTTGGGAAGCATTGGCCTCATGATATTCATTTTGGTCTTTCCTTTTTTTCTGAGTTTTTTAATGACCTTTGGCTTCCTTAATGTATGATGTCCCTGCTGTCATTCCACAACTCTTCTGGTCTTTGGTCATTTGTGTTTAATGTATTATTTCTGTTCTTGAGATCATCTCAAGGTGAGGTATACTCAAGGTTGCACTTGGACTCTCATGAACTTGCTCTAATTTTCTTCAGCTTCAAGTTAAACTTGCATACAAGCAATGAATGTCCTGTTCTGCAGTCCCTAGCCTTGTTCTGATTTTGAGGGTTTCCTTGGTCTCTTTCCATGGATGCCCTCCATTTAATTCCTGTGTTTTCCATTTAGTGAGTCTATCTGTATAGTTAGCATTTATGTTGTTGAAAAAGTTATTTACAATAAAATAGTCATTGATCTTGAAAAATTCTATCATGTGATTTTTAGCTTCACTTCTGTCTCAAGGCTGTATTTTCCAACTATTGATCCTTTTCCTTTGTTTCTGACTTTTACATTCCAATCATCAGTAATTATCAGTGCATCTTTAGTGCATGTTTGATCAGTTTCAGACTGTGGAAGTTGGTAAAATACTTCAGTTTTCTCCTCTTTGGCATTAATGGTTGATGGGTAATTTTGAAAATTAATCCAATCAACTGATCTTCCCTGTAGGTGTGTGGGTATTATCTTAACGCTGATGTCGTTGTACTTCAGGTTAGATCTTGAAGTATTCTCTTTGATGAAGAATATTATGCCATTCCTCCTCAAGCTGTGATTCCTGGCAGAGTAGACCATAAGATTGTCTGATTTGAAATGATGAATACCAGTCCACGTCAACTCACTGATGCCTAGGATGTTGATCTTTGTACACCCCATTTCTTGTCTGACAACTTCCAATTTTCCTAGATTCATGCTTTGTGTATTCCATGTTGGGATTATTCATAGATGTTTGCAACTCTTCTCACTTTGAGTTAACCACGTCAGCAAATGAAGGTCTGAAATCTTTAGTTCATCCATGTCATCAAGAATAACTCTACAATAAGGTGGCAGCTCTTCCCTAGTTGTGCTTTGAATGCCTTTCAGCTTGAGGGGCTCATCTTCCAGTGCTACTTTAGATGATGTTCTACTGCTGTTCATTAACATTTTCATGAGTCAATTTGTTCAGAAGTAAACTGCCAGGTGTTTCTTCCTTGTCTCTTTTATTCTGGAAGCTCCACTGAGGCCAGTCCCACGTGGATGATTCTCCAGGTATTTGAAATATCACTGGCATTGATTGCAGCATCACAGCAACATACAAGCTACCGCAGTGCAACAAACTGACAGACAAATGGGGCCAGGACTCTAGATTAGAGGGACATACGCAGCCTGACTATTGGGTCCGTGAACTTAGTTTTTCTAAGTGCTACTACATACCTCATTGCTGAGTATCACTATGGGCATGTTCGAAGTATTCCCCTTGAGAAGCTATAAACTATTGCCAGTGCCTAGTCCACCCTCCAAAGCTATTTTGGAACTTTCTCTGGAATGGAATTGCACACGGTGGCCCAGTGGAAAGTTTGTGAACTTAATTGCATAGTTGTCTGTCAGGGAGTTTTAGCCAGTAAACAAATAGCTGTATTGCAACAGTCTCCCTACGCCCCTGATCTGGCCCCCAAGGACTTTTTTCTTTACTCACAGGTAAAGGAAATATTGAAGGGAAGACACTTTGATGGTAGTCAGGACACCAAGGGTAATATGACAACAGCTGTCGTGGCCATTTGAGAAAAAGAGCTCCAGAATTGCTTTGAAGGGTGGGCTAGGTGCTGGTGTCGGTATGGCGCTTCCCAAGGGGAGTACTTTGAAGATGATCATAGTGATATTTAGCAATGATGTATGTGGTGCTTTTCTAGGATGAGTTTGCAAACTTAATTGGCAATCCTCGTACTTGCAAACTTAATTGGCAATCATCGTCCCAGCTCTGGTGTTGGAAACTGGGTGAATGGCGGAGTATCTGTGCTAGAGAATGAAAGAACAAGAGCAGGCGTCAGCAAGAGACTGAGTCTGAATCAAAAGTATACAATTGCTGTCAGTTGGTGATGCTTTGAATTTCCTTTTGACTAGAATTTACTTCAATGACAACTTGAATGTGCAGATGTTCTAAATATTGACTCTGAATGATCTATTTTGTGGGAACAGGTACTCAGGGGAGTTAGTGTTAAAAAACAAACAGCTTCTCTCTGTTTGCTCGTGCAGACTTCAGAATTCTCAAAGAATTAGAGCCTTGTGAGTAAATGCCTCCAGCTCAGCTCATACAGTCCAGTACAGGATATACAGGACGGGGCTAGGTGAGGGTGAGCAACCACCTTCATAGTTGGCAAACTGCCTTACTATTCTGAAGACTGGTGGTTCTTTAGCTGCTGTTAATGCTGATTGTACAGAAAATTGCCCAACATTTCCCTTTGATTTGGCCAATTGAAATGCCCTTTGAGCAAACAAGTGGCACTAGCAAATTGGTCAATTTCTGGATCAATGCAAATTGAAGCATGCTTTTGCTGCAGAGAGTGGTCCTAGCGTTTCAGCACAGCCAACAAATTGAGGATATTAAAACCTTCACAGATCAGCTTTGGATGATTATGAAGCAATTTCCTCATGTGTTCCTTCCCTGATAGAGTTAAAAACATTAGGGTTTGAGTCCTGCCCACTCTGACTGTATAGAGCATATGTCAGTCTCTCCATCTTTATTGCTATTCATATTGAGGTCAATTATGAGCTGCTGTGTAATGTCACCATGAAATTGTTCAGTTATTTTCTCTCAGCATCTAAGCAGCTATCCTCAAAGGGATTTAGGGGGAGTGATATTAACACCAAGGCATTCTTAGGAAGCCCGTAGCCCTAGATGGCTCTCCTTTTGTGTTGTACCCCTTCTCAATGATGAGATCCAAAATGCTTGATAAGCTGTTAATGAATAACTTAGATCCAGTCTTCTCTTTGGTTGATACAGTTCCATTCTTTGATGATAGAATCATAATAAAAGAAGAGAAGCCTTTATCTTTGCCACTCACCACTATAATTGGGCCCTTCTCAGCCCCAGTGACTTGTTTTTTGGTTATTTCTTCCTAGGGAACATTTAGGGTGAGTGTCCTTTTCCTATATTAATGTTGGAATTATGGGGGTGGGGGCGGGTAGAAAAGACCTTTTGCAGTGAATCATAAGTATTTTTGTAGAGTGCTGGTATTTGTGTGTCTGCACTTTACAAATCAAATGCCTTTGGATGTCTGTTGCAGTTGTCAGGATTTTCAGGGAGATGCACAGAACAATAATTCAGTTAAAGAAGGGCAACAAGTAGTATTTTTGCCTGTCTAGAAATATCTCATGTTCCAGTTTCTCCTTTTTTTTTCTCTCTCCAGCATGATATAGGTATTCTAAGGTTGGTCCAAATGCCCCTGATCATTTTATACCTTGCCTCTAGAGTCTCTTGGCTCTGGAATTTTTCTGTACCTATAGCAGTGCAAAACCAGCAAAAAGTCTCTTTGAGATATTACAGTTCTATTAAGTCATCCAAACATGAGTAGAGCAACTATTAAGTGCAAAATGCTGAGCTGTGTATTCTTGGATGAAGGGGAATAACTGGATGAATGAGTCAAGGACACTCTTTCATCGTGTAGTGCAAGAAAGTAGACATGTAGATAGACAAATATAATGCAGAATGTGCCACATGTTGCAAGAGAAGCAAACCCAAGGCTCTGCAGGAACAGAAGAAAGAACAATTATGAAAGAGATGACCTCATAGGAAAGAAAGTATTTGAGCTGGACTTTAACTGTTAGAAAGATCTCAAAAGGCGGGGTGAAGTGGGGCATTCAGGCTCGAGGGGTGCCATGAACACTCACATATATATATTCTAGGATTTTACCATCTTAAACAATCTTACCACTGCTTTTCTGCTGGTCTTCATGAGAGGCCTTCCTGTTGTATCTTATTCTAGTCTCATCCTGTCCTCCATACTGTTGCTACTATAAGCTTTGCAGTCTTTGTTTTATCCTGACTGTCCTGCTTAATACAGCATAATAGTACCCTATCACCCCTCAAAAAAGAGTGAGCAATCTGACTTAGCTGATGACCCGCCACTTCATGTCCGCCTGCACTCCAACTCAGCAACATGTATTGTCCATCCTCCGTTTGCACTTATTTGTCTTTCTGTTTTTATTGGCTCCTTCCTTACCTGCCTGTCAAACACCAGGTTCAGTAAGTTCTGTGTCTGCTATGGTGAGTTATCAAGACCTTGCTTCCTTACCAGGTCATTGCTGGCTAGACTGAGTGGACCAGGCAAGCAGCACCATCACAGAGTGCTATGGAATCAACTTCCTCCTATTCCACGTTACTCTCAAGGCTGGGATTTTGTCAAGGAGACGGAATTGCTAGTGTCTAGTTTGTTAGCAACGTAGAATTTTTAGCCTTCGTGATTGTTTACATATTTGTTAAGTCACATTATGTAGTTTAGCAGATAATAGAACAGGGTAATTTTGATGGAAGAGATTAAGAAATGAAAAGACAAAGGAGTGGGGGAATAAGAAAATTTTGATAAGAATATTAAGCAGTTGAATGAAAGGAAGTAGCAGTGGTGGAGGGCTGTTTTTCTGCATCCTCAAATCCATTACTGAGAAATAAGGATTTATGAGATCTTGGTCATCAAGTGAAAATTGGTCCCGCTTCATTCATTCATTTACTTACTCAAGTAAATACGTATTTACTAAAGGTTAGATGTAAGGCCTGGGGTGTGTGTTTGGTCTGGGCATAGGACTGTTTTCTTCTTCTGTTGGTTCTTATAATGAATTCTGAGAAGCACATGCCGATGACTCTGAAGAACCATGTGAAAATTTGATTTGAGAGCCTGGGTTCCAGCTCAAGGAATTTTTCAAGGCTTACTTTTTTTCTTTTTATGCTTCAGCTTGCCCAGTGCCTGACCCACTTGATGTCTCACAGTGTTGACTCCCCTTTCTTAGACTTGGTTACGGAGCTTCAGATTGCATACCAGTAACCTTTATTTGACTTGTCTTACGAAATAACTGTGAGTGAGTGGCCCACTGCACTGTCCCAGAGTTTGTCCTCCGACCTCACTCTCTGGAGCTACAGTAACTTCTAGACTCTGCCTGCACCAAGGGGAGGTGGGGTGGGGTGGGGTGGTGTGGGGGTGGGTAGGTGGTGATCAGGCATGGCCAGTTCCAAGCCTTCATCTTGCTAAGTCACTTGCCTTCACTGAACCATTTCCCTACTTTATGAACTATATTTGACCATTGTTTTGAGGAGAATATTTAAGATTTGTTGCATGGTATAAATGCACTGGTTTGGTCTTTTTGGAAGATTCCATACAAATGCAGATGTTTCATTTGTTAAAATATATGCATATATTTTCCTAGATGGTGATTATAAATCCTTTCTTTCTGAAACCTATGCAGTTATACACTGTTTTCCTCCTCTTGGAGTGTTTTTGTTTCACTGAGAAATTAATCAAATTTCTTTTTTTAGTATATGAACTTTAATCTTTAATCTACTGTAGTGTTAGGTTATTGGGGAACCAAACTAAGGAAGAGGAAAGATGAAGAATTTTTTCCCCCCTAAAATCACTTCTTAATGCACTAAGCAAATGTAATTAAAACAAGGTAGTACCAGCAGAGTGATGTACTCAGTGGCCTTGAAGTTACTCAGGTTCACAGAGTGCTGTGCTTGTTCTTCAGGACAGTATCTCCTAGAAGTACTTTGCATCATTTTCCTTTCTCCTCCAAGTTGAAAGCAAGTTATATTGTTGTGGAAATAAGTGATATCCATTCTTGTCCTCACCAAAGTTGTGTCTGAATTGTCTTTTATTAATAATGAAGGCTGAGCTTTTATAAGGGACATCTAGTCAGCCTGGAATATATCATGTTAGGACTGGACTCCCTAAAGCACAGGAAGTCCAGGTGCCCTTCTGCTTACTTAGTGCCTTCCTGTTCTGTGATAAGAAACTCCTTCACTTCCCAGATTTGTGATCCCACTGGTTCTTTTTCCTGTAACTCGGAGAGCCACAGTGCTATTCTAAGAGCAAGCTACAGGATATTCGGGAAAGTATCATCATTTGCTGGCTGCTGGAAATATTTGGTTTTAAATCAATTTAATAAAAGTTTTTACAAAAGACCAGTGACTACATTTGTCATGATCAATACTGAAAGTTAAATACTTTTGTGGCTTTAGGACTTTTTTTGCTTCCAACCTCTTGTGTTTCCATAATAGCACATTTACTATTGATAGACATAGTATGTTAGATGTTCATTTTTATTTTTAGAAGTACGAATGCTGTTTATGTTCATTGTAAAACATTTGGAAAATATCAGTAAACAAAAAGAAATTACTAATTATCTCATCATTCAAACATACCACTTTTGTTAATGTTTGGGTGCAAGTTCTATTAGTTATTTCTCTTTGTGTTTGAAATAACTTTTTAATGGTCTACAAATGTTTTTCCGGTTTTTCTTTCTGAACCATGTGGCTGATCGTAGTTCTCCTCTCCTAAATAATCTTTACCTGATCCTCTTACCTGTAGAATGAAGTCTGCCTTCTTAGGCTGAGTTTTAAGATTCCTTCTAGTTTTCTTGACCGTGTCTTCTCTTACCCTTCTGCTCCATCTTTTTGGTATCTGTCATTTGAACATGTAAAGCTTTGGGTCCTTGCTCCCTTTGCTTCAAGCACCCTTTCCCCATCTTTATCCATCTCGGTGTTGTTGTTGATAGCCATCGGGTTGACTCCAACTCACAGTGACCCCATGTGACAAGTTGAAACTGCTCCACAGGATTTTCTTGGCCATAAACTTTATACAAGCACATTGCTACAGCCAGGGTTTTCTTTCCTATAGCTGTTAGGTGGCTTCGAATTGCCATCCTTCTGGTTATCAGTCAGATACTTAACTGAAGGAGCTACCAGAGCTCCTTCCTATCCTGCTAAGCTTATTCAGATCCTCTGTCCCTAGATAGAATTAACGTCTTATGCCATTCTGCTATACAACTGATTTGTCTCTGTAAACACATCTCTCAATAATCAGGCTTAAGTTAGCTTTGTGCTAGTATGCCTCCACCATATTTTATGCACAGAGAGAAGGGATTTTGATTTTTATAATTTGTTGTGATGATTTATTTAATGTCAGTTCCGCCTACTCTGTCATAATCCACATAAAGGCAGAGTTCACATCTGTGCATCTTCCTTGGTAGTTCCAACACTGTGTTGCTGTTTGTTGGTGATCATGGTACATTAAACAGTATCTGAATCCCACTTATTCTTGTGCCTCTCACAGCTCCAACTTAGTGTCTGGAATGTAGATGTCGTTGTTAGGTGCCATCTAGTTGGTTCTGACTCGTAACAACTCTACATAAAGCAGAATGAAATGCTGTGCAGTCCTGTGCCACTCTCAGAATCATGGCTATGTTTGGGCCATCGTTGCAGCCACTGTGTCCGTTCATTTCACTATGGGCCTTCCTCCTTGTCTGTGACCCTTTGCCGAGCATGATGACCTTCTCCAAGGATTAATCCCTTCTGGTAACATGTCCAAAGTACAAGAGATGCTATCTTGCTATCTTTGTTTCTAAAAGCCATTCTGGTTGTAATTCTTCCAAGACGGATTTGTTCCTTCTTCTAGTTTGTGGTATGTTCATGTTCTTTGCCATCACCACAATTCAAAGGTGTCATTTCTTCATTCATTGTCCAGCTTTTGCAGGCATATGAGGTGATTGAAAACACCATGGCTTGGGTCAGGTGTGCAGAAGTCCTAAATGTGACATCTTTGCTTCAGTACCATAAGGAGGTCTTTTGCAGTAGATTTGCCCAGTGCACTGTGTCTTTTAATTTCTTTCCTGCTGCTTCCATTGGTGTTGACTATGAATCCAAGTGAAATGAAAGACTTGACAGCTACAGTCCTTTTTCCTTTTATCGTAATATGGTCCAGTTATGAAGAACATAGCAGTACTTAATGAAATACTGGCTGAACTGCATGGGTCAAATACCATACCATGGTTATTAGGACTTGTCCAGATTCTCTGAAACACTCTCAAAGGAACTATGCTAATTACCTTGGGACCTATGCAGAAGAATAAAGTGTTCCATGTAGAGATACAGTAAATAAATATTTCAGTTACCAGTAAGTATTGCAGGGCATTTTTTTTCCAATTTTTATAATTGTGATTAAGTGAAAATTTACAATCCAAGTCAATTTTCCATATAAAACCCCAAGTATCTGCCTTTCTGTAACTCTATCTGCTCTCCTCACCCTGTGTTATGGATTGAACTGTGTCACCCCAAAAGTGTATGTAGCCAGATGGCTGGGCTGTGATTCCCAGTGACTGTCCTCCATTTTGTGATTTTCCTATGCTGTATGTTAGAGGATTAGGGTGGGACTGTAAATCCGTTCATAAGATCACCTCCCTGGCTCCGCTGTAAAGGGAGTTTCCCTGGAGTATGGCTTACACCACTCTTTATCCTTTCATCCTACAAGAGATAAACAGAAAGGGAAGCAAGGAGAGAATTGGGAACTTCACACCATCAGGAAAGACTGATACAACACAAGGACTTTCCTCCAGAGCCATTAGAAGGAAAGCCTTCCCCTGGAACAGATACCCTGAATTGGACTGCAGCCTATCAGACTGTGTAAGAATAAACTTTTCCTTGTTAAAGCCATCACTTTGTGGTATTTCTGTCAGATGACTAAAACACCCTGTGACAACGCACTCTTCTTTTTCACTGTTTGCATCCAGTATCCACTCAACCAATACTTGTCCCCTCCTCTCTCCCCCCTCCTCTCCCCTATAAAAAGAAACCAGTAGGACAGCCTCATATATATATTAAACCATAAACTACACACACCACAGGCATCACTCTGTGTTCTCAAGTCCAGTCCATTCTTTGTCTGAAGTGTTGGCTTCAGTACTGGTTTCAGCTCTGGGCTGGCAGCAAGTGTAGGGGTTATGTTCTCAGGGGACCCTTCAGGTTGTCAGACCATCAAGTCCGGTCTTTTAAAGTAGAGTTCTAGATCTCCACATCCTCTTTTCTTGTGCAGTGTCAGGAGCTCTACATCGTGACCCCTATCAGGGCTGTCTGTTGGTGGCCAGGCTCCATCTGGTTCTTCTGGTCTCAGGTTGATGTAGTTTCCCAATTATATGGGACCTTCTGTCTCCTCAGCTTATTTTTCCTTATGTCTTTGATGTACATGGTTGTCATCTGTTCCAGGTGGTTTGGGATTAATTGATGTTCCTCAGATGGCAGCTTGCTGGAATTTGAGACCTCAGACGCCACTTGCCACCATGGAGTGCAGAAGACTCTCTTGGAAAAGACTTTATATCAGTTGACCTTGGTGTCACCTGAAAACATCGTCCCTAGCCCCTGTCCCTCTGAAATGTTGGGTTAAATTTAGAAAACAATTTAGCTTGTAGTGTAGTCCAGTTATGCTGACTGCAGGCCATTCTTAGTGACCTCAGTATTTACCAAAACCTTTGAGACATTATTGTTAGTATTGCTTTGTTTATTTCTTTAACAGCCTGCATCAACATCATGACTGGATCAGTAGTTGCATCATCAGCTACATCCCAGACACAATATCACCCATTTACTTAAGAAAGCCGCTGAAATCAACCTTCATCATTTGGTGTTTTACTGGCCATCATTGCCATTTGCCTGTCCGCCACAATTCATAATGGAAGATTTTACCTATTTATTTAGATTTGTCCTTCTAAGTCTACTTTTAATAGAAAATATTTTTTAGTATTGTTTTTGTTGTTGTTCTTTAAATAATATGGAAAGGTACATGCTTTTCCCACTCTTTCTAAAGTTCTAAAGGAAACAGTGGAAACCTTGGAAGCATAATGGTTAATTAAGTGCTACATCTGCTAAACAAAATGTTGGCAATTCAAATCCGCTGGATGCCCCTTGGAAACACTGTGGAGCAGTTCCATTCTGTCCTATAGGCTCTATGAGTTGGAATTGGCTCAACATCAGTGGGTTTAAAAAAAATAACATGTTTTATTCTCCACTATTCAGTGCAGGCTTCCTAATCTCTACTTCCTTTATTTGTTTTTTATTTTAATTTTTTTAGAAAGCATCATCCTGATGAAGTTTTTTACTTTTTCATTGATTTTTCTATGTTCATTCTCTTGTAAACTAACTGAGCATAAGGAAATTAATGTTCAATTTTGTTTGACAAATACTACAAATTTTTGTTGAAATTTATTCTTTTGCATTTTTTTGAAAGGAATATCCCAAGTCACAGTTCTGTCCAGGGACAAATGCTCAGAAGATGCTGTTGACTATTTTGTATTAACAACAGTGCATGTAACTGAGACAAAATGGAAAATGTGGAGGTGATTCTAACCCTTCCAAATACTGAGCTGTCGAGCCCTTCAGTGTTGGTGGCATTTTCTAAGTCAGGATTGTGTGCTACGTAATAAATTCTGAGTTTTATAGAATAAAAAGATGTTTAGATTCAATTGTTACAAAATACTGTGTAATTTTAATTATTTCTGTTGATTTGATATTCTGTAGAAACATTTCTAAAATAGCTTGGTCTTTTACTTTCCAATTATGTTCTACAAGTATTTCTTGAGTAGCTAAAACATAACCAAACTGAACTGGACATTCAGAAAGGCATAAATGCGGTATTACCACAAAAACTCATTGCTGTCCAGTCTATTCCGACTCAGAGTGATTCTAGACGACTGCCAATTAAGTTTGTGAACTCATACTCGAAAAAGTGCTACATACCTCATTACTGAATATCACTACAGTCACCTTCAAAGTACTCCCCTTGGGAAGCTATGCACTGATGCCAGTGCTTAGTCCACTCTTCAAAGCAATTTTGGAACTCTTTCTTAGGAGTGGCCATCAGAGCTGTTATGATATTACCCTCAATATCCTGAATGTCATCAAAATATCTTCCTTTCAATATTTCCTTTACCTTTGGGTAAATAAAAAGGTCATTGGAGACCAGATGAGATGAGTAGGGAGGGTATTCCAGTGAAGTTATTTGTTACCAGCTAAAAACTCCCTCACAGACAGTGCTGTATGAGCTGATGTATTGTTGCGATGCAAGAAACATGAGCTGTTGGTGAAAAATTCAGGCCATTTTCATCTGACTTTTTCACATAGCCTTTTCAGCACTTCCAAATAGTAAACTTGGTTGACTGTCCAACTGGTACAAATTCATAATGAACAACCCTCTGATATCAAAAACAGGTTTGTGACATCGTTGTGATTCTTGATTTGGAATGAAGGAAGTTTTGGGTCATGAAGAATTGGCTGACTTCCATGTACACTTTGATGCTTTTCTTTGAGGTCATATTGGTACACCCACATTTATCACCAATGATAACATGATCCAAGACATCATCTTGCCTCTCCAACAGGTCTTAGCAGACTTGGACTCTCCTTCACTTTTGTTCATTGGTAAGCTCCTTTGGGACCATTTTTGCACACACCTTTCCCATACCAAGTTTTCAGTTAAGATGTTTCTAATTTTTTTTCTTTTGACTTTTACTTGATCTGCTATGCTTTTCACAGTCAGTCGATGATTCTGATACACCATCTGAAGAATTTTTGCAATGT
Source organism: Heterohyrax brucei (assembly GCA_028571685.1). NCBI lineage: Eukaryota > Metazoa > Chordata > Mammalia > Hyracoidea > Procaviidae > Heterohyrax > Heterohyrax brucei. The sequence continues at coordinate 72,682,481 of CM053147.1, forward strand.
TTTCTCAGTTCTTCTTGTTACTGGCCACCCTGAACTCTCTGCATCAGTGATGCTTTCTCTTCCCTCAGAAAAACATTTAGTCCATTTACACACTGCCATTTTATTCAGTGCATTATCCCTGTAAACTTGATCTAATATGTCCCTGATTTCACTTCCACTCTTGCCAAGTTTAACAAGAAATTTAATGTTTGTTCATTGTTCTAATTCAAGCTCTGACGTTCTCACAACAGGCACACAAAAACATGCACAATAATGAACGCCTTTCAGCAAGACACCACCACACATCAACACAAACAGAGCTGTGAGACACTCATACAACTTTACCAAGTTGTTTGTACGGTGCTGCCAACTAAGTGTATGGTGGCAAGTTTGTGAACTTAATTGTCAGACCTCATACGTGACAGAGTAGAATTGCTCCATAAGATTTCCAAGGAGTGCCAGGTGGATTTGAACTGCTGAACTGCCAACCTTTTTATTAGCAACTCTAGCTCTAATCTTCCATGTCACAAGGGTTTCCAAATGGAACATAAGATGCTGCAATTAGAAAATACACACTTAGTTTTATATGTCTGTTCTCTTGCTTTCTTAGTTTATCATTGTCTTTTTTTTTTTTTTTTTTTAATGTGGTGGACTTCTTTCTTCTCTTCAGATTTTTGGTTAGAGTCAACTTCTACAAAAGGGGCTTTGAAATAAACAATACTGGAAAATACACTTTTCAGTCCAAGTTTGAATTTCATGATAGTGATGTTTTGTGAACATTTTAAAAGTCTCTATTATTTTATCACATAAAATGTGTACCCCATTTGTGATTTGAAATTTATATTGAATCCTTTCCTAAAATAGCATATTGCAATCAGGTCCAGTATGGTAACAAGTCAGTGGCAATCCAAAACCAAAAAAATGAAACCTTTTTATGTCAAGTTTTTTACTAGTCATAGCAATCCTACAGATCAAATATCAGTCTTTCAACTTGTGAATATGTAATCCCTACAAATTTGTGACTTGTAAAAATGCTGACACTCAGATAAATTGAAAGTCTTAATCTCAAATAATCTGACCCTACTTACTGTTTTCATATAAGAAATATATTGAGTATTTCCAGATAATTTATACTTGGAAATTGTAACATACATACCTGTATTTCCATGCATTCACTGGAGATACCTGTTGCATTTTACTATTTTAGATTGATACTTAAATAGAAAATTCTATATCACTGCTCATTCTTGGAATTATGTACCATGTGCCATATTCCTTTCTAACACTTTATACTTGTATTTTAAGATTTGGAATAACATGATATGTGTTCGCTCTCTTCCATTCTTTGTTGCTAGACTCTTAATAGAACTGTTTAAGGAATGCTTTATTCTTGGTGTGAAGGAAATTAAAGGTGATATAAAAATTCAGTATTATGGGGTAGCTTCTGTGTAATTTTGGCTCACTGGAATGCCAGTTGGGAAATGGCAAAGGCTAATACTCAACAGATGGCAAAGTCCTAAAACCTATAATAATGGTTGCAGTTATTTTCATTACTGTCATTTAATGACACATACAATAGTGTGAAAAGGCTCGAACTGGGTAATCACAGTAAATATGCTCAAAGGGACCAGATGCATTTCAAACAATCAAAATGGTGATGGATATTCAGGCTGAGTGCCACTTCTGCACACATTCTAGGTGCTTTTATTGCTAAGGACTAGAAGCAACCTTACTTGTCACTGAGCAGAGCGCCATTTCCCCTTTTAGTAATAACAAGCAACAAAAATTGACATCTGCTGTAACACAGACAGATTATTTCACATCCTTTATGATTGTATGTCATTATCATGCATATAAATTTAGTTTGCAGATGTTCAACGTCAGAGATCAAAATACCAATTTTGCCTACAAAAGAGTTACAATGGATACCGAGAACCCAAGCACTTTTGAAAATAGATAAATCTTTAGAGTGGGGACAATAAAAATCAAACAAGGTTAGTCAGAAAAAAAATCAAAGGCATCAAAAATGGATTTTGGAAGTTGCAGAAGATCTTAATACCTTTATTTTCAGCTTCATAAAAGTGCACTTTTTATAATTTTAATCTCGTGGGACAGTAGTTTGGAGTATCTGTTATTTTCTTTACTACAATGTATCCAGTGAGGTTAATTTTTTTTTCCTGAAAGATTGTCATTCTATCACTGGACAGGTAGAGCAGTGGAAGCTGCATATAGGGGGGCATGTAAATTTATATGTGAATGTACATTTTCACTCAGTTATGTTAAATAAAAATAAAAATTAAAAAAAAGACTGTCATTCTAGAAAATTAATTAGATCATACTTGAATAGTCATAAATCTTCCTGTGTCTAATATTTGAAAATAGCTCTGGGTGATTGTCTGCAGTGCAGGCATGGGGGCATTGACCTCCAATGACCCTATTAAACATGGTACAACAGAGAAGTCTCTTTCGAGCTGTTCAAGACACAACTGAACATCAGTATTTGTTCTATGTATTTTAACTTAGCTTCATGTAGAATGGAAACTCTGGTTACTTAGTGGTTAAGTGCTACATCTGTTAACCCAAAGGTTGGCAGTTTGAATCCACCAGATGCTCCTTGGAAACTCTATGGGACAGTTCTACTCTGTCCTATAATGTAGCTGTGAGTCGGAATCGACTCAACAGCAGTGGGTTTGGTTTGGTTTTGGTTTAATTTAGAACATTTGGGTAAAAGATGACAGGGAAAGTTTGTGGTATAATATAAAATATATAAAAATCATTATGTCTTATGGAAAATGTTTCTCCTTTTCAACACCCCAAGCAATTTCAAACCACAAACAACTTCAACCAAAGGATGGAAACCCAAGTCACTTATTTTAACAATCTTGTGCTTGTTTCAAAGGCACTGCTACCAATGTGGATATATTTTGCATTTGCCTCTGGGGATTTACCACTCAATATTAAAGCACTTCCCGCTGTGACATTTTTTAAACTGTCTCTCTCCTCTGCTGAGCTAACAACATAATAGAGATCAAGAAAACAGGCTGGAACAAGCACAGCATAAAATACCTGCCAGGCCTTGGATACTAAGGCATGATTTTTAAGGTATCTTCTTTTTGTAGTGGACAGAGGTACAGGGCTTGTGGCTCTACACTCAGCCTTTCAGAAACTTGCTAAATAAATTGCCTCCACTACGTTGTAATATGCTATATTTACACAGAATCCTGGGAACGCTGGTGGTGTAGTGGTGAAGTGGTGAAGTGCTATGGCTGCTCACCAAGAGGTTGGCAGTTCAAATCCACTAAGCCCTCCTTGGAAACTCTATCAGGGAATTCTACCCTGAGCTGTAGGGTCGCTAGGAGTCGGAACTGACTCGCTGGCACCTAACAACAGCAACACACAGAACCCTTGACTCAAATCTAGATATATTTCCTGTTACATTAGTGGTTATGTATAGAATGGTACATGTAAATTAAGAGTGACTACTGATCACAGTGTTTGAAGAACCTAAGAGGGCAAGAGAATAGGCAGGAAGCTAAGATTAAATAATAAGAACATACAATTTCTTGGGATAGCAAAAAAGATCTTTGTTTATTTTTCCCAGTGGTTTTCTACTTTGGGATTTAGAACATTAGGTTTAACAATTATGCATTTTCTGATGCCTTTTAGGTACATTCTGTTCCTGGAAAATTTGGTAATCTGAGTACATATATTACTGAGTTACTTTATATAAGGCTTTGTTTCCAGTTTGTCCTCAAACCAAGAAGTTTTAGAATGTAATAAATATTAACAAACTGAATTCAAAAAGTTTGATCCTCAGCAATATGAGATTATACTTGATCATTTACGTTTAGTAATGATAATTGGCCTATCCTTAATTAATACAGATCTTATGTGTTTTATTGCATAAACAGGTGTTTAAACTTTACATGCTGTGGATGATTTTAGCTTAAATGAGTTAAAAGCACCATTTAAGTAAGACTGATGAAAGAAGGCATTTGTGTCATACTTTAGCTTGGGTGTTGTCACTCTATATATTACTCATTTACCAGTGGCAAAGAAAAAAGTCAATAAATCCCTGTTTCCATCAACTAGACTAATGAACTTCATTAGCCGATCGTGTTATCAGTATAATTACTACAGATTACGTTTTGCCCTTGGTTATTAATGCAACAGACTTCTCTTGCAACTTATTTTTGGAGAACTGCCTAAGAAAGGAAGAATTCAGTTCAGCTCTGGCAAATAACGTTGACTTTTTGCTTCTATCCTCATCAATAACCTTCCTGGAAATGTACCCAGTTGAGATGGTTATCATACAGTATACTTTGGCAATATTTTATTGACTGTTGTGGTTGTTATGTTGGTTATACCTTGATGGAATGCCATGCTTGGGGTGTATACTGTACATTAACTGCTTAGCTAGTGAAGGGGATTCAATGGGCTGTTCTCTGACATAAATAAAAAGAAGGTCCAGAGTTGTCCTATTGTCATTCAATAGGACAAACTCAAAAAAGTGACTTAAATTTTTGAATGAGGTTGATGTAGAAGGAAGGGCAAGAGATGGTGAGTGAGGAGATAGACATAAAATACAGACATTTGGAAAGATAATCAGCCTGGTGAAAAGAGCTGTTTCTGTGCCTTGAAAACATGAGAGTGGAAGGCGTAGATGGTGTTTTTGATACATTGCTTTGAAAACTTTGATTTTTCTTGTGATTTACATGGTACTTAGAAACTGCCCCACCAGAAACAACAGATAAAATGAATCCAAAAGAAAACTTTGCTTTTGATGTGACATGAATGACAATGATTATAAGTAATTTTAAAAATTTACATGTAAATCCAAAATGATATATTGTGAGCATTAGCAGCTGCACCGGAGAGGTTTGAATCACATTTGTAACTCACTTGTGTAAGCAGCCAGAGCATTAAAATGAGAGCCAGGTGGGATCAAAAAAAAAAAAAAAAAAAAAAATCTACGTATATGTTGTTGTTAGGCACCCTTGAGGCAGTTCCAACTCATAAGGGACCCTACATACCATGAAATGAAACAAAACCTGGTCCTGCACCATCCTCAAAATTGTGGCTGTTTTGACCCCCCTGTTGCAGACATTGTGTCTATCCTTCTCATTGACAGTCTTCTCCTTTTTTGCTCACCCTCAACTGAGCATGATGTCTTCCTCCAGGGACTGTTCCCTTCTGCTAATATGTTCCAAGTACATGAGACAAAGTACTCACCATCCTCACTGCTCATGAGAATTCTGGCTGTATTTCTTCCAAGAGAGATTTGTTTATATTTTTGTCAGTTCATGGTATATTCAACATTCTTAGCGTAAGGAGCCCTGATGTTGAAGTGGTTAAGAGTTATGGCTGCTAACCAAAAATCAGCAGTTCAAATCCACCAGCTGCTCCTTGGAAAGCCTATGTCTTGGATTTAAAATGTGTCCCCTCCAAAAGTGTATGTGGCCATTTGGCTGAGCCATGATTCTGAATTTTCCTCTGCTGTATGTTAAAGAGAATTAGAGTGGGACTGTAAATACCTTCCTAAGACCACCTCCATGGTCCATTATAAAGGGAATTTCCCTGGAGTGTGGCTTGCACCACCTTTTATCCTTCCATCCTATGAGAGATAAAGGAAAGGGAAACAAGCAGAGAGTGGGAACCTCACACTGTCAAGAAAGCAGCATCAGGAGAACAGCACATCCTTCAGACCTGAGGTTCCTGTGCCAAGATGCTCTACAACCAAAGACCAATACAGCACAAGGACTTTCCTCCAGAGCTGACAGAGGGAAAGTCTTCTCCTGGAGCAAACAGCCTGAATTTGGACTTGTAGCCTAGTGGACTGTGTATGAATAAACGTTCCTTTGTTAAAGCCATCGACTTTGTGATATTTCTATTAGAGCAGTGCTAGCTGACTAAAACAGAGTCTGGCACCAGGAATAGGGTGCTGCTCTAACAAATACCTAAAATGTGGAAGCAGTTTTGAAACTGAATTGAGAAAAGTCTAGAAGGAACCAAGGAGAATTGGTAACACTGAAAAAGCTGCAGATGGTGAGAAACAAGCAGCAGAGGACCAGCAGCAGCAGCAACAGAACCAGAAAAACCAGCTACAGGCAGTGCTGAAACCTACCCACAGAGAGAGAAAGAGAGCTGAGTGTCTATGCTCAGAGGCTTTCTGGCAGCGTGAAATGCCTCTGGGCTCTTGAATTTGTAGAGCTAGGCTTGGTGATCCATGGAGTAAGAGAGCCAAGTGTCTGTGTGCAGAAGGCTTCCTGGCAGAGTGGAGTGTCTTCTGACACTTAAATCAGTAGAGCTAAAGAACTCTGGAACACTTGCCCATGCAGGGCAGATGTGGGCCTAAGGCCTGGGCCATGAGGCCCTAGGGAGCAGACACTGAGCATGAAAAAAGCTGAGTTGCCTCAGCCTCAAAGGTATGGTTATGACCTCAGGAGCTTGAAAGGGTGGAACCATGGCTTCCTATGTTTGTAGGATGGAATTTCCACTCAGTTGGGCACCTAAAGCTGTGGAGGCAGAGTTGCTGTCCAAGTGGGCCCAGAAGGCAGAGTTGTAGTACAAGGCCAGAGGTGTCCGCTCAGAATCCAGATAGTGTGGACAGTATCTAGAGTCTGGATGACAAGGCTAATGTGTAAATTGTCTCAGAGAACAGGGGATTATTTTCAAAACTTTGAGGGCTAATGTAATGTGTTTTGCTGACTCGTTTGTTGCCTGTTTGCCTTCCTTCTCCCATTTGTAATGGAAATGTCTAGCTTGTCCTGCCATTGTACCTTTGGAAGCTGATAGCTTACATTGTAGATTTCACAGATGTAGAGGAGTTTTTGTGTTTTGGACTTGGAACTGACTTAAGACTTCTGTCATATGGAATGGACATGTTTTTGCTATGATTCTTGCTATGATGGGATGAATGAGTTACATGTTTCAAAGATGTAATTTTGGGGGGGGCAAAGGTAAAATATCTTGCACCAAACTGTGTCCCTCCCAAAAATGTGTGTGGCCATTTGGCTGAGCTATTATTCCACGTATTTTCTGATTGTCCACCATTTTGTGATTTTCCTATGCTGCATGTTAAAAAGGATCAGGATGGGACTGTAAATCCATTCATAAGGCCCCCTCCCTGCTCTATTGTAAAGGGAGTTTCCCTGGAGTGTGGCTTGTCCCACCATTTATCCTTTCATCCTATAAGAGATAAAAGGAAAAGGAACCAAGCAGAGAGGTGGGAAGCTCACACCATCAAAAGAACAACACTGGGAGAACAGCATGTCCTTCAGACCTGAGGTTCCTGTGCCAAGATGCTACCCAACCAAAGACGGATGCAGCACAAGGACTTTCCTCCAGAAACAATGAACGAAAGCCTTCCCCTGGAGCAGACACCCTCAGTTTGGACTTATAGCCTACCAGAATGTGTAAGAATAAACTTTCCTTTGTTAAAGGCATTCACTTTGTGGTACTTCTGTTACAGCAGCACTAGTTGACTAAAGTACCCTATATAAAACAAACATACCTCCTGCTGTCCAGTCTATTCCAACTCATAGAGACCCTATAGACAAGAGTAGAACTACCTATGTGGTAGTACAATTCTGTCCTACAGGATTGCTGTGAGTTGGGATTGGCAGACAGACACACACTTTCAGACTGTCTCTTCTCTTTCCTTAGAAAAATGAAAGCCAAGATATATATTTGGATCATACATATATATAATTATTATTTGGTTTGTATATTGGATCCAAAGCTATAGAAGAGTAGAAGGCACTGTGTAGCTTATGACTTATTTTTATTAAAGGACTGGTAGTTGTCAACATAATATGATTTGATAGATTCTTATAGTAAATCTCTCCCCATCAGCTAGTCTCGAAATTTAAATGTATATGTGTATGTACGTATCTTAGATTTTATCTTCTTGCAAACAGTTTATTGCTACTAGCTAAAGTAATTAAGCTAGGAAAAGCTCAGAAACTCAAAATAAGTAAGTAGACAATCAAAACAGGAAATAAAATAGATGATTCTCTAACCTTGCGATTTAAATTTTAGCAGGCAATATAAATGACAAGAGTCTTACAGTTCTTTTCTGCTCTCCGTAGATGGAAAATCTATCAGGAAACAGTTTAAAAGATGGACAAGGGGAGGAAGAAGGAAGAGAAGGAAATTTTAGCTAACTGACAGTTGCCTCCAATAAGAAGAAGCTGGTGTTACGCAAAAAGATGTTGTGGGAATGAATAAGAGATTGGGATTCTGATTATGAAATACTTTAAGATTGTCTTAGGACACAATTATTGATGACTGCTTTTGTCAGTTATTTCTGAGTCAGTTATTTTTGATATTTTGGAGGTTGTGATACATTTTTGAACTACTGCCACAAAGGAAAATCCTTACCATCTGTATAATCCACTATTGTGTACCTGGAGTTTAGTGTTCATGAATTTATGTGAGCAAAGAATGATCTCAACGTGATAAAATTTTAATTCTTTCGCCAAGTTCCTGGTGCTATTTTTCCTATTAAACCTAACTGAGATTTCAATTTTCTGATTCTACAGTTATAATAGAGCTAAAGAAAGATCGTTGTCTCTCTTTATACTAGTTAGAGGAAAAGCACTTTTGCAGTTAAACTAAATGATGATGATTATTTTTGCTATTCAGACTTTCAAATCCCTTGGTGAAAAATGTATTGCATTATTAAAATTCACTTGTTTGATTTAGAAGTACCACTGTTGGACATAGTTAAAGTTTTGAACTTTAATTTTGATTTATTTGCTTGCTATAGTGATAACTATAAAGTATTCATAGCATTTTATCTTAAATGGAAAATTACTAACAGGGATGGCTTCTCTTCATAGTCTTTTTCAGACAGTTTTTGTTGCATGTTCATGTTTGATTAACAACATTAAAACAGAAAGTTCCAACTAAGAGAAGTTGTATTTCCTTTATATTTTCTATGAAGAATTGAGCGAATTTCTATGAACCAACACCTAGCCTGACAAATACGAGAAATCCCAGTACAAGTTCCATAGTACAACAAGAAGGTTGAATTACCTAGGAATTTCCATTTCAGTGCCTTTATATATACCTGTCAGCATTATCCTCATTTCATTTCCTTACTATTTACAAATATTAATTTCGTGAAGATTATTTCGTATTTGATGTATTAGAAGAGTTGTTGTCAGCTGCTACCAAGTCACTTGACTCAAGACAACCTTACATACAATGGAGCAAAATACTGTCAAGTCCTGTCTCAGCCTCACAATTACTGGCATGTTCCAATTCATTGGTGTGGTTATTGTATCAATCCATTTTACCCAGGGTATTTCTCTCCTTCACCAAACATGATGTCCTCCTCCAGTGATGGATTGCTTTGTCTGCTGTGTCTGAAGTAAGCATATCAGACAGTGTTCTGTGCTGATCCAAAGGGCTTTCAGTGGCTAATTTTCACAGGTACATTGCTAGCTTTTTTCCCTCATCTGTTTTAGTCTGCAAGCCCTGGTGAAACTTGTTCACCAGGATTGACCCTGCTGGTATTTTAAATACCAGTGGCATAGTTTCATAGACACACTTAGCTCACCACAGTGTCACAAACTGACAGACAGTTGGTAGATTAAAGGAGAGCAGAAGACACTATGTAGCTTATCATCTCTTTTTCTTGAAGGGCAGGCAGCTGTCTACATAATATGGTCTGATAGATTCTTATCCCAAATCTCTCACCACCGGCTGGCCTTACGACGAGTTTATTCCATATCCTTTTGGGCTATGTAACTGCGACCTGAGAAAGAATCTTAGAAAAATGTTGCATGGGAGATGTAATTATTCTACACAAATAACTTGTCAGAGACCAAAGCTCTGGAAAAACAGGGGTAAAACAGGAATCTTGACTGAGAGTTTGCTGCCAAACCAAAGCAAGTTCCTTCTGCCTGTCACTGACAGCTGAAATTCAGAGACAGAGAAAAAGATTCAATGCTTTATTGACAGATAAGCCAGCAAGTCTGGGGGACAGTGAGAACAGCTTCTCCAAAAACTATCCCACTTGGGTTACAATTCCAGCTGCTTTTATAGCCAGATTCCAAAGGGATTTGCATCTGGAAAATGTCAAAACTCATCACATGATGAAACAGGGAGTTATAAGATTCCTTTACCTCTTATTGAACAATGTAAATTTATTATCTCCCTGAAGGTTAATTTACTACCCTGGAGACAGGTAAAGGAATGTGAGTCTGTTGATCTAGTTGGGACAGGGAATGAACTTTAGGAGTCTAGATGACCTTGGTCAAGTCCTAGCTACTAAAAAATTGACACATTGAGAATCTAGGATGTTATAAAGGGAAATGAAAGGGAAATAATTAGGGGAAGTTTATTTGGGAGACTCATGTTCAATGTTTGAGTTTCTTTTCTCTTTCCTTCTCTTTTCTTTTTTCTTTCCTTTCTTTTTCTTCTATTCTTTTCTTCTTTATTTTCTTCTTTTTGTTCTTTTGAGTTACTATAGTGACATAATCAAGCAGCTAAGAGAGTTTAACTCCAATAAAATATTTTTTTTGGTGAAAGTCTAATTTTCTCAAAAATATTTCTAAGGAGAAAAAATTGAATACTGGCTAGTAGGACTGCTAAAGAGAAACCTGACTTACCTTGTAATTTTATACACCTTCCAATGCTACCCCATTCCCAAAACCCAAAATCCAAAACCCAAAACCCAAAACCACTTGCTGTCAAGTTAATTTCAACTCCTAGTAATCTTATAGGACAGAGTAGAACTGCCTTATAAGATTTCCAAGGAGCAGCTGGTGGATTCTAACTGCCTACCTTTTGGTTAGCAGCTGAGCTCTTAACCCCTGTGTCACCAATGTTATCCTATTAGGTCTATAAAAATACTGACTTTCCCAATTTGGCTAAGAGTGAATAAACTGGCATTTATAAGGGAACCTAATTAGTTCTGTAGTCTTGCAGTATCCTTTGAGTCTACTTCTGTTACAATCCAAAGACAGTACTTAAAAGATTCCATGTTTATGTTCACCTTTTTTAATTTTTAATTTTTAATATTACATTGCTACTTATTTTGTTAGCATTCTGTTGTCACAGTCTGTCACATTCATTCATTAAACCTTTTCCCCAGCCGAGTATCATTGACCTTGCTTTGTAGATAAACACAAAGAGGTCAACTATCTTAGCAAGTGTTTTCCTCACTCACTGCTATTGCTGATATAAGATAAAAAGTGGGGGGGAAAAAATGCAGCTTTAGTTCCTTATTTACCTTACATAGTTAGGTCTCTGTTATGTACCAGGGCATTACATGTTTCGGTGAAACTACTTTGTCAGCTAGGGTGTGATTTGAGAACACAAACTAATTTTGATTTTACTTTGGATTAACTATAATAATTATGTTCAGCATGTTGCCAAATTACAGATATATGTGTATGTTTTTACCAATAGTTGTATACATTGAAATCTGCATCTGTATAACCATGTGTCTGGTATTCATGCCACTACTATCTTCAGTTTTTGTAGGTGATTCAGAGCAGATGATCTTGGAACTTCCTTATGTGTAAGATCTGGTAGTTTTTTCCATCTTTTGCCCCAATACCTTTACATAGTCAATTTTAAGAATTGTAGGTATTTTTTAAGACATGGCAGGTTTTCTTTCAGCCAGATAAGCTCCATTTTAAAGGCCAGCAAACCCAGTGACTCAAAAGCTTTCAAACCCAGTCTATTGTCCAGGGCTTTCATGGTGCATTTCAACAAAGAGAATTTCTGTGCTCACTCAATTTGCAAACATCTGGAGGCAAATAATGTGATAATTAGGAGGCAACATGGGTTCATCAAAAACAGTTCATGCCAAACTAACTTAATTTCTTTCTTTGATTTTTTTAAACAAGCTGAGTGGGAGCACAGTGGGTATTTTTACTATAGTAAAACACTAGAAATAACTTCGTATCATTCTTAAAAGACCCAGGGAAAATGAAGATTAGGTAAAATGACTGCTAATGTATGATATTTTTGTAAAAAGAAACAAGCGTTCATCATCTGGTTATGGTTCAGTTTATGATTAGGAAATGCTGTTAGATGAATTTCATTTTATTCACTGTATTGAACTATCACAAGCATTTGATTTGGGTTGTATATTTCTTTCATAGCTTTTTTTTTTTTTAAAAGGTAATTAACTGTAAAGATTAGACTTTTGAAAAGTAGCTATGGTAGTTTTCTTTCCAGAAAGAAACATACCTTGGCCATATTTTTCCCATTAGAACATTGTAAAAATTTTACAATCATAAACACATACATAAATTATGGCACATTCAGATTCTGGAATACTATGTGGCCATTATAAATAATGTTGTAAAAGTACATTTATCAATCTAGGACTAGGTATCTCAATATGTTAAGACAAAGAAGTTTTAAAATAATAAAAATATTTTACTCCCATCTTAGTAAAACAACAAACCAAACCAAACCCACTGCCATCAAGTCGACTCCAACTCATACCAACACTGTGGGACAAAATAGAGCTGTTCCACAGAGGAGATACATACACATACATAAATTATACACACAAACACCATATAAACATGTGCATATACATATAGTAGAAAAATAATCCATAGTCCCAACCTTCTATATTTTCTTTCAGACTTATTTTTGTCCATAATATAAATATGGTCAGTATGAGTTGGAATGGACTTGATGGCAATGGAGTTGTGTTTTGGTGTTTTTTATGTATGCTTTTACTAAGGCAACTTTGGTGGCATAGTGGTTAAGTGCTACATCTGCTAACCAAAAGATTGGCAGTCAGAATCTGTCTGGCACTTCTTGAAACTCTGTGGAACAGCTCTATTTTGTCCCACAGTGTTGGTATGAGTTGGAGTCGACTTGATGGCAGTGGGTTTGGTTTGGTTTGTTTTTTTACTAAAATGGGAGTAAAATATTTTTATTATTTTAAAACTTCTTTGTCTTAACATATTGAGATACCTAGTCCTAGGCTGATAAATATACTTTCACAACATTATTTATAATGGCCACATAGTATTCCAGAATCTGAATGTGCCATAATTTATTGACTCGTTTCTTCCTGTGAGATTAAACTGTATCTTGTTTTTGTTGTTATAAGAAACCACACTAGGAAAACAATACTTGTGGTTAAGTATTTCAGTATTGTCTTAAGATAAATGCTAGACATATTACTGGGTTAAACAGAATGTATGTTATAAGAACTTGATATGTAGTCCCCAGTTGCCTTCAGAAAAGATTGAGCTAGTTTATATTCTTACCAGATGTTTATGAGGAGATACATACACATGCACATACATATAAACAGACATACGTATACCTATATCAACAGATACATGTATGTCTACATATATATGTGTATCTCTGTCTCTATTTGTCTATATATATACCTATATACATACATATTTTTAAGAGAAAAAAGCAAGTTCCCTCTTGGTAAAAAATGAAACTCACTGAAAAGATTTAAGTGATGAAAGTTTCCATAAATAATTTAGAAACTCCATATTTCATTATGCAGCTGTGATGAAAGAATTCCAAAGTATAGCCTTAAATTAACTTTTCTCCTATTTCTCTCTAAAGATTTATCAAAAGGAGAGATTCATTTTGCGAAAGTTATTGTTCTCATTGAACATCCTGAAATAAGAATTATTCTGTGCCTCAAAGTGACATTAAATTATATTCTGTGTCCCACTTAAACAAACCAAGGTCTATTAAATCGTGCTTGAGATTAAAGATTCTATTTTGTACTTTAATACTGCAGCAAATACAATTTCTTAGATTCTGCTGTTAGGTGGCTCTGAGTTTTGCATTCTCTTGTCTTCATCCTTTTTACTTGTTGTAACTCATTAAAATTTCAAATGAAACTGTATGACACTGATGGGGATTGTTTCTGTTGGGGAAATGTACACTATACACAGTAGAAATTCATCTGCATTTTGAACGCTGCTATTTGTTTGGCACAATGGATTTGCAGGAATAGGGTTGAAGGAGCTGAATCTTTAATAAAGTAGCTATTGACTGTCCCTACAGGAGGCAATGTGTGGTACATGGTGGTTAAGCTCAATAGTTCAAACTCAGCTCTGTTCTATTCATAAAAAACAGTGACCCTGTTAGAGTGAAAATCGAGATTACATTCATTAGCCTTTTGCTCAAAACCACTTATTGTGACTTTTCATTTCACTCAGAATCAGTCTTGTAGTCCTTACCTCAGTTTACAGAGTCCTATGTGATTGACCTCTTGCACCGTTTTGACCTCATCTCCCTCCATTTTCTTCTCAGCACCCAGGTAGACTCCACCTCAGAGTCTTTGGACTTGCTGCTTCTGATCAAAATGCTGTTCCCCAGGTAACCTCCCCTACCTTATCAATGACACCTCTTCTGATGACCCAGTGTAAACTAAGAATCCTATTTCTATCAGCACTTCACATCACACTTACACTGCATATTCCTTTTGACATTTTATAAATTGGCTTGCCTTTTCACTTTTGTTCTTCATCATTTCCATTTCTTAGTCCAGATTCTTGAGGTCAGGGGTTTTGTTAATGCTAAAGTCCCAGCTCCCATAAAAGTACTTGACAGGTCCTGGGCATTTATTCAGTATTTGAAGGATGGAGGAAGGGAAAGGAAATACAGAGGTAAAAACAGAGAGGAATGTGCAAAGGCCCTGAGGCAGGCAGAAGCGTGCCATGTAGAAAGAGTGAGGCAAGGAGAGTACTACTGTTGAACACAGTGAACAAAAGAGAGTGTAGAGTGGCAGAGGTTGTAAAGGTAGACAAGGGCCAAACATAGTAGATGAGGATTTTCCTTAAAAATAAATGAGAAGTACTAAAATATTTTAAGCAGGGGATGCAATCACAGAACAACAAAAAAAGATTCACTCATATTACAGTGTGGATATCAGGTTGAAGAGCTGCAGAATGGATGCAGATAGGCCAGCTTGAAGTCTGTTACAATTTTACAACAAAAGATAGTGGTAGCACCGGCCAGTGGATGTAGTGGATCAGAAGAAAAGTGGACAGGCTGAGAAGGAGTCTTCTCAACTGCAGATGCTTTTCCCCTAGGGGAGATTGGGCAATGTCTGCAGATATATATATATATTTTTTGGTCACGAAAAGGGGTGCTATAGGTATCTAATGTGTTAAGGCTACTGATGCTGCAAAACACCTTACGTTACACAATACAATCCTATACAATGTAGAATTATTCAGCACACAAGTCAGTGATGCTGGATTGAGAAGCCCTGTTTTAGTGGCACATCAGATTAAAAAAAAAAATTCTAAGTTGGTTTTGGAGTAAATAATGATGTTAAGGAAGGAAAGTTTTGCGGGTAACTCCCAGATTTGGACTGTGCATAGCTAAATGGATGAATATTATTTACTGAAGAATTATGGTAGAATCAGTTTCTTCTGTCTGTATGGAATCATGGTGACATGGATCGAATTGTGTCCCCCCCAGAGCCGGTGTAGCCCTGTGGCTGGGCCATGATTCTCAATATTCTGTGATTGTCCTCCATTTGTGATTTTTCCTGTGCTGTATGTTAAAGATCAGGGTGGGACTGTGAATCCCTTCATAGGATTACCTCCCTGCTCCCATGTAAAGGGAGTTTTCCTGGAGTATGGCTTGCCCACCCTTAATCCTACAAGAGATAAAAGGAAAGAGAAGAAAGCAGAGAATTGGGAACTTCACACCATCAAGAAAGCAGCACTGGTAGAAGAGTGCGTCCTTTAGACCTGAAGTTATGCAACAAAGGTTCCTGAGGCTCCGTGGACAAAAACTGATGCAATACCAGACTTTCCTCCAGAGCTGACAAGGGGGAAAGCCTTCCCCAGGTGCGGACATCCTGAATTTGGACTTGTAGCCTACCGGACTATGTAAGAATAAACCTTCCTTTTTTTAAAGCCAACCACTCTGTGGAATTTATGTTAGAGCAGCCTTAGCTGACTAAAACAGAATTTGCTACTGAGAATGGGGTGCTGCTGTAACAAATACCTAAAGTGTGGAAGCCATTTTGGAAATGTAAATGGATAGAAGATTCAGAATGAACAAAGAAAGCACAGATGGTGAGATACAACAGAAGACCAGTGGCAGCAGCAGAACCAGAGGCAGCACTGGAGCCGACCTTTGGAGTGAGAGAGCTAAGTGCCTGTGCACAGAGTTTTTCTTGCTGAATGGGATGCCTCTGGACACTTAAATAGGTAGAGCTAGCCTTGCTGACCCACAGAGTGAGAGAGCTGAGTGCCTTTGTGCAAGATGCTTTCCAACAAGAGTGGGGTGCCTCTGGACTTAAATCAGTGGAGCTACAGAGCTTTGAAACACTTGCCCTGGCAGGGCAGATGTGGGCCTGAGGCCTGGGCCATGCAGCCCTAAGAATCAGAAGCTAAAGGGACAACCAGCGTGAGAAGCTGAGCTGCCTCAGTTTCAAACGGTATGGTTATGACCTCAGGGGTTTGAAAGGGTGGAACCATGGCGTTCTGTGTTTGTAAAGGTGGAATTACCACTCATCTCGGCTTAGGGTGCTCCCAAAGCCAATGGGACAGAGTTTCTGTCCAAGAAGGCCTTGAAGACAAAGTTATAATACAGGGCTAGGCGTCTCCATTCAGAATCCAGAAAGTGTGGCCAATACCTAGAGTCTGGAGGGCAGGCCTGTCATGTAGAATGTCTCAAAAAATGTAAGAATATTTTCAAAGCTTTGAGGGCTAACGTAATGAGCTCTACTAAGTTGCCTGTTACCTATTAATGTCTTCTTTCCCTGCAATTTCTTCCATTTAAAATGAAATGTCTAACTTGTGCCTGTTATGCCATTGTACCTTTTAGAAACAAATAGCTTACATTTTAAGTTTCATAGATGTAAAGAAATTTTTAAATTTTGAACTTAGAACTGATTTAAGACTTCTGTCATGTGGGATGGACATGATTTTGCTATGATGTGATAAATGTGTTACATGTTTCAATGATGTGATTTTTGGGATGCCAAAGGGTGGGATGTCATGGATCGAATTGTGCCCTCCACCAAAATAGGTGTATCCCTGTGGCTGGGCCATGATTCTCAATATTCTGTGATTGTCCTCCATTTGTGATTTTCCTGTGCTGTATGTTAAAGGATCAGGGTGGGACTGAAAATTCCTTTGATCAACTCCTGTCTCCACAGTAAAGGGAGTTTTCCTGTGTATGGCTTGTCCCACCCTTGATCTTTTTGTCCTACAAGAGATAAAAGAAAAGAGAAGAAAGCAGAGAATTGGGAACCTCACACCATCAAGAGTGCAGCACTGGGAGAAGAGCGCGTCCTTTAGACCTGAGGTTCCTGCACCACGATGCTACCTGGACAAAGACTGATGCAATACCAGACTTTCCTCCAGAGCTGACAAGGGAAAAAGCTTTTCCCAGGAGTGGACATCCTGAATTTGGACTTGTAAGCCTACCGGACTATGTATGAATAAACTTTCCTTTTTTTAAAGCCAACCACTCTGTGGTGTTTCTGTTAGAGCTGACTAAAACACATGGACTTCTGTTTGTTGTATACCTGTTCTTTTTCTTTGCTGGTGATACCTCCAACTGAAAGAGGAGAATCCTCAGTCATGTTTGTACTTTCAGATTGGGGTGTGGGCATGTTGTAATATGTTTATGGTAGTGCTATGCAGGTTAGGAAATACAGCATTTTGTTTGATATTTTCCTTCATCTGATGTCAGTCACCTGACTATGTTGACACAGCTGATATATGTGGCAGTGGTTCTCAGGACAGACTTGATCCACATAGCCTTGAATCCTTCCTTTTGAGGGCATTAACACTCTACTTACAGTACTTGGGTTGTTCATTTGAGGGTCTATGTAAAGATAATTAAATACCACATTAACTTTCTATAAAAGAACTTACCATATTTTCACATACATTTTGCCTTCAAACTCTTTTTATGTCCTTCTTTTGGCAGGGAGGGATCAGATTGCCAGCCAAGCCAAGTGCCGTCAAGTTGCTGTGTTGTATTTTAGAGCAAAGTTTGAGTTACTGAGATATTTCTGAGGCTTACCTTTCATTGCAAGCTAAAAGAAGAGCCAGACAAGGAATCAGGATTTAGTCTCTTGCTAATATATTAAGTTACTCCACATTGCAGTCATTGCATCTTTCCTGCATTTTGAAGACTTTATATATTTAATCTTTATATATTGAGTCTACATAAAAAGCAGTGGAGAATATGTATTTTTTTCTATTTTATTTGTTTGAATTGATGCTAAATACACTATTCAGAATCAAGTATTGCCTAATTATTTAGAAATTGTATGCCTCAACTGGGGTATCTAGGCCCTAGTTTCATGATCTTTTCCAGTTGTGTATTTCACAGTAGGAACTTCGTAGAAGGTGAAAATTATAACACAGAAATCTTTTCATTTTGTATGTGTATGAGGGAAATATTTCTTATGGACAAAAGAGGTGGGATTGGTGAATTCCTGTTGCACCAATTATTTATTTTCTCTCTTTGTCAAAGGAAGTTGAGAACTTGGTGAGCCTGGTTTTAAAATTGTGTTGTCCCTCTTGCCTTCGGTGGACCTTTCTACATTTTCCATGTGTTCATGGCATAGTTCTGAGGTGTCATGCATTGCTGAGAGGCAGTGATTGCTGTTGACATGCAATTGGACCCAAAATTCAGTTCGTGTACTGCGTCTGTTTCCTTGTGTGAATTGGCCTCCAAATCCTCTGGTTCTCCTCTTTTGTAATTTTCAGCTATGCCTTTTTCCCCCATTGTTCCTTTGTTTTGAAGAAGAGACTTCTGATGTCCACTGAGAACTTTTTACTATGGTTTTTGTTAATCTTGGCTTCTTTTTTCTTTTTTCTTTGTAAATGATGCTCAGTGGTCTTTCAGGTAACTTTAAAGTAATAGGGTCAATAATGTGAGCCTTAGTAGGCAGGCGTATGTGTTCTGGCTGACTCCAGCTCACGCACATCTGTCCCTCGTGTTTGTTAGGTTTGTATTGAGCAACTTAATTGACCTTTATGGATTCATTTAAACATGAAAAATAATCATAGAATTGTATAAATTCCTATTAAGGAGGTAGTATAGAGATGTTCCATCCCCAAACTTATTTTTCATATAGGAAATATAGTTTCACAAAACCAGAATAATGCACATGTTAGCATAGCACTCTATAGTTGAAAGATATACTGATGTGCGTTAGCTCATGTGATATTTTCAGCAATTCCCTGAGATTGGTTAGCTGGGAAGCTATTATTATTCCCAACTTACAAATGAGGAAACTAAGAGAAATTGAGACTTGCCTCAATTACTTGTATTAAGCAAGTTGTGAATCTGGATCTAAAGTCCAGAACGTGAGACTTGTTATCCAGTGGACTTTCCACAGCATTGTTGTACTGCCTCTGGTCAGAGCCTTCTGGCCCACATGTTATTAGGCTTTAACTCACTGATGTGTCACAGTAGGTTACCAGGAGCTGAGATACTGACGTGCTCAGTACATGAGGTGGCCAGGGCAGTCTCTGGTCTCTAGCTGCAAGCAGCCTTCTTCAGTGTAACATAGAACTACTATTCTTTTTGAAGTAGCAGTGTGTGTAAATTGCTTCTTTTGGTCACGGTGATTGGAAATCCTGATGTCATAATGGTTAAGAGCTATGGCTGCTAACCAAGAATCAGTAGTTTGAATCTAACAGGTGCTCACTGGGAATCCTTTGGGATAGTCCTGCTCTGTCTTATAGGGTCCCAGTGAGTTGGAATTGATTCATTGGCAAAGGCTTGTTTTTTGGGGTTTTTTTTTTTTTTTTGATCATAGTGATTGGTTCAAGGGTAGTCATGGGACTCATCCATAGCCAACAGGATTCTATGAGGCTTTCTTTGTGAGTGCTGGGAAAGAGAATACTGCTACCTTTCTGAAACTGAACTTGGAAGCTTGTTGGTTAGAGGTGCTGCTACCATTTACCTCTGTGTAGCTTGAAATGGAAGCCAGTATTGGAACTGAGGAGAATTGAAAGATACAGAGACGCAGAGCCCTGCTGATATCATTTGATGTCAAGCTGAACAATCACAGCTACAAGCAGGTGATCTTGCATTTTAGGGTTCTACAAACCAGTAAATTCTCTTTTTTCCCTTAAATAATTGTATTAGCTTCTTGTCATTTGAAACTTAAGAATTCTAATATGTTTTTGGTTCAACAGACAAAAAAATAGCTGATATTCTTTTTTTCACAAATGGTTAAAATTATGATTTGTCATTTTAAATGCCTTGTAGGAGCAGGGAAACTTTAGAAATGAATGCTGTGATTCCATCTGATCTCTTCTACTGTAAGGGTGTTTTTCTTCTACCTTTGAAAAGATGATTCATAACCTATCAATCAAAACTATCTCTGGGTAAAGTTTCACATAATCTGTGGGTTTCTAGAAAGTTATTTTGTCAGGGTCGGTTACCAATATTAATTCAACAAATAATTATTGTTACGATTCTGAGCTAGTTTAGGAAATGGGACATTATGCTTGCCCTCAAAATTTTATGATTTACTTAGACTGACATTATTGTAGAAAGTAAAGTATGACTAAATGTGATATAGGTGTCACTGGATGAGATCAGAGGACAAGGGTGCCTCCAAGGCCTGAAAGTAACAATCTACATGAACAAGATAGGCTAGAGCCAAATGTTTAGGATTTACGCAGGTAAAAAAGAAGTGGTACCTTTAGGAACTGAAGGCACGGAACAGGCAAGTGATCAGAGAATGGAGAGAACAGTGTTTGAGGAAGGTTGTGATTCCAAAAAATGAATTGCAGCAAAGGAGTAGGGTGAGGAAAAAAAAAATCGCTTGGAAATTTTCTCTTCTTACTTTGGGGAACTTTGGAAAAAGCTTTTGCTTAAGATTTATAGTAAGAAATAAGTAAGAAATAGCAACATAATAAAACCAAAAAAGGAAAGAAAAATTCCAAATCCACTGCCACTGTTTTAGTCAGCTAGTGCTGCTCTAACAGAGATGCCACAAGTGGATGGCTTTAACAAAGGCAAGTTTATTCTTACACAGTCTGGTAGGCTACAAATCTGAATTTAGGGTATCCATCCTAGGGGAAGGCTTTTTCTCTCTCGGATCTGGAGGTAAGTCCTTGTGTTATGTCAGCCTTTGGTCAGGGAGCATCTTGGCCCAGGATCCTCATGTCTGAAGTACGTGCTGTACTCCTGGTACTGCTTTCTTGATGGTTCGAGGTACCTAACTCTCTGCTGACTTTCCTTTCTTTTTAGCTCTTGTAGGATAAAAGGATAAAAGGTAGTGCAAGCCACACTGCAAGAAAACTCTCTTTACTGTGGAGCCATCCCACCTTAATCCTCTGTAACATAATTCACTCTGTTAACCACAGGCAGAGATTAAGATTTACAGCATAAGAAATTCATAAAATGGAGGGTAATCACAGAATACAGGGAATCCTGGCCCAGCAAAATTGCGACGCGTATTTTTTGGGGGACACAATTCAATCCCCGACAGCCACCAAGTTGATTCCAACTCACAGTGACGAAATAGGATAGAGTAGAATTGCTTCCTAGAGTTTCCGTGGAGTGCCTGGTGGGTTTGAACTGCTGACCTTCAAGTTAGTGCCATTGCTCTTTACTACTGTGCCACGAGAGTTTCCAGCAATGTCATAAGTTGATTCCGACCCACAGCAAGCCTGTTAGACAGAGTAGAGCTGCCCCATAGAGGTTCCAAGGAGGGCCTGGTGGATTTGAACTGCCCACCTTTTGGTCTGCAGCCGTAGCACTTAATCACTATGCCACCAGGGCTCCAGCAATGTAATAGTAATCCCTTATTGAGCACTTACTAGGCACCAGGCATTATGCACTTTATGTGCATTATCTTAGTGAATGTCACTTTTGAAGTATGTGTTATTGTTACCTGTGTCTTACCCAGAGTTGCACACATTTGCCAAGCCTATAAGTGAGGCAGGCAGAATTCTGAGATCCATCTGCAGCTAGCTGAAGCCTGAGCTGTTCCTCTGGTCATGGAATTTTCTGTCCATCATAAGTTGATAAGAGAAATCACCTTGCATATGCAAGTTTATAATAGCACTCTACACATTTTAGTGAGTATTTGTGTTTTGTCAAGTTAATATTTATAGTTACTACCTGAAAATGCTTAGAGTAACTGCATTTATACATGCAAAAAACATGTGTTTTAACATGAGATCCATTGCTGCAATTTCAACACTTCAAAGAAATGAAATCTCATAAATCAGATTCAACTAAAAGTTATTGAGAATATCCCAACTGCTAGGGATTGAATTATGAGGTTACATCATTATGATGTCATCCAACTCCCTACCACAACAAACTGGAAAGGTTGGAATCGTAATTCCCATTTTATAGGCAATAAAACTGAAATTGAAAGTAATTTAAGTAGCTTGACTAAGGGCAATGGTTAGTGAGAGTAGAGCTGTGTTGGATTTAGGTTTTTTGGACCTCATGACCAGTGCTTGTTCCATCATATTAAGCCATCAGCAACTGAATGCATTTATATAGCATCATGTGTTAGTTCCCTAGGGTGTCATGGATCCAATTGTGTCCCCTAAAAGTGTCCCCTAAAAATGTCTGTGAACTTGGCTAGACCACGGCTTCTAGCTTTGTGTGTTTGTCCACCATTTTGTCGTCTCCTGTGATCTTCCTTTGAGTTGTAAATCCTATCACTATCAGGTTAATGAGATAGATTAGCAGCAGTTATGTTGATGAGATCTACAAGATTGGATTGTGTCTTAAACCAGTCTCTTGAGATGTAAAAGAGAGAAGTGAGCGTAGAGACCTAAGGTCCTCATATGACCAAGAAAGCCACACTGGGAACAGAATGCATCCTTTGGACTTGCGATTCCTGCCTGGAGAAGCTCCTATTTAAGGGGAACATTGGAGAGAAGCATTCCCTCCAAAGTCGACAGAGAGAGCCTTCCTCTGGAACTAATGCCCTGAGTTTGAACTTCTAACCTACTACACTAAATTATGAGAATGATTTTCTCTTGTTAGAGCCGTCCACTGTGGTATTTCTGTTATGGCAACACTAGATCCCTAAGACGTAGGGCTACTGCAACCAATTTTCACACACTATGGGGTTCTAAGCAACAGAAACATATTCTGTTTAAGGTTTTGGTGCCCAGAGGACCAAAATCAGTGTTAGAAGGGCTGTACTTCTCTCCAGAAGCTCTAGGGGAGAATCCTTTCCTTGTCTTTACTAGTTTCTGGTGGCTGCTAACATTCCTTGGACTGTGGATTCTTTATTTGAATATTCAGAGCAAGCATCTTCAAATCTCTGCTCTGTCTTCACATCATCTTTTCCTCTGTGTGTGGTCAGACCTTCTTCTGCTTGGCTGTTATAGATAAATAGATGATTGCATTTAGGACCCACTTGGATAATTTAGCGTAGTCTCCTCATAGAACTTTTGCTTAATCACATTTGCAAAGTGTCTTTTTGGCTACATAATGTGACATTTACAGGTTTTAGTGGATAAGACCTGGATCTCTTTTTGGGATCTGTTTTTCAGCTTACTATACTTGGCTTTGGCATTTGTTATAGCTTACAATGGTAAATTCAAATTGTTGACTATTAGTGATGATTTGATGGAGGTTAAGGCTTTTGGAAGCTATAAATTTGGATTGCTCTTATGTCTTATTTGGAATCTACCATTCCAGGAAATAAGAAATATTCATTGAATGCCTATTAGTTGAAATTGTCTGCCAAAGTAAAGAGTTTTGCATGAGTCCTATGCTACTGGATCTTAAAACATGTTGAAGGATAAAGCATTAATAGATGAAAAAATGTTTAACAATACAAGCAATGAATGTAAGTAAATATTAAGTAGCCATTTTGAGGCAGTATATAATTTATTGTTGTGGTAATTCTTGCATGATATGAATACTAAAGAATGTTAATTCAGCAGAAGAATATAATTATAATCTCTGTAGAGATCTAGGGGCACTTCATGAAGGAAGCCTTTAAGATAGATCTTGAAGGTTGGACTAAGAGATGTGAGAGTATCCTGGAATCAGGAAAGGCAAAGGCAAATAAGTAAGGAAGTTCTTGGTATACTCTGGGAGGCAGTATATGACAGAACAGTTTACATAGGAGAATGATAAGAGAGGAAACCATAAAGGTGGATCAAGACCAGGTTGAGGAGATCTTAAAAGGGAAACTAGCAAGTCTGATACATTCATTCTGAAAGGGGATTGAGAACAAGGAGAGTTTTTAACAGGGGAATGAGAGTTCGAGGAGAGCCGATACACAAAGCCATCTAGGAGATATGTTTGGGAAAGTTAGACGAAATAAAGACCAGTTAGAAAGTGGCTGGATTAGGCTTCCGGGAGAACAGAAAAGAGCTAAATGTCACTTCAAGGGAACAATCAGACAAATTCAGATTGTGGCATTTTCTAATACAAAGTACAATGTCATGAAAAATAAAGAAGTAGGGAAGTGAAAAGGAGATCAAAGAGAAACAGTATGTGAAATGTGATTGAATTGAGTGGGCTTTGTTTTGCTTTGGTTTAAGCTATAGAAGCAACTTGGGAGACCATTAGGGATAATTTAATGTGCACTGAATTTTACATAGTATTAATGACCATTGTTAATTTTTAGGTATGATAATGACATTGTGGAAAAAATCCTCATTCTTTAGAGCTTTATGCTGAGGAGACTTGTAATTTCGGTCTTTTTCTTTCAGATTGCTTTGTCATATATGTACATGTATATGTGTGGGTATATATATATATATATATATATATATATATATATATATATACACCCACACATATGAAAGTCACTGGATGCTGGGATGGCTGATGCACTCAGCTGCTGACCAAAAGACTGGAGATTCAAGTCCATCCATTGTGCCCCAGAAGAAAGATTTAATGGTCGGCTTTTGGAAAACCAGTTATGAACCCTGTAGAGCAGCTACACTCTGAGATGCATGGGGTCGCCACCAGTTTGAGTCAACTTGATAGTAGCTGGGCACATGTATTTGTGTATCTACATCTTGTCTATGTCAGTAATCATTTACATACCCACCCCTGTCTCTATTCCTATCCCTAGAGGTAGATCCATATATAGATGTAGAAAAGGCAAATATGATATAATGCTACAAATGATTGTGTCTAGTTTGTGCATACACAGGTGAGCACTGGACTATTCTTTCAGTTTTTCTATATGTTTGAAGAGTTTCCTGGTAATAATTGGGCCAGAGGGAAGAGGGAGAAGTAGGTCAGGACTTGGAGCCTAAAGCAAAAGCAGAAAGAGTTGAGAAGAAGGAGCAGATGTGCAGGGATAATTGGCAGCACTGGGTGATTTGCTAACCTGCAGCCTTAAAGGTTTCCCTTAAGCATGAGTCTGCATTAGGGTCTTGTTGATCGGATGCACATGTTGAATAGAGACAGGAACTTCTGGAGGGAATAGACTTCGGGGAGGCCAAAAGATGATTCAGCTTTGGAAAGGTTTACTTGAATGTGACTGTGAGGTTCTGGTTGAAAGCTTGGGGAGTTGATTGAAGCTCTGAGGAGATACGGGCTAGAGATGCCAGTTTGGCAGGGCAGTCATAGAGGATGATGACAGGAATTGTTCTTTGATTATGGGTAAAGAAGTACTCAAAAGGACAAGCAAGAAAAAATCTTGAGAAATGCAAACATTTAGATGGGAGGAAGAAAAAGTGATATCAGTAAAGCAGCTAGAACAGGTCAAGTCAGAAGGAAAAGGCATAGAGCTGTACGGAGAAGTCAAGGGAAATCATGGCACACTTTAGGTGCTCCACAATTTTTTTTTTTTTAATTTTTATTGTGATGAAGTGAAAGTTTATAGTCCACATCAATTTGAGATACAAAACCCCGAGCACTCTCTTCTGTGTGACTCTACCTATTCTCCCCACCCTGTGACAACACACTCATCTCCTGGGACACAGAGTGATGCAGATAGAGTGTCTGTTTTACTGCTCAATATATACATGAGGTTGTCCATACATTTTTTTGAAGAAATCAGTGAATGGAGTGTTACAAAACAGTGACTGATCATCAAAGTAAAAAGAAGTACAGAGCAGTCAAGGAAAATGAGGAGTTTAAAGGCATTTGGGATCGGTAGTTAAAAGGTTATATTTATTTCAGATTAAAGGTTTTCTTGGATATTGCAGTGGTCCACTGAGGAAGCACAAAGAAGTCCAAGGAAGAGGAGATGCTGAATTGAAGAAGGCTCAGTGTAGCTTGGAAACAGAGGGATCTGGATTGCAGTTATAGTTTTTAATCTTTCTATATAAGAGTTCCCTGGGTCTCAATTTCCATTTCTCTAAAATAAGTGCACTAAACTACATGCTGTTCAATATACCTTCTTAGTCTCATTCTGCTGGCCCTCCGTCTGTCAAAAATAATAAATGTATTTAGACAGTACTCTCCTGTTCCAAGCACCTTATTATAGTGTCATCTTGAGAATTGCATTGCTATATCTATTAAGACCATATGTAGAAATAGAAATACTTTACCATGCTTTCTTTTTTTCAACCTCATTGATTTACAGTTAATTATTAGAATGATCATCCGGGTAACATCTTGACATAAAAAAATCTAGCTGAATACCAAGACTATGCTTTTAAATTTTTTTCTAATTTTGGAGATTTCTTTTGAGGTCTGAGAAACTGTCCTAAAAGGTTACTATGCATTTCTATGCTTCTAGTAAGAGTTGGGCGAAGCCCTACTCAAAACTCTACATTTTTCCTACTCCGTTATAAACTTTTCTACATCCTATTAGGTCCAAATATGCAGAAAAGAATTGTGCAGACGGTACTATTCTATTTAAATGACAAACCTGGAATGATAGATGCCTTCGCTGGGCAATTAACCACTGCCAAAGCTCTCAGTAACTAAAAGAAATGCTGTGGAACACAGTCTCAAGTAGGCTATAAAATACACGAATTACAGATCATCTGAAGAGGCTAGTGTTCCGTTAGAAATCTACCAACTCCTTTTAACTCTACGATTCCCTATTTCTCAGAACATTTACCAGAGGCTTGAGCAGAGCCTGGCTCATCACCAGTTTTCTTAACAAAGCTTTCAGATCTTTGTTATCACAAAGCAAGATAAAAAGTCTGCAATCCTCCTTATGATTCAGGCATCATCTGTTATCTTAGATCAATGTCAAGCTAAAGATTTTTGGAAAGGGTTTTGGCAGAGTGCAATTGTAGATTAACCCACAGTATTCCATTAGATAAATGACATAATGAGGAGTTTTAAACAATGAGTCAGAGGCCTGGACTCCAATCTGGAGATGACTGATTTTTCTCCATGACCTTCAATTAGTTATATAATGGTTTTGTTTTGTTTGTGAATCAGTGATCTTATCTGTGATACATGGGAATCATTTTTTTACTTGTTTAGGACTATAGGGAGTATGAGATGCTGGTATTGCTTTGGGGGGAAGATCCATTCTTCTCTGCATCTCTAGTATGGAAACTTTTCTCTTTAAGCATACCACACTTCCCTGGCAAACTCAGGGGTAAAATCAAACTTGGAAAGAGAGAGAATTGTTGGTGAGGACAGAGCTGACATCTGTGTCACATTGGGTATGACAAAGTATGTTTGGACATGCACCATGGTTGTATCCTCTTAGTCTCTGTTGGAAGCTACAACTTTTTTGAACTTCATGGACCATGATTTTGCCGTTTCAAATGAATACAGTCATTGTTAGGCATTTTCTTTTAGGATCCTTTGTACAACTTGTAATACTTTCTCCACCCCAGGTCCTTCTTTCTGCTGAGGGTAAGTTGCCACCCAGCTTAGATCCTATGACTGTTTTACGGCCCTGGAGGATCCTGGACCAGATAGACATTTTTCTGTCTTTACAGTGCTTGGTAGAGAACAGTTTCATTGTCACACTTTGCCAGTACTTGTTGATACTGTACTCAAGTTTGAGACTTTAGGTTATGGAAACCAAAGTATTCATCATCCATTTTGCTAATTCAAAAGCTGCATCTGGCCTTTATAACTGATTCATGTCAGATTCTTCTGTTGTTTATACTGGCATTCTGCAACTAGACATTATGCTTTAAAAACAATAAACGAATAATTCTCTGGTTATTTCCTATCTCCCCATTGTTACTTGTACTTAGTCTTATGATTTTTTCCCCCGCTCTCTGACTCTTAAATCCTGCTCATCCTGTATTCTCCTCCTCGGACTTCCTCTTTTCCAGAGTATCTATCCTGACCTCACTTGTCTTCCCAAGTTGGGAAAGACTTTCTGCATATCCTCTTAATACTGGATGAATACTTCTGACTCTGCACCTAATGACCTTTTTTATATTTCTGTTTGTGTATCTGGCATGTCCACGTGACTATGATATTTTTGAAATTAAGAATAGGATTTTTCTTTATCACTGTGTTCCCAATACCTAGCCTAGGGCTTGGCATATAATAAATGATTAATACATGTTTAGCTGAATTGGCCTACTAGGAAGGAGGAACAGAATTTCAGATTTACGAACATATTTACATTTACTTGATATTCAACAACAGTTATTTGGGTAACTGAAGACTTGTGTGACCTTGGACAAGGTAATAAGGGAATGTTCATTGGATAAATGAAGCAGGGTAAAAATCCTTTTGTTAGTCTGGGAATAAAGGACTTACATAGAAAAATCTACATAGGAGGGGAAAATAGGTTCAGGGGAATTAGGTAATGAAATAAGCCTCTTAGTTACATGGTATGTACTCTTCAGCTAGTATTTCACAGAAAACAAAGAAAACACTTCCAGGACTTCAGTGCTCCAAATTGCCATGGCAGCAGCCCCATCCCTTTTGGCTTTGAGTAGTAAGACTGTAGGAGAGAACAGTCTGACACTATCAGGCAGATTGCCAAGGGGCTGGGAGAGGTTGCTGAAGCATTTTATTACTGACACTGAAGAAATGATTATAGATCTCGAAGCAGGAGAACTTACCATACCGTGGCAATGAGATTCATTGGTTTCCAGGGAGTTGCATTTTGACTTTTAAAAGGAGATTTTTAAAAATGATAGTCAAATTCATGTCAGTGGATTAAAAAGAATAACCATTTTAAAAGCAGAAGGTAGAAGCTGCTAGAGAGTATATTCAAATCTATGCTTCTTAGCAACCTGACCAGATCTCACCCTATAAGAGAAAGCTAGAGCTACAATAAAAAAAGCTTCTTTAGTTCTCTGGAGAATATAAAGGCATATTAGAGAAAAAGAACCACTTTGAGATCTTCGGATGAAAGGCACTGCATGGGTATAAAGTATCATTATAGAAGGAAATGGACAGGAAAGAAAAGGTGTCTAGACTGGGAATGTTACCTTGGTTGTACATGAGAATAATTACCAAACTCAAAATAAGGCAAGATCTTGAAAACTGAAATCATTAGACTATTCAGAAATTATTGTTTTTTGTGCTGGTGGATACATTCTTTTTTTTTTAACAAATGAAAGCAAAGAGAAAAGTAAATGTTATCAAGTTACCAGGTAGATGACTTGGTAGTTTGATAATATTTCCTCAGAAGGTTGTTACAGTGACATATGATGAAAAGGTATAAATAAAAATATCACTACTGTGTTACAGAAGTAGATGTCATCTATTTTCAGAGAACATTTCAGTGAAATTGTACACAGTACCTGGCTCTTAATGATTGAACAAGTTAGCATATCTTAAGGTGTTTTGACACAGCTCATTGGCAATATGAGACTAGAAGAGCTATCTCAAAAAACCAAAACAGAACAAGAATAATTTTGGGTAGAGAAAGCGGGAAAAATGTAATGTCTGGTAATAGGACTTAACAAAAGTAGTTAACTAGAACTTTCATTTCCTCTGAATTAAAGCAGGCCTTTCTCTCTCTCTCTCTCTTTCTCTCTCTGTGTGTGTAAAGAAAGGGAACTGTGAGGTCTGAAAGAGTCTGTTCATGTACCAAAGGCAATGCATAGATAATCTTTAGGAAGATTCAAGTATGCCGTTGAGGGATGTACAAAAAAGGCTGATGTATATTAAAGAAAAGAAATGTAAATGAATATTTTCTGGGTAAATGAAGAACCTAAGTTTGAAACTGGAACCTGTAAATAGAGCAGGCTGAGTTTTGATGCCTTGCCTTTGAGCAGACAGTGGTGTAGTTATCTGCGCTTTTTCCCTT
The DNA here is from genome assembly GCA_028571685.1 of Heterohyrax brucei. Taxonomy (NCBI): domain Eukaryota; kingdom Metazoa; phylum Chordata; class Mammalia; order Hyracoidea; family Procaviidae; genus Heterohyrax; species Heterohyrax brucei. The sequence continues at coordinate 72,712,560 of CM053147.1, forward strand.
GGAGACAGACCCCACATGGGGTGCGATGACAAAAGCCTCATGTATCTCAGTATCATTAGGCTAATGAGATTGGTCAAGGCTGCATGCATTCTAAGTCTTGGCAACATTTAAGATAAATCTAGTCACCATTCTAATAGCATGGTGCTACTTTTGGAAAGAAGGAGTAAAAAAAGTAATGAATAAAAACAAATTCTTATAAAATCATACTACTAATAATCTTAATAAAAATTTACTGCCACATTAGGTTCCATTACAGAACTGCTTTTGCCTAATCTTGACAGAAGCAGATAGATACATCAAATTACCAACCTTTTGGTAGCAGTCAGGCACTGGGCCACTATGCTAGCAGGGGTCCTGCAACTGGAGTTAGGTCTTAAAACTGACAACCATATAGTTATTGAAAAACAGTTATTGCATTTTTCATAAGGAAGATTTTAAGAAAAATTATTATTTAAGCTTTTTCAGAAATTCTGTATACTTAGGAATAATTTTAATCAGATGACTATGAAAATCCAAAATGGAAGTATAAAACATTTTGCAGTATTTCTTTCTTACACATATGTTTTGTACACACACAGAAAACATTTAGTCCTTAAAGTTATGATTTTTGAAAATGATGATGCATGGATATTTTAATTAGATTAGCTTGGTTCTAGAAAGTCTAGACATTGGACTGAGACTGAGGTTGGAAATTATAGCCTATTTATAATTACTACAGAAGTTGAGCTGGTAGTAGCCATATGAATACTTGCTAATGTGAAGGATATAATGATTTAATGTTGAGTTGGAGGAGGTAATTTTTATTTAAAATCTTTAGCTAAGGTTCCATAGCAAGTTAAAAATAAGGCAGACTCATTTTAACTTTGGTGTGTTGAAATAATGTTATAAGCTGGTATATGGATTATTCATTGAAGTTACTGGAATTGCTCTTTTATATTAGTAGGTAATAAAGACATAGTATTGCTTTTAAAGTAGAGGCCACTGGGTGAAAAATGTTCAGATTGCTTTCCAAAGGCTGAAGTTATGATACAGTGCAAAGCAACACCCAGTAATAAATGGAAGTACCATCTGCAGTATATTACAAAGGAGTCAATTTAAAGCCTTGGGTGGGACTCCCTAAACATAGTTGTAGTTACACAGACAAACTGAAATAGAGAGTCTGGAAATTATCTGATGCATTTGTCGGCACAGGCCTCACTGTGGGATCGTTTGTATCCCGCAGCTCCTCTCCTCTCTGAGAATTAGGTATTTGGGGCCCAAATAGCCTATGTGATGGCTTCAAATTTATGTCTCTTTTTGCCTGATTTGATTGTACTGTGATGAATAAGCTAAGATAGATTGGCTGGTGAATATTGTCCTTCCCCACATTTCACTCCTAGGTTTTAGGAAAAAAATAAAAATTACTATCAACTTCATCAGAGCAACACACAGGAGGCTTACTGATGGTAGGTTAGTAGCATCAGATTGACGCGATATTATTATAGTACATTTGAACAATAGCCAAGCCAAGTGCCATCAAGTCAGAGCCGTTAAACAATAGGTGACATTATAGTTGTGGAACCTATGCTAATTAAGAGACTTCACATAGAATGTTATTCCCGTTAAGAATTTCTCTAAAATTCTAAGGGTCGAGTCAAGTTCAATCCAATACTGAATGAGAAGCCAGTTGTATAGTGTGTTTTAGTTACCTGCTCTACTCAGGATAGTTCATGCTGCACTTTGTGCCTAGTACAGGATGTTGTTCTCCATGCACTGCATTCCAATGAGGACACCAAGATTTGACCCACAGGGAAAAAAAAAGAAAAACAGCACCACCAGAAACAAACATTCTGAAGAACACATGGAAACAGAACTGTGGATAGTTTGGTATGGCATTTGTGAAAACATGTTATAAGCATATACGTATTAGTCAAAGTTCTCATTTTATATGGAAAAGAATTATGCCCAATGTGACAGAAAAAGTTTAACTAAGTTTTTTTATGAATCTTGATTTTTGCCAATTCTCTTTTTCCCTGTGATATGAGTGAGCCAAAGTCAAGCTCTTGAAAAGTATGCACACATTTACTTTATTTTATTATTTGAAAGCATAAATGCAAGGCTTTAAAAAAAATAGCCATTATTAGTAGAATTGTGCTGTTGTAACTTTCATGTTTTTAATAAACTTTATTTGATTTGTTACATTATTTTTGGTAGTAGCATGTCCATGGAGTTGCTATTCACAGGCATTTTAATGTTTTCTAATCATCATCTTGCTAAAAGTAAACACCCAGGGAGCCATGGGATTATTGGATATGCAACCACTTTGCAACTGGTGTTGAAAACAAAACCAAACTTACTGTCTATTGAGTCCATTCTGACTCACAGTGACCCTATAAGCAAAGTAGAACTGTTGTTATATAGGATTTCCAAAGTCAGAGATGGCATAGTGGGTTAAGCAATACATCTGCTAACCAAAAAGTCAACAGTGCAAATCTGCCAGGTGCTCTTTAGAAACTCTGTGAGGCAGTTCTACTCTGACCTGTAGGATTGCTATGAGTTGGACCTGACTCAACAGCAGTGGGTTTGGTTTGGTTGGTAAATCTTGACAGAAGCAGACAGACAAATCAAACTACCAACCTTTTGGTAGCAGCCAGGCACTTGGCCACTGTGCCAGCGGGGATCCTGCAGCTGGAGTTAGGACTTAAAATTGAGAATCATAAGTGTAATTTTAATGTGCTTTTATTTCAAAAGCATTTGACCAAAATAGTTACTACATTTTTCCTAATGAATATATCCTTGATATCTTGGTCTGACAAAAGATAACACTGTTCATTTGCAGGTTGTAGGACAGCCTTTACCTGTACTGTGAGATATCTACAATATTGATAAGAGACAGAGCTTTGTTTCCATTCTGAGACCCTATGTCTGCTCTTCAGGGATTTGACATCAGATGACTGTGGCAACTGGAAAATTGCCTTGTACTTCATTATTTCTCCAGAGATAGGTGACTGGGGAGTAGAGATTTACTTGTAGTTGATTTTTTTTTTTTTGGTGGGGTCTTATAATTAATGTCTTTGTTTACAGTATACTGAATTAAGACAATTTCTTTATGATGACTAAGAATTTCAGTTTGAAACCAGATTTTAAAATATAAAACATCTGGCATCTTTTCCAGTTTTCTGTCATTATGTATTAAAATTACTATGTATTTCTGTATTCATGTACTCAATTCCATTGTTCACTTGTTTGCAGGCAAGTCTATGTGAAATTCTATGTCTGTGGGGTTTTTTTTTTTTTTTCTGGTGGTCTCGTTTCTAGCTCCTTTTAGGCTTACTTGTAAGAGGTGAGTGGAAAATTAGTCACTTTAGCTGTTAGGATTTAGTTATTCTCACCTGTAAGAGTTGTGACCAAACTTCCTATGTGCAAAATGCAACTGAAAGCTACTGGGACATGGAATCTCTGTGATCTTGACTCCTCTTGATTCTTCGGAACTGAAACACACTCTCCCTAAAGATGGCAGCTGTATGACTTTTTTTCTTGTAAATTGATACATCTTATCTCAATGTACCCTCTAATCTCCCCTCCCAGTATGACAAGGATTTTCATGGTGTGCAGTTAGAGTCACGGAATAAGGCTATGAAGGCTCTTAGAACCCTCCTAGTTTATTCAAAGATTTTAAATGTAGTTTTCTAATATTTTTTGAGACAGTGTACTTAAATGATCATAAATTCAATAGGTAAATGATGAGAAAATGGCAAACAAACATTTTTTTCAAGACAATCACATACATTCTTTTTTGCTCTGTGAAATACTGTGCCCCTTTGGCTGGAGAAGTATGGATTATTCTTTTTCTCCTGCGATGCATTCATATATCTAGTACATAAAAGTCTACTTACTGGAATTTTACAGGCCGAAGTTATCAGTGATGCATTCATGTTCACTATTAAATCTTAAGGGCATAGAAAAAATAAAGGTAAACCAAAAACTTCAAACCCATTGCCATCGAGTTGATTCTGACTCACAGCGACCCTATAGGACAGAGTAGAACTGCCACATAGAGTTTCCAAGGAGCGCCTAGTGCATTTGAACTGCCAGGCTTTTGGTTTGCAGATGTAGCACTTAACCACTATGCCACCAGGATTTCCATAGTACATGGAACCAACCAAACAACTCACATGAACTCAAATCATAATCCTGAGGATAATCTTAACTATAATGTGTTGCAAGTTCGAGTGAACATCCTGTTAGTGATCTGAAGATAGAGACTCTTTCCTTAAAAGTATGGGAATGTATTAGCACAGGCACATTATGTGCTAGTGTTGTGTGACAATGGAACTTCTTAGTGGAATACTGAATTTCAGGCTCAGTAAACTCTAGCAATGTGCTAACATTAGTTTATGAATCCCAGACTTTAGGAACACTTAGTAAGCCACTCAGTAGGATATTCAGTAGCTTTCAATCATTTGTTCAAAGAAATTGCCAGCCAGTCTAGGAACTGGAGCATTTTATATAGTCCCTTGTTCACAAAGCTGACTTTTGTGTATGCTGACAACAGTGCACATACCTGACAAACGCTGTTTCAGTCATTCTTTTATCAGATGGACAAACTGAGTTTTAAAGCAGGAAGACACTTGCCAGTTTTGTTTGCAGGTTATTAGCTTAAGAGTCTGAACTCATGGACTGATTTTCTTTCCCTAGTAAAAAGCCTTTGATTACAAGCGTCTGTAAATAGGAAGTACCCCTATCACAGGGCCATCTCCTTGGGGATGGGACAGTTCTGATTATTTGCAAGTTGAGTGTGATGTTAGTCTGAAATCTATCTTACAGTAACTTCTATTCAGTTTTTCATTTTCTGGATACTGATAAATTTTGTTTTGTTTTTGTTATCATTTTTGTCTGATACGTTTCGTGCCTATCTTATGGCCACAGCTGCATTAATTTACAAAGTAATAGGAATGAAATTCTTTGGAGTCAAATCTTTTTTCTGTGGTTATCTGAGTTATAGAGATTGTCCAGCAGATTTCTTTCCAATGAGAGTAGGCTGACTTCACTGTATGATTTGCTTTAAGATGGAAATAGCCCAGAAAACGATTAGGGATTACATCTGTCTGCTTACCTAATAGGAATGCACGTAGGCACAAAGGATTCATCTCTGGTCCCAATCTCTGAAAATTTTCAGAGCTAGGTACCATTCCTTTCAGCACTTTTCAAGTACTTGAATACCCAAATGACTTCTCTGTAACTTTCCACTGCATATAGAAATTACTCTTTTGCTTCCCACCGTCAACATATCGTTGGAAGCAACAAACAGTACTTTGAAGATGAAGCTGTAAATTTTAGGAGTATATTGAAAGAGCAATCTGTAATTATTTTTGTCAAGAGCAGTCTAGAGGTCTTATCTGTCCAAAGCAGTCAACCAGGAGGCAGTTTTTCAAGAGGCATCCTAAAGAGCTGAGTAAGACTTACAACTGGAAGAAATGCTGTGTCACCGAGGCAGAGGTAAACTTGGAGACCAAGTGCTTTATGTACTTCTTCAAAGGTTATAGGAATGACAGCCATTAGCAGGCATTTCAGCCTGAAGGTACAATTCTTTAAGAACTAATACACAATGGTCTTTGCTGCCTTTTGCCCTAAAATCTCACATCACATTTTATTTGGTTAGACAGCTATTGAACTCAAAAGAAGTTTAGAATTTCTTTCAAGTTTCTTTTTCTACCTTTCTCTGTTTGGTGTTATAAATATCTTTAATCTCTTGGGCACCACTTGAATTATTCTGTTAAATTCTACAAAGTCTTAGTAATTGGTTTTGGGGATTTCCTTCCTTATCAAGACCACCATTAAATATTATGGGCAATGCCATGATCATAGAAAAAAATAAACTAAGGACATATGAAGAGAGATAGTGTGGCTGAAGACTGCATTCCTCAATTATCTACCAGGTTGTTGGCAAGTGACTGTGCAACATTGGATGTTGGCAGATTTTTGGTGTTTAAATAAATAAAAAGAAATGTAAAAATGAACATCCTATGGAAATCATATTTTATTTTACTGGATCGTTTGTGGAAGCATTTGTCTTACATCTTTCATCAATGGAAAGATAGAGTTATTTTTTTAACAATTAAAAGAAGTTTAGTTCAACAGATAAGATACATACACTGATAAGAGTTTTTAAATATGTATTAGATTAATTTTACCTTCACTCTATAGAAGAGAAATGGTGTCTTTGAGAGAGACTACTAGAGAACATAATGCTTAAAAGTAATGCTTCCTACTGCTACCCCGGTTGAAGGTCACTCTTAGCCAAGGGTAAGGCTTTCCTTTATTTTTTATTGAAATTGGACTGCAGCCTGCATAGACTTTCTTTTTCCTTTAAAGATATCGTTTTCTGCCTAATTGTGCCCAGCTTCATTTATACCCTGAAAAGGATTGTGTTTGAGCTCACAGACACAGGAGACTCTTTCACTCGCTAGCTAAGCTCCAGCAACAGTCCTCTGGGACGTTTGAGTAAATGTAAGTGAAAAGCTCCCTGTGTTTGTCTCTTGTGTTCCTTTTAAACAAAAGTTTAACTCAGGACACTATGGGAATATTTAAAGACATTTATCTGTAGAACTGTCTTCCAGATAAGATCTGAAAAATATTTTTTGGCCTGCAGAAGGGCTCATCAGTCAGCAGAATTTCCAATAGCGCCTCCCATGTTTTCAAGCCACCTTCTTCCCATATTAATAGGTAAAGGAAATACAAGTATCTGCCTCTGGCAGATAATGCCATCCCTTTGAAATTTTCCATGGAAATCTAACAGCAGAAGATTAAAAAGGAAAGGGTAAATCGAGGATAACAAATGGGTTTGAATCCTAATGGGATGTCAATTCCAATCAATTAGTGATCATTGCCTCATGTGCAGACTTAAGCTTCAAGAGAATCTGTCAGTTCTCAGTGGGAAAGCATTCTCTGGGTGAGTTTGATGTCTTCCATGGGCATGGGATAGCAAGTGATAACTTACGTTCTACATGTCTTCTACCTGCAGCTTACTCAACATCAGATTTGTGTTAAGTCTACAGTTATAGTAGTAACCTGCCTGATTTTCTGACCTACATCATTCGTCTTCGTTTGGATTAAAGACTCAGTTCACTTAGCATCGTTGAAAACTCATTGCTGTTGAGTCAATTCCAACTTGTAGCGACCCTGTAGGACAGAGTGGAACTGCTCTATAGCATTTCCAGGGAGGGACTGGTGCACTGAAACTGCCAACCTTTGGGATAGCAGCTGTAGCTCTTAACCACTGAGCCAGCATGAGTCCAAAGCCATTAAATAACCAAATCCATTGCCATCAGGTCAATTCTGATTCAGAGCAGTCCTATAGGCCAGAGTTCTATAGGCTGTTCCATAGAGTTTCCAAGGAGTGTCCAGTAGATTCAAACTGCTGATCTTTTGGCTGGCAGCCATAGGATTTAATCACTACACTATAGAGTTTTCCCAAAGCCGTTATACCCTTTCAAAATTGTCTGGAATCCTGTGCATGGTGCTACAGTTCTAATTTGATATACTCCTTTGATCTACGCTTTCTGTGAAATGGAGCCATGGAGTTGAACACAGTTACTGTGTCTGGATATCTGAGGTCAGATTTTACACATGAACTGAGAAATTTTCAGAAGTTTTACTGTTCATTTCTGGGGTTCCTGAATGCCACAAATGGTTAAGCACTCACTTTCTAACTGAAAAGTTGGCAGTTTGAAACCATGCAAAAGTGTCTTTGAAGAAAGATTTGGCAATTTGCCATGTTAACTCCAGACACAATCTTACTTAATATTGGAGCTGACTTTGGTTTCTTGTCTGGCCCACTGATGGTGGACTTTTCCTGGTGAGTCTGTTTTCAACAGACTGATTTTGTGCCTCTAACAGCTACTTTTGATTTAGATGTGGTGACTGTTATCTCTCAGGCTTTGAGGTATTTGGTGTTTATTAAATTACGGAGTGATTTCACAATACTACACATGCTCCTCAGTTTTGCTGAATTTGTTGCTGATACAGAAGCTAGTATTATTGGATATGTGATTTAAGACAGAAAATAAATAAGTTATCCAACTGGGCAAATATACTATTGGCAGTGACATAAGGCAAATCATAAGAATTAATTTTAAATGTGAAAGCGGGTTTAAAAATATGTTGAATAAACTTAGCTCATACCTAGAATAGAAACCCCAGTACAGACTATCAGATTAATTAGGACAAACTCCCAACAAAAATGAGAAGTCTGTTGTAGAAAATTGGACAATTGAATAAAAAAATGAGTAAGGTGCAGGTGTCCATTACTTCAAAGAGAGAAAAAAAACCCTCCAATTTGTAACGATGGAGATGAAGAACCTGGAGAGGAGAACGCTGATCTAGTGAAGCAGATGGTACAAACAAACATGAGCTAGGAAAACAAAGCAGAAAATCTGGGAGGAGAGCCAACATCTACAATGGGGTAATAAAAGCGAACAAACACCTCGGCAACCGTGTCTGACAGTTAGAAACCTGAATTGGCACTGCCCAGCTCATTGTCTTGGGCATATCAGTAAAAGCAGAGGGACCACCAGTCTGTACACACTTATATCCACTGTGGACCAGTCATCACTGGAGAGAATTAGAGCACTCCTGATGCCATAAAAGCTCTTGAGGTTTTCATATTAGCCACTGCTGGTGCCATTCGTATTTAAATGTGTCAGTAAACCCAGGACTCATGTAAGATATTATATGAAGAAATTGTAGTCTATAATGGAAGCCCTTGAAGAAGGAGAGTAGGAAGAATGAACAAGTACCTCATTTAGGAATTGGGTTGTTGTTTCATAGCTAGAGTAAGCAACAAAATATTTACATTTCTTTTTCTTAGATAAATATATGTTTGAGTGACTCTTACAAAAGAGAATGCAGATTAAAAAACTCTTCTGCTGTGGCTGGACAGTGCTGATCATATTAATTCAGTGGATGATTAATGCATTTAATGCTTTCTTAGTATGATTTTAACAATGATCCCTAAAGTTAATTCTATTTAATAAAATTTCATTTATTTTCAGTAGATCTTGACTTAGTAATACTTACTCTTTGCAATTTATTTAATGCTCATATTTTGCAATCATATCGTAGTGGTTGAGATCTTGAAATATAGACAGACTTTGTTTGAAATTACCTGCTGACTAGCTTTGTGACCTCTGACAAGTTATTTAATCTCTCTAAGCCTCAGTTTCCTCACCATTAAATTCAGTATATACATTTAATGCCTGATAAGTATATTAAACTATGAAACAAACTGTATAAAAAATGCTAAATGTAGTTTCTGGCATAGAGCAGGCAGTTTTGTTAATGTTACACGAACATAAAATTAATGATGTAATCTAGTAACTAATGATAGAATTAATATTTGAGGATTCTGATCTTCCTAGTATCACATTAAAATCTTCAGGTCCTTGGGAATGATATATCTAATAAGAGTCTAATCTCTAGAAAATACAGAAAACTTGTGCAGCTCCACAAACAAGCCAATTAAGAAATGGGCAAAGGACATGAAACAAACATTTCACCAAAGAAATTCAAGTGACCAACAAAAACATAAAAAGAAGTTCATGATCATTAGTCATTAGAGAGATACAACTCAAAATTACAATGAGATACAATCTTACCCCTACAAAAATGACACTGATCAAAAAGCAGAACAGTTGGCAACGTTGAGAGGAGACTGGCATCCTGCTCTGCTGCTCATGGAACTTGCAGTTGGTTCAACCACTGTGGAAGACTATATGATACATCTTCAAAAAGCTAGAAAATAGAAATATACTATGATCTAGGAATTCTACTCTTAGAAATACACCTTAGAGAACTAAAACTGCTGATATGAACAGATACATACACATCTGTGTTTATTGCAGAATTACAGTAGTAAAGAATGGAAACAACCTAACTGCCTAGTGAAAGATGAATGGATAAACAAATGCAGTATATACACATAAGGGAATACTATACAACCATAAAGAATAATGATGAGTTCTCAAAATATACTATAATGTAGATGAATTTGGATGACATTGTACTGAGTGAAGTAAATCAATCACAAAAGACAAAGTGCTGTATGATCTCACTATTATAAAAATACAAGAATAGATATATATACAGAAAGCAATACTGTTTGCTGTTAACCAGGGAGGGAAGGAGAAGGAAAGAGAATCACTTTCTAAATAATAGACATCTTTTAGTTTTGATGAGGCTAAGGCACTACCAAATAAAGGACAAGTCAAGGCAACTTGACAAAATTAAAAGATGATACTAAGAAATATATAAGAATGCCAAGCCAAGTGCCATCGAGTTGGAAATAAGGAGTGATTTTACTGAAAACCAAAATACATACAATTTTGCAACAACAGTAATAACAACCTGAAGGTATATGTGGTTACATAGGTAGATATGTATCCTTCTCAAGATTGGATTACTTTTTAATTTTATTTTATTTTGTCAATAACTGTGTGTTTTCACTAATGGAAGGCACGTTTATTCAAGGACCCTTTCTCAATTTTTATTATGAGATACAGGTTTTGGTAGATATGTGGTAGCATAGTGGTTAAGTGCTATGGCTGCTAACCAGAAAGTTGACAGTTAAATTTGCCAGATTCTCCTTGGAAATTCTGTGGGGGAATTCTACTCTGTTCTATAGGTTTGCTATGAGATGACATAGACTCAATGGCAGTGGGCTTGGTTTTATATGGTTTGGTGGGACGCCTGTGCCCCAGTGGACACTGAAGTTAGGAAATAATGGTTATATGAGATAAGGATCAAGTCATTTTATTTTAGCTTTTTTGTTTCATTTTGTGAAATTTTTTGAAACATGAGGTAATATACAGACACCTCATAATACCTGCCCATTCACTTTTGTTCTAGTCTTCTTCTTAGTGCTACATTCCCTGCACTGCATTCTAGATCCATAGACGGGGTCATGCTTTCCATCCTTCTAGAGCTGCACCTCCTCTGGTACCCCTATTTTTCCAGGCTTGAACATTAACAAAAGTGAAGGTTTAGGGTCTTATTCTTCTTTTCCTATCTCAGCACACAGAAAGCTGCATACACAGACAGAGCCTTAAGGATACTTGATCATTTCTGCCCCCTTGGTTACAATTCTACATTGTAAAGCTGTTTACAATGGCAATGTGAATTTAAAAAAATACAGCAATCGATGTGACCATTTGTGAGAATGCCTTCTGACAATATGCCTTTCATGCCTCTGTTCAAAGCAATCTTTTCTTTCCAAACATGAGAATACACAAGTGGATTAAATTGCATAATTCAAGACTCTTCCTTAAATAAATAAGACTAAAGAAATTTGTGTCTCGGGAAAATTACTGCCACAATACATTCTTCCTTATTGCAAAAGTAGTGCTTATAGCTTAGAAACAAGAATAGCAGTCCTGGGACATTGCAGAACGACAATCAGAGTGGAGCAGGAATGCCACAACACCTGCATACAATGAACGGCCCCTGAGAACCAGTGGTGACAAAGCATGAGTGGTGCCTAAGATACCTTATTCTTGTAAGAAGTACATTCTTAGGAGCACATAGGAACCAGAAAAAATACTTATGAGGTAAAAGTGCAAAAGAGAAAAAGGTTTTACCAAATCATACTTCCAGGATGCAACATCTAATACAATGCCCCATCAACTCAGTAATGAAGTACCAGTTTGTATTTCTTCAACGTCACTTATTTAAACAGGGTTCACTTATGGAAACACAAAATGAAAAGGGAAAACATGTATATAAGAATTATGAGAGGCAGAAAATGTTAGCAGGCAACCATGTATCTTACTGGTCGTGAAATAGATGTGCTTATATTTATAGGTAAGCACATGCAAAATATACTGATGTGCTTGTATAAATGTTTCTGAGGAAATGTGTATAAACGGTTGTGTGTGCTGCCTATATATTCATATACAAAACAAAACACATAGAAGGAACCATTTTATATACTTCCTGCCAAGCCAGTACCTCACAGGATTGGATTACTGAGTTTGAGGGTGAGGGTTGAAGACCATAGTCTCAAGGGGTGTCTTGGTGAATGGGCATAACATGGCTTCTAAAGACAGTGTTCTACATTCCCTAGTTTATTGAGTAATACTTGGAGTCTTAAAAGTTTACAAGTGGCCACCTGAAGTACAACTATTGGCCTCTACACTGTGGGAGAAAAACACAAAGAAACCAAAGACTCAAAGGAGAAACTAGTGTACTGGACTAAGTCTACATGAACCATGGCCTCATTTACCTTGAGACCAGGAGAACTAGATGATACCTGGCTACTACTATCAATTATTCTTATTAAGGACACAATAGATGGTCCTGAATAGAGCAAAACTCAAATTCCAAAAAAAGGCCAGGTGTACTAGACTGGTGGAAACTAGAGGAACTACTGATAATATCACTCAGACTATCACCATGGAATGCCCTTTTAAATTTGAAACTCAAAGCATACCTGGTGATCTGCCAAAATCAGAGTGGCTTGTAAAGTAAATAATATCACCAGTAGTACAGTGCTCCTCTAAATAATCATCTACTTAAGACCTAATTGTCAACATTTACCCTAGGCTAAAGTTGAGAAGGTAACAGGGGACAAGGAACCAGCAATGAATGATAAGATGCCAAGTGAGAGTAATTCTGGCTGTGATGGTTAAGGCTATGTGTCATGTTGGCTGGGCCATGATTCTCAGTGGTTTGACAGTTACGCAGTAATGTAATTTGGCCGTTGTCTTACTTATTTAGTGCTGCTCTAACAGAACTGTTACAAGTGGACAGCTTCAACAAAGAAAAGTTGATTCTTACACAGGCCAGTAGACTGGAAGTCTTGGTACCAGCTCTAGAGGAATACATTCTCTCTTTGTTGGCTCTGGAGGAAGGACCTTGTGTTGTATGAGTCTTTCTTTTGTCTGGGAGCATCCTAGTTGAGGAACCTCAGATTTCAAGGATGTAGTCTGCTCCTGGTGCTGTTTTCGTGGTGATATGAAGTTCCCAACTCTCTGTTGCTTCCCTTTTATCTCTTGTAGGATAAAATGTGGTGTAAACCATACTCCAGGGAAACTCCCTTAGTAAGGATGTTACTGTTCCACCCTAATCCCGTTTAACATATCCAGTGTATTAACCACAGGCAGAGATTAGAATTTCCAGCATAGACAAATGACAAAATGGAGGACAATCATACAGTACTGGGAATCATGGCCCAGTGAAATTGCTACACGCATTTTTTGGGGACACAGTTCAATCCATGACCCCCAAACCCATTACCACTGAGATGATTCCAACTCATAGTGACCCTATAGAAAGAGTAGAACTGCTCCTTAGAGAACTTGAATGAGAGCCTGGCAGATTTGAACTGCTGATCATTTTGTTAGCAGCCACAGCACTTATGTACTTGCCATCCCCAAAATATGGGTGGTAGTTTGGCCGGACCATGATTCCTGGTATTGTGCAATGGTCCTTCCTGTTGTAAATCCTGCATCTATGTGTTAATGAGAGAGGATGAGCACAGCTGTGTTGGTGGGGCAGGACTCAGTGTGTAAGAAGGTTTTGTGCCTTGATATAGTCTCTTGAGTTGTAAAAGAAAGCAGCTAGCACAGAGAACTGGGAACCTCATACCACCAAGGAACTGGGCCTGAAGTTGAGCACATTCTTTGGAAAGGACTGGGGGTACCTGTGCCTCAGAAGTTTCCAGTCCAGGGGAAAATTGACAACAAGGACCTGCTTCCACATCCAGCAATGAAGGCCTTCCCTTGGTGCTAACGCTGAATTTTAGCTTACTGAACTGTGACAAAATAAAGTTTCTGCTTTTAAAGCCATCCACTTGTGGCATTTCTGTTAAAACAACACTAGCTGACGAAAACACTACTATACCAGGAGGGTTTCTCAGTCCATGACAGCAGTTATATAATGATGTAGTCATCGTTTGTTTTGTGATCTTATATGTTCGTATTTCCTTTTTGCATGACACTGGTTTTTGTATAACAACATGGCCTTTGGATCATAACCATGTTGCTAAGAGAGGGATGTGTGTAATATGTAGAAATTGTTAAGTGAGAACTTAATTTCTATGTAAGCTTTCTCTAAAATTACAGTAAAATACTAAAAACAGAAACTGAGGCAACCCATTCAGAACAGCAGCAACTACATGAGCTAATAGGGATAGGACTTCGCTAGTGAATCCGACCTTTCTGTAGTCAGATTTTCACACCTCAACTGCTGACACCTTGAACCACTAGTAATTTGCTAGCCTGCCACATTTTAAAAAATTGAACACTTAAAAAAGTGTAAAAAGTAATAACATCTTTGTGATCCAAGACACACACATGCTCATCCTTCCTCATTAACTTACAGAGGGCAGGTTTGTAATTCCATCACAGAATGGAATCATGGCCTAGCCATACTGACATTGTGAAAGGACACAATTCATGACATCCTCCCCTTTGGCTGCTCAAAATTAACACATTCACTCCTTCATCCCCAAAGTTTGAAATCAACTCCAAGTCAAAATCTGATCTTCTAAATCACCTAAATCACAGTGAGACTTTAGGTATATTCCATCCCTTGGCAAAGTTTCTCCTCATCCACGAACCTCTTAAATCTAGACCAGATGTTCCACGATGGTGGAATGAGCAGAAGATAGGCTTTCTATTACAAATGGGAGAAACTGTAGAGAAAGAAAGAATGACAGGCATCAAGCAGATCCCAAACACAACAGAACAGTTTGTTAGCTCTCAGGGCACGGAAACACTCCTCTCTTTTCTGAGACTATCTGGTCAATGGTCCTGCCCTCCAGATTCTCGATGTTGGCCATGTGATCTGGATTCTGGGTGAAGACCCTGTCATGGATTGCATTATGTCCCCCAAGAAATGTGTGTGTCAGTTTTAATAAGCCATGATTGCTAGTGTTGTGTGGTTGTCTTTCATTTTGTGATCGATTTTCCTGTGTTGTACATCCTAATCTCTGCCTGTGGTTACTGTGGCGAGATTGGATTGTGTTGAAGAAGTTAGAGTGGTCACTACCCTGATTGAGTGTAAAGGGGAGTTTCCCGGGGGTATGGCCTGCGCCACCTTGTATCTGTCAAGAGATGAAAGGAATGGGAAGCAAGCAGAAAGTGAGGACCTGATACCACTAAGGAAGCAGGCTGGTAGCAGAGGGCATCATTTGGGTCTGGGGTTCCTGTTCTGAGATGCTCCTAGACCAAGGGAAGACTGATGTCAAGGACCTTCCTCTAGAGATGACAGAGAAAGCCTTCCTCTGGATCTGGTACCCTGCAGTTGGAATTCTAGCCTATTGGACTGTGAGAGAGTGAACTTATTTTTATTAAAGCCATCCACTTATGCTATTTCTGTTATAGCAGTACTAGATCACTAAGGCAGGCCCCTTGGTGCTGGGCTTCAGCTGCACCTTCCATGCCCACTGGGAATCATACATCTGCTTCCTAAGCCTTGGGTGGCCTCTTTCTCCTTGTTCATCTGCACAGCAACCCCACTCATTTGGCCCTGGTGGGTGACGTTTTTCTGCCCTTTGGACATGGCATCCCAGCTGCCTCTGCTTTGGGTGATGGTTCTATCCATTTGGCCTACCCTGTACTCTGGGACCAAGTTGGAAAAGATGCAGCTCTGAAATCTAGGAGGCTCTGGCCCCATCCTTTGAGATTCATGAGACTGTGATCCTATCCATTAAACAGCAAAGGCCTGCTTCCTCTGCTTCTTCCAGCAGTTCTGCTGATCTCTAAGGTGCTCCAGGGATAGCTATTTACTTTTCTTTGGAGGACTACAGATGCAGTTTCTTTGGCTTGTTTTCTGCCTGTAGAATACTAAGAAGGAGACACCAAGCTTTACTTTTATTCTTTTTCTGTCCCCTCCAGTCTAAGCTGATGAGTTTTCTGTTGTGGTGGTTGATTAAATACATCAGTCACAGGCTTAACCTATTTAACCAAAGATTGTATAGCCACATCCTTGGTGAAAGTTCTAGGACATGTGTTCTTAGTTTGTACAACAGAGTTTTTGAAAACATTAAGTTCTGTTGTCATTTTGCAAAGCTCATCTTTAAGTACATCCCTTTCCTGTTGCATTTTACTATAAATGGCAGGGAGAAACCATGTGGCCCCTTTAAGATCTTCCTTAGAAGTCTTGATAGCCAGCTATCCAAGTTCATCCCTTGCAAGTTCTACCTTAAACCAAAGATTTGAACATAATTTAGACAAATTCTTTGCCATTGCCTAAAGCACTTTTCTTCCATTGTCCTATTACATGTTCATTATTTTCTTTTAAGGTCTCCCTAGAAGCAGATTCAGAAGCCTTGGTGGCATGCTGGTTAAGTGCTACATCTGCTAACCAAAAGATTAGCAGTTCAAATCTACCAGGTACTCCTTGGAAACTCTATGAGGCAGTTCTACCCTGACTTATAGGGTTGCTATGAGTCAGAATCAACTCGATGGCATTGGGTAGAAGCACATTTATTGTCTATATTTCTAACAATGTTCTGTTGCTGCCAGTGTACGTATTATGTAAGACAATAGAGACTACCGCTCTCCCAGCTTCCTTCTGAGCCCTCACTAGAATTGCCTTTAAAGTCTATAATCCTACCAAAAACCTCTTCAAAGTAATTTAGACTTTTGCAATTAGGTGTCTTACAACTCTTCCAGCCTCTTCCCATTAACCATTTCCCCAAACACTTCTACTTTTTAGGTATTTGTTTAAAGCACTACCCCACTCTTCTGGTACGAAATTTTTTCCTAGTTATTTAGTGCTGCTGTAACAAAAATACCACTAGTGAATGACTTTGAACAAACTTAAATTTATTCTCTTACAGTTTATGACTCATGGATCTGACTTGATGGCACTTGGCTGGCTACAGTTTATGAGGCTAGCCGTCTGAATCAAGAAGGCTAGCTCTAGGGAATGCCTTTCTGTCTCTGTTGGCTCTGGGGGAAGGTCTTTTCTCCTTTCAGCATCTGAGGACTTGACATTCCTTGGAGATTTCCATGTGTCTTGTCCTCAATATTCTCCTGGGTCTAGGAAGTTCTCAGCACAGGGATCTTGGGTCCAGAGGACATGCTTTATTCCTGGCTGTTTTTTCGTGGTGCTGAGATACATTCCCTTTCCGATTTTTTTCTCTTTCCTTTTATCTGTTGCAAGATAAATGATGTGATTCAAGCAAGGGTGTGACTTTTGTAAGGGTATGACTTAAACTGTGACTTGAGTCACAGTCTTGTAAGATACACCATATGTGACCCTGCTTCATCAACACACAGAGGATAGAATTTACAATACATTAAAGTTAGAATCATAACTTAGTTATATTGATACATATTTGGGGGGGACACAATTCAAAAGGTGTGATACATGCTTTTGCTGTATTTAAAAGCTGGGTGATGAGAATTCAACTTCCTTACATTACTCCTCTCTCTTAATTATAATTGTATAAGTTAATTTACTATGTAGAGCCATTATTATAACTATGTATTTTTTGTACAAATCATGGTATACACTACAGTCTTATATTTGCTTTCATATAACCCTTTCAGTCTTATTTGAGTAATTGTATTATTTTTATCTGCTTACTTTCCTATGAATCTATCATTAATTATCCTCTTAAAATCAAATGTCTGAAATGCCTTTGATAAAGCCAAAGGTATTGATTTCTTTCCTATCTGTGTCTTGTCTTCCTTCTTGGAGATAATTCGTCTTACAGTCTTCCATCTTCCTACTACGTTCAGCTCTCGAAGTCCACAGCACAACTCTCTCCCCTGGGCTTGTCTTCGCCATCATTCTGGGATTTTGTTTTTTGCTTCCCTTCTGTTGCTGGAATTCCTTTACTTTGAGGTATTTGTTTAAACCATTCCCCATTAGCTTCCTTAAAAAGAGTGGGAGGGAGATATACCAAGACTGCCAATAAAGTTCACAAACTCATCCTAAAGAAACTGCTGCATACCTCATTGCTGAATATCACAGCAGAGTACTTACCTAAGGTAGTTATGCATCAATGCTAGCACCTAGTCCACCCTTGAAAGCTAACTTGGAACTCTTGTTCTGGAATGGTCATCAGCTATCATCGTATTACCCTTGATGTCCCGAATGTCATCAAAATGTCTTCCTTTCAGTGTTTTCTTTATCTTCTGGTAAAGAGAAAAGGGGATAGATCAGCTGAGTAGAGAGGTAATCCAATACAGTTATTTGTTTACTGACTGAAAACTTCCTGACAGTCAACTGTACAATTAAGTTTGCAAACTTGCCACTATGCCGCTGTGCTTAATGACCATTCCAGAAACAGCTCCAAAATTGTGTTGAAAGGTGGACTAGGCACTGACATTAGTACATAGCTTCCCAAAACTAGTGCTTGGAAGGTGACCATAGTGATATTCAGCAATGAGATATGTAGCACTTAGAACAATTAAGTTCTTGGACTCAATTGTCAGGCCTTATGAGACTTCACAGGACTTGAGCATTCTTTATGCTTTTCTTAGACTTGTTTGATAACTGAGCTATGGATAGTACTTAATTTGGAAATCATAATTCTCTAGGAAATTTAAAGGTATTTCTCAGCTTCTAATGTGCCGGTGAAAAATCTGATGCCAAATCCTTTGTAGCTGGCCTTTTTGCTCTCTCTAGAAACTCTCAAGATCTTCTTTTTATCCCTAATATTCTTGAATCAAAATGATGTGCATTCAAGTGGGCATTTTTTTCCTCTGTTGTACCAGACATTGGTAGGCCTTTCAAATGCATAAGAACGTGTACTGTTCCCTCTGGGATCAATTCATATTTTTAATCAGTTGCTGATATATAATATAAAAATCTCCTTCCTTCCTCCCTCCTTCCCCCCCTCCCCTCTTTTCCTCCCCTCCTTCCATTTCCCCCCTCCCTCCCTCCCTTCCTTTCTTCTTTCATGTTACCACTTATTTGGCCACCCAACTGAACTTCATTTATTTAAAATTTCTCTGTTAATTTTTTTGGAATATTTTATAAAAATAACACTATCTATGAATAATGACATTTTTCTTATCTTTGTATATCTCTGTACTTCTATCTCACTTTTTCTTGTCTTATTTCATTGGCTAAGCTGTATAGATCAAAAAAGAATAGCACCTTTAGTAACAAATCCTTTCCATTTGCCTCAATTTAACGAAAATGTTTTTAAATTTTACTATGGGTTTCTCTGGGACATAAACATTTTCAAGCTAAGAAGGTTTTCTTCCATTCCCAGCAGTATGATCTGTTTTTCTGGCTAGCCTCCTGTTACTAATCTGAGAAGCTGGCTGCTCTGTTTAAATGTCACTTGTATGGATGTAACGAGATTTTCCTAGTAGCCCATTATGTGGTCCTACTTTTTTTTTATTAAATAAAAAAAATGAAAGTGTACATACTCTGTGCTTACAATATTGGGTTAAGATGGGAGAAGTATACAAGTTGTGTTGAAGTCTCATTAAATCTTGATCTTCTTACTAATGTGAATTGTCACCAATTTCACCCTACCAAATTTCTAACAATTAACTAATCTAAACCCTCGCCCCTTGCCTTCCTGCCCTCCCACCTTCCCCACCCTTGTAGCCATCAGAGAGTTTTCTATTATGTATGAGTGTGCTTTTAAGTTTTTATCTTAGGGGTCTAATGTAATAATTGTCCTTCTGTTGCTGACTAGTTTCACTCAATATAATGTCCTCCAGTTGAGACCAAACTGAGAGATGTTTCCTGCTATCATCGTTGTTCTTTATCAGTGAATAGTACTTCATGGAGTATATATACCAAAGTTTACCTATCCACTCTTCCGTTGTTGGGCATCTGGGTTGATTCCAACTTTTTGCTATCGTGGACTGTGCTGCAATGAATATTCATGTGCATGTAGCAGTCGGTGTGAATGGCCTTGATTTTATAGGATATATTCCAAGCAGAGGAATAACTGGGTCAAATGGTATATCTATATTCAGTATTTTAAGTAACGCCAAATTGCTTTTCAAAGAGGTTGCACCATTCTGCAATCCCACCAACAGTGAAGGAGAGTTCCAGTCTCTCCACAGCCTCTCCAACATTTATTGTTTTGTGTTTTTTGGATCATGGCCAATCTCACTGGGGTGAGATGGTATCTCGTTGTCTTTTTGATTTGAATTTCTTTAATAATTAATGATCGTGAACATGTCTATGTGTTTTTTGGCTGCCTGGATCTCCTCTTTAGAGAAGTGTCTGTCCATCTCCTTTGCCCATCACTTAATTGGATGATTTGTCTCTTTCTTATTGATATTTTGTAGAACCTTATAGATTATGGAGATCAGGCGTTGGTCTGACATAGAATTGCCAAATAATTTTTCCCATTTGAAAGAATTTTTAAAATTTCTGTCATATAAATTTTTTGTGTATATCTGCTTATTTTAAGCTTGTTGTTATTTAAATGAATTAAAGTTGTACTTTGGGTGCTTCATTACTTTACTGTTTTTACATAGAAATGTATTAATGTGTCCTGTTGTAATTATGCAAAACCACAGTTGTGCAGTGATTAAGTGTTTGATGCTAACTAGAAGGCCATCAGCTCAAGTCTACCAGCCTCTCCTTGGAAAACCTAAGGGGACATTCTACTCTCTCCTATATGGTTGTTATGAGTTGGGATGAGCTCAATGGAAAAGGTTTATTTTTTAACTATAGTTAAACTTTTATACACATTTCCTTATGTAAACAAGAGTTTTAACTTTGATTGCTATGTTGTTTGGTCTGTAAAGTACAAGACTTCATGCAGATCATAGCTTTTATCATTATGAAAATTCATGTTGTTTCATTTAGTGTTTTGGGTATTATATCACACTTTCTTTGATAATAATGTGTATTCTCATTATTATAGACGGATTTCTTTTGGGGTTCATGAACAGCAACAGGCTATAAGTCTTTGTTCTGAGGGTAGTGAATTTTGGTGTATTTCACTTGTGGGCTTTACATATGTTTTTATTTATCATCCTTCCCTTAATGGAAGTCTGCTTTGCTTTTCTCTCACCTGGACATTTGGATAAGATCTCTCTCAGGTAAGAGTGTCCCTCTTTTTTTTTTGCAAAGTTGTTTTTGTGACTTTGTCTTGGAGGACCATTACTGGTAAAACAGTTGCTGTTTGACTGATGGTCCTTTAATTAATTGCCTTGATGGTTGTCCTGCTCTTTGAATTTGCTGACTCTGAGCTTGGAGATTCTCTGAAGCACTGTTTGCAATAAAAGTTCTCACCTTTGCAGTGACATTCTCTTCTCTTCTCAGGGTTACTTCGGAGTAGAGTTTCTTCTCTATGGTTTCTGTTGCTTTATTCTGTCTTTACTCTCTTCTGGAAATTCTTCTAAATTTCCCTTTTGTTTATGTCAACCCTTTTCTGGATGACTGCACTTACTGTTGAATGGGGAACCCTAGTGACCTTGTGGTTTAAGTGCTGTATCTGTTGACCAAAATGTTGGCAGTTCAAATCCACCAAGCACTCCTTAGAAACTCTATAGGACAATTCTACTGTCTTATAGGGTTGCTGTGAGTCAAAGTTTACTGTATGGCAGTGTTTTTTCTTGTTTGTTAATAGGATTGGTAAGGAGCCCTGGTGGTACAGTAGTTAAAGGACTCAATCAGCTGCTAACTATAGATTGGCAGTTTGAAGTCACCAGCTGCTCCATGGGAGAAAGATGTGGCAGTTTGCCTTCATAAAAATTTATATCCTTGGAAACTCCATAGGGCAGATCTGCTCTGTCTTACAGTATTGCTGTAGTTACAGTGGACTTGTAGGCAATGGGAATAAGATTGCCAAGCCAAGTGCCGTTGGAAATAAGATTAGGGGAAGAATATTTGTGCTTGACCTGTTATCTTGAGTTGATCCTGTCTTGGTCTTTAAAAGATTTGAATTTACTCATGAATGTGAAATATATAAACTTTGTGGATATAAGAAATAATAAACTGTTACCCAGCCAAAGAATTAGAATGTAACTACCATTTATATGGGTAGAAGTAGAATGAGTGGATCACGGGATGCACATATCTTTAATTTTATAAAATTGTTTCTTCCAGAGGTTTGTACTAATTACATTCTCATTAAGTCTGTAAAAGTTCCCAAGATTGCATACCTTCAGAAACATTTTTAAGTTTTCAAATTTCTATAATTTTTATGTAATGCTGTATTTCTTTTCTTTTTTTTTTTTTTAATTTGCAGTTTCCTGGTTGAGCTCAATTTGCAGGATGAACATCTTTTCATATGTTAATGGACATTCAGTTTTCTTCTTCCATGAAAGCCTTCTATATCATTTGCCCATTTTCATTGGATTTCCTTTTGTCTTCTTAGTTGTTTTGTCTGTTTTAGATGTCAGTCTAAATATGTTTTAGATATCAGTCCTTTTGATGATATGTAATGAGCATTATGTGTAATGCAAATGTATTTTTGACATCAATTTTTTTCCTCCATAATATGCACTTTCTGTGTCTTTTTAAAGAGACCATTCTCTATCTGAAGGTCTTATGGTTATTTTCTTATGTTTTATTTAAAAAAAATTTAAAAGCTTTGTTTATCATATTTAAATGCTTAATAGGCCTGGAATTGAATTTCTCAGTATATTAATATAGAGGGTAATATAATTTTATGAATTGTTTTCCCACATGGATGTTTCAGCACCGTTATTTCTCTTCTCATCGTTACTTGTTGTATATCAGGTTTACATACATTTATGGGTTGATTTTTTGTAGTTCTCTTTTCTTTTGACATCTTGTCATTGATCCTATGTTAATTACATTTTTATAAGAATTGCGAATGTGTACAGAGGAAGTATATTTAATCTTTTCTGAATAAATTTACCCATAAATTCCCTTGAAGATACTGCAGGTATTCAAACTTTTATATATACCTCCCTCGCCAAAAAAACAAACCTGTTGCTGTTGAGTCAATTCCAACTCACATGACCCTATAGGACTGGATAGAACTGCCCCATAGATTTTTCCAAGTAGCACCTTGTGGCTTTGCATTGCTGCCCTTTTTTTTTTTTTTGGTTAGAAGATGTAGCTCTTAACCACTACTCCACCAGGGTTTGTAACTTTCATATACACTATATTTATGAAATTTGAAAAATTGACATATCTTAAATATTATTTTCCTATGTATGAAAAGTGAGATTCCCTCATGGTACAGTGGTTAAATGCTCAGCTGCTAACCAAAAGCATGATAGTTTGAACCTACCAGCCATTCAGGGAGAAAGATGTGGCAGTTTGATTCCATAAATATTACAGCCTTTGAATGTGGCGGTTCTACTTTGTCCTATGGGGTGACTGTGAGTAGGACTCAACTCACCAGAAGCAGGCCATTCATCAACATGGTCTTTGATATAAAGATATAAAAATACTTTTAATATGATGCAAAGATTTATAGTTGTTGCATATTTTAAACTCATTAGTAAGTGCAATTAATTTTTGTATATCACTCTCATATTTAACAACCTTTCTTGTTAATTCTTATAATATGTATGTTATTTGGGGCTGTCTATGTTTATAATCTGTGAAAAATGACAATACTGTTTCTTCCTATCTTATATATTTTATTTCATTTTCTTGTCTCATTTTCCTGGATGTATCATCTGATAGAATGTGGAATAGAAATTTTAATAGATGCATTCTTTTTTTTCGTTTTTCTTCGTTTTGATGGAATTTTTCCTTTGGCCAGCATAACTACTCCTTACTTATCAACATGGTTAGGTTTCAAAACCCAGGTCATTATGTGAAAATCAGCATTAAGTAAAAATAGAAATAAAAGACAGAGCCCATCACTGAAAACCATTAAGCAGTGGTGTAAGGCAATGTGCTTCTCGGGAGAGGCATGCGAGAAGCCAAGCAGGGCCAAGCTACAGGCCTCTAGCCAGCTCTCCCAGGGCCTCTACTGTGACACCTAACAGTGTCCTGCACGCTTTTATCCAGCTATCCAAATTGCACAGTGCAGCTGTGGTCCTCACAACCATAACTGGAAAGTATTTTGAGTGGTTATGAGTGCTAGCAAGAGCAGTGGCATCCCCTGCTGAGCGACAGTGGCCCTGAGTGTAGGTAGGACTCTTGCCTTCATCAGCTTGCACCTGGTGGTACACAAGGCCTCCACAGCTATTGATGGGGAGCAGAGTTACCTCCTGGACATGATCCTGTCATGCCCTAGCCCCCAGTTGGACACTTGGCAATAGTGAAGATCCACTTTTCTCCGCCCTCTCCCAGCACAGCCGCCTTTACTAAGAAGGGCCATGTCAACCTGTCCTGCATCTAGGAGACACCATGGCTGAATGTGGCATCCAAGCAAGTGATCTGAGGTGGTACAGAGCCTGCTCAGTGTCCTAATGCTGGTTGCTGCCAAACTTACATCATTAGTGCACAAGATAGTTAGATAGTAGATTTGTTACTCTTGTAAATGCAAAATGTCAGATAACAAGATAGTTAGTAAAGAATTTAAAACAAAAACCAAATGGACAAACAGAAACATTGCCTTGTTTTTACTCGTAGTGACTGTATAGGACAGAATAGAATTGCCTCATAGAATTTGCAAAGGAACAGCCTAATGGATTCAAACTGCTGACATTTTGGTTAGCAGCTGAGCTCTTAGTCATTGTCACCAGGGATGCATTTTACTTTTAACCCTTATATACATCTCTTTAAAACAGCTTAAAACTAGATATGGAAAAAAAAATCTGCTTGGAAACCTTTTTCTTTTAACTGCAAAGTTGAGTCCACTTACATTCCTTGGGATTACCAATATATGTGAATTTTGTTCTGCTATCTTATTTTTTGTTTTCTATTTGTCATTTGGTTTTGACATTGTATGTATACATATACGTATATATATAAGAAGATATATCAGTGGTTTTCTTATTTCATTTTTTCCCTTTATTTCATAATTTTCTTTCAGCCCTCTTCCTTTATAAACATGAAACCCACTGTGCCTTTCCATTCCTGCATGCACATCCACATGTGTGAGCATGCCTGCACACACACACAGACACACAGACACACAGACACACAGACAGACAGACAGACACACACACACTTTCATAATCAAGACCAGCGCAGAATATGTTCTTGCCACCTCCTTTTGGTGGATGAATGTTTTTTACCTTTACTTTCTCACTGAGTTTGTAGCTCTTTGGGAGAAGAAACTTACCAGCTATTTTTCAGTTGTTTCATTTCCATGTCTCTACTTGGACGTGAGCCAAGGCCTGCTTTCTTATCCTCATTAACCGTTACAAGAGAAGTAGATTATGTGGACCAGGAGATACCCTTACAATGGCCAGAGGCCTAAATTTCTGATTACAACTTTATATTTTATTCCTACATTGATATCCTTCTGTGATTATTTTCCTAGCTGTATCTTTACAGTATCAGCTCTGTAGTTAAAAATAATTAATTTTTAAAATTCAGCATTAGTTGATGTTCACTGGTAGGGATGTTCAGGGGATATGTGATCCATCTATCATCTTGCCAGAAACAGAAGCATCAAATGTTTTTTTATTTTCCAATCCCTTTTCTGTTCATTTCCTTGAACAGGTAAATAAGACTTAAATTAAGAAGGGATAGAGAAGTTTTCATGTGAGGGAACTGGACATTGTACAGTAATGCTTGGTGAAACCCATCCATCTTGTGCCAGGGGAAGAAAGGGAAGCTGTCTTTATTACTCAGAAGTTTTGTTTCCAGTATTCTGGGACAGCTATACAAAGAAGCTTAAGTGAACATTTTTTTAAAGGTATATTGTTTGAATGATATAGGAAAATTTTTATTCAGTGTCTTTTGTTTTTAATATTAATGCTTTATCTATAAGTGTTGAAATATAACATTCTATGATTCTTTTCATAGTATTTGCTGAAAATATGAAAAACATTTCAAGATTACTTTATGAAATATTAAGATTTACTAGGTGGCTTTTCATGCATATAGAAAGAACAGATAACTTCTAGTTTAATTAAAGAAATTTGTAATATATATGGCATCCTGGTGGTGCTATGGTTAAGAGCTTGGCTGTTAAACAAAACAGGCAGTTCAAATTCACCAGCTGCAACTTGGAAACCCAATGGGGGCAGTTCTACTCTGTCAGATTGGGTCACCATGAGTCAGAATTGACTTGACAGAAACTTTTTTTTTCCCTTAACATACATGATTTATATAAATTTTAAAAGGATGTTTATCTAACAACACATTCTCTTTGAGCAAACACTAATCAGGAAGGCAGGCAGTCTGAGTTTTATTTATCTTGGTCGCTGAAAGAAATCATTTAGCGTCTATGTTTCATCTTCTATGAATGTCTGCTTAACCTGTCTCCAAAAGAAAGAGTGAGAATATATTCATGCAACCCTCTCCTTTGTGTGGTTCTGAAGGAAGAAATCTAGGATGCACTAAAGGAATTGGCAAAATACTGTCAGAATCATTATATATATATATATATATACACTATATATATATATACACTATTATATACACTATATAATTGGCTTTGGCAATATATGTAGTTATATTAATAAAAAGTAGGTTAGAAGAATTGACAGAATACCAATTGAGATGTTTCAGCAAAGGGATGCAATGCTAAAAGTGCTCACTTGTTTATGCCAAGAAATTTGGAGGACAGCTACCTGGCCAGTTGACTGAAAGACATTTGTATTGTGCCCATTGCAAAGAAAGGTGATCTGAGAAAATGTAGAAATTATCAAACAATATTATTAATGTAACTTGCAAGTAAAATTTTGCTGAAGGTAATTAAAAAAAAAAAAGAGGGCAGGGCCAAGATGGCAGCCTAGATACACGTCTCCTTGACTTCCTCTGAGAGCTAAGTCCTGGAATGATAATTGAACAGAGCCACCTGGACATCCTGGAAGCCCTAGGATCTGGCATAGGGTTGTCAGATTGGGCTAGGCACCAGTAAGGGGCAAAGATGAGGCAGCGGCACACTGAGTCCTGCTTCTGCTGACACATCGTTTGGGAGGACTGCAGGTACTAGCACCTTCTTTGTTATCTGGGAGATGAGGACTGGGCATAAGCTGGCAAATACACTGAAATGCAGTGCAGGGCAGCTTGGGTGGGACACCATCTTGGTCAGCTGGGAGGTGGAGTCAGCAGCCCAGAAATCTCAGCTGAGGATAATTCTCTTGCTGAGCAGGAGGCCCTGTCTGCTTAGTGCTTCTCCAGCAGAAAAGCTGTGTTTGACATGATTGGTGCCTAGAGTTATGGGTGGGGACTGGAGGATGCAGGTGGTAAAGCTCTACCCTATACCTTCTTTGAACCACTCGTAGCATCTGGGGATGGCCTATTCAGTGCTCTTGTCAGCCAGAAGGTGGGGCCTGCCGCACCTGAGGGCCTGACTGATTTTGGCAACCGATGGATAGCTCCTGGCTCAGCAGTCAAGCACCTTTTTCAAAGAAGAACACCTGGAGAACTGGCTGCTGATCCACATCATAGTGTTGGCTCAAAGCCCCCTAGCCAAGTGCCAAGTGCCGTCGAGTCGGATCCGACTCATGGCGCCCTAGAGACTCCATAAGTAGGGCATAACTAGCCTATTACTAAGAAAGTCTTCTGCACCCCACATTAGTGAATGGCATCTAGGGTCTTAAAAGCTAGCAAGCTGCCATATGAGGTACAAATGATGACCGAGAACAACAAATACATGAGGGAAAAAGAGCCCAGGAGACAGAAGGACCCATGTGAATGGGAGGCTGTATCACCATGAGACCAGAAGAACCAGATGGTGCCCAGCTACCACCAGTGACAGCTGTGATGGGACACACAATGTAGAGTCCCTGCGGCAACATGAGGGAAAGAGGAGTGCAGCTCAGAAACTGTCCTGAAAGGCCAGAATAGATGGTCCAATAGTCTGGAGGATCCCCTGGGAGCATGGTCTCTAGACCTGCTACTGCCCCTGACCAGAAAATACTACCAAGGTCAATTCTTTGGACAAAAATGGACTGGACCTGGGGACACAGTGTGAGCATATCGTGTGTGTGCTTTATAGTTCTATGCATTTATAGGATGCTGTCCTACTGGTCTCTTTGAAGATTGGAAAGAAGAAGGTAGAGAGGAGGGGACAGGAGATTTTGAATACGATATGACATGTATAGAACGGAAAGGAGGAGTGTGCTCTCACTGGGCAAGGAGAGCAGAAGGAGCTGCAGATAGGTGGGCATACAACATTGTTTTGGATTGTATGCTTTCAAAACCAAATCAAAACTCAAAACCAATCAAAACCAAAAGCAAAACAAAACAAAAATGGTGGCAGAGTACATCCATAGGAGACTGCCAGAAATTAAAGCCAAATTCAGAAGAGGACATGGAAAAAATGATATTGTTACTAGTGCCAGATGGATCTCGGTTGAAAGCACAGAATACTGAGGAGTTGTTTACTGGTGTTTTATTGACTATACAAGGTATGTGATTGTGTGGATCACACAAATTATGGATAATACTGCAAAAAATAGGAATTCAGAGTACTTGTGTTCATGTGGAACCTGTACACAGAACAAGAAGAAGGTATTTGTACAGGACAAAGGGATGCTGGATGATTTAAAATCAGGAAAGTTGTGTATCAGGGTTGCATCCTTTCACTATGCTTGTTCAACCTGTATGCTAAACAAATAATCTGAGAAAGTCAACTGTATGAGGAATGCAGCATAGAGATTAGATAAACTCATTAACAACCTGCAAATGTGTTTGACACAACCCTGCTTGCTGAAAATGAAGACTTGAAGCACTTACTGATGAAGATCAAAGACTTCAGCCTTTAATATGGATTAAACATCAATATAAGTAAAGCAAATATCTTCACATCTGTACTAACAATCATGATAAATAGAGAAAAGAATGCAGCTATCAAAGATTTCATTTTAGTTACATCTACGGTCAACATCCATAGAAGCAGCAGTCCAGAAATTGCATAGGTCAAATTTCTTCAAAAGACCTGTTTGCGGTGTTCACAAGAAAAGATGTCATTTTTCAGGACCAAGGTGCTGATAAACTAAGCCATGATATTTTCAATTGCTTCTTTATATATGTGAGAGCTAGAAAATAAATAAAGAGGACCAAACAAGAACTGATGAATTTGAATTATGGTTTTGTTGAACTTGCATCGAATACACCATGGACTTCTAGAAGGAAGAACCAATTTCTTTTGGAAGTAGCACAGCCATAATGCTCCTGGTATGGATTGAATTATGTCACACCAAAATATGTGTGTAAACTTGGCTAGTCCATGATTCCTAGTATTGTGTGATTGTCCAGCGTTTTGTCATCTGATGTGATTTCCCTATGGGCTGTGAGTTCTACTTCTTTGATATTAGTGGAAACCATGGTGATGTAGTGATTAAAAGGTGAAGCTGCTAACCAAAAGGCCAGCTGTTCTAGTCTAGCAGATTCTTCTTGGAAACAATATAGGGCAATTCTACTCTTTCCTATAGGGTCTTTATGGGTCAGAATCAAATCCATGGCAATAAGTTTTGTGATGTTAATGAGGTCAAATTAGTGGCAGTTAGGTTAATAAGGCAGGATTCTATCTGTAAGATTATGTTGTGTCAAAACCAATCTATTTGGGGATATAAAAGAGAGAAGTGAGCACAGAGACCAGGGGACCTTATACCACCAAGAAAGTAACACCAGGAGCACAGTATATCCTTTGGGCCAGGGATTCCTGGGCAGAGAAGCTTCTAGACCAGGAGAAGATTTGATGACAAGAACTTCCCCTTAGAGTCGAGAGGAAAAAGCCTTCCCTTGGAGCTGACCCCTAAATTTGAACTTCTAGCCTACTAGACTGTGAGACTAAACTATTTGTTAAAGCCATCCACTTGTGGTATTTCTGTTATAACAATACTGGATAACTAAGACAGCTCCTTAGCAGGTAGGATGGCAAGACTTAATCTCAAGTACTTTGGACATATTTATTAGGAAAGACCAGTGCCTGGAAAAGGACATCATACTTGGTAAAATGGAGGGTGATCAAAATACTGGGCGACCCTCAATGAGACAGATTGACACTGACTGCAATAATAAGCTCAAACACAGCAACAGTTATCAGGATAATGCAGAACTGCGTAGTGTTTTATTCTTCTACACATAGTGTTGCTGAATTGAAGCCAACTCAACAGGACTTAGTAATAATAACAGGATCAGTATTCTGTAGTTCTTGTCGTTTTTTCCTCCTGTTTTTTTCAGGGCAACAATCCTTTAGTGTTGAGATGATCCTTTTGTATCAGAGACCAGAACAAAGAAATAAGAGCCTCCAAGGTTTCTTTGGTCTTTGGAAATTACCTTCTCTCTAGAGGTGCTGTCTTGTATACGCATCAGTTATCTGAGACTTCAGTAGTCTCTCAGGCTAAAGAAAGGCACAAAACCTTCTCTAGCTTTTGCTTATATGCGGAGGACTTCTTCATTGTTTGAAACACCTACTTTTGTTCTCAACCTTTGCTTAGTCAAATTAGCCTTTCTTGTAAGAATGTTTCTTTGAAAAACCATTAAAAATTTCACAAGTAATATACATGAGTGTTGTAGAGAACAGAAAATGAGAAAAAGCTATAAAAAATCACCTAAAACCTCACTTTTTTTGATCCGTAAATATACTCTTAAAACTTATATTTTACATCTGCTCAAATTCCATTACATGGATGTGCCAAGATTTACTTACCCTCAGTGGGAAACCTTGGTGGTGTAGTTGTTATGAGCTATGGCTGCTGACCAAAAGGTTGGCAGTTCAAATCCAGCAGGCGCTCCTTGGAAATGCTATGAGCAGTTCTACTCTGTCCTTAATAGAGTCACTGTGGGTTGGAATTGACTCAGCAGCAATGAGTTAACCCTCAGTTACTAGAAATTCAGAAGATTACTAAGAGTATCCATTTATTGAGAATGTTTTTGAGCACCTACTATGTGCCCAGTTCTAGGCACTGAAGGATAGTAATGAGTAAGATATGGAAGTTTCAGCCACGTGGAGTTTGTCTTCTAGGAAAAAGGATCTTTTTAATTTGTCTTTAGTGAATTATTCCTCATTACCTTAGTTGGTTGTCCGTAAATGATCCTTTCTACCCAAGTGAGCAGCAAAATGACTTAAGTATATCTCCCCATTCTTCTACCCCCTAGCCATAAAAGTAACTCTTATAATTCTGTGTCTTTGTTTAGAGACATTGATGGTACAGAATAACCAGTGTTCTTATAGAACTCTAAAAATATAGCTGGAATTATTAGTACTTATTGATTTCAGGGTCAGCTTTTAATGTCATTCATTAAAAATAAATATCTATAACCAAACACATTTTAGTATAAACAAGTTGTGGTATAATTTTATCTGACCATTGTAAGCCACATACATTTTAGTACTTGTTTTGGTGGTAGAATTTTAAGCCACTTCGTACTCTTGTGTTACCC
The DNA here is from genome assembly GCA_028571685.1 of Heterohyrax brucei. Classification (NCBI taxonomy): domain Eukaryota; kingdom Metazoa; phylum Chordata; class Mammalia; order Hyracoidea; family Procaviidae; genus Heterohyrax; species Heterohyrax brucei. The sequence continues at coordinate 72,743,913 of CM053147.1, forward strand.
TAGGAAAGTAATCTTGCCCTTGTGTGGTGTTGTTCTATATCTTCAGCTGTAAAACAAAGAGTATAACAAGATGATTTCTACAGTTCTTGCCAGCTCTGGACATGGAGACATTGTACTATCAGAAAACAGTTCTTAAGACTGTGGCATGAAGGACTTCAAACACTTTTAGTACACACATATGCATGCACTTTCCCATATGCTAGTTCTTATTTCCCTTAAAGATGCTATACTTTCTTTCTCAATAAGACAAATTGAAGAGTTTTTAAATATAGACTATATCAATAGCATATGTTATGCACATAACTGATTTCTCTTCTCTCAATCCTAGGGGATGTTTGCTTTCTCACATGCAAAAGGTAACTTGTCTTAACTGTCGGTCAATCCATGAGCTGATAGGATTTCCTAAAGATATTTCATTTTATCAGAAAGAAGATGGTATACCAATGGAAGCATTCATTTTCTTGTTTTAAATTGTTATAACGAATGAAGTTGCTGGATATTTCATTGTATATATGCTTTTAGATGGTAAGGGTTGGCTATTATCATTAGAAAAAAAGTGTAGATTAAAAGTGGTACTTCAACATAATGGTTAAGTAGTTTTATTTGGATTCAGTGTGGTAATGTTTAGAGTTAATTTGATTTGTGTGTAGTTTCACCTTTTTCAACCGACCTACTGTATAAATCTTTTTGTAGAAGATTCACTGCAAGTAGAACCCCAAATCCCAAACTGAATCTGTTGCTGTTGAGTTGATTCCACCTCATAGCAGGACTCTATATGACACAGCAGAACTGCCCCCTAGGGTTTCTAAAGTTGTAATCATTATGGAAGCAGACTGCTACATCTGTCCCCTGGGGAGTGGCTGGTGATTAGATCGAACCTCTGATCTTTTGGTTAGCAGCCAAGTACTTGAAGCACTGTGCTACCAGGACTCCTTGACAGTAAGACAGCAGCAATCAAAAACTTCCCTGATCTTTAACTCTTGGAAGACTCTTAAGTAGCTTTTGAATATTCTCGATTTATTCTGCCATTTTTCCTGGGAGAAACTCACTGGTGTTCAAGAATTGTTTCTTGTTTTTCCCAAACACAAAATTATGTCCTTTCAAGTGAATCACTTACTACAGATTTCATAAGGTCTGATTCCAACTAGTATTTGCATTTTTAATTGACACTCAGGAAAAGTTTTTAGTTAATGGGATAAAGAGATAAAGAACAAGTTAAACTGTTCTGAAATGAATTCCTTCCAAAAGGCCATAACTGACTATGATTATCTTATTTTCATATTCACTTATGCTATTAAGGATATGTATTTAAGGAATTTAAGTATTTATACCGTTAAAAACATATTGTGTTTAAGGATTGTAGAAATACAAATTCACTAACATATAGTATTTTCTTGAAGGGTTTTAAGGGAATACACTGCTCCCTTGGTATTTATCCCATCCTCTGTCGCTGATGGGTGCATTTGCCTGAGCCCCACTTTATATGGTTATAAAACATTCCCAGAAACATGTGGCAGTAGCCACAACAATAGGAGTGTCATCTTTTCCAATTTTTTGTTCCCACGCAAGCCATCTCTTTGCAGTGCCGTCTGTATTTTTTGTATCTGGGAAAATATGCTACAAGTGGGATACTTGTGTCTGTTTCATGTAGTTCCCACTCATCATGGCAGGATCCTCCTGTCTTTTTGAGCTGGGGGATGTGAGTATTCAGAGTGAGAGGAGAGGAAGAAAGGTTTGGGACAAAATCAGTTGAGTGAGTTTTTTTTTGTGTGTGTGTGATTGAGTGAAAGTGTACAATCCAGTTTAAATTTTCATGCCTGCGTATCCGCAGCTCCTTCTGCTCTCCTTACCCGGTGACAGCACACTTCTCCTTTCCGTTCTGTACATGTCATATCCTCTTAACAATCTCCTGTCTCCTCCTCTCCACCCTCTCCACTCCTCTCTAGTAAGAGGCCAGTAGGAGGACATCCTATAGATGTGTATAACCATAAAGTGCACACGTGATATGCTCACTCTGTGTCCCTGAGTCCGATCCATTCCTGTCTGAGGAATTGACCTCAGTAATGATTTCTGATCAGGGGCAGCATCAGGTCTAGGGGCCATGCTCCCAGAGGAACCCCCAGGCTTTTGGACCATCAATTGCGGTCTTTTAGTGTAGTTTTCAGAGTGCACCCATTTTTCTCTCATGTTGCCCCTGGGACTAGACATTGTGAGCCCCATCACGGCTGCCATTGGTGGTGGCCAGGCACTGTTTGGTTCTTCTGGTCACATGTTGATATAGCCACACATTCACGTGGATCGTTCTGTCTTCTGGGTTCTCTTTCCCCCATGGCGTTGTTGTCTTTGGTGGTCGTCTGTTCCAGCTGAGTTGGGCCCATTTGGTGTACCTCGGATGGCAGCTTGCTAGCTTTTAAGACCCCAGACACCACTCACCAATATAGGATGCAGAAAACTCTCTTAGCAATGCCAGTTGGACTCAGTGGCCACTGAGAGCATGGTCCCTGGACCCCTGCCCCTGCTACTCTGTTCTTGCAGTATTGGGTTAAGATTGGAAGAGTTTTCAGGTTATGTTGAAGTCCAGTTAAATTGATCTTCTTTTTAATGTGTGTTGTCACTGATTTTACCCAACCAAATTTCTATCAGCTGTCTAATCTATAAGCAACTGTCTCCCTTCTTCCCTCCTTCCCCTCCCTTGCAGCTGTCAAAGAGTCTTTTCTTCTGTACATGTGTCTGTTTTTAAGTCCTTGTAATGGGGGTCTCATACAATATTTGTTCCTGTGCTGCTGATGAATTTCACTCAACGTAATGTCTTCCAGCTGAAACCAAGTTATGAGATGCTTCCTATAGTTGAGTGATTTTAATAGATTATTCTTGAAGGTGGGATGTGATACTCTAAGGCAGAATGGAATGTCACAATAGGTGTATGAAAGATCAAAAGGGAAGAAACTACAATTACCCGGATCAATTAGCACATAATCAGAAAAGTTCAGCTTTCCATCATGAAGGCAAAGCTTTCCATTGTCTCTCCCTCAACCTTTTTTAAAATGAAAAAATTTCTGAGTTATAAAAATTTAGGAGAGGTAGTATCTGATCTATTATTATTAAAAGATTTTTCTTCATAGAATGCTGCCGTTTTTATTGAACTAGCTAATGGCCCAAAGAAGAGGACAATAGGCTGCTCAAATAGAGTAGGTTCATGTGGCAGCTGTGTGAAATAAGTCTTTGTTCAGATATTCTCCTTTGCCTAGAATTCTTGCCTCATCTTTTGGATATGGAAAGTGTGACTCATGTCCCAAGGTCCCTTTCTGATTATTACTCCTCTGAAAAGCTTTCCTTGATCTCCAGCAGAATTAATCTCTCATTTCAGTGTGCTATCTTGGCATTTTTTAAATATATATCTTGATTGTGAAAATTGTGTTTTACAATATTATATTTTGTTGTTCATGTTGCTTTCTCCCAAGCCATATTAAATCATATAGGGCTATGGAGGCATTTAATTTAGCATCTCTAGTGCACAACATAGCAATTTTCTGGCCCAAATTAGACATAAGATAAAATTTTATTGAATGAGTGAACTTGATCTAAATGATATATATATATCATCTCATTGGTTTCAGTTTAGGTTTGCATTTTGGTTGCCTGTGAAAGCAGATGTTTATATATAAGCAGGAATGTAGCAAAGGTAGACAAACTGAGTTTAACTTTGATAATAAAAAGAGTAAGAGTAAGTGATAGTGAGATCAAGAACTGAAAGTCATTTTCTCTTACATTACAAAATACATAGTAGGCTCTTATTTGTAGAGCAAATAAACAGTAAAATCTTGTATTTATTAAACGTAGAATATGTGCTAGTCACTTTATTTACATCATCTCATTTTACTTTCATTGGTATATGACAGAGGAGGAAAACATAAACACCAAAAAATTCATTGCCCTAGAGTTGATTCCAACTCATCATGACCCTATGGGACAGAGTAGAACTGTCCCATAGGGTTCCCAAGGAGCACTTGGTAGCTATTAACTACTATGCCACCAGGGTTTCCAAAATCCTCATTGTAGAGATGAGAAAATAGATTAAAAATATTAAGTAACTTTATTAAGAGTGTTTCTAAGTAGTAGAGTCAATATTTGAACTGAAATCTCTCACTATGCTCTAAACCTGCATGCATTTTACCCATGAATCTGTAGTTTTTCATTGTTTTATGTTATTAATAATAGTATTTTTGTGTTTATTCCAGTTATGTATGACAGTGTAAAATTTGAATTTCACAGTTGGTGACTTTTTGATACAATAAAAGTTTACTGATCTTTTATGTACTTAATGTGGTCCTAGCTGCTATAGAATACATATAGTTCTAGCTACTTGAGGGCAAGAATTGCATATCACTCACCTCTGTGTCTAACAGTGCTTTCCTTATAAAAGCATAGAAACATGTAGATAGTAATCCCAAAGTAAAAGAATTAAAAAACAAAACAATGGTACATATACCATAAGGCTGTATAAGTGCCAAAAAAGTGCTCAGGTTAAATGAGCTATGAATCCAGATGTGAGAAAAATCATTCAGGTAGGGGATAGTCAGCAAAGGCTTCATACTTGAGGCCAGTCTTGATGTGGCCTTGAGGACACAATTGGATTTAAAAACTTTATAAGATACTTTGAAACTTCTACACTTTTTTTTTTTTTTTTTTCTGGTAGCACCTGTCTGCGTTTCTGCAGTGATTTACAGGACATTTCATTGTCCTGAAAAGCTCTGTGCATTTTTCTTGGAAACCACAAGAAAGGGAAGCAGTGAGACGAGCCATCCTATTCTGCATGCAGACAGAGGTAGGAGGGAGGAGTATTGAGCGGGGGTGGCAGTGCCAGATCAGCTCATGACAGCCAAAAAAGAAGCAGATAGTAGGTTGGGGTGTAAGAGGTATCATTAATGCAGTATGCAGTAGAATAATTCAAATATTGCTTCACTGTTAGAAGCTTTAGAAACCACAAGTTTCTTGGCCTAATAATAATGGGAATGTTGGGAAAGCACAGGTGTTTTTGAGGGAGAAAACAAATTCAGTAAAATGCTACAATTGAAAGTTAATTTCACTCCACACACTCATTTGGTAAGTATTTGATGATTTTAGATACACTGCACTGTTTACGGAAACTCTGGCAGCATAGTGGCTAAGAGCTGTTATGGCTCCTAACCAAAAGATTGGCAGTTCAAATCCACCAGGCACTCGTTGCAAAGTCTGTAGGGGCAGTTCTACTCTGTCCTATAGAGTTGCAATGAGTCAAAATCAGCTTGATGGCAATGAGTTTAGTTTTATTTTTACAGTGTTTATAATGGATACATCATGAACACTTTCCATGTCAGTTTAGAATCAAACTGATATTGGTACTTCTATATCTGTGCATTAATTACGCTTAGCCTGGGAGTATTTGATGCTGTTTGATGGATTGATGTAATAGCCTTGGCAATGGATTCAAACATGTGAAAGATCATGGAGACTGCACAGGACCAAGCAGCATTTTTTTCTGTCACACATAAAGTTGTCAAGAGTTGGGCCAGTTTGATGACTGTGAAACACAAACAGTACTGTGTTTTATTCATTTCTTTATCTTCAGTGCTTACCATACTGTCAATCTAAATAAGTGGTCCAGAAATGTTTGACTGATAAACAAACTTTCATTTAGTATATGGCAGTGTCAACTTCACAAGAAATTCTTTCTTGAGTTTCAATTTGTCATCACAACACATTGTAACCACAGTGACTGTAAATCTAATATGATATGTGATACAAGGTACCAAGGAAATTTAAATGCTTTTTGTTGATTGCTGGCTGTAAACTGATTCTCAGATTTTTTTTTTTAAGAAAAATGTGTAGATTAAATGTATTCACAGACATTGATGTTTTGTTGTCGTCACTGTTTTGCAGATGAGGAAAGTGAGATTTGAAAAGATTGGGTAACTAATAGTCTCAGGGTCACAAAACTAGTAAGGAGTAGAAATTGGGGCTGAAAAGAATGCTTTGCTTTTTAACAACATAAATGTTACATTACTTGTAATTGCTGTTTATTAATACATTATACAAGCAAGTAAGATGAAAATAATCATTTGAAATCCATTCTGGTCTTCTCAGCTTATTTATGAAAACAATACCCAGCTCTCACCAAAAATCAGTTACTTAATAATATTGCATGTGGTTCTGTTGTCCAGGAGATTTAAAAAAATGGTCAAGTAAGTTAACTTAAAACCTAAAAAACCAGACTCTGCCATTGAGTTGATTTCAACTCACAGCAACCCTACAGGCCAGAGTAGGGCTGCTCTATAGGATTTCCAAGGTGCTAAGTCTTTCTGGAAGCGGACTTCCAAGTAATTTTCCTTTGGAGTAGCTGATGAGTTCAAAACACGAGTTCAGTTAGCAGCTGAGCACTTAACCATTGCACCACCAGGGCTCCTCCCAACTTACCTATGAGAAAATAAAATAATATAGATTAATATATATATTTCACATCGCTGTGAAATAGCAATAGAATAGTTTGAATTGCATAAGTATATTATGGGAAAGAGCAGATTAGTAGTTAGCTGGTCTAAAAGAAATGACGAATTATATGAGACAGATGTGTTCCTTAGTATTTGAACACTGATTTATAAAAAAAATAATAAAGAGAAGTTTGGCACAGGCCTAATATATATATATATTTTTTTGGTTGAAATAGGAAAATGTGAACTGGATATACTGGCTAGTGGGTTCGGTTTATGGATTTGGAATGAAATGTAAGGTGGCTTTGTGTGGCTGTAATTTGGAAGCCCACTTGAAGAACTGCAGGTGAACCTTGAAAGTTTACTTAGATCAGAATATCACCAGGGTGCTGCTGATACAAAATAAGTTTAGATAAAAAGGACCTTAAATAGGATTATTAGTCCAGGAAATATTAGTATTTAGAAACACTTTGGATTCCCCCAGCATTTGCGATTATTATTTCTTAGACCCTCTATTAATTGTCATCAGAAGGAAATGCCCTTTAATCTTTTGGATACCAAAACAACCCACTGCTGTCGAGTCAATTCTGACTCATAGCGACCCTGAAGGACAGAGTAGAACTGCCCCATAGAGTTCCCAAGGAGCGCTGCTGGATTCAAACTGCCAGTCTTTTGGTTGCAACCAGAGTACTTAACTGCTATGCCACCAGGGTTTCCATCGTTGGGATAGATTAATAAGACAATTTAGTCAGAAATCAATTATTTATTTAATCCAAAGTTATGGTCTGCTGTGCAGTGTCCTAAGGATGCAGCACTTTAGGTAGTCTCAGCTCTGATATATTTACCCATCATCCAGTGCTGGGGGAGTACAAGTGATTGCACAGACATGCCTGTTAGGGGTGTTCCACAAAGTTTTGAGAGGGGCTGGGATGAGATTGGGTCTTTGGGAGACGTATAACCCAAAATCCAAAACCTGTTGATTTTAACTCGTAATGGCACTATAGGACAGAGTGGAACTATCCTATAGAATTTCTAAAGGATACCTGGTGGATTCAAACTGCTGACCTTTTGTTAGCAGCTGTGGCTGTTAACCACTACACCATCACAATTTTCTGCAGGTTGTATAACCCACCCACTATCACTGAGGTGATTCTGACTCATCGTGACCTTATAGGACGGAGTAGAACTGCCCCATAGAGTTTCGAAGGAGCACCTTGCAGATTTGAACTGCCAACCCTTTGGTTAACAGAGGTAGCACCTACCCACTGTGCAACAGTGATTATCTTATAATATTGTTTTAATGGCACATAAAACAAAATAAACAAGCAAAAAACTCGCTGCCATCCAGTCAGGTCGGCTCATAACGACCCTAGAGGTCAGGGTAGAACTGCCCCATAGAGTTTCCAAGGAGTTTCAAATCCATCAGGTGATGGATTTGAACTGCCAACCTTTTGGTTCACATACATAACCCTTAACCTACTATGCCACCAGGGTTTCCAAAGTTGCTCATGGTAGCAATAATGATTATGCAGAAGACACATCAAGCGTTTTATTATATGGCAGCCCTGTGAAAGTATTTTATTTGCATTATCTCATTTTACTCTTCGAAACAACCTTATCAGCTAGGCGTTGATTTGTTTCGTTGTTGCCTCTATTTTGCAGAGAAGGAAAGTGAGATTTGAAAAGGTTGGGTAAGTAATGGTCTCAGGGTCGCGAAACTAGTAAGGAGTAGAAACTGGGGCTCAAAAGAATCCTCTGCTTTTTAACAACATGAACAAACATGTGGAACTTCTGACGGGGTGACATATAATGGTTGTAATTAACACAACTTCTACTTAGTAGTGGTTAAGAGCTGCATTTGCTAACCGAAAGTTCAGCAGGTCCAATGCGCGAGGCGCTCCTTGGAAACTCTATGGGATAGTTCTACTCTCTCCTGCAGGGTCACTATGAATCAGAATCGACTCAATGGCAGTGGGTTTTGTTTTGTTTTCTCAAAACTAAGAACCACCCCTCCCACACTGAAGTATCTGTGAATTTTAAACCTTAAAATGTCAAACTTGTTGAACTCTTTAGATCAAATGTAAAACTCATTTTTTTGGCGTATGAGGACAGGAAATGTAAATTTAAAATGAATTGGACAGCAGCAGAAGCACTCACTGGAAGAGAAATCCTTTTCAATAATAACAATTGAAGGCTTCTTTGGCACAAGAATATAATTGTGCAGTATTTAGGTTTGATTGAAGCAGCAGTATCAGATAAAGGAAAGGATTCACAAACCTTCCAATAGTGGGTTTGGAAGCAAGGCAGAGATTTTTTTTAATGCATTGTAGGAACTAATTTAAGGTCAGCCTTGAAGGTTAAACATTTAATTTTTAGCTTTTTTATTTGTCCTCTATATTATGAAAATACTCATCTTGAAAATGGTTAATTTTACAAATGAAAAGAAACACTAATTACACAAAAATCAGAAGATGTAATTTATAAATCATTATCATTTTTTTTTAAAGGCTAACCCCATTTATACATAGCCTCAGATGGAATGATCTTTTCTCAGGTAATCTCTTTTGATTAAGAAGCTGCTCAGTGGCATCGAAAAGGACAGCAGAGTGATTGCTTCCTCTCCAGATCATGTCTGAATAACAAGTAGTCAAAGCAAGGATAACTTCGAATGTTGAGGTGTCTTCATTTCCTAAGCTCAGAATATTTTAACAGTTTTTTCATACTCAAGTATATAGATCTGAAACTTTTAGTTCCCTTAAAATCGAAGGACATAAAACAAACTTCATGGAGAACATCTAGAACTGAAGATGGGTTATAGAAAGACGTCTTTTCATCCTGAATAATACTGTATTGAAGCGATCATCCCCTGTATGTATTGATTTTTTCAATAGCAATCAGGTTAATCAAATATAGATTTATCAAAAGCACTCAGTCTAAATATATCTAAAAACTACCCAGAGAAATAATTACCAGAAAAGGGGGAGGACATTAAAAAAGAGTTTAAAACAAAAAGCAACAACTAAAAAACCCTACAAGTTGAATTGACAAATTTGGTTCAATTATAGCTAAAATACCTAGTAACCACAAGAAATAAGTCAATATCATAATTCTTCCAGAATATGTTACTAATTTTTTTCTCCAAAATAATAAGTGCCTTCAGTCCTCTGCTAAATGAAAGCAATTTATTACATATGACTTCAAATAAAGAGCCCACCAAGTATGTATGATTGATTCGTAGAATTAATGAATCAGAGGAAAACATACAGATTTTTTAACATATAGCAAGCATAGTGTTTGGGTCTGTTTTCATGTTTAGACACAACACTGTTACGTAAATTCATAATTGCTATTAAATGATGTTGATGTAATTCCCACAAATAACAAAGGCAGACAGTTGTTTGTCATTTAATTCAGTTCGTAACTATCAGAACAGATTCTTTCTAACTTCAGAGATAAGCTTGGCTTCAGTTTCTGGAATTTGTTCATAAGCTTATTTCCTAAGAATAAGAAAATGAACTGTGACAACTGTTGGTGTAATTATGATTTTATTCCTTAAATGCAGGTTGTGTAGAATTTAAAAATTTTACATTTATATATGTAGATATGTAAAGTTTGTAATTTTCCTACTCTGAGTGATAGGCAGATATTGCTTCACTTTTCTTAATAAATGAGAAAACTGGAGAGTAAAACTACTTAACCAAAATCAGATAGTAAATATGAACCAGAGTCAGGGCTTAACCATGACTATTTGTGATGTTCTAGTTAATAGGTATGACTGCTGATCAAACAACTGGCTGCTCAGATCTACCAGGCGCTCCCTGGAAACTCTATGGGGTGGTTTTACTCTGTCCTATAGGGTTGATGGCACTGGGTTGTTTTTTTTTCTTTTTTAAATAGGGTGCTGTAGGGTTGCTGTTAGTTACAATCAACTTGATGGGGACAGGTTTGATTTGGCTGTTTTTACGTCTAACTTTAGGTTAATGTTCTTTCCACTAAACCAGAACACTAGTGGTGCAGTGGTTAAGAGCTATGACTGCTAATCAAAAGATCAGCAGTTCAAATCCATCAACTGCTCCTTGGAAACTGTATGAGACAGGTCTGTTCGGTCCTATAACTTTTTTTCCTCCTTAAACCACAACTAGTGTTTTAAATCTACTTAATTTTGCCATCATTTATGATGTTTGTCCTGTACCAGTGCTGTTACCTAAATGTCATTTTCAAATGCTTTGAAGGTACGGTAAAAAAGTTATGTGCAGCAGTCCACAATAGCAAAAAGGTGGAATCAACCCAGATGCCCAATAATAGAAGAATGGATAGGTAAACTGTGGTACATATACTCAATGGAGCACTACGCAATGATAAAGAATAACGATGATTCCAGGAAACATCTCCTAACCTGGTTTCAACTGGAAGACATTATGTTGAGTGAGAGTAGTCAGCGACAAAAGGACAAACACTGTATGAGACCTCTATGATAAGATCTCAAAAACAGACTTGTGTATAGAAGAAAAGACTCTTTGACAGCTGCAAGGGAGGGGAGGGAAGGAAGGAGGGCGAGGGGGGGAGGGTTTAGTTTAGGTAGTTACTAGAAATCTAGTTGGGAGAAAGCGGTGACAGCACACATTAGGAACAAGAACAACATTAAGTGGACTTCAGCATAACTTGAGGACTCCTTCCATCTTAACTCAATACTGCAAGGATAGAGTAGCTGGGGCGGGGGGCGGGGGACCATGCTCCTAGGCGAATTCCAGGCCAATTGGCACAACTAGCGTTTTGCTGGGAGAGCTCTCTGCACCCCACATTGGTGAGTGGCGTCTGGGGTCTTAAAAGCTGCCAAACTGCCATCCGAGGACACAGCAAATGGTCCCAACTCAGCAGGAACGGATGCTCACCGAGGGCCAAAATGGCATGCGGTAAAGACAACCGAGAAGACAGAGAGACCCACAAGAGTGGGTGCCTACATCGACCTGGGACCAGAAGAACCGGATGGTGCCCGGCCACCACCACTGATAGCCATGACGGAGCTCACAGAGAGGAGCCTCACTGGCAACACAAGAATAAAAAGTGGTGCATCATGAGATCTCCACTAAAAGACCTCAATTGATGGTCCAGCGGTTTTGGGGTTCCTCTGAGAGCATGGCCCCCGGCCCTGATGCTGCCCGTTCCCATAAATTATAACAAAGGTCCATTCTTTGGACAGGAATGGAATGGACTTGGCAATGCAGAGTAACCATATTTTGGAAGCACTTTATGGTTCTGTACATCTATAGGATATCATCTTGCTGACCTCTGGCTGGAGGAAGGGGAGTGGACGGAGAGGAGGGGAAAGGAGACTGTTGGGAGGATGAGACATGTATGGAGCAGAGAGGAATAGTGTGCAGTCACCGGACAGGGAGAGCAGCGGAAGCTGCATATAGGGGGGCATGTAAATTTACATGTGAATGTACATTTTCACTCAGTTATGTTAAATAAAAAAAAAAAAAGTTACGTGCAGGAATTTAGAAGTAAAACAATCCTTGGTATCCATGCTTTCATCTGTATGGAGAAGCTCAGCACCTTTGATATAATACAGGCTAGAGAATGTTTATTCAGAGGTTTGAGTGCAATTGTCTGTGTATGCGGGCAATGTTTTGATATGAAACTAACTCAATAAATAGATACTATGATCGTCTAGTGTATCTTTGTAACATGGAAAATTTATCAGCTTATTTATTATTTGACAACATGACTTTCAATGGTTGGTTAGTGTGATGTCACATAAAATAATTTCAGTAACTGATCTTCAGTTTCTAGGCATTTAGACAGTTTCTTTCTTTCTTTTTTAACAAACAAATACTAGAATTGTTCTCTTGAGGGTCAGCTTAGTGATCTCATCCTTAATGATCCAATGCAGTGACATCTTCCAGACCTTTTGCCGTTGCAGTAGCTGCTGTATCTTCTGACATAAATGTCCCTCTGCCTTTGATCTTTCTGTCACTCATTCTTCATTTTTCTCCCTCTCCCTAGATATGGGTGCCCTTTAAGGCCATTCCCTTGGCTTTCTTATCTCACTAGACTCTCTTTTGGAAAGCCCACTTCTTCAAAATGTACATTTTCAGTCTAGAAATTTCTCACAACTTCTAGGTCTTCTTTTCTTGTTAGATGTTTCTATCTAAAATCAGTGCTTAAAACCATACTGCATTTACACAAGCTTATAAAAATGTACTCAACTAATTCAAAATCATGACTTCCAAAGCAACCAGATATGAAATTCTCATGTAAACTGTATCTCTTTCATCTCTTTCCTCAACATTTCCCTTTATTCCTTTGCTTTTACCGTTCCTTTCCATTTCATCTTACTGAAATTCAGCTTCCACTGCTTCTATAGAACTGGTAAACAAAACAAAACAAAGAAAGCAAGCAAAGTTCCTTTTTGAGTACATTTGTATTCAGACTGACCCTATGAATGTCGGAGCAGAGCTGTGCTCTTCAGCACATAGTTTTCAGTGACTAATGTTTTCGGGAGTAGATCATCAGGTCTAAGTAGATCATCAATTCTAAGTAGATGCAAACCTCCACTTGTTTGGTTAACAGACAAATGGGTTAACCATGTGCACCACCTAGGAGTTCCTTAGAACTGGTAACATCTATTAACTTCTGTTTTAGGCTACTTAAAAAGAAACAATAAAAAGCTGCTCTTTAAAATGAACTTAGTGGCAAACAGGATCTAATATGTATCACAGTTCAAATGCAATTTGAACAAGTTTTTGATGCTTGAGCTACCTGCTTCACAGAAGAGTTTTCTTTTTCCATGTAGGCTGAAGGGAGAAAAGGTATCTTTGTGGCTTTTTGCTTAAAGGCTTTCTATCCTAGAAGGTCTTTTACTACGTCTACCCCTCTGAGATGCTCCTTTCTGATTCGTAAGATCAATACACGGTTTGTTAGGTGGTACCCAAGATAACAGTCCTCTGTCTTCATCTGATTTGCTTGAGATATGCTCATCTTCCTGAATCATGCTCTTTAATGAGTAATCATGTAAAAACTGCACTATCATGATATGAATACAAAGTTAAGCCAAGCAATACCACTGAAACGTGTCATCTAGCTCTAATAAAGGATGTACTTTCCCAGTTCCTTCATTATGGCAAGAATGTTTCTGTACAAATATATTAAATAAATTACATATGAAGTTTATGTGGATTGTTGGTACTTAATTAAAACAGTGTGATTTCTCTGTGAAAGAGAAAATATAGGGAAGGTTATGAGAAAGTATCGTCATGTGGAGAAGACCATATGTTTGATTAAGGATTTTATCTTATTAAGTGGCCAGCTGCCTTAGTCCACTGAAGCTTTCTTGGACAGGTATGTGCCTGAGCATTCTGGAAGCACTTTTCTTTGATTGCCAATATAAAGTTTGGCTTCAGGGACTCTCTTATATATTTGCCAGAAAGAATGAAAATACCAGTACTTGCACTCAGTTTCTGTAAAGAAACATTTTAAAGCACTGGAATGAGATACCCTGGAAGGTCGTATAATTACCTCCCATTAAGGTCTTTAAAAACAGAATGGCTATTTATATTCCTGGAGCTGTCTTAATGTTCTTTCTGCTGAGAAGGAGTGATTTTGTGATGGTTTTTGAGGCCATTCAAGGTCTCATTTTGAATAGTTTTAATGTGTTAGATAAAGTTTATTTCAGAAAAGCACTCCTGTTCAAAAAAAATTAGATTCTGGTTCTGGCTGTATCATAAAATTATTGTGTGAACCTTGTTAATTCTTTCAACATTACTGAAGAAGGTGTTTAAGGGTAGATGAAATAATAAATGCAAACATTGCTATGCTTCTTTAGAAAAAAGCTTGAAAGGGAAATTGAAAATCATCTTATTCTGTGGCTTTCCAATCTCTATACTTCTGAATACTTGTGATGGTTGAGTCAGTTAATGAAAAGATTTCTGTATTTTGAAGAAATAAAAAGTGAAGCTCAAAGTCACAGAAAATTCATTGTTTTGTAGAGGTGACCTCAGTTGTCCAGTTTAAACCGATATTATATACTGACTGCTGTCAGTTACAAGAGGAGTTTTATGTCCCTTTCCAACTGTGAGAAATTTTCTCCTTTGAAAAAGTCCTTTTTGTCCCAGGGACGCTATTGCCATCTCTTTGTGTGTATCTTTGCTCGGTTATAGAGTCTGCTCCTCCCCTATATGCTGTCATATAAAATGATAGAGTGAAATGTGCTAAGTTTTGTATTGCCCAGACCTGAGCCTGAATCTTGTGTTATCCATCAGCTTTGCGATTGCCTTTGTCAAACAACATACTATATCATCTGCAAACATTGAAATAATTCCTATCTCTCAAAGTTGTTAAAGGAGCCCTAGTGGTATAACGGTGAAGCGCTCAGTTGTTAACTGAAAGGTTTACAGTTTGAACCTACCCAGTGTACCTGTGGGAGAAAGACTTGGGAGCATTTAACTGTAGCCTAGAAAACTCTATGGGGCAGTTTGTTCTGTCACATGGCATTGCTGTGAGTCAAAGTCAACTTGATGGCACCTAATGACAGAAAAGTTGTTATAAATTGGAATGATATCTGGGAAACACCTTAGCACAATAGCTGATGCATAAGGAATTCTTAATAAATATTAGGCATTATTGTTCTATATTTGTAATTTGTGTCAACATGCCACTGCTGGAATTTTTTAAGTCTAACAAAAGGGATAGAAAAACAAATAAATGTAACAGAAAACTCAGTTATTTAAAAGTTTAAAAAAAGTTTCAATTGAAATATATACTTTTATGCCAAATAAATATTGAGATAGTATTAAGTTTACAAATATCATTTGATGATGGATACCTCTGGTAATCTTCTGTAATGGAGAAATAACATTGTTGACACATTCTTAAAATGTAAGTGTAGATCAAGGTTGTATGTTTGTTTATCAAATTCTGGTCTCAGATACAGTTTTGCATGTAATCTGGGTGAATGAGGTTATATAGATAACACAAAGCTTAAGAGCATGAGTTCTGAAGCCTAACTTCTCAGGTTTGTATTTGTTTTGTATTTCTCAGGAGCTGTGCAGCCTTAAGCAAGACTTGACTGCCTTGTGCTTGATCTTTCATGCACAAATTTAGGATAATAATGAGATTACACAGTATAGTTCATGTGTGTATGTGCACACATATGATAACTAACTGAGTTAATACCTATAAAGGGATTATAACAGTACTTGGCAAATATTAAGTACAAAATATGCCTTAGTATTATTGGAGCCTGGGTGGCACATCTTAGTAGAGCTCATTTGCAAACCAAAAAGTGATGGTTCAAATCCACCAGCTGCTCTTCTGCCCAATGGGAGCAGTTCTACTCTGTCTCGTAGGGTTGCTGTGAGTTGGAATCAACTTGATGGCAGCAGGGTTTCAGTTCATTATTATTACCAAGGATCCCTGGTTAGCATAGTGTTGAAGTGCTCAGCTGTTAACCAAAAGGTCCAGTTTGAACCCACAGGTGCTCCAAGGGAGAAAGGTGTGATAGTCTGCGTCCACAGAGATCACAGCCTTAGAAAGCCTACGGTGCAGTTCTGTGCTGTCCTCCGGGGTCCTTATGAGTCAGAATTGGCTCAGTGCAGTGGTTTTGTTTCTGGTTGTATTGTTACTGTCATTGGTGGTAGCTAATAAAAGAAGGTACTGCTACTTGCAAGCAATTGCGCTTGGTTCCTTTCTCAGAATTATTAGTTAACATTGATTAAACACCAAATATCTTCAGTGACCACTCTTTGAATCTAAAGTGAATATATCAATCAATCTAAATAAGTATCATCATATTTTATTTATTCATCGATATATGAAGAAGTTAAAGAGAACTACTGTTTTGAAAGTTGTTCCTTAAAACAGAGGAAGAATCTGTTGTCTATTTGTACTGGAAAATATGATACAGTGTTCAGATTGTGCCTGATTAAAATAATTTAATTTTCCAAAGAGATGTAAATCCACCGTGAAAAAAATGAATCACATGTTTATTTTAAGATACAGCTCTACTCTATATCCCTAGTAGTTACCGCATACACAAAGATACACACACACACAATTCAATCTCTTTTTCACCACAGTTCTGCAAGGCCGATATTAATATTTTTATTGTATGTATGGGAAATTGGAGATCAGAAAGATTCCCTGGCTTGCTTAGGTCACACACTGAGTAGGTGGATGACTTCTTAGCTCTTTATTGTGTCCCTTTGTCTCTATCAAAGCATATTCATTTCCTGAGAGCATGACTGCTATGCCAGTCTGTACTCTTTGTTATATTTTGTTAGGTTTAGAAAATGTATCATATTTAAAAAGAAAGTTCATTCTTTTAAATAGCCTCTATTAAGAAACAAGGGTACTTTCAGACAGAGAGCTGCTGAAGGTCTGAGGTTGGGTAAGCAAATGTCTTGGGGCAGAAAGGGGAGTAAACTCACTTTAAAGGAATCTAAGGCTCTGGCCATTCACAAAAGCACAAGGCCAGAGATGAGAACACGAAGTTCTTATCAGTAAGCAAACTGGAAAAATGTGAGGTTGGTGGCAGAGGGGTGGAATTGTAGCTACCTTAATGAAGCAGATTCTGGCCAGTTTGGGGTGAATCATGCTGACAGTGAACAGCATGCACCAAAGTAGAAATCATGCTCTCCAGAGGCCTAGTGCAAAAGGGATGCAACTAATGAGACTCCGTGCCTCACTCACATGAGCTACGGATGCTCATCAGGAACCACTGACCTAGAAACTGAGGCCAATATTTCAAGAGTTATCTTACAGTCCAGCCTCTACCAGTGTCGGTAGCTAGTGATGAAATATCTCCTATGACATTTTTCTAAGCCAAATTAGTGACAAAACAGCTATAAGTTTTTTCTTGCAGGGCTCATAGATTTTTTGGGGGGGGGGCTGGGTATGCATGGGTAAGTTCCAAAATAGAATGAAGTTCAGGTAGGCTGAATCTTCCTGATCTTATGTGTATTGGAGAGAAAGTAAGAATGGTGGAGTTAGAGAGACCTAGATTCAAATTTCAGCTCTTCCACTTATTTCTTGTAAAACTAGATACATTAATTAGCTTTTTGGTGCCTTAGTTGTTCCGTCTTCAAAATGGGACTAAGACTGTATTATTGCATACTGTTGATTCCAACTCATAGTGATCCTTTAGGACAGAGGAGGACTGCACTGTAGGGTTTCCGAGGCTATCATCTTTCGGGGAGCAGATTACCATGTCTTTCTCCCTCATAGCAGCTGGTGTGTTCAGACTGCCTACCTTTCAGTTAAGAGCTGAGCTCTTAGCCATGGTGTCACAGGGCTCCTTGGGACTAACAATACTTACTTCAGAATGCCTAAAATAACGTATTTGGATTCTGGGAACACAACATGTATTTAGTAAATATTGATTCTATCAACTCTCTGCTATTTTGAGAAAGGAACTGATATGCAGAGCACCGTGTATCTTTTTCTGATGGTAATTTTCTTGCATTCTTGCTACTTTTCATAAGTGTATGGATCATGCATTCATTCGTTAATCAGTTGTTGAACATCTGCGGTGTTCTGAGAACTCTGTCAGGCACTGACATTACAGAAACAGGGAATATAGCCTCAGCTTCCAAGTTGCTCACTGACCACTGCAGAGGTAATGGTACCTTTAGTATAATACGATGAATACAGGATGCTAGGGGAACACCTTGGACAGGTGGGTCACGGTCACTTCTGTGGTGTGTTTTATAGAATGAAAGAGGGTTATCCAGGGGTTCCTGGATGGTGCAAATGGTTAAGCTCTGGACTACTAATTGAAAAGTTGGTGGTTGAAATCTACCCAGAGGTACCTCTCAATATCATAGCTGTTGAGACACTTATGAGCACAATTCTACCCTGACAGTTACATTGGAATTGACTCAGAGACAGCTGCTTTGATTTGGGGTTTATGGTGAAGGTAATGGCACATTCTTCCAAAAGTGTCACATATACAAAATATGGCTGCCTCACATAGACAACAAGTATGGTTGCTTTCAAGTTAAAAGCCCACTTAAAATAATTAAATGGCTTCTGATAAATTAGTAAATTCGGATCTAGTAAAGGATACATACTTCCCTCTAGTCTTCTGCCTGTCCACTCTTCGCTTCCCACCCATGACTCCAGTTAATTATCCCAGTGATCTAAAGTTTGTATGATGCTTGGCTATGTAAACTCTCAAAGCCATAGTGCTGGGTTCTAGACTAGCAAGCACAGTCTTAAGAATATTTCCAAACAGATTAACTATGATCAGTGCCACAGATATGTTAGTTTAAAAATATACACAACTTTATTGG
This sequence comes from Heterohyrax brucei, assembly GCA_028571685.1. Classification (NCBI taxonomy): domain Eukaryota; kingdom Metazoa; phylum Chordata; class Mammalia; order Hyracoidea; family Procaviidae; genus Heterohyrax; species Heterohyrax brucei. The sequence goes on from CM053147.1 coordinate 72,762,670, forward strand.
GCATTAACATTTTGAAGCAGTTGTTTCTATACTTTATGTACATGGTTTGACAAAGAGTATTATAAAGTATTATCAATCAAAAAAAGATTGATTCCCTATTCTCGAAACGTAGCTTTGCTGATAACAGTGCTTAAGCATTCAGCTGGTAACCAAAAGATTGACAGTTCCAATCTACTAGCTGCTTCTCGGAAACTCAATGGGAGAGTTCGTCTCTGTCTTACATGGTCACTGTAAGTCAGCATTGACTCCATGGTAATGAGTATTCTCAAAACACTTGTTGTACTAAGAGTCCATTGTGTATAGTATGTATGAACATTGTTTCAGCTTTGTGTAAAATATTCTGTTAAAGCAAAAGACACAATCCTGGGCTCTGTACCTTGTTTGGGTTGTGTGAGCAGAAGCAGGTAGCAATAAGCTGAAAGTCATTTGCCCATTGATCCACCTCAGAGGCACAAATCATTATTCACCTATACATTTATGATATATATTTTTTATTTTATCTCAGAGAAAAAATGTTAGAAAAGACCTTTTGGACAACAATGCAATTTTGTTATGTACTATTGGAATGTAATTCTTTAAAAAGCCTCTTTGCCTAGCAAAGTTTAAGTACAAGGAAATTCATAGATATGTAGAGAAAATTCTGAATATGTGGATTTGTATTCCTAGAAGTTATTCTTCATGATATGAGACTTAGAGGCCAGAAAGAAAAAAATGATAATTAGCATCCAGAGTTTTACACTCTCTTCTTTCAAATATCATGGTTTATCAGAAACTGGAAAAAGCCAACCAAAGTGACTAAAGAGGAAAAAAGATTTCTAAACCAGTATAAATTCACTTATCACTTGAAAGCAGATAAGTCGGCACAGTAAAGCTAACCCTGGCACAAACTTATGTTAGTTTCACAAATATTTGATCTATGTATTTTGTTTATTTCAGAAGCTTCTTGTAACTTGGAGTCACTGAAAGATTGGTAAAGGTAGAATGTTGCCATCTGTGTGTCCTGTCTAATGTATCAGAGTTGCCTTGATAACAGAGACAGAAGTTAGCTTATGGTTGTACTTTATTTCTTCCTAATCTGATGGCGAGACATAAGGAAACTAGGAGAACAATTATGAAGGAAAATTTTTATAGAAATTTTCCAGGCTATGTTTAAGTCACGTTGATCATGGCCAGCATTGGGAGAAAAAAATATAATTTCTTGAAGTATATTTGTACTAGGCTCCTTGACTCTTTAAAAAGTGTATGTTTTTGGTTGGCTTCCATTTAAGTAGAAGGCTATCAGAGTGTCAATAGAGAAACCATGGATGTCTAATGGGAAGATATTTAGAAGTATATTTAAGGAATGACAGACCAAAAGTGCTAGTTTGTTAATAGGAACAATAAACATTAAATAAATTATTGCTAAAACATTTACAGAGAAAAGTAGGTGACAGATGCCAGCAACAGACACAGATTTCCCCAGAGAGGAAAAGAGGAGCTATGATGGCACAAGACCAGATGATCAAGGTATTAGAATGTGAAGTCTGAAACATCTCTGGGCCATATGGAGTCCATTCCATAATTATGAAATGGAAAAGGAAGAGACAGACCTGTCTACCTAGCCTTAGTTTCCAAAGAAACAGGAGCCTGTACTGAAAAAAAAAGCAACACTCTAACATATTTAATGTAGAACAAGAAAATGAAAAATAAATTAACTAGGAAGAAGATGATATTTATTGATAATAAAAGCACACATTTAACAGGCCGTACATCAATACATATTATTTTAAAATCTATCAAATTAATTTGTTAAGAGTACTCTTAATTGAACATATTCAATATATTCTTCAACTCAGCTTATGGCAATTAGAATATACTACTGAATAGTTGCTCTATTAATTAATACATAAAAGATATAGAGTATATTAGGTTATAAAAATAATTTTTTCCATCTGAAAATGTAAGTATTTCAATCTTTTATGTTACTAATGAAAAAAGAAGAATGTGAATGAATTAAAAAGTGATGGAGATGGAGAGAATTTTGAGATAATCTATTCAGCAGAAAAAAGAGATTCATCCTTTTTCGAGCACTCTCTAAAGATGATGCTTTCTTAAGTTTCTTAGTTTATACCATTGTTTTTCTATTCTCTAATTCTTTTAGTGCTGCTCTGATTTTTATCATGTGTGTGCTTCTGGTGCTCCAGGGCTTGCTTTGCTTCTCTCTTTCTACTGATTAAAGTTACAGGGTTAATGCTTAGATTTGGGCCCTTTTTTCTTTTTAGATGTGTGCATTTATTGCTAAAACACCTCTTAGAACCACTCTAGCTGCATTCTAAAGGTTCTAGTAGGATATGTTTTCATTCTCATTTGATTCTGTGAATTTCTTTATTCTGTCCTTGATTTCTTCTATAACTCTGTATCTGAGCAAAGTTTTTTTCAGTTTCCATAAGGTTGATTTTTTTTTTCCCCCTTTGCCTTTCTGTTATTGATTTGTACCTTTATTACTTTATGGTCAGAAAAGATGCTTTGCAATATTTTGATTCTGTTAAGGCTTGCTTTATGGCCTAATATGTGGTCTATACAGGAGAGTGTTCCTTGTGCATTGGAAAATAAAATATACTTGGCTGCCATTGGGTGAGGTGTGCTGTGTATGTCTACAAGGTCAGGTTGGTTGATTGTGACATTCAGATCATCAATGTCTTTATTAAGCTTCTTTGTGGATGTTTTGTCTTTCATGAAAAGTGGTATACTGAAGTCTCCTACTATTATTGTGGAGCTGTCTATTTCTCTTTTCAATGCAGTGAGAGTTTATGTATTTAGGACAGTCGTCATTGGGCCCATAAATATTTATGTCCTCCTGGTTATGTTGAGACTGTACTATTATTTAGCAGCCCAGGACCCTATTAGACTCACAAGATACAGATGAAGGTTATGCCACAAGCTCAATATATCTCATCAGTTGGTGCTTGGTTTAATTGCCGTGTATTAGTTCCCATGTCTCATCTGAGTAGAGAAAAATCTTCCTTTTCCTACATTCTGCTTAGCCTTTGTTCTTTGCCTTTCTGCCTTTGAAGTAGATAGCTAGCTACTGTTGTGTCAACTCAGATTCGTAACCATCTTACATGCAGGAGAGTGGAATGTTGGCCAATTTTGCCTTATTCTCATGCTTGCCAGCGTGTTCAAGGCCGTAGTTTCAGATATTGTGCCAATACATTTCACCTAGAGTCTCCCTTACCCTCTCTAGCTTTCCACTTCACCAAACAGGATGCCCTCCTCCAGCAAGTGAGCTCTCCTGATGATATGTCTGAAGCAAACAAATCGGGCTTTCTGTTGGGATCCATAGGGTTTTCACTAGATTATTTTCAGAAGTAGATCTTCAGCCTTTCTTCCTAGACTGTTTTAGTCTGCAGGCTCCACTGAAACCAGTCCACCATGAGTGACCTGGCTGATATTTGAAATAATGATGGCATAGCTCCCAGCATCACAGCAACACACAAGCCACTATGGTATGACAAACTGATAGATAGGTGGTGGCTCTTCTGAGGTGTCCTCCCTAATTTCAGAGTATGTCTAGAACTCCATAAGAATTTCTCACATATAATAGTTTTACATCTGTGTTTTTTCCTCTGGTTGTATCCTGACTTCTAGTTGTTGCCCATTACAGTCTGTATTAAGCTGCTTGTACCAGTCAGCAGCACTGCTAGTGGTTCAGGGACACTGATCACACTTGGGTCTCCAACAATTGTTATCACTCCCAATCTCATTGCTCTCAGCCAAATCACAGACTCCTGCAGGTCGCACGCTGCCTACTGCTGAGGAATAGGTCACTACTGATTGCAGCTCCTTTCATTGGAAACTCTGGGCTGTTCTCACTGCCTCCAGGTCTGTGGTCTGCACCTTAAGCATACATTTTACCAGTACAGGCTTGCAGAATTCACCTGTTTCCTTGCCTGAAGAAATAGTTTTCTCTGTTTGTTGTTGTCATTCTTTTATTTAGAGTGGTCCCATAGCAGAATTGCTTGGGACCCTAGTGTTACATCTGTTTAACTCTCACAAACCTCTCCTCCGGACACTTAGAGGATTGTTATCTTTGCTTACTCAGTGCATACATATTTCTGTGACACTAACACTTTAAGAAATTTTGCTTAAAGAACACACTCAAATGTGTATAATTTAGTAAAGGCTGAAACTTTATGAACTACATAACTATATTCTGAAAGTACTGAAATAATGGAGATGCTTATGAAAGCAAAACCAGAATCTTATTTATTTGTATATCTCACATATTGGCTCAAATTTTATCTTAATCTTTTAATATATTTAGCTGAGCAGAGAAAAATAAGAATTAAGGAATACTCTCGTTACATCAGATCTATAATTTCTGAGACATAGGATTGTGTTCATTCATAGTGTTGATACTGTCACCAGCATTAAAATTGTAGCTTTAAAAACTGTTTATTCAGTGTAATTTGTGGATTTGCTTATTTTTATAACTATACAAGTAACCTTGGTGGTAGAGTGGGTAAGCACTTGATTGCTTAATCCACTAGCTGCTCCATGGAAAAATGATGTGGCAGTGGGCTTCCATAAAGATTACAGATTTGGAAATCTATAGGGTAGTTGTACTCTATCCTACAGGGTCCCTGTGAGTTGGAATCAAATTGACAGTAAAGGATTTTGTAACTGTATACAAGAAGTTAAATTCATTTTAAGCATTTATTGAGCATGTGTGGTATATCAGATACTATCACAGGTACTGGGGATATGGAGATGCCTTCAACATGATACAGGTGTGCTAGGCTGTGAAAAGAGGAAAGGATTAGTTAATTTCATGTGGGAGGCAATAGCATATGCAGAAAAGCATAGAGTATGGAAAATACATGGACTGTGTAAGATCAGATTAAAGGTCAAATGCGGGTGAAGTTAAACAGATGAGGAATCTGCTCTCCCAAAACCATGTAATCTGATACTTCAGATTGCACTAAATGAAACAAACTTCATGTCTTATACATTATTTCCAAAATAATTCACGAGTCGATGCTGTGTAGCATACATTGATATTTGATTAAAACTTGTTTAATGATGAGAAAACATTAAAAAAAAAACAAAAATGAAAGTATGTTCCTGATGGAAGTAGGAAGATGGTGTAGGTATGTTTCAGAAAGTGAAGTACTTTGTTGAGAGACTTAGTAGTGATTGAGGAAAATTGTAGAATTATAATAAAATAATCAAAGGAGGGAATTCATGTAACACAGGGGATCACTCTAAGAGTTATTGATAGCACCTGGAGCTGCCACTGGTAATGAGGTAGCTTCAGTAGAAAGAACTTGCTATCAGCATCTTTCATCAGCACAGAAGTGCTAAAACAGCTCCTGTGTAATCCACCAGGGAAAATTCTTGTAACAGAATGCTAGCACTGGAAAGTGTCACCAACATCTGAAGCTATTGGAAACCTTCAAAATACCTGAACTGGGACAGTCTTTAGGTAATATCTCATTCAACGTCTTATTTTACAGATAAACAAACTGATGTTCGGAGAGTCAAAGTGTATTGTTGGAAGTCACAAAGCTGGTCAGTAGTAGAACTGGTGCTCGTGTTCAGGACAATGCTTGTCTTAGGTTTTGCTGCTTCACCCCCAAACTGAACCAAACCCCCACTAGTTGAGTCAATTCAGACTCATGGTGCCCTGCCTAATTCTGTTATATTGTTAGATACATAGGTATTTATGGGAGAATTTGAGTGTCTTTTTTTTCCAAGTCATTTATTTCCAGAGCTATCATAATAATACAGATGTCACCCTTTTGCTTCTAGATCTGAGAGCTCTCCACCATATCATGCCGCTTTTCCTGAATAAGTGCTTATTTTCTGTTCAAAGTGACGTGTAGAATTACCAAATTTCAACTTTGAATTGACTGAAATGTTCCTTTTTAAAAAGCTTAGTGATATTTTTGACTTTTTGCCTTTTTTTTTTTATCAGTAATGTGGATTTATTTAACTTCCCAAGGACCAAAATACCAAAAACTAAACCCACTGCTGTCAAGCTGATTCTGACTCATAGTGACCAAAAAGGTCTTCTATTTGTTATGACGTATTTCTATGACATATGTTTTAATATAATCAAACTACTGGGGAAGCCCTGGTGGCAAAATGGTTAACAACTGTGGCTGCTAACCAAAAAAGTTGACGATTCAACTCCATCAGGCACTCCACAGAAAACCTGATGGGACAGTTCTACTCTATCCTGTGAGCTGGAATTGACTTAACAGCAGTGGGTTTGGTTTGGTTTGGTTTGGTTTGGTACTGAGAATGAGGGAAGACTCAGCAGATAGGATAGTGCCACTATCCTGACCTGTGCTGTCTTGATGGTCCATGCATCTCCATGACCAGGCAATTAAGCTAAAGGACTTAGGAGAGGACTCGTGCATGTGGAAGTCAATTACATTAGATAGTGCATCTCTTCAGTGTTGGTTGTTTTATCTAAGGAATTTGATTTATTTATATAAAATACATTTAAAAATGTAATCTTATACTGCACCGAAAGTGCTATCTAGAAGTAGTTCTCCTTGGGAGACTTCATTATCGTGTCAGATGGATCCTATGTAATTTGGAGGTATTGAGCTGTTTGGCCCGTATGAGCTATTCTGTCTAGTCTCCTCTGGTACTGGGAGACTTAGGAGCTAGTCCTCCTGACAAGTGTGCTGTCAGTGCAGTGACAGGTAGACTGTGCCTCTTTTCTAGAAGGCTGGAAATTAAGAGGCCACAAATAAATAAATAAATCAATCTAAACCCGTGAAGACATTCTGTGGCAGGTGACAAGAGACAGAGGAGGGAGGCAAGAAAGGAAAATAATCAGAGCAGGTGGTTATTCTACTGGCCTGGTGAGCAGGCCAGTAGAAAGGTGGTCTGAGTGAGTTCCGGCTCTAGAGACCGGTGGTCACTTTTCAGCAGTACTCTTGGGCGGGCCTGCTCATTGACAGCAATGAAGATCGAGTGTGGTTGTTCAGGAGCCTCGAGAAAGGTGGTGATTACAGTCTGAGTCTAAAGCAAACCTTGCGGTGTTCTTGGGTGCCACTGAGTTACTTCATTCTCATAGAGAAACCACGTGATGGAGTAGAACTTCCCCATTACATATGGACATTAAAAGTCCTCTGGGACAGGTTGAGTGGGAATGTGAGAATGTGATGCTCCCAGACAGGGTGTCCCAGTGATGACAGGGGGGCAGAATCTGTTGCAGGCATGCACAGGTACGAAGAGAATTCCAATTTTAAATGTAGAGGTGGGCCTCTGGAGTAGAGACTACAAAACCTAAGTGTGCATCAGAAGCTCCTGGGAATGAAAGTCTCAAGGGGATGGTTAGAAGATGCATTCTGACTTCATAGGTCTTAGTTTGGGACCTGGAATATAGGTTCAAAAAGAATGATAAAGGATTCTGATGTACAGCTGGGACTGTTGAAGGCTCCTTTGGAAATTCTTAAATTATTGTATTTAATGTTTACCAGAGTCTCTGGAATGTGTGTAACAATTTCACTGTACCAGAATTTCCTCATGTCTATAAAGGTCATAAAAATAAGAGGGAAAGCATTCTTCTGCTGGTCTGTCACCAGGGAAAAAAAAATTACCACTTGAAATAAGTGGGATAAACATGCAGTTGCAAAATTGAAACATAATCTCATACCCCAGTGCTTAATGGAAATGAATACCCACTGACTAAGCTCTAGGCATGAATAAATAGCAGTATTGACCATCAGTCAGAAGAAATCATTGTTGCATTTTATAAAAGATGAGTGATGCTTCCTCAGAAATTTGGCACAAAATATGCCATTTAAAGGAATGCACACATTATTAACCTTTTTATAGTTCAAGTCATTAGAATATAATGCTGAATATTTTTTTGACACCTGAGAAGATGGATTTTTCAGGAGCAGTTTGTTTGAGCAATAAATCTGTGTTCCAGTTCTCATTCAACTGCTGGCCAGCTGGTGGACTGCATGCTGACCTCAGTGTCCCAGAGAGGAGGCTGTGGCTGCGAACTCAAAGTTTCCCAAGATCTAATATTACATGTTATTTGTCATCATGCAGTAGGATTCTGGTGCTCACAGTGCTATTGTGGTTGACAGTACTATAGTAGTTGTACTCTGCCTTATAGGGTCACTGTGAGTTGGAGTCAAATTGGCAGTAAAGGGTTTTATAACTGTACAAAAGAACTTAAATTCATTGTAAACATTTATTGAGCATGTGTGGTACATCAGATGCTATCACAGGTACTGGAGATACAGTGATGATAAAAGTGTGCCGGGTTGTGCAAAGAGGAAAGGGATAGTTTGTTTCAAATGGATGGCAACAGCATATGCAGAAAAGCAGAGAGTATGAAAAACACCTGGACTGTGTAAGATCAGATTAAAGTTCAAATGCAGCTAAAAACATATGTGGAATCTGTTTTCCCCAAACCCTGCAATCTAATACTTGAGATTGCACTGAGGAATTGATACAATTGCATTGTATTAATTGATACAATTGCATTGTATTAATCAATCAGTATAGCCTTTATTCTTCCAGAAGAATGCTACAGCTGTCAAGAAGGTCATTTCTGGGTTTGCCATTATTATCCTTGCAATTCTGAGAACTCTTTCATTAAAAAGAAAAAGGAAAAGAAAACAAATACACAAAAACAAAACAAAACAAAAAAAACAAGAAACCTGTTTTCTTTTGTCTCCTTGACCTATCTTCTTTTATAGAGTGTCAGCTTGCCCTTCATTTATTCACAAGTATTTATGTTCTAGATGCTGTACTACTTACTATGAAAAAGTATTACCTCCAAGGAATTGAGAGACTAATAGAGATGATTAGAAATAGGTAATGCTAGAAATACAGCTAACAACGAAAGGTGAGAAAATTATGGCTACCATAGGAATTCAGACTGGAAGGGCTCCTTCCTCTTGTTATCCAGATTTACAGAGTGGCAAATTAAGGACTGGGTAGAATTTAGAAGTAGAAAGTTAGTGGAATACGGCATTTCAAGCACAAGAAGTTGAAAGAACATTTCTGTTCATGGTTAGTGAACAACGAACAATTTAGTTTGATATATTAGATGTGCAGGGGGGATCCCTGAGAAATGAGCTGAAAAGAAGATCTGGGTGAGAGATGGTGAGTGGCTCACAGATTGGGCTTTTTTGGAAGTAACATTTTACAGAGGAAACCGTTTCTGAGTATGTTAACTTCTGATTTTTGCCTCCCAGGCACGTCTGCCATGAGCTGGGATCACAAGGATGGTGTGTATATGTTTCCTCACATGAGGGCTTATTTCCCAGAGATGTTTAACTGGTGTCATGTCTTTGAAACCTGGCCTTTGATATGTGATATGGGGATGCTAAAGGTTAGGTTCTATCTTTCTGCTCTATTGAGTATTTTCTCTCAGGCCATACTCTGATTTATTAATTCTTAATTTTATCCTTTCAGATGTCTTAAGACAATATTCCTATCGGAGGATAACTGTCGCTTGAAATGAAAGGGAGATAAAGCAAGCCTCACAGTACTAAACCCTATAGGTCTTAGACATTCAGAACTTCATTATTGTCTTAATAATAACCCAGCAAATGGTAGTGTTAATATAACTGTGAGAAGAGACTGTACATGTTTGAAGAGGCTTTACTTTAATGAACAAACTAGAGCTTATCATTAATCATATTCTAAAGCTCATTTTCATCATGGTGAGAAGAAAATTTTTAAATTATTTCCCTTCAGTGTCCAACATCTCTTACACCTTTAAAAATATTCCTCTGGCAACTGTTTTGCCTATTCCATTCAGTCTGTTTATTTTGTGCCTTTGGGAATATTTAGCCATCTTCCAAGGGATGTATTTGCTATGTTTTATCGTTTAAATTTCTTTTGAAGAAAATATGTGGATTTGATCTGGAGTGCAGGAAATCAAGAATGTGACATGAATTTACTATGTTGTTTGTCTAACGTCATGAGGATATAGTTGGGGCTGGCCCTGGTGGAAATGGAAATTAGGGAGCTTAATCCTCTGGGTAGAAAACTTGGTGATATAGTGGTTAAGTGCTATGTCTGTTGACCAAAATGTTGGCAGTTAAAATCCACCAGGAGCTCCTAGGAAACTCTGTAGGGAAGTTCTACTCTGACCTAGAGGGTCTTTATGAGTCCGAATTGACTCAGTGGCAGTGGGCTTGTTTTTTCTCTATGTCCTCTGGATCCTCAGCCTTTTCTGACTTTCCCCTCCCTCTCTCACCAGTGGCCCTGGCTTCTCTCTCTGGAACAGTGTCTGCTTCTTTCTTTGAAAATCTGCTCTTATTTAATGCTCCTTTAGTCATTCACACAAGGGTTTAATCAACTGATAACTCTAGATGGGTTTCCTTTATTGTGTTTATTTGCTCATAAGCATTTATAATACTCAAAACTAGCAGAGTTATTATCTAAATGCCTATGTTTAAGGTAGAGAGGCATCCCTGGCTTCTTAGAATAAAAATGTGCTCTTTACCCTCTTCCATCCCAATTTAAAAGAGCCATTTTTTTATAAGCATTTGACTAGCTATTTCTAGAATTCCTTGTTAGATTTGACCTTAATGTTAGCAAATGTGTCTGATATTTTATACCTACAAGCATGCTGCTTCTGGTTTGCATTTAAAGTATGTTCCATTCCTCAAGTGTTTGATGTTTTCTCCTTACATCTAATGAAAATTCTGTACTGCTGTCAAAAATCAGAAAGCAGAATTATTATTTCACTGTGGTTGTTGAGGAAAATTTAAATTAGATTTGTACCCTTTAAAATGAGTCTGTTTAGGCATAAGCAAATTACATGCAAATACCGTGGGAAGCAAACCGTATATTTGTTACACTTAGGGTTTTTTTTGAAAATAATATGAGAAGTTGTGACTGACTATTTTGTAGGGTCAGTGGAGAGATCTGGTTGGGTAAAAGGTCATTTGCATAGAGAAAAATGTATAGTTTATGCAGCTGCTCATATCAAAATTATGTTTCTCCTCTGAGAAGCAAGGGGGTAAACAAAAGCAGGCTAGCCCCATGAATGTGCTCAAGACAGAGAGACAACTGGCATTATTTTAGCTGCCTTTGGTGTTAAGTATGTTAAATCAAGGAAGAGGAGACAGCGAAGTTAAAAATGCTGTGTCACGGATGCTTTATGTAAATTGGATCTAGAATTATTCACATTAGTTTGAAATATAGAAAATTTGAACTTTTGTCATTGACATCATTGTTGTATTTGTGACAGAGAATCCAGCCTTTTATGGACACATCCATTACTGTAAATAGATTATACTGATTTTGCTGCCTATAGAAAGTTGTTTTAAAGAAAAAATATCCAAGAAGATGTTGCACTATTTGGCAAGACAAGTTTCTCATGAAGACAGCATCAATCACTATCAACACGGTGTAGCCTGGAAAGTACTGAATAAACCTCTCAGTCTCAAAACAAAGCCACCCTTTTAGACTTAAAGCTATCTTGCTTATAATAGTTATTCCTCACCCTATTAAGCCTGTAGGTGGATTTCATGGTAAATCATTCATCACTGCTTAGGTTTTGAGGTCATGGAATACCAGGCAGTTAAGAGATGAGGAAGTGGGCATAAGGGGTGGAGTGTTAGGGTCCTAAGACTAGGTCTGGATTTTACAGGATGTGGCACTTCCCAGCAAACTAATAGAGGTGAGTGAGCTCTTTGTGCAGACAAGAGAAAAATAAGGAAAGATCCCCAAGGAAGAGGAGTGCAAAACTCAGGAAACAAGAATTCTAAATCTGTCTTCATTAAATCCTTTAATAATGAGTGAGACTAGAATCAAATCTAGTATCATTTTTGCCCCCACTTGGTGTTTAACTTGTGAAAAGTCAACTTGCAGGAATTCAGTTGGGAAAAAATGTTGTATTGAAACATCATTTTAGCCTTCTTTCCCAACCATAAAAGGCTGGTTCCTTTTCCTGTCATATTTATGTCTTTGAATATTTTTTTTCTGCTGTAGTATATGGACAGAGAATCAGAGAGAAACGGCATTGCCACTTATGAGCCAAGAGATCTTGGGCAAGTTACTTAACTTATGCTGCCCATCCATTTTCTCATTTCTGAAATAAAAATACTAACCTTGGTGGTTTGAGTCAAAACATGATAAATATCTATCATCTGATTCAGTGCTGGTTGGTACATGGTAAATATTCAATAAATATGAGGTAGTATCATTATTATTGATGGGCTACTTCTCTGCTGACAAATTCTAAAATTTCTTGCTGAAAAATAAACCTGTTAATGAGACTTAACACAAATATTATTCAGTTTCTTTACATCTCTAGAATCAGCACTTTGGGGCTGTCTTGTTTTACTTGTCTAGATGGTACAAATGTATGCATTGTTAATTTGATGTCAAGTAAGGTCAATCTTTATGTCAAGAAATTTAAAGATTCTTTGTTTGAAAGCAGACACACTCCTTGTATAAATATATTGACTATGAGGTGTACGTTACAACCTGTTTCTCTCTTACATCTGGACAGGAATTGACTTACTTTGATAGAACTCTGTATATAAAAGGGTGTCATAGAGATCTAGAGGACACTGAATTATTTGATGGTCTCAGTGTGGGTAAAAGCCATTGCTACCCACTGCCTTCAAGTTGATTTCAACTCATAGCAACCCTAGAGGACAGAGTAGAACCGCCCCATAGAGTTTCCAAGGAGCTCCTGGTGGATTTGAACTGGCTAACTTTTGGTTAGCAGCTGTAGGACTTAACCAGTACACCACCAGGGTTTCCAAACTCATTGCTAAGAAGCCTGAATACAGACATATAAATTTTTTGATAACAATAATGAACTTGTTGTATGATGTAAATTCCTATCTTTTTAACACATTTGTTCCCTCATGATATTTAACACTAGTGCATTATTAGTTCAATGGTAGAATGTGCATCCTCCATGTGAGGCATCAAGGTTTCATTGCAGGTCAAAGGTGCCGACTGTGTAGCCACAGCCCATCTGTGAGTGTTTTCGGCCTACATGTTGCTGTGATGCTGAACAGCTTTCAGCAGAACCTTTAGTCTAAGATAGACTAGAAGGAAGGCCTGGAAACCTACTTTTGAAAATAAGTCAATAAAAACCATATGGAACGCAAGGTCCATTCTGCAACTGATCACGGGAATGGCGCAGTACTGGGCTGCATTTCTCTCCGTTGCACGTGGGGCAATGTCAAGGGCTGACTCTTTGGCAGCTAATTACAACAATGCTACTTCACATACTCTTGTATGTATCTTGGGAAATGCTGATTTGTTTGTTGAACTACCACAGCATCTGGGATTGCTGCTTCTGCTCTTATTTTGCATGTTCCCTTCATAGCTCAAATCATTATGAAGATTTCTTAAATGCAATGTTCCCAAATAGAACCCATAAAATCTATTCCTGTCCAGTTGATACCAACACATAGGGACTCTATAGGACAGAGTAGAACTGCCCCCTACAGTTTCCAAAAAGAGCCTGCTGGATTCAAACTGCTGATCTTTTGGTTTCTAGTCATTGCTCTTAACAGCTATGACACCAGAGTTTCATCCAATAGAACAGAGAAGTACAGTTAAGGAGTCAAAGGGTCACAGGTTATTGATCAGTGGCAAAAGATATTATAGACGGTAAGCAGTATTTGAGCTTAGTGTGTGGTACATAAATTTAGATATATAGGTATATTTTAACTTTTAGGTCTTTGGTGCTCACCAGGAGACACGCATCTCTTCAGTGGTGGAAGCCCGTGTGGCAGAAAGGAACACCTGGGTCCCGCTCTTATCCAGCTTGTCATCTGACCGTGTGACTGGGAAATTTACTTTTAGATCACAGATAGGTTTCCCTTGTTAAGGCACAACTGACAATCAGGATTTGAATTTATTGGAATGTGTCTGATAAATGTTGCAGAATTGCATTATGCTTTCATGCAATCATTCTGAAGATGCTCTTAGTTGCTGTATTGTCACATTTGAAAACTGACTTTATTAAATGTTTCCAGCTACATTTGTTTTCTCTAGCCTTTTTTATGATCACTTCTGTTTTTCTCCATAATTAACACACTACCTAACTCATAGTGGTCATTTGCTCAAAATACATTTGTTGGAAAAAATTCATGCTTGTATATCACTGGCATTTTAGAGAGTCTACTGTGTTCTTCATTATCTAACACAGGAAAAGTCTGTAGGTTGACTAACATGATTTACGGGGATAGCATACGGATGTTAGAATCACCAGTACTCAGATATGAATCTCATTTTAATGTGTATTAGCTGGAAAAAGAAAACCAGTTCTCTGAGCTGTAACTGTTTAGTAAAATCAGTAGGACTTTTATTACACAGATAGGTTTCTGTGTAGATGAAGTGAAATAATATATTCTATCAGTCAGCTTTTCACAAGAAAGATACTGCACACTCAAAAGGGAATGTGAGAGTAGAAACTATTTTATGAATGTATAGGCAAGGTTGGAGAAAACTTACAAGGTACTGGGAATCGCCCTGTGGCTAGCAATAGGGGGAAACCTTTACTAGGCCTAGGTCTGAAAGAGCAAGAGAAGAAACGTAGTGCTTGTAAAGAGGGGCCATCTGGAGCTGTGGTCTTTGGTAGAGGGATGGAGCCGACACACAGCCAAGCAGGGAGTGAACCCAGGGAAGAAGTTTCCTGATTTGACTTTGTACCTACTCTCCTGCTTCCTAGTCCTTCTGATTGCTCAAGTTCACTCAGAAGAGAAACCAATAAAACAGCTCCTGTGGCTCAGCCTCCAAGGAACAGGGGGTGGGAGCGGGATGGGAGTAGGAGGGTGGGAGGTGGGGTGTGGATGGGAGAGGGAAGAGAGAGGAGAATAATCTTACCTGTCAGTCTGTAGATCTATCATCAGCGGAGTTCTTGCTTCCTACCTAACACTCAGGGCAACCGTATAATTTATTATCCAAATTTTAACGCTATCAAGAATGAAAGAGGAAATTATTATTCATAATTACACTGGAACAGCAGACACAAAAAGGAACTCTTCCAGGCAAATCAGGGCTTATTGTCGTTTTACTAACAGGGCATAATAAACAGAGCTGAATGTGAATTTCCTTCCCCTTTCTTGTACCATTTTCGTCAGATTCCTTCCTCTTGTAATAGAGTTGTGAGTATTTTCAGAAAGAAGATTATATGATTTTAATACAGCAATCTAGACTCATCCCCTGTGGCAGGCTTGCCAACACTGGTAATTATTACTGAGTCCCTTGCTAACATCTGCAAGAACAGAGCTAAGGATTTAGATTATTCTTTAAACCTAAGGCCTGATTATCTTGTTTCAGGGTCTCCTCTGGCTTAGAAACTGAGGACAGTAGAGGAAACAGAGTCTGCTACTTGGCAAATGAGATATGCATACAACACAGATGGGAATTTGGTGGGCTATTTATTCTTCTCTGGCTGTGGCCTTTCTGCCTTATTTATGTTCTAAGACCAATTCCTTTACTTTGTTGCATTATTTTAAAAGACATCAGTAATTAGTATTTTCAGTTGGTGTAAATATTGGTGATTGAACGAGAGTGATTTTCAATGTCATGATATATAAGAGAGAAAAAGAAAAGGAAAAAAATGCTAATGAATGCAAGGAATTAAAGAGATAAACATTTCAGTATATGCTGATGCCAAGCCAGGCCAAGTGCCCTCGAGAGGTACATGTAAATTCAAAGGCAAACATAATTTACTTAATTCAGGGAACATCAACATGATCACAGGTGATTAAGTGTGTCTAGAACAAAGGAAAATCTACTTGTGGTAAACATTGTGGGCGATTTCTTTTTTACACGTCTTTGCTGGAATTTTTGACCGCATGAATGGGAAATGAGTATTCCTGATGCTTACTGTTCTGTTTAGAAATATCTCAGCCTTTAGACTGATGGGTAACTGTACTGTTGATGATAGCCTAGCCAACAGCGACCTACTGCTTTCTTAGGTGGTTTGAAACTACCTCCAGTGTCCTCGGTCAGGCCTGCTGGTTCCTTTGTGTTGCCTTTGCCCAGTTTGATGAGCCACTCTGCCTGTAGGCTCTTGTACTGTTCCTTTGCCATTTATTTGAATGAAGTCTCCTCAAGGAGTGACTTATTCTTGTCCACCAGAGAATTCCTTTTAGTTAACAACTGGGAAAGCCCTTGACTGTGACTTTGATTGGATTGGGGTGATCTATAGCCCACTCAGTCCTACTGTTTTTTCAAGCTTACTGGAAGGTAATATAGAATCCTTTGGGGGCAAATGCTTACTAATCTCCAAGGGAATTCTACCTGGACCTTCTTGAGATTCCTCCCACCAGAAGAATCAATGATTTGACACAGTTTGGTGTATGTGCTTTTTAAAAGTCAAATATAATTTTAAAGAGAAGATTTTTGCTACCATTTATAATTTTTTAAATTGAAGAGTGGAACTAGAAAAATGTTGATCATGTTAATTATCCTCTAGAGGTAAAACATAAAAGGTAAAAATTCATAAATTGCTTGGCTAATTTTTCAGTTTGTTCACCACACACTTTCTGGGCCTTGCTGTGCACCAGGTGTCCTTCTAGGCATAGGGCATGCAGTGGAGACAAAAATGTATGCTAACCTGATGGAGTTTTTCCTTGGAGTAGGTGACATTCAACAAGTCATAACTGTAAAACAAGTATGTAAGAAATAAACCATCATAGAGTGTTAAGGGCTCTGTGGAGATTATTATGCTAGAGACTAGTCTTGCTCTAGGTTAAGGAAGAGCTTTCAAAAGAGGGGATTTTTGAATTGAGGTCTAAGTGACAAAGAGAGCCAGAAAATGACAATCTCAGGGAGTTACTGTTCCACTTAGAAGGACTACATAGCACAGAGACTCTGGGGCCAGGAAGGACTACATAACACAGAGACTCTGGGGCCAGAACCAGCTGAGTTCATTTCAGGCATGGAAAGATTAGGGAGGTTGTAGTGGGCAAGGCAGAGAGTATTATACACTGCAGGAAAAGCCTACAAAATTCTATTAAGTAAACCAAGAGAGGAGTTTAGACTATATACTAAATGTTATGTGGCATAATTGAAGGGTTTTATATAATGAACTGACAGGATCTAGTGAACAGACTTGAAAGATCACTCTGACTGCTGGGTTTCAAATTACACATAGAGGGGCAAGAGTGGTAGCCTGGAGACCAGTGAGAAATGGTGGTGGCCTCCTTGGGTGGTGATGTCACATATGGAGAGAAATGGGTAGACTGAGGTCAGATCTTGAGTTGCTGGATGGTTTGACTTTAGAATACAGCCATTTCAATATAATAGTAATATGAATATAATTGATCATAAAGTCAATGGCTAGAATTATTTGTTATTAACAGAACGCGACTTCATAGGTGAGAACATAACAGGAATTTCTGTACCCCTGGCATCATTACCTTTTCGTTTATTAGTTTTTTTCTCACCTGTTATCTAGAATGGTGCTACTTAAGCTTTCTCATATAATACTGTGAAAAACTTCCCTGTCACTGCCTCTCAATTTGCACATATTGACTGAGTATTGTGTGTTAACCTAACTCCCTGCAACATTTGTGTATGATTTTTGTGCTGTTTCAAAAAGAAGAATGCTACCTTTTCAACCTCAAACCAGACTGAAAGAAGGATAAGTCATGGCAGGAAAAGATACTGTGGATAAGTTGATTTAGGGGATGAAATGACCCATACTGAATGGATTTGACAAGAAAGAAGGTGATTTGAAAAGAAAATCAACTGTAGACCAAACACAGCCTGCAAATGATTCAAAGGGTGAAGATCTGAAGCCCCTTAATAATAAGCTGGTGTTTCGGACAGGCCCAACTGACATCTTGATCAAATAGTTGGAATGAACTCTGAGTTAAAGAGAACGAGCGAAAAGGAAGAGGGCAGCGAGGGGGAAGTTTAGAGTGGGAATGGATCCTGAGCAGAATTAAAGTAAGAAGACTGAGGAGCAGGAGGTCTCTAAGAGTTTCTTCCTCAAGCCTTTCCAGAAAAAAACAAAATGTTCAATATGTTATATTTTGGCAGTAAGAAGACTGACTTGTAGACTCACACAGGTATGAGCCTGAATCAGAATTTTGTATTATATGTGTGTGTTTGGACATACGAGGACTGCCGGTTAAGTTGGCGAACTCATCCTAGAAAAAGTGCTACAAAACTCATTGCTGAATATCACTATGGTCATCTTCGAAGTGCTCCCCTTGGGAAGCTGTGCACTGATGCTGCACCCAGTCCACTCTTCAAAGCAATTTGGGAAGTCTTTTTCTGGAATGGCCGCCAGAGCTGTCCTCGTATTACCCGTTGATGTCCTGAGTGTCATCAAAATGTCTTCTTTTCAATATTTCCATTATCTTTCGGCAAATAAAAAAGTCCTTAAGGGCCAGATCAGATGAAAAGAGAGAGTATTTCGATAGTTATTTGTTTACTGATTAAACACTTCCTCACAGACAACTAGACAATTAAATTCACAAACTTACCACCATGCCACTGTGTGCAATGGCCACTCTAGAAAGAATTCCAAAATTGCTTTGAAGGGTAGACTTGACACTGGTGTTGGTGTATAACTCCCCAAAGGGAGTACTTTGAAGATGTCTGTAATGAGATTCAGCAGTAAGTATGTAGCACTTAGAACAATTAAATTCCTGGACTTAACTGTTAGACCTCAAAACATAGTCTCTGAGTTTTAGCTTTCTCATTTATAAAACGGAGGCATTATGCTTAAGTCTTAGTGTTTTTGGAAAAAATATAAAATGAGGTGTTTCAGGATTGGAATCCATCTCCCACTCTGTTTAAATATCTTTGGCAAGAGACTTAATATTTTTGGACTTTCACTGCAAAATGAAGCTAATATCTATGTCATGAGATTGTTGCCTAATACATTGTCACTATTATACATATTACTTTTGTTTTATTCTTATTGTTTAAAAGCTTGACTGGAACCTTGCAATCAAATGTTCTTTAACTCTTAAACAATGTTCAAGTTTTAATCTTCAAGCTTACTTAAATGAATATATGCCTTTTTAAACTTTTATTTTCTGGCCAATATAACTGCATGAATTCTTCCTCTGACTTTGGTATAATTATTAATGGATTCCCTTTTCCCTCTCAAAAGTTTGGACAACAAATTATATGATCACCCCACTTACAGTTTCTGTTAGTCATGCAACCATTTACTGTGTCTTCGGTAACTGGGGATATATATGTTTGGAAGATTTAATGCCTTGTGGAGGAAAACTCAGGTAAGGATCACATCTGCAAAAAATTTTTTTCTAAAAACAAAATAAAAGTGTCTTGTTGACCAAATTCCAAATGAGTCTTTTGGCAAGGTCTAACTGATGGGGGCACTAATGGTGACATGGTCAGTCTTGGCAAATGCAGTGTCAAACTGGACACATTCCTGTGGGTCATTCCCTCAAGTAGCACGCCATGAATGTTCTATCTCAGGAGACGTTCATGGCCCTTTCTCTCCCTGACTTAGGTGCAAGATCGTCTAGGTGATGATTCCTGTATTGATGATGTGGGTGAGTGCTGGAATTCTTTACTGATTTTAATAGCATGTATACTTCCTTTGGGCGAAACGAGCTTTCTACATTGCTACAGAGTGTATAGCTGGTGGGGCTGGAAGAAACACTGGGATGACGATAACGGTGATTTTCTTTTCAATTTGTCCAGTGGGAGAGAAAGAACCTTTCAAAAACTTTAGTTTAAAATGTAGCTCTAGTGCCATGTTAGATTTGAGAAAGCTTAAGACTTTGAATCTTAAATATTTCGCTTCTGATTAAGCCCTGGACCTTCACTGCCAGATGAAGCTATGTCCCTTACATTATACTTACCTTTTTCTTTGTGTTTGGTTCACCTTTCAGTGGATTTCTTTTTTCAAAGAGCTGAGGAGTTCATAATGGTACAATTACATGTGTCAAGTGCCTTTAAAATATGTCTCAGTCCTCTTCTCGTACTGTCCTTTCCACACAATGCAACTAGAGATTCATGTAAAGCACTCATATGAAATGTCTCGTTTTCAGCTAGCTTGTTAACTAGAGGCATACACTTGAAGAAAATTAGAAAGTGGTATAAAATGCATACTAAATTATGCTAAAATGAATACTTCAGAGCAGTATTTGGGGTTATTTTGATTATCCAATTGATCAAAAGAGAAAATTCCTGACTATATTCTTAGTTCTGAATCCAGTACAGTATAGTTTAGACTTTTAAAAACATTGTAATTTTGAATAGCTGGCAGAACTAGAGCATCAACTTTTATTAAACTATTTCTTTTAGAAAAAGCATGAAATATTTATCATTAATATTAAGCTGAACTTTCTTCTATATTAAATCTGGAATCAGAATAGGATTCTTTTATATTTTGTAATGCATGTGCATCATACTGTTACTATAATAACTGCAATTTAGAGTCTTCTGAGTACTAGGACATTTGTTTATACTAGCTTATAACAACCTCCTTAGTAATTAGGTATTATTATCTCCATACCTCAAATGATGTAACTGAGGTCAATTACTTGATCAAAGTCACACCGTTAGTTGCCAAGCCAACTGCTGTCGAGTCGGATCACACAGTTAGTTAGTGACTGAATAAATTCAATGCCCGGCCCTGCTGTTACTCAGTATGTTACAGATTGCGGTTTGTTTACCCCAGTTTTTTTTTTTTTTTTTTTTTATCGTAGATGTCATCATTACTTTAACAGAAGTCATAATTTACTGCTGACCTAAATGTTTGTTCGACACTGCTTTATCCCTTGCTTATTAGATTTCCATCATTAGGCTTAACCGAAATGCTACTCTTGTGATATGTACCTCTTAGTTTCCTTGTGGTTGAGTAGGTCCAAGACCATTTGGGCTTTCCTTGTTAAGGAATTTTGTATATCTCTAGGTTCTGGTCTTCCAGCTCTGATGCAGCAAGTATTGGGTTTTCAGCCTCTGATACACAAAGTATTTGGTGCCATAGTTAATATTTACTGGCACTGACATGAACTAGCATCGCTGAAAGCTATCTTATATATATTGAAAACAAAACAAAACTTACAAATGTTAACATTAAGAACATTGATATTGATAATTACCCAACCAATTGAAAGTGTTGTTTACCTCTTTAGTGATATTTAATCAGATCATTAAAAATGGAACTTAGAGTGAGATGGGGAGGGGAAATCATCAACTAAATAGTAGATAGGTGTTAACTTTGGTAAAGGGAAAAACAATAGATAATATAGGGGAAGACAGCATAACCTGACCAAAACAAGGTCATAGAAGCTTCTTAGATGCATAAGAACATCTTCAGTGACCAAATTATTGGGGCAAAAGGCTAGTTGCCATGGTCTCGGGCGTTATCTAGGTCAACCGGAATTACCTAGTTCGTAAAGAAAATGTTCTACATCTTACTTTGGCGTGTAGCTTCTGGGCATCTTAAAAGCTTGTGAGTAACCATCTAAAATACCATCATGGACTGAACTGTGTTCTCCAGAAAAAACCTGCTTAGCACTTTAGCTAGGCCATAATTTCTGGTATTGTGTTCTGTTTCTCCATTTTATGAATCCTGCCTCTATGATGTTAATGAGGGTGGATGGGCTGCAATTGTGTTGGGGAGCAGGATTCAATATGTAAGACTGTGCTCTGAGACCATCTCTTGAGATTTGAAGGAAAGAAACTAGTAGAGAGATTTGAGGACCTCATCCCACAAAAAGCTGTGCCATTAGCTGAGCACATCCTTTGGAAAGGACTGGGGTCCTTGTGATGCAGGAGCTTCCTGTCCAGGGGAAGATTGATGACAAGGACATTTCTCTAGCTCCAGCAAAGAAAGCTTTCCCCTGGAACTGACAGTCTGAATTTGTACTTTTAGCTTATGAGACTATGACAAAATAAAACTTGTCTTTTTAAATCCAGCCACTTGTGGTATCTCTGTTAAAGCAGCACTAGCTGACTAAAACAGAATTTGGTACCAGGAGTGGTATGACACTCTAACAGATACCTGAAATATGGAAGCAGTTTTGAAATTGTGAATGGATAGAAGACTCAGAGGGAACTGAAGAGAACTGTTAACACTGAAGAAAGTACAGATGGTGAGAAACAACAGCAGAGAACCAGCAGCAGTGGACAGGTAGCAGCAGAACCAGATCACTGCAAGACAATGATGGAGCTGACCCACAGAATGAGAGAGCTGAGTGCCTGTGCAGAGAGGTTTCCTGGCAGAGAGGGGTGCCTCTGTGTGCTTGAATCAGTGGAGCTACAGAGTTTTGGAACATTTGCTTCAGCAGGGCAGATGCAGGCCTGAGGTCTAGGCCATGAAGTCATAGGAAGCAGAAGCTAAAGAGACAAAGAGCATGAGAAGCTGAGCTGCTTCAGTCTCAAAACGTATGGCCATGACCTCAGGTGTATTAAATAAAGGGTAGAGGCATGACTTCCTGTGTTTCTCAGGGTGAGATTCAGTCTGTTGTAGAGTGCACCCAAAGCTAAGGGGACAGAGTTACTATCCCAGTGGGCCTGGAAATCAGAGCTGTAGCCTGGGGCCTGGGGTCTTCCACTAAGAATCTGGAGACTGTGGATGATACCTGGAGTCTGGAGGGCTGGGTCATTGTGTAAAATGTTTCAGAGAATGCAAGGTTATTTTCAAAGCTCTGAGGGCCACTGCAATGTGTTTTACTGACTTGACTGTTGCCAGTTTTGCCTTCTTTCTCCCATTTGTAATGGAAATGCATAACTTGCCCCTGCCTATTCTGCCATCATATTTTGGAAGCAGATAACTTGTGTTCTAGATTTCATGGCTGAAGAGTAATTCATGAATTTTGGACTTGGACTTAAGACTTTTGGTATGCTGGGGTTAATATGTTTTATATATTCCAAAGATGTGATTTATTTTAGGGAACAGAGGGTTGAATGTCAAGGATTGAATTGTGTATCCCAAAAAAATCTGTGTAGCAATTTAGCTAGGCCATAATTTCTGGTATTGTATTGTGTCCCTGCAATTTGTAAATCCCACCTCTATGATGTAATAAAGGTGGACGGGTGGCAGTTGTGTTAGTGGGACAGGACTCAGTGTATAAAATTGTTTTGTACCTTGAGGCCATCTTTTGAGATTTA
The DNA here is from genome assembly GCA_028571685.1 of Heterohyrax brucei. Taxonomy (NCBI): domain Eukaryota; kingdom Metazoa; phylum Chordata; class Mammalia; order Hyracoidea; family Procaviidae; genus Heterohyrax; species Heterohyrax brucei. Next base: position 72,785,734 of record CM053147.1, read on the forward strand.
AAGGAAAGAAGCTAGCAGAGAGATTTGAGGACATCATACCACCAAGCTGTGCCAGAAGTTGAGCACATTCTTTGGGAAGGACTGGGGCCCCTGTGCCTCAGAAGCTTCTAGTCCAGGGGAAGACTGACAACAAGGACCTCACTCTAGCTCTTGCAAAGAAAACCTTCCCCTGGAGCGGATGCCCTGAATTTGGGCTTTTAGCCTACCATACTGAGAGAAAATAAAATTTGTCTTTTTGTGTTTCTGTTACAGCAGCACTAACTGCCTAAAACAGATATATCCATTGGTCCTATCCCATCTGGACCAAAAGAAAATGAAGAAAATCAGACACAAAGAAAATATGGACTACATGAACCACAGATTCCACCACCCTGAGCTCAGAACTAGGTGGTCCCCTGCTACCACCACTGACCATTCTGACAAGGATCACAATAGAGGTTAAAGCTGTTGGAGAAGTCCAGGTGACAGATAACAGTAGCTAGACTCAGTATTAGGTACAGAACTAGAGAGGATTAGGTAACTTGGGATGGGCTTTGGAGGTAAGTAGGCACAAGCTACTGTTGGATTAAATGAGGGTGGTGACACATAGTGAAGAATCATAAATGATCATAATTTTTGACCCAAGAAACTCAGTGAAGGAGAATGACATGAGCTGGTTTGAAGGACAAAAATAAGAAATTTGGGATTAGAAATAAAATGCTTGCTGCTGTGTATTTGGTTTAAGATAACCATGTGTTTTCCAAGTAAAAATATTGAGCAGGCAACTGAATATTAGACTGTGCTCCTGATAGAGTTAAGACACAGAGAAGAAGCAACAAGTAGATGATATTTAAAAATATGAGAGAGAGTGAAATCTCCTGAAGGAAGAGCTAAAGCAAAGAAGATAGCCTGGGAAACCCTCCAATAATTAGAAGCATAGCAGAGAAGAAGCAAAAAATCAAGAAAAGAGAAGATTTTGTTTTCCAAGTAGTAGGAACATCAGGGAAAACTTGCTGGCATGGTGGTTAAGTGCTATGGCTGCTAACCAGAAGGCCAGCGGTTCAGATCTGCCAGGCACTCCTTGGAAACTCTGTGGGACAGTTCTACTCTGTCTGTGGGGTTGCTATGAGTCAGAAGTGACTCGATGGCAGTGAGAGTTCTTTGAGTAACATCAGCAGAAGGGAATGCATGGAGGTCAAGTCCTTAAAGTTTAATGAAGAAAGTATGTCTGATATTATTGAGAATTTGTATGTTAATGTGCATTAAATTTCCCAGGAGTGCAACCACTGTGTATTGTTCTGTCCAGCACTATATCAATAGCTGTTCATCATTTTGGAAAAGCAAGTCACCAATGGGAATGCTTCACATGGTATTTACGTGGCTGATGTTTACATCTGTACCTAGCTTTATTTGTAGTTGCCATATTATTGATGAAGCTATATATAGGGTCAAAGGGTAGACTACCGAGTAAAGTAGGTAAACATCCATCAATATAGCAGGGCATCAGTTCAAGAGATGTCGAGCAGACAGGACACACAGAAAAGCCAGATACCGTAGTGGAAGGGAAATGACAGGACACTAAATGAAACTGATACCATTTTATAAATTTTGTATACAATAAAAACAGTATTTTCCTTTTTTATTTTGGAACAATTTGGTATGACCTCACATTGAGTTCTCATTTACTACATAAGAATGTGCCAGAGGCGCTATAATCAAATGATTTGTTATGTACCTGATACTATGCAAAGTGGACCAAAATGCATCATCAGGTTGAGCAACCGTTGTGTCTGTGTTGTGCTCTTTGCAATCCCTCTTGCCCGTGGTGTCTCTCAGCAGTAGACCAATGAACTGTGGAGATGCAGCATCAAAGGACAGAAAGCGAGTATATAGATTTTAAAATATTGTTTGCAAATGAAAAGGACTTGTGGTGATTTTGTAAACGGCTTACCAACAAATAGCTTACAAAAAGGGAATAAAATCACTTCTGAATTCCTTGTAAGTACTATGTCTTTTGCTGTCTCAGACAGGAAGAATAAAATGATAGGTTCCAAACCTTTTGTTTACTTACTAATTTTCAAATACAATTTTTTGGTGTGAGTATCTAAATTCAACTGTATATTTTATTTTATAAATTTTACTTTTTATAAGTTTTTTTTGTTTTTAATAATTCAAGTTGATTTGCTACAGTAGAACCAAACAGAAACAGTGACATAATGTTATATTCAGTTAAAATGAAACAACAGTAACACAAAAGTGAAAGCTCATGGGAGATAAAAAGAAAAAGATTTGTGAATCTGTAAAGATAATTCCAAATTAATTTCTTTTTTAAAATGTAATGAATCAGAAGAGTCTTCTTCAGCTGAACACTGGAGTTTAAAGGGTGTAAATAATGCTGAAATTACCAAAAACAATACACATATTGCAGAATTTCTTCCAAATTCTTTATCCGTTCCTTGTTGTAGGGAAAAAAAATAACAACAGTGTAGAGCATGAAACTGTCACAGAATCTGCAGGCCCCGTATATAGCAGAAATACAAACATTCCTTTGTGAAATAATTTTTCTTCTAATAATTTAAATTATTGACCAGCCAAGCAATTGTCAATATCATGGTGGATCACTAGAAAATTTCCTTCCAAAATTTCTGGACAGTAAACTAACTAGTTTCTGAGCCAGAATGTGGTTCCTAGGGTGCATAGCTAATGGTGAAAATTATAAGAGGGACTGACTACTATATTCACCATCAGCTTGCTCTGTATATTCTTTTGTTTGTAAACTTTGTCTGAAATGATTTAATTCTTGGTTTGGTATGGATGGATATAGCAATTGGCCCAACTTGAATATGAATGATAAACATGAAAACTCAATTCATAGAGATAGTATATTAGTATATTGTCATATTTAAACTGAAGACGTCACTTTGGCTTAACTCATGGACTGGAAACACAAATTAATGAAAAATGTCAGTATTAGAAAGGTGTTTGACAACATATAATTTCTCTCATTATGACAATCATGGAATGTGAACTGTCTTCTTGAGGATGGAAGAAAGTCTTAGTATCCCCACAAAATTGAAATTTTTATAATTTGTTTGAACTTACTGCTCACTATGATCTATTTTTAGTAGGCCGCATCTCAAAATATGTTAACAGACAAAAGGGCAACTCAATATATTTGTTTAAAACAAACCTGTGAAAAATTAATAGGCTTACTGAGTGATAATGGTCTATCAGCTATTTTCAGTGACGTAAGTAGAACTCAATATTTTGATTTGTCTGTAGATTCCACTCCTGATCTTTTTTATGCAGATCTGCTGAGAATTGTTTTAAGATATGTACTTCCAATGGATGGAAAACTTGTGGAGCAATTTATCACATTTACTAGCTTCAAAAAGTCATACTGGTGAATATCAAGTGTTTCACTATTTGTGTGAAGTTTGCATAAACCAGTCCTTAGAAAATGCTGCCACTATGTGAGGGCATTATAAAGGCGTGCAATAGAAAATTTTAGAACTGCATGAATATACCGTTTTCATACCATGTGCTATGCATTCACTTAATCTTGTAGGATGCAGAATATTCAGCAGCAGTTTATTACTTTACTGTTTAGATTTTAGTTACTCTATGCAGTTTTTGCTGCCTGTGTTCACCAATGAGCTGTTCTTAAAACATATTTAGGCAAAGATTGGGTATTAAAATGTCTTTCTAATACACATTGGGAAGCGCATGCTGTAGCAATGAGTGTAGTCCTGAAATGATACACTTATATTCTACATGCCTTAGAAAATTTGTTGCATACCAGATACCAAAAGAGAAGCTAAAAACATCACCAACGAAGTGCAAACACAAAGCATGTATTTACGTTGGTTGTATGGAATGATCAATTGCAGCAATTTCATCAGATGCCTCAAGCTCTTGAAGATTCAGTGGTAAATTTAAAGACATGGACAGATCTCTACCCGTCATTGACAGGATATTTACATAATTTAAGATAAAATTTGGAAAATATAAAACAAATATTGCCAAATACTGATTAGCAAGCAGTTCATCATAACAGAAGCATTAGCAAGAGACAGGTAAATGGTGGAAGTGCTCCAGAAATATCACTGAAGGCTGGGGATCAATTTTGCAAAATCACATATTGTACCTTAATGGACCCATTGAATCATATATGAAAAGAAGGGCAAAAGTAAATGAAGTCCTTTTGAATACATTTTCCTTCTTAAATAATGTGGATATACCTGATAAAGAAGGCATTCAAGAAATTAGTGCAGGCTTGTCCTGATGACTTAAACACAGACTTTTATAGAGAAGTGCAACACTTTCATTCTTACATAAGAATTAAATTTACAGCTTTGGGGAAGTTGAATTTGACTCATGCAGGCATGTATGATTTAACTGTAGAAAATACAATGCATATGTTTTAATGTGAAAATTGCTTTATATGTATTCTTAATTTTTCATAATCACAAAGTACACATTAGTTTATGACTTATGTATTCATAACTACAGCATTTATTATAAAAAATAGCAAAATTGAAATATGAATTGTTTAAAGCAAAATTGGTGCAAGTCAGTTCTTCCTTGTGGAGGAGCAACAGAATTTTGCAATGATTTTTGAAACAGCTAAGTTCACTGCCTCATTTTTTTTTCCATAGAATGTCCTTTTTATAGAAGATGTGGTATAGAGTAAAATCTTAGTATCCACTAAAATTTTTATAATCCCTGTAACCTCATTTGCCAGAATGATATGTGCTCCTTTTGTGTTTAGTCCCTATTATTATTGTTAAGAAGTCAAGAAACACACACACACACACACACACACACACTTACATGTGTATATACAACTTACATATCCCATTGAATGTGTGAATAAGCAGTGAAGGGGGAACCACAGATTGGCTGTTTGATCTACCCCTGATAGATAAAGCATCTGCTTTCAACATGCTTTCTAGAGGATTAGTGTCCATCATTTGCATGTTATGAGGCAATATATATTTTAAAATATGTTTAGGCTGCAATATCTGTGACTGTTATTTCACAGTAGTAATATGAAGGGGATGATGAGTCTGTTGAGAACCACAGATTTAGGTAGAGGTGGATGGATGAAATCTAGGTTCTGTGGATATTGAGCAAGAAGGAATTGGGTGATCAGCTAAAGAGGTCAGTTTTGAACTCAGCTCAGATTGTCAGCAAAGCCCATATTCATGACATCATACCAATCAATGTAAACATTTATTTTCAGAAATATTTGCTGTTTGACAGAGTACTTGGCTTAAATTGCTAGTTCATTGGAAGTATTTGAAGGGGAGTCTTTATTGGTAATAAAAGAATGCTATCAATTCAAACAACATGATGATAAAAATAATTAAATTCAGACGGTGATAACAGATAACTGTTTGGTCTGTTATATGAACAAAGAGCCCTGGTGGCATGCTGGTTAAGTGTTTGGCTGCAAACCAAATAACTGACAGTTCCAGCCCTCCCAGTGCCTCTGCCAGAGAAAAGACTTGGCAGCCTACTACTGCAAAGATTTCAGTCTGGGAATCGTATGGGGCAGTTCTGCTATGTCCTATAGGGTTATAAGAATTGACTCGATGGTACACAACAATATTACATGAAGAATAAATTCTGATTGTGAATTTTAAAAAAGAGTTGGTGGAATGTCTTGTAGACAAGGCTAGGCTTTATCATGGTTTCTAATTTGAACTTGAAAGTAAGTTTCTAGTGGTCTGCTTCTAATTGTCTTCTTATAAGCTTCCTTCATATCTAGTTAAGTAAATGCTTTATGATTCTTACAAGTAGAAAAAAGTATAGATTTTTACTTTAAAATTAGTCATTGTTTACTGGAAAATCTGTTCAGTTGTTATCTCTGATTTTTCCTTTGCAGACATTCAACTACGAAATGTTCTTTTTAGTGTCAATGTTTTATCAAGTACCAACAATATTATTATTCTGTAGAAGAATAGTTGAGAAGGAATTAACTTGGCAGTAATTCTCATGAAAAAAAGTAATTTTGAACATATATGACAGTTTTGTGAGCCATAGTTATAGTGACTGTCTCCAAAGCATTTTAATTTTTAACATTGTAAGAATTTACAACAGTGAAGAAAAGTAGTTGTTAGGGAACATATCAAAAACATTTTATTACAATGTCAAAGGATAATTTGATAGGATTTTGGATGATGGGTGAAATAGAAGTCAAAATACCAAACTTATCTCCTTTTGTTTGGACCAGTTTTGCGTCAGATATTGGCATGGTATTAAAAGATAGATTTTACCATTCCAATTTTATTGTAAGGCAGTGAATAGCTTGGATCCACGACATCGTAAGAGATTCCTTAATCTTCATGTTGCACCTTGCTCTTTATGATGATTTGTGCCTGGCTTTGTCGTATGGGTAGAAAAGAAAGATCCACTTACTGCATTGAAGATATAAAAGAAATTAATTACACTGCCTGTGGTTACTATCTGCACAGAATCGAATTACTTGGTTTAGGAAATACTTCATCTTTTAAAAATCCAGTGTGGACCAGAGATGCTGTTCCTCAACCAAATAAATGGGGAAACTGGAAGATAAGTTTACTCTTGATTAGCAAGTCAGGGGAGCACATAGTCAATAAACTCTCCAGTGAGACACCTGAAAAAAACTGTCATACGTTCACTTCCAAATTGAATTGTAAACTACTCCTACTTAGGCTTGTTTATAAGTAGTTGGAATGTTATTTAACAAGTGTAATGTTACGGACTACTGTTACATACTGCCTAAGTGAGGTTTCTATTACTTCTATTTATCTTTTGCATCAGCGTTTGACAAGTAACAAATGAAATTTCTTTCCAAAAATTAAATCAGGCTTTATTTCTGTCTTTCACCCATAGAAGATGAAACATTATTTGCTTCTTGGACAGTTCCTGTGCTCTATCATCTCTCATTACTTTTATAAGTTCTGTCATTAATGCTTCACCTCTTTGGCCTTGGCTTTCTAACTGCCTTTTACAGAGATAAGTGTCTGGGTTTGATAGTATAAAAATCTCAAATACTGCTTTATCTTCAATTAAAAAGTAGTTTAAAATCAGCATTAAGGTACAAGATGATCTTTCATGTCTCTATTGTGTTCGTCTTGTCTCATAGTTTTGGTTCTTTATGGTCATGAAGAATAGCATTTTGAATGCATTTCAGACAGCTCTCTTTATTGAAGTCTGACCTGTACATCTGCGTTCTAGACAGTGTCACCTGAATGTCCTACAGTGCCTTACCTTGGAACATCTGAACCTTGATACATCTCATGGTTCAGCAAATTACCATCTGTGGGCCTGATCTGACTACCATCTCTTTTTGACATGTTTAGATGGCTGAAAAGAAAAAAAAAAATAACAGCAAGAAAAATATTTTGTGATATGTGAACATTATATGGAATTCAAATTTCAGTGTCAATAAATACTATTTTGTTGAAATACCATCACATAATCCTCCATGGCTTTTTTGGTGCTACAGTGGCAGAACTGAATAAATGCGATGTGGACCCTGTGGTCTTTGAAGCCTGAAAGTAGCCTATATGATGTGATCCCTTACAGAAAGTGCCTTCATTCCTTCGTTTCTGTATCAGTGTCTTTTTGTCCCCCTGTTCTCCTATTTCTGCCAATTTTTAAGCTCCCAGTCTCAAGGTCTCTAAATATTCTTTCAACCTTTTCCTTTGTATGTGTATCCTATTTGTTGTATATAAGGAGTATCATTAGACTAGATTCTTATTACCCTTCCTTCCACAACTTCAGAACTTAGGTTCTAATTGTCTCTCATCTGGACCACAGCAGTAGTTCTTAGCTCTGGTTTCTCTTCATGAAAATTTGAATTCTGTATTACTATTAGAGCAATCCTGCTAAGATTAATAAATCCAATCTTTTCACTTCCCTATTACAGATGTCATTGGGACACTGCTTCTCACAGAATCAAGTCCAGATGCAGTGAAACAAACGCCTTCATTCATTGGCCCTGATTTCTTCTCCAATCTCATCTCTGTTCCCACTCACTGTGTCCTAAATTCCAGCAACACAGAACTTCTTGTCTCTCTAACATGTTGGTGCCTTTCATGACTTTCTGCCTTTGCAATGCAGCTGCCTTATTCTTTACTGTCCTTTCGCCACTTTCTAAAAAGCAAAATTGATTTTAAGTTTTTCAGAATCAACTTAAATGTCACATTTGGGAACCCTTTCCTAGAACTTTCAGGTAAAGTCAGTTAGTTATTCTGTCTCCACATTTTACCACTTATTTATGCTGTCATCTGGAAATCCTGATGGTGTAGTGGTTAAGTGCTATGTCTGCTAACCAAAGGGTTAGCAGTTCAAATCTTTCAGGTGCCCCTTGGAAACTATGGGGCAGTTCTCCTTTGTACTACAGGGTCACTATGAGTTGGACCAGATTGACAGTAATGAGTTGTTGTGTTGTTATCCTCTAGATAGTTATTTGAGCTCTTCCTCCTTTTTGTTTCTTTAGAACCTAAGTTTTGTCATAAAGAAGATAATACACATTTGTTGACAGAATGAATGAGTGCTCACATACTTTTAGAGAAATTTTGCTGTTAAAATTCTAAATAATAACATGTCCTTTTATTCTAGATAGTCTGCAGTGATCTTCTGAATTTTCATGGTAGAGAACCCAAAAGTGTGATAGGAATCTCTAGGACCGATAATCTTCAGTTTTTAATTTTGTGGATCCCTGACTTAGAAAGATATGGAGGTAAATATCTCTACTTATGTACTAACTATCTCCTTCTCAAATAAATGGAAATGCTAGTAGCTTAGTGGTTAAGAGCTATGGCTGATAACCAAAGGATCAACAGTTCAAACCCACGATGTATTCCTTGGAAATTCTGTGAGGCAGTTCTACCCAATCCTATAGAGCTGTTATGAGTCAGAATTGACTTGATGGCAGGAGGTTTGGTTTTCGGTTTTGGTCTCAAATAAATATTTATAATGCTGATTTAAAAAAAAAAAAAGCAGTCCTCTGTAGTACAAATTTTCTTTTTTTTATTTAGGCCAACTTGTTTTTTTTTAATATTGTTCTTTAAGTGAATGTTTATAATTCAAGTCAATTTGTATACAAAACCTTGCACACACACTGCTCTCTCCACCCTGTGACAGCACATTTCTTCTTTTCATCCTGTGTTTCCTGTGTCCATTCAGGCAGCGTCTGTCCTCCTCCACACTCTTATCCCTTTTCTGGAGAGGGACTGCTCAGCTAGGCTCATGTATATACTTAAGCCAAGACGCACTCTTTGCCAGTATCATTTTCTGTTGTATAGTCTAGTCTGATGTTGGCCTGAAGAGCTGGCTTCAGGACTAGCTCTGGGCTAACAGGAATTCCGGGGTTCATGTCCTCAGGGGACCCTCCAGTCTGTTGGGCCATCATGTCTGGTCTTTTTAATAGAGTTCTAGTTCTGCATACCCATTTTGCTCCCACAGCGTCAGGGACTCTGTGCTATATTCGCTGTCAGGGCAGTCACTGGAGGTGGCTGGGCACCATCTGATGGTGATGTAGTCTCTGGATTATATGTATTTTAGCCAATTAAAAAAAATATTTTAAATCAGCTTTATCTGCTGCTCTTTGGTGCTTCAGACATCAGACCAGCAAGAGGAACACATGAGTCCATATGGCTGTATGTGGCTGTATTTCAGTTATTCAAGTTAGCATTCATTTAGGGAATTAGTTAAGTTCCTGGTCGCCTGTATTTCTTTGACTACTCTCTGTGAATTCACATTACTGCTTCTTAGCATCTTCATATGCTACCTCCTAAAAAATGGTTGAAAGACAACCAATTCTTTTTTGTACAGTGACTGTATTTTTTTCATCTTCTTTGGCTTCTTCCTGCATCCTTCAATATTTTGCCCACAGAATCCTTCAGTATTATAACTTGGGACTTGAGTGTTTTCTTCAGATCTCTTCAGATCACATTGAGTTGAGACATGCTGAGGTGTTCTTCTTTTCCTTCCAAGTCGAGGTTTTGCGCATTTCATTTTAGTACTGCACTTTGGCTTCTCAAGCTGCCCTTTGAAATTTTCTGTTGAACTTATCATTTCTTCCACTCACTTTAGCTTCTCCCTGTTTAAGAACAAATGTCAGTCTCTTCTGACATCTATTTTGTTGTTTTCTTTCTTTCCTGCATTTTAATGAGTTTTTATTTTCTTCATGTATGATGTCCTTAATGTCATCCCATCAGTTCTCTGGTCTTCAGTTATTAGTCAATTTTTTTGAGATGGTCTCTAAATTCAGGTGAGATATGCTTTTCAATGATAGTGTTGGTAAGGGAATATTGAATATACCACGGACTTCCAGAAGAACAAACAAATCTGTCTTGGAAGAGGTACAGTCAGAATGCTCCTTAGATATGAAGATGGCAAGACTTTTCCTCAGGTGCTTTGGGCCTGTGGTCAGGAATGACCCGTCTCTGGAAAAGGACATCATGCTTGATAAAGTGGAGGGTCGGTGAAAGAGGAGAACACTCATAATGAGATGCATTGACACAGTGGCTACAACAGTGGGCTCAAGGGTAACAAGGATTGTAAGGATGGTGCAGGACCACTCAGTGTTTAGTTCTTTTGAACACAGTGTCGTTATGAGTTGGAACTGACATGGTATCACCTAAGGGCAGCAGCATCTTCACAGGAGACTAGACATTGGGCTTACTAAGATATTTATTTTGTATGTGCCCTGCAAAGACTAACTGTATAGGAAAGAATATAAAATCACCTAAAAGATTTTAAGATTGTCTATGAATTTCATTCATCTATTATTTTTCTTGCTCCATTTAGTGTGGATAATAATAGTGAAGCAAGCTGATGATTACACAGTACTCTATACTTATACAAAGTGCTTTCACATACATTATGCCTCCTGTGAGAAAAGCATGGGTGGTATTGTTATAGTAATTTTTTACAGGTGAAAACTGGTGCTCAGAAAGGTAGAATTACCTCCTAAATCCTTATAGCTAGTTAGAGATGTGACTGAGACTAAAACCTATTCCTGACACTGTGTAATTGGTTTCTGTGATTGTGTTTTCTTCACATCTGTTTACTAGTTATCAAGCTATTGCCTGCTGGCTTTAAAGCCTCCCTTCTACATTGAGTTGAGATGCTGAGCTAAGACTCTGCCAACTCCAGTTCTCCTTTATTGACTGACTTCCTGTTTAGAAGGCACTAATGACAGGGGCACCTGAGAGACATTAGATGTTAGGAGGGGAGAAGAAGAGACTTCACCTTTGTCTTCTTGGCTTGGTGCTTTTGTAGGTATATCATTCCCAAGACTTTTTCATCCTGGCAGTTGAAGTTGGCATCAGCCTTAAGATTTTTGTTTTTCAACCAGCCAGAACTAGCCTCCTTGTACCTACTTCAAAATGTCAACACCAGCAGGCAGTGACTCTCCTCAGAGGTCTGAGTCCAGTCTCTCCTGTGAACTTCTAGGCTCCCATAACCCCAACCTCTCTGCATTCTGCATTTATCAAGCCTTCGAGGTGATAGATTTTTTCTATAATTATTATCTTTGTCTTATCTTAGTGTTGCTTTCATAATTTTTTAAGTCCTGTAATACACATGAAACCAGTTCTCCGTGTTACACGCTTTATATTCAAACACTTCACTTTTTATTTTCCTGAAAAGACTCTATCTAACAGCATACTTGGCACCAAAACTGGTCCCAGGAAACATACCCTCATAGATTGGTTTCTGGAATCAGTTTGGCTATGTATTTGCCTTGCTGTTAGATGGCATTGTGTCCGTTCATGTATTTGCCTTAAAGGTAGTGATTTCCTCCTTGCCTTCTGGTATGCCAAAGTAAAAGCCACTGCCACTGAGTTGAATCTGACTCATAGTCACAGTACAGTTCAGAGCAGAATTGCCCTATAGAGTTTCCAAGGAGCTCCTGGCAGATTTTAACTGCTGACGTTTTGGTTATCAGATGTAGCACTGAATCGTTATACCAGCAGGGTTTCCATTTTCTGGTATGCAGTAGAATGAGAATTAATCAAATGCTTACCTGTGGTTTATTGAGGTGAAATATTGACTTAAGCAAGGTCTTGGGGAATCAAAAGGCTGCTGACTTTGCCTATTGTGATAAAGACAATGACTATGAGATCTACAGGGTGGGATGGGTTTTTATGTCTGCACTGGGGAATGTAAAGAAACAAAGAAACAAACTCATGAATTTAAACTCTTGTTTCAAGTGACTGTCAGAAACCGAAGACCTTTTGTGGCATCCCTAAGATTCTCTTATCTCTTGTTGCTTCAGTAAACAATCTTACTAAAAATAAACCTATAATTAAACTAGTCTTCCCTTGCTTGATGCTCCTGTAACTACTTCACCTTGGTAGGCACTGTGTAAAGGAATGCCCGTTCTCTCCAGGATCCATCTTAAATGCCTCCTGTTCTCTCTACATGTATAACTAGGGTCAGACTTGAAAGTACTCCAAAGGAAAATTAAGAGTATGACCAGAGATAAGATAGCTTGTATTTCAAAAGATTTTTACTAATTCACATTGAATAGTTCCTCAGAATTTTAGACTAAGGAGGAAAACATACATCTGGATAAGGGTGAAATTACTAATCTGGTTAACTTGGTAGAAATTCTTGATTTAAAGTTTTGATTTGTGCAGTTGGAAGTAATTTTAAATATTTGCTTGGTTATTTGATTGATACTTTGACAAGCACCAAAGTTGATATTCCGGAACTTTTGTGTTATAATATTGAGGAAGGTATCCGAGGTATATAGCGGTAGGAGTTTTAGAGTAGATTTATCCTATGTGACTTGCACAATTGATACCCCCATCACCACTACCACACATAAACACTGTATACCCAGAAAAGGCCCAAAGGACATAGCTTTAATTTAAGCATTGATATGTATGTATTAATGCATAGAACACCATTGTAGTGGTTGTCTTTTATAGACTGGAAATAATTGTGGGAGATACTGCCATTGAGATGAGCTCTCTGTTTTCACTGAGAATGTAGTAATTCTGGGAAGCAAGGCCAAAATTCAGTTCTTAACCTCTAGAGTTAAGGCAAGAGCGTCTCCTGTAGAGAGCCAAAAAAGAAAAAAAAAAAAAAACAACCCCTCTGCTTCGAGTCAATTCTGACTTCTAGCAGCATCTCTATAGGATTTCCAAGGCTGTAAATCTCTGTGGAAGCAGACAGTCACATCTTTTGGAACTGCTGACCTTTCTGTCAGTGGCGTATGGAAAGAAAACCCAAAAACCAAACCCACTGCCAGTTGGGTCAAATCCTTCTCCTAGTAACCCTATGGAACAGAGTAGAACCCTCCCACAGAATTTACAAGGAGCACTTGATAGATTTAAATTGCTGATCTTTTGGTTAGCAGCCATGGCTCTTACCCACTGCACCACAAGTGGGTCCTGTAGAGAGCATCAACCAACCAAACAAACCTGTTGCCATCAATTCCAATTCACTGTGACCCTAGAGAGAGCAGCAAGTGTAAACTGGTAAAGAGCACTTATTGATATGCATGGATTTTTTGTTTGTAGATATTCATAGTATTCATAGGAGCAAGAACTAGGCAATATAGTAAAATATTACTTAATTTGTAGACAAAACTCTGAAGTTTGGTGACTGTTTTAGTCAGCTGGGGCTGTTCTAACAGAAATACCACGAGTAGATGGCTTTAACAAAGGAAAATTTATTCTTATACAGTCTGGTAGGCTACAAGTCCATATTCAGGGTGTCCACTCCAGGGGAAGGCTTTCCCCTTGTCGGCTCTGGAGGAAAGTCCAGTATTGCATCAGTCTTTGTCCAGGGAGCATCTTGGTGCAGGAACCTCAAGTCTGATGGATGTGCCCTTCTCCCAGTGCTGCTTTCTTGATGGTGGAAGGTTCCTAATTCTCTGCTTGCTTCTCTTTCCTTTTTTCTCTTATAGGAGGCAAGGACTAAGGGTAGGGCAAGCCACACTCTAGGGAAACTCCCTTCACACTGGAGCAGGGAGGTGATCTTCTAAAGGGATTTATAGTCCCACCCTAATCTTTAACATACAGCACGGGAAAATTACAAAATGGAGAACAATCATAGAATACGGGGAGTCATGGTCACATGGCTACACCTGTTTTGGGGAGACACAATTCAATCCATGACAGTGACTATAAACTTGACGTCCTGACTTGAAAGTCATGACTTTTCACCAAGTTTCCGAGCTAAGCAACAGCCCGTTCACTGAATGGGAGGCCAAATCCTCCTGAGGGCGTACCCTGCCACACTGCATCAAGGGTATTGTTATTGTGCTCTAAGTTTCCCCCAAAGGGACCTGTGACGACTTACCACTTACTACTATGCACTGAGAGCTGAAATACTCAGATCTCTTAAGGATTGTTAAGTACTGTATCTAAATTTATGCTAATTTATGAGAACCCCAAATGACATTGTAAACCACAAGCCAAAGTGAGGAATTTCGAGGTCAGGTGACACCTGGTTGGGACTGTGGTGAAGCAAGACAGGTACCTAGGGCACAAAACTGAAGCATGAATTTACTCTCCGGATTATGCAAATGTTGGCCCTGCCTGAGATCTCAGTCCTGACATGATAAATGCAGTCATCAACCAAGATTATCTCCTGAGTGGATCCATGAACCACTGGCAGTGGTTACCCCAGATCTGTGTGCATAGTTGGGATATACATACAGCGACTGTCAAATTCCACACATGAGGCCCCAGCTCATGAATTGAGGACTGTTTTGGTAGAAACAGCCATATGTAAGCTTCCCAGACTTTCTTTCTTTGAAGGGATGGTTAATCAAAAACAATACTGCAGTCCTAGAGAAACTGTATATTAGTGCTACCATCAAAGACTTGAAATATACGAAGATGGTGATTTCTGTTACTCACCCATTTATTTCACTTATTTAGCCTTTGAAACGGATTAATTTTGGAGAATGACTGGATTGTTTTAAACATATGCAGTTGGTGATTCCAATTGCAGCTATAGTTCCAGATGTGGTATCTTTCTTGGAACCAAGCAACACAGCCCTTTGAACCTGATGCACAGCTATTGATCTAGAAAGTACTTTTGTCTCTATAACAACTTGCAAGGATTACCAGAAGCAATGTGCTTTCACTTGATAAGGTCAAAAGTGCATCTTCATAGACTTGCCTTTTGGGCTGTGTCCATACTCCAGCTCTCTGACTTAATTTAGTCCTCAGAGATCTTGGTGGCATAGAGTGTGGTTGCTTGTTTGGATTTGTGAGGCAGCATATACCAATTTCAGTTTGCTGCTTTAGTCCATTCTTTGAGTAACTCGTGAAGCTTCACAGATCAAAAAAGTCTGCAGAAAGTAATGCTGCAGTGCAAACCATTCTTGTAATTGATCCTAATGATATTTGACGGGTCTGGAAAAAATAGAGAGGCTGATGGAATTTCTTCCAAACCACCTAAGAGGATCATGTTCTGATCTCTAGCCTTTTGGAGTACAACTATGTCCATTTCTGCAAATAATTTTTCTCCTTTTTGAGAAATAGCTCTTGGAAAACTTTTAGTCCTTGGTAAAGGTGGAATGCTTCAGATATCGAGTGACCGTGCACCTTTAGCTGCCATCATGAATTGCATATTCAGTTGAACATAAGTGGCAGCATTTATCATTTATCATTAATGCAAAAATATATGTGATAGCCATAAGGTACAACCAAGTGTTTTGCACATTTATTGTATGTATTGCCACTATGTTGTCTCTGCTCCCTCAATACATAATTAAAGTCACATGGGAAATTCCTTATGTCTAGTTGAGTGCTAAAAAGGATAACTTGATTTGGATATGTATGAAATTGTCTTAGAATAGTTGGAGTGTGAAGATGTTTGTGTTCTGGGTGAATGTTCAACAAAGGGCATCTAACTTAAAGCCACTCTCATGCTTGCTCCATAGTAGTAGAGTTACTGTATGTGGGGTTGTCCACATGAGATCCTCTTACAAGGAATGGTTTGGTTGCTGCCAGTCCTGAATAAGTAAACTGACAACAGCAAAGAGCAATACCGTGTCCTCGATATAGCCCCATGCCAAGTTGGAGAGACGGGAGCTCTACCTGGGTAGGTTGAGTAAATTAGACCCCTTTAAGTCTCTAAAAAGAAGTATTAATGTTTTTTAATGATTAATAATTATATTAGTTAGACTCTTACTATTTAAGTTTGAAGCCTGTGCATATCCTTGGTTCTCATTTCTCTCTCCTTGGCAGTCACATAATTTTGTCCACACTTAATACATTTACAAGGGACTTAACTGTCATTCCTCAACAAACCATGCTTTCCTACACTGTGTACTTTTGGCAGATCTAGTTTTTGGCATCTATCTAGCCAAAATATATCCAGCATTTAAGACTCATTTAAAATATTACTTTCTCTAATTTCTGACTTCTGATTTGACGGCACTTAGCTGGCAATTTCTGACAAAACTTTTTAAGTATTTGTAGCACAATAGTCCTCAGGCTGCGTTACGAGGTCATGTTATAAGTGCGTGTCTACCCTTACTAAACTGTGTGTCCCGTGAAATGTGGACACTGTTGTCAGGTAATGTGTCCTCTCTTCTTGCTCCCCAGTTAATGACTATCACGGGTTGGTTGTCAGTGAGTGTTCAGTGAGTGAATGGACTAGGTGCCTCTCTACTTTCTTTTATTACTAGATTGATTAGCAATAATATTAAGCTCTACAGATTAATTAGACTAGCGATAGTATTACAGACAATATGGAGAGAACAGTGTAGCCTATGAGGGATGAGCATTAGTCTCACATTCAAAGGTTTAATTCTGAGACACGTTATATATACGACCTTGAAAAAGTCACCTAACCTCCCTGAGATTCAATTTCTTCCTTTCTGCAAAGAGAACTCTTTTAATTTACTGTTCCATGACTTACTTCAAAAAAGAAATATTGTAAAAACAATTAGCTGTTAAAAATTTTCTTTCTTACTCTTTATTTTCACATGGTTTAGAATAATTGTTTAAATATTGTAGATGAAAGCTTTCTCTTCTTTTGAAAATGATCAATGCTTAAAACTTTGCTTGCATAAAAACATAAATCTTTAAATAATTTAACACACATTCATATATCATATGCAAATTTAAAATTAGATTAATTCGCAACTGAAAATATTTATAATGAGCTATTACAAAGGATTTGGCCTACATTTTGAATCACCATAGTGACAAAGAGGCAAATCATAGTCCATAAAGAATGCTTTGTGCCTTTCTTTGCTCACAAAAATCACCAGATATGAGAGACTTTGAAGCCTATTAGCTCATTCATCCTCCACCATGTAGAGAGAGTGCTTAAAAGCTATGTTATTCACCTTTTGCTTGTCTAGGTACTTTAAATTTTATCCTTGAGCCAAGCAGACACTAAGAGATCTGTGTGTCTGGAATACATGTTTTTCTATCCCTACCTCATAGAAAAACTTTTATAGAACTTCATTTGCTGAATTGATATTAGGTCTTCACCATATCATGAGAAATGCTGTAGAAAACAATATTAAATTTGTTATTGATGGACTGTTAGCAAGAAGATCCTTGACACTGTCTATATTCTGTACTGGGTATGTTGCCTGTGGACTAAAAGTATCAACATCACCTAGGAGATTATTAGAAATTAAGAGTTGCAAGCCCCAGTGCTTACCTACTGAGTACAATCTGTGTTTATACCAGATTCCCAGGTGATCCATAAGTACATTAAAATGTGAGAAGCACTGGTCATTTTCACCCAATAATGTCATTTTTGTGAGATTTCTCTCTGTACACATAATCAAGAGGGAAAAACTGTGTTTCTCTTAAGCAGTTAATTCCTCGGTTATGATTTTTAGCTGTCATGGAGTCATGGTGACCCCACAAACAAAAGAAGAAAGTACTGCCATGTCCTCATATTTTGTTTGTTTGTTTGTTTACTTTTGTATTATACCCATTGCCATTGAGTCGATTCTGACTTATAACACCCCTGTAGTACAGAGTAAAACTGCTCATAGAGTTTCTAAGGAGCACCTGGTGGATTTGAATTGCTGACGTTTTGTTTAGTAGCCAGGGCACTTAAGCACAAAGCACTTTCTTATGTAGTAGTTGTTTTAAGTTTTTTGTGCACCATGAAATTTGATGTTGATTTGGTTTATGTCTCTGCTTTGGCTGCATTCTGTGGCCCACTTACATGTGAGTACATTATGTTAGGCCTTTTTGAAAGTACTTTTCTTTTTTGTTTGTTCATTGTGTGTCATCTATATTTTTCCTTTGCCCCAATACTTACTATATTTGTTTGTTTTTAATGCACTGTGATATATATAATTTAGGCAATGCAAATTCTTTGTGGAATGAGATAAAGTATAAAGAAAGACAACCAGGACAAGCAGCTTAAATATTGCCAGGATTTGTAACTTGCTCTGAGCATTGCAAACTCAGGCTGTCTTTAACACCTCCCTTCTGTAGTAGCATCGTAATTATGCTCAGTATGGAGAGTTTGCAGCACTCTGGGGGTTACAGTTATCAGAGAAGTATTAATTATAGTTAGCACACTATACTGTACTTACTGAGCCAGAAACATAGACTAATGTGTTTTATGAAGATTTTAAACAAGAGTGGAAAACCCAAAAGATTTCCGACTAAATCAGAACATTCACTTCAATTAAAACATCCCATTTCATGAGATCACTAGTGAATAGCAATCTTTTAAAGACAAATTATTTTCTTAGTCCTTTTTTTTTTAAGCTAGAGCCCTGTTGGCACAGTGGTTAAAAGCTTGGCTGCTAACTAAAAGATTGGCAGTTTGAATCTTCCACCTGCCCCTTTGAAATCCTGTGCGGAAGTTCTGTATGCTCCTTTACGGTCGCTGTGAGTTGGAATCCAGTTGATGGCAATGGTTTTTTATTTGTTTGTTTTAAGTGGGTACAGTACTTTTCTAGGAATTTAGGAATCACCTACATCAACTGTGTACTGCTAAAACAAGTAGCAGGTGAATTTGGAGCTAATACCAGGCCATATATCTTTACCAGCAGGCAACCAAATAGTTGAACTCACTGCCTCAGGAGGCCATTGAACCAACTACAGAGGCTGAATAATTTTATGACCGGTAATAAGGCTTGCAAGTTATACATGCTAACAGAGGAGTAATCAAATCTTATGCTTCAGGGCATAAATTAATCACGGCAGGGGTCAGAAAAGAATCTCCTTTGCCCTATGAATAGAATTGAATAATTAGGCAGTGGCCATGTTGGTGGTTTTTAAACCTTCATCTCAAGCATCAGTATTGGTTTGTAGAACAATTCTAAGACTTCGTGGGGGTGTTTGAGCTCTTGATTGGAAAAGGAGGGGGGCTATGAGTTGAACAGCTTATTCTGGCATACAGTCAGGTTGGGCAGCTTCCTGCTACCACACTGCTCAACCTGATTTTCATTAAAAGCTTAAAGTGCCTGCTGTTAAAGTGTCTCCTGGCAGCTGGAGTAAATAGGCCTCTTTGCCCATCTGCAAATCTTGAGGTAGATTTTCATCTTTTAATGAAGTCTCCTTTCAAGAGGTGGGGTCAGGAAAGATTGTTAATGTATGAAGTTCATTCTATCTCTTCTACAATTCTCATTTTGCATTTGAAAAAGGTATGTTGTCCTAGAATTAGAAGATTAAACCTTGAATTCTTTTTTAGTAACACAGACTCAAGGGGAAGCCTGTTAATCAAATGGCATTAAAGGCCAAGTGTGATCAACTACCTACATGGCTACTGAACAGAGGATGTCAAATACTGTGGTTTTGTGATAATGAAAAAATACTGTATTTCATAAGAAACAGATTTCATTTCTTACATATTCTTCTGCTATAGCTCCATGTTCAGCACTTTTAAATTTGGATAGAGAAAAAAAATCACTTTCAAGTCATTTCCCACGAGTGTACCTAGTAAAAGGAAAACTAAAGAATGAATTATTTCCTAATAAAGGTTGTCTACAAGCAACCTAGATATCAAATACTTCTGGAGATGAAAACAAAGACTTTATCAACATCATCACGTGTTAGTCTCATGCATTTGTGTTTCTGGTCCTCTTGCCTTTGTTTTCATTTTGAAATCTGTTAAATATTATGATGTGGCTACTACTACCATTGTGTGGCTAGTACCCTATGGCAGTTGTACTCTGGCTTATAGGGTTGCCATGAGTTAGAATTGACACAACAGCACACAGCATATAATGACATCACTGTAATAGGTTAGACATATTTACTTATGTTATGAAGTAGTATGTTTTTTCACAAAAGATTTACTGTATCCTTATAGGCTTAGTACTGAGGCAGGCATGGAAGTTGAAATGAAAGTAGTAGTGCAAATCACTGTCTTTTCCTTTTAGAATCTCATAATATGGTTGGAAATGTATGGCATAGCTTTTAAATTTACTTAGGTCTTATTGCAAACAGTGTTAGGTTCCGTGTCAGAAGAACTGGTGTCTGTTCAGAGAGAGAAAGATGAGAATAGTCAGGAATGCTTTCTGGTAGGATGCCAAATTGAAGAATATGCATGTTTTGTGAGGATGATACGGGAAGACAACTACCATGTTATGGCAGGAATATCTGTGTGTACATGTGCTGTGTATGTGTATACACAGATGTGTTGACTTGCGTATAGCTGGGGGAGGAGATGGTTTCAGAATGAAGAAAAGTTTAAATTCAAGAACAAGTTAAGAATGGGCTGGGAAGAGCTAAAGATGTGAATTAATGAAAACTAGGGAACAGGGTTAAAAAGATATAGAGGAACTTGATCTTAAAGGAACTTAAATGCCATGTAAGAAACATTCTACACAGATTAGAAAACCAATGACTCTTTAGGGTAAGCAGTTGATATGTGGAAGACTTATTTTAAGAGAAATATGTGGACAGAATGTGAAAGGTTGACAAGATGCATGAGGGAGTGGTGTCAGAGATGTTCAGAATGCTATAGAATAATATGGTATTTATGCTTACATTATCTGCCTTTCACTTAGGAGTCATAACAAGAAATTTTTCTAGATCTTTTTTTCCCTCCTTCTTTGAAAGCTTAAGATCATCCTTTGTCTAAAGAGAGATGAGAGGCAAGGCCCTGTTTATTGGATGTGTGATAATGTGACCATTGCACTGTTGTGGCCCATTGGTAGTAGATTCAAAAATCTCTGTGTTTAGGTTAACAGTGAACACAATTAGATGTGTATTTCTAAATGATGAAGTCAGTATGCTTAATTTCAGGATGTTTGCAGAAAAAGTTTCAGTATTTTATAAGGCTATTTTCCTGAATTAAGTATACATTCAATATCTCAACTAGATAACAAATCTTTGTGTCAGCAGCTGTTGTAATCTCACCAGATTTCATTTTGCTACATTTTCAAGACACTAAGACAGCAAAGTAAATGAACTGCTCAGACAAATGAACAGATCAAACTTTTTCTAGAACTCAGTCAATATTCACATGGTGCCCAATGAATGAAGCTTTCTTCTCTATGGGCCTGGGGAAGATACAGAAGAATTAAATGAAAAGTCTCTGCCTTTGGTAAGATAGTGATAAAATTCAGGAAAGAAGAAAGGTGTAAATTAAAATTTGTTCTAAAACCTAAAGAAAACAACTTGTGGGGGGTTGGGGCTAAGATGGCAGAGTAGTCAGATGCTTCCTGTGATTTCTCTAACAACAAAGACCTAAAAGAACATATGAACTGATTATATATGACATTCTAGGACCCATGAACATTGAAGACAAAATTGAAAAGTTGGACTGAGTGATGGGGAAGGGAGAGTAGGTCCAGAAGCACCTGGGAGTGGTCAGACCTAACCCATCAGGAATCAGTTGCAACTGGTGTAGTGAGCTGAGAAGAACGCCTACAGAGACAAGAAATAGAAATTCAGAAAATTAATAATAACGTTACAGAATCAGACAGCTCAGCAGAAAGTCAAAGGAGCAGAATTGAGGCGACGGAGGGCTGAATTAGTCAGACTGAAAATAAAGCATGTGACAGCAATATAGTTAAGAAAAAAATCAGATAAAAAAATTAAAAACAATAAAGACACACTAAGAATTATGTAAGACTCTAACAAGAGAAATAAGCTATGAGTGACTGGAGTACCAGAACAGGGGAGGATAACAGAAAATTGTCACAGAGTTATTAACAAAAAACTTCCCTGATACCATGAAAGAGGAGAAGATATCTGCCCAAGATGCTCATCAAATTCCATATAAATTAGATCTCAAAAGACAGATACCAAAGCATATTTTAATCATACTTGTCAAGATTAAAGAGTAGGAGACAACAATTTGAAAACTGGCTAGGGATAAACAAAAACTAATCTACAAAAACGAGTCAATAAGACAAAGCTCAGACTACTCAGCAGAAACTATGCAGGCAATAAGGCAATGGGATGACATATACAAAACCTTGAGTGAAAGAAATTTCCAGACAGAAATTACATATTCTTGAAAAGTGTCTCTAAGTATGATGTTAAAACTAGGACATTTCCAGATAAATAGAAATTTATGGAATTTTCAAAAACCAAGCCCAAATTACAAGAAATACTAGAGGGATTTCTTAGCTTAGGAAATCAATAACATCAAATAACAACCCATCACCAGAATGCAGAACAGAGCAACAAGATATCAGCCCAAATAGGGAAATCACAAAAGCAAATCAAAGGCAAAAAAATGAAAACAGGTAAACAGAGATAACATTATGTAAAAGATGACATTATAACAAAAAGGAAGGACTTACATATAGTCATAGATCTTTCATATGGAGAACAAGTCAAGGTGATACAAATTAATAAAAGACTGGTTTAAATACAGAAAAATAGGGGTAAATGTTAAGGTAACCATAAAGGAAATTGATAATCCTGCACATCAAAATAAGGAAGAAGAAAAACATGAAGTCTTAGCAAATACAGAACCAATAACAATGAAAAAAATGAAAATAAAACAAAAATGACTGAGCATAGAAAATTAACTGGAACAAAAGAACTGAAAACAACATATAAAAAAAGCATGAAAGTGACGTCACTAAATTCATACCTATCAGTAATCACACTGAATTTAAATTGATTAAATGTGCCAATAAAGAGATAGAGAATGAAAGATTGGATGAAAAAGAAAAATGATTCTTCCATATGTGACCTACAGAAGACTCACCTTAGGTGTAACAATGTAACAAACTAAAACTCAAAAGATGGAAAAAAATATATTGCGCAAACAATTTCTTTAAAAAAAAAAAGAACAGGAGTGGCAATTTTAATTTCTGACAAAATAAACTTTAAAATCCACTGCACTGGATAAGGAAGGATGCTACGTATTGTTTATAGGATCAGAACTCCAAGAGGACACAATCATATTAAATATTTACATATCCAATAATAGGGCCCTACAATACATAAGACAAACTGACTGCATTGAAAAAAGAAATAGACAGCTCCACAACAATAGAAGGAGACTTCAACACACCACTTTTGGTGAAGGACAGAACATCTAGAAAGAAGTTTGATAAAGACACAGGAGATCTAAATGTTGTAATCAACCAACATGACTTCATAGATGTATACAGAACACACAACAGATGAGTATACTTCTCCATTGCACATGGAACATTCTCCAGAATAGACCACATATTAGACCATAAAGAAAGCCTTCATAAAATTCAAAACATCAAAATATTACAAAGCATCTTTTCTAACCATAAAGCCATTATCAAAATCAATAGCAGAAAAGGCAAGAAAAAAAATCTGAACACATGCAAGCTGAACAACACATTGCTCAAAAACTACTGGGTTATAGAAGAAATTGAGAATGGAATGAAGAAATTGACAGAATCAAATGAGAAAAACACATCTTACCAGAACTTTTGGGACACAGTAAAAACAGTGCTCTGAGGTCAGTTTATTTCAATAAATACACCTATCTGAAAAGAAGAAAAGGTCCAAATTGAAGAAAAGTAGAAAGAGAGCAGCAAAAGAAGCCCTCGGACACCAGAAGAAAGCAAATAATAAAAATTAGAGCTGAACTAAATGAATCATAGAATAGAAAAAATGATGAAATGAATTAGCAAGACCAAAGGGGGTTCTTTCAAAAGATCAACAAAAATCAATAAACCACAGGCCAAACTGAGAAAAACAGGAGAGGAAGCAAATAACTCAAATAAGAAATGAAATGGATGAAATAATAACAGACCAAACTGAAATTAAATAAATCAAACAGAGTACTATGGAGAACTCTAATAAATCTGAAGCCCTACAGGACATGAACAAATTTCTAGAAACATACTACCTACTCTAAGCTAAAATGAACCGAAGTAGAACAAGTAAATAAATGTGTAACAAAAAAAGAGATTAGAAAGGTAATTTAAAAACTCCCAACCACACAAAGCCCAGGCCGTGACAGCTTTGCTGAAGCATTCTGTCAAACTTTTAGAGAAGAGTTAACACTACTGTTACTAAAGGTATTTTAGAGCATATAAAAGGGTGAAATACTCCCAAACTCATTGTATGAAGCCAGCATAACCCTGATGCAAAAACCAGGTGAAAATACTACCATTAAAAAAAGAATTATATAACAATACCTCTTATGAACTTAGATCCAAAAATCTTCAATAAAATTATAGCCAATAGAATTCAAAATGCATCAAAAAAATAATTCACCTTGACCAAGTGGGGTTCATACCAAGAATGCAGGACTGGTTCACCATTAGAAGAATAATCAGTGGAATCAATCATATAAATAAAATAAAAGACAATGACCATTTGGTTTTATCAGTTGATGCAGAAAAGGAATTTGACAAAGTCCAATACCCATTCATGTTATAAACACTCAGAAAAATTAGAATAGAAGGGAAATTCCTCAACAGCTCAATATAATAGCAGATATTTATGCAAAGCTACCAGCCAACATCATCCTGAGTGGAGAGAGTCTGAAAGCATTCACCTTGAGAATGGGAACCAAACAAGGATGCCCTTTGTTACCACTTTTAGTCAACATTGTACTATAGAATGTAGCCAGAGCATTCAGGCAAGAAGAGGAAATGTATGGCATCCAAATTGATAAGGAAGAAGTAAAATATCTCTATTTGTGGATGATATGATCTTATACACTGAAAACCCTAAAGAATCCACAAAAAAACACAAACAAACAAACAACAAACAAATAAAACCCTACTGGAACTAATAGAAGAGTTAAACAGATTATCAAGACACAAGTTAAACATACAAAAATCAATTGGCTTCCTCTACACCAACAAAGAAAATAACACAGAAGAAATCACTGAATGGGAAACATTTACAGTAGTCCCTGAGAAAATAAAATACTTAGGAATAAATCTAACCAGAACGGTAAAAGACCTATACAAGGAAACTACAAGACACTGTTGCAATAAACCAAAAGAGACTTGTGTAAGTGGAGAAATGTACCTTGCTCGTGGATAGGAAGATTCAACCTTGTAGAAATATTTGTTGTACTCCAAATGATCTATGGAAACAATACAATCTGGATTCAAACTCCAATGGCATTTTTTAGCAAGATGAAGAAGAATATCATCAACTTCATATGGAAAAAGAAGCAGCCCTGGATAAATAAAGCATTACTAAAGATGAAGAACAAAGTGTGAAGCCTCACACTACCTGACTTTAGAACCTATTATACTGTCACAGTAATCAGGATGGCTTGGTACAGCAACAGACACACTAGCTAATGAAACGGAGTTGAAAATGCAGACATAAAATCATCTACCTATGGGCAGCTGACACATGGATGACAAAGGCCCAAAATCTGTAAATTGGGGGAAAGACAATCTCTTTAACATACGATGTTGGTGTAACTGGATATCCATCTGCAAAAAAAAAAAAAAAAAAACAAATGAAATATGATCCATATCTGATACCATGCACAAAAACTAACTTGAAATGAGTCAAAGACCTAAATATAAAATCTAAAACAATAAAGATAACAGAGAACAAATAGGGAAAATGTTGAGAGCCCTAATACATGGCATAAACTAAAATATACAAACACCAGAAGAGAAAATTGGAAACTCCTAAAGATCTAACACTTATTCAAACCCTTCACCAGAAGAGTCAAAAGACAACCTACAGACTGTGAAAAAAAATTGGCTATGACAACTCCAATCAGTATATAATCTCCAAAATCTACAAGATACTGCAAAACATCAACAACAAAAGACAAATAACCCAGTTGAAAATTGGGCAAATAATATGAATATAAACTTCACCCAAGAAGACATTCAGGTGGCTGACAAATACATGAGGAAATGCTCACAATTGAAAGGCATTAGAGAAATCCAAATCAAAGTTACAGTGAGATACCATCTCACTCCTACGGGCTGGCATTAATCCAAAAAAACACAAAATAATATCTGTTAGGCTGTGGAGAGACTGGGATACTTCTACACTGCTAGTGGGAATGTAAAATAATACAACCACTTTGGAAATAGACCTGACATTTTCTTAATAAGCTAGAAATAGAAATACCATATGATCCAGGAATCTCATTTCTTGGTACATATCACAGAAAAATAATGTCTGTAATACAAATAGATACATGTACACCAATGTTCATTGCAACACTGACCACAGTGGCAAGAAATGGAATCAACCTAGGTGTTCATTAATGGATGAATGGATACACAACCTATGGTATAGTCGCATAATGGAATACTATGCAGTGGTAAAGAACAAGTGTTAATTTGAGAAACATAACACGGAAGAATCTGAAAGGCATTATGCTTAGTGAATTAGTCAGTTGCAAAAAGATGTATTGCGTGATACCATTATAAGGACTCAAGAGATGATTTAAACACAGAAGAGAAGTCTTTGATAGTCACAGGGGTGTGGAAGGAGGGAGACAGATATTCGTTAATTAGATACCAAAGACCAAACCAAACTAAACTGAGTGCTGTTGAGTCGATTCCAACTCATAGCAACCCCATAGGTCAGAGTAGAACTGCTTCATAGAGTTTCCAAGGAGTGCCTGGTGGATTCAAACTGCTGACCTTTTGGTTAGCAGATGTAGTACTTAACCGCTACACACCAGGTTTTCCATTAATTAGATAGTAGACAAGAATTACGTTAGGTGAAGGAGTGGACAACACAGAAGAGAAGTCAGCGCAACTGGTCTAAAACAAACGCTGAAAATTTTCCTAAATATAACTCAGCAGTTTGAAGGACACAGTAGCAGGGGCAGGGGTCTAGGGCCCATGGTTTTTAGAAGATATCTCTGGGAATTGGCATAACAAAGTTTGTTACGAGATATTCTGCATACCTTTTTGGTGAATGGTATCTGGGTCTTAAAAGCTAGCAAACAGCTGTATAAGAAGCACTGATTTTTTTTCCCAAGCCGCCTGCAGCAGAGGAGAATGAAGACATCAAGGCATAGAGAAAATAAGAGCCCAAGAGACAGAAAGGGCCACATAATCCGGAGACTACATCAGCATGAATTTAGAGGATCTAGACAGTGCCTAGCCCCTACCATTGTCTGCTCTAACAGGGAACACAGCAAAGAGTCCCTGACATGGCAGGAGAAAAATGGGGTGCTCAATTTCGACTCTATTGAAGAGACCAAACTCTGTGGTCCTGTAGACTGGATGGTCCCTGGAAGAAGTGCCCCCTGAACTCTCTGTTAGCCCAGAACTGAAACCATTTCTGAATTCAGCTCCTCAGAAAAGATGGGCTATAGGACATAAAATGATCTGGTGGAGAACATCCTTCTTGGCTTAAACAGATACAGGAAACTGGGCAGTGTCTGTCTGGAATGAAGATGAGAGGGTAGAGAGGGATAGAAGCTGGCTGAATGGACACTGGAAATACATCAGAAAGGAGAATTGTGCTGTCACAATGTAGGAGGATCAGCTAGAGTTACATGGCAACATGTGTGTAAGTTTTTGTATGATAGAATGAATTGTAAACCTTTGCTTAAAACACCATAATATATATATATTTTTTTTTTATGAAAAGGAGTTGAAATGATACAAAGTCTGAATCAAACAATTACTGTGGTTTAGACAGTTTCCAAACATTATCTCATTTAAATCTTGTGTCATCCCTATGGATTATACAATTTGCACCCCTAGTTTTGCAGATGAGGAATCTGAAGCCCAGAGAAATTAACTGTCTTGCTCAGTCATCACTTGTAAATGTCAGAGTCGAATTTGAGCTCATGGATCTCTGCCTTTTCAGTCAGGTCTCCTTTTCAGTTGCTATAACCAGTCTTGAGCAGCTAAAAATATCAAAGTGATTATTCTTTAATTCCAAATAAAGTTATTTGGGTGAAGAAGGGATGAGTACGATCTGAAAATACCAGTATGGTGGATGTGATATTAATGGTTTTGTTTGATAACTTCCGCATTGGGTTGGATCACCTTTCTTGGGAATAGGCATAAATGTGGATCTCTTCCAATCACTTGGTGAGATGTCTTACAAATTTCTTGGCATAGATGAATGAGCCCTTCCAGAACTGCACCCATTTGTTGAAACATCTCCATTGATATTCCATCAGTTCTTGGATCCTTGTTTTTCACCAGTGCCTTCAACACAGCTTCAGCTTCTTTGTGCAGTACCAACACTTCCTGATCCTATGCTACCTCTTGAAATGGTTGAATGGCACCCAATTCTTTTTGATGTAATGACTCTGTGTATTCCTTCTATCTTCTTTTAATACCTCCTGACTCATTTAATGTTTTTCTTGCAGAATAATCTACTATGATGAGTAAAAATTTGTTAAAGGTCATTTAAAAGTGACTGTAGCAGTATGTTGACAAAGAACTGCCAGAAATTCAAGCCAGAGTCAGAAGAGGACATGGAACCAGAGATGTCCTTGCTGATGTCAGGTGGATCTGGGCTGAAGGCAGAAAATATTAGACAGATGTTTACCTATGTTTTATTAACTATGCGAAGACATTTGACTGTGTGGATCATAATAAGTTATGGATAACATTGCAGGAGTGGGAATTCCAAAATGTTTAATTGTCCTCAGGAAACACTGGTGGCATAGTTGTTAAGTGCTGTGGCTGCTAACCTAATCTGTACATGGATTAAGAGAAAGTCGTACGCACAGAATAAGGGGACACTGCGTGGTTTAAAGTCAGGGAAGGTGTGTGTCAGGGTTGTATCCTTTCAGCATATCTTTTCAATCTGTTTGCTTAACAAATATCCTAGAGGTTAGACTATATGAAGAGGAAAGAGGCATCAGGCTTGGAGAAAGACTCGGTAACAACCTGAGTTAGGCAGATAATACAGCCTTGCTTGATAAAGGTCAACAGGACTTGAAGCACTAACTGATAAAGATCAGACCACACCCTTCAGTATGGATTGCAACCTCAACATTAAGAAAGCATAAATCTTCACAACTAGACTTGTAAGCAATATCACAGTACATAGAGAAAAGATTTAAGTTGTCAAAGATTTTATTTCACTTGGTTCCACAATCAACACTCATGGAAGCAGCAGTCAAGTAATAAAAAGACACATTGAATTGGGAAAATCTGCTGCAAAGGACCTCTTTAAAGTATGAAAGAGTAAAGATGACACCTTGAGGACTAAGGCACATCTGACCTAAGCTGTGGTGTTTTCAGTCACATCATACGTACATACATACATACGCATGGGAAAGCTGGACAATGAATAAAGAAGACAGAAGAAGAGCTGATGCTTTTAAGTTGTTGTACTGGAGAAGAATATTGAGTAGACCACGGACTGCCAAAGCAACAAACAGGTCGGTCATAGAAGAAGTACAGCTAGAATGCTCCATGGAAGCAAGGATGATGAAGACTCTGTCTTGCATATTTTGGCAATGTTGTAGAGGAGATCAATACCTAGAGAAGGTCATCATGCTTGGTAGAGTGGAGGGTCAATAAAAAAGAGGAAGACTCTCAGCAAGATGGATTGACACAGTGACTGCAACGATGGGCTTGAGCATAAAAATAATTGCGGGCATGGTGAAGTACTGGGCAATGTTTCGTTCTGTAGTGCATAGGGTTGCTATGGATAGGAACTGACTTGTGGACAACTAGCAACAAAAACAGCGTGGTGAAAAAGAAAGTAGCACAGATCAGGTAAGAGTCTTTCGGAGAACTTTCCAGATTAGGAGAATGATAGACTTGGATTTACAGTGCATTTGGCTGTAGCGGTAGTAAACTGCAGGAAGCCCTTCCATGTTTAGTACTGTAAACAAGTAAACAGTAGTACCCAATTGAGGTGAAGGATGAAGGGAAGTGTATCCCCAAATTAGAGACTTCTGTGGGGCTTGAAATTCTATAGAGAAAGGTTAGCGCTAGACACATACATCGTGATTGATATACATATTGTGGGCACTGAGTGATGATGGGATGTTCAAGTGACTAAGATAAAGGAGAGGAAAAGCAGATAGAGAAAGGAACCAGCATCTGTAGCCATAGAACAACAACAAAACATGTCAATTTATTCTTTCAAGTTTTTTTCTTTTTTTTGGCTCAACTACTAACTGAAAGGTTGCCATTTGGAACCTACCCAGCTATGCATCAGAAAACAGACTTGGTGATCTGCTTTTGAAAGGTCACAACCTTTCAGAATGGAGCCACATCTACTTAGCATACATGCAGTCACCATGAGTCAGAATAGACTCGATGGTTGCTAACAACAGCAGCACAACTTAAAGCCATGTGTGTGCCAGGAGAGTTGGAGCTTCCTCTCTTGCATACTAGACACCTAAAACTTCAGGAAGCCCTTCCATGACATCTCCCTTTGAAGGTGGTTCTTGGTGTACCTTTATTTCATGATTCTTTATGACAAGTGCTAGAAAAGGGATTTTAGCTAGTGCAACTTTGCTAAACCCTGGACACTGGGATTAGGATTAATGTACCCAGACTGCCCTTCCCCTCTTAAAAAAAAAAAAAGCACACCTGTGTTGTTCCATATGCTCATGAAAAGTTTAGCTTAAAAATGCTTACTTGAAAATTGTAGTTTATAATTTTTGAGTAGAGTAGATTTTGATTCAATTAATTATATCAGCACCAATTCAAAGAAATTCAACCTAAACATTATAAAAATGTAAATATTGATTAAGGAAGTTTTGAAAGTGTTAAAAGTATATTTCTTTTCATTGCTTCTCAGTCTTTCTGAATTTGTTGACTTTTGGAGTTAAATGGGTGTTAGTGGAATGTTTCTGTGTTTCAGCGGAGTCAACAGCAACCACCAAAACTGATTAATGATGAAAGCAAGTAAATAGTAAAACAGGGCAGGTGTTTAGCTAGTATGTACTAGTGTGAAATTACTTACATAGTAGTTGTGAAGTAGCCGCTGCTCTGAGCCATTGGAGTACACCCTGCTCTGTTGAGCACCCTGATCTGTTGCCCGTCTCCAGGATCCTTGCTTCGCCTCCTCGAGTTCTGGCATTGAAAGAGTTGAGTAGCACATCTGAGAGGGTCCAGAACACTGCCTGGACTTTGTCCAGAACACAGCACCCGTCCTCACATTGTACAGTTGTTGACCATTTTAAATGGCACCCCGGGAAATGACAAGCAGCAATTACTGGTAAGACGCAATTGGAAATGTAGCCATGTTTTCTCTTACTTATGTTTTCCTATTTCTACATCTTTTGCATCTCTTTTTCTTCCTTTTGTAGACTCATAAATGAGCATGAAGCCATAACTTTGGGGACATTTTGTTCCTTGTCTCGAATAAAGGAATGCTCCATGTGCATTAATTTTCTCTCTTCTTATCTTGCTTTTGGGGAAAAAATAAGATAAAACAAATAGTAGAAATTGTTAGGTAGTCACTATGTATGCTTATAGGCTGAAGAAGGAGATTTTTTTGTTTGTTTGGTTGGTTTTCTACTGCAGAATTGTTCTGGGATTTCTGAAGCTCTTCAATAAATTGAGTAATTGATCTTCAGTAAGTTAAACTTGGCCACAAGTTTCTGAAGCTCAGCTGGATTGGATAGCATGTGAATGTTTTTAAAAAATGCCTTAGAGATACAAGACTTCTGGAGCTTCATTGCTGAATTAATCAGAATTTGAACCACTAGTTAGGGGCTGCTATTCTAGTCCTCTTTCTAACTTTTGGATCATCTACTTAAATATCCAGACTAAAGATGTCTTTAATTTCTGGGCCATAAGGCATTGGAAAGAATGCTGTTGCAGTAGCAGTGGTGCTTACATTCCTATACAGGGGTGCTAGCTTCCTTGTGGTGCATATGTGATATGTCATGTAGGTTAGTAATAGCAAACAGCTTGGGTTTTTTGCAGCATTCATAGCTAGGTTAAAATGACTTTGAAAGCAATTGGATTCTAGATTTCCCTAATAAACATTAAACTATAAACTAAAAAACAGGTTATGTGTGTGTGTATCTGTGTATATTATGTGTGTCTGCATTTGTGTATGTGTGTGTGTATGTGTATGCAACAAATGCTCATGTAGATGTCCATGTGCATGTGTTTGCTTTATGCAATTACAAGGAGGTTTAGAGTTTAAAAGGTTTAGGGTTTAAAAATTCTTGAAGGTTTAAAAATTCTTGACTATTAATACTTAATATGTAATATAATACTATATTCTTGACACAACATTCTTCTAGGTGCTTGTAACATTCCTTGTGATGTGGTACTGTTCTTCATTTGCATTTCCTTGAAATATGTTTACCTTCTCTTAAAATACAGTATTCGTGTAGTCATACTTAATGTGAAAAGAAGTCTTTCTTTGCATGTATTATATGTAAAGCAGGCTTGAATTCAGCTTTTGATTAAAATGTAGTTGTGTGGCCTTCTAGCTCTACTTTAATTGCATTTAAAATTCTTTCTGCACCTCTGTTGAAGACTGCAAACCCGACATTAATAAAGTAGGCTTAGAGCCATGTAGCACCTGAGCAGGAGGTTCTTGACAAAAGTTATTTACCTAACCAGAGTTCATTTCAAAAGTTAACGTGGCTCTGCAGCACTTGAATAAAGCACTCATCTGAAAACTCTGTTAGACATTTTAACTCAATTTAATTTATTCCCTGAAAGTTTAATCCCCTGCTGAAAAGAAGAGTTGCAAATTTTCCAGAGTCACAATCCACTGAAGTAAAAAAATGTTTAATGACATCACAGGTACTGAGCTTCAGGAGTTTAGTTAAAAATCCGCCTCAAAATGTAAAACAGGGGGCAAGAGTTAATAGGATATTTTATATAGTTGTGTTTCAGTCTTATTGTAAATCTTTCTAAAGTCACTTGCATCTCGCATTAAAGCTGTCAGAATTGAGTTCCTTAGACATCTCCAGGCAGTAAGTGAGGGGTGGGGGAGGGGGTGGGGGTGGGCAGGGGATGGAATTTTTAAACTACAAAGCAAATATTCTCTGAGCCTTGACATGTAAGTGGCTCATTCAGTCATTTTATATTTTATAAAACTCTCCTTGTAATCACATAAACCAAACAAAGCAATGCTAGGTGCTGGCCATCCACGGTGGTCTACCCAACTAGACAAGAAAACAGCCCACAGCTTGCACTGTACAGTGTTTTGGCAGCCACATAACATCAACTCAGACTTAATTTTACATCATAAATGGTGCAACAGAGGTTCCATTTATCGGATATTGAAATATTTTTTGGTTTGACTGCCAGAGTATAAGGATAAAAACATGGGAGGAGAGAAAATAAAATGTGAATTGACTTTTGTTTTGGCACAGTAGAAAGCAGTTGAGTCCTCTTTATAGTCTCCTAAAAATCTAATTATTCAGTTGGCAGATATACCTCTATAGTACAACTGGATCATTGTCTTAAAATATGCAAAGTGCAGATTGCAGACTTAGTAGGAGATAATGACTACTTTACAGCCTGACAAGTCCTGGCCTATCTGGCCTCGTTGCAGAGATGTTGCTTCGCGGTTCAGCGCTCCGAGAGCTGGCGATGCCTGTAGGCCAGCGGAGGTGTTGCGGATATAATAGAGAGAAAGGGTTTCTCTGGAACGTTCATGGGATACTGTGTAAAGCGTAGATCAAAACCGTCGTGGTTTGGATAGTACAACTTTATTGGGGACACTGGGTGGTATTTTCTCCTTTTAAACCACTGAAGAAGAAAACAACAAAAATCTGTAGTTTGAATAAGATTTCTTTGTGTATGTGAAAAAATATGAAGATTTCTTTCTATTAGTGAAAACTATATACTTGGACTATAACTACTTCAAAAAGATAATTGTTCTCTGGTTGCCAAAGTGACTTGGAAAGTTACCAAGTAGAGGTTCTGTGGATAAGTCATCTTCTTTAAGGACCAGATGAGAACATGCAGGCTGGCAAGCAATTACTATTATGCTACCTTGACTGTATGATTTTTTTCACCTGAATTTAAATTATGGAAATCTTTTCATGCAAATATGGCTCCACATAGCCATCCTGATGATTTAACAATAAAACAAAGTAAATATCATTAACATCTACTGTTTACTGAGGAAAAAAAATGCTTCTTACATACTGTCTCTAATTCCCAGTCTAACACTGAATGAGGGTAGCAGTCCTAATTTAGAATGAGAAAATGGAAATTGAAGAAGTTATGGCTTTGAAATTAGTTAATAATTGGCCATGAAGTTCTGCCTGGTATATAACTGAGTATCTCATATCTGAACACCTGGAGTATTATGAACGGTGTGATATGGTGGCCAGCTCCTTTGGGGGCATGATGATTCCTGTTGGATTTGAACTTGAAGTTTCACATCCAAGGTTGAAGTTAGAGAATACCTCTATTTGCCAAGTGCCTGTTTTTGCTCACCCTTTGAAGGAACTAAAACAGGATAGCAACAGATGGCAAAACTACCTTTCTTCTGGTAAAAGCAGAATAATCCTGGGCTTCTGGGTTAGGAGAGCAGAGTCAGAACCTGACAGTGACTTCTGTGGGTTCTATGGCAATCTCTTAGTGGCATCAGCTTTCTCGGGTCTATCATTGCATCAGGGGTATCTGTCCACTCACAGAAAGTGCTAATGTATGAAGGAAATTGTAAGTACTCTAGAAATATTAGTCTAAAAGGCTTTCTGATGAAATGAAAACCAGCTTCAAACCTTTAGTGAAATCAGCTTTTTAAAACATTGGGCTCATTTAAATAAAATATAAAATGAAAGAGGCCATAAAATGACAAGATTTAATGAGTCTGTTATAAATAACAGTAAAACAATTATATATAAAGCAGTTTGGTTGCCTGTAACATTATATTAGACTAAATGACCTACAAGGCTATAGTTTACCATGACTGATTGCCACTGAGTTAATTCCCATTTGTAGGGAACCTATGGGACAAAGTAGAGTTGCTCAAATAGGGTTTCCAAGGAGTGGTTGGTGGATTTAAGCTGCTGGCCTTTCGGTTTGCAGCCAAGCTCTTAACTCCTGTGCCACCAGGAGTCCTAACTAGCCTATAGTCTTCAAAATGTGAAGGGTAAGAAACAGAAAGAATGCCAACTGAAGAGTTATGATAGCTAAATTTAGGATGTGATAGCTAAATGAAAAAGGAAAGAAGAAAAAGACATAAAATAAAAATAGAGATGATATTATCAGTACAGCAGATGAATTTTGGTATAGACTATGGATTAAACTATAATAATCTATCAAGACAAAATTCCTGATTTTGGTAGTTGTATTGGAAACCCTGATGCCATAGTGGTTAAGTGCCTTTTCTGCCAAAAGTTGACAGTTTGAATCTGCCAGGTACTCTTTGGAAACTCTATGGAGCAGTTCTACCCAGTCCAACAGGTTGCTATGAATTGGGATTGACTCAATGACAGTAAGCTTGGTTTTCTTTTTTTTTTATAATAATTGTCAGAGAATGTAGCTCAGTGGTAGAACATGTACAAGGGCCTGAGTTCGGTCCTTAGCATCTCCTCTTTGACATTTTGGAGTCCTGGTGGCATAGTGGTTAAGAGGTCACCTGTTAACCAAAACATTGGCCATCTGAATACATCAGCTACTCCTTGGATACCCTGTGAGGGAGTTATGCTGTGTCCTATAGGGTCTCTGTGAGTCAGAGTTGAGTGGACAATGATGGATTTGGTTTTATAGAATAAATACAGAGGAGAATGTAGTGTTTCTTATTAATTATTCTAGGACTTATTTAGAGACAAATGTCTATAACTTGTTCACCAAAGGAGTCAGAGAAAAAAAGATATCTCTGTGTATTGATACAGACACATGCATTGGAGAGAGAAAAAATTATAAAGCATCATGGAAACAAATGTACAAGGTGAATCCAGGCAAAACAAATTTTTATAATATTTTAATAACTTTTAATAAGTTGGAAATTTCATCAAAATAAAAGTTTATAAAAATACTATTGTAGGTGCACATTTGACCTGGGGTAGGTCATCGACACAGTCTCTCAGAAGAATGAATATTACCTAGCAAAAGAGGGTTTCACTTACAAATGCTTTGCTTGAAACTAGCTTCCACTCTGAGAAAATCATATAAATCTCACACCCTTCTTTAATAGTGTCTGAAACTATGAAGTAGCTATTTTACTAAAAGTCAGTCAGTGGAATCTGTTTTTGAAAACGGTACCCATTCCATCGCCTGTGCTGCTGGTTCTGACGTGGTGCTCAGGAAACAGCATGGCACATGTTAGCCTGGGTTACCTCAGTGCTCCCTGTTGAGAATTGCTGTCCACCAAGGCCCATAGCAGGAGACAGACTGCAACATACTAGAACCTCTATCCACTATTGTACGAAAGATACTGATGTATGTTAAATGGAGTGGGCAGATTTACAGATGAATTTGAAGTGGGTAAAAAGTGACTTGCCTGAGGTGATTTTTGGATACTTCCTTTATCAGAGCCCTTTAATAAATGCTTGCTGATGTGCTTAGTAATTTTTGGTTGTGATACAAGATAGAATCTGACAAACTTAGCCTTCATTTTTTTAAACAAAATATGTACTCTGAAAATAAAGACTAACAAGACTTTTTTAAAACATAAATGCAGAATGTGTCCCTTTCAGAGCCTAGAGGATAACACTGTGTGTTTTATAACACCTGGGTGTACGGGTCTGTCATTTGCATTCTCTCTTCCCTGAGTGCAGCTTGATTTGGGGGAGGTTTGTATGCACAGTCAACCCAGGGGACCCTAGCTGTAACTGTGTGATATTAGATGAATGCTTCTTTTTTAGAGTTAACAAATAATGGCAGTTTTTATAGTATCTCTTCCCCCCACAATTCAGTGATTGCTTGCAAAGACAGGAAACCCTGGTGGTGTAGAGGTTAAGTGCAATGTCTGCTCACCAACAGGTCAGCAGTTTGAATCCACCAGGCTCTCCTTGGAAACTATATGAAGCAGTTGTGTTCTGTCCTGTCAGGTTGCTATGAGTCAGAACTGACTTGTTGGTAGTGGGTTTTGCAAAGGTAAACATCTTTTTTTAATTTGAAGTGACTGATTTCCAGAGCTTTGGTAAACTCAGAAAGAGACAAAAAGTGGGAACTCTCAATAAAGAGAATCCAAAAGAGCAGTGTACAGATGCCACAAAAACCTTCCCTCCAGTTTCAGTTCTTCCCCAGACCAGCTTGGGTAACTGTAGGAGAGTTTCTTCAGTGTTCTGGGACTCAGCTTTTCAAGCTATAAAATGATTTCAAAGGAACCTTCTAGTTTCTGATGTTTTGTAATTCTGACTCTCAGAAGTCGTGGATTTTCATGACATAGCCACAAAGCAAAAATGTGACAGTCATAGTATGTTTACTTACATTTCATGAACACTAAAGCCAAAAATGCCATCAAGACTCATCTTTTAAAAAACGTTTTAGTTTGTGTTGTTAATGGACATGTTTATAAGCTCAATTTTGAGTCTTTACAAGCATACCCATAAAACTGGTGGTACTGCTTCACGTTTATAAAATCTTACTGCATTTCTCATGGCAACTGGCACTTATGCAAAGAAATAACCTACCACATCTCTAACTGTCTGTTCTAAAGCAATTATATGTCAGTATGAATGTCTACCTGTAGGGTACAAACAACTTGTACCCAAAAAATTCAGCAGATTCTTGTGGAAGGAACCTCTTCTTTCAGAATTCCGTCAGTGTTTCCTTCACTGTCTTCAGATCAAATTTCTGGACAAAATTTTGGGACACTGGAGGAAGAAAATCCAGATGATAACACTAGCTATCTTGCCACCCACTTAGTGTTTAATTAAGAATTTCTGTTCTTTGTTAACCCCCCCCAAATATAGTTTTATGTTCATGTAGGCATTAGGCATTTCTTGTCCTTATTCAGGTTTTCCTCAGCTTAAATGAAAATACTTTTGTTTGCAGATTTTGGTGTAGCATTCCTGACTGGTTATAATGCTCTGTATCAGACCTTCGTATACTACTGGGGAAATACCACCTTTTCTCTTGCATCACCATGCACGTTTTATGGAACTGCACAAAGCTTCCATGAAGTGTACAGTATAAACATTTTATATCCATGCCCGAAAATGGGCTGTTTATCTGCTTATGGGGCAAACTTATCTGCAAAACAATGTCATTATGTGTAGCTAGGCGCATAATTTAAACATGCATTCTTCCTGGCATTGTATGAAGTATAATTAATAAAACAGAGCAGAAGGCATTGGATGGCTCCCCATGGAGATGACAGTCCATGGGGAGAATATGTATACAGTGCAACATTTTATAAATATATGTTCCAAACAGTATTATATTTGTGAAGGAACATTATGGGATCCTACAAGAGGATCAGTGATTCCTGTAGCAAGAAGTTTTGGCTGATACAGAAGGATGAGTGGGAGTTAGGTAAACGTGACTAGACAGAAAGGTTTCCAGACAGAGGAGTCAGTCTGTGCCAGCGTCTTGAACTGGAAGAAAGATGTGAGGTGGCCAGAACTCTGAGACCAAAGGGTAGCAAAGTCAAGATGGGCTAGACTTGTAGACATATGTTGCATTACCCTAGATTATTTTCCAAATAAGTAAGTATCTTATCCCTGAACACACCTCTGTGTGGAATCTGGGGACCACAATAGCTTATTTAGTTGATGATATTTAATAGTAGTTCCTTTAGCAGTGCCAGCTCGCTGCTTATCTCTGAAGCTCAAAGAAGGTAGGACTGTTAGGAGCTACTTCAGTCAGTAGTTACCACAAAGCCTCCTGGCCTATCTTCTTTCTTCGAAGAATTCTGGGACCCTTAGGATGCAATTTTGTTTGACTTTCAGTACCGCTTATAGAGACACTGTCAGATGTCCTAGCTGTGCCCTCTAGTGGCAGCTAAAGTATTACCCGGTTCTTTTGAAGTCTGTCTTTGAAGAGTTCAGGAGAACAATTAAGTTTAAGGACACAGGCCGAATCAAACCTGTTGCTGTTGAGTCAGTTCTGACACACAGAAAACCAAAAGGGCGGAGTAAAACTGCCCCATGGTGTTCCCAAGGAGAAGCTGGTGGATTCAAACTGCTGACCTTTTGATTCACAGCCAAGCTCCTCTTAGCCACTATGTCACCAGGTCTCCTTAGAGATATACAGGGAGGAAACCTCTGCCACCTCTACCAAACTCCCCCAACAACTTGTTTTTCTTTTGGTTATCCTGTGAAACCTTCTGTCCACAGGATCATCTGCAGTATAAATCACTAGCAGCATCAGTAAGCCATTTCAAGGTATAGTAATAGTCAAGGACGTGTTGTATATACTATGGACTTCCAGAAGACAGAACAGGTGTATCTGGGAGCAAGTACATCCAGAATGCTCCTTAGAAGTGAGGATAGGGAGATTCTGGGTAGTGAGACTTCCTCTCACTTACTTTGGCTGTGTTAGCAGGAAGGACCAACCCCTGGAGAAGGACATCATGCTTGCTAAAATAGAGGATCAGTCAGGGAAAGAAAAACTCTCAGCAAGATGTGTTGACACAATGACTGAAGCAATGAGCTCTAACACACCTACTACTGTGAGGTTGGCACAGGGCCAGGCAGCATTCAGTTCTGGCATACATAACATGTCTGTGAGTTGGAGCTGACTCAAAAGCTCTTAAAAAATGACAAAGTTAGGGCACTTTGGGGCTTTGACCACATACATTTTCATCCAGCTTCTTTATTGTGAGTTCTCTTACAGCACCCCCCTTTTTTTTTTGGCCTATTCTCCCTATAACCTCTTTCCTCCTACCCCATGATCTTTGGGCAAGCATCCTTCTTTGATCTACTTGAATCTGTTTGCTGAATTCCCTTGGTAACCTAAAAGACCTGAGTCATTGTTTTGGACTCCAGACAGTTTAGTATCTGATCTATTTCCCTAAAAGCCACCACACCTAAACCCGGAAGCCACCTTTATTTATGAGAGTAGTCATTCTCGTCAACACTTGGCTCTTTAATGTGAGATTGTATATCCCCTGCTTTAAGAAACTGGGAGGGAGAAGGATGGTGCAAAGCCAAAGTGAAATCTAGCCCAGATCATGGGATATAATTCTGTCTGGCATGGTTCCAGATCTGGAAATGACTGAATGAGAGTGGTTATCTGGTGGTAGCCATATAGCAAAGAAGAACAGAAAGTCAAGGAATGGATACTTACCTTCTCCGAGGAGGTCTTTAGAAATAAGAACAGCAGATTTAAGAATTTTGAGTAAATTCCTTCCTCACGGATATAGTGCATGAAGTTCCATCACTGTGTGAGTCGTGTCTTCCCTGAGCTATCCTAAAGAACCTACTCTGGGACCTGGGGCTGTAGGTTGGGTATTCTCTTACTATTTGGTGCTCTGGCCAAGTATGGCCCCCAAATTTGTTTACTGCAAACATTTATTTATAATAGCAAAAGTTTTTACATACCTCCTAGTTTAGCACCATCAGCCTCTGTGGAGAGAATGAGGACTATTGTCTTCTACTAGTCTTTACTTCCTCTCAGACATTGGATTTGCTTCAAGTCAGGAATATGGAGATTCCAGCCCACAGGAATTTTACAAGAATGTGGAGGGACTGAATTTCCAGCATCTTTGCACTTTGTCATGCTAGTGAGTCAGTTGCTTGACTTGAGGGACACACCACTCCAAACTTGGGAGTCTGAGCAGTACATGAGCCCTATAGTCTGAGATGGAAGAGACTCTCCTACAGCTCTTCTCTCATGTAGATAATTATTTCTTATCCTGCTTTTTGGAATGTTTCTAGTCAAGCTTTAGGTAACCAGAGGGTGTTAAGTAGGCACATTGCCTCAAAAAAAAAGAAAAAGAAAACTTTTTATTTCCTAAGGAATTGGTGCTCCTGTTAGAAAAGCTACACTGTTAGTGCTACTCAGTGTGTTCTCATTTATGAAACATGTATATAAGAAAACATGCACACAAAGATTGTGGAATACCTCGGTGGAAGGCGAGTCCGTCTTTTCCCATTTTGTCCATTCAAGACCTGTGTGAATGGACCTTATCTGACCTCAGGAAGCTGCAAAGTCATCACATTAGTATCCTTATAACAAGACTTGTAGAAAAATCACTCTTATCAACCTCTAATTCAGAAAGACAGCTGATTCTACACAGGACTTTCTATATCTGTGACATTTCTCTTTTCCTTGAAGATGTCATTGGGATTTACTATTTCAGATCTCTAGTGCTGCTTTAACAGAATTACCACAAGCGAATGGTTTTAAAAAGACAGGTTTTATCTGTCACAGCCCAGTAAACTAAAAGTCCAAATTCAGGGTGTCAGCTCCAGGGAAAGGCTTTCTCGGCTGACACTGGAGGAAGGTCCTTGTCGTCAGTCTTCCCATGGATTAGAAGCTTCTGAAGCCCGGGGGCCTTGGTGGTCCTTTTCAAAGTTTGCAGTCATCTCCAGGTATTGCTTTCTTGTCTGGCATGAGCTCCCCAAATGTCTCTGCCAGTTTCTCTTCTTTATGTCTCAAGAGACTGCCTCAAGGCACAGAACAAACTCAAGCGCTGAGTCCTGTCCCACCAACCCAGCTGCTGCCCATCCACTCCCACTAACATCACGGAGGCAGGAATTCCAGCATGGGGGAGCATCATACAATACCAGGAATTATGGCCCAGTCAAACTGCTACAGATTTTTTAGGGAACATAATTCAGTCCATGGTAATGGATAATACAAAAAATTATGCCAATAGGCTTTGTTTTAGTCCAGAAGTCATCTTTTGGAGCATTATTCTAAGTGTTTTATTCATTATTATAACCATGTACCTGGGACATCATATGGAATTCCATATAAATTTTAAAAGAAAGTAATACAAAATATTTACTGTTTTTTGCTGGGTTCATTTTTCTGTTAATCCACTGTCCATCCATTTATTAACAAAAT
The DNA here is from genome assembly GCA_028571685.1 of Heterohyrax brucei. NCBI lineage: Eukaryota > Metazoa > Chordata > Mammalia > Hyracoidea > Procaviidae > Heterohyrax > Heterohyrax brucei. The sequence goes on from CM053147.1 coordinate 72,827,885, forward strand.
TAGTAAACTTTTCAATGTAAACCTAAGAAATCTATAATTATATTTTAATAGAATGGGATAAATGAGACCATGTGGAATAAGACTTCAGTTCTCATAAATATTAATGTATCCACACATAACAACACGTGTATGTATGTCTGTTATAAAGTGAACATAAGGAAGGAAATAATGTTTTCATCGGAGGAAAAATTCGATTTCTCAGCGGCAGAAGCAGTATTTCAAGGCTCTTCACAAAGCATGTTTTCTCCCAAGGTTAAAGAACCAAGAACATTTTCAAAGTGATTTTCATAAGAGAACCTTCTGGGCAAGAAATCAAAAGGAAAGCTAGTTATTATGATTATACAAACTTGCGAGGAACCAAATTATCCAAGAATTAGAACTGGTCATCAATACACTATTCTAATAGAACAGTTGTTAGCTGTCTTCCATGGGAATCACAAGACCTAAGAACATAAGTAGAATTCTTGGCTATTTGAGAATTTCTCAAACTGATAGGAGCATAGTACGTTTCTTGTTCTTGTAGAGGAGTGGGATATCCAGGCTGATAAAAATGTTTTGTCCTACGATGGTTGTGTCACAATAAAATTACTGTTTACTTTTGCCAGTGCTAAACTGTACATGATGAGAATGCTGTTCTGCCACTGTCTTCCCCTAAAGATGACTACAGAGTTGTTAAATTTATGCTACCTTCCATCTCAGATTTTTTTTGTTTTTGACCATTAAACGTAAATCCAACACACTGCCTTCAAGTCAATTCTGACTTATAGTGACCTGATAGGACTGAGTAAAACTGCTCCATAGAGTTTCCAAGAAGCGTCTGGTGGGTTTGAACTGTTAAGCTTTTGGTTAGCAGACGTAGCACTTAACCACCGTGCCACCGGGGGATGTAATATCTCAGATTAGAAGACCCACCCACTGCGGTCACGTCGAACACAGGAACAGGAAAATAGACTGTATTCAGAAAGCCTTGTTTTCCCTTTTTTCAGGTTATGTAGCCTATAAGCACAATAGCTCTCATGTGTTGAACTTATGCTATGTGCCAGACCCTGTGGTATGTGCTACATGTTAAATCTTTTATCCTTGCAACAACCCAGTGAGTTAGGTCTCATCTCTATTTTTAACTGGAGAAATTGTGGCTCTGAGGGGTCATTAGTGGGGAAGCAGCAGAATAGATACAGGCCTATGAGCTCCGACTGCCAAGCCTGTTTTCTTAGCTCCTGTGCTATAAAGCTTCACAGCGTCTACTGGGTTAAGTAAGGGAGAGATCTAGAGTTCCTTGTCTGCCTTTTCCATTGTCAACACTGCCCTGCTGCTCCTGAAGCATTGCTTTAAGCAGAAGAAAATGATGTATTTTTGATGTATTAGAACACTAACCCATTTCCTCTGGCTTATCATACATAATACAGGCATTCCAGGTATTGTCAATGAAGTGCACTCCAAAGTTGTAAGAAAGAAATATCTGAAGGCCATATGTCCCCTGAAATCTTGGTTGTGACTAGAGAATCAATGAAGCTGCACTACTGAAATAGCTGTAGGTAAGAGCACACACCATACAGGTAATTTATTTAGGGCTTACTCTGTGCCAGGTGTCCCCTCCCTGCCAAGGTACAAAATGGCATAATACAGAAACAACTTGCCTCCAAGAATTTATAGTTCACTTTGGGGAACTTCCTGAAAAAGATCCTGACACATCGAAATATCTGCATGTCCTTCTCTGAACTAGTTAAAAAGGGACTAGAGAAAGCGTGGATACATCCAGTCTCAGCTTGTGAGGTTTAAGAATGCCTGGTAAAAAAGACAATCCTAAAATATGTGGAGAAAGAAGAAAAAAGAAGAACAAATTAAAGAATGAATGGATATTATACTCAGAGCAGCCAACTTTCATATCTATTGCCAATAAAGACATTTTTAAGCAGGGAAGAACTCATAAGTTTATCCCTGATGAACAATTTCTAAAAGAATCACACAGATCTACACACCTAGGAAAGTGAAAATCCAATATAAGGGACAGGAGAGTGGGATATCTGAAAACTTACGGAATCAAGACAAAAATAATAATAATAATAAAAAACTGTAGGGAATCTGTGCAATAAATGATTAGAGATCTATAGAAAGTACACATGATGTAGAAGCATGGTGCATTCATGTCATATAATTAAATTGTCCGTCCTAAAAGGTGTTATACCTGGATGTCCTAAGAGGGATTCATCTCCAAAATATTTTGTTGTCTGGAAAATATATAATGCAATTCATAAAATGACCACAATTCTATAAAACATGTACATGCAAAAAATATTTTTTCTAAATAAAATATTTAGAAGCCATATACACCAATTATTTTTTACGGTTTTTACTTCTGCAGAGGTGAGAGATTTCAGGAGAGCAGCGGTTGCTGGTGAAGGCAGGCTTTGGCTTTTTGTAAATTCCTCTAGTGTTCAACTGTGCTGATAAGCATGCACTAATCTAGAGCTGCAATATTAAAATGGTTTAAAAAAAGAAATTAAGTGTATGCCCTGTGGAGTTGCTAAGAAGTAGCTCCTTCCTCCTACTTTGACAAGTTTTTGAATTTACATATTCCCATCTGTAAAGTGAAGATAATAGTATTGACCTCAAAGTTTGCTTGCCTGTATATGTTTGTATTAAATACAATGCTGTATATAAAATGCTAATCACAATATCTGGAATATAGTATGCTCTTAACCAGTAGTAATTATTTTTTATGTAATATATACTTAGCCTTGGAAATCAAAAAGCTGCTAAAATATACCTATAAACATACAGCAGGGTCTTTTTTTCATTATTAGTTATCCACTATAGGGTCACTATGAGACAGAAGCCATTTAAAGGCATTGAGTTTTTATATTTCAATAAGCGTCAGCTTGTTTAAATTTCTTACTGAATTTTTTCTTTGCCTTCAAACATTCTTGCATTTGATGCAATACTTACATAATTTTCAAAGAAACCATAAAATTTATATACTGAACAATCATAGGTCAGCAGTAATGTGTACTAAACCTGAAACCAAACCCACTGCTGTTGAATCGATTCTGACTCACAGCAGTGCTATAAGATGGAGTAGAGCTGCTCCATACAGTTTTCAAAGTGCCTGGGAGATTCAAACTGTTGACCTTTTGGTTAGCAAACATAGCATTTAACCACTACATCACCAGAATTTCCAGTGTGTACTAGTTGGAAGAAATTAAAAGGTATCTCACTGTTCTGTTATAAAAAGAGGTGTGGAGACCTCTATAGGTACCTCTAGTTGGAGATAGTACATATAAAGGAGTGAACATTTCTATGAACTCTCATAAGATTAAAAGCATAGCTGAGGTTGGAATGAAGTTGAGGAATGGTTTAATAAGGTAATGTCTGTTCAAATTATTTTAAAAAATAGCACATTCACATTGTAACTGCAAGCCCATAATGAAAAGTTACTGGAGAAAATTGTGTGAAAGTATGGCCCTGAAACACATGAAGAAGGAGCCAGATCCAAGTATGGTAGCTCTTCATATGCTTATCCTGCCACCACCAGTGGAGATTTGTCACCTCCCACCTTCACACACCGGGCTATGCCCCAGACACGCTCTCCTTAGTTTAAAACTATGCCCTGTCTTTGTTTACGGTTGAAGGAAATGACTCTTCTCTTGGCTCATGCTTTTTAGATGTTCTTAAAGATACACTTTAGAATGTATACATTTAATCACATTAGGTTTCTTTGTCATTCTTACTATTTCTGTAACCACAAGGAAAACAATAACTACAATCCATGGAAATGGTATCATTGAACTAGTGAGCCAGCTCCTTTGGTATGGATATTGTCAATTTTGGCACCACAAAGTATATTTGGTTAGGAAATATATTTGGTATTTCCACTGTAATATTACAGAAAACAGTTTATTAGTGTTTGCAGACAATCATTCTACACTTTTGGAATATGGTTCATTAGAAGTTGTCAGGTGTGTCTTTTGTAACCTCATCTCTATGCTATAATTCTGACTGTCACTTGTTATTGCTCATATATGCTGACATCAAAAGGTCATTAGGTGGCCTTGAAAAATAAACTATTTTAATGTGTTTGTGAAATCAATGGTAGTGTGAGTATTCTGGGCATAAGATTTTATTTTTCAATGCTGTCTTTTATTCAGTAACGCTTGAAATCCATTTCTATTTTATATGTCTGTATTCAAAAAATGAAAGCTCTTAAGATACTGAGCGATATAGAATAAGAAAGCCAGTAACTCCCAGTTGTCTCTGGGAGAAGATTTACTAAGTTACTTGTTTGTCTTTCTCATCTTGCATTGGTCCTTACCATCACAGAAACCTAGAGTCCATGAGGCCGTTAACAAAAAACCCATGATTCTGACTCATGACAGCACTGTAAGGGAAAGCACATCTTCACCAAAGGATTCGCAAGGCTGCAAATCTTTACCAAAGTAGATGGCCACATCTTTCTCTCATGACCTTTCAGTTAGTAGCCAAGCTCGTGCTCACCCAGACTGCTCAACGAGGTCATTTGTGGATTTCAAAATATCCCTACAATATTAAATTTCATTTTCCAGCTCATTTAATTTTTTCTGAGACATGCAATAAAATGAAATAATTCCCAACTTCTTGATGTTCTTCATTAGCCAATAAATTATCAAAATGAGTAGATCCTACTTCTGAAATAACTCTTAAAATTATTCTTTTTCCCCTCTTTTCACTGCCATGGCCTTGGTTCAGACTCATTTTCTCTCAACTGGATTATTGCAATTTGATATTTAACTGGTGTCCCTTCCTGCACTGGAAACCCTGGTGGTCTAGTGGTTAAGTGCTACATCTGTTAGCTAGAAAAATCCAGCGGTTAAAACCCACCAGATGCTCTTTGGAAACTCTATGGGGAAGTTCTACTCTGACCTATAGGGTCACTACGAGTCAGAACAGACCCAACGGCAGTATGTTTGGTTTTTCAGTCTTCCTCCAACGTACCTCCCTACCTAACTGTCTTTCAGTGTTCAATCAATGATGATTCTAGAGTTACTTATTTTAAAACAAAACAAAACTTCAGTGACCTGTTCTCCCCTCTCCCCTTAGCCTATAAAATTAAACTTAAGTGTCTTTTAGGACCTTCACAACTTAGCCCTCAACTACCTCTTGTAAGGTCCACCTCTGTCTTGAAAGTTCTCCTACTGTTTCTCCTCCTTTTCAGTCTACCCTAAAATCAGTTGTAGGGAATTATTTTCCATTCTTAAACTAGACATGAGCCTTCTTATGTCTGTGCTTTGTGCAGTAACTTTCTTATGCTTGGAAGAATTCCTCTGACCCATTATCTGTCTGTTGCATCCTGATCCTCCTAGATCACCCAGATCTAAGAGTCTGTATCTGTCATATATTCCCTGCCTTTCGACTTTGACCGTGACGCCTGGATTATACCTGATGCCGGCCGTTGTCATGTTGTTTCCTTACATGATCCCTCCTTTGACTGAAAACTGCTTGAGGTCAAGGCCCATCCTTTTTTGTCCTTACCCTTGCATTTTTATCCTTTGCTCCGTATTAGCAAAGGCTCACTGCATAGATACTGAATTAATAAATAAATTGGGATTCTTTACATGCAACAGATCTGGGGACTTGCCTTGGGACCCTTCCTGGCCTTTTGTGATTGATCTTCTCTTTTGGATATTACCCTGCTCCTAACATAAATGAAAGGGAAGGAAAGAGAGACTGAGAATATTCAAAACCATGTTAATGATGATTATGGCTGAAACCAGCTTTCATTCAGTGCCCAAACTGAAGAGTTCCAGAGAGGTTTCTTGGCTGGCAGCAGAACTTAAAGCCTTCAGCATGACACCACTGAAGGCACATAAATCCTCTCCTGAGCTGATAGCCGACGTTGTGTTCATCCTCTGTTAACTGGTGTTTTAGTATGTGTGTGTTTTTCTTTTTCTTTTTCTTTTTCTTTTTTTTTTTTTTTTTTTGATCACTACAACAGCATACTCAAAAAGATCATGATTTGTTTTTAAATTGGTTGTCTTGGGTTTTTGGTTATGTCGAAGCAAGATTTTTTTACAGAAAAAGGCTTTCTACTCTCAAATCCTGTTATAAGTTATTCGTTTATGTCAAATTTTACCCAGTGCAATTCAGATGTAAAAACATCTGGTTGTGATAATAGCCAGTAATGGTAATTTTGAGCACTCACCATGCTGCAGGTACTATCCTGGGTACTTTAAAAAGAAGTGCCCCATTTAGTCTTCACAACAGGCCTGTGAGAGAGGTGGGTATGATTCTTAGATTCTGCACATGAGAAAAATTGAAGCTTAGGCAACTTAAGGAACTTGCCCAACATTGCACTCTAGTACCACACTTCCAATCACTACAGCTATGGAGAATATGATTTGGAATCAAGCAATTTCTGTTCAGCCTGAAAATCAGAAGCTTGTCTGCTTGTCAGGATCTTAGCATCCATGTGAATGTATTGGGTCTTCCTTAAAATCATCTGCCCTGTGTCCCACAATTTTGTCTTTCGCTCCCTGTGTGCCAGTGTTGTGCTGCACTCTATGTCTCTTTTCCTCTGCTTCTTTGGCACAACTTGACTGCTGCTTTCCCAGCCAGTGCACCATGGGTGTATCTCATTATAGCTCCTCTCCTTGAATAATCGTGTTGATGCTCAGGCACAAAGAAGCTATTAAATGCATGACTGTATTTATCTTTCTTGCCACTCTGAGAGTGGAAATCATTCATGCACTTTTAGAAAATCAGAGATGAGGATATGAATTTCTTTTATACAAAGGACTAAATGTAAATGCCGTGATAAGTATAGAACTTTATAAAAGTAGGGAAGTACAAATTTGGATGTTTGATCCACACATTAAATTTCATTTTAAAGAAAGAAACAAACAAAATAAAATACTCCCCCCACCCAAAAAACAACAACAACAACAGCAAAAACCACCAAAACCAAAATACAGAGACTACTCTCCCCCACTAGGCTTTGTTTTACATTTTATGGTGTAATTACTCTGTGTGACAGGAAAAGAGTATGTTTTTAAATGCATTTCCTCCAGTGGATTAGGAGGAGAATTCTAATTGTTTCTATTAGTTTTGTAATGAAAATAATAGTGGCTGTGAAACTCCTGAGGGTGACACTTTTGATATTAGAGCAAAAATTGCCCCGTTGGGAACAGGCTTTCTTATGAGGCAGAAATGATAGGTGGAAGATTTAACAATTCTCCCTTACAAAAACCCATATACTAAGTGTAGCTCTCCTCTCCAAATAATATTTTCCTCTACATTTCATCCTTTTGAGATGTAATGTTTAGTCCTTTTAAAATGAAAAAATTATTTGGTGAAAGCAACCAGTTTTGCATTTAGTAGTCATTCATGCTGTATGAGGGTAATCTATTTCTCCAAAGAGGTTTTGGCTCAAAAAGAATGTGTAAACAGGAAACAGTCAGGGGGCAGAAGAGAAGGAAGAAAACAATGCAGCAATTGAGTAGAAGTGAAAGGGGAACACACAGAACTCAAAGAAATTTGACAGCGAATTTCTCTCAATTCCAGTATTTTCCCAAGATCAGCAATGACCCATCTGGTAGCCTTCTTTGACGCCTTGCTGGCATTTGTTCATTGTAAGTAGGTGATCTATTAAAGGGTTCAAAGAGCATTTGTGTGCATTGGGCTAGTCTGTGCTTTCCTTACAAATAACCCTGCCATTCCCTTAAACTGTCCATTCTTTCTGATCCTCTTTCCATCCTTCAGGTCTGTTTCCCCATTGGCCAGTGGTTGCTTTTCCTTCAGTAACTTCCGCACACAGTAGTCCTTTGAATCTTTCTGCCAAGACATCGTTGTCCAAGGGGTGGATTCAATTTAATCCAGTTGAGAAGCCTAAACTAGTTGGCAGATCTTTTCGGTTAGCCCATTCGGTGTTGCAGTTTGGGGTCCTCGGGAAGCAGTTGTGTTTCAGCCTCCGTTGAGCCTTCATTTTCCCTTCCATGCAGTGAGTTTCTTTGGAGTTAGACTTTCAGGATTTCTCAAACTTGGTATTATTGACATGTGGGATTTAGATGTTGCGGGCACAGTCCCGTGCAGTAGCCAGCCGTGCAGTAGGGTGTTAGCAAAATCTCTGGCCTTTGTTCACTAGATGCTGGTAGTACTGCCCAGTTGTGACAACCAAAAATACTTGCAAATGTTGTTGAGTGTCTCTTGAGGTTACAGTCCTTTACCTACCCCTGTTGCAAACCACTGGGTAAAAGGAATTTGACAATGCTGATACCATCACTTCAGGCATCAATGTCATGCTAAGTAGGGACAGAAACAAATAGGAATGTGAATACCATAAAAGAGCAGGGAAAAGTTAAATCCAATTCTGGCAGATTATTAAAAAGATAGGGAATGAGCACAAGGGAATACAATGCTTGAGAGAGAAAGTTGGTGCTTGCTACTCATTTGGAGAAGAGAAGAGCCAAGCAAGGCCCATGCAAAATCTGAAGTCAAGTATGCGAGTCAATGATACAGCATTCAGGGTACAGCCCATGTTAGAGTGGATCTCAAGTTCATGTTTGTCCTCCCTAGTGCCAGGTCTCGAGTCCTCTCAGCACAAGTGGCTGAGTGAGAGGCTATTCTCAGGCCAGTGTTGTGTCCTGGAAAGTGGACCGCCCAGCTAAGATGTTAAATCAATGAGCCACTTTCAGTCTGTAGAGAAACCCAGAATGCACCTGTATGTTCTGTTGTGTCTGAATAAGAAGCCCTCTAGGAATGACATTCTGTTTGGAGAACAGTTTGGAGGGAGACTGGAGGGCCCAGGGAGACTTCTAAGTGATAACCAGGCTTGTGTCTGGGACGACAGGGCTTAGAAGGGGTTCTCAAGGGACCTGGGAATGGAGGCTAATTTGTGATTCTTGGCTTTTTAATACGGCAACTAGGAACTGGCTTCATCAGCCTTACTCTAGAACCGTCAGTTCACATCTTATGGGTCTATCTGTAGTGGCTGGTTTGTTTCTCTTGGGTCCTTGGCCATATTCCCTCCTGTCCTGGATCCCTTCATACTGGAATTGGAAGTCACCCTGTTAACTTTAGGCCAATGAGGCTGTATGGATACTGGTTCCTCTGAATCTCTGGTTTGGTCTAGGATTTACCCCTATTAAAAAAGGCAAGACTACAGTCCCAGGAGAGCAGTTCATGAATGTGACCTTCCTAGTGCAAGTAGAGGCGACCTCTTTGTCACTGAGCATTATGTTTTCTGGACATAGTATATCAGATGCTTTAATTTATGTACCTGTTCCTAGATCAGGAGCCAAGATCAAGAATTACATCTTATACAAAATATTCCTTGCTAATAAACATGTCATTATTGTTGTAACTATATGGCATTTGTTATTATTTGTTTTGATGAGTTAAAATGCACTAGAGTCTCTTAGCAAGACTAACTTTTCTAATATGAGTGTGGTATTGACAACCAAAAAAATCTACTAGATCTTCACATACTTCCGAGAATGATACAGTTTTAAAACTTGCAGTAATTTTGATGTGGAGAAAGAACATAATGATTTGTAAAACTTGGTTGTCAGAGTGTTTGGATTTTAGTGCCAAGGAATCATTATCTTTGTTTGGAATTTAATTTGCTTTACTTACGTATTAATGTCTTTTTTACCACTCAAATCAATTTTTTAAGTAAATCTTCGGGTCGTGTTTAGTTGGTTTAATCTACCTCACTTCCCTTCCCCCATTGTTAAATGAAAATAGAAATGGTATTTACTATGTTTTCATAATTAATGGCCTGGTACAGATGACTCTTAGAAATTAATTAAATTATTGTTTAATTCTGAACCTCTGAGCAAGGGCAACTGCTTGTTGGGTGTTGTCTTCAGATGCAGGGGTGTAAATGCTATCTTTCTGTTCTGTTTTCAGGTCACATGTGCCAATTTAACCAATGGTGGGAAGTCAGACCTTCTAAAATCAGGAAGCAGCAAATCCACACTAAAGCACATATGGACAGAAAGCAGCAAAGATTTGTCTATCAGCCGACTCCTGTCACAGACTTTTCGTGGCAAAGAGAATGATACAGATTTGGACCTGCGATATGACACCCCAGAACCTTATTCTGAGCAAGATCTCTGGGACTGGCTGAGGAACTCCACAGACCTTCAGGAGCCTCGGCCCAGGGCCAAGAGAAGGCCCATCGTTAAGACGGGCAAGTTTAAGAAAATGTTTGGCTGGGGTGATTTTCATTCCAATATCAAAACAGTGAAGCTAAATCTGTTGATCACTGGGAAGATTGTAGATCATGGCAATGGGACATTTAGTGTCTATTTCAGGCATAATTCTACTGGTCAGGGGAACGTATCTGTCAGCTTGGTGCCTCCGACAAAAATAGTGGAATTTGACTTGGCACAACAAACCGTGATTGATGCCAAAGATTCCAAATCCTTTAACTGTCGCATTGAATATGAAAAGGTTGACAAGGCTACCAAGAACACACTCTGCAACTATGACCCTTCAAAAACCTGTTACCAGGAGCAGACCCAAAGTCACGTGTCCTGGCTCTGCTCCAAGCCCTTTAAGGTGATCTGTATTTACATTTCCTTTTATAGCACCGACTATAAACTGGTACAGAAAGTGTGCCCTGACTACAACTACCACAGTGACACACCTTACTTTCCATCGGGGTGAGGATGGACCTGGGGATGAGACTGAAGCCTGAGGGGTCAAAGGTCATATGGCAGGGCTATCACCTCACAGAAGAAGGTCACATCTGTTGCCTGGAATGTGTCTACACTGCTGCTCTCGTCAACCGGCTGCAAATACGCTAGTGGAAAACAATCTGATGTCATTTCTGCCCAGTTAGTTTCATCTCCCAATATAGTTGTGAATCACCACAGATTTTAAAGCTACACTTGAAGACATGCTCTTTCACACAGATACACACAAACACATGTCCACACACATTTCAGCTTGCATCTATCACAATTCCTGTTGAGAGGGCTTTCATTGTCTGACTCATAATGGTTCAGGATAAACTATCATCAAGGAAAAGGATTAACAGAGAATGCTTTCTAACACTCACTGTTACGGAAATCTCTTTTAAAGTCTTGAGTACATGCCAATCAATAATCTCCACTCATGCATTCCTACTGCTTGGAGTAGCTGTCCTGGTAAATACTACTGTAGGAGTATATGCTTGTTAAAATGGAAAAAAAAAATGTGTCTTTAGAGCTCTGTATTCTTTATTTTTTGAACATAACAAAGTGTAGTAACTGCTTTCCAGCATACAGTAGTCGCATTCAAGGTGATACAAGATGGCTCTTTTTTCTGCAGAGGGAGCCCACTTGCAGTAAAGATAAGCAAACATTTGGAATTTACATGTGGGCAGACCTTGGAATTACAGCTTTGATCAGTCATCCTTGGACTTTTGTGAAGTCAAGACTGGCTGAGGCCACTTAAAACGAGTTCTGATCATTAGATAAGGGAAATGCCAGGCAGACGCTGTGTAAGTGATAAGTGTCTGTCTTATCTTTACTACATATATTGTAACAAATTCAATATCCTAGTCTTCATTTGTATGAATGGTTTGTATTGTACATAGTTTAACCAAGTGTTATTTGAGCTGCTTATTAATATTAACTTGTACTTGTCTCTCTGCTTGTTATTGGTTAAAAAAGAATTAAGAAAAAAAGGATATGAGGAATCCATTTTATCAATGTAGCTGTGAACTCCATTAAAAAAGACAGTGTACAAAGCATTTATTCAGCTCAAGTATTGTTGAAAGCTATACATATAATACATTACAATCTGTCTGTATTTAGATATTTTATTTCTGGACAAAAATGAAATGTACATAAAAATAAAACACTTAAAGATGAATTTCAGTATGTACTTGTGTAAGATGGTGATTTAAATGGTTCTGACAAGAATGTGCTGGAACACTGTCATGGCTTAGCATCTCATATCTGTGTGTACAGAGCTATCTAAACAGCTGTTAGTTGCCGAGTCGAAACAGCTTAAAAGAATTTCAATGTCAAGCCTGGAAAACAGTGGTGGCATATGACATTGCACATGTATTTAGTTTACTGTCATAGTAGTTACTCAAGAATATTTGAAAAAAAAATCTATGAACAGAAGTGGATAATTGAGATCTCCTAAATTAATTAGAACTAATTTAATTTTTCCTGTGTAGAGTTTTTATTTAGCAGGGGAGCTGGGTGGAAGATAATTTTTTTTCTTTAAAAGGAAGTCAAGGTATCTGAAAATTGTGGCTGAATTTCTCTGATTCTATTGTAGTGACCCAACTGAGGAAACTGGAGTAGCAGTGGAAGGCTTCCATGTTGAATTTACCTTTACTAGATGGGTCAACTATCTATATGATGTTATGGACATTAAAGTTTCTTTCTAATTGCTATGCACAGTCTCAGCAAAATAAACATAAGAGATGTGGCAGATTTGGTGTTGGCATATGAAGTCTCTCAGTGATTAACCAAAGAAGCCAAATTAAGACTATGATCTTATTCTCATACTCCCCTTATGCTGCTTAGGGATAAGATATGGAGAAAATAATGTCTGTATTTTTCATGTAACAATGAAAGAAGAACTATAGGAAAAATAAAAACACAAATTTCCAGAGTGAGAACTCAGTGACTAATTTGACTGAAGAATTTCTTCAACTGCCAATCAGAGGTACATCTTTCTGTCAAATGTCCATCTTTCAAAAGCCCCCAATATATTTAGACAACCGTTTAGATCAATATACTAATTAATTTTCCATGGAATTTCAAAACTAATGCTAAACCAGACTTTGAGGCACATGAGGCTGTAAGAGCTTCATGAATTCCAGCTGCTGGACATACTTGCTACAGGGAACTTGTGCCATCTGGGGTTTATTTATCAAAGTGATCACTTAAGGGTTGGCTGTTGACAAACAGGAGAGTTAAGTGAGAAGGGAAAAATCAATGATATTTTTAGCATCATTTGATTAGTGGGCCGTGATTTTCATTATGGGATCTGATCAAATCTTTTTGTTATCCAACCTTCAGGATAAGAAGAAAATATGCTTCAATCTCCACCACCTCCCAGTCTCCTGACCTATAACTCCCCAGGAAATGTTGCTTTTACATTTTTTAAAAAATACATGACATAGCTAAATAACTAACATTCAATAAATTGAATGATTTTTTCTGTAGTTTTTCTTTAGAAGAAAAGCAAAATAGAAAAAAAAACATGTAGCAGACATCAAACAATTATTTCAATTTTTAAAAATTCAAACTTGTACTTCTTTATCTGTATCCACTTACCCCAAGTCCTGTATCATCAGTGCCTTCATTTGTAACATAGAAAAATTGTGATGCAGTCAACATATGCTTCCTGTTTTAGACAAGGACATAGATGAAAGAACATGGTTAACAGGAAGTTTCAAAAGTTGAAATTAAAATTTTTATTACAACAACCTGTTACTTCAACAAACAGGCTAATTAAATTTTAGTTATGCTAGGAAATGCTTATGTTTGGGGGAAAAATAAATGGAAAATAGCACTAAGGAAACAATCTTCTCCTGAATCTTAAATAATTCCTACTTTTGCTAAAATATGGGGAAAAAAAAACCTTCCAAGTGCAAATACATCTTATGAGACAAAGACATGAGTTTGCTGTCACCCTTTGCTCTTTTCTGAGACATTTTAGTAAAATTGAAATTTTATGAAAAGATAATTGAAGCTTCTTGACTGTCGAAGGAAAAAACGATACCTGCTTATGATAATTATGATAAAAATGATGACTTGTTATGCTGTTGTTTCAGCTGGGCATTTTTGGGTCCATGACACTGGTGAGAATTTTTCAGCATACGTGGAGGAAAAGGCACTGTTAAAGGTACTGGTACTAAAGTTCTGGAAGTAATTATTCTGCAACCAAGTGAGATAAACTTGTTTAACTTGACACTATGAACACTGGGAATATTCTGTTTCCTACATTTCAGCAATAAACTGTAAGCCATATTTTTGCACGGAATAGACAAAAAGAAAAAGAAAAAATCAAGTGAGGCCTGAAAAGTGTTTTTCTTTTTCCCTTTTCACATTGCTTTTAAATCTAAGAAGCAAGTTAACCAACATAAACAGCTCTTTGGAAAAGCAATTTGCATTTCCACCACCAAATTTGAATGCCAGTTTTAGCCTGAAGCAAATTCAAATGGCTGTGTTTATAAATCCATAAAAGACTTAATTGATGCACCAGTTTCAGATGTTTATCTTTATCTTTTTGTTTATCAACCTGTTTATCTGTTTTATACTTATTATTTATCTTTAAATAAATGCAAATTAGTAGATGCCTTCAACAATTAAAATTTAAAAACAATAAATTGTCTAAAAGTGATTACTAGTTACGTAGTTTGTAGATGACAAAAACTGAGTAAATAAATAGGCTGAATCAAATCCCGCAAAACCGATGGTAAGTTCAGGCTTTTCTCATGAGTCCCACATATATCAAAGAACTGTTACTGTCTGGTTGAGCAGACAAGGAAAAGAATTTTTCCACTTCAAAGTTGGGGTATATCCATATGTTTTATATGCAATAATATTAGAAATATTTTACTGTAAATTTGCTATTGTTTTTATTTTACCAGAATGAAAAGAACAGAAAACCCACCATGAGAGCTTTAGTTTCCATTCGTACTGTCAGCAAGGTCTAATTAGGAGACTGCTTAGTACCTTCCAGCTGGCTAAATGGCCACTGTCTGATCAGTAACGCTATGTTGTTGTCGCCAGATGCCCTTGAGTTGATCTCACGACTCTCGGTGACCCCATGTACGACAGGATCAGACTGTTGTGACCCATAAGGTTTCACTGGCTGAAGTTCTTCTAAAACCTGTCCAGGGTCACAGAAACAGGCAAGCCTTCACCGACATAGACTGGTAGTTGCTGTGCTTGTGCATTGGCTGAGAGTGAGCCCTAGGTGTCACGGAAGGTAAGAATTCTACCACTGAGCATCCACTGCCCTCCAACAGCACTTTAATCTTTGCTAGTTTGCATTTATAGGAATGTGTCTTTTATCAGCCAAGGGTAAAATGACTTTTAAAATTTCCGACGTGTGTTGGCTGCAGAAGGATGAGAGACCCTCTAGCAGTGGCTTGCCCTTACCACTGAAGGCAGGGCCTGGTTTCTTCCAGTGTCTACCCAGTGAATTAGCTGTAGAGCTCTCTTGGGATCTCTGCCTGACAGGCACTGGCTTTCCATTTCCTAATTCTATGTTACAACTCCAAAAGGACAATTAAGATGTTAGTTACAGCTTTCTGATCATCAGATTCCTTGAATTAAAAACAGAGAAAATTTTGGAGACTTTGATCATGATTACTTAAATACATAATGCAAGGAAGTTGTGATAATGCAGCTATTGTTGAATATTTTTTCCCCAAATAAAGTATCTACTACTGTTTCTGTTACTGTAAATTGCATTTTGTTGATTTTCTGAAATGTAGTTTTACTAGTTTTACTTTGTCCTGTTGGGTTGCTTTGAATCAGAACTGACTTGATGGCAATTGGTCTGTTTTATCAAAATGAATTTCTGTTTTTGCATTTTATAAAAGTTGAAAGCATAGCCAAGTGACATCTCCTAAGCAGGCTGAAAAGGTTTCACAAAATTTTTAGTTGAGCTAAGCAAACTGTTTTTGTCTATTGTTATCCCATCAGCCACATGAGTAAGGGGTGGAGTTTCGTAGTGTTAACTATTTAAGGATGTGTTGTCTACTGCATATTTACATGTGTTCCCATATTTCAACATCCCAAGTCTGTAATGTAGGGGGTAGTATGCCCATGTTCTAGTGAGGGGACTGATGCTCAGAGACATTAAGTAACTGGCCTGAAACAGTAATAGCACAGCCTTAAGTGACAGAGCTGGGAATCAGATTCTGTCTCTGTGGCTCCAGAGCCTGACAGTTTAATTGTTCCTTCCACTATTCTTAATTAATTTTCGTTGAAAACACTGTACATAAAATTAGCACATTTAATGTGACCATAGCATAGTTTAATTAAGTGTAAAAGAGATAAATCAGTCATTCAATTAATTTATTTTTCTGTAGCTGGTTTTTCTCAAATTTGTTCAGGACCTTTAAGGGTCCAGTACTGGCCCCTGCGAGGTGCAGACCAGCTCTGTTGTGTGCATGGCCATGCCAGTCTGCTTTGTAGAAGCCAGTATCATTCCTCAGACCACTTTTTGTAAAATCATTTTATTTTATTTTATTTTAATTTTGACTGAGAGGTGTCTTTGAGCTTGCTAAGGATGAAACTTGTATATCAAGGATCAATAGAGCTATAATGCAATTAGGATGCTATGAGTTGAAAATGACTCAACAGCAGTGAGTTTGGTTTTGGAAATCCTGGTGGTTTCCATCTCCCTTTCTAAACCTTGATGGTTAGGTGCTGAGTCTGCTAACCAAAAGGTCAGCAGTTCCAACCCACTAGACTTTCCTTGGGAACTCAGTGGGGCTGTTCCACTCTGTCTTATATGGTCTCTATGAGTCAGAGTCAACTCAACAACACATTTTTGTCTTTTAGTTTTTTGGCACAGGAATCTTGTCAGAGAAATACTGCTCTATGTTGAGGAAACTTTCGGCAGTATGACCTGTTTTCCCTCAAAAAATGATTGGGGGTAAATTAATGTGATCTTCAGTTAATTCTTTTTATGTCATTGTCTTTTTCTTTCCTCTGCTTTAAGCTTTGAACTGGGTTTTGTCACAGACGCAAAAACAAAACTAAACCAAGTAAAAACAAAAATCACATGTAGGTGTTTGTACAACTCTTAAGTTGATGAGATTTGGAAGGTTTCCTACTCTTCTCTTCTGATATGTTTCTTTTTTTTTTTTTTTTTTGCTTGCCATACTTAGTCTTAAACACATCAAAAAGTTATTAACTGTTTCCTTCCTTTATTTTCTCCAATTTCTTAGAAGCCCAGCTTCGTACACAGATAGCAGTGCCATCCCCACTGCTTCTGACGTTTATGTTGGCCTTCTGATTGTGACAGACAAACTAATACTCGTCACTAATGCTCAACATTAATGTCCTTTAAGAGAAACCCTGTGTGAAGACAAATTCTACTCCATTGATTTAGCTAGAATGATGCTCATATTCTACCACTTTATAAACAACATATGAAATCTTTCTTCGTTTTCAACTGTACCTCATATCCACAGTTTTATTTCCTCCAAAATTCTAGGGAAAATTGAATTTAACATTAAAATTACATTTGTGTTTAAATCAGGAATATTTATAATATTCTACTTGTCCTGAATTCTAAAACACCAAGGGATTAGTAGAGTCTAAAATGTTTCTCTTCATTTCTCTAGTTTACACATTACTACGCCACGTGTTTTTCATGAGGTCATTTTGGGTGGGGCCTCTTGAAATACCTGCCCCACTGCCCCTACTACTCCATACCCATGTTTGCTCACTTGTATCAGGCAGTTCTCACCTGACATAGGTAACTACAGTCTTCAGCACCAAGTATCTGCAATTACAGAACCAAGGAACAGAGAAGGAATTTCTTGGCAAAATATGACTAACAAACACACATAAACAAAAAAACCAGTGTTAGTATATTAAAATCAGATCAAGTTGAGCTCAAGGAAAATGTTAAACGAGATCTTTAATTACTTTATAGTTATGAGTTTGCAATTGCTAAGAGTAAAATTAAGAGTGAAGTTACAAATTTCCACAAATCATTCATTATCTCAATGTTTTTTAAAAGTAGCATAAAACAAAAAAAATGTTAAAAGCACAGTGACTTCTGTGGACAAATTAAAAGGAAAAGAAATTTAAAAACATAAATTTTGGGCAGAGCTAGTTATTTTAATCTGAAAAGTTTTTTGTTTATTGTTTTGTTTCCTTTTAGTTTGAACTGTGTGTATTAAAAGCAGTAGTCTGGAAGTACAAGGGAACAAATTCTATTTAATATATAATAGAGTTTCTTGAAAAATGTCCATATCAGCAGATCTAATTTCTCCTCACTCACTGCACTCACTCAGAGTAGAAGCTTATTCTTCAGGCTAGGAAGAAAAGGAATTTCCTAGTGGAGGCAAAGTCCTGGGAAAGAGCTTTGTCTTTTCAGGGTTTGAGTATCCGAGAGCACAAGGTTCTTGCTCCTAACCAAAATTCAAGGAAGGAGCCAGCTTTGCAGTAAAGATGATGATATGGAGTATTTAAGCCATTGGTCCGGGGGGTGTAAAAAGTACCACAAAAAGATTGTTGGGCCATGTATGGCACAAGTTTGACTGAGCCCAGCAGATCCATGAGACCCTGACACTGCCACAACGCATATACAGGAACAACCCATAAGACCTGACTACTGAAAACCAAATGGAATGTGGATCTTTGGGGAGGTGGTATGGCCCTATGATGAATGAGAATCAGATGTCATATTTTCCAACATTAGTGTATTACACATGTGCTATAAAAGTTTTATGCAACTTAGGAAAAATAACAATAATAAAAATTTGGCATGGAGTTGATTCTGACACAAAGCACCCCATACAGTTTCTAAGGAGTGCCTGGTGGATTTGAACTGCAGACTGTTTAGTTAGATGTGGAGCTCTTAACCACTTGCCTCTGGTGCTCCAAATTTAGGAATAGATTGGAAGCAACTCTAAATGGACTGCAGTTGATCTCAACTGGCTCAGATTTTACTGTTGTCCTTATACAAGTACTTGAGTCTAAGAGAATAATTAGGTTGTAGAAAGGTACAGTTACATTTCTTCCACAATTGTTTACGTGACTTGAAATTAAGATCTAGATGACAATATTCATTTGATAGAGTTTGTTGATTTCTATTTTGTGGAAGACACAGTGTTAGCACATTCTGAAAGAGAATAGATTGAATTTAAGAATGCGCACATTGAAGGAAAAAGTCACTTATCAAAATGTAAGGTAGATTTCATCACCTTTATGATACCTTCTGTTTACCACAAATCCTTAGTCTTACATTGATTTAAACAACCTTTAGATCAAAAAGAAAATCATAGAGGTGTGAAGGAAATGAAATGCAGAGAAAATAGTTTCGACTCATCATTTAAATCATTTTTGTAGTTTCCCCCTTTTTCTCAGTCACAAAATTTTTGCAGTTTGTGGGTAATGCGAAACTTACTTCCAAACACTGGCACACTGAAAGTTTCAGAAATCCTTTTGGCTCCAGCTAAGGGAAATGTACTGCAATAGGAATAGGACTCAGTCCACCCTATTACACTGCAACTGTCATACTCTTTCCATTGCACCCTAACTACACTTTCCTCACTCACCCTGAGAAGCCCAGCTTGTTTATTGGTAAATTAATGTGCCTAGAGGAGAATCATGATTTGTGTCTTCCAGTAATACCTGTCTCCACACAAGGTCTCTTGGGCCTCTGGAGGGTGGTGTGGAGGAGGCCTAGGGGCGTGTTACTGAGCCATCAGGACAGCCTACTTCCAGAGTGTTCACTTAATCATTCATGACATGTTGACTGATGCTTACTATATGTCAGGCGTTGGTGTAAGTCTTAGGATACAACAGTGAACAATAACAGATGAAATATTTGCCTTCATGGCCTTGGACCTAGTCAAAAGACAGCACTAACCGGATAAATAGGTTGAGTGCCTGGTGGAAATAGATGCTGCGAAGAGAGTGAGAGGCTGAAGGTTTATTAGTTGTTATTGTGGTTTTTAGTTGGTGGTTAGGAAAGTGACTCTTGTAATGATGATATTTGAAGGAAATGAAGGAGCTACTCACATGGCTATTAGAGAGGAAAACTGTTCCTTGCACAGGGAATAGCCATGGTAAAAGCTTGCTTGTTAGGATTTGAGGGGAGCTGAAGAAAGCCCAGGAGACTGGAGCAGTGTGAGCCCTGGGAAAAGTCTTCCACGAGCTAAGAAAGCCAAGTCTGGACTTCATCTCTGAGTGAGAAAGAACGCCTTCGGAGGGTTGTGAGCAGAAGGATGATGCAACCTGGCTTCAAGTTTTAGAAGGACCGCTCTGGCTAGTGATGGAGAATGGATAGCAGGGAACCAGATGAACCCATAGAGCCAGGCGTGAAGCTGCAGTAACAGGACAGGTGGGAGGTGATGAGGGTTCAGATGTAGATGACCGTTGTAGCAGTTCTTGCAGCAAGAAATGCTTCAATTCTGGTTCTATAATAAAGGAAGAGTCTAGGATTTACTGATGGACTGATAGTAACGTATAAGGAAAGGAGGAATCAGGACTACTTTATTTTTTCATATTTAGCTTCCATATATAGATTCAAAATAATCCCAAATCAGGTGCTGTTGAGTCTCTTCCAACTCATGATGACCGGGTGTGTGTCAGAGTAGAACTGGGCTCTGCAGAACTCTCAATGGCTTATTTTTCAGAAATAGATCATGGTGGACTTTAACCATCTACCTTCTCGTTAGTAACTGAGTTCTTATTGTACTACCCAGGGACTCCCTGTATAAAATATTTTTTAAGACCTGCTCAAATACTAGCTGAAAGTAGCACACATGTTTGCACTATCTAGTCTGTATTAATTACCAAGTTTGGTACATATCTTAGGAACTCATGGAAGAGAAAGAAATTTAGTTTGTGTCGCATAAAGTTCCTACATATTCTTGGGTCCACTTGACAGCTCTTGATTGCTTTCAAAAGCAGTAGGAACTTTGCTTGGTTCTTTCTTTTAGATGTAAATTTAAAGACACACACAGAGAGACATAGGCACACATATGTCTTCCATGTAATATTGATCTGTGGTTGAAAATTTGGGAGAAAAATAACATTTATATAAATTATAAGGAATAAGTAAATAGGAAAATGTACCATATAAACCTCTCCATGTTCAATTTTAAGCCCATGAAATTAAGTTCATGTCTAAGCAGGTCTGCATATAATTTGAAGCTTAGTTATATGGAAGTCGAGAAACTCCCCAAACTGGTATAAAATTCTCATATTTCTTTTTGTTGGGAGAAATAGCTTACCTTCCATTACATTTACAAAACAACTTTAAAAGTAAAAAAGCTTAAGAATGAAATTAGGTGATAAAAAATTATGAACTATACATAAGGCCAAAGATAACAACAAAGGGAAATTTTGAAAGATGCTAGGGAATATTATTTTAAATACATATCTTTTTCTGTTCAAGTAGAAATGCTACACTTTAGAAATTTATGCTTAAACATCTACATTTTTAAAAATTATTTTTCATGTGGTTAGAAAAAAGTCATAATTTTTCAGTCTCTGATTAAAAATTAAACAAATAAAAAATAATTAAAACTTTTAAAATGTCAGTTTGCCCTAAATTATCTAGAAATACATTTAGGCTGTATTTTGAAGTCAAATGTTGGCACCTGAATTATGCGTTAATTTAAAGGGGGTGGTGGTAGTGCTAGTGTTGGTAGACTTTTTCAGAATCCTGAAGTAAGGTTCCCTGCACTCAAAAGTCTGAAAACCAGGAAAGAACCTACAAATCACAAAACGGGAAGACTGTAATAATTCATACAGCTGGGGAAAAAAAGATTTGATTGTGTAACTGGGTATGTCATTATGCCCTGAATAATACATTTAATTCATGCTGTAGTGAGACAATTGATTCAATATTACTGTGCCTAGAGATTAAATATATAGAATTTATATTTCATTAAAAAATTTAAATATATGTGGTGGTTGAATAACCAGTTATAGCTATAGGTTGATAAAGACTTTTCTCATGTCATTGTTAAAAAAGCAAAATGAAACAAAACACTAACAAGTTTAATTGTTTCATTACACAGGTGGGAATTTATATTAATTCTTCCAGGCCTTTGGGATGGCATTTAGTGTTCTTATGTTGCAGAATAATAGTTTGATGATTCTAACAGTTAAGTGTTTTAAATACTGTATTTATTTCTACGTATATTGCTGCTTATGTGTGATCCTGGAGAGGATGTACTTCTATGCCAAATAAAGAGCATTTTCAGGAAGAATATTAGAACCTTTCTAAATTGTGTTTTTATTAGATGATTCCTTTAATTTGATGATGGCTAACTTCCATGAATATTTATATTTTCCACTGTATTTGAATACCCTAAACCTGACTTTCAAAATTATGGTCAGTTACTGGGTCTTACATCTTTGTAATTATAAATTTGTGTTAGTCTTGATACAAAAGTGGAAATAAAAATATAAAGGATCTAAATTTCCTTTCCCTCTGGTATCTGAATCACAGTGCCATCCGGATTGCTGAGTGTTTTTAGTCATTCGGTTGAAGGTACTGACTGTGCTCCACCAGTGCCCTGGCTCTCCTTACAACTTCAGCCCACAGTAGCCCAACTTCCAACTGCTAGTCACTATGTTACCCTCTCTGAAAGGTTTCTGTGACACTGGAGCCTTCTCTGCTACCAGTGTAGCAGGCCAGAGTACCCAGAATGTAATGCTGCTTAGGAACAGGACCGATGCTGACCAGGGCAGCTCTCAGCCGATGATCCTCAAGAAGGGTAACCTGAATGTGTGTTTCTCACAGGTTCACCAAATCCCAGAGTTGTAACTTGCTTAATGGTATACACTTTATTGGCTTTCTTTCCTCATCCCTCCACTCCACTACTGAGATCTTCCATAATCATCTCTAGTACAGACAACTTTCATTCAAATACTTATCTCAGGAAAATTTTCCGAGGAATCTATACTAAAACAAATATAGATCGAAAAACTCTTGATTGCTTGTGATACTTGGCATCAATCATAAATGAAAAATATCTCATGTGAACATAGATCTTTTAAGTCACATTTGTTTAGGAATAATTTGCATAGAGGGAAGTGCAAACATTTTAAGTGTATAGTTTAAGAAGTTTTGTATACAACTATATAGCTACCAGTACCATAATCAGTGTATAGAACGTCTCCATCACTATGAATAAGTCCCCTCATGTCCCTTTGGTAGTCAATTCCCACCACACCCAATCTGTCCTTTCTTACTATAAACAGTTTTTCTTATTCTAAAATTTCGGATGAAAGGAAACAATAGAGTAGGTACTCCTTTTGTCTGGCTTCTTTTGCTTAGCTTAACATTTCTGAG
The DNA here is from genome assembly GCA_028571685.1 of Heterohyrax brucei. Classification (NCBI taxonomy): domain Eukaryota; kingdom Metazoa; phylum Chordata; class Mammalia; order Hyracoidea; family Procaviidae; genus Heterohyrax; species Heterohyrax brucei. The sequence goes on from CM053147.1 coordinate 72,850,874, forward strand.
ATACGCTGTGTGTTGTGTTAACCAATAGTTTCTTCTTCTTTGTTGTTCAGTAGTACGCCATTGAATGGAAATACTGCAATTTGTTTGCTCCCTCGTTTGTTGAGATCACTGGCATTGCTTCAAAGCTTTGGTTATGTAAATAAAGCTTCTATGAACCTTTGTTAACAGGTCTTGGTGTTTCATTTTCTTTAGATTTTGTTTTTGTTTCTACAGGGTAAATATCTAAGAGTAGAGTTTCTGAGTTGTATTTCAAGGTTATGTTTACCTTTAAGAAGTAGACAAACTGTTTTACAAACTAGTTTTATGTATTTTAAATTCTCATGAGCAGTCTCTGAGAGCTACAGTTGCCCTATATCTTCCCCAACATCAGTCTTTTAATCTTGGCTTTCTGATGCTTATGTTGCAGTGTCTCATTGTGATTTTAATTTGTATGTGTCTTATGATTGCGTGTCCTTTCAGATGTTTATTGTATGTTTTTTAAATCTTCTTTTATGAAAAGTTTGTTAAAATATTTGACATTTTAAAATTATCGAGTGGTAGGGGTTCTTTATAGTGTTCTGGATATCAGTACTGTGTCAGTTATATGTATATACTGTAAATAATTTCCCTTCATCTTAACTTATCTTTTTGTTTTCTTAATAGTGTCTTTAAAATAGCAGAGTCCAATGCATGTGTGTGTATATGTTTATATTTGTATGTTTAGCTATTTGTTTGTGTGTACGTTCTGTTTACTTAATCTTTGCCTATGCTTTGCTTTCTTCCAGAGATTTCAGAGTTTTACCTTTTTTTATTTAGGTCTTTGGCACTATCTTATACAGGTTCTTAAGAAAAAAACAATAAGAATGTGTATAGAGAGAGTGAGTGAGAGAGAGAGAGGGAGAGAAGAGAGAGAGGTTTGCAATAAGGAAATAGCTCATGCAATTTTAGAGGCTGAAATGTCCCAAGTCCTGGATCAGAATAGAGTTCCTCTCCCAATTTAGGCAGCTGTGGTAGCTGGCAAACCCAAGGTCAGCAGATTGAAGATCAGAGTTCCTGCTCACAGGCTTTTAAGGTCAGCAAATACCAAGAGGGCAGCTAAGATTGTAAGAGTTCTACTGATTCACTTAACTGCAGGAGCTGGTGAACCCAAACTTGGCAGGTATGGGAATAGGACTCATACTCATAGGCTGTGAAGATCAATGGATCCTCAGATCAACAGGTATGCTACTAGCTAAGTCCCAAGAATTGGAGGTCAGAAGACAAGGAAAGATTCAGAACAAGTCAAAAAACCTTGGCAAGGTGAGTAGGAAGGAAATAGGCAGCCAAAGGCAGGGGGATGAAAACTGCTGGGCTGGTGACCCACCACAGGCCTTGCTCCTGCCATTATTCCTCAGCAGATTCTACAGTGGGGGTGATCATAATGTTATACAACTGATAGAACACTGAGAATCATGGCCCAGCCAAGGTGACACACAATCTTAACCATCACAGATGTGTTTAGTGTGAGTAAAGTTAGTTTTCCACAGCATTTGTTCAATAGATTATCTTTCCACTTTGAATTATCTTGACAACTTAGTAATGTGAAATTGACTGTAGTATGTAAATTGATTGAACATCTATATGGGGTTCACTTTCGAACACTATTCTTTTGCATCAATCTATATATCTATACATTTTGGTATGTTTTGATTTCATTTTTTGGCAGTTGGGTGTATTTTGTAGCTTCATTGTCATCTTTTCTTTGACTCATGGTTAATTTAGAAACATATTGTTTAGTTTCCAACTATAAGAGGATTTTTCAGATATCTTTCTATATTGATATTTACTTTAACCCCACTGTAGTTAGAAAATATACTCAGATGTTTTCATTCTCTCTAAATTTGCTGAGACTTATTTTATGGGTGAACGTATAGTTTTTCTTAGTGGGATACATGTGTACCTGTAAAGTTTGTCCTGCTATTTTATTTCATAATGATGCATAATATAAATTGTGTTGAATGATTTATAGTGTTTATATAGTCTGTATCTTTTTCACTTTTATTTATACCAGATTTTTACACAAATAATGTGCACTCTCTACATTTGTTTGCTAACCACACCCTCCCCTGTAAGGTATTTTCATAAGCATGCTACACTAGAAGGTGCATGATACTGGCATAAAAATAGGGTATACTCCTTTCAGTGACTGAGAAATAGGTGTTAAAATCTGAAACTATGAATTCGGTGTTGTCTATTTCACATTTCTGTCAGTGTTCACTTAAGGTATTTTGAATTTCTGTTATTGGGTACATGTACATTTATGGATGTGTATGTTACAAATGTGATCTGGAAACCTTGGCGGTGTAGCTTCTAACAGCTAATGGCTGCTAACCAAAAGGCTGGCAGTTTGAATCCACCACGTGATTCTTTGAAACCCTATGGGGTAATTCTACTCTGTCCTATAGGGTCATTGTTGAGATAAGAAGAGCACACGAGGCCCTTTCAGTAGTTTAGAAACTCCCATGGATGGTTATGCTATAAACAGGATGAAAGCTATCTGATTTGGTCTGCTGATTAGTATATCACAGATATCGAAAGAACAAGAACTTCTTCAAGTTGTTTCTCAGTATGAATCACAATGTGCTACCGTGAGGAACATGTACAGTGGTGCCAAGACTGAACAGTATGTGACCTTCCAGCAGAGGTACAAGAACATAAAGCTGAAGCTAGAACTTGAGCTGAGATCTCAGGGAATGGTACATATACAACATTCTGTAGTAAGTCTTGCCAGTGCCTCCCAGAACCCTTTGCTACCAACTGCATTTTGCAAAAAGAAGCATGCATAGCCTAATTTCCCTAGCTCTGCTGCTTCCTGGAAACCTCCACCTCAATAATACATAAAACTTGAGACTCTTCCTCCCCAATATCCTTTATAAGCCCTGACAAAATTTTTATTCATCTGGGGTGGCCTATGTTCAGTTTCAGCTCATATCAATGCTACAAAAGGCCTGGCTGTTCTAGTCTAACTGAAGACAAGAAGGGAAGGTGGTTCTAGTGCCACAGCTACCTGTGGGACCAACCCAGGCTGTCGTTGTTGCAGGTCACTTAGACCTATTCCCCAACACCCTTGCTTCTTTACCTTCCATTCCACAGATGTTGATTCCAAGGGTCCTCCTTAAGATAAGACACCCATATTAAACCCTGTCTCAGAATTGGCAATAGTTGGGTCATGTTTGGCTGTGGTCACTTTTCTTTTTTTTAAACTAGTTGTTATTCTGTAGTCTTTAGACCATCCATGATAAAAGTAATTATTGATATGGTTGGGTTTAGGACGGCACTTGGCTTTGGCTGTCTTCATTCATTATTTGTCCAGTTAGATTTTTTTTCTCTCTTTTTCTGATTTCTTAAATTAAGTATTGTTAATAAAAAAATCAGAAGTTAGAACTGCATAACTTAATAAAAAGACATGTGAAAGGAAAGATTTTTCTTTACAGTGAGTATTTTAACTCTTATTAACTCAGTAGCTTTACTTTTTTGCGGTTGCTGCAGACTTTTCAGTACGAATTTCCAACCTATTAAGTGCTACCTTTAGTAATATTTTACCACTCCATGTATAATATAATGAGCTTCCAGCAAAATACTTCAATTTTTTCTGCTGATGTCCTTCGGTTTTTTTAATCAAATTTTTACATGTTGTAAATTTAAACATACATTGATATCATTGCGGTTTTTAACCACTATCTTTTAAAGAAAAATTTTCAAAAACAATTTCATATTTACCCACATATTAACTATTCATGGTTCTCACTTATGATTTCCTTGTATAGATCAAATTTTGAATCTGGAATCTTCTATTCTTTTGGAAATATAATCACACGGAAGTTGGACTTGTCCTTTTGAAGTGTCTCTAATCTCTGCATCTTTATTTGTGTAGTTTATATTGTTATTAAAGTTCTTTGATATTTCTTCTATAATGACTAAACCCATCACCATCAAGTTGATTTTGTCTTACAATGACCTATAGGGCAGAGTAGAACTGCCCCACAGGGTTTCTAAGGAGCACCTGGTGGATTCAAACCATGGACCTTTGGGGCAGCAGCTATAGCTCTTAACCATTATGCCACCAGGGTTTCCTCTGCAGTGACAAGCCTTTTAAAATTACCAGGAAATTTTTCATTTCAGAGGTTATATTTGTCAACTCTAGAATCTCTGCTTTTCTACGTCTTCTTTTCCTTTTCTCATCACACTCAGTCTTTCCTCTAAATTTTGAGTATATTATATTAATAAACAATAAAAACTTTTAGCAATCTAATTTTATGTTGTCATTTATCTTTTGTCATGCTATCTACCATTCTTTGGTATGTTTATAATGACTAACCTTTTTCTAGTTATGGGTCACGTTTTGCTGCTTTTCATATGTCTACTCATTGATACAATTAAAAATACTGCCTTGTGAATTGCTTAGAATTTTTTGTTGTACTTAAAAGACTGTTGAAATATATTGCTAGGCAGTTAGTTTATTTCTGGGTCTCTATAGAGTACCCTGTACTTCAGAACAAGTTTAGCCACTCTGCTGGAACATAAACCTTCTGGGGTTTCCAGTGACTGTCTGGCTGTAGAAGTTTGAACATCTCTCAGGCCTATGTGAGCTCTGGGGATTGTTCATCTCATAATCTCCAGCTGTTGTTCTTTACTTGACCTCATAGGGTTACTTTACACTAGGAGCTTTGAATTCATCCAAAGTACCAAGGCACTACCTGTGGAGATTTCTGTAGCTCTTTTTTGCTGAGTTGCACCATTCTCTGCTACGTGTGACTCAGCACTTTAATGGTTACTCACTGCCTCAATTCTCTCAGTCCCTGTGTCAGTCTCCTCAACTTAGCACACCTATTTGGCTCTGAACAGGTTCTCTCCCTCTCCACAGGTTCTCCTCTCTGGAAAGGTTCTTCCTCTGTGGACTGAAGCCTGGAAGTGACCTCCAGGCAGAAAGTTAGGGAGAGAATATGACTTGTTTGTTTCCCTTCCCTTGTGGATCAGCTGCCTCTTGTCAAATGCACAAGAGTTATTTTTATGTACTTTGCTTAATTGTCCATTGCTTCTCCCAAGAGAACAGATTCTATGCCAGTTTCACTTTTATAGGTAGAAAAGAAAATCTGAGCATGAAACTTTATAAGCAGAAGTGGAAATCTGTGAATGTGAAATTTTATAGTCTACAATGTGATCTCCTTCATTTCTTGTGATAGTCATAATATCTTGTGATATTCACAATAGTCTTTGAGAAGTTACATTTCTGACTCCACTTGGCATGTAAGAGGAAGATACAGTTAGTGAGAGTATTCAAACTTTTTGTAGAATATCCCTTCTGCTGAATTACCTTTAAACTCTACTTTTTCTACGATGCTTTAAAGAAGAATTCCTTAGGGAAATGAACAATTATTTGTCAAACATTATGAATTTCGAGAGTCATGCTGCTACTAAATGTTCTCTTCTAAATTATCTCTGAAATGTAGACTTTGCACAAGTCCCGCGCTGTCTGGATCTGGGAACATACATGTATGGATTAATCTAGGAAGGGTCATGGAGTCTCTATCGTGTGCCTTTTCTAACATCTTTGTTTTTATTTTTTTATTTTATTGTGGATAAAATATACATAGCAAACATACCAAATTCAACAGTTTCCACATGTACATTTTAGTGACTTTGATTATATTCTCCAAGTATTCCAATCACTGTAGCAATCCTTTTCTAAACCACTACATCACCATTAAGATAAACTTGATGTTCACTAAGGAAAAACTCCCTTTCTTACCCTTCCTCCCACTACTGGTAGCCATTTATGATCTGTAGCTTCTTTGTGTTTGCTTATTTCATGTAAGAGAGATCATGCAATATTTTTCTCTTTTTGACTGACTTGTTTTGCTCAGCATGATATTTCAAGCTTCAGCCATGTAGTGGTGTGCATCAGGACATCATTTCTCTTTGTGGCTGACTAATAGAAAACTTTTTTTTTAGGAAACTGATTGGCATAGACAGAATGAAAATAATTTTTATGACTGTATGGCAAAATCAACTGGTAGGTTCTTATCAGTAGCTTCAACAACATATTCAAATTTAATTTATTCCTTGACCCTCAGGAAGTGTCTTATAAGAGTTCTTATATAGTTATTATGAATTATTAATTTTCATAGGTAGTCAATTTCCAATTTGGTATCTGACTGAAAAAGGAATGTTGAATCCATATTAAGCCCAGTCACTGTCCTAGGTGCATTACCTATGATATCTCTTTTAGTTCTAACAGTAATTGCTTGGGATCTATTTTAGTCAGCTAGTCCTACTCTAACAGAAACACCACAAAGTAGATGACTTCAGCAGAGAAAGGTTTATTCTTACACAGTCCAGTAAGCTACAAATCTGAATTTAGGATGCCAGCTCCAGGGGAAGTCTTTCCCTCTTCATTGGCTCTACAGAAAGGTCTTTGTGGCATTTCTGTTAGAGCACCACTAGCTGACTAAAACAGAGTCTGGTACTGAGGGAGTGGGGTGCTGCTCTAACAAATACCTAAAATGTGGGAAGAATTTTAAAACTTTGAACAGATAGAAGACTCAGAAGAAATGGAGAACTGTTGATACTGAAGAAGATGCAGATGGTGAGAAAGAAGCATCATGGGACCAGTGGCAGCAGGAATGGACAGGTAGCAACAGAATCAGAGCAGTGCAAGACAACTGGAGCCATACAAGAAGTGAGACAGCTGAGTATCTGTGTATGAGGTTTTCTGACAGAGTGCCGTGCCTCCAGGCACTTGAATTGGTGGAGCTAGACTTGCTGACCCATAGAATGAGACAGCTGAGTGCCTGTGTGCAGAAGGCTTCCTGGCAGAGTGTGGTGCCTCCAGGCACTTGAATCAGTGGTGCTACAGAGCTTTGGAACACTTTCCACAGCAGGAAAGATGTAGGCCTGAGTCCTGAGCCATGAGGCCATAGGAAGCAGAAGCTGTAGAGACTAAGAGCATGAGAAGCTGAGCTGCTTCAGTTTCAAAAGATATGACCATGACCTCAGGGGTTTGAAAGGGTAGAGCTAGGGTTTCCTACATTTGTAAGGGTGGAATTGCCCTCAGTTGCCTTATAGTGCACCTAAAGTTGAGGAGGCAGAGTTGCTGCCTCAGTGGCACTAGATGGCAGAGTTGTAGCACAGGGCTGCAGGAAGGGGTCTCCACTGACATTCCAGAGAGTATGGCCAATACCTAGAGTCTGGAAGGCAAGGCTGATCTCAAACGTGTCTCAGAGAACAGAAGATTATTTTCAAAGCTTTGCAGGCTAATGTAGTGTGTTCTGCTGTCTTGCTTGTTGTCAGTTAAAGCCTCTTTTCCCTGAAATTTCTCCCATTTGCAATGGCAATGTATACTTTGTGCTTGCCTGTTCTACTATTGTACTTTGGAGGCAGATAATTTGTATTCCAGATTTCACAGTTGAAGAGGAATTTCTGGATTTTAGACTTGGGACTGATTTACGACTTTTGGTATATGGGATGAACATGTTTTTGCTATGATTTTGCTATGATGGGATGATGTGTTACATATTTCAAAGATACAATTTTTGGAGGGCCAAAGGGTGGAATGGCAGGGATTGAATTGTGTCCCAAAAATACGTGTAGTAATTTGGCTGGACCAGGATACCCTGTGTTCTGTGATTGCCTCCATCTTGTGATTTTCTGATACTGTAAACCCTAATCTCTGCCTGTAGTTAACAAAGTGGATTTATATTAGAGAGGATTAGGGTGGAACTGTAAATCCCTTCATAGGGTCACCTCCCTGCTTCATTGTAAAGGCAGTTTCACTGGAGTGTGGTTTGCATCACCTTTTATACTACAAGGGATAAAAGGAAAGGGAAACAAGCAGAAATTTTGGAACCTGACACCATTAAGAAAGCAGCACTGGGAGTAGAATGTGCCTGTCAGAACTGAGGTTCCTGCACCGAAATGCTCCCTTAACAAAGACTGATGCAATATAAGGACTTGCTTTCAGAGCCAACAGAGGGAAGCCTTCTCTTAGAGTGGACATACTGAATTGGACTTGGAGCCTACAGGACCGTGGAAGAATAAACTTTCCTTTGTTAAAGCCACACACTAGATGACTAAAACTGTATCTATAGATGCAATCATTCATCTTGTCCTGATATTGGAAATGAAGTTCCAGGAAACTAATACAGGTTTAGTTTGACTTCAAACATGACACTCCTCTTATTCTTTCATTAGGCTTTTAACTTTTGGACATAATTAAATCCATGTTGGATAAAAACATATTACAGGTACTAATTTTCTAGGAAACTAGCAAAAATGTCCCTGAGTGCATAATTTATTTTATATTTTGTTGGGTATACATATGTAAAGAAACTTATAAAGTACCACTGAATTTATATCTGAAGATGAAGCAAACTGCTTATTCCAGACAATGTACATGAAGTATTTGACTCTTATGACTTAGATACATTAATGTTGTACAGTAGTATTTGAATTACTATCATTTAAAAAAATCAATGTATTATCTATATGATTATTCTGAATCAAGAGGCCATGGTAAAACACTGATAACAATTATATCGAGACCATGATACAACATTTATACCAATTACCTGCTAGTGCTAGCAAAGGTTTGATACAACTGAAGTTGTGAATTGAGGTTTTTTCCCTTCCTTCAAGTAACTATTTAGCTCTTATATATATGTAAGAATAGGACTGTGTATAGCATATTGATGTTAGTAGGACATACAAGTTTTCAAAGCAACACAGTAGTCTTTAATACTACAAAAACCAGATAGACTACCATTTTTAGTATTTTCTTTTTTATTTCAAGTGAATAAATCACATGGAAAGACATTTTGAAAGGCATATGGATTCTCATACACAGTTTGTGATACACCACAGATTTAACTGGCAAGGTTAATGCATGGTTATAGTTTCAGCTTAGTGTTCTATTTTTTCAACCACTGTTTGGCTTTGCCCTACCCAGAATATATTTCTTTCTTAATTGCATATTATTGAGTTCACATTTTATTAGAACTATTTTATTTCACATACAGGGCATTCTGTTGAGGTTGCATTGATAAAATTTTATTTAACACATAATTAGTGAGCACCTATAATGCTAAAGGAACTGTAGAAATATTACATTAATAATACACGGCACTGGGTTTTAATACCAAGATGAATGTTTCATAAGTTAGTATGGTGTAGAGTGCTAAAAGCAATTTATACCACATGGTTAACATGATGTAATATGATACAGTATTGTATGAAACAAGGTAATATATAATAACTAGATATAGCATGCAAAACATTTAATAGTAGATAACATCTGATCACATATCGGATGAACAGATAATCCTCTTACTTTCTCCCTAAACCTAGTTTAGGTTCTCCTAGGACCAGACCCTGAAACACAGATCTGAATGCAAGTAATTGGTTGTGGGAGGTGAGTAAGTGAGACTTTGAAGGAAAGACACCTAATAAAGTGGTTTGTAGGCAAGCAGAAGTGAAATTTACATAGCGTAAAATTCTAAGCAAAATAAATACAATCAAAGCTTTCTCCTTGCTTCAGAACATGCCCACAGATGAAACGTCCTTAGGAGAGAACTTTAGCTTCACACACGTTTGATATTTTTCAGGTCGAACATTCAGGGTACTTTAGATGAATTAGAAAATTTCTGAAAAACATAAATTAAGACAGAGCTCACTAAGATCAGTTTTCTCTGTGGAAATATCTTTAATGAAACAGCATAAAAATAAGTGGACCATTCTCTGAAAGCCCTAATACTAACTAAAACCAAACCAAACCCATTGCCACTGAGTCAATTCAGACTCATAGTAACCTTATAGGACAGAGTACAATTGCCCCATAGAGTCTGCAAGGAGCATTTGGTGGATTCGAACAGCCAACCTCGTGGTTAGCAGCTGTAGCTCTTAACAACGACACCACCAGTGTTTCCAATATTAACTAAAAACACTAAATAAACCATCAAAGATTGACTGTAAGAAGAACAAGCAATTGTTTGGGCTCACATTAAAGATATTTCTACAGAGCAAAGTGATGTTAGTGAGCTCTGTCTTAATTTATATTTTTCAGACAATTTCTAATTCATCTGATGCACCCTCAATTGCTTAACGTGAAAAGTAGCAAACACGTGTGAAGCGAAGGACATCTCATCTGTGGGCATATTCTGTGGAGCAAGGAGAAAACTTTAATTACATTTATTTTCCTTAGAATTTGATAAGAATTTGTGACTAAGACTGTTGGGGTGACTAAGAGGGCTCCCAATAGGAGCAACATTCTTTTCTATCCAAATTTTCCACTACAAGAGAAACAAAATGAAACATAGATTCTAAGTCAAAATATCGCTTCCTTTGTTGATGGTGATTCTGATAACAACGTGATTTCTTGTGAGAGCCAAATACATGAGTTACCTATACACCACAATCAGACTGACCTACCTAACTGTTTGGAGCACTACCCTTCTTCCTATGGGTAGATTGCCTAGGGAAGATTCTAGCAAGACAAGGAAAATGCGTAATTTTTGAGTGCAAAACCCCCAAATCTAACCCACTGCTGTTGAGTCAATTCCCACTTAGAGTGGAACTGCCCATAGAGTTTTCAAGGAACACCTAGAAAATTTAAACTGCAGAGCTTCTGGTTAGCAGATGTAGCATTTAACCGCTGTGCAACCAGGCTTTGATTGTTTCCAAACAGAACAAGGGATGGACTGCATTGAACATAATTCTCCCCTCATTTACCTATCAAATTTACTGCTGGGTCTGTTTCGGGCTGGGGGGAGGTTCATGAAGGTGTGGAGAAAGACCCGGAGTGTCTTTGGAATAGATCCGTCCTTCGAGAAATCAGGATTTAGACTGCAGAGATGGCAGAGATGGAATGGTCCCCCTTGTACAGGGGTTATGTAAGAAAGATTAGAGGGGAGACTGGAAAGATTTAAGAAGAATTTGTTCTAGTATTTTTTCTATTAGAAGACATATCAAATTCTAGGCAAAATAAATGTAATTAAAGCTTTCTCCTTGCTTCACAGCAATTCTCGACAAGAATCCTTCTTGTTGAGAAGAAAATGAAGAAAATTCTTGAGCTTATGCCTATTGATAATGAATACTTGGGGAATTACAGTGTCAACAACATACCTTAAACTGAGCATTTTCTATTTATCTAAATCTTATCATTATATTTTGGGTACCATCTTTGCTATAATTAGTAAAATTAAAACATAATTTAATAATAGATTTAACAGAAAGTTAACTTTTTTACAAATTAAGACTAATTTAATAGTATCACAGTACTTTTTAAATCACTGTACTGCACAAGATTTTTTAAATTATAAGAAAAAAAAGCCTGTGGCTGATGAATCAGTTCCAACTCATAGCTCCCCTACAGGACAGAGTAAAATTGCCCGCTAGCGTTTCCAAGGAGCCATTAGTGGATTTGAACTGCTGACCTTTTTGCTAGCAGCCAAGTTCTTAACCTCTGTGCACCCAGGGTGCCTCAGAATATCTAAGCAGTGAGATGTTCATGCTCAGAAATGGCATGGTCAAATTAATTAGTGAAATATGGCATAAACTAAAGTTTTACTGTTCTTCTAACTATGGCATATAACTTTGGGGCTTCTAAACACTTTTAATATGTAAATATAAATTGTAACTCTCCTAGTTTTTTGACTCATGGACTCGACGGCACTTGGCTTGGCTAGTTTTTTGAAAACTTACTTGACTTCTATCCTCTATTTCAAAGACTACTTCATAGGATCCATTTTCTTGGGATCATAGTTTAGGAAATACTGTTCTTTAATGGAAAAAAAAATTCTTAAATGTTGCATTATTTTGTTCTCAAACTTGTCTTGTCGGGCTGGCCTTAAAATCAGAATATGAAAGATAAAGTAACTGAGATTATGCAAACAAAGCAGTTAGTTCGTTGGCTAAAGGGCATAGAACAATGGAGACCCCAGTGGGCTGAAGTCCTCTGACAGCCACCTCTGTCTGCTTTTCCACCCCAGTAGTACCGCTTATTAAGCACAATGTAAAGCTCATGCTTATGGGCCAATGCAAACGCATTGCTGCTGAGTTGCTTCTGATTCACAGTGACCTTGAACTGCCCCCCCAGAGTTTCTAAGCAGCTCTTGGTGGAGTTGAACTGCTGACCTCTTGGTTAGCATTTGCAATACTTAAGCACTGTACTATCATGGTTTCCTGGGTCAATGCAGTCAACAAAAAAGTGAAAAGACAAAACTAACACAAGCAATTAAACAATAGTGTAAAAACAACCAGTTGTAGTTGAGTCGACCCCCAACTCATCGTGACCACATGCTGTCAGAGTAGAACTGTGCTCCGTAAGGTTTTTCACGACTGATTTTTCTGAAAACAGATCACCTGGCTTTTCCTTCACGGGATCACTGAGTAAACCCCAAACTCCAGCTTGTCGTTAGCTGCCAAGTGCAGTACTGGTTTGCACGACCTAGATACTGTACAAAGGTAATAATGAGGACATTTATATTATTTAAAATAAGTGTTTTAGATACTTTTTCTCTTACTGAATTGGTGGATTAGCTTGGAGTAATATAAAAATGACTGAACAATGATTTCTTTGAACTTGAATCTAGCTCATTTCTAGTTCTTGTGAAACAGGAATGGAATAATTTGGTCACTGAACCTCCCTAAGGCTAAAGGCTTGACTCAGATAGCTTGGTCTTCTGCTCATCTGAATGATTGTTTTGTGGGTCGACTATTCCCTTGGGTTAGAGCTAAAAGAGCACAGCATTCAATCTAGAGAAAAGATTTATTTATTTATTTTTAACATACCTTTTGTATCAGCTAAACGGTATGGCATTCTTCTGTTTTGGATCCTTCCTTTTGTTTTGGTGAATATTTTGCTCAGGGTTACCTTTTGCTAGCAGCTGAAAATTGTGTGGAAATGCATGGGATTTAAATCTGTTTCTGGGATGATTTATTTTCCAGTAAATCCTGTAAACTGTCACCCCAAAGCGTATTTATGGTTTCAAATATCTCTCTGTTTCCAGTGGTCTATGGCAGGTAAGAAGCATCTCAATTTGGATTCAAGTCCTTCTAGGGGGAAGGGATTGGAGATATTTTTCTTAAAGTTTTATTCCCCATTGTTGAAGTTTTTTCAAAGCAAAAGATACATTTTGTCAGCATTTGGTTATTTAGATTAGCTGGATGAGGAAGACATTCCTTAATGTGTTGAATTTATGCCAATGTAAGTAGGTATAAAGACAGGTAAGTTTTGGTTTGAGAAACTGGAGGTAGAACTGGAAAGTAAATGAGAGATCGAGAGAGAGACACACTCTTAAGGATTTATTTTAAGCCAGTTTTCTTTGGTTTGGCAAAATCATTCTACCCCTTTTGAGTCTCAGGTTCCTAAAATGCTAAATAGATGTAATAGTATCTCCAAAGTTTATAAGGATTATAAAAGATAAAGTTTATAAAGTGGTTTGTCATAGTGAACACGCATGAATACAAACTTCCCTCAGTGACTTTGGAAACCGTGGTGGTATTGTGGTTAAGTGCAACGTCTGCTAACCAAAGTGGTCGGCAGTTCAAATCTGCTAGGGATCCTTGGAAACTCTGCGGAGCAGTTCACTCTGTGCTTTGGGTCACTGTAAGTCGGAATCGACTCGATGGCAGTGGGTCGGTTAAGTACTACCTCTGCTAACCAAAAGGTCAGCAGTTCGAAAGAGCTAGGCGCTCCTTCGAAACTCTATGGAGCAGTTCTGTCCAGTCGTGTTGGGTCTCTATGAGTCAGACTTGACTCACGGCCCTGGGTTTGGGTTTTTGTTTGTTTGTTTTTACTGATTTTAGTACTGGATGTATTTTAACCTGAGAATCCAAGAGAATGCTTAAAAGAAAAAAGAAAGATCACCAGTATCTATTTTGAGATTACCACTGAAGGAAGCAAAATGGGTTTCTGAAAGACCTTGAGACAAGACTATAAAAAAAATTACTCAATTTTTTTCACTACATAGTTTAAATCAATAATTCCCAAACACTGGGGTTATCAGAACCAATGAGAAAGTTAGATTGCTTTAAACAAAATATGAATACTCGGAGGTCCGCTTCGTAACACTTAAATCAGAATACTGAAGGTTTGTCACTTGCTTCACCTTTTTTTTTTTTACACTTCTCATGTGGGGTAGAGATATAAATGAGAAGCTTTGGCCCACCACCATTTGAGCTCCTAGACTGACACATCACTTACAAAAACTGCCTGCAGCATGAGACTGAATTCACTAGGTTAAGGCCAGAGTGGCCTCTTAGGCTGTAATACCTCATCACTGTTTAAACCTCTGTGTTACGAGCAAGATTAGAAGCTTGTCATAAAGACAACTGTAGGAGAAGCTGTTTAACAGACTATTGGCAAGTGCAAAAAAAAAAAAAAAGTAAACATACAAGGACATTTTTAAGTGGAAAAACATTGGTAAAAAGTAGGTTGTTGGTTACTGAGAAGTCCTCCATCTTATTGTTTTTTGAAAAAGAAAGATCGTGATTGATTCTTAACTAAATCTGATCTTAGAAAATCTTAATAAGTGTGAATGAAAACAATGCTGAGTCTTTTGTAGGGTTGCTTTCTTTGCTATAAACAATTTCCTGATGGCTGGGTTGAGGCTTGGTCTAATTAGCTGGAGTGAGAAGTGGATAAGGTATGTTCCATGATTAGATCAATTTGGAGCTGACTAGGTTCCCAACTGGAATGATGCAGCTAAAGTTTGCTTGGACTCTGAAGTCTTGGATTTAATCAGTGTTTATGATCTTAGATCATATTAATATCCCCTAGGCAGTTGGCAGTGGTGGTGCTCAGTTAAGGCATCCATCTTTCTGTTCACATCGGGGTTATAAATCTGGACAACTCTTGCAACAACAGAACTGGCAATGTTAACAAAGAGTTTTAGTCCTACATTGTGTAAATAAGTATAATTTTGTATGAAAATGATATATCCTTTATGACTGAAAGATCAAATTTCTCCTTGTATGTACATTATACATTATAGTAAATGTATATACAGACATATATGGTATATATTGATAGTTTGGATCTCTTTGTTACCAAAAAGCATACCTCTATAGTTAATGTATATCTTTGCACCTTCCTATTGTCCCCTCTAAAGACTACAACATTGGTTACAATATTAGTAAAGGCATATTATAAGATATATTACCTATGAATTTACTAAAGAAACTACAACTATTTGCTTTGCTGGGATCTATAAAACAATTTAATTATTTTAATAAACAATATTTGGTCCAATGAGAAATGAAGGTATTAGTGTAAAAAGGAAGGATGTGGGATCATTTGAGATAATTGATGCAATGAATACGGTAAGAAGAATGGTAAACACAAATGAAAATACTTTTCAAAATTATAAAGCACAGTACTAAAAAATAAATTCTTCCATCTTGAATTATTTGGACTAACAATCTATGCTGAATTAAAAAAATATGCAAATCATTCAGTTTCTTCTTTTCAGTAATTTACTTGACAACTTTTTGGGTGTTCTTTTATGTAGTTGGAACTCTTATTGCTTCTGCAATCTGATCTTCTGCCTACTTCTCAGATTTCTTAGTGTAACCCAGTAGAATTTACTGGAACACTGAGAATATGTTTTGCATGTTCAATAAAGTTGTGCCATTCAATGGTGCTCTAAGTAAATAGATGTCTCTTTTTTACTACTTTCTTTAAAAAATAAAATTGTTTTCTTATTAAGCTATATATTCTTATACATAATTTTAACCTAGAGATGGCACAAATAATTCATACATTTTAAAAATATTCTTAATGTACTATTGTAATGAATTAAATTAAGTGTATAGTTTTGCCCATGAAGATCAATAAACTTTAGTATTACATGGACTTTTTTGAGAATAATTTTATGGAAAATATTTGTTTTAATGGAAGAATAGTAGCACATATACTGTAACCTTTTTCTGTTCATTATATTCAAAATAAAAACAAATTTTGTGTATAAAGGAGCAAACTTTGGTTCAGTTTTGTTTCTAAAAATTAAAGAAATTCTCATTGCTTAAAAAAATTAGTTTTGCAAATAACTTCATAAGCAGTCAGTAAAATAGGCAGACTCAATCTAAGAATTTTTGCTTATTTTTAGTCCAAATTATTTACTTTCCAAAATGCTCACTGTGGGACACTAATAAATATTTGTTGTTTGCTGGCTTTTATATCAACATATCAGAGAGATTAAATTGTTTTAAACTTTGGAAGTCTGTGCTGAAAGTCTTTAAAAATGCTCATAAATTTTGTCACAGAAATTCTTCTTCTAAGAATTTATCCTTAAATGACAGTCAAAATTCCATACAAAATTTAACATACAAAGACCTTTTATTATAGCATTTAACAAGCAAGGCCATGTAAAATGAAAAAGCAAATAGGTTAAATGTCTAGTAACAGAACTGTTAAATAAATTATGATATATCCAAACTGCGCAATATCATCAGACTTATCAAGTCCTACTTTCAGAGTGCATTTAATGACATGGAAAAAAGGCTCACATTGTAATGTTACCTGAAAACTCGGGATTGAAGACTCATTGTGTAACATGACCCTGGTTGTTATGATATGCTGGTAATGGCATTGTAAGGGTAAAGCTGAATGTTGCAATACATTCAGAAGCAAATATACCAAAGTGTTAAAAAGAGATTATTGCTGGGTAATGACTTGCACAAGTCATTAACAGTTTCCTTTTTATTGGTATCTACATTTTCTCCAATTTTTTACAGTAAAAGATGTAAAATTTTGTTTTCAGGAAAATGTAACAAAAGAAAACTGACTCACTGCATAGCTCAGCAAGGATTCTTGAATAACAGAGCCCAGAAAATCATTATTTAAAAGCACAGTTTTTGCTACTAACTGGGGAAACACAACCTCCAAGGTGACTGCTCCATAACTGAAGGAGCAGATCATCACAGTCAAACAAAGGAAGATAAAAGATATTTATAAGCCTCCACTGACTTTATGCCAAACTCAAAGGTTTTGTTGTTAGCTCTGTTATTCCAAAGTTGAAGAGCCTTGGTATCAGCAAATACTTGGTGAAGATCAAACAATTAAAAAATAACAATGGAGTAAATTGTAAACATCATACTACAATAAATAACTGTTTCATTTTTTTTCTGGAAGCAATTGTGATTAAATATTAACTCTCAAAATGTTCCTTGTTTTGGAATTACTAATCTCAGTTTTAAAAATGAATCCTAAGGAAAAAACCTTAACTACTGAACAAAATTTGTGTGTAAACCTAACATCAACATATTAGATTGGATGTAAATATTTAATATCTAACAGAGCTATTAAATTTTCTATAATGTCTATAACTCATAGATGGACTATCATGCAGATACTAAAACTGTAACAAAAATTTCAATTGCTTAAAAATATTATATGAAAACTTAGGATATATTGATGAACCTATACATAAATTGGTTTTACAAATTTGAAAAATCTGTACCTGTGTAGAAAAGTGATTGGAATGAAAGACAAAAAATGATTAGATTTGGTTCTCTTTGTTGATCGGGCAATGGAAATTTTGTTGTGCATCACTGTTTGTCGGTGGATGTGTGTCCTATTTCAAACTTTCTTTTCTGAATATCCTTTTATACGAAAAGTAAGCTAGCCAGCCAAGTGCCACCGAGTCGGATCCAACTCACGACCAAAAAAGAGATAGCTTTTAAAGACGTTTTGTTTCTGTAGTCTTGGAATGGATTACTTCCCAAAGAAATGGAATGTTTAAATAGTGCCTTCAAATGTTCTGTGCCATCTTGACTTTGACTGAATACTTGCATTGGCTCCACCTCCCTCACTCCTAAGGCAAGTGAAAAACCATTCCCAACAAGGCTTATGGCCAAATAAATGCAGCTTTGATTAGGGATAAGTTATAGAACTATAGGCCTTGTGACACTTCTGGGAAAAGGGTACAATGGTCAAAGGAGTTTGGAAAGCTATTTTCTTTATTGAGCTTCCTAAAGCATATGAATCTAAGGAAGTCTCTAAGACATCCAACAGTGAAGAAGCTTCTTTACCTTTGCATATTCAGGATTGTCTAAAATTTTTGACCCTAAAACCTTGTCTATTTTAAAATTGATTTTGGTGCTTCCTTTTTTTTCAGCATTGTCAATTGTCATCCCACAAATATCCTTTAAAAGTTTTACTCTAAAGTAATTTAAATTTTATATCCATAGGAGAATTATGTTAAGAAAAGCATTTATTGAGGTTCATAAATGGTACATATAACCATATTTTGAAAGCATTGTCAAACTTGAAGAAACATTTTTCTGATCTTTGTGATTATTATCATTATTATATTTATCAGAAGCCAAAATGATTTGAAAGTAGCAAATAGGTTCCTAGGCTGTACGTGGCTGATGGCAATTTGTTGCACAAATTTGCACTGGTAGATAATCGAATTTTTACCACTCATTTCAACCTGATTACATTCTTTGAAGATGTTCCACTTTTTCCCTACTGCATCCAAGGCACACATTAGATGGGCAATTGCTTGCAGCTTTTGTTTTCCATTCTCCAGCTTTTAATGCCTTTTGAAGATCCAAAAACTTTCAAGAGGCAGCAAAGCAAGAAAGTACTATCCTACTTCTTACAAGAAAATAAAACCATTTTCAAGGCATGCTTATTTCTCCAATTTCATGGATACTAAAATCCACAATTGGGCTCCATCTCAAGGCCAGCTTGATCAGAATTACACCACTTTGCATCTGATGCTGGATTGTTCCACCTGGGACTCTTTTCCTGTGAGAGTATTTCTTATTAAAGATGAGCAGCAGCATTTCCCAAGGTTAGCAAAAAAGTTCATAATGGCTTGAGTTTTAGACACCTGACTGGATATACTAATACAATCACAACTGCCTCTTTGAAAGAGTAAATGCATCCTATGGGCAAAATAAAAACATACCGTGGCTTTTTACTTTCGATGCTAATTAAAATGTTATAATTATCAAGCTAATGAGTAGATTTCTTGTCTTGCCTAGAATTGTTATCTTTCCTTATTAAAATATCATTAACATTTAAAAACTATTTGTGTTTCATTTGTGCAGAGAGACCACTTGTTCGAAAGTTCAGATGAAGGGCTGTATTTTTAAGGAAATTAATATCAATATTATGCTTTGTTATGTTTGAAAATAATCCAGTAAATGAAGTTAGCTTTAAAGTAGGACTAGACCAGCTTTTAGTTAAATTTTAATCCTACTAAATATAAGGCCCCAAGTGAACTAGTTAGGGGTATCAGCTATCAAAACCAAATAGAAATTGATTAAATTAGTAAATTTATTTGTCAAGCCTACCTGCATTAATCTTATATTACAAGATAGGCATTGCTGGAGAGATGGAAAGCAAAGTCATTGTGCTATTACTGAATAAATTACATGTAAGTAGAAAAGAAAACCCAGCAAAAAGGCAATTATGCTTTGCTCACTATTGGAGAGAAAAGAGTGATGAAAGTCATGAACGTTTCCAGGAGAATTAAATCTGATTTGAGTTTGTAAAGATTAACAGTCAAGTGGAATGCTTGTAGAGTGCAAAAAAAATTAACTCACCCAGCTGGTAACAGAAAAGTTGGAGGTTCAAGTCTACTCAGAGGTGCCTTGGAGGGAAGACTGATTAAGTTACTGAAAAATCAGCCTCTGAAAATGCTATAGGGCAAAGTTCTACTCTGACACACAAGAGGTCTACACTTTTCAGAGTGACTCAACAGTAACTGATTTTAATAGTCAAGTCTAGTATATGAACTAGAGGTATAGGACACTGTAGGTAGACTAAACAGCATGTTCGCTGGGTGAAAATGAGAAGGATATGTTGAGTTATGAAAACAGATTAGCTAGACCAAGGCCAGCATGTAAAGGACCGACAGGAAATAAGGCTGAAGAGATGGTCATAAGTTAGATTATGAGGAGACTTTTATGCCATGCCAATGAGTTGAGACTTATCCTAAAGACAATAAGGGATGTTAACAGATATTATTCATATATCACAACCTGTATCAGGTTCATAGAAAATAATTAGAGTGGGTGAAATCCAAGACTCCAGAAAATCTGCTAAGATTTCTTTTAAGAATGGGGTGGGAGTAGTGGTGGTATGTGTGTGTCAGGGGGAGGGGTTGGGTATTAAGAAATATAGCATGCAGGAGTGGCAGATTTATGGGGTTTAACAATGATGGCTGTGGAAGGCAATAAATAGGGGGTGACACTATAATACCAGTAAACGCAGATGAAATTTGTCTTAGGCTGGGTTGTCTAAAGAAGTGCTACCTAATTTGGGTCTGTGCACTGGAGCTGTTGAGCCAACAAAACATACTCCAAATGAGAAAGAAGAAGAAGGTTTATTAGGTATGATACCATTGGAGACTCAAAAGCGACTCAGGCTGCTCCCCACTGAGTCTCAAAGATAATCGTTTTTGTATTATTATGACTGAGTGAAAAGATACATTCCCATATAAATTTGCATGCCCACCTATATGTCTCTCCCCCTGCTCTCCCCACCTGGTGACAGCACACTCTTTCTCTCTGCTCCATACATGTCTTATCCTCCCAACAATCTCCTATCCCCTCCTTTCTACCCACTCCCCTGCCTCCAATAAGAGATCAGCAGGATAACATCCTATAGATGCACAGAACCACACAGTGCACACATGATATGGTCACTCTGTGTCACCAAGTTCCAATCCATTTCTGTCCGAAGAGTTGACCTCCATTATGATTTATGGACAGGGGCAGCATCCTGGCCAGGGGCTATGCTCCCAGGGGAACGTGGAGGCCCCTGGACCATCAACTGCGGACTTCAAAAGACAATTTTTACATCAGATTTTATATGTTACTTCAACAAGAAATACTTCATGTTTTTATGCACATAGCCCACAGATAACTATATACGTCACAAAATAATCACAAGAAACTCTTTATTAAACTATAGTTATGTATGTCAGATACCTGGACTCTAATCTGCATGTTTGTAACAGGCAAAGACAAAACTTATACAAAAATTCCTGAGCTAGTGAGACTAGCCTGCCAAGTTCACTCTAAGGTAAGGAGTAAGAAAGAAAGTTGTGGATGCACAAGATGCCAGGCAGCCTTCCTAGCTGCTATTTTTCCAGACTGAAGGCCCTTTCTCAGGAGACCTTAGAAAAGGAGGGAGACCAAGCACACAGGAGCTGAGGGGGCTCTGTGCGCCTTCGGAAAGAGGCCAGTGAAGAGGCCAGAGTAGCTGGTGCAATAGAAAACCCTTAACAGATTATTTAGAGTGTCATCACAGCCTTAGTTATTTGAAGCTCTCAATTACACATTTTAAAAGGGGAAAACATATTGCAAGGTATTAGGGTTACAGAAGCAAAACTAGTGAAGTGTATCAATATATGTATATCTATTGAAAGATTTATATCAAGGAAATGGCTCTTGAGATTTGTAGGGGTTGGAAGGTCCCAAGTCCGTGGATCAGGATAGATAGAGGCATCTCTTGATTTATGTAGACACAGGGGCTGGTGAACGCAAAACAGGAAGATCAGAAACACCCCAGGGCTTCTGCTGTCAGGCTGTGAGGATCATGCATTTCAAGATCTGCAGAACAGCTGATATCTCAACAAATCAGATGAATACGAAGCCACTGCAGGATCCAGAGTGAGCAAAAAAGCCAGAACATCTTATATATGGATACAGGAGATGTCCTGAAGGAAAACTGCTTTCCAACTAACTGACTACTCATAGCAGATTAAGTCACAGAAGTGATTGCATGTAAATACTGAGAATCATGGCCCAGCTAGTTACACACAATCTTACTCATCACAACATCCCTTTCTGTCATTGGAGATAATTTACCATTTGGGGTTAAAGGTAAATGTTTTTCTGTTTTGCTGCTCAGATCCAAGTTCTGGTTTGGGCGATAAGGATGCTTTCCTTCTTGTGCACGCCACTCTGCTTTTCTTGATAGATTTACCTTAGTTCTTCAATCTCGTATCTCTTTTGTATCTTTCAATTTTTTTTTCATTTTTTATTAGCTGTAGTAAAAGAATAAAATTTCTAACATCTAGCAATTATCTCATCTGTGATAAACCCTCAGCCCTCCCACCCGTGTAGCCAACACAGTCATTTTCTTCTGTGGATAATTTCTTTTTAAGTCCTTATAACAGGGGTCTCATACAAAATTTGTCATTTTGACACTGATTTCACTCAGCATGATTTCTTACAAATGAGACCATTTTATGAGATGTTTTGTAAAATCATCATTGTTTTTTATCATAGCATAGTGTTCCACTGAGTATATGTGCCATAGTTTGTTTATCCATTCATGGACACTGGGGTTGATTCCATCTTTTTGCTATCGTGGACTGTGCTGCAACAAACATTCATGTACATGTGTCTGTTTGTGTGACAACCTTTGTTTCTGAAGGATAAATTCCAAGCAGTGGAATTACAGGATCAAATGGTATACCGATTTATAGCTTTTTAAGGAAGTGCCATATTGCTTGTGAAACAGGTTGTACCATTTTGAAATTCCACCAGCAGTGTAGGAGAGTGCTAATTTCTCCACAGCCATGAGTTGGATCCAACTCGACAGCACTTGGCTGGTGACTCTCTAGCATTTGTTGTTACGTGTTTTTTGGATCATGGCCAGCTTGGTTGGGGTGAGGTGAGATGGTATCTCATCGCAGTTTTGATTTGAATTTCTTTAATAACTAATGATCATGAGCAATTCTGCATGTGTTGTTCGGCTGCCTGGATATCTTCTTGAGAGAAATGTCTGTCTATCTCCTTTGCTCATGGCTTAATTGGATTATTTATCCTTTTCTTGTTGATATTTTGTAATACCTTGTAGGTTATGGAGATCAGATGTTGGTCTGACACATAGTTGCCAAATATTGTTTCCCATTCTGTGGTGTTTTTTAAATTATTTTGATGAAGTCTTTGGATGAGCAAAGGTGTTTGATTCTTAGTAGTTCCCATTTATTTATTTTCTCTTCCATTGAGCATTCATTGGTCGTGCTTTGTTTGCCAGATTTTGAAGTCTGTCTACATTGTATGTTAAAACCTCCATTGTTGATCCTATTTTTTCTTGGATGAGCTTTATCATTCTAGATTTGATATTTAGGTCTTTTATCCAATTTGAGTTGGTTTTTGTATAAGGTGTGAGATGTGGGTCTTGTTTCAATTTTTTGCAGATATCCAATTTTGTCAGCACCATTTGCTAAAGAGATCGTTTTTACCCCAGTTTAAAATCTCAGGGCCTTGTCAAATAGCAACTGTTCACAGGAGGATGGTGGCGTCTCTAGGTCCCAACTCTGTTCTATTGGTCTATATGTCTCTTTTTGTATGAGTACCAGGCTGTTTCGACTACTGTGGCAGTGTAATGGGTTCTAAACTCAGGTAGTGAGAAGCCTCCCAGTGTGTTCTTCTTCAACAGTGCTTTACTCATCTGAGGCTTCTTCACTTTCCAAAGTTGGTGAATTGTTTCTCCATCTCATTAAAAAATGTCACTGGAATTTGCATTGGGATTGCGTTATATAAGTAGATTGCTTTGGGTAAAATAGACGTTTTCACAATGTTGAGTCTTCCTATCCATGCACAGGGTAGGTTTCTCCATTTTTGTAAGTCTCCCTTAGTTTCTTGTTGTAAGGTCTTGTAGTTCTCTCTGTAAAGGTCTCTTATTTCTCTAGTTAGATTTATTTCTAGGTATTTTATCTTCTTGGGGGGTACAGTAAATGGAATTGATTTGGTGATTTCTTCTTTAATAATCTTGTTGGTATAAAGGAATCCTACTGATTTACTTGTGTTTATCTTGTATCCTAGTATTTTGCTAAACTCTTCTATTAGTTTCAATAGTTCACCTATGGTTTCTCTGTATATACAATCATGCCATCTGGAAATAGGGAGATTTTTACTTCTATCTATCTGTCTATTCATCTATCTTTCAATTTTATTTTTTTATTTAATGTAATTTAAATTTTTGCCCAGGGACAGCTGCAGCTGATTATGAAACAGAAACTCCAGCTGTATTGTGCTGAAAGTAGATCACCCTCATTAATCAAATGTATGGACACTTCACTACTACTCATTCTTCTTAGAGCTGTCAGATTCTCTTATCTTAAAACACTTCCGCATGAACTGTTTAGTGACTGGTCTTCTCCTGTATGCAACAACATTATTATCCCGACACATGACCACAGTTACAGAACTCAGTCTGTTAAGTTAAATTTAAAGAAGGTGAGATGGGGAGAGTTTGGGAAGAATGTAGGAGTCTGTCATCAAACTCAGGAGCAGGATATACAGCCAGGCAGCTGCAAAAACAGCTACGAATTGGAAAGTCAAGAGCAGGCATTAGCTTGTTTCTTTCTCTGGGACTGCACAGCCTTTTCGTCTTTTTCCTCTGCATATGTCTATTTCCACTCTTCTCTCTCTACAGCTGGACTCCATTTAGGCATGAACTCCAGGTACCAGTTATGACTCCATGCATCCTCTGTAGTCCAAAGTCCAATAGAAAATAGCTTATGTTTCTGCAACACAATTCAAAACTCACAGGGAAGGAATTGTAGTTGATGTTCTAAGGTCAACTATAGCTCCCTCCAATCAGATAAGACTTATGATCAGCAGGATAGGTCACATGGCCAAAGCCTACTCAGCAGGGATGTCACAGAAAAGAGAATGGAAAGATGTGCTGAGGAAGGAACACAGGGGCAGAAAGAAAATAACGGACACCTCCGAATCACTGTTTGAGCGTGTTTCTTAACCTGCTGTTACGGTCTCACCTTTCCATCTCAGAGCATTTTACAAGTCTCAACCTAGCTTCTGCTAATTTAGATGCTAATAAGCAGTGAGATGATCAAAACTTGGACATGAATAATGAAAAGTAGAGAACAAAGGTCTAAGGGGAAACTCATGAAGAAGATAATGAACCCTGGAAATAATCCAACATCACCACACATATGCGTGGCCTGATGTCTATTGGGCAAAAGATCTCGCTGTTCTTCCCAGCTATTGGTATGGTTACAGGGACCTGAATTTTTCCCCTGTTGAAGAACCGCAAGCTGAATTAGTCCTATGAATCTTCACTGGGAACTGCTTGATACTTAACCTCTCTTCACCTTCTGCTAGCAATTCAGAAGCAGGTATTTGTCTTGTTCCCATTTGTGCTGTTTTATTTCTCTCTTTCTACAAACTGCACCCTGAGTATATTATTCTGCTTCCTTAATAATGAGAACATAAATTTCCTTAGAAGCAAATTATGTAAAACTTAGCTCTCCGTGTCTTTTTGTGTGAAAAAAATTCTGCTGGATTCTCTCACCCTTTTCCTCCATTTAGTATGTGTGAGGAAAGAGGGATTGATAGATACGGAAATACTTCTTTCCTCTGTGGGAGATCCAGTATTGTAACTGGGGAGATGAAAGGTAAGAGACTTCCTACCCACAGCACTTCTAGCTGCTGGTGAAGGAACAGTAGGGCTAGGGGCCAATGCTGCCGTTCTGATGCTCAAATAGTGGCTCAGAGATGATGATGGGTAAACTAATTTTTAACAGTTTATATATCTGTGGTTTGCCATATGGCCTTATCTTGGGAGGCCTGAATGTTGTCTCCATTGTACAATTGTCTGGCTGCACAATTGTATTTGTACAATTGTCTGTTCTCTCCATTGTACAATTGTCTGACTTAATGTGGTCAGAAAAATAAGCAAAAATAATTTAATTAAAAAGTTATTGTATTTTAGGTGAAAGTTTACACCACAAGTTAGTTTTTCATTTATAAATTTTGTACCCAAATAGTTTCATGATGCTAGTTGCAGTCCTTGTATTGTGCCAGCATTCTCTCCTTTTATTTTCCACCCTGAGTTCTCCATTTCCATTTGTCCTTCTCATCTTTGCTTTGGAAACCCTGGTGGCACAGTGGTTAAATGCAAGTCCACTAACCAAAAGGTCAGCAGTTTGAATCTGCCAGGTGCTCCTTGGAAGCTCTGTGGAGCATTTTACTCGGCCCTGTAGGGTCTCTATGATTCCAAATGGACTTGACAGCAGTTTCTTTTTTTTTTTTTTTTTTTTTTGTCTTTGCTTTTGGACAAGAGTTGCCCTTTTGGTCTCATATGCTTGACTCAGCTAAGGAGCACACTTTTCACATGTGTTATTGTTTGTTTTACAGGCCCACCTAACTTTTGGCTGAAAGATGGGAACAGCTTCAGTTCTGAGTTAGCAGGGTATCCAGAGCTCGCAATTTCTGGGATTCCTCTAGTCTCTATCTGACTAGTAAGTTTGATCTGTTTTTTCATTTCTTTTTGACTTTGAGTTTTATTCTGTGTTTTTCTCCCACTCTGTCTGTGATCTCAGTCAGAGTGGTTGCATAGTTAGTGCCAGACACCATCTATTCTTCCAGGCCCAGACTGGTGGAGTCTGTGGTTCAGTGGTCCACAGGTCCTTTCAACTAATAATTTCCTGTGTCTTTGGTTTTCTTTATTCTCATTTGCTCTGAATATGATGGTACCAACTGATGTATCTTAGATGGCCACTCCCAGGACTTTAAAATCCCAGACACTACTTAGCAAAGTAGGATGTAAAATATTTACTTTATGAACTTTATTATGTCAGTTCACCTACATATTCCCCCAAACCATGGTCTCTAGCCCTTAGCTAGTAATTCTGTCCCTCACGGTGTTTGGATGTGTTTAGGAAGCTTCTAGGACTTTGCTTTGGTTAAGTTGTGCTGCTTGCCCCAAAATAGTATACTGTCTGTCCCTTCACCAGAGTTACTACTTGTTTACTATCTAGTTAGGGCTTTCTCCTTCCCACTACTCCCCTCCCTCATAAACATCAAAAATTATCTTTTCTGTGTGTAAACCTTTTCTTGGGTTTTATACGATATTAGTTCTTTTATAATTGACATTTCACTTAGCATTATGCCCTCCAAATGTATCCACGCTGTAAGATATTCTGCATATTCATTGTTGTTCTTTATTGTTGCATAGTCTTCCACTGTATGTACATTTGCTTATCCACTCGTCTGTTAGTGGATATTTAGATTATTTTTGCTATTATGAATAATGCTGCAAAGAGCATGGGTGTGCATATATCTATTCTCATGAAGGTTCTTACTTCTCTAGAATATATTCCTAGGAGTGGGGTTGCTAGATCTTGGAGTGTTTTTATTTATAACTTTTTAAAATTGTGATTAAGTATAAGTTTACAATCCAAGTTCATTTTTCTGTTTAGAACCCTGAATACTCATCTCTCTGCAGCTCTGTCTGCTTTCCTCACTATGTGACAGCACATTCTTCTTTTTCACTCTTTGCTTCCAGTGTCCACTCCACCAACACTTGTCCCTTCCACTCTACCCTTTCCTCTCCCCTCTAAAAAGAAACCAGTAGGACAGCATCATATATACTTGTATATTAAACCATGAAATACACGCACCACCTGCCTCACTCTGTGTACCCAAGTCTTGAAGCCATCATGTTGTTTTCCATACTGGTTGTACCATTTTGTATTCTTACCAACAGTGCATAGGAGCTCCAGTCTCTCCATGGCATCTCCAACATTTGTGATTTTCTGCTTTTTATTATTTGTGCTGATAACATTAAGATAAGATGGTGTCTCACTGAAGTTGTCATTTGTATTTCTTTAATAGTTAATGATCGTAAGCATTTCCTAGTCAGCTAGGGCTGCTCTAACAGAAATACCACAGAGTGGATGGCTTTAACAAAGAAAGATTTATTCTTACACAGTCCGGTAGGTTGCAAGTCCATATTCAGGGTGTCGGCTCCAGGGAAAGACTTTCCCCTTGTCAGCTCTGGAGGAAAGTCCGGTATTGCATCAGTCTTTGTCCAGGGAGCGTCCTCATGCAAGAACCTCTGGTCTGAACGACGCGCTCTGCTCCCGGTGCTGCTTGCTTGATGGTGAGGTTCTCAAATTGTCCTTTGTTCCTTTTTCCTTTTATTCCTTGCAAGCTAAAAGCATTAAGGGTGGGGCAAGCCATACTCCAGGGAAACTTTCCCCACAGCAGGAATTCACAGCCCCACCCTAATCCTTTAACGTACAGGTTAGCAAAACCACACAATGGAGGACAGTCCCAAGACACTGGGAACCATATCCCAGCCACGTGGCTGCACACATTTTTGGGGGGACACAATACCAACCATGACATCCCTTTCTTTTTTTTTTTAAGCAGCACCGGGAGCAGAACGCGTCCTTCAGACCAGAGGTTCTTGTGTAAGGACGCTCCCTGGACAAAGACTGATGCAATACCGGACTTTCCTCCAGAGCTGACAAGGGGAAAGTCTTTCCGTGGAGCGGACACCCTGAATATAGACTTGCAACCTACCGGACTGTGTAAGAATAAATCTTTCTTTGTTAAAGCCATCCACTCTGTTGTATTTCTGTTAGAGCAGCCCTAGCTGACTAAAACAGTTGTCATTTATATTTCTCTAGTAGTTAATGATCATGAGCATTTCCTCGTGTGTCTGTTAACTCCCTGGATATCTACTTTGGTGAACTGTCTATTTGTGTCTTTTTTTCATTTTTTAATTGTTTGTTTTTTGTTTTATTGAAATGTTCTATGGATTTCAGAGATCAGAACTTTGCTTGATATGCAGGAGTCATTTTCTTTTTTTCTTAGACTCTAGGTTTTCTTTTTCTCTTTGGTGAAGTCTTTTGATGATCATAAGTGTTCGATTTTTAGGAGCTATCTAGTTTATCTTTTGCTGTTTGTACTTTGTTAGCTACGATTTATATTCTCTGTATGCCATGTATTAGGGCCTCTGGTGTTGACTCCACTTTTCTTCCATTATCTTTATTGTTTTAGTTTTACATTTAAGCCTTTGATCTGTTTTAATTTATTTTTCTGTAAGGTGTGAGGTATAGGTACTGTTTCACTTTTTTATGGATAGACATTCTGTCCTGCCGGTACAATTTGTTAGAAAGCCTGTCTTTTCCTCATCTAACCAACTTTGAGCCTTTGTGGAGTATCAGCTACTCATAGGTGGATGATTTTATGTGTAGTTTTCAGTTCTGTTCTGTACACCTCTGCATGTCTGTTGTTATACCAGTACTACGCTATTTTGATTATAGTGGCTGTATAATGGGTTCTGAGATTATGTAGTGTGACTCCTCTTATTTTGTTCCTGTTCTTCAGTGATACTTTGCTTAATCTGGGGCCTCTTTCTTTTTGATATAGATTGGTGATTAGTTTTTCCATATCATCAAAGAATGCTGTTGGTGTTTGAATCAGGATTATACTATACCTGTAAAAAGCTTTGGGTAGGATTGTCATTTTCACAATGTTGAGTCTTCCTACCTATGAGCACAAGATGTTCTTCTGTTTATATAGGTTTCTTTTAATAATATTTCCACTTTTGCTTCCCTGGTTAGATTTATTTAAAAATATTTCATATTTTTACATGCTATCACAAATGGTATTGTTTCCTGATTTCCTTTGCAGAGTTCTCTTTGTTGTTGAAGAAGGATCACATGAGGTATCTGTCTAGGTTACCGTGTTGGCTTTCTCTTCTAACTTAATTTTTTTAAAGGGAGACCATTTACTAAATTAATGCAGTGGTTTTTTTCAAGCCCTTGAATTTATAGATTCCACAGTGACATGTTTGAGGCACCAAAGAATATCGGAGTGAGGCTGAGTAACCTGATCTTTTTTAACTAAAACCAAAAACCAAATCATTGTCATTGAATTGATTCCAATTCATAGTGACCCTACTGGATAGAATAGAACTGCTTCACTGAGTTACCAAGGTTGTACTGCTTACAGAAGCAGAGTGTCATATTTTTTTTTCCACAGAATGGTTGGTGAGTTTGAATCTCTGGTCTCATGATTAGCAGAAACTCTGATCTCTTGATTAGCAGCCTAGAGCTTTAAATACTGTGCCACCAGGATCCTTTTTTAACCCCATAATCCCATGTGATTTTTAACCTATATGGAAGACAGACAATTGTCTTTTTATTGTCAGGTGGTTTATCTTCCCAGTTACCCCTTTTTACTCTTTACCACAATAATTTACTAATGTTTTGGTACGCTCTTACAGTCACTAATACAGGAATCCAGATGTGCTGAAATCACTGACTTTAAGACAAGGGAAAAAACAAGAAGAAACAAACTGCTTTTTGTAGCATATCTTCTTAAAAGAAACTGCTCATACTAATTCCTTAATACTCGGTAAGTAGTTATAAATAAAAAAATTGAAATTATTTATTGATATACTCAAATTCGGATTTCTTAACCAAATTTCCTCTTTTTCCAGTGTACGTGACAAATAACTCTCACAGAGTCTATTCTTAGATTTTTTTCCACTTCTTCCATTTCCTAACTCATCTCCCAGTTGACTAGCTTCTTTCTTTCCTTAGCGTCACTATATTTGGTTTAAATTCCAAGTTCTATCATGTCAATAAACTCTCACAAGTCTGATAATTTAATTTCCTCTTTTCTTTTCTTTTCTTTTTCCCACAGCTGTGTGGTATTATCCTGTTGCTGGATGGACTCCTTATCTGCTTTATTTGAGTTGGTGCCTAGGTGGCCTAAAAGACTTTGAGAAAATAGAACAGACTGCTTCTTCTATAAATTCATGACTTTGAACTTCAGATTGAATCTTTGTTTTGTTCAACAATATGTTGTTTTCTTTGAACAACTCTGTCACTATCCACACTGATGTTACAAAATTTTTCTACTTTTCTAAATCTTCTATCTTCCTTTCCACTTTCAATTTCACTCCTTCAGTGTCAGTAGACTATCTTACTTTCTAGTTACAGAGAAAATTGTGATAGGAATAATAATAAGAAAACTCACTCCCAAATTTATCTGTATCTTTACACATACTTCTTTCTTGCTACGATGGAGTAGCTGTTAATTTCATCTGTCTCCTCAGAAACAATATACTATTGATTATTTTCTTCTTCTATATTTAGTTCTTTCAATTTTTCTCTCTCCACTAAATTCTTTCCAGTGACAATGAAATGCCCTGAAATCACTGACTTTAAAACAAATGAAACAACAAGAATGAATAAACCACTTTTTGTAGCATGTCTTCGTAAAAGAAATTGCCCATACTCATTCCTTAATACTCAGTAAGTAGTTATGGATAAATAAATAATTTGAAAACATTTACTGATATACACAAATATGTTATTTGATAAAGCTTATTACTGCATAACATGGAAGAAAGTCAGTGTTTATGGAGGTCATGCTGTACTTAGCACTAGGATGTAAAACATACCGCAGTGTCCTCTCTCCTGATGGGCTTGCAGTTTTGTAAAGAAGAATGGCAGGCAAAGAAGCATTAGCAGCACAATTTGGTTTGTGCTATACTAAACATATATATGACTATGAAATCATGTTCATAAATAATTAAAAATTAACAACACAACACAGTTTTCATTAAATTTAAGGTAAAATTAAGACAAAAGGGTTTTGAACTTAAAGCCGAGAAATTTCTAAAGAAATTATGCCATAGTGATTATTCCACCTGCAAATTTTATATAAGTTCCATTTCAGATCAGAAGTTACACAGGGACTTTAATTTTGTGAAAACATACTTTAGAATCCTCTGCTTGACAATTAAATCTTTGTAGTATCTAAATGAGGCATATTTTTTTCAAATGACTTATTATGGTGATTCCTCATTCTATGAATGTGTCCCTTGTGTTGAACCACATTCCATAAATTCTAATTTGTCAGCTTTGGTCAGCTCTTTTATATCAGAGTAAATCTTCAAAAAGGAACAATTAGAGAAACACTATATTAACTTTAGTATATTTGAAGCCATTGGGACAATTACTAAATAATGCAGGGCTTGAAGATCTGAAAAGGTAAATATGAGTAAAGTAAAATAAATACTGAATACATAAAATAAAAGTGAAAACTACATAAAATAAAAGTGATAATCTCCTGGGCAGTTCACCTACAGGGACAGACATGCACACACATGCATATGCGTGCACACACATGCACCATAGGTGTGTGTCTGTGAGGTACTGATATTTAAGCCTTAAATAAACAGTAAGTACATTAAATATAAGTGGGCTAAATTTTACAATTACAAGGCAAGTACTGCCAGAATGAACAAAAAATAAACAGTTTGTACACTGTTCCTAAGGTGGATAGCTTAAATTTATAGTTATAAATAGATCTGAAGACAAAACCTTGTTAAAAAGTCAACAAGTAAAGGTTATGATGGTTACAAAAATACAAAAGTATATTTTTAATATGAGATGCTAGAGATGAGAAATGACACGTTATCAGTATTAGTAATTAGAGAAAGGATACCATTTGTGATTCTCCAGATTCCAAAAGATGTAAAAGCATGTTAAGAACAATTTTGTGCCATTGAATCTGAAAATATAGATGTAATAAACTTTTAGAAAAACAACTAATAAAGATTAACAGACTAATAAATACAAAGACAACTGAGGATTCATGCATAATTTTAAAACTCCCAATAATGAAGGAGGATTTACTGTTGAAATCATTTTTCCAGCAATTTTTAGAAGAAATAATCTCAGTCATACCCCCAAATTCCCCAGCAACAGAAAAGGAGCATAACAGCATAACCTTCATACTCAATTCAGGCGAGGACCTTGTTGTCGTCAGGTGCTGTGAGGAGGTTTCAACTTGTAGTGACACTTTTCAGCACAGCAAAGCAAAACACTGCCCAGTCTTGTGCCACACTCACAATGTTTCTAATGTTTAAGCCCCTTGTTGTAGCCACTGTGTCTTGTTGAGCCAGCTCAGCCAAGCCAAGTGCCGCTGAGTCGGATTTTGTCTCTGACCAGCTACTTTGCCAATTATGATGTCCTCCAAGGACTGATCTTTCCTGACAACATGTTCAAAAGAATGCAAGATGCAGTCTCACCATCTTTGCTCACAAGGAGTACTCTGATTGTACTTCTTCCAGAACAGATCTTACAAGAAAGAGAGATTGCAGAACAGACTTTTTCCTGAACATAGATATGAATATCCTAAATACCCTATAGGAAACTCAATCACACAACATAGAAAAATAGAATTATATCATGGTTGTTATTGGGTGTTACTGAGTTGATTCCTACTCATAGTGACCCTACATGATAGAATATAACTGCCCCATAACGCTTTCCAGGCTATAATTTTTATTACTAGGTCTTTTCTACTACGGACTTGCTGGTAAATTTCATCTGCTGACATTTTAGTTGCAGCAAGTACTTAACCATTGTTCCACAAAAACTCCTCCTATCATGATTAAATTTGTCTTATTTGGCTAGTTAGTTTAACATTTGATAATCAATCAGTTGATAAAGTCGACATATTAATAGAACAAATGATGCAGAAAAGTCATTTAATAAAATTATATTGCCAATGATTTAAAAAAACTCTTAGAAAATTAGAAATTCAACAGGATTTTCTTAATCTTCCATAAAAACTATAATGAACATCATATTTAATGGTGAAATTTTGACAAATTTTACTGTAAGATGAAAAACAAGACATTAAATATAAAACTGAAGCCAGTAACCTGGAAGTGTATTCTTAGACTAGAAGTCTACCTCAAATTGATTTGTAGATTTAATGCAATCTTAACCAAAACCTCAAGGAATTGTTTCATTTTGTAAAGTTTCAAGAGTATTGAAGATTATTCCAACATTCATACGGTAACACAAAGGATCAAGAACACCCAAGATAAACCTGCAGACAAAGAACAAAGTTTACAGCATAAGATACCAAGACTTATTATGAGCTATATTAATTAAAAGAGCAATATACACCATTGATACAAAGAAAGAAAAATTGACCAAATTACTAAGATATTAAAGGTTTATCCAGGATTGAAGAATATCAAGAGATATCAAGAATGTAGAACAATTTCTATGCAAATACTTAATTATAATAAAGATAGCATTGCAAGGCAGTATTACTAGTCAATTGTAAAATCATATAAAAGTGAATGTCAGACCTTACCTTGTACCAAAACAAAACTCATTTCCTGGAAGACTATATATTTAAGATTGTGGAATATAGGGAAAAAAGCTTCTGAAGACAATGTAAAATACTATCTTCATGTTTGGTAAGGAAAGATTTTGCAACAGGACTCAAAATATTAAATATAAAGGAACAGCTAGATATGTTATACTTTTAAAAAACAAATATTTATGTATTAAAAGTTACCATTATATTTTAAACAAGTAATCTATGGTATTCAAGATTAATGCAATACTTGATTGAAAAAGGAAGTCATAGTCGGAATAGAAAGTAGTCTCTTTCAGGTCAGTAAGATTAAGGAAAAAAAAACCTAATAGAAAGTGAGTTAGATATTTGAAGGGACGTGATATTCAAATGGCCAAAACACATAGAGAAAAGGACTCCTCAGCAGATATAAGAGGAATGAGAATTTAATTCATGAGCTACAATTCATATTTACTAAGATGAGTGAAAATAAATGACTGGTGTTCCTCGGGTTTCCAGTGAGGTTGTGGAGCAACTGAAATGCATGCTGAGGGAAGGAGTGCAAACTGACGCAATCGCTTTGGAGAACTGTTTGTTAGTATCTGGCACGTCTCAACCAAGATGAACCCTATGTGTCAATACCAATATCTCTGCCCATATCATACACAGAAATGCATAAATGCATTCATTAAAAGAATGCAAGATTGCTCACAGTATTAATATTAAACGCAAAAACTAGACACTATCCCAATGATCAATAAGTTACAATACATATACTATCCTATATCTGTACTACAGAATATAACACATCAGTGAAGTGAACAAATTATTTCTGAACATAATTGCAACGAAAAATATCACAAAATAGCTGTTTAGTTAAAAAAAAATCCAGCTAAAAAGTGTACAACTTTTCAAGTCATGTTTTTATCACTGAAGCCAGAGTAAGTATTATAATTGGTTTATAACTTAACACTGTGTTTAATGTTTTTTCTGTTTCCACTGTTTTCAGTACTTTAATGAATGCAGACTGATTCACCGAAATGAGGTGCTGTAATGCTCTGTCATTCACAATTTTCTTAAATTACTGGGAATAACACTTTGGTGGTTATTCTTTTGTTTCTATAACTTTTAGCATGTTTGTGGGACCCTGGCTGTGCAGTTGTTAGAAGCCTGGCTGCTAATCAAAAGGTTGGCAGTTCAAATCCACCAGCTGCTCCATGGAAACCCTATGGGACCATTCTGTTCCATTCTTTAGGGTTGCTATGGATTGGAGTCGATTTAACGATAATGACTTTGTTTTTTTAGGGTGTCAGGTGACATGTGGAACTTGACAAACTGTCTTATTGCCTTTCCAAAGTGTTATTTCATTTATATAAAGCTCAAAACCTGGCAAGATAAATCCCTGGTGCTAGAAGATAGGATACTGGATACCGCTATTGGGAAGGTAGTGATTGTAAGGGACACGAAGGAGTTGCTAAATTGCTAATCATATTCTATTTCTTTACTGGGTAGAGTTAGATGTGTTCACTTCATGGAAATTTATTGTATAATATACTTGTGATGTGCCCAGTTTTCTATATCAATGTCACAGATTCATAGAAACAATTAAGGAAAAATTGGAGAACCTTAGCATTTGTAAAATTTCAGAGTTAAAGCATAGAGTTACAGAGAGTTAATACACACACACACACACACACATACACAGAGCCCTGCTATTATTTTAAGCTTGGGGAATTTACCATCAAAAAGTAGCACAGTGTAAGGTACAGAAGAGGTAGCTATTCCATCAAGAATTTTTGAGTTTGAATCCTTAATTTGGCGCTTACTAGCTTCACGACCTGGAACACATCACTTTATTTTTGTGAGCCTTGGCTTATCAAAAACAGAATTCCTGTACAGGAGTATGGAATATATATTAACAGGCATGAAGCCTCTTTTCCCAGCCCTTTTTATGTTTGGCATTGCCTAAACAGTAAAGCCAGCACACTCTTAAGGTGGCCTGAAGCCAGTGGATGTGGTTTCAGTGGTTACTATATTTCTCCCTTTAGTCACCTGGAAAAAGTGTTCTTAGAAATAATAGAAGGCACCACTTACAAACACGCCATAATTGCTTTGCTTTGAAATCTCTGCTCTTTCATGTTCAGCTCTTAGGCACACCAAAATATAGCAGAAATAAACAGACTAATCATTTTCCTTTACTGAAGCCTCAGTTAAGAAACTCATTTATCTTATCTGTGCCAAAAGCAAATAGCTTTACAGTCCTCTCTGTTTTGCCTTTTAGGTGACTCAGAACACCTGGCTGCCAATTGCTTGCTGATGATAATTAGCTTTCAATTACCAC
Organism: Heterohyrax brucei; assembly: GCA_028571685.1. Taxonomy (NCBI): domain Eukaryota; kingdom Metazoa; phylum Chordata; class Mammalia; order Hyracoidea; family Procaviidae; genus Heterohyrax; species Heterohyrax brucei. Next base: position 72,887,130 of record CM053147.1, read on the forward strand.
CAGTTACATTTTCACCTGTTCCATTTGCAAATCCCTGAATTTTTTGGCTTGTCCTATTAACAAGTTCTTATCTCTTCTGTCTTCAGTGCACCTGGCTATGTGAGAAAGGGGAAAAGATTTCCTCCACTGGGGAATTCTCCCTTCATCTGCCATCCTGTCCAACTTTATCCATCTGGTGTAAGGCAGGGCCACTTTCAGCAAAGAGTCACTTGGAGAGACCCAGATTGTTTGTCCTGGTCCCTTCTGTTTGCAGGTCACCCTGCTTTCCTGGTAGTGCTTCTATAACTTTCCTACTTTGTTACAAAACGGGCCAAACAATGCTTTCATTTCTGTAAATTAGCTCTCTGAAGAAATTGCCTTGCCAAAACAATAGCCAGAAAATATAAGGAATGAGTGAATTTTTAACAAAAGGAAATCTCATACTGAACTTCAGTGATCGATTATCATTTGATAAATCAGTAAATGACGTGGACTTAAAGAAGATACCACAATGAGATTTTGAGAGGGAACACGGGACATATCCTAGCGAAATTCTTTGGTCTTTAGAGTTGAAGACATTCTTATCCATCAAACAGAATCTACTCAGTAAGTACCGTCAGTGACTTTGAGGTTCAACAACAATAACATTGTATAGTGAGTGGTCTTGGAATAAACATCATTTAAGTTGAAATTCTCCAAATTTTATAATAATCAACACTGTGTACAAGGCAATATCACATTATAGAATAGTAAACTTTGTATTAAGCGGACACACACAGTGATTTTTTTACCTTAAAGAATATGAGTATTGCTGTTATATATGAGGAAATTTTTTAAAATGACCTTGAGAAACCAAAACTTATAGATGAATAATATGTTTTCCTTTGATGTCTATTTGAAACCATTGTTTAAATTAAAAGCCATAACCATAACATCAAAACCATGACATTAAAAGAAATACTTTAAAAAGATAAAGGACACGTAGCAACTTTCCTTAACCTCGTAAGCATTTCATTTCAGTATATCTTGTGTGGCTTGGCTGGCTTGTTGTCTTTACCAACACGTTTTGTATCATTGTAGCCAGAGTTCACAGTAAATATTATAATCAAATTTACAATCAAACAATATGTTTAACGTTTTTCTTCTCCCATAGTTTTCAGTATTTTAATGAATGCAGACTAATTCAGTAAAATGAAGAATTGTAACGTTCTGCGTCACTCATTTCTTTCTTAAATTATTGTGAATAACACTTTGTGGGTGTTCTTTTTGGTGAATATTCTTTTTATAACTTTTAGGATATTTGTGGGGTATTATATGGAAACCCTGGTGGCATAGTGGATTAAATGCTAGGTCTGATAACCAAAAGGTCTGTGGTTCAAATCCACCAGGATCTCCTTGGAAACCCTATGGGGCAGTTCTACTCTGACTTATAGGGTGTCTATGAGTTGGACCTGACTTGACAGTAGTGGGGTTTTTTTTTTTCCAGATATGTCAAGGGGTATGAACCAATTCTTAGGGACCTTGACATATTGTCTATTACCTTTCCCCCATTTTCGTTTTATCAGTTTTGTGCTTTCCACCGCTAAATTTGCACTATTCAGATGGTAATGTTGTTAACTAATTGAACTTTTTTTTTTATTATGACTGAGTGAGCATGTACATTCCTATTAAATTTACATGCCCACCTATATGCAGCTTTCACTGCTCTCCCTGCCTGGTGACAGCACACTATTACTCTCTAGCCACACATGTCTCATCCTCCCAACAGTCTCCTTTCCCCTCCTCTCCACCCACTCTCCTTCCTCCAGCCAGAGGTCAGCATCCTATAGATGCTTAGAACCAAAAAGTGCATCCGATATATGGTCACTCTGCATAGCCAAGTCCAATCCATTCGTGTCCGAAGAGTTGACCATCGTTATGATTTATAGGCAAGGGCAGCATCAGGGCCAGGGGCCATGCTCCCAGAGGAACCCTGAAACCTCTGGACCATCAACTGAGGTCTTTTGGAGATCTCAAGATGCACCCCTTTTACTCCTGTGTTGCCAGTGAGACTCAACTTAGTGAGCTCCATCACAGCTATCACTGGTGGTGGCCAGGCACCATCTGGTTCTTCTGGTCCCAGCTCAACATAGGCACCCACTCATGTGGGTCTCTCTATCTTCTGGGTTGTTTTTACCCCGTGTCATTTTGGTCTTCGGTGAGCATCCGTTCTGCTGAGTTGGGACCATTTGCTGTGCCCTCGGATGGCAGCTAGGTAAACTATGGTATATATACGCAACAGAGCACTATGCAATGATAAAGAATAATGATGATTCCAGGAAACATTTCATGACCTGGTTTCAACTGAAAGACATTATGTTGAATGAAAGCAGTCAGTGACAAAAGGACAAATATTTTATGAGACCCCTATGATAAGATCTTAAAAACAGACTTAAGTATAGAAGAAAAGACTCTTTGACAGCTGCAAAGGAGGGGAGGGATGGAGGGTGAGGGGGGGGAAGGGTTTAGATTAGATAGTTGGTAGAAAACTGGTTGGGTGAAATTGGTGATAGCACACATTAGAAATAAGAACAATATTAAGTGGACTTCAGCATAACTTGAATACTCATTCCATTTTAACCCAATATTGCAAGGATAGAGTAGCTGAGGCAGGGGGCGGGGGACCATGCTCTTAGGTGAAATCGAGGCCAATTGGCACAACTAGCGTTTCGCTAAGAGGGCTCTCTGCACCCCACGTTGGTGAGTGGTGTCTGGAGTCTTAAAAGCTGAACACTTCTTTTGTCAGAAAGAAGCTATGGTTACTTTTTTAAACACTGTAAGTTAATTCATGCTTAACACAATAAACATATAATATAGGAAACTACAGAAAGAAACAAAACCTAAATTGTCATCATTTCTTAACCCGCAAAATTCCTTTAGGTTTTGTAATATGTCATTTCAGGCATTTACAGGAAAATATGTTAGAACGTCATGGCAATGTGGTTCTTTTTGGAACAATCAGCATGCCTACATCCTGTCTCCATTACAGTATGAGTTTTGGGGGGAATAGGCATAATTTCTGTATTACTTTTAATTCTACATAGCACAAACATGAAAACCACAGTGGCATAGTGGTTAAGTATTATGGCTGATAACCAGGAAGCTGGCAGTTGAAATTTGCCAGATGCTCCCTGGAAAGTCTACAGGGCAGTTCTACTCTGTCTGTAAGGTCACTTGGCATTGGCACTGGACTTAACTAGACAGCAGTGAGGTTTTCTTGGGAGTACAAATCTTAGCTCTGGTGTATAAAAGACATGCAAATTCTTGAAAAACTAGTGAAGTCCACTGCTTTCCTGAAAGTGATTATTTACATTAAAAAAAAATAGATCTGATTAGAGATGCAAGACTGACTTTAAGTTCATGTTGACTCTACGGTACTATTTATTTTTGCATTTATTCATTAACTCAAGGGACATTTATTGAATGCTAAGCAAATCACAAAGGAGGAAATGGTCATTTCTAATAAGGTTTCGCTGAAGGAATAAAATTTGATCTGAGTAGTGAACTAGAGGTACGTAGATCTTCCAGAGACTCAGGCAGATGAGAGGAGGAAGAGCATTATAGGAGGAAGATGCGGTGTGGTCAAAGGCTACATGTTGTGGGAGCACAATGACACTGACAGCAGCTCGATGGCAGGAAGAAGTGTCCCCAGCTGACCCTGGAGAAGTAAGCAGGGGCCAGGACAGGTGGAACTCGATGTACCATGTTAAAGGTTTCAAAATACGTTACAAACCAGATACTGATTTAGTAATAGAAAAATACCTAACTCCATACTGTTAAATAAGTTATACATTTATCTCATCAAAAATAAAATTCTTTCAGCACCAAGGGACATATTTCATCTAACTAGTTGCTATAAACAAGTTTCTAGGGAAATTGTTTCTTGATACAAAAAAAGTTTACCACTGTTTTCACATATGCTCAAAATTCAAGCAATGAAAACAGTGTATTCCACGAACATGTTCTGATATGACAAGTTACGAAATGGTGAGGTTTTTTTTTTTTTTTTTTTTTAAACTACCAAATCTCTGTCATTTTTGTAGGTGCCATCAGGTTGATCCTGACCTTCAGTAACCCTAGGCATAACAGAACAAATCATCAGTCCTGCACCATCCTCACAACTGTGGCAATGTTTTAGCCCATTGTTGCAGCCACTATGCCAATCCATCTTGTGGAGCGTCTTCCTCTTTCTCGCTGTCCCTTTACCAACTATGATGTTCTTCCCAGGGGCTCGTCCCACCTGATAACTAGTCCAAAGTACGTAGGACTAACTCTTGCCATCCTTTCTTCTAAAGAGCATTCTGGTTGTACTTCTTCTAAGACAGATTTTCTAGTTATTCTGGAAGTCCATGGTATATTCAAATCTTCAGACTACCTTATCCATTGAGCCTCTAATTACCATTAAATGCCAGCACAACTTTTAAAATAGTAGATACTAATTTTGGTATTACCTAAACTAGATGACAATTTATTTCCACACAACCGTTTAATCTTGAAAGTAACACTCTGATTAAAAAAAAAAAAAAAGGCAGCAAACATCAAGAATGAATGATAAAAATTAGGCAATATTGTTTAGAGTGAATCCTGGTTGTGAAATGGTTAAAACACCTTGCTGCTACTGAAAGTTCAGTGGTTTGAACCCATCAGTGACTCTACTGGAGAAAAGATCTGGTGATCTGCTTCCACAAAGATTCTAGTCTGTGAAACTCTATGGAGAAGTTCTGCTCTGTCCTATAGGGTTGCTATGAGTCTGCACAGACGTGATGGCACACAACAACACAATATATTACTTAGAGATGATAGCTGAACTGAGCCATCATGGATAAGCAGAGACCAAAAATATACCCAGTTCATGCTACACAATTTCAAGTGAAATGAATCTGTTTGACCAATGAATATGGTTCAGAAGGTACATCAAAACATGTCAAGGGAGATCTTTTGACCATGATAGTTATTAACACTGACTCTGAACATGTAAGAGAAAGTATAACAGAATTCAATGTGTTCTATTTGTCCTTGAGTATTTCATGAATATTAGAAATAACATGTAGGAAGTCTTTGGAGTGCTCTTCAACCAAGGTTTGCCTCATTGTATCCCAGTTGTTAGGAGAAGGTATATTCTGTGGACAATGGAAGGGAACTCTGCAAATTTCTCACCCTTAGACCTCTGTGGGAAATCAACATGGGACAGGGAATAATTTGTAATAATTACTACATTTTCCTACTGAGAGTTGCATTGACAAAATGTCAACAAAACCAGAAAATGCCTAATGTGTAAATCTGAGTAATTTTTGCATGTTCTAATGTGGATGAAATCAAACTGAGAAAACACTTTTAGGTCCCACCCATATGGGACCTCCAGAAAAAGAGAAAGGAAATAACAATTTCATTTTCCACATTCTGTAGCCAAGATCGGTCTCAGTTTGACCACAGTGACACGTTCCTTAACCTGCAAGCATAATTCAAAAATATAAATTTGCCATGGCTACATGTAAAATAGTATATTTCATAGTATTAATTTATATCCTATATCTAGTACACAGAACAAAAACTGTAACCTTCCCTCTCCAGCAAATAAATGGAAATACACCTATTGGTGATTAAAAAATTTATACTAGGGAAGCAGTATGCTATAGTATTTAGTTTTTTAAATTCAAAGAGGAGATTCTTGGTGTGGAACATGGACAAAAGATTTAAAAATATTTTGTAAATAGTGAAAGCAGACTGTTCTTCTGACACCAGAAGATATTAAATAATAATAATTAAAAAAAATTCCACAATCTGTGGCCTAGGTTGGGGTGGGGGGGCGGGGAAGAAAAACAAAAACAAACAGAAAACTAAAGAGAAGTCAGAAAATGGACAGGTTTATGGTGAAGAATCATGAGCCAAAATCCCCTGGAAGGTGAGACACGTGGCAAGAGAGGGGCCAAAGACCCTCACTCAAGCTTCATTTAACTCCTGTTTGGCCAGGAGAAAGTTTCCATTAGCACAAGTGTTGGTCACAAGTTACCTGAGACTGAGGGTCAAAGTGCCTTTCAGGAGACCACTTTAACATGGAAAATATTTCCTGTAATTGAAGCTATAGAGCAGACAGCCAAATGGTATAGAAAAAACTAAACTTCATGTAATAATTACAGATACTTCTGAATGGGAAATTGGAATAATTGAAACAACAGTAATAACAAAGTTGTTTATTAATTCAAATACCATTTCATTGGACACTTATCATGGACTACCAGTAGAATTTTCTTCTGTCAGGCCTCTGTCTCTACTGGGCTTTCTGCCTGGAAGTAATTTCTGGATGGCACCACAAGAAAGGAGAATTTATACAGAATATGTAACTATAGCTAATTTAAGGAAAAGAGAGTTGGCTGAACATAAGTTAATAGATATGTGAAGAACAAAGCATGACACCAAATTAGGGGAAATAAAAGAAAAACAACTGTATAAATTACTAAAGTGTTGAACTTTATAGACAAGATCATTTAAAAAGCTATTACGTCCAATATACATAAAGAATGAAAAAAAAGAGAAGATATAGAAAAGAGGTAAGTAGAAACTTGGAGCGATGAGAAATACAAAAATTTCACTTGATGAGGCTAACAGAAGGTTTCACACTGCAGAATAAATGACCAGTGAAAACGGAAACAAATAATGAGAAAACATCCAAAATAAAATATGGGGAATAAAATGATGTAAAAAAACTAACAGGGCCTCGATGACTGGAAATAAAAATAAAAAAATGCCACAACACTTTTGAAAAACAATTTGTCAGTCCCTTAAAAAGTAAAACATGCACTTTTTATATGATAAAACATTCTTATTCTGGTTGTTTACCCAAGAGAATTAAAACAAGTCCAAGTATGTTCATTGTAACTTTATTCACAGTATCCTCAAAGTGGAACAACCTCATTGTTTTTGAAAATATAAGTGGATGTATACATTGCTCTACCTTATAATAGAATTCTACTTAGTGATTAAAGAGAAAGAAAGCCAACACACACCAGTACGACACTTGCAACAATATAGATGTACAAAGGTATTATTCTGTGCAAAAAAGCCAGACACAAAGTTCATACGGTATCATCCAATTGAGTCAAATAGCTAGAAAAAATCACATCTATAACGACTGAAAGCAAATCAGGTAGCCAGGAGTGATGCAAATGCTCAACATAGTCTTGGCTACTAACTGAAAGGCTGGAGGTTCAAGTCCATCCAGAGGACTTCAAAGGGAATTTTTTGAGCGCTGAAAATATTCTCCATCATGATTGTGGCTAGATTAATGCAGACGTTCTAAATCATCAAACTGTACACTTAAAATCAGTGCCTTTTTTTGGTACAATTATGACTCACCATGGTGTATTAAAAAGCTAAGAAGAGTAATAAAATTCAGTACTGCACTGTTAATATCGTGTGTCCACACGTATGTATGCCTAATGACTGAAGACCTGAGGAGTTCAAGGATGGTGTCAGTGACATCACACATGAAGAAAGCTAAAGGTCATTACAAAGTCAGGAAAGAAACAAAAGACCTAGAAGGATGTCAGAAGGGACTCTGAAAGTTGCTCTTGAGTGTAAAGTAGCTAAATCAAACGAAAGAAATGATCAAGTAAAAGAGCTAAGCGAAAGACTTCAAAGGGCAGCTCCAGAAAACCAAGTAAAATACTATAATAAAATGAGCAAGTGTCTGAATTAGAAAACAAAAAGGGAAGAATACACTCAGCATTTCTCAAGCTGAAAGAAGCAAAGAAAAAATTCAAGCTTTGAATTACAATATAGAAGGATTCTGAGGGCAAACTACTGAATGTCACAGAAACCATCAAAAGCAGATAAAACAAATATACATAATCACCGTATCAAAAAGATTTGACTGAGGTTCAGCAATTTCAGGAGGTAGCACATGAAACAGAACCAATGGTAATGAGCCAAGAAGTTCAACTTGCACTGAAGGAATTGGCAAAAAGAAGTCTCCAGGCATTGGCAGAATACTATTTGAGCTGTTTCAATAAACAGATACAGACTTGGAGGTGTGAATTTGTCTATGCTAAGAAATTTGGAAGACAGCTATCTGACCAACTGACTTGAAGAGATCTATATTTGTGCCCATTCCAAAGAATGGGTCCAGAAAAATGCAAAATTATAGAAAAAAATCACTAAAATCAAATGCAAGTAAAATCTCCTGACTATAATTCAATAATGGTTTCAGCAGTCATCCACAGGGAGCTGCCAGAAATTCAAGCCAGATTCAGAAGAGAACATGGAACAGGATATGTATGTCATTGCTGGTATCAGATGGATCTTAGCTGAAGGCAGCAAATGTCAGAAAAATGTTTACCTGTGATTTATTGACTGTGCAAAGGCATTTGACTATATGGGTCATAATAAATTACCAGTAACATTGTGAAGAACGAGAATTCCAGAACACTTAATTTTGCTCATGAGGAACCTGTATGGAGACAAAGATGACATCCTTTCAGTAGTACAAGGAGATACTGTGTGGTTTAAAGTCAGGATAGACGTGTCTCAGGGTTCCATCCTTTCACATACTTACTCAATATTTATGTTGAGCAAGTAATCTGAGAAGCTGGATTATATGAAGAACACAGTGCATCAGGATCGGAAGAAGACTCATTAACAACATGTGATATAAAAATCACTTTTAAAATGTCTAAATGCAGCATTAGTTTTCAAATGCAGTATCTTGATATGATTTAACACAATGATTGAGAGTTTGGAAAAATCTTACATTTATATATCCAGTGTTCCCAGAAAATCATCTATAGAGAACAGATTTTAGTTCATTTCACACTACGTTAATTGTGTAACACACTGTAACCGTTACCTTTTACTAACCACAATTAATCTTCTAATGAAAACTGATGAATTTAACAAGAAATTATTAGATCTGTTTGATCTAAGCATGAACAAGTGGTTGATGAGAAATGCTTGCTAATGAATATTTCATTTCCTTTACCACTCCTTCCTTCAATTTTATAATTGAATTACATGCTTCAATTTAATTAAATAAAGAAATAATTAATTGAAAACATCCAGTGTACAAAAACCCATAATGCATAACATTAGATATAGGGAATCATCTCTATATTTCTGACCAGAGGAGATGTTGCCTTCCTGCCATTTTCTTCTTTCTTCTTCTCTCTTTCTCCCCTTTTTTTCCTTCCCTCCCTTTTTTCTTCCTTTTTTTTTTTACTCTCTTTTGTTCCTCCAGCACATCAAGGTAAGTATTTGGAAGTTTTTATGTTCTTTTGCTTTTTATTTTTTTTCTTCCTCATTTCCCTTTTATTCTCTACCTCCTGGATGTCTTTCTAATATAGTTACATACTCCTGTTCTTTATTCTTTTTGTCACTGCTATGCAGACCGGTTTTACTCCTGTACCACTAATTTCTCTTCTTTTCTTATAATTTTCTTCTAGTTACTCATCTAAACTCTTTTAGAAATGTTAAAGTTCTGATTTTAATCTTTCAATAGCTTCCCATTGCCTTTAGGATGAGGCACAAATATGTTAGAATGATGTGTGGGGTCCTTCAGAATCACCTTTCTGGTTAATGCTTGGTGTCATCTTCTCCTGGCCATCCAGCACTGCAGTAATACTGGGCCATTTGCTGCTTACCAGATGTTTTCTGATGTCCACACAGGCAGATGTTTTCTGATGTCCACGCAGGCTTGATTCTGAATGTTTAATTTTCTGTGATTGAATGATTGTCTGTAGAGTTTCTCTGTCTCCCACTCACTTAATAAATCTACTCATTATCCAGGAAGAAAATCTTAATAGTTTTTGTCTCAGTAGGAGGGCAAGAATGACAGTCTTTCAAAGGCATTACCTTTACCTGAAGAATGAAATTTATATATAATTATATACTTGTATATAATATAGGTATTATAATTTTATAATTATAAATTTATAATTTTATAATTATAATTTTATGTAATATATATATTTAAATCCATTTTCCATATCAATTTCCTGTTTGTCTGTTATCAGCATATTTACAGTCAGAACTGTACATAATGTTTGGCTTCAACTATTTTACAGTGAAAAGGAGTGTAGTAAACTTGATCAGAACCTTGCACAAGTCCCCATACTTGTATTCTCCAGTGAACACTGGAAATGCAATGAATTAAAAAACTCTATGGGGAGATCTCAACCTATTACTGAGAGGAGCTGATGTATAACTATCACAGCTCCTTTGTCCTTAGATTGAGATACGTAATAAACAGGTAATCCTTAGAGAGATTAAGATCCTGTTAGTCACACTAGTAACTTGCTGGAAAATGTATCATCCATTAGTTGTCTGCTTTTCTCTGTTACGCTTTCCCATCTAGTTTCCTGAGGTTGCCTTCAATATAAACTAGTACACTCAATCTTTGTCTAAAATCTACTTCTGCAGGAATGCAAACCAAGACATGGGTACAAACCCGCTTCTGTGTAGACATTTTTGAAGTTTTCATCTATTAATGTTCAACTTTACTTGTAGGGCTATCCTAGATGTTATACAGTTAATAATTATAATACCTATATAAGCACATAAACTTATGTACAGGACATATAAAAATATGGAAATTTAGAGCATGTGTACTCCATTTATATTCCCATAAATGAATGTACTTACATGATTAAATAATGGGACAGAATAGAACTGCCCCATGGAGTTTCCAAGGAGTACCTGGTGGACTTGAACTGCCAACCTTTTGGTTAGCAGCTGTGTGGCACTTAACAACTACGCCACCAGGGTTTCCAGTCAAAGGAGAGTAAAATGAAATTTGCCACAAATGGGGGATATCTTGATCTCATTTTACCTATATAGCATTCTTGTACTGGTAAAAAATTTTTGAGTGAATTTTGGCATCAAGATATCACTTACATGTATATGTACTATTCCTAAAATGTTTTAAAACAGCTTTAGACTTTGGCTAAATTTTAATTTGGATATTTTAGAGAATTTCTGTGGTTTGTTCTGAGATTAAAATAATTTATTGTAACAAAAGATATCGTAAAGCAAAATAAAACTGCAAAACTCATCATTTACTCTAAACAATACCTCTTTAAAAGTCTGACATACATCTCAGGTAAATTTGCCATATGTATTTGTTTATGTAAATGTAGACTATCTCTGTTCATATAATTTTGTGAAATCTCTTTTCTACTAAATGAGTTCTATTTTTTCTATACTGCTAAATATTCTTTCAAATTATTTTTGATGCCTGTGGGTTATTCTGTTGAGGACTTTTTATTTTGCCATTATAAACAGCACATTGATGAATTATTAAATTTACAGTTAGTGAACTGGTACTAATAGCAGGATCCACCAATAATGAACATACTCTAAATTACAGAAACTTGGGAAATTTTACTGAACACAGGATGCCACGTGGCATCAATCAAGAAACTCAATAGCTTAAATCTAATTCAGATGCTTCTGCCAAGCGTTTATTTTATTAGTGATCCTTTTCCTGTGGAAGACTCCTTCCCCAGCTTTTGCTCCCATTTTAGCACAAGCCATTTCTCTTTCTCTTTGTGTTCTCTCTGTAACACAAATCAGCCTCTAACTTAATTATTCATTGTTTGTATTTCTTATTTAACTCCACAGTAAACTTTAAGAACCATAAGGATGACTGCTGGGTCTAGCATGTGGCAGGTATTTAAATATTTGAGAAATAAATGAATGATTGCAACTTAAAAAGAGGTTATGTTCATTTATCTATTGTATAAGCTCTAATTCTAGCTATTACTCAAATTATCATAAGAATCAACATCCCATCATAACCACTAGGTTAGATTTTGCTTCCAATCTTGAGAATTTTGTCTGCTGGATGCTCAGTTGGTGATTTCCCTACTCAGTTGGTGATATATTCTTGGACTTTATCAACTTTTCATTAGAACCAGAAAAGTCATATATGAAACTAAGTGCTCCTAACTTACACGCAGAAAGGCCTGATCTGGGGTCCACATACTTCACCTCCAGAGTGGCTGGTGGGTTTGAAACGCTGATCTTTTAGTTAGCAGATGAGTGCTCAACTGCTACACCACCTGGGCTCCTTAGGACATACAGGTAAGTCATATAAATCCTACATGCAAAATAGAGGCAATATTGTAATTTTAAAATGTGTGGACTAAACCATTACAAATGAATGGAAATGATCACTTGATGACTATGTGTTATCAACTACGCTGTGTATACCAATGTCACGATATCTTTACTTTTCCCATGCATTATCGTTCTAGCAGAAATAATAGTGAACAATGATTTCAAGGCTGTTACACGTTCTAAGGTTTTGAAAGCTTTGTTTTCCCCACAAGGAGTCTAGCTGACGTTTCTTCCATACTTGTCTATTCTACCTATGAATATAAGCATGAATAGAGTAAAAATAGAATCATGTTACTGTTACGTCAGTTAATAACAATGATATCATTGCATCTTCCTTTGAGAGGCAAGTTTGGTTTTTCTCCCTACAGCTGGAGAAAATTTGTGAGTATGTATGTGTGTGTATGTTTGTGTGTATGTGTGTCAGAGAGAGAGACAGAAAGAGTAAATGTGGGGGGAGGGTAGAGAGAGAGATTTTTCCCTGCTTTGTCTTCATCCATTGAGAGAGGCCGCTCTGAGAACTGAAGTGGCTGAAGTGCCCAGATTTAGAAAGCAGAAGAAAATTGTGTCAGTTTAGGTTCTCTCTGAAGCATGTGCTGAGAAAAAGATTTGAGTGCAAAAAATTCATTTGGGAGGTAACGAAAAGACCAGTAAGAGAGAGCAGAAGTGATAGACAGAAGGACGGACAAGCAGCGAAGGGTGACTTGTCTGGCCTGGGCTCAACTGAAGCTCGAAATTGCAGGGAACCTGTCAGGGTGTAAGATGCTGCCTCGTATCCATTTCTCCTGCCTCCCCTACCCCATCCTGCTGAAGGATGAGGGCCCTCCCGTGGGTTGAGGGTTGTTCTGTGAAGCAATGGCGATGCAGTTTCTAGCCTGCTATCTGAGAAAGCAACATTTCCTAGTTCTAGAAGCAAATTCCCGCAGACACAGAGAGGTTCACCTGTCAACAGTGAAGGATCCGAGAGAAGACGTGGGCAGGGTGTGGCAGGGTTGGCTCCAGAGGTCTTCTGCAAGATTGGGAAAAGGAGAAGGGTGGCTGGCTGGGGAGTTTCGGAGACTGGCTTTCTTTCCTAGGGGTTGAGAAGTAGGGACTGGTATGGCTTCAGGTTACTGTGAATACTATGAAACAAGACCTTGAGGATGGAGGTCAAGCTGCGTGTGGGTTCATGCTCCATCTCAGACCACTAGGCTGTCATGGCTTCATTTGGTACAGATGTGTGCACTGAGGGTAGCATGGATAGCAGGAGGGACAGCTGTGTCAACTTTCGAAGCCCTTGGACAATTGTGTGTTGTTAGGGAGTGAGACGACCCGCTCTCAAGCATGATTCAGCTTAAGATTTTTGTAACCGTGGTGAGCAGGTCACAGAGTTAAGAAGCGATTTAGAAAAACAAAGCCATTTGAGATTTCCTGCACCTACATCAGGTGGAACAAATGAATACTTGCAATGTGTATTATATATATATATAATGTTAATGTATAGAAATTAAAATTTAATGTTTTTTCTTATTTCAGCATATGGTTACATCATAATTTATTTAATTAATCTCCTAGGGTTAGACATCCGGTGTAATATAAGGAATACAGAAATGAATATTCTTGAATATTTTCTATGTGAGGCTGTCTGAGAACTTTTTTAGGAGAAACTCCTAAATGTGGAATTCTAAGTCAAAAGGTACGCACAGATTAAGAGCTGAATATACATTGTAAAGTGGCTTTGCAGAAGAGATAGGCTTAAAAATGTGTTACCGTCGTTTCAAAGCCTATCTTTTTTACTATGTACAGTCATTTCTATCTTCCCTGTTTGGTCTTCCTCTTATTTCCCAATACAACAGAGTCATGAATTCTCAGCACAGGTGTATCAAGTGGTGCCAGATTGTTCTTAATGAGAATGGCTGATATTCTTTCAGTGCTTAACATGCTCCTGGAAACAGTGATTTTTTTTTTTTTTTAATTTAAGTTATCCAAATTCACATGCTAAATTTGCTCGCTGCTGTCTAATCTTAATGTCAGGCTTGATTTAATGTCAGGGAGTTACTAGAATTCTGATTCTGTGACTCGTTTCTCCCACGTTTTGTTCTTTATTATCTCCTTATTTCTTTAGTGTACATGATAGAGAACTGATAAACAGAATTCCACATATATTCTAAATAGTCTTTGGTTGCTTTACAAAGTTTATAATTCCCCAATAAGTAGAGAGAAAATGAGAGAGATGGTATCTTTGAGAAGATTGGAGTCCCCCCATTAGGAGTATTAAAATTGGCTTTCAGAATATAATTAAGCAATTGTCCAGTTATCTTTAATTGATCTGCTATAAAAATGAGAGTGCAAATTGTAGATGAAATTGCAACACATTACAAATCAAAGAGGATAAAATAAAGCAATACAGCAGTATGGGGATTTTTAGTTCTTTCTCATGAGGGTACTCCTGGACTACTTAATATTTTTCAGCATTACCAGTGAGGGGGAGAAAGTTCAATAACTTAAAATGAAAACTGGACTTTAAAATGAAATGAAAAATAATATTCTTATCATTCTGGTTACTTTTCATTCCAGAAGGAAATTGTAGAACAGGCTGCTTGTTACTGCCATGCCTGACGGACTGGACCAACTCCTCTGCAGGCAGCGTGGGTGAAGGGCTGATGGTAGCAGTGAGAGGAGAGAGCGGACAGCAGTTAATGAGCCTGCATCTCCCCCGTGCTGATGGCCGCTCTCTTACTCCCTTACTTGTTAAAACTTGTTAAAGTGCACCTTTCTTACTTCTGCAGCCAGAGATACCCAGGGAAACAGATACAGGCTTGGGCTTGGGCATCACAGTGCCAGAGGCTGGATCTTATTCTAAATGGCAACATCTGTGATCTCTGTGTGACTCGGTTTCCTTGACTATAAAATAGAATAATAATAGATATCTCATTGAGTTACTGTGAGGATTAACAAAGAAAAAATGTATGCAGTGTCTGGATTTATAAGTGGCATATAACATGTTTCAAAGAATAGCTCTGTTATTATCATTTGCTATTTTTGCTATTTCTACTAATATTGTTATCTTTATTGTGAGGCTTTACTTTGGGGAGTGTTCAGTCATTTGCTGGAAAGGAAGCCATCTAGCAGGGCTCAACTTTCCTGCAAATCACACTTAAAGATGAATCTCAAATAATTATTTTTTATGGTCAGTAGAATGAGCTTTCTTTTCCTAAAAGGACTGTGTCTTATAAGGCTTATTGTCCAGAAACTCAGTGTACAAATATGAGCATTTGTGTAATTCTTACGTGAGAATGGTTATAATATAAAATAGTTTAGATGCCTAGAACCATAAAGTGTCCACACAATATGGTCACTCTTTGTCACCAAGTCCAATCCATTGCTGTCTGAAAAGTTGACCTTCATTAAGATTTATGGACTAGGGGAATGGGTGGAGAGGAGAAGATAGGAGACTGCTGGGAAGGTGAGTCACGTATGGAGCAGAGAGGAAGACTGTGCTGTCACCGTGCAGGGAGAACAGTGGAAGCTGGTTGTAGGTCAGCATGCAAATTTATATGGGAATGTACATTTTCATTCAATCATAATAAAATAAGTAAATAAATAAAAAGAAAGATGAAGAATAGTTTAGTGTTTACCAAACTGGCTGATGATCAGAATCACCTAGGATTATTTTTTAGACATACAGAAACCAAGGCTCCATCCAAAAACCAAAAAATCAAGCCCACTGTCATCAAGTCAATTTTGATTATGGTGTTCCTGTAAGACAGAGCAGAACTTCCCCTACAGAGTTTACAAGGCTATAAATCTTTATGGAATCAGCCTGCCACGTCTTTCTCCAGTGGTGCAGCTGGTTGCTTTAAACTGCTGACCTTTCAGTTAGCAGCCAAGTTCTTTAACCACTATGTTACCAGACATCCTTCCAAGATCTCCTGAATTAGAGTTTCCTCATGCGTTATCTGTATGGTCCTGATGCTTCTGATGGTCAGACAGATGTGATGACCACTGCTGTATCTGATAATTAATTTCAGAAATGTTATATTTTTAGTAACTTAAAGGAAATATACTCTCTTCCTCTTATGCCACTTAATATTAGGCTGTGTTTGAAGATCAGTATTCAAAAATGCTATAAGGAGAAAATGTACTCTCCTATACCTCTTTGCTTTCTTTTTTTTTCCTAACAGTGTTGTCTTTGAAGTTGTTCTAGCCTGCTTTTGTTGTTGTTAGGTTCCATGGAGTCAGTTATGACTCACAGTGACTCCATGTACAACCAAACAAAACACTGCCTGGTTCTGTGGCATGTCCACAGTTGTTGGTATACTTGAGTCCATTGTTGCAGCCATGGTACCAGACTGTCTCTTTGAAGGTCTTCCTCTTTTTCACTGATCCCTTACCAATCATGATGTCCTTCTCTAGGGACTGATCCCTCCTGCCATGTCCAAAGTATGTAAGACTGGCTTACTCATACTTGCTTCTAAGGAGTACTCTGTATTTCTTCCAATACAGAGCTGTTCATTCTTTTGGCAGTCCAGGGTACATTCATTATTCCTCTCCAACGCCACAGTTCAGTGGCATCAATTCTTCTTCTGTTTTCGTTGTTCATCGCCCAGCTTTCACACGCGTAAGATGCAATTGAAATCACCATGACTTGGGTCAGGTGCACCTTACTCATCAAGGTAACATCTTTGCTCTTTAGCACTTTAAAGAAGTCTTTTGAAGAAGATTTGCCCAACGCAATGTGTCTTTCGACTTCATGCCTGCTGCTTTCATGGGTAAAGATTTTAGATCCTAGTACAGTGGAATCCTTGACAACCTCAGTCTGTTCTCCATTTATCATGATGTTACTTATTAGTACAGTGTGAGGATTTTTGTCTCCTTGATGTGATGCAATCCATATGATGTGGTGCTATTCATATTCTAGCCTAGACCTTTTCATATGGAAAGATTCTGGCACTCATGATTCACTCAGCAAAGGAGAAGGTATATCGCCTTATAGACATCTGTTTAGTTCGCAGAAATCTCTCCTTGTGGAGCTAGAAAATTCTCCCTTATATCATTCACAGAAATTGGGGGAGATTTTTCTTCTGATCTGCTTTTGTGTTTACATTTGTGATTATCTATTACTTAAAAGCCAAGGTTGTATTATTCAAACTGAGCTGTGGCTCATAGGAGAGGATGTGTAACAGATCTAGGGACTTTTGTATCCGTTGGGTTTTCTTCATCCAAACCACCATTGCCCTCCTCTCAGGCCAGGGCTGTGAACCAGTTTATACTGATTGAGTTATGGCCAACAAACTGAAACTGCAACAGACACAAATTTTTATAATATAGATGACATGGAATGATAATAGAGATGGGGAAAACTACGCATCAAAGCCCTGGAATGGGAGAATCAGGCATAGTAAGCACTTTCAGAAGGCTGATGCGTAAGACTGCATATTAGCTGGACTTTGGAGAGCAACACACTTTCAATTGCCATTTGTGAGTGGGACACTGCTGTTTCCAACTGTACTCAAAGTCCAATGGGCAAGAGATCCAGTTGGTACATAACGTGTACACTGCCCTAGCTTTCCAAGAAAGAGATTAAGATTCTAGTAGGGCTTCAACTTGTAATTTTTCTCATTTTGTTTATCATTCTGCTTTACTCAAATTTTAAAAACTTGTCTCTCTTTTGGTTATGCTTTTTTTTTTTTTTTTTTTGCCACAACCGAACCATGAAGAACCTGTTCAAAGCCCCTCATCTGACCAAGATTTGCAAACACAGATGCCTACAAGGACCAAGCACATAAGCACTGATTGGTAAAGCAGGTGGACCTGATCCCCAAATGGTCTCTTTGATTGACTAAGTGGAATTTGCTATATCATTTTGGTTTTTACGTATGTAGCAATGTTATTTACTTCTTGAAAGGTATGTATATTCTTCCAGTTTTCTTGAAAGTTACAGTCTTTGTGGTAGAAGTTTTTTTTTAAAAAAAAATTCTAATAGAGACACGAATCCAACAAATATTTCACTTTTCTCTTAACTCAACTTTCAGAAAACTGACACTTCAAGGGTAGTGATAAATGGAAGCTGACAGTGGGCTTCAGTATCTGGAGACAACAGGGACTACAGAGGATGACTACATATGGAAGAATGTATCTACTGTCTCAGAAGGGCAGCTGTTCCTTAGCTCACTGTGGCCTTGTGGCCTTGTAGGAATAAAGACTCGATGTGTCTGGATATGGATTTTTTTTCCTCCCTAGAAGGTCTCCATGTTTTTAATAATTATAAATTAATAAATAAAAATATGTTGTTCATTTACACTGTTCAGGCCAATCAAAATATGTCAGTGGGCTAATATGAAGCCCATTTTGTATAACCTTACAACTTCTACTCTAGACTGTTAATTATATTTAAAACAAAACAATAACCGTGGATACTTGGTATTCAGACATTGTGATGCCAGGCACTGCTCTCATTGTTTAATTATAAGTAAGATTAATTTTTTTTTAATGTTATACAGCCTCTTGATTACACTTTTCTAACATTTGGATAAAATATTCTGTCAAAAAATACATAGAGCAACAGAATATCAAAGCATACTTAGAGAAATTTTCATCTGTATTTTGCAGATGAAGATTCTGAGAAGCAGATGACACTGCTAAAAACCATGTATCTAGTTAGTACGGACACCTAATTTGAACCCAGGGTTCTTGGCTATCACTCTAGTACTTCTTCAGCCACTGTACCGTCAGTGTCTCTGGTTTGCTTGTTACTTTGTTCGTTATAAAATGTGTCAGTAGACACTTTTACTTTATACTGACTTTTCCACTACATATTCCATTAGACTAGCAAAACATGTTTTTCACAGTTTAGATTTTAGAAAAATTAAAAAATGCCCTCGTAAATGCATCGTTTGTTGTGATGACTTCATCATAACTTAGATTAAGCCAAAATAGAGGTAAAATGACCACACTGGTGCCTTATTCTATGTATCACTAAACAACTAGCTTTCTACTTAATTATGTCAGCCAGATCTTTTTTTGTTTTTGTTTTTGTAAGTACTGGAGAGAGAATCCTATAGGGATTGCAAAGTTTGGAAAGTGAAACATCTACTAATTTTGTTAAGCTTAGTTGTCTTCTGGAAATAATGAGAAAGTAAGCTTTCCTTGAATGTTGTTTATTATATTTACTATAATGGGTTAATTCCAGGCCATTTTCCAATAGAACTCAGGTCTTTTAGCTCAACCGTATTTAGGAAGTAACAGTTGATAATACGACTATTAGTTTCTGTTCAGAATCTGCTATTTCTTGGTGCTGAAGGATACAGCACAAGATCCCATTTGCAGTGTTTATTACCCCTCAGAATCTGTGAGCAAGCATCTTTCCTGGTCCTTCTACTTGTCTGTCTTGTCTATTGGCTATCCATTTTCCATTGTTGTCCCAGGTTGGCTGCCAGTGGCACATTTCTCAGCCACTTAATAACGTTACTTAGACAGATTTATAAGAAACCAGGCACTGTCAAGTCCCTGAGATGTATAGATTGAGGCTTTCTTCCTCTCTGCCACCCCTCCGACTTTACAGTATAAGTCTGTCTCCTTAATAACATGTTGGCCTAAATAGACTGTGTCTCTCAGGGTCCGGCATCAGCTGCACTGTTGAAGCATGGCTCATGCTCATCTCCTTCTGAGCTGGGCTGCAGTTAAATAGGAGCCATTTATTTCTGCTGCTGTCAATATCACATTTCATGAGCCCGAAACTCATTACATTTTTTTTTTTTTCCAAATTACCTTGCTTGGCTTTGTAAGGGTGTTTTGTATTTGCCACAGATCATTCTTTTAGGTTTGGAAGGGACTGAAATTTTTTGTTACACTTATGAGTGGTATAGTAAGATACCATTTAGGCTGAGAGTAGGCAGAAGAAGTGAAAGCAAAGTTCTTGACTGTAGATACTGCAGTGCCTTGCTCAGTCACAAAGTTAGTAGCCCTGGAGTTACTAGCTCATGGTATACAGGAAGGAAAACACAGAACTTCTTGCAATAAGAAGTGCACCCTAATAATTCACAAAAAGGAATTTAAGAAATATATCTAGGGGACAGCTATGGATATTATAATGGTTCACTAATTGGTGGGGATTGCAATACTGGTCCAAAATAAAATAGTTTGCTTTTCCTGTTAAGCATATTTTGATTTGTATTTGAGTGCTTTATCATTTTTAGCTGTATGTTCCTCTAGAAACGGGATTGGCAAAGCTTGTCTCATCACCTACCGTCTTTGTACGGTTTGTGAGCTAACATTTGCTTTTATGTGTTTAAATGGTTGGAAAAAAGGATGAATGATATTTTATGATGTGCAAACATTTCATGAAAGTTAAATTTCAGTGTTCATAAATAAGATTTTATTGGCAAACAGCTACATCCTTCATTACATATTGAGTCAGTGGCTACAATAGCAATGTTGTCTACTTGCTACAGAGACTGTATAGCCACTAAGTCTAAACCAAGTCTAACTTGGCCTTTTATAAAGGGGGGGGGGGGGAGCCAATCTCTGTTTTAGAACACAGTGCTAGACAATCAGGCTTTAAAAATTTTTTTTATTCTTCCCATACTGCTTCTTAAATGAAGCGCTGAAAACAGGAGTTGCCAAGTCAGGGCTGGCCCTGTGCCCAGGTGGAGATGACTAAAGAAATGGTTTAAAAGATGCAACAAAGTTTCCTCTCTCCACCACTGCTACTCAGTGACCTGTCAAATTCTACATTCCTTTCTTTGATCTGAGTCATTCCTTTGAGTTATATGATCCAAATCGGAAGTCATTATTTATAAAGAAGGCTATGGAAAAATGAAATATAATTAGGATTTTAGCAATGACTCAACTATATGCACCTGAGCAAGGCATTTCAGCTTTTACAGATTTAGTTTCCTCATCTGTATGGATGATGAACCACATACTGTCTAAGGCTTATCTTAACTTAGAAGTTCTTATTCTATGTTTCTTAGTAAGTGAGAGGGACACTTCAATGTATAATTTGGACTTTTTCCATTACTATGATCAAATGTATTAAATAAGTCAATTGTTACTTTGGAAACATGCAGAGATTTTGTTCCGTAGTACACACTGTTTTCTAGTTTCTCACTATGGTGCAACGAAGATGCTTAATAATCAGTAGTAAATTAATGAATAAATTAATACATGAATGAGTAACTTAATCTTAACTTGGCTTAACCTATTTAGACTGTGTCCTTAAAGCTCTCTTTCTTAGCGGTTTCTATCTGCCTTCTTATGTATGGACTGTGGCATACTTGTATTTGGAAATAAACTCAGGCTTTTGCTATCCTTCTCAAAGCCATGACCTAGACTCTCGGACTTTCTTTTATGTAGGCTTTGCTTACCCAGTGCAAAGAAATCAATCGACTCAGCCAAGATGCTAAAGCCTTAGCAGAACAACTCCTGCCGGGTTGAATTCCCACAGGTGGGAGCTGCAAAATTAGGGAACTGAGAAGCAGCCATAGAACACAGGAGACAGCACATTGTTTGGGGGATGAAGTTCAACAATAAGAAAACTGTCCATAATAAACTTTTATACTTATCACATTTTGCCAGAACCAAACCAGTACTCATCAGAATACTGGTGAGAATATACTGGCTTTGTGAGGTTTTGCATTTAGCAGGTCCTGTCAGCAGTTCAGATCCACCAGGTGGTCCTTGGAAATTCTGTGGAGCTGGTCTACTCTGTCCTATAGGGCTGCTATGAGTGGAATTTGACTTGATGGCAGTGGGTTGTTGTTGTTTGTCATCACTCTAGCTTTTTGACATTCAGAGGACCTCTTAGTTCCAACCAATCCTGTATTTTAGTGCGTTTTCTTTTATTCCTTCATTGTCCTTCTGTAGAAGCATTATTTTCAAATAGAAGCTTTCTACATTGTAGAAAGATCAGAAAAGCATTAATACTTTGTGCCCAACACTGGACTTCATTTAAGTAGGGGCATTTAGTAAAGATATAAATTACCGAAGTAACAGCAGCATCTCATAAGTACAACACAGTAAATACAAATATTTGCAAAAGACACCTTTTTGTTGTGAAGTTTAAGGAGCAATGACTATGAGAAGGTGGCAGATATTAGTGATGTGGGAGAAAAATAAAGCCTCTATTTACTGTCTTCTGTAGTTAATGACACTAATATTATCTGTATGTGTATCATTCTGCCCTCTGCCGAAAGTCTCTGCTGATCACAGATCGGACCAAGTATTTGTTTGTTTATTGTCAGTGTAGTCTTAATATTTGCTTATTTGTGTTAATCATTGCTGTGAAACATAGTGATTGTCAAGTATGGAGAACAACATTGGGATATCTGTAGCTCACACTGTAGGTTTTTAGAATGCATTTCAGAGGGCTGACATGCGGATGAAGAGGAAAATGACATCTAGATGGCTATATTCTATACTTACTCATCTTTTTTTACACATACTGAAAGAACTGCTAAATTAGCTTACCTTACTGTAACAACATCATAAATTTAGGGGTTTAGAGCAAAAAGACCTAGTTGCATTTACAGTCAATCTTTGATAAGTCTCATTTTGAAATCTCTGCTAGGAGGGATTTACTTTCTTTCTCAATAACATTTATGTGTTAGCAAACTGTCAGTAACTTTCTTTCCACAGTAAACATCTGGTTCATGGCCTATTTCAAGAAGTTTTAGCTAAGAAAGAGTGAACTGGCAAGATGTTGTCATCTATTTTGATATTGTCATGTTGATACTAACATATTCATTTTTAGTATGCGTACAGCGATATCATAAAACCAAAAACCAAATCCATTGCCACTGAGTGGATTCTGATTCATAGTGACCATATGGGATAGAGTAGAACTGCCTCATAGAGTTTCCAAGGCTGTAAATCTTTATGGAAGTGAACTGCCACATTTTTTTTTTTTTCCTCCCATGGAGTGGCTGGTAGGTTCAAACCATCAATCTTTCAGTCAATAGCTGAGCACTTAACCACTGTTCCACTAGGTCTCCTATTTGATATGCATGAGTAATAATAATAATAATAAAGTCTGGTAAAAGAAAAGCAGGTCATAATTATAGCTATTATTTATTGAGAATTTTTTATGCCAGGAATAGTTCTAGGTGCTTTGTGCGTTATGAAATCTGTTTCTACATCTATTAGTACCATCCTGTCTGAAGCAGGTGAGAATGAAGAAAACCAGAGACACAGTGAACATATTAGCCAAAGGACTAAAAGACCTCATGAGGCAGAGCCTCCACCAGCACAACCCCAGAAGAACTAGATGGTGCCCAGCTACCACCACTGATGGCTGTGACAGGGATAGAACCCTGGATGAGATGAGAGAAAAGCGTAGACTAGAATTCAAGTTCGTGATATGAAAAGATTTTGGGATCTGTCAGAGTCTGAGATACACCCAAGGCTATGACCTGTGGACACTCTTCTCACTCAGAACTAAAACTACTCCCAAAGCCTACTTCCCAGACAAAGATTAGACAGGCTTTTAAAACAAACAGCAACACATGTGAGGAATGTGCTTCCTAGTTTGATCAAATATAAAACACCAAACAAGCAACTCCTTTCCAAAAAACAAGACAATGAGGCAGGAAGGGACAAGAACAAGATGAATAGAAACAGGGAACCCAAGGCAGAAAGGTGGAGTATGCTGACACATTGTGGGGATTGCAACCTCTATTACAGAACAAGAGGTTCATAAATTTTTGGATGAGAAATTAGTTGGAGCTCTAAGCTTTCATCCCAAGCACAATAATAAAAATAAATAAATAAAAATATTTATTTCTCCAGTAATCTAATGAAGTAGGCACTCTTACATTCTTTATTTTGTAGGTATTTCACAGGTGAGGAAATGCAGGTACTAAAAGTTTAGGCAACTAAATTTCACAATCTGTCAGAGCTGGATTGTGAACCCAAGTGGCATGACATCAGAACTTGTATGCCACTTAATTATTTCCTTTTTAGATATATTTCTGAACTCACTGTATTTGTCAAAAAATATTATTATTAGGTTCAACATCTATAGTTGCACTTTCCAAAATCTACTCCCTGAAATAAAACTTCCATGAGGTATTACTTCATGTAAGGATGTCCCTTGGTGAAATATGGAGTCCCTGGGTGGTGCAAAGGTCAACATGCACTACTGCTAAGTGAAAGGTTGGCAGTTGGAGTCTACTCAAGAACTCCTGAGAAGAAAGATCTAGTGATTCACTTCTGAAAAATAGTCTTTGAAAATCCTGGGGAGCACAGTTTTACTTAAATCCACATGAGACGTTACCATGAGTTGGAATAAACTCTACAGCAACTGGTTTGGTTATCATTTTTGGGAGAATATGTTTGGCAAATGATGTATTCATCACTCAAACCAGTTTCTTTCATGTAGGCCTTTTCAGGGCATTTACTATATTAAAGTATGCTGTGTACTCTAACACTACAAGAGTGTACTTTTTTTTAAAATTCTTAATATACTTTAGGAAATACTTACTTGTAGTCTGATTTTGGACTTTAATCCTCCAGTACAGCAGTTACAAACCACATATGGCTATTTAAATTAAATAAAATAAATACCAACAAGATTGGCTATGATCCAGAAAACACAAAACAACAGATGCTGGAGAGGCTGTGGAGAAAGTGGAATCCTCCTACACTGTTGGTGGGGTTGCAAAATGGTCCAGCCTCTTTGGAAAGCAATCTGGTGCTTCCTTAAAAAAATAGATATCGATATACCATTTGATCCAATAATCCCACTACTTGGAATATATCCTACAGAATCAAGACCTTTCACACCAACAGACACATGCATGAGAATATTTATCGCACCACAGTCCACGATAGCAAAAAGATGGAATCAACCCAGATGCCCAACAACAGAAGAATGGATAGGTAAACTATGGTACATATACTCAATGGCGAACTACACAATGATAAAGAATAATGATGATTCCAGGAAACGTCTCCTAACCTGGTTTCAACTGGAAGACATTATGTTGAGTGAAAGTAGTCAGCGACAAAAGGACAAATACTGTATGAGACCTCTATGATAAGATTTCAAAAACAGACTTGTGTATAGAAGAAAAGACTCTTTGACAGCTGCAAGGAAGGGGAGGGAAGGAGGGTGAGGGGGGGAGGGTTTAGTTTAGATAGTTGCTAGAAATCTGGTTGGGAGTAAGTGGTGATAGCACACATTAGAAACAAGAACAACATTAAGTGGACTTCAGCATAACTTGAGTACTCCCTCCATCTTAAGCCAATATTGCAAGGATAGAGTAGCTGGGGCGAGGGGCAGGGGAACATGCTCTTCGGCGAATTTCAGGCCAATTGGCACAACTAGCGTTTTGCTAAGAGAGCTCTCTGTACCCCACATTGGTGAGTGGTGTCTGGGGTCTTAAAAGCTGCCAAGCTGCCATCCAAGGACACAGCAAATGGTCCCAACTCAGCAGGAACGGATGCTCACCGAGGACCAAAATGACATGCGGTAAAGACAACCTAGAAGACAGAGAGACCCACAAGAGTGGGTGCCTTCATCGACTTGGGACTGGAAGAACCGGATGGTGCCCGGCCACCACCAGTGATAGCCACGATGGAGCTCACTAGGTTGAGTCTCACTGGCAACACAAGAATAAAAAGGGGTGCATCCTGAGATCTCCACCAAAAGACCTCAATTGATGGTCCAGCGGTTTTGGGGTTCCCCTGAGAGCATGGCCCCAGACCCTGATGCTGCCCTTACCCATAAATTATAACAAAGGTCCACTCTTTGGACATGAATGGATTGGACTTGGTGATGCAGAGTGACCATATATTGGTTGCGCTTTATGGTTCTATACATCTATAGGATATCATCCTGCTGACCTCTGGCTAGAGGAAGAAGAGTAGGTGGAGAGGAGCGGAAAGGAGGCTGTTGGGAGGATGAGACATGTATGGAGCAGAGAGGAATAGTGTTCTGTCACTGGGCAGGGAGAGCAGTGGAAGCTGCATGTAGGTGGGCATGTAAATTTATACAGGAATGTACATTTTCACTCCGTCATATTAAATAAAAAATTTAAAAAATTAAATAAAATAAATAAAAACTCTATGTCTTCATCAGACTGGTAAGATATAAGTACTCGGTGGCTGTCTCTGGCCAGTTGCTACCATGTCAGACAGTAGAGATGCAGAACATTCCCATCCTCAAAGATATTTCTGTTAGACAGAGCTGCTATAGATTCTCGTGCCTACACTTTATGCTAGCTGGAAGATGTTTTGTTAGGTTACTAAACTATACAGACAGACACCGTGAATCTAGAGAAAAAAGCAATGTATTTCCCACATATTTTATTTTGTTTTTATACCACTAATGAATATTTTCATTAAAAGAGAAATGTAATATTTGCGTGTCATTAATCCTTAATGGAAACACTGGTGTAGCTGTGGCTAAGTGCTATGTCTGCTAACCAAAACAACAGCAGTTGAAATCCACCAGACGCTCCTTGGGAACTCTGTGGAGCAGTTCAGCTCTGTCTTATAGGTTGTTATGTGTCAGCAGTAACCCAATGGCAGTGTTTTCGGTTTTTGATTTAATTCTTAATATCTGTTGTAAAATTCAAGTGATTTATAGGACTTGGAGTTCAAACTTTAAAAAATATAAACAGCATAGTGAAGAGAAGATAGATTAGTAACTGATTATGAGAGTGAGAATCTGGGTGCAGTGATGTCTCTTTCTGTACTGGATATATACATCAAATTTAATTATAAGATGAGACTTTCATTCTTTTAGGCCCCAAACTCCAGAATAATAAGGATTGTAATAACTAGTCTGATAAAACTAAAGACACAAGATAGGCCTCCACATCAAAGTGGCGTTAATGGAAGGATCTAATAGACTAGATCCACTAAAACTATACCTAGATTAAGGTTACTGTTGGGAGTCTTTGGATGGTTCAAATTATTAGCAGCCTTATGGCTAACCAAGAACTTGGAGGTGTCAGTTCAACCAGAGGTACTTCAGAAGAAAGACCTGGTGATCTACTTTCAAAACTTCAATCACTGAAAACCCTGCGGAGCACAGCTCTGCTGGGATATACCTGTGGCCTCTAGGAGTCTGCATTGATTCCATGGCAACTGATTTTGGTTTTCTAGGGGCTACTGTTAAATTCCCACTCAGGAATTCTGAAAGTGATCCTCTTTATAGATCAGACTGGTGAGGTCAATATATGGAGAGAGAAGGAATGGAGGTAGAGCAGATTTTCAGGATGAGTATAGCACGAGTACTTACTGTTTTCCGGACAAATATTTCTGGTGCTGATTGCCAGTGTAGAGCAGCTGAGTCCAAGCTGCTGTATAGCGATTGGAAATCAAACCCCGTATACATTAAAATGAGTAAGGAACCTATTTTAAGTTAGGGGAAAGATTATATATTTATATTGCTGTGTCTTGATAACTAAAAAGGAAGACACCACCACCACCTGGAGGTAGCTGTTCTGAAATGCAAGAACACTATCTCAGGGCCAAAACCAGTTTTTGAAGTTTCCTAAGTGTGTACCTAGTGAAATCTATGATATATGGTGGTGTTAAAAATTATTCACATTAAAAAGACTTAAAAATATTGTGAAGACAGGTTTTGGAGATGTAAACAAAATTGTGATCCACTTGAGGGTAAGGATTATATTCTCTTATTTTAAATTTATTTAATATCGAAGCAATGCATGTATATAGCTTAAAAAGGGAAATAGATATTTATTTCATCAGTTGATATTTCTCAAATCTGTCTTTATATGGCTATATAATGACTGTAGAATGGATTCATCCTTCCAGTTCTTATTCACTAAATTTCTGATGTTAAATTGAACTCCTGTTAGGAAACACAGTGTTGCTTTTAGGTCTCTTCGCTTGTTTAAATCCACGTTCAACACTCATACTATAATACCATTTCCTTAGGGTCACCATGAGTCAGATCCGACTCGACGGCACTTGGCTTGGCTTTCTGAGATCAATATATATTATATACTCATACTGTGTTTTTTCCTGTTTAGGTTTCTGTGTCATCATCATCATTTAGTTTTATAAAACTTTCATTAAACTTATAGAATATTTTATATCCATTAAAATTCTTTCTTTTCCTTTTTCCTTGGAGACAGCACTCTGCAGTACCTCCATCCTTCTGCTCCATTGTAGACCAGGTGCTCTGTCTTGTTGCTGTTATGTGCTGTTGAGTCAGCTCCAAGCCACAGCAACATGAACTGTAACAGAATGAAGCATTGCCCAGTCCTGTGGCCTTCTTACAAACGTTGCTGTGTTTGAGCCTAAGTCAGCCACTGTGTCAGGTCATTTGTTGCAGTTCTTCCTCCTTTTCACTAACTCTGATAAGCCAAGAATGATGCCTTTGTCCAGAGATTGGTCCTTCTGATAACACGTCCAAAGTAAGTGACACAGAGTCTTGCTATCTTTGATTCTAAGGAGAATTATGGCTGACTTTTTCCAGGACATGTTTGTCCATTATTCTAGAAGTCCATGATGTATTCAATATTCTTTATCAACATTGGAAGCCTGATGGCGTAGTAGTTGAGTGTTGTGTCTGCCATCCAAGAGATCGGCAGGTCGAATCCACAAGGCACTCCTTGGAAACTCTGTGGGGCAGTTCTAGTCTGACTTAAAGGGTCAGTGTGAGATGGAATTGACTCAATGGCAGTGGATTCTTCTTTCTTCTTGCCAACATCATGTAATTCAAATGCATCAGTTCTCCTTCTGTCTTACCTTTCCATTATCCAGCTTTTATATGCATGTAAGGTTATCAAAAATGCCATCATTAAAATGATGCCTTTATTATCTAAGATTTTGAAGAGCTCTTTTCAGATTTGTCCAATGAAATATATAATTTTATTTTTTCACTGCTCCTTCCTTGGACATTGATTGTGGATACAAATAAAGTGAAATCATTGACAACTTCAGTATTTTCTACATTTTTGATGATGTTCTTTTTGTTCCAACTGTAAAGATTTTTGCTTTCTTTATGTAGAGATACAATCCATATTGAAGACTGTAGTCTTTCATCTTCATCAGTAAGTGCTTCAAGTCATCTTATTTTTCAGCCATCAAGGTCATGTTACCTGCATACCATGGGTTCTAAATATTCGGCCAGTCCCAATTCTGCTTTTTCTTTCACATAGTTTAGTTTTTTAGGGTTATTTGCTCAACATATAAATTCTGATGAGAGGCTATAGCCCTGCCATGTACCTTTTTCTCTAGGCCTTTAATCTTCATGTAGAGTTGCCCTTTTAGGACCTCCCTGTAATACACTCTGGATGGATTTCCTTTGTCTTGGGTCTAATATTCAGTATTTTCCTGTCTATAGATGTATCTTTTACTGATATTTCCTGAACATCTTTCGGTAGTTTCTAGAGAAAAAATAGGGATTTTTCATGGTAAAAAAGATCTTTACAGGACTGGGCAACATTTTCTTCTTTTATACAGAAGGTCACCATAAGTCAGAGCTGACTCTACATTCATTTACAGCAGCATTTACTTGCATATCTGTCTTCCCAACTATGTCTTACCAGTTACTATCAAGTTGATTAGGACTTATACAGTTGAACTCCTTCTCGAGGTTTCCAAGGAGTGGCTGGTGGATTTAAACCAGTGGCCTTGTGTTTAGCATCCAGGCTCTTAACCACTGTGCAACTAGGGCTAAATTCCTCCAGTTAACATCTGAACATTTATTGGGAACTCGTCCTTAAAAAAGAGGATCCCATCACCACCAGAAATAATAGCTGGAGTACAGCACATCCTTTGAATTACTGCTCTCATACCCATGGCAGTCTCCAAAACCCCAACTGGTTGCTGTCGAGTTGGGTCTGACTCATCACTGCTGCTAACCAAAAGGACAGCAGTTCCAATCTGCCAGGTGCTTCTTGGAAATTCTATGGGGCAGTTCTACCCTGACATATAGGACCATGAGATGGCATTCTAGAGATGAATAAATACCTTAAGTAACTAATTACTTATTATACAGTGCCTTAAACAACTAACTAAATAATGGGTCACTGAATTACAATTAATACAGGTGCTACAAGGTGAAGTAGTAGTGAGAACAAAAACCTGTCACAGAACAAAACCTGACTAAATTATGACTCAAGAACTGTCAACTGTAGAAAGACAGCATTGAGGAAGTTATGCTTTGGTTTAGCTTTGAAAGAGGAGGAGAAAATAACAGTCGAAAGAAGAGGAAATGGAACCTCTGCAATAGCAGTAAAAACATGTCTAAGCATCTTCAGTGAGAAAACACACATCTTCAAAGAATGAATGTCAAGCTATGTAAAAGTTTGTTCCCCTCAAAAGACCAGTTATGTGTAAGTATATAGTTATATGTAAGTATATAGTAAGAAGATTTATGAAAAAAAAATGGATACTGGGAATGGCAACGGGAAATTGTATGAAACAGTGCTAGAATATGAGCCCCTCAAGTTGAAAGGTGCTGAAAAGGTGTCTGGGGAAGTGATGCCTCCTCAAAGTAAAATCCATGTTAATGATATTGGTAGAGTCAAGATTTCAGGACATTCATTTGCTGATGTGACATAACTTAAAATGAGAAGAAATAGCTGCAAACATCCATTGATAGTCAGAATGAGTGAAGTATGAATCTAGGAAAATTGGAAGTTTTCAAAATGAAAGGGAACTCATACAGATCAATATCCTAGGTATCAGTGAACTGAAATGGACTGGAAGTGGCTATTTTGAATTGGACAACCCTGTAGTATTATAAGAATGACAAATTTAAGAGGAATGACTTCACATTCATCGTCAAAAAGAACATTTTGAGATCTATTCTGAAGTACAATGCTGTCAGTGATAAGATAATACGAATACTTTTACAAGAAACAAATCAACATTACTATTCTTCCAATATACACACCAACCACTAAAGCCAAAGATGAACAAATTGAAGATTTTCACCAACTTTAGTCATTTCAAATTGATCAAACATGCCACCAAGATGCATTGATAATTTCTGGTGATTGGAATGTAAATGTTGGAAAACAAAGAAGAAGGATTGGTAGTTGGAAAATATGGCTTTGGTAACAGAAAAGAAACAAGAGATTAGATGATAGAATTTTGCAAGACCAATGTCTTTTTCACTGCAAATACTTGTTTTTCAACAATAGAAGCAGTAACTACACATGTGAACCTAACTTGGTGAAATATACAAGCATACAACTGTTGAAAGAGATGGTGGAAAAACTTGATATTGTCACTCAGAATAAGGCCAGAGGCCAAATGAAGAACAGACCATTAATTGCTCCTATGCAAATTCAAGTTAAAGGTGAAGAAAATTAGAACAATTCCATAATGTATGGTCTTGTTTATATCCCATTTCAATTTAAAGACTATCTCAAAATAGATTTGACCTGTTGAACACTATTGGTTGAAGACCAGACAAGTTGTGGAATGTCATCAAGGATATCATACACAAAGAAAGCCAGAGATGGTTAAAAAGATAGGAAGGGAAGAGAAGAGCAAAACTGATGTCAGAAGAGACTCTGAAAGTTGCTCTTGAGTGTAGCATAGTTAAATTAAAATGAAGAAATGAAGTAAAAGGTAAAGACAGAAGATTTTAAGGGTAATCATCATAAAGTATTATAATGAAATGTGTAAAGACCTGGAGACAGGAAATCACAAGGGAAGACTACGCCCAACATTTCTCAAGCTGATAGAAATAAAGAAAAAATTCAAACTTGAGTTGTGTAATGTTGAAAGATTCTCCTGGGGAAATATTAAACAATGCAAAATCGTCAAAAGAAGATGAAAGATGGAAAAACATCAAGAAAAGATAGTCACTGTACCAAAAAGAATTGGTCAGAGTTCAAACATTTCAGAAGGCTGCATATGATCAAGGACTGATGGTTCTAAAGGAGGAAGTCTAAGTTGCACTGAATGCATTTGAGAAAAACGAGGCTCCAAGAATTAATGGAATAATCAATTGAGATGTTTCAACAAATGGATGCAGTGCTAGGAGTGCTCACTCATCTATGCCAAGAAATTAGGAAAAGAGTTACCTGGTTAGCTGACTCCATGTTTGCACCCATTCCAAGGGAAGATGATCCAAATTAATATGGAAGCTATAACAGTATCAATAATACACAGAAGTAAAATGGTGCTGAAGGTTATTGAAAAGCAACTGTAGCAGTATATTGACTGGAAACTGCCAGAAATTCCAGCCAGATTCAGATGAACAAACCGCAAAAAACCCACTGCTGTTGAGAGGATTTCAACTCACACTGACCCTAAAGACAGAGTATACTACCCAGCAGAACTGCCAAGGAGCACTTGGCAGATTCAAACTGCTCACGTTAGAAGTCATAGCACTTAATCACTATGCCACCAGGCTTTCTGGATTCAGAAAAGGAAGTGAAAATTAGAGACATGATTGTTGATGTCAGATGGATCATGGCTGAGAGCAGAGAATACCAGAAAAATGTTTACGCGTGTTGTATTGGCTATGCAAAGACATTCAACTGTATGGATCATAACAAATTATGGATAACATTGTAAAGAATGGAATGCTAGGACACTTACATGTGCTCATGAGGAACCTGTGCTTGACCAAAAGGAAGTAATTCAAGCAGTTCAACGAGATACTTTGTGGTTCAAAATCAGGAAAGGTATGTGACAGAGTTATGTCCTTTCACTATACTCACTGCAATCTATGTGCTGTAGAAGAATAGGTCATCAGGATTGGAAGAAGACCCACTGAAAACCTGTGATATGCATGACACAACCTTGCTTGCTGCAAGTGAAGAGGACTTGAAGCTCTTACTGATAAAGATCAAAGATTACTGCTTTCAGTATGAGTTACACTTCAGCATAAAGAATATAAAAGTCTTCACAACTGGACCAAGAAGCAACATCACAGCGAATGGAGAAAATACTGAATTTGTCAAGTATTTCATTTTACTTGTATCCACAACCAATGCCCATGGAAGTGGTAGTCAGGAAATCAAATAACTCATTACACTTGGCAAATCTTCTGCAAAAGATGTCTTTAGAATACTGAAAAGGACTTGAGGACTACAGTGTGTCTTACTCAAGTCACGGTGTTTTCAGTTACCTCATAAGCATGTGAAAGCTTGGCTATGCATGATGAAGACCATAGAATAATTGATTGCTTTGAATTATGGTACTGGCAAAAGATATTGACTATACTGTGGACTGCCAGAAAAATGAACAAATTTGTCTTGGAAGCATTACAGCCAGAACGCTCCTCAGAAGCAGGAATAGTTTTGGATATGTTATCAGGTGGAACCAATCCCTGGAGAAAGACAACATCCTTGATAAGTCAGAGGATCAGTGAAAAAAAGGAAGACTCTCAAAGAGATGGAAAGCCTAGTGGTGTAGTGCTATGACTGCTGACCATAAGGCTGGCATTTCAAATCTGTTAGGTGCTCCTTGGAAACTCTCTGGGGCAGGTCACCCTGTCTGTAGTGTCACTATGAGTTGGAATGGAGTTGATGGCAGTGAGTTTCATTTTTTGGTCTCAAAGAGATGGATTGAAAGAGTGACTGCAACAATGGTCTAAGCACAGAAACAACTGTGAGGATGATGCAGGGCTACGCAGTGTTGCCTAGTGTTGTACATCTGGTTGCTATGTGTCGGAACCTACTCGATGGCAGGTAACCACAACAGTAAGATTATAATTATGAAGATTTCAAATCATGGCTTGAGAAGACAAAGTTAGGTGTTATTATGAAAAGTGGAGTTAGAAAACCAAAAAGGTAGAACACTCTTGGTATTTCTGAAGCTGAGAGATCTGTAGAAAAATTTCAAGCCTTGAGTTGCAATACTGAAGGATTCTGTAGACAAAGCGTTGAACGACTCAGGAAACCAGTTTGAACTACTACCTGGTTCAAAATCAAATTCAGGAAAGATGTGTGTCAGGGTTCAATCTTTCTTCATGCTTACTCAATTTGCATGCTGAGCAAATAACTTGAGAAGCTGGACTACATGGAAGAAAATGAGTCATCAGAACTGGAGACAGATTCAGAACCTGCAGTATACAGATGACACAACCTTGCTTGCTGAAGGTGAAAGTGACTTGAAGCACTTACTGATGAAGATCAAAGACTACAGCCTTCAGTGTGGGTTAAAGCTCAGCATAAAGAAAACAAAAATCTTTGCAACAGGACCAATAAGCAACATTATGATAAATGGAGAAAAGATTGAAGTTGTCAAGATTTCATTTTACTTGTACTCACAACCAATGTCCAAGGAAGCAGCAGTCAAGAAATCAAAGGATGTATTACATTGAGTATTGTAAAACAACTCTTTAAATTATTAAAAAGCAAATATGTGACTTTGCTAAGACTAAGGTGCTCCTTACCTATACCATGGCATTTTCAATAGCTTTATAGGCATGCAACAGCTGGACAGTGTATAAAGAAGGCCAAAGAAGGATCAATAACCTTTAATGACTGCATTGGCCAAAAAAATATTGACTACAGTTTGGGCTGCCAGAAGAATGAACAACTTTGT
Organism: Heterohyrax brucei; assembly: GCA_028571685.1. NCBI lineage: Eukaryota > Metazoa > Chordata > Mammalia > Hyracoidea > Procaviidae > Heterohyrax > Heterohyrax brucei. The sequence continues at coordinate 72,921,726 of CM053147.1, forward strand.
CTTGGAAGAAGTACAGCCAGACTTCTCCTTGAAACTGAGGATGGTGACACTTTGTCCCATGTACTTTGGACATGTTATCAAGAGGGACAGACTCCTAGAGAAGGATATCATGCTTGGTAGATTAGAGAGTCGGTGAAAAAGAAGAAGACCCTCAGTGAGATGGACAACACAGTGGCTGCAACAGTGGGCTTAAAGATAGCAACAGTTGTGAGGACAGCTGAGCACAAAGCAGTGTCTTGTTCTATTGTACATGAGACTTCTATGAGCTCCGACCAACTTGATGGCACTACCACCAACAGCCTGACTATCAAACTACTTAATAAAATTACATTTACATAAAATTGGCATTCCCTTTATTTTAGGTATTTGTACCTTTTTATTGTCTCCATTTTAGAGATAGAGTAAAAAGTTCCTTGCTTTTTACTACCCAAATTCAAGCAAATTCTCTAAAAATGATGCAAACCAATTCAACGTAGCTCAAATAGATGTTTGAAAATGTGAGACGAGATCAAATATCTCCTACAGTGAATCAAAACATCAGCAAAACATTAGCAGAGCTTGAACGAGCCTGACAAAGTTCACATAACAATTCATTTGAGATAATGAAGAAGGAAGTTCAAGTGTGAGGCCTGCAGAACCAGATTCAGATTGTTAATATTCCTTAGTTATTGTACTTTAAAAAATACAATTTGGCTTTCTAAAATGTCAGTGCACATTTTTGTAAATTTCACTGCACATCTATTCATTGTCTAGCTTCTTTTAGACCTTTTAATGCTGTTGTACCTATTCTTCAGATCATCAAATATATCTGAAACTAGATACATAATAGCGTTAAAGAATGAGGAAAAAGTAAAAGTGTAAAAAAATTAACAAAATGAAATACTTGGAATGGATATACTTTTAAAGTAATCCCATTTAAATTCACCAAATCCTCCTCCCTGCCAAAAAACAAACAAACAAACAAAAAGACCCGATTTATTAGTCTGGTACAGATTGGAGAAACCCTGAGAGTATGGCTCCTGGACACCCTTACTGCTCAGTGATGAAGTCATTCCTGAGATTCTCACATCAGCCAAAGACTAGACAGGCCTGTAAAACAGAGTAAGACTAAATGGGCACTGTAGCCCAGGGACAAGAACAAGAAGCCAGGAGGGGACAGGAAAGCTGGTAACGAGGAACCCAAGGTCGTCGAGAAGGGGAGAATGTTGACATGCATGTGATTGGCAACCAGTGTTGCAAAATAATATGCATGTTAATTGTTTAATGAGAAGGTGCTTTGTTCTTTAAAACCTTCATTTAAAGTACAATAGAATTTTTTTAAATAAAAAAACAAAATAACCCACACTGAAAAAATAAAATGAGATTCTAAATGAAGCCACCCCAAGGCAAGTGCCGGAGAGATGGTATTAAATGAATATTTTAGGAGTTTACTTTCTTAGCTTCGTTCTTTCTTTTTTTTTGCATTTTACTGTCCTTTAAAACTGTAGTAAATGTATGTATGTACCAAAACATAGTTTTTCACAACTGAAAAGTTAGATTTGATGATAGGAGAATGAATTCTTCAGTATGTAAGCTGAATATGTTGTTATTAGGGGCTGTCCAGTCAAATTTCAGTTCATAGAGGTCCATGTGACAGAGCAGAACTGCCCCACAGAGCTTTTTGGCTATAATTTCAATGGCACCCAACAACAACCACCTTTGTGGAATCAGATCACCAGATTTTTTCCCCTTGCAGGGCAAGTGGGTGGGTTTGAATCTTCAACAATGTGTGTAACAGCTCAGCGTGTAACCCCTGTGGCATCAGGGTTCCTTAAGGTGACTATAAGCTACCTGTTGTCTATGAATTTAATGAATAACCTTTTAGGAATTACCTCAGTTTCAGAATGTCATTGGAGAGACCTGAGGCAATCACATGTGTCAAAAACAAGGAGAGCAGTGGTGGCGAGGACTCCCCAGTCGTCCAGTGACTAATGCCTAGGGAGAAGTGGCAGTCAATCACATCTCAGCAGTGAATGAATTTGGTCTGGAACAAATGGGTTTCCAACTTTAAATCAACTTATATTCAGTTGATTATTCATGATGCTAGTTTAATTAATAGACTCCTCATGCATTTTGAAGGTGAAATGTCCCATTACTGGTTTCAGAAGGTATAAAAAGCAGTATTGGCTAGTGTTGGGGGAGTGTTTTAATAAAATTTGAGTTGGATTGCCCTTACAGATACTGCTTCCTTTCTGTCAGGGTGGGAAATTACAGTATTTCTCATGGCAGCTCGACATATTTTTTTTCATTAAAAATTCAGACTTTCTAGGGAAAATTAGGATACCATTGTCCACTTCAATATATTAATATTAATATCACATTAATACAAATTTTAATTAGTGGCAATAGAATATAGTCTACTGAGCAACTCCTCAGTATTTAACATAAATGATAGTACTTAATCCTTGCAGCAACCTATATATTGGGCATTAAACACTCCATTGCACAGCTTTTTTAAAAAAGTGACTAAAAGTGGGTAAATGATTTGTTTGAGAGTGCAGACATGAGCAGAACTAGGATGCAAACTTTGGTCTGTTTTACAAAGATTGGACTGGACTCTAAGACATAAAATGATACTGATGAAGCATGTATAGATACATGAGACTAGCTAGCAGCTCCTGTCGGAAGGCAAGATAACAGGGCAGATGGGGACAGGAGCTAGTTGAATGGAAATGGGAAATCAGGGAAGAAAAGAGGACTGTGCTGTCACAGTGTGGGGAGAACAGCTAGGGTTACATAGCAATGTGTCTGTTTAAGTTTTCCTATGACAAATTGACCTGGATTTTAAACTTTTACTTAAAACACAATAAAATAGTTCTTAAAAGATTTTTACATCTGTTTATCCTCCAGATTTGTATACTTTTTCGTATAGACATGTGAAGTCAAATAAAATCTGAGGATAATTCTTCACTCAGAAATACCCCATTGCCAATGTTTCACTCAAGAAGTAATACAAATTAATGGATACATGCTATATATTCTGTGAAGTGAAAAATACTGTATCCAAACATGGGAAAAGAGAGGCAGAGAAGATTAAACTCATTGATGTTGAAGGTAATAGGTGATAAAAAAGAGAACAAAACCCACTGTTGTTGAGTCGACTGTGACTCATAGTGACCCAATGGGACATAGTGAAATGGCCCCACAGAGCTTCCAAGGAGTGCCTGGTGGATTCAAACTGCCATCCTTTTGGTTGGAAGCACAGAAACTGTATAGTAAGTGAAGTACAGGGTACAGACACAGTAGGGGTCAGTGTAGCAAAGAATAAGAATATAGTGGAATAAGAGCATAACACAGGAGCAAAGGTAACCAATAAAATATGGATAAAACCCTTCAAAGATACAAAAATAAATTGAGAAAGAAAATATATCACATAAAGACACACAGCAAATGACATACATAGTTGTCTAGTTCAGAATATAATTTGGAAAAAAAAATGTAAAGAAGCCATATCAATAAATGCAAATGGCCTGACTCATTAATTTTTTTTTCACAATTAGCTCCTAAATTAAGACCCAACATCTAAAACAAATGCAATTCAGAAGACTAAATATCAACAGTTAGACAAAATTATAGTAGTAAGATGAAAACAGCAGAGTTGATGGGCTTGATATCCAAAAAAAATGTAATTCAAGTCACAAACATGACATGTGAAAAGGACACTTGTAATGTTAAAACACACAATCCACAATTTAGATAGAATTATAACTGTCAGTGTACCCAGTAACATAGCAACCACCTGTATAAACCAGAAAGTAAAGGAGATGCAATTAAAAACTAAAAGGAAATGTATTAATAATAAGAGGATTCAACAAAGCCCAGCACAGTCAATACATGACAGGTTAAGTGGACAAAAATAAGAAAGAATGTAGAAGACCTAAACAATAAAATCAATAAGATAGATCATACAGCCACAAACGTTTCCACACAAAGCTGTATGCATGTCATGTTCCCCAAATCCACTGCCACTGAGTCAATTGTAACTCAGTTACCCTGTAAGACAACTTAGAACTCCCCTACAGGGTTTCCAGACTAAAAGTCTTTACAGAAGCAGACTGCCACATCTTTCACCCACTAAAGGGCTTGTGATACATTCTCCCCTTCTATTGGCTTGGCTGGCATTACTTGTGGGTGTTTGCAGCTATTTCATCTCACTTTGAGTTGTGCCACATCAGCAATTGCAGGTCCCCAAAGCTTGACCATATCCACGCTATAAGATCAGGTCTACTTTGAGCAGGCAACACTTCTTCACTCATATTTTGAGTACCTTCTCACCTGAGAGGTTCGTCTTCCAGCACTGTATTAGTCAATGTTTTTTGCCATTTCCTAAAGTTTGCACTGGCCGTTTTGTTCAGAAGTAGACTATCAGTCCTTCCTAGTTTGTCTTATTTTGGAAGCTTAGCTGAAACCTGTCCACCATGATAATTGATAAGTGAATATGGGTAGTACGCCTTCCACCATCATGGGAACACACAAGCCATCACAGTAGGAAAAGCTGACAGATGCCTGGGGCTAACATAGTCACTGTATCCAAAAGAATAAGCTGATGTTCCATCATTTTAAGAGGTAGAATATGATCAAGAACCAATGATACTGAAGAAGGAAGTCTTAGCTGCAGTGAAGACACTGGGAAAAAACAAGATTGTAGAAATTCACAGAACAGCAGTTGAAATCTTTTAACAAAGGATACAGGGCTAGATGTGCTCAGCCAACTATGCCAAGAAATTTGAAAGACAGCTAACTGGCTAACTAACTGGAAAAAGCCACACTTTCATGGAGTCAGTTCTGATTCACTGTGGTCCTGTAGACAAAGCAGAACTGTCCACAGAGTTTTCAAGGAGTGCCTGACAGATTTGAACTGTTGATCCTCTGGTTAGCAACCACAGCACTTAAGTATTACGCCACCTGGGTTTCCAACCAAGAGGATGAAATCCATATTTATGCCTATGCAAGGAAAGGTGATCAAGCTACATGTGGAAATTATCAAGCAATATCTTTACTACAATGCACAAGTAAAATTTTGCTGAAGACCACCCAAAGAGGTTGCAGTAGCATATATAGAGGGAACTATCATAAATTCTAGCTGCATTTAGATGAGGATGTGGAACAGGAATATCATTGCCAGTACCAGGTAGTTCATGGCTAAAAGAAGAGAATAGCAGAAAGATGTTTACCTGTGGTTTATCATGCAGAGGTATTCCACTGTGTGGATCAAAACAAATTATAGTTTGTAACAAATGGGAATTCCAGAATAACTCAACTGCGCTCGTGAAGAACCTGTATATAGATCAAGAGGCAGTTGTTTCAACAGGATAAGAGAATACTGAGTAGTTTAAAATTAGGAAAGGTATGTTTCAGGATTGTATCCTTTCATCATACTTATTCAGTCTATACATTAGAAAAATCATCTGAGAAGCTCTACTGTATGGGGACAGGATTGGAGAAAGAGTCATTAACAACCTGAGGTATGCCGATGACACAATTTGGCTTGCTGCAAGTGAAGAGGACTTGAAGTCCTTACTGATGAAGTTCAGACTGTAGCCTTTGGTGTACATTACACCTCACCATAAAGAAAACAAAATTCCTCACAACTGTACTAATAAGCACCATCATGATAAATGGAGGAAAGACTCAAGTTGTAAAAGATTTTATTTTAACTGGATCCACAGTCAACATCATGGAAGAAGCAGTCCAGAAATCAAAGAATGTATTGTGACAGGCAAATCTGCTGGAAAAGATCCCCTCAAAGAGTGAAAAAGTGAAGGCATCACCTTGAGGACTGAGATGTACCTGACCCAAGCCCTGATGTTTCCAGTTGCCTCATGTGCGTGAAAGCTGGATAATGAACAAGGAAGACTGAAAAATAATTTGAACTATGGTGTTGGAGAAGGATGAATATACCATGGACTGGCAAAAGGAGGAATAAATCTGTCTTGAAAGTAGTACAGCCAGCATGCTCCTTAGAGGCAAGGATGATGACACTGTATCTCACATACTTTGGATATTTTATTAGGAGGAACCAGTTGCTGGAGAAGGACATGATGTTTGGGAAGGTAGAGCAACGGTGAAAAAGATGAAGAACCTCACTTAGGTGGATAGACAGAGTGGCCGCCACAGCGATCTCAAGATAATAAGTGATTTTGAGGATGTTCAGGACTGTGCAGTGTTTTGTTCTGCTGTGAGCTGGAACTGACTAGACCATACCTAACAACAACAATAGCATTAAAATGTACATTGTCTTTTCAGTTACACAGAAAACACTGACAAAAAATCCCTTAGATGTTAGGTCACAAGGAAAGCATCTGTAAGACCCATCAGTAGAAATGTTACAAAACACGTTCTGTGTTCACGGTTTCAGAAAAATAAAAATCTAGAAATTAACTTGAAGAAAACAAAACACTTTCCCTTTGAAAGTTAAAACCCAATTATTAAACAATTGCTAGGTTGAAAGGGAAAAGCAGAAGGAAATTCTACACTTTATAAATTGCGGTGATAATGGCGGCATTGCCTAATAGAGTCTATGTGCTGCATATAAGTAGCAACAGACATCTTAAAGACATCTGTTAGAATATGTAAGTATAAAAATAATCACAATAAATTCCCAACGGCAAAAGCTAAGAAAAGGACGCACACTCTTGCACGTGCATGCGTGCGCGCTCGCGCGCGCGCGCGCTCACACACACACACACACACACACACACACACAAAAATACACAGGGAAAGGAATAATAAAGATAAAGCAATTGGTCAATTTCATCTTATTAACTTGCCCATATTTGTCAAATTTTGCCTGACAGCTCACTTTCAAGCTGCTTTCTCATGCATGGTCCTGCTGAGTGGGAAATCTTCATCTGCCTCTGAAGCCATGAAGTCCTTTGGAAATTTAGTTTTGTCTTGATAATCTTTCTCAGGCCCCCCTCCATTTGGCTTATCATTAATTTAGCTTTATGTTAATGTTGATGTATTTTCTCCCTGAATTCCTCTGTCTTTTGTGTGTCTTAAATGGTTGCGTGCATTTTACTTATGCTGGTTAAAATTGTGACTCTCATTTTTTCTTTTTAAAGTCAGCCTTGTTGCTGTGGATGATTCAGGAAACTCTTAGTTGCTCATCCTTGCAAACCTACTTGGAGCCACTGGAGCAAGAGAGAGGAGACAAAACCAAAGCAACCTCAGCTTCCAACAGGTGGGCATTTTCTGCCAGAGGAAGGTAAAAATTATTTAAACACTTCCTGCTCTCAGTGCTGCAGCACTGATAAGATCCTTAGCTTTTAAGTCCAGCAATTGGATAATTTATAAGCTGATGGCCACAAGTCTCATCAGAAATATTGAAAATGCCTAGAAAATGAGTTATGGGAATAAAAGTTACATAACATCTGGGCAGCTGTCCAGGGATGTAGTTGTTCAGGGTCCAGAGAGCTGACCCGTGGCACTAGGGACTGTGCTTTTCTAGAGTTCTTTCCATTTAGCATCAATCATTTACCTTCATAGCCATTTCCAGGATGTATTTCCAAAGAATTTCATTTTATAGGATTCAAACCTGTGGGTATCATGAGAATACAAAATTAGATCATGAGGGACATGACTAAATGGAGTATTACGAAAGCGTCTCAGAATTAGCAACTTAAATCCTTGGGGCATGAAGGATCTTTTGTTTCTTTAAGCCTGGCACAACTTCTGGGTTTTCATCTAACCTACTGGGTATCCTCACATTACCACTGTAACCTCAAATGTGGAGTAATCATATATCTAATTTCAATTAAAGCCAAAATTCTTTATTCCCAGTTTGGTCCTCCTCACATTATTTCACACTGTCTTCCCTGCCCAGGAGGAGACAACAAGGGAACAAGAAACTATTTGAGTAGAACTCAGCAAGATAAATCATCATCACTTTTTTCCTTTCCTTTTGTGCCGCACACCCAACCGGTTGGGAAATTAGCAACGTGAGCTTTTACGGTGGATTGTCTTGCCAGTGGTGTTTGCAAAGCAACTGTATGGAAATACTGGATCCTTGTTTTCCTAACAATATCCTTTCTTCACTAGAAAATGGATAAGCTGCAACTTATCCATTATATTATATTATATTATATATATCCATTATATTATAGAATAAACAATTACTGAAAAGCAATTCATTTTTAAAAAATAAGCTATTGGGTGGAAACTTTGATTAAACTTCACGAAGTAGTAAATCAGTCACAATGTCTGGATAGGACAGGGCTGACTTTCGTTCTTCTTGGGCAGCTAGTGTTTGGTATTGGGTATAAGATAGCATATCTACAGAAGATTAGTGAATGGCAATTCTTAAATTATAGCTTTTTTTTTTTTGCTGCATGAAGAGCATTATAAAAATGTTGTTCAAATAGCATTGCTTCCCGAAAATGACAAAAATGAAAGTACAAGCTATCCCTTAATTTCAAGAAGCGTTATCTTCAGCAACAATAGTTCAGTGATTTTGCTCTTCTTTTTAATGACCTAAGCCCAGGGTAAATGATTTATAATGTTTGTTTCAGAGTCACAGCACTAAAGTATATCATGAAATGATCTCTTCATTTTCTGTGATAGATTACTCTGAATAAAATCATATTTAGGCAATATCCAATATTTACCAGTCTTCCAGATATGCATAAATTGCAGCAAACAGTAGACTCCTCTAGATAGAAATTATTAGACATCCACAATAGAAATTTCTTTCCTTCTTATAATCTCTCCTACATAGATAGTGAACGTAATTCTAAAGGCATCAGGTTACCATAAAATTATGTGAATTATTTCTACATAAACCCAGTCAATCTCTAGAAAGCAGATATAAAATAGATCTTTCATGGAGGAATGATTAAACAACATTATTAATTTAGCTAACTATGTACATTTGTATCTGTACATTTATTATATGTTAGTATATATATGTGTACATAGTGTCAAAAGAAATTTTGAAACTATAGGCTTAGAGTATTACAGTCTCTCTTAACCTTTAACATTTAAAAAATAACTCAATGAGTAAGAAGTCTTACTTAGAGACTTCATGTCTCAAGTTTGGAGTTTCATTTCCCTCCCTGTGTGTCTTGAGGAATTTGTACCATTTTGCATGAATGGAAGTTAATAAACTTAATTTTAAATACATTTTTCTGTTTCTGTCAGTCTGAAATCATTTTAATAGACGAATAAGACCAAAACCTTATCAATTACTCTTGAGTCAGTTCTGACTCATGGTGATCTCACATGTGTCAGAGTAGAGCTGTGTTCTGTGGAGCTGTCAATGGCTCTGGTCTGTTGAAAGGAGGGGACCAGGCCTTCTGCTGGAGGTACTTTTAGGTGAATTCAAACTGCCAGCTTTTGGGTTACTAGCAGAGTGCTTAACCATCTAGGTAGCTGATTTTTAAAGCTATATTTTATGGAAATCTCTTTAAGAAAGTGATTTTTAAGAATCTTTGTTATAAATAGCCATTTATTTGTTGTGAACTAAGTAGCTAGTTGTTTTCAGAGGTTTCACTTCTTAGGTGTTTATATAAAACTGGCCCTTATTTTGTTTCTGAACACCTGTCATTTAGGGGATCTTACAAACTGAGCACTATTGACCTATTGGGTCTTTGGTATAATTAGCTTAGCTCCCCAAAAAACCAAACCAGTTGCTGTCAAGTCCACTCTGACTCACAGTGACCCTGTAGGACAGGATAGAACAGCTGCACAGAGTTTCCAAGGTGTGTCTGCCAGATTTGAACTGCCCACCTTCTGGTTAGCAGCCGTAGCACTTCACCACCGTACCACCAAGGTTGCTAGTTCAGCTACAGGTCACATTTATACCAGATGCCAATCTGTAATTATATTGATGTCCATTTAAAACTTTTTATACGTGGAATATAATTATTTTTCTGCAAAACTGTAGAAAATTAAAAGCAAGAATGGGCCATAAACAAGATATGAGAGGACATTAAAAACAAAGCATTAAGAAATCGAGGCCCTCCTTCGGTCAGCCGGCCGTGGCACCAGTGTGAACTGGTGCGTAACAGAAACGTGTTATTACTCTCTCATCATACCTTACATGTGAGAACCTGTGGAAGTTTAATTTTACTCTACACAGTGAGCTCGTTTGCATGATTTACATGTCAGTAGTGATGTGAGAGACGGGGGTGGTCATTAGATTTCATGTCAGAGCACACTTGATATACATGCACTTATTTTTCCTCTGGTTGGGTTTCTTTTTTAGAGAGGTGTTATCAAGCATGGAATGAGAAAAAAATGTAGACAGTGTAAATATGCGTAAGCAAATTGTATTAATTAGGAAAAAAAATTTATCCCTCACTCTAGGGTTTAGTATGATTTTGAGAGCACGTAATCTCTGTGAGAACAATTTGGAAAATAAAAGAATATTATTCTAGTTTGAATGTATAAAAAAGATTAAATGCTCTGAACATAATAATAAACTCAGAAAAATAATGAAATTTTCTTAGATGCTAATATGTAAGCACCAGGGGAGCTCTAAGAAAAATATGACAATAAAATTTAGTTTCTCATTAATTATGCCATTTGACAAACTGAACACTGAGTTGCTTATGTCCAACAGCCCTATATAGACGAGATCACAGGCATAATCTGAGACGTTAAAATGCTAGAAATCCATCTTCTCAGGAGGATTTTTGCCAATTAGTTTGGGACTAAAGAATCCTGCCTCGCATGAGGTTGCCCAGCAAGGTAGAGAATCAGAAATAGGAGAAAGAAAAAAAAAAAGAAACATTTTACAAGAGAGAGCTGACAAATCAGCTACTCAGCTGGTAGCACAAAACTATACTTGAAAGCAATGTTAGGATACAGAGGCTTTCAAATATAATGAATTGCATTATAATTACAGAAGTATGTTTGGAGAAATTTGATATATTTCTTGCATTAATAATTGTTTAAACTAAAAAATTTATGATGTGTGTATCTATCATGATAGTCTGAAACTAATGAAGAATCCCATCAACTGCTTGTGTAAGTATTATGGGACACTTGAAGTGACTGAGATGGGTCAATTTTACCTTAAAATTGAGGAAAATTCTTGTATAGTTAGACATCTGTAGCAATTGATTAGACAAATGCTTGTTTACTGAGACTTTATTTGGAGATGCTGAACCACCCTGTGTTGAGAGTGGGTGGAGGCTGGAATGCTATTCGGTTAAAACAAAATCCAGAATAAAAATATTGTTGTTGTTTGGTACCTTTGAGTTGATTTTGACACACAGTTACTTCAAGTCACAGAGTGACAGAGTAGAATGGCCTTATAGGGTTTTCCTGGCTATAACCGTTTTGTATTTTTATTTTTTAAATTGTGGTTTAGGTGGAAATTTACAGAGCAAATTAGTTTCTCTTTAAACAGTTAATACAGTAGTTACTTTGTGACATTGTGAATCCTGAGATATGCCAACCCTTTCCCTTTCCCACCCCAGTTTCCTCATTTCCACTGGTCCAGTTTTCTTGTCCTTTCTTGTGCTGTTGTCTTTGCTTTTGGGAGGATGTGCCCGTTTAGTTGCAAATACATGATGAACTAGGAAGCACTTCGTTAAATGTGTCACTATTTGTTTTCTAGACCTGTCCAGTCTTTGTCTGGAAACGCTGGTGCTGTAGTGTTAAGTATGAGACTACCAACCAAAAGGTCAGTAGTTTGAATCCATCAGGTGCTCTTTGGAAACTCCATAGAGCAATTCTGCTGTGTCCTATAGTGTCACTATGAGTTGGAATTGACTCAGTGGCAGTATTTTTTTTTTTTTTTTTTTTTTAATCTTTGGCTGAAGGATAAACTTTGGAGGTGACTTCAGTTCTAAGTTAAAAGCGTATCCAGGGGGCCATGCATTCTGGATTCCTCTATTCTCTGTCAGAGTAGTTAAGTCAAATCTTTTTTTGTGTGTATGTGAATTTAAATGCTGTTCTATGTTTTTCTCCCTCTCTGTCCCAGACACACTACTGTGATCCCTATCAGAGTGGTGGGTGATGGTAGCCAGGTACCATCAAGTTAGTTGTTCTGGACTCAGGCGGGTGGAGGCTGTAATATTTGTAGTCCATTAGTGCTTTGGATAAATATTTCTCTTATGTCTTTGGTTTTCTTTGTTCTCCTTTGCAATGAACAGAATGTGACCAGCAGAAATATCTTAGATGGCTGCTCTTAATTTTTCAAAAATTTTTAAGGTGCTTTAAGTAAAAGTTAGCAGTTCCAGTTAGTTTCTTATATAAAAATTATGCACATATTATAATGTGACCCTAGTTGCTGTCTCTACCATGTGACAGCATACTCTTCCTTCCACCCTGGATGTCTTGTATCCATTCAGCCAGACTCTATCCCTTTCTGCCTTCTGATCACCTGTGGACAGGACCTGCCTATTCAGTCTCATGTATCTAATTGAACTAAGAAGTACACTCTTTACAAGTATCATTTTATGTTTTATAGTCCAATCTAATCTTTGTGTGAAAAGTTGGCTTCAGTTATGGTTTCAGTTCTGAGTTAACAGAGAGTCTGGGGGCCATGTCTTCCGGGGTCCCCGTAGTCTCTGTCTGACCATTAAATATGGTCTTTTTCCATAAATCTGAGTTCTGTACAACACTTTCTCCTGCTCTGTGAGGGACTCTCTGTTGTGTTCCCTGTCAGTGTGGTCTTTGGTGATAGCTGGGCACCATTTAGTTGCACTGAACTAAGTCTGGTGGAGGCCGTTATAAATGTGGTCCATTAGTTTTTTGGCCTGATGTTTCCCTGTATCATTAGTTTTCTTGATTCTTCCTAGTTCTTAAAGAGGTGAGACCAGTGCAGTGTCTTAGATGGCCATTCACAGGCTTTTAAGACACCAGACATTACTCACCAAAGTATAATGTAGAAACTTTCTTTATAAACTATGTTATGCCAATTGATCTGGATGTCCCCTAAAACTATGGCCTAGAACTTTCAACCCAGTAACTAGATCTCACGGGAAGTGGATGTGTCTTTTTAGCTTCTATGACTTTATCCTGGTCAAATTGTGTTGACTTCTCTGGTGCAGTGTACTCCTTTTCCTATTACTGGTCACCAGTATTCTACTATCTAGTTGGTGGTTCTCCCTCCCTATCACACCTCTCCATCATATCCATGAAAGATTGTTTCTTTCTATGTGTAAACCTTCCTCTTGAGGTTTTACAATAGTAGTCTCATAGAGCATGTCTTCTTTTGTAATTGACTTATTTCACTCAGCATAAGGCCTTCACATTCATCTATATTGTGAGATGTTTTGAGGAATCATTGTCCTTTATTCTTGCATAGTGTTCCACTGTGTATGTACCATAATTTATCTAGTCATCTGTTGACAAAGCTTACCTTGCTTTCATTTTTTTGCCATTGTGAATAATGCTGCAATGAACATGAGTGTGCATACATCTGTTCCTGTGATGGCTTTTATTTCTCTAGAATGTATTACAAGAAGTGGAATTGCTGGATCATATGGTATTTCTATATCCATCTTTTTAAATAAGTGCCATATTGTTTTCAAATCGGTAGCACTATTTTGCATTCCAACCAGCAGTGTATGAGTTTTGATCTCCTTGCAACCTCTCCAATATTTGCGATCTTCTGTTTTTTTGATTAGTGTCAATAATGTCAGGCTGAGATGGTATCTTATTGTAGTTTTGATTTGCATTTCTCTAATGGCTGATTATCATGAACAATTCCTCATATGCATTTGTTTCCTGAATGTCTTCTTAGGTGAAATGTTTTTGCATATCCTTTGCACCTTCAAAATTTTTTTTTTTTTTTGTCTTTTTTTGTTGTTGTTGAGATGTTGGAGTATCTTATAGGTTTTAGAGAGTAAGACTTTGTTTGATACATAATAGCCAAAACTTTTTTCCCCAAGTCTGTTGGTTCTGTTTTCTCTCTTTTGGTGGTTTTGTGATGAGCATAAGTGTTTAATTTTTGGAAGATCCCAGGTATAAAGTTTATCTTTTGATGTTTGCATATGGTTAGTTATAGTTCCTAGTTATATAGCTAGTTATGGTTTATATATTTACAGTTACTTATGGTTTATAGTTAGTTTGGGAAAGTAATATATATACCATATATTAGGACTTAGTGTTGAGCTTAGTTTTTCCTTTGTGATCTTTATAGCTTTTGACTTTATGTTTTGAACTTTGAAACATTTTAAATTTGTTTTTGTGCATAGTGTGAGGTGTGGGAACTGTTTTTTTCTTTTTTTTTTTTTACAATGGATTTCCAGTTTTGTAAGCAACATTTGTTGAAAGAACTGCCTTTTCCCTATTTAATGTTCTTTGGACCTTTGTCAAAAATCAACTCACCATAGGCAGAAGGGCTTACGTATGAGTTCTTGATTCTGTTTTATTGGTCAATATGTTTGTCATTTGTACCAGTACCAGCCTATTTTGATTATCATAGGTCAGGTAGTGTCTTAAGTAAAGCATATAAATTTATATATAAAGAGATTTAGATCAAGGAAAGAGCTCATGTAATTTTACAGGCTGAAATATTTGAAGTCCTGGATCAGAATAGAGGCTTCTCCAGATTCACACAGGCACGGAAGCTGGTGAACCAAAGGTCAGCAGGTAGGAGAGTGGGATTCCTGCTCACAGGCTGTGAAGGTTGATGAATCCCAAGAGGGCAGGCAAGACTGCAAGGTTTCTCCAGACACATATATCTGCCAGGGCTGGTGAACCCCAAATCAGCAGACTGGAGAGCAGGACTCTCCCTCATAGGCTGTGAAAATCAGCAAACCCTAAAATCGACAGAGTCAGCTGCTAGTTAAAGTCCCAGAACTGGAAGTCATAAGACAAACATGGCAGTTGTTCAATCCATACCAAGCCAAAAAACTTTGGCAAGGTGAGCAGGAAGGAAGTAGGTGGTTGAAGGTGTAGAGATAAAGGACGATGGAGCAGTGAGCGACCACAGACCCCACCTCCACTGGTACCAGTCAGAAGATTCTGTCGTGGGGGTGATAACAACATTATATAACTGCCAAAACACTGAGAATCATGGCTCAGCTAAGTTGATACAATCTCTTAATCTACATATTTTTGTCTTCTTTAAGGGACCCCTTCCCTTTCTATATAAAGTTAATAATTACTTTCATCTGCTTAATGAACATTAATGGTATTTAGATAAGGACTGTATTGTATCTGTAGACCACTTTGGGTAGATGTCTTAGATATCTTGTGTTGCTGTAACAGAGAGAAATTTGTTCTCTCTGAGTCTAGATGACTAGAAGCCTGCATACAGGGTGCTAACTCCAGGGGAAGGCTTTCTCTTTCTGTAGGTTATAGAGAAAGGACCGCATCATCAATATTCTCTTAGTATAGCAGCTTCTCAGTACACAGTCCCAAGGTTCAAAAGATGCCCATCCCCTTGTTCTGCATTCTTGGTAATAAGAGGTCCCTCTGTCTCTCTGCTTGCTTCTCTTTTATATCTCAAAAGAGAGTGACCTACAACCCAATGTTTTAAACTGAGTTCTGTCTCATTAACATACCTGGCTCTAATCCTGCCTCCTTAACATCATAGAAGCAGGATTCACTGCACGCAGGAATATCACATCAGATGATAAAATGATGGACAGTCACGCAGTACTGGCAGTCATGGCTGTCTTCCTTATCTAGTGCGGCTGTAACATAAACGCCAGAGGTGGATAGCTTTAACAAAGAGAAACACATTCTCTCACAGTCTAGGAGGCTAGAGTCTGAATTTAGCATCTCAGTTGCAAGGAAGTCTTTTTCTTTGTCAGCCTCAGCCCTGGAAGAAGGTCTTTATCATGAAGCTGCCCCTAGTCTAGGAGCTGCTCATCACTGGGCTCCAGCTCTTGTTTTTGGTGGTATGATATTCCCATGACTCTGCTTGCTTTTCTCTTTTATGCCTCAAGAGAGATTGACTTCAGACATAGCCTACCTTGTAAACAGAGTCCTACCTCATTAACATAACTGCTTCAAATCTCAGCTCATTAACATCATAGAGGTAGAATTTATAACACATAGGAAAATCATCTTTGATGACAACATGGTGGACAATCACACAGTACTGGAAATCATAGGCTAGTCATGTTGACACACATCTTAGGAGAGGATATAATTCAATCTGTAACATTCCACCCCTTAGCTCCTCAAAATTCACGTCCTTACTACATGTAAAACACACTCATCCCATCATATCATAATGAAAATCTTAAGCCCAAAATCCAAAGATTCTCTTCATCTGTGAAATGGAAAATAAAAAGTTATCTGCTTCAAAGCACAATGGTATAACATCCACAAGCAAGATATTTCCTTTACCGATGGGAGCAATTAGAGGGAAAGAAGAGATAACCGGCACTAAGCAAGTCAGCAGAGAACACTGCATTGACTCTCAAAGCCTGAAAATAATCCTCTGTTTTCTGAGACTATTAGACAATGGCCCTCTCCTTCTGACTCTAGGTATTGGATTTAGAGTGGAAGCCCTTTGGCCCTGGGCTTCTCTGCCTTCCAGGCCCACTGGTATGGCAATTTTGCTCTCTTGAGTTTGAGCAGCTACATTCTCCTACTCCATCTGCCTGGTGATTCTACCCAATGAATCTGAGGCAGCTCTGCTTCTTGTGTTGTTGAAGTTGTCTCTTCAAATTTGCTTCTTGGTTCCTTGACCTTTCAGTCCCTCCAGCTTTATTGTATCTGTCTGTCTTGCTTGGGCAAGTGTTCTGGAGCTCTAGAGCTCCACTGATAATTACCTGGAAGCACCTCACTCTGCCTGCAAACCTCAGCTGGAAGGCACTTTGCTACATGGGTCAGCTCCAGTGCTGTTTTGAGTTTGTCTCCTGGTTCTACTGATGCTGTATCTTTGCTGCTGCTATTTCCTGCTTCATTTCATCTGTGTTGTCTCCAGTATAACAGTTCTCCTCACTTTGTTCTGAGTCCTCATCAGAATTCTCTTTGATGTTCATGACTCCCCAAAGATTCTCTTCAAGACAGTCTAGGCTTTTACTATTACCAAACCCAAACCAAACTCACTGTTGTTGAGTTGATTCCAACACATAGCAACCCTATAGGAGAAAATAGAACTGCCCCATAGAGTCTGCATGGGTGACCTAGCAGATTTTAACTACCAGCCTTTTGGTTAGAAGCTGTAGCACTTAACCACTAAGCCATCATGGCTTCTGAGGCTTTTACCATTCGACACTTTAAAATTCTCCTAGCCTTCACCCATTCACAATTTCAAAACCACTTCCACATTTTAGATGTCTTTTAGAGGAACACCTCTCTGTCTCAGTACCAAATTCTTAGTCATCTGTGCTGTTAAGCCAAATTACTGCAACTCAATGGCTTTAAGAAAGAGAAATTTGTTCTCTTATAGTCTAGGAGGCTATATTTGGTATCCAAACTCAGGATACCAGCTCCAGAGAAAGGCTTTGTCTCTCAGTAGGCTCCAGCTCTGAAGGAAGGTCATTGTCATAAATTTTCCCCAGTCAAGGAGCTTCTCAGTGCAGGGAATCTGGGTCCAGAGGATGGGATAGTCTCTTAGTTCTTGTTTCCTGGTGGTATGAGTTTCCATGACTTTCTGCTTGCTTCTCTCTTTTATGTCTCAAAAGAGATTGAATTAAAAACAAAACAAAACAAACTAATCTTGTAAATGGAGTGCTGCCTCAATAACATAGCAGCCTCTAATCTCATCTCATTAACATCGTAGAGATAGAATTTAAAATGCATAGTAAAATCATGTCAGATGATAAAATGGTGAACAGTCATACAATAAGGGAAATCATGGACTAGCCAAGTTGATACACTTTTTGGGGGGACACAATTCAATCCAAAACAGTAAGATTGACATTTTCACCATGTTGAGTCTATCTGTTCATGAGCATGGTATGTTTTTCCATTTATGTAAGTCTCTTGATTTCTTAGAATACAGTTGTGTTGTTTTATTAGTTACAGATTTTTTTTGGATCCTAATTAGACTTATTCAGAAGTATTTTAGCTTTTTAGGGGATATTATAAATTGTGTTGTTTTCTTGATTTACTTTGTGTAGTTTTGTTTATTGGTATATAGGATGCCAAATGATTTTGTATGTTTACCTTGTATCCTGCCACTTTGCTGAATCTTCTTATTAGTTCCAGTAGTGAAAATCTTGGTGTTCTTAGTGTTTAGTGTCTTATCACCTGGGAATAGGGATAGTTTTACTTCTTCCTTACCAAGTTGGATGCCTTAAATTGTTTTTCTTGCCTTACCGCTCTTGCTAGGACTTCCAGCACAATGTTAAATAGTAGTAATGATAAAGGATAGCCTCATCTTGTTCCCTTTCTCAAGGTGATTGCTTTCAACATGTCTTCTGAGAATGATGTTGAATTTCCATAGATGCTTTTTATATCTTGAAGAATTTCCCTTTTAGTCTTTACTGAGAGTTGTTATTTTTTTAAAAATCAGGAATGTGAGTTGGGCTTTATCAGATGTCTTTTCGACATCACTGAGATGATCATGTGATTTTTTTTAATGTGGTGGATTATGTTGATTGGTTTTCAAATGTTGAACCATCTCTGCATACCTATTATTACTTCTCCTTGGTTATTGTGCATTATATTTTTGATATGCTAAATTCTATGGGCTAGAATTTTGTTGAGAATTTTTGCATTTTATTTATGAGAGATATTGGTCTGTAATTTTTGTGTGTGTGTGTGGTGTCTTTGCCTGGTGTTGGTATCATGGTTATGCTAGCTTCATAGAATGAATTAGGGAGTATTCCTTCTTTATATGCTCTGAAACAGTTTGAGTAGCACTGGTATGATCTATTTTCTGAATGTTTGGTAAATTTCTCCATCTGGATCTTTTTTATCCCCTCCTTTTCAGTCTTGTCTCTTGTTATGAGTCTCAATGTGTTTTCAGAAATTTGACCATTTCCTCCTTTCAAATTTGTTGAAGTGCAGCTTTTTTTTTTTCTTTAATATGACTGAGTGAAGTGGAGTTTTTCACAGTACTCTGTCCTGATTCTTTTCATTTCAGTGGATTCTGATATAGTGTCCCTTATCTCATTTCTTGTTTGGGTTATTTGCTTTCTCTCCTGTTTTTCTTTGGTCTGTTTGGTCAGTGGTTGATTAATTGTGTTGATCCTTTCAAAGAACAAGATTTTGATTTTGTTGACTTTATTTTTCTATTCTCTATTCTATTCTCTATTTTATTTGTTTTTGTTCTGACTTTTGTTATTTCTTCTTGTGGCTGTGGACTTCTTTTGCTTCTGTCTGGTCATTCAAGCCTGTAGAGCTAATGTTTTGATCTTGTCCCTTTATTTTTTGCTTTTTTTGATGTGTGCATCTGTTGCTATAAATTGACCGCTGATCACTGACTGCTGTGGTCACACTAAAGGTTTTGGTCTGATGCGTGTTTATCCTCATTTGATTTTAGAAATGTTTTGTCTTTGTCTTTGATTTCTTCTATTTTCCTAGTAGTTTTTAAGCAATGTGTTATTTGGTTTCCATGTTTTTTTTTTCTTTTCCTTGCTCTTTCTATTATTGATTGCTACTTTATGACATTGCAATCAGAGAAGATGCTCTGTATTATGTCAGTGTTTTGGGTTTTGCTAAAGGTTATTTTGTGGCCTAAGATGTGGTCTGTTCTGGAGAATGTTCCATATACATTAGAAAGGAATGACTACTTCACTGCTATTGGGTGGAGTATTCTATATATGTCTATGAGATTGAGTTGGTTGATTTTCTCCTTTAGATCTTCTGTATCTTTGCTGAGTTTCTTTCTAAATATTCTGTCCTGTACTGAGAGTGGTGTGTAGAAGTCTTCTATTAATACTGTGGAATGGTCTCTTTCTCTTTTCAGTGCTGTTAATTTTTTTTTCCTGTATTTTAGAGCCCTGTGGCTGGATATGTAGATATTTATTAAGTGTATATCATCTTGCTGGATTGTCCATTTAATCATTACATAAAATCTTTTTTTTAATAAATTTTGTATATTGCTTTATAGTCTGTTTTATCTGAGGTTAGCGTTTTCACTCCTGTTGTTTTTTGGTTGCTGTTTGCTTTACATTTTTACATCCTTTTATTTTTAATATATTTATTTCTTTGTTTCTAAGGTGTATCTTGTAAACTGAGTACTGATTACCTGTATTTTTAATCCATTCTGTCATTCTCTGTCTCTTTATGGTTGCATTTAAGCCATTTATAATCAGTATGATTATCGACATGTGTGAGTTTATTGCTGTCATATTACTGTGCTTTGTGGTGCTGACATTTACTCTGTTCTTATTAATTTCCTGTGCTGATTTCTTTATGTTTATGGATGTTGCTCTTATTTTTTCATTGCTGTAGGTTTTGTGTTCGAGTCTTTATGTTTTTTTCTTTTTTCTTTTGATGATTGGGTTTGTTAACATTCCTTGTGATTTCCTTGAAATTTACACTTATCTTTCCAAGTTTGAACCAGCCTTGCATTATTTGATGTTGCCTTAACTTCGTCTCTGTTTGAAAGTTCTGTAATTACACCGGATGTTCCCTCTTTTATTGTTTTGACATTGGCATCATTCACAGTTTGGCATCTCTGGTTCCCTGCTTTAGATCTTTTCATTTTTGTTATATCACTGAGTATTGTTTAGGTTGGTGATGTCTTATGTCCTAGACTCTAGTTGTTGTCTGATGCTGTTTGTTCTCTAACTGAAGAACTCCCTTTAATCTCTCTCTTAAGTTTCTTTTGGTTTCTACAAATTCCCTTAATTTCTACTTCTCTGGAGAAGTCCTAATTTCAACACTGTATTTAATAGAGATTTTTTTTCAGGGTATATTATTCTCCATTGGCATTTATTTTTCTTTCAAGGTTGTCTATATGTTGTTGTATTACCTTCTTCCCTTCATAGTTTCTGATGAGTAATCAAAGCTTAGACTTATTGTTTCACCTTTGTAAGTGAATTTTTGTTTTATCTAGAGCTGTTCTTGGGGCTCTTTCTTTGGTTTTGGCAAATGTGATCATTACATGTCTTGGTAATTTTCTGTTGGAATCTCTATTGTTTGGGGCTCATTGTGCTTCTGAGGTGGTCAATTTTTCATCTGTCATGATATCAAGGAAGTTTTCTGTCAGCAAATGTTTAATGATCTCTGTGTTTTCCATTTTCTTCCTCTCCTCTAGAATGTGTAAATTTTTGTCTTTGACTGTGTTTTAGACAGCTAGGGCTGCTCTAACAGAAATATCACAGAGTGGATGGCTTTAATAAAGAAAAGTTTATTCTTACATAGTCTGGTAAGCTGCAAGTCCATATTCAAGGTGTCTGCTCCAGGGGAAGGCTTTTCCCTTGTTGGCTTTGGAGGAAAGTTTGGTATTGCATCAGTCTTTGTCCAGGAATTACACTGTTGAATAGTGGAGATAGTATATGCCAAAGGGAAATCCAGGTTCTTTTCATCAACAATCACGCAGTCACAGAAGCTGAATGTCCCAAGTTCTGGCACAAGCCCCATGTGGCAATGGAAACTGAGGAACCCAAAGTCAGCAGGTCAGAGACCAGAGTTCTAGATCACCAGTTGTGTAGGTCAGTGGATCCCAAGCTTGTGGTGATATGGAGTGGCAGAGGCTGGCAAACCCAGGATCAGCAGGTCAGGGAGCAGGACTCTCAAGTGTCAACTGTAAGGATTAATGAATCCAATAGCTGCTAGTTCAAGTCCAGGAACCAGATGCCAGAAGAAGAGAGCAGGAGCTCCTGGCTACGTAAGCAGACCAACAGTAGTAGTGGAAGGTCGAGAGATGAGAGCCAAGGGGTGGGAAGCCACCACAAACCCCACCCTGCCACTTAATACAGCAGTTAAATATGGAGTAGCCAAGTTGACATAATCCTGACCACCACAGACTGTATCCCACATAGTTCTTAGATTTTCTTCATTCTTTTCTCTGTTTTTCCTCCAACAAAGCATAATCAATGGATTTGTTTTCATTTAGGCTAATCGTGTCTTCCATTTTCTCCAACTGGCTCTTAAAAGCTTTCATTTATATTTGTGTTTCTTACGTTTTATTGTTTGTCATTTGAATTTCTAATTGCTGCATTTGTATGATTACTAATTGTTTATTATTTTGATAGTTTGTTCTAGTATTCTTTTCTTGAATTCTTCTCTTGCTTTTTCTGTGTTCCCTTTGATTTTTGCTATGTTTTGGTTGGTTTTGCATGTGCTTTTCATGATCTGTCTATTTTTACTTAGTTTTGTCTGTGTTTATCTTGATTTCTTATCTCTTAGAAAGCCACGAATATTAGAATACTATGTCAGATAGTTCCAGTACTATTTACTTTTCTGAAATGTCATCTGATGCTTTATTTTGATCTTTTGTTGGAGCCATCTTGTCTTACTATTTATATGTTTTGTTATTGTCAGTTATCTTGGAGATATTCCAGTATTATTTTCTTTATATATTGAGTGTAGGTTTGTTTGTTTTACCCTTTTCTTTTTTGATTTGTTTTGCTGTTGTTCATTTCATTGTTGTTTGGTTATGACTGGGCAGGCAGGTTAGTCTTACTTTGCTGCTTGCTCGTATGTAGGCACAACAGTTCTCATTACTTTGCCCAGGTGGGCAGGGCCATTTGTATCAGGTCAAATTTGGTATGCAGAGGAGAAGTAAGAATGTAATTTTTCTGCATAGCAGCAGGGTGAAACTGATGACAAGGGTGGTGTCATGGGATCAGTTCTGCTCAGGACACAGAGCATGGTTTGTCAAAATTGGTGGGGAAAGAAGTATCATAAGGCTAGTTCCAGTTGGGACTGCAGAGCCCAGTGAGGAGGAGAGAGGTAGAAGAGGCGTGAAGGAAGAGGTAGATGTGGTTAGACAAGGGATTGGAATGGGGAGAGGTTATTGTGGTCCCCAGCAGTCAGAGCTGTCAAGATAGGGTAATTTATGTTACTATTTACTAGAAGAATTGGGGTGGTAGGAACATGCCCTCTGGTTACTGTGTGAAGGTGTGTGGGCACTTCCTTGAGCTATAGCCAACAAACAAGGACCTAGTTTGATCTCTGTATGTCTACACTGTACTTCTGTCTCTTGTTAGAAATACCATGAAGGTACCTTCCTGTGCTCTTCAAGCAAGGGTGTTGGCTTTAGTCCAAGATGGTTATGCTGTGTCATGCATAGGTGTATGCATGGATGTTGGTAGGGAATATCTACTTCATGTCTCCAGTTGTCCACTGGTCTTAATCAGTTTCTTCTAAGTGGATTCCAGTCTAATATTTTACCTCTTCATTTAAGGTTCAGAGTTACAGAATTGACATCTATCTCCATTCTACATGCTTTTTTGGGGTCTCTATTATCGCAGAGAATGGTGTCTTAGATATTGACTTGATCATCTAGTGCTGCTATAACAGAAATACTACAAGTGGATGGTTTTAACAAAAAAAAGTTTATTATTACTTCACCATCCAGTAAGCTAGAAATCGGAATTCAGGGCACCAGCTTCAGGGATGGTTTTCTTTCTCTGTTCACTCTGGAGGAAGGTCCTTGTTATCTATCTTCCCTTAGTCTGGGGCCATCTCAGTGCAGTAACTTTAGGTCCAAAGGACATGCTGTGCTCCTAGTGTTCCTTTACTGGTGATATGAGTTCCTCCTGTCTCTCTCTTTTTTTCTCTTCTACATCTCAAAAGAGATTGGTGTAAGGCACTATCTAATTTTGTACATCTCATCAATATAATCTTCAAGGTGACATCTACTTACTTTCTCAACCCAAGATATAAAACAAAATAAATAAAATCCTTCATCTGGTTTAGAATGAGAGAAAGTCAAAAAATATTTAAAGAGTGTGCTCCATCTATAGGTTTACATTATCTGGGTTCTTATTTTTAATAGACTCATACAAAGGTTTGGACTTCAGATTTAACTGAATTATCTTAACCCTTGATGGATAGTGTTCTAATATAACTACATAAAATGCAAATTTTAGAAAGTTTTATATCAAGGACAGCCTTCTAACATTTAACCACTTAGTTAATTAGCTGATGAATTGGCTATACCTTTCCACTTCCGTCTGGAAGAAGAACCAGTCTTAGAATGAACAGATACTTTTTACATAAGTGAGCATAAAAGTAAGTATAGTTTTTTTGCACACTACACAGTTCTTCAAACTATTCTGAATATCTGAAAATTGTCATTAAAATATAAGGAAAAAAGTAGACTTGGGCTTTATTTTTTGAAAATCTCATATTTCTTTACAGCAACACCCACTAAAAATTCCATTTTCAGTGTTCTATTACCTCTATAAATCCTATTATGAAATGTAGCATTTTAATGCTTATATCTAGTTTTTGTTACTTTTTCTCAGTGAGTGCATATAAGAAAAAGATTCTCCTTACTTGTTTCAAAATGGACCTCTCACATAAAGACAAACACCAAATAAAGTCATCGGGCTGTTCCAGAAGAGGTATATACCTCATATTAACAATTATTAGTTTGATAATTTTCAAGCAGGGTGAATTACTCACAAATTAATGATATAAGATGGAGCTCTCCCTCCCTTACACCTGCTTGCATACTGATTAACATTTTAGTTGAGTCTTATATTTATGCTCCTTTTTATTTTAATTTTTTTTGCCATATAATATTTTAAGTTTAATCAAAAGTCAACTTAGAAAGGCCATTCTGCCTAAGGGATATTTTTCCATTAAGTATTATGACATATTGGTGGCCTTAAGGGATTATTGGTTTTTGAAGAAATATTAACAGCTGGAAATTTGCATTTTAATACAGTTCTCTTCAGCTACTCAAGCAATTTTATTTTTAAGACCTATGACAGGTTTCAAAGCTTTAGTTCTAAAGCAATCTTGTCAAGTAGAGCTAACATAATTTTATTACAAATAACTAAGTTTCTAATTTTTTTTTAATTTAAAAAAAAACTAGTTTGAAATGTTGAGGAAATCAACACCCTTTAAAAAAAAAAAAAAAAATCTGCACTTGTACCAGACTTAATAATTAGAAAAAATGAGGGAGAATTCTTTTTAGATCTTTATTTTCAAAAATTGAGAAAGAAGAAAATAGCACATCTAATTAGGTTCCTCAAATTGGTAGTTAAAAATGAAGTTGATGCAAAGCAACTCTTCACAACAATTGTTTCAGTCTATCTAGGTGGCTGTCTCAGGGGGAAATGACTCCTTGGAAAGCAGAAGAAAATTCTGTGAAATGAGAATGCAATCTATCATCTTGATCCGGGAATTAAATATATACTCCGAATTGTTATTAAAATTAATTGGGGATTTTGAGTCAGATCAAGTGACTTATCGTCACTTAAAGTAGGGACAGTGAATTCAACTGAATGTGAGCCTTAACAGTCACAAATGGGCTTTTCTTCTAAAAATGACTAAGTGGCTAACTACCTTAAAATGGTGCAATGAACACCAACTTCACTCTTTTATTTTTAGCCTGGAATAAAAACTGAATTTGTTAGTCACCTCTAGACATCTGAAGTAATAGGACTAGAACATGGACAACTAATTACTCATTTGCTAGTGACCAAATCAAATCACCAAGATTTAGTGGATGAAACACATTATGTTATATGCAATGAATTGTTGAGAGAATTGAAGACTGAAGAAGGGGAACTCAGAATGGAAAGAAGGCATCAGAATTTCTAGCAAATGAAAGTGTGAAGTTCTTACAATATCAAATCACCATGATTATGATCTTACAATATCAAATCACCATGATTATGTTTTTTCCAGGAGTTCTGCTTTGCAAATGTTGTCACCTATTGTTGTTGTTAGTTGCTCTTGAGTCAGTTCCAGCAATAGCAATCCTGTGAACAACAGAATGAAACAGCTTATTGTTGCAGCTGCTGTGTCAACTTATCTCCTTGAGAGTCTTCCTCTTTTCACTGACACTCTGCTTATCAGGGCTCAACATAACAATTGTGAGGACCTGACAGTGTTCTGTTCTGTTGTGTATAGGGTCCCTATGACTCAAGGGCAGCCAGAACAACTACTTTGCCAAGTATGATAGTCTTTTCAAAGGACTAGTTTCTCCTGATAGTGTGTCAAAAGTACTTAAGATAAAGTCTAGTCACTCTCTTTTAAGGAACATTCTGGATGTATTTCTTTAAAGACAGTTTTGTTCATTCTTCTGTCAGTCCATGGTTTATATATATACATATAGTCAATATATGTATATATATATAGTCAACATCATAGGCATCAATTCTTCAGTCTTCTGTATTCCTTATCCAACTTTTGCATGCAATATGAGGCAATTGAGAAGGCTTAGGTCAAGTGTACATTAGTCCTCAAAGTGACATCTTTTGATTTTTAATACTTTTGAAGAGGTCTTTTGCAGCAGATTTGCCCAACGCAGCACATCATTTAGTTTCTTAACTGCCACATTCATGGGTGTTGATTGTGGATCCAAGTGAAATGAAACCCTTGACATCTTTCATCTATTTTCTGTTTATTATGATGTTGCTTATTGGTCCAGTTGTGAGGATTTTATTTTCTTTATTTTAAGGTGCAATCCATACTGAAGACTCCAGTCTTTTTGATTTTTATTTGTAAGTCTTTCATGTCCTCTTCACTTTCAGAAAGCCAGTTTGTGTCATCTGTGTATCACAGGTTGTTGATGAGGCTTCCTCCAGTGCTGATGCCTCATTCTTCTTCATATAGTCTAGATTCTCAGGTTATCTGCTGAGTTTACAGGTTGAATATGTACAGTGAGATGATACAACCTTGATGTATACCTTTCCTAGCTTTAAACCACTCATTCCTTTGTTCTGTTCAAAATATTGCCTCTTGTACATACGGGCACATCATGAGCACACGTAAGTGTTCTGGAATTCCTATTCTTATCAACGTCACCCCTAGTTTATTATAACCCACACAGTCTAATGACTTGCATAAATATCTTTCTGGTATTCCTTGCTCTTAGCCAAGATCCATCTGACATCAGCAATAATATCCATCATTTTGTGTCTTCTAAATCCAGCTTGAACCCTGTTGAAGTACTGCTGCAACTGCTTTCAAATTATCTTCAGCAACATTTTACTTCTGTGTGGTATTAATGATACTGTCTGATCATTTCCAATTTCTGTTGGATCACCTTTCTGTGGACATAGCATAGGTATAGATCTCTTCAAGTCAGTTGGCCAGGTAGCTGTCTTGAAAATTTCTTGGCACAGATGAGTGAGCACTTCCAGTGCTGCATCCATTTGTTGAAACATCTCAGTTGGTATTGTGTTGATTCCTGGGACCTTGTTTTTTGCCAATGTCTTCAGTGCAACTTGGAATTTTTCCTTCAATACCATTGGCTCTTGATCATATGTTGCCTACTGAAATAGTTGAATATTGACCAATTCTTTTTGGTACAGTGACTGTATATTGCTTCCATCTTCCTTTGATGCTCTTATGTTGCCAGTATTTTCCCTGTAGAATTCTTTTATACTACAGCTTGAGGCCTGCATTTTTATTTCAGTTCTTATAGCATGAGAAATGCTGAAAATATTATTCTACTTTTATTTTTTAACTCTAGGTCTTTACAAATCTCATTAGAATACTTTATCTTGTGGAACCATCAAAGTCTTCTGTTCAGCTCTTTTACTTCATTTCCTGTCACATTTTCATGCTGTGAAACCCTGGTGGTATAGTAGTTAAGAGCTATGGCTGCTAACCAAAAGGTCAGCAGTTCAAATCCACCAGGCACTCTTTGGAAAATGTATGGGACGCTTCTATTCTGTCCTATAGGGCCACTATGAGTCAGAATTGTCTCGATAGCAAAGAGTTTTTTTGTTTGGTTTTGTTTTTGATGTCATTTTATAATTTGTCTGGTTTTTACTTATTTATATTCAATGTGTCAAATCTATTCTTAAAATGGTTTCTAATTTTAAGTGGGATATAATCAATACTGTATTTTGACTCTACTGGACTTGCTCTAATCTTCTTCAGTTTAAACTTGAACTTGCTCACGAACACTAGATGGACTGTTCTGCAGCTGGCTTTTGACTTTGGTCTGACTGACGACATCGAGATTTTCCATTGTATCTTTCTTCAGATGTAGTCTGTTTGATTCCTGTGTATTCCATCCTGAGTAGCCAATGTGTAAACTCTCTGTGTTGTTGAAAAGATTTGTTTACAGTGATGAAGATCACAAAATTTGGTCTTATGACCTCTAGTTGTCTCTGTCACCAGGACCATGTTTTCCAATTACTAATCCTTCTTTTGTATTTCCAACTTTTGCATTCCCCAAACCAGTAATTATCAGTGCATCTTGATGGTGTGTTTGATGAATTTCAGACTGCAGAAGTTGTTACATTTGGCCTTAGTACTTGGTGCATGAACTTGAGTTATAGTGATATTAACTAGTCTTCATTGTCGGTGTATAGATATTAACCTATCACTGACAGCTTTGTGCTTCAGGATAGATCTTTAAACCTTCTTTTTTGGTGATGAATGCAACACCATTCCTTTTCAATTTGTGATTCCCTACCTAGTAGACTGTAAGATTGTTTGATGCAAAATGGCCAGTACCAGTTCATTTCAGCTCACTGATGTCTAAGATATTGATCTTTATGCGTTCCATTTTATTTTTGATGACTTCTAATTTTCCTACATTTACAGTTGGTGCATTTCACAATTCTGATTATTACAGGATGCTTGCAGTTGTTTTGTCTCATTTTGAATCATGTGACATCAGCAAATGAAAATCTGGAAAGATTTACTCCACCTATATTATTAAGATTGACTGTACTTTGAGGAGACAGCTCTTCCTCAGTGTTTTCCAACCTGAGAGGATCATCTTCTTATGTTATATCAATGTTTTGCTGTTATTCATAAGAATTTCAGCAGCCAGTTCCTTCACAAGTAGACCACCAAGTCTCCGTCTTCCTAGACTGTCTTAGTCTGGAAGCTTTGCTGAAACCTCTTCACTGTGAGTTGCCCTGCTGGTACTTGAAACCCTGATGACGCAGCACCCAGAATCACAGCAACACTGAAGCCACTACAGTACAAGAAACTGACAGACAAGTGATGGAAAAATACGTTAGCCTCAGTGAACTAAAAGGTTTATATTTTGTGTTTTCTTTTTTTTACCTTAAATCTGTTGAATGGTTAGGAACAGTTTCCAGCTATGTTTTGAGTGGTGTCTAGGTTTTACTGGGTGATACTAAAAAAGAGTAGAACAAACAGCTAGAATCCTATTCAAAAACATTAAGTAATTAAAATATATTAGCTTTCCACATATAGAGAAACAGTTACTTTCTTACCCTAAATCAAGTCTAAGTGGATGTATAGGCCTAAGTTGTAAGGATAACTGGATCCATCACCTGTTATTTTATGCTTTAGTTGATCTGGCCAGTGATGTCTGTTGATGATGCAATTTCTATTATTAATACGAAATATATATATAAATCCAGTTTAAGATGGAACTTTTGCTTTTCATATAATACAAAATGCATGGACTTTGAAATTAGACATAATTAGGTTTATATTGTGTTTATGTTCTTACAGCGCTGTGATATGAATACCGTATTTTACACAGCTGATGATGCCTTCCACTTTTGATCGTCAACCGTGTCTTCCCTCCATGAGATATTTTTACAAATGTATTATGCTAATTTTTTTTACAACAAGTAATAGAAGGCTCTCATCTGTAAAAATTTGGTAAGTCATTTACTTTCAGAGCCTCAGTTTACTAATCTCTAGTATGGTAATTCTGTTTTTCTCTGTTGGAAAAGAACAAAATAAGGTATTGGACAAGATAATAAAAGCATCACATTTTGCAGTTTGGTGCAGAAAATGTTAGTTGCCTGTCACCTTTCACTTCCAGCAAATATGCCTTTTTATTATTTTCTCATGTCCTCAAAGGCAAAGGAATTTTGTACCATCTTGATTCACTTGTGAAAACACCAAGGCAAAACATCTGAGTGTGTGTTAGGCAACAAATTGTTTGATCCAAAGAAATTGCAGGCATATGTAAAATGAGAACTCTAACAGTTCTTTTCAGTTTCAACTCCTGCAATGGTCTTATCTGCCTCTGCCCCCAAACTAAAGCATAAAATAGCACGTCCAACAACAAAAGCAAACTCTCCTGATACATAGTGACCTTGTAGGATAGAGTAGAATTGCCCCATAGGTTTTCCAAGGATGTATTTTTTATGGGAGCAGATTGGTAGTTTTTTTCTCTTGCAAAGCTGCTTGTGGGTTTGAATCACCTGTTAGCAACCATGACCTTAACCATGATGCCACCAGGGCTTCTGAAAGCCATGATGGCATAAAAAGATTCTAGCAATTCATGGGTTTCTCACAAGTTTCCTTTGTTTGGTGTTTTCGCTCATCTGTTCTTCTGATTTCTATCTTTAAGGAGGGGTCCGGTATTCTTAACAGTGCTGGCATGGCACCTTGGTAAAGAAAGAAATAAGAAAAAAGCCACAGAGGGTATTTATGTCAGGCACTGTTCTAGGTGCTGGATAGAAATATGAAAGTAAAACAAATTAAGACACTTGCTCAATAGGAGTTTAAATTTCATTGTAGAGAAAGCTTTAAATTAGTAAACATACAAATAAACATGTAACTGATGAGAAAAGGAGCATAGAATTTGAGAGAAGACGGCAGAACTGAGGCGTATATAGAAGCTGAAAACCATACCCGTTGCAGTTGAATCAATTCCAACTTGGAGCAACCCTATAGGATGCAGTAGAACTGTCCCATAGGGTTTCCAAGGAGCAGTTGGTAGACTTTTTGGTTAGCAGCCTTAGCCCTTCACCACTACACAACCAGGGTTTCCATATAGAAGATATACAGGGAAACTGAATTTTACTGGTGGGCTTAAGTAAGTAGTATGTCAGGGGGAGGAAAAAAGGAAAACTAGTGAAGACATATGTGGGGTTGACTTTGGCTTATTTGAGGATTAGAGCGATAGCAACCGTGGCTAAATCACAAATCCTTATAGCTCATGAGAATACAGGCTCATTTATCTTTTTCACCGTTTGGTCTCAGTACTTAAACTAGCTCCTGAAACATAAATGGCCCCCAGAATTATTTATTGATTGAATATGTTTATATATTGTGGTTTTCTAGTAGATAGCGGAGCCTTTTGCTAGGTTTTGTTTCGGATTGTATTAGATGAATTCAAGGCTTAAATCCTTGAGGTATGTAAATACAACTTCAAGATATTTTAGTGGTATCTTGCTCAATATTCATTTTAGGGTGTGTAAGTATGTGTGTGTGTGTGTGTGTGTATTTTAGATAGTTTGGGGAACTAACCCTTCTTATTAGTGTGAGGACAAGCACATTACCCACATGGATAGTCTAGAAGTCCCAACATGAAATGTTTTAAAGGATCACAGATAGCTTTAAAAATCATAAAGCTAAGTAAAATGTCTGGCAAATATTAAGATGCAGGGGACCCTTTCACCTTGGGACAATTTGAGAAGAATGCTAAGTTGGGAGTCAGGAAAAACTGGTTTGGCCTCTGTTTTCACCAATAATTAGTTATATAAGCCTAGGGAATTTCTGAGGCTCAAAATACTCTGTGAAAGATTGACTGAATATAATCTGAGTCACACCAAAAACTGACTGGAAAGGAAGGTCACAGAGAATCCCAGGGATACTGCAAAGTTCATCCCTGAGAGTTGTAACCAAACAAATGCTCAGGCAGATCTTGCACTATCTTATTTTAATCTGGGGGAGGGTATCTATGTAGCTTCCATGTGTGTATCATACTAGACATAAAGAAAACAAATGTTGCTATAGGTGTGTACAAACTTGTCATCAGAAATAAGACCTCAGAAATGACCTCTTTTAGGGGTAAATGGGGTAGAGAGAGAAAGTGACCTTTATAACTGCATAGGCACCAAGGGCAGTTAAATAAAGTAGCAAAATAAAACGGTGTGTATGATGAAAATGTGAGTCATTAAATACCCATTCAGTCTAAAAATACAAACTTTTCAAGAATTCTTAACTTACTGGAGAAGAGGAAATAATATTCCTAGCAAGGCGGGGGACTTTATGTTTATGTGAACATAGGAAGAGAAGGAAAAGTGATTAACCCTGTTTACAGAGGTCACATAAGGCTTTCAGGCCAGGGGACATTTGAGCCATTTTGGGTGTGTCCTGATCTGAGAAACTGGGAAGAAATCATTTTTGTCAGACCAGACAAACTTCTCCTCAACTGTGATTTGTTTATCTAGCTAAGCTACTTAATCAATCTCTTCAAATCCTATGGGGCAATAAAGTACTTGCAAAGCAAGCCTGAGATCTTTGAACTAAAACTCATTTAAAGGGGCAGAATGTGCTATCATAAACTTATTCTTTTGTGTTTGTATGTTCATATAGTCTTCTTCCTTGCTTTTATATGACTGAAAAGAAATAATATTTTTTTAAAAACAAACTTTTTTATTATTAGGAAAAAGAAAGTTTCTATTAATTAAGATCAAAAGGAAAGTTCTGTTTCATGTTCTCATTTCCTTTTCTGAATTTTTATGTTAAAAATAAAGTGAAATAGAATTGGCATCAAACACGGGCCCTTTTAGATATGATTGCAGAAGCAGTGTTCTGTGCTAAACTTTCCATAAAGTGAGTTAATACTGTTCACTGAGCCAGACGCAGCACCAATTCGTTATTTATTATGACCATCATCTGAATTAGTGGATTAATGGAAGAGAGCTTAAGACAAGTAAACTGGTTTATGGACCAGTAAAAAAACAAACTATGAAATTCACAATGTACCCCTTATACTTTATCTTGTGAGCCAAGAACTCATAGATATTAACCAGTTAATCTCATGATGGTTGTGGGTACCATTTCGTGTAATGAAGACTCTTCATCTTTCATTTTATATGTAAATACTCTGTCAATATGCGTTTGCTGTTTGAACTTATATGTTTAAAATTTTTATATGTATCAAAGCCTTCACACATTTTATTTGTTGTTTTTTTCTCTCAACAATCTTGTAAAAGTAGACTGCTCTAGAAAAGCTGCTGATTTTTTTTCTTTTTTATTTAACATGACTGAGTGAAAATGTACATTCCTGTATAAACTTACCTGTCCACATATATGCACCTTCCACTGCTCTCCCTGTCCGGTGACAGCACACTATTACTCTCTACTCCATACAAGTCTCATACTCCCAACAGCCTCCTTTCCGCTCCTCTCCACCCACTCTCCTTCCTCCAGACAGAGGTCAGCAGGATGATATCCTACAGATGTATAGAACCATACAGTGCATCCAATATATGGTCACTCTGCATTGCCAAGTCCAATCCATTCCTGTCCAAAGAGTAGACCTTTGTTATAATTTATGGGTAAGGGCAGCATCAGGGCCAGGGGTCATGCTCTCAGGGGAACCCCGAAACCACTGGACCGTCAATCGAGGTCTTTTAGTGGAGTTCTCAGGATGCACCCCTTTTTATTCTTGTGTTGCCAGTGAGACCCAACTTAGTGAGCTCCATCGTGGCTATCACTGGTGGTGGCCGGGCACCATCCGGTTCTTCCAGTCCCAAGTCGATGAAGGCACCCACTCTCGCGGTCTCTCTGTCTTCTAGGTTGTCTTTACCGCATGTCATTTTGGTTCTCGGTGACCATCTGTTCCTGCTGAGTTGGGACCATTTGCTGTGTCCTTGGATGGCAGCTTGGCAGCTTTTAAGACCCCAGACGCCACTCACCAATGTGGGGTACAGAGAGCTCTCTTAGCAAAACGCTAGTTGTGCCAATTGTCCTGAAATTCGCCGAAGAGCATGTTCCCCTGCCCCTCGCCCCAGCTACTCTATCCTTGCAATATTGGGATAAGATGGAGGGAGTACTCAAGTTATGCTGAAGTCCACTTAATGTTGTTCTTGTTTCTAATGTGTGCTGTCACCGCTTTCTCCCAACCAGATTTCTAGCAACTATCTAAACTAAACCCTCCCCCCCTCACCCTCCCACCCTCCCCTCCCTTGCAGCTGTCAAAGAGTCTTTTCTTCTATACACAGTCTGTTTTTGAGATCTTATCGTACAGGTCTCATACAGTATTTGTCCTTTTGTCACTGACTACTTTCAGTCAACATAATGTCTTCCAGTTGAAACCAGGTTAGGAGATGTTTCCTGGAATCGTCGTTATTCTTTATCATTGTGTAGTGCTCCACTGAGTATATGTACCATAGTTTACCTATCCATTCTTCTGTTGTTGGGCATCTGGGTTGATTCCATCTTTTTGCTATCATGGACTGTGCTGCAATAAACATTCTGGTGCATGTGTCCGTTGGTGTGAAAGGTCTTGATTCTGTAGGATATATTCCAAGTAGTGGAATTACTGAGTCAAATGGTATATCGATGTCCATTTTTTTAAGGAAGCGCCAGGTTGCTTTCCAAAGAGGCTGGACCATTTTGCAACCCCACCAACAGTGTAAGAGGGTTCCACTTTCTCCACAGCCTCTCCAGCATTTGTTGTTTTGTGTTTTCTGGATCATGGCCCATCTTGTTGGGGTGAGATGGTATCTCATTGTCATCTTGCTTTGAATTTCTTCAATAACTAAAGACCGTGAACATGTCCGCATGTGTTTTTTGGCTGCCTGGATCTCCTCTTTAGTGAAATGTCTGTCCATCTCCTTTGCCCATCTCTTAATTGGATGATTTATCTTCTTCTTATTGATATTTTGTAGTATCTTATAGATTATGGAGATCAAGGGTTGGTCTAACATAGAGTTGCCAAATATTTTTTCCCATTCTGTGGGTGTTCTTTTAATTCTATTAATAAAGTCTTTGGATGAGCAAAAGTGTTTGATTCTTAATAGTTCCCGTTTATCTATTTTCTGTTCTGTTGATTGTGGTTTCTTTGACAGATTTTGGAGTCTGTCCTCATTGTGTATTAAAACTTCCATTGTTGTTCCTACCTTTCTTGTATGAGCTTTATCGTTTTAGGTTTGATATTTAGGTCTTTTATCCAGTTGAAGTTGGTTACTGTGTAAGGTATAAGATATGGATCTTGATTCACTTTCTTGCAGATGGATAACCAATTTTGCCAGCACCATTTGTTGCAGATACTGTTTTTACCCCAGTTTAATGTCTTAGGGCCTTTGTCAAGTATCAACTGTTCATAGGCAGATGGTGTCATCTCTGGGGTCTAAATTCTGTTCCATTGATCAATCTGTCTGTTCTTGTACTAGTACCAGGCTGTTTTGACCACTGTGGCAGTGTAGTATGTTCTCAGGTTGGGTGATGAGAGGCCTCCCAGTGTGTTCTTCTTCTTTAGTAGTACCTTACTTATCCGGGGCTTCTTCCCTTTCCAAACAAAATTGGTGATTTGTTTCTCCATCTCATTAAAAATGATACTGGAACTTGTATTGGGATTGCATTATATAAATAAATTGCTTTGGGTAAAATCGACATTTTCACAATGTTAAGTCTTCCTATCCATGAGCCATGAGTCGGATCCGACTCGACGGCACTTGGCTATCCATGAGCAGGGTAGGTTTTTCCATTTATCTCTTAGTTTCTTGTGGTAAGGGCTTGTAGTTCTCTTTGTAAAGGTCTGTTGTTTCTCTGGTTAGATTAATTCCTAGGTACGTTATCTTCTTAGGGGCTATCGTAAATGATAGTGATTTGATAATTTCTTCCTTAACAGTCTCATTGTTGGTATAAAGGAATCCTACTGATTTACTTATGTTTATCTTGTATCTTGAGACTTTGCTGAACTCTTCTATCAGTTTGAGTAGCTTACTTATAGATTGCTTGGGGTTCTCTGCATATACAATCATATCATCCACAAACACGGAGATTTTAACTTCCTCTTTGCCGATGCAGATGCTCTTTATTTCTTGGTCTTGTCTAATTGCTCTGGGTCGAACTTCTAGCACAATGTTGAATAGGAGAGGTGAGAGTGGGCATCCTTGTCTAGTTCCTGATCTCAAGGGAAAAGTCTTTCAGTCTCTCTCCATTCAGGATGATGTGGGCAATTGGCTTTGTATAAATGGCCCTTATTGTGTTGAGGAATTTGCCGTCTATGCCCATTTTGCTAAGAGTTTTTAACATGAATGGGTGTTGGACTTTATCAAATGCCTTTTCGGCATCAATGGACAAAATCAGGTGATCTTTGTCTTTTGTGTTATTAAGGTGGTTAATCACATTAATTGTTTTCCTGATGTTGAACCAGCCTTGCATCCCTGGTATGAATCCCACTTGGTCATGATGGATTATTTTCTTGATATGTTGTTGTATTCTATTAGCAAGAATTTTGTTGAGGATTTTTGCATCTAGATTCATGAGTGATATTGGTCTGTAGTTCTCTTTCTTTGTTGGATCTTTCCCTGGCTTAGATATCAGGGCTATGCTGGCTTCATAGAATGAGTTTGAGAGTATTCCAACACTTTCTATACTGTGAAATAGTCTCAGTAGTATTGGAGATAACTCTTCTCTAAATGCTTGGTAGAATTCTGCAGTGAAGCCATCGGGCCCGGACTTTTTTTGGTTGGCAGTATTTTGATGACATTTTCAATCTCTTCCTTTGTGATGGGTTTATTAAGTTGTTCTGCTTCACGTTGTGATAATTTAGGTAGGTGGTATGAGTCAAGGAATTGGTCCATTTCCCCTAGGCTTTCAAATTTGTTACAGTACAGTTTTTCATAGTATTCTGTTATGATATTTTTGATTTCTGTTGCATCTGTGGTGACAACTCCTCTCTCATTTCTACTTTGGGTTATTTGTTTCCTTTCCTGCTTTTCTTTAGTAAGTTTGGCCAGTGGTTTGTCAATTTTGTTGATCTTTTTAAAAAACCAGCTTTTGGTTTTTTCAATTGTTTTTCTGTTCTCTAATTCATTTAGCTCTGCTCTAATCTTTATGATCTTGTTTCTTCTGGTGCCCGAGGGGTTCCTCTGTTGTTCTCTTTCTACTTGTTCGAGCTGTAGAGTTAGTTCTTTGATTTGGTTTCCTTGTTCCTTCCAGATGTGTGCATTTATGGAGGTAAACAGACCTCTGAGCACTGCTTTGGCGTATCCCATAGGTTCTGGTAGGAAGTGTTTTCATTCTCATTGGAAGCCATGAATTTCTTTATTTCATCCTTGATTTCCTCTATAACCCATTTTTTTAAGCAAGATGTTGTTCAGTTTCCAAGAGTTCCATTTTATATCTATGTTTTTTCTGCTATTGATTTCAACTTTGATGGCTTTATTATCTGAGAAGATCATAAATTCAATGGTATGGATTTTGCTGAGCATTGCATTATGGCACATGGTCAGTTCTGAAGGATGTTCCATGTGCACTGGAGAAGAAGGTGTAGTTATCCGCTGTTGCGTGGAAAGTTCTGTATATATCAATGAGGTTTAGTTGGTTAATTGTGGCAATGAAGTCTTCTGTATCTTTACTGAGCTTTTTTCTAGATGATCTGTCTAGTAATGAGAGTGGAGTGTTAAAGTCTCCCACTATTATTGTGGAGTCATCTAACTCTCTTTTGAGCATAGTCAGTGTTTCTTCAGTGTACTTAGGTGCTCTGATATTAGGTGCATAGATATTTAATATAGTTAAATCTTGCTTGTGTACTGAACTTTTCAGCAATAAACAGTGTCCATCTTTGTCCACAATGGTGGATTTGACATTAAAATTGATTTTGTCTGAGATTAGAATTGCCACTCCTGCTCTTCTTTGTTCATTGTTAGCTCGATATATATTCTTCCATCCTTTAATTTTCAGTTTGTTCCTGTCTTTAGGTCTCAAGTGAGTTTCTTGTAGACAACATGTGGATGGGTCATGTCTTTTGATCCAAGGTGACACTCAGTGTCTCTTTATTGGAGCATTCAGTCCATTCACATTCAATGTAATTATTGATAGGTATGTGTTCACTGCTGCCATTGTGATATGTTGATTTTTATGTTGATGTTTTCTCTGATGTTCTTATTAGTCTGTTCTGGGACATTCTTTTTTGTGAGTTGATTTTTCACCTTTTTCAGAGATGGTTTTTGTAGTTGTTGAGACTCGTGTGTTACATTTCATGAAATTGTTTGATACATTTTTGTTGTGCTTTACAGCTGCCCCTATGATCCCCCTTAATAAACTATATATAAACCCAATTTGAATTACTACCAGTCTTGTCATCTTCCTCTCCATCTGGAAGGACTGCAACAACTGTATTACATCCCTCTTTTTAATATGATGACACCATAGTTTTCATGATGATCACTGGATTGCTTCTTTCTGTATCAAAGCTGTGATTGACTTTGGAGCCTTCCTTAAAAGAGCAGAGTATTGAGTAGAGTGTTGTTCTAAAATGTAAAGTTAGTGGTTTTGTTCTTCTAAGCCAGAGCCAAGAACTTCTTTCAGTATTTCTTGTAGTTTGGGTTTGGTTTTTT
This sequence comes from Heterohyrax brucei, assembly GCA_028571685.1. Lineage (NCBI taxonomy): Eukaryota > Metazoa > Chordata > Mammalia > Hyracoidea > Procaviidae > Heterohyrax > Heterohyrax brucei. The sequence goes on from CM053147.1 coordinate 72,959,960, forward strand.
CAAAGTCTCTGAGTTTCTGTTTATCTGGGAATTTCTTAATTTCATTTTTGTATTTGAAAGATAGTTTTTCAGGATATATAATTCTTGCTTGGAAGTTCTTCTCCTTCAAGGCTTTGAATGTGTCATGCCACTGTCTCCGTGCCAGCATGGTTTCTGCTGAGAAATCTGATGGAGCCTACAGGGTTTCCCTCTGAATGATAGCTTTGCTTTGAGTCTTGCTGCCTTTAAGAGTTGTTGCTTATATTTCATTTTTTTAAGCTTGATTATAATATGTCTTGGAGTCTTTCTCTTTAGATCTATATTGGGTGGCATATGATATGCATCTGAGATGTCTATATTCTCTTCCTTCATGATTTCTGGGAAGTTTTCTTTCAGCAGCTCAGCAACGATACTCTCTGTGTTCTCAGATGTCTCACCCTGCTCAGGGACTCCAATAAATCAAAGGTTTTTCCTCTTAATAGAGTCCCACATGCTTCTTAATGTTTCTTCATTTTTCTTGTTTCCTTTTTCTGATTTCTGCTCATAGACGCTAGCATCAGTAGCTCTGTCTTCCAAGTCAGAAATTCTTTTTTCTATTTGTTCCATTCTGTTTTCTTGGCTTTGCATGGAAGTCTCTATGTCTTTGATTTTGTTCTTGATCTGTTGGATTTCAGAGTACTGGTGTTCCATCAGATTGAAGAGCTTGCTTAATTTTTCATTTTGTTCTGCTGCATTTTGTATAAAGTCTAGAAGGGCTCTGTATATAATCAATTTGTATTCACTTCCTGATGCTTTCATAAAAGTTTCTTCATCTGGAAAACTCCTTGGTTGCTTTATTTGGGGGCCTTCTGAAGCCATGGGTGATTTCTTGTATGCCACAATTGTCTGTTGCTTTTTGGGTCCCATGTGAGTAAATAGAGGCTAAAAGAGATATTGTGAGAATGGACTGCAGATGTTTCTCTAGGCTGTCTTCAAATGTAAAGCAAAAGGTATCTGACCACTTAACAAGTCAGTTAGGTTTTCAGGTGTAGAGGTCCCTCTTCTCAACTGGAAAAGTAAACGCCACTATATCCAACCCCAGATGATAACAAATTAGTTCAGAATACAACAATGTTACTGCCCTGTTGGCCTCTGCTGACAGGGCCTAGCCTTAGCCAACACTGCCTCAAGTACTGCTTTTGTGGTAGAAAAGCGCTCTCTTGTGGGCAGGCTCTGGCTCCCAAGCTAAGAATTAGGTCCAGCTGAGGCCACTGTATCCAAGATGGCGTCCTCCACACAGGCAGCAGACAGAGGGGCTAAAGGTGCCAAGAGGTAGTGATTCCTCTGCTTCTGTTGCAGGGCCTGCAACATAGGTGGCACTGGGAAAATTACTGCTTTTCTGTCGGAGAAGCGCTGTCCTGTTTGCAGGCGCTGGCTCCCAGGCTAAGAATTAGGTCCCGCTAAAATCTCGGTACCAACATGGCGTCCCGCACACTGCGGAATTCCGTTCAAACCCTGCTGACGCAGATATAAAACAAAAGGCTCGAAGTGGCTAGATTACCAGAGTCCTAAACCTGGCTCTCAGAACATGGGAATTTCGCCTGCCTATCCCCCCAGCAGCACCTCTGAGTCTAGCTGTTAGGCAAGACCCAGCTCTGCCCTCCAGCCGAGACAGAGAAAAAAAGTCAAACTGGTGTGTTTACCTTCCGTCCGTGAGAACTGGGGCTAGACAGGAGTGGGAGTCAGCGAACGAGAGGAGGATTTTCGCTGAGTGGTATGAAGTCCCAATTTACAGCCCTGTGCTGTGTCCTGAGGCTGATTAGGTGATCAGAAGGCTCCCTTTGATTATCAATTCAGGTCTTGGTTTCCAGAAGGATATAAGGAGACGTGTGCTTAGTCCACCATCATGACTCCACCCCCCCAGCTGCTGATTTTTGAAAAGGTGAAGTGATTTTGTGTCATACAGTGCCATGGGAAAGGGCCAGCATGGCTATAGTGAAGAAAATGTACCATGTCCCTGTTCTGATAGAGCTTATATTTGATTGTGCCCCTCTGAAAGTGGGGGGTGGGGTGGGGACGTGGAGACAGTTATCAATAATTAAATAAACTAAGCAATGTTGCCAGCCGAGCCAAGTGCTGTCGAGTCGGATCTGACTCATGGCGACCCTTGGGGCCAGGGTAGATGCTGTGGAAGAGATGAGTCTATGTCCAAGTCTTCTCTTGGCTGACTCTTCATTATTCTTTCAACATTGAAATGACATTTGAACCAGGAATGAAATAATGAGGAGGAATCAACCAAGGGAAGACTTGAACAGAAATTTGTATCAGGAGCTGCTGCAGCATTAGTTTTACAGCAAGCAGATCATGACATAGAAATAAAGGCTTTTCTTGAGGTCTCCATAGCATATAGCTGCTTTTGAATGTTGATGTTGGCATTTCTTTATTTAAAAAATATGTTTATACAGTTATTTCTGCTATATATGCTATTTAGTATTCTAGAGTGTCCTTGCAACTCTGGCAATAATTCTAAGGGTAAGGTTAGGTCCAGGCTGTGCTTTCTTTCTTTAAAATAATCTTATATTCCCTGGCAGCTGTAATACACCATGAATATTAAATTAAAATCAATTGCACACTTACTTATCCTACTCTAGGGATAAAAAGCATAAGCTAACTTAGAATTAACTTCCACTTTAAAAATATGACTTCATTTCAAAAGCTTAGGGTACTTTCTGAGAAAGTTTGATATCTTCGTGTCTCTTCATTAGAAATCTTGTGCGACTAGCTTGGGTAGAAAAAAAAAAAGAATGGGGCTAAATGTATGTTATGCGGATGAGATCAATTCAGCTTTTTCTTGACTACTTGAGTACTTTCAGAGGTTATAATAGATGGGAATTGGACCGTTTCATTTGTGTGTGTTCTCTCACTCCTATGACTAAGTAGCTATACTCTAGATGAAGGGAAATCTTAATACTCTTTAGGTAATTATCATTTCAAGGGCAGCCTACTATTAAGAGGATTTACTTGTGAAGCTCCAGAAGAGACAAATGCTTGATCAACAAGAGCTCAGGGCTCTGGCTAATGCTAAAGGTCCAGGATGTGTGGCTAAACATGGGAGTGATCAGCTTGGAACACACAGAAACAGCTTCCATGTTCCTTATGATTGTCAGTGTTACTTACAGTGATATCTTATTGTGCAGAAGGTTAAGAGACACTACAAGTCATGCCTTTAGGCAAGGCCACTTGAAAGGCAGGGTCATTTTGTCAACACCAAGATAGATGGGACAGAGGTGTCTCACCAACACAAAATGGTTGACTATATGTAATTTGGTCAACTGCTTGTGTGTCAGTTTGTCATACTGTGTGACTTGAGTGTTGCTGTTTACTGAGAGCTATGCCACTAGTATTTCAAATACCAGCTGGGTCATCCATGGTTGACAGTTTTCAGTTGAGTTTCCAGACTAAGACAGACTAGAAAGAAGGACCTGGCTTCTGAAAACACTGGCTGGTGAAACTCTTGTGAATAGCAGCAGAACATTGTCTGAGATAGTGCCGGAAGACGAGCTCCATGTTTGGAAGACACCCAACATGTTATTGGGGAAGAGGTGCCTCCTCAGTGTGGAATCAACCTTAATCATGTGGATGGAGTTGAGCTTTTGGGATCCTCATTTACTGATGTGGCATGATGCAACATGGGAAGAAAAGGCTGTAAGCATCCACTGATAATCAGAATGCAGAAGTATGAATCTAGGAAAATTGGAAATCATCACTAATGAAATAGAGCACATAAATATTGATGTCCTAGACAGTACAAGAAAAAAAAAAAGCCACTGCTGTGGAACCAGTTCCAACTTATAGCAACCCTAGTTAGTGAGCTGAAATGGACTAAATTTGGCCATTTTATTCAGATGATCATATGCCGTACTATGCATGGAATGACAAATTGAAGAGGAATGACATACCATTCATTGCCAAAAATAGCATTCAAGGTCTATCCTGAAGTACAGTGCTGTCAAGTGACAGGACATACACTAGATAGAACGTGATATCCAGACACCTACAAAGAAAGCCAGTTAATATGACTATGTTCAAATTTATACACCAAGCACTAAGATCACATATGAAGAAATTGAAGATATTTGTTAACTTTTGCAGTCAAGAAATAAAATGAAGTATTGCATTGGGAAAATCTGCTGCAAAAGACCTTTCTAAAATGTTAAAGTGTTAAAAATGTGCCTGACCCAAACCATGGTGTTTTCAATCGCCTCATCTGCCTGCAAAAGCTGGACAGTGAGTGAGGAAGACTGAAGAAGAGTTGATGCGCTTTTGAACAATGGTCTTAGCAAAGAATACTGAATATACCATCGACTGCAAGAAGAAAGACCAAATCTGTCTCAGAAGAAGTGTAGCCAGAATGCCCTGTAGAAGCAAGGACGGTGAGACTTAATCTCAAGTATTTTAGATATGTTATCAGGAGAAGCCAGTCTTTGGAGAAGGATATCATACTTGGTAGGGTGGCTATCAGTCAGAACCAATTCGAAGGCAGCTAACAAAAACATCGGTATCATTTTGTAGATCAGAATAACTATTTAAAATAGATATATAAGTTAGGGGGTCATAAACAAATGAGTGATATCTAGCAATATGGGGTGATTGGTGTTATTTAGGGAGAAAGACTGACGATGGGAAGAAACTGTGGAACTGTATCACAATTCTAAGGAAAAGGAAAAGGAAAAGGAAAAGGACATAAAGTGAGAAAAATCAAAGAAGCAAAAGAAGGCTAGGCAATCTTACGAATGATAAAGAAAGGAGTGATTCAAGTAATGTGATGTCAGTTGTGTTTCATCAGGCTGAGAGATCAGAAGGATAAGGACTGAAAAACCCCCATCAACGTAGAAAAGTGAAGATTATTGAATTCTACTACAACAGTTCTGGAGCACTGGTTGGGAGGTAGAAGTGGAGTGGAATGAAGAATGAATAGTGGGTGAGGAAACGGTGACAAGTTGTATATTCAGATAGTCATTTTAGGAACTTGGATTGTGCACCTGAATTGGAAATATCGGACAGTCGCTGAGTTGAGATGATGGAGAATGTTTTGTTTGTGAAATGGAGGTAATAAAGACTTCAGAATATTTTAACAGTGTAGGGTCACATCTGCTAGAGAAGTAGAGAATGTAGAAGGACACAGGCTCTGGTCACCAGCTGGAAGAACTGAACTTTGATGAGAAGCACCACTCCTCTTTAGCTGAACTGGAAGAAATGGTGAGAATAGATGTGAAAAGGCAAACAGCAAAGAGTTAAAGAAGTTTTTCTTCTCATGGCCCCTACATTTTTTCTATGAAATACAGCTGGTAGGAGAGGAGTGGAAAGCTATTAAATACATGGATCTAGTTCAGTTGCTGCATTTAAAACACTCAGGATTCTCCTCTTGCGGCTTCCTTCTATGGCCTCTGTCTGAGCCGTAGGTCACGCTTCATTTACTGACGATATGCAGAGCATATAGCAATGACAAGGAGGACCAGGAAGAAGCTGAAGAAGATCTGCTTTCTGTTTGCTACTCATCTCTGGGGAACATGAAGATTCAAGGCATTTTGAATTGGATCAAGCCTAAAAATCTGAAACAAGCAAAATAAGTTAATAAGTAAATTAAATCATAGCAAATCTTGAATAGCATCTGTTTTATATTCATTTGCAACCCCATCCCCAAATGTTTATCCACTTGGCCATGATTCCCAGTATTGAGTGGTTGTGTAGCATTGTGTGATCTGATGTGATTATCTTATGTGGTTGTAAATCCTGCCTTCTGTGAGAGAAGGCCTGGTGGTGCAGTGGTTAAGAACCCAGCTGCTAACCAAAAGATTGGCAGTCTGAACACCACTCCTTGTAAACTTATGGGGGGCAGTTCTACTTTGTCCTGTAAGGTTACTGTTGGTGGGAATTGATGTCATGGCAACACATTTGTTTTCTAGGTTTTTATGAAATTAATGAGGTAGGATTAGAGTCTGTTATGTTAGCAAAAAACCAAAAACTCATTATCATTTTGTCTTCTAATGAGATTATCCTACATGTTATAAATCTACTTCTGTCATATTAATAGAAACACTGGTGGTAGAGTGGTTAATCGTTACAACTGTTAATCTAAGGTTGGAAGTTCAAATCTGCCAGGCACTCCATGGAAACTGTATGAGGCAATTCTACTCTGTAAGGTCACTGTGAATTGGAATTCACTCAAGCAGTAGGTTTGGTTTGGGTTTTGGTTTTATGATGTTAGTGAACCAAGATTAGAGACAATTATGTTAATGATGAAGGATTCAATCTATAGGATTAGGTTGTGTTGTGAATAGATCTCTTTTAAAATATAAAAGAAAGAAGGGAGCAGAGAAGGACCTCTTTGAACCAAGAAAGAAGGGCTGGGAGCCATTCACAAAGAGAAGACTGAGGACAAGATCCTTCTCCCAGAACTGAAAGAGAAAGAAAGCCTTCCACTCTCTTGTGCTAGTGCCCTGAATTTGGGCTTACAGCCTCTTAGACTGAGAGAGAATAGATTTCTGTTTGGTAAAGCCAATTGCTTGTTTTTCTGTTTATGGCACCAGTGGGTAACTGAGGCACCAGCTATTGGTCAGATGTTTTGATTGCTCTTTTAATCTTTTCCTGTGAGGGAAGGATTATCCCCACTTAGGTGACAAAATTGAGACATTAAGGAACTAGCTCAAAGCCAATGACCAGCAGAGTGAAGTTACTCCCCTTTTCCTTAGGACAAGGGTGATGAGGTAAATTAATCAAAACGGCTTCTTCACCTGCATTGTACCAAATTGCAGATTGTAGCTCTGAAAAGCAAATTTCTCTATTAGACTCATTTAAAACATTCTTTTGTTGAGAAACGATTTAAAATGCCTCCCTGCAGAGAATGTATCCATACTTAGAACATTTCCATAGTTTTATGTGTTCCTTCCTTGCAAGATAAATTCAGTGGGTTTGAACATTGAATGTATAGCAAGCATAAATCCATGATGGGCAGATAATGCCAAGTCCTTCTCTGTGGAGTCAATTCCAACTCACGGCAATCCTTTGGGACAGAAAAGAACCGCACCTTAAGCTTTTTTAAAGCTACGAAACTTTACAGGAACAGACTGCTACATCTTTCTCCTGTGCAGTAGCTATTGTTTTCTAACACCAATCTTTTTTTTTTAATTGTGATTGAGTGAAAGTTTATAATGCAATTCAAATTTGCATGCCTGCCTACCTGCATCTCCCTGTGCTCTCCGGCCTGGTGACGACATACTCCTCCTTTCCGTTCCGTACATGCCATATCCTCTTCAGAATTTCCTGTCACCTCCTCTCTACCCTCTCTGTTTCCCTCTAGTAAGAGGCTGGTAGGATGACATCTTATAGGTGCATAGAACCATAAAGTGCACACATGATATGGTCACTCTATATCTCTGAGTCCAATCCATTCCTATCCAAAGAGTTGACCTCACTAACTATCTATGAACAGGGGCAGCATCAGGTCTAAGGGCCATGCTTCCAGGGGAACTCCCGGACCATCCTTTGCAGTCTTTTAGTGGAGTTCTTAGGGTGCACCCCCTTTTTTCTTACGTCTGACACCAATCTTCATTTAGCAGTGAAATGCTTAAGCACAGCACCACCAGGCCTTCTTTGAACCGTTTTACTATATCGATAATCAGAGATTTGTATTTTAAAGCCACTTTATCAGTACTTATTAAGAAATAAAGATCAAATCTCTGGTCTTTCTTACAAAACCAGTAGCTCTACGTTCCAACAATACTTTAGACGATCAAACTGCATTAGCAAGGAAATATTGAATAGATTTTTTTAATACACGGAACTTATGCACATTGCCTGACACTGGTAAACTATCAGGAAGTGTTGGTTAGCTGAATAAATTAATTTAAAATGCAGTGTTTCAGTAATTTTTAGCACCAAATAGTACCCAAAGAAGCTTCATGGAAATGATTTTTGGTCAGTGAGAATTATACTCTTAAAGATTAGTTTTATCTATGCTGGCTCATCATTTTATCATTACTCTGCTATTTATTCAATTTCTGTAGCATTTAAGGGCAGAATAAAGTAATTACAGTTACAGCTGGACTCAAATTGATAAAAGACTTCCAAAATGGGTAAAGGAGGGTTTATAAGTTAGTCTACCATTTTTCACTTTTTACTTCAAGTATGAATGATTCATAGCCCTTCCATATCTATGACAGTTTCGTTATTAAAAGTTTATTTAATTATCTGTATTATGCCTTTCTCTGTTAAGAAAATTATATTTTACACTGACCATTTCTTGTGAATGGAAGTATCAGTGTCATTCAATCAATTTGGAAGCCTGAATATTCAGTTCTATTAAGCTGATGACATTTGCTGCTGACGGGTTATATAGAATACATTTTCTTCGTCTTCTGGAGCATTTCAACTTACCCAATTGAACTCTTTTGTGCTAGTAGTGTGGCACATACCAAATGGATTTCTTGTAGTTTCCCATTTATTTCTTTTAGGTTCTGGAGTGGTGATAAATTCAACAACAGTGCCCACTCCTTGCTGTTCTTTAGATTAATTTATTTTGTGGCTATTTCCTTATAAATGCATGACAAGCAGTGCAATAATCACTGCTTGTAAACTAACAACTGGATGGAAAGACTAAGCACATTTATTATTTTCTGTTAATGTTGGTGGTTTCCCATTTGTCAAAGTACATTAAAAACATATTATAATATTATGTGAACATTAAAATTAACATATTTTAATACATGCACCTATTTTTTTTTTTTTTTGTCTTTTCTTCCAGATTGAAATCCATTACTAAGACTGATGTTTTATTCCTTTTGTGCTGGAAATTGAATTCTGCATCAGAATAGATAGTAACTGTTTATATGAGAAAATTAGAATTCTTTGAGAACAAAAACAGATCCTACTCCCCCTCCTTGCAAGTTAGGCTGTCATGCTCAAGTGGTTTATTTTATTTTGTTGTTATTGACAATTGTTTTTGAATCAGGAAAAACTAACCACATCACTGAATTATTATAACAGCAAATGGAAATCCCAAGATTTCTCTGCTTTGCTCACCATATTTTAAGAAATATTTTTCCTTTACCACTTTTCATCTATGTTGACTTCTCCGATAACCGGTAACCTGGTGCAGGACTCTCTTACCAATGGTTTTCTAAAGATCCATTTGAACTGACATGAGAGTTTGATGTAGGAATTACCAGGACACGATGCATTCTAATTATACTCTATGATAAAACCTCTTCTGTTTCTCCATAGTTTCAATAGAGTTGCTGGTATATGCTTTTCTTGTGTGGAAACATTTGACAGAATGTAAATTAGATAGCACCCCTAGCCTATAAATGTTAATATCTTTTCCAGCACACTTCAAAAAAATGTACTCTGCCTAGAGATATCACAAAAAGGATATATATTTCTCCATAACAGTGACATTTCTTTTAAGTTTACAAATTTTCTTGTAGGTGCTTTCACATACACACTAAGGTGGACAGGCTAGAGGAAGCTCTGTGTATACCAGGTACCTCAAATTCTTGGGACTCTTATGTGGCTAATCTAAGCAAATTAATCATCAGAGTTCACAAGTAACTAAAAAGTTATGTGTTGGTCCTTATGCCTGAGAAAGGCAAAGATGTTTTTGCAGCTTTTTCACCTCCCGTGATAGAACACCAGATAAGCTCCAGTGCATCATTATAGAACAGTACATTTATTTCTGTAATGGACTTCAAGAATCTAGATTAGACTTTGTTCCTACCCTCAGGAATCTTGTCTATTTTCTCAGTAAGAATGTAAATATTACACACATATATATGTATTAGTGCTTGAGCTAATATCTGTAAATAGAGAAGTCTTATTAGCGTGTTCATTAATTAGGACCATGTTTGCATTTCTATTGTCAAGAAAAAAGTTTATGAGTTCTAATTTAGATCTCCTTATTATATTATACTCATTACTGCATCTCAGGGATAATCAGCTTGAAATTTATATGAATGTGGGAATAATATAAGCTTACATTTAGCAAAAGGAACTCATTCTGGTCAATATTTCACAGCATGACACTTCTCAGACATAATAAGGTTTTACATAGGTTGTTAGAGGCTTACACTTCACAATCTATGTGTTAATTAAAGAAGCACCAGTGACAAAGTACACTGCGTACTGGCATTGACTGAATTTGCTTATAGCTCTTTCATGAACATTAACCTGGATTTGTCCTCTATCATACAATATGATATGCAGACATACCCATGCATAGAAGATACGCACACACACGGAGAAAACCAAAGTGGCCTAGAACTAAGGGCTACGGCTTGCTGTCTTGTGCTAACTGAAGAATATCTTACAATATAAGTAGATTTTGCAAGGTGAAACAAGGAGTTAATAGAACATTTGATGATTGCAAAGATGATATAAGACTAAGAATATACACAAAGGAAAACAGAAAAAAGTGCTTAGATATCAGAAAGTAATGGACACCAGGGGAGAGTGCAAGGAGACTGGGAATTCAAGTCAGCAGAGTTGGTTTGAGTAGTTGTATCCTGAAAGCACTGAAAATCTAGAGTCTGACTTTCACATGTCAGTCATGGAGAACTTCACAGTCTTAAAATATTATAATAGATAAAATCCTAAAACACGAAATAGGGGGAAAAAAAGAATAAGGAGCAACAGTACAACTGCTAATTTCTTGTGTGCATGTCTACTGCAGCATAATTAAGTTGTGTTTGTACTTGATCCATACACATTTGGTGATCTGATACTTTTCCAATCACAAAATATGTTCTTTAAAATTTACTAATAGAAGAAAATACATTTTGGTTATTTAATAATGAATTTAGGAAACATGGCTGGTTTACTTCACAGCAGTAAAAGTAAGAATTTTATTGGTCCAATCTTTTTATCATCTGAGGAAAAAAGAAAAACAGTTGAGCTGAGCATTGCATCCAGCATCTCCACAAATACTTTTGAACTAAAATGCTCTGCAGAAGAGCAAGGCTCATTTTGACGGTGGAACTTAGTTCCCAGAAAGGATTAGAGTCCATCGTTTTGAGGAAGATTCTTTCTATTGAAGCAGATGTAAAGACGGGTTTGCTTATTCAGCAGAGTATGCAGTGTGAACCAAATGCTTTGCTTCAATACACTTATTCTTATTAAAGCTCTAATTATTGTGGAGAGCTGTTTTTTGATTAATGTTGCTATTGCTATTTGATGGCTTTTCCTCAAGCTTCTAACTGGTTTGTGGCACTTAATGCAGTTTAAGCTCGTTAGATCGATCAATTCCCGTATCAGATAGTCATAAACATTTACAAACATCATTTAATCTAAAAGTCACATACTAATATATTTCAGAGGCTTTTTAGTGAAACTCCTGCTAATCAGCCATCCATGTATCTGAAAATTTTTATTTTTATAAACATACATGGATGTAAAAAGTGATACTGCAGCTCATAACATAGAAAAAAAACTGAGTAGAGGATGATTTAGGGTAAGACTGAATGCTATAGGAAGCCTTGCATAATTTTTAAGAAGATGAAAGGAGCTGCATTTTAAACATCTTTAGAAGGTAATTATCCTCTGGTATACTATATATAATATCTAATATACGATTGACAGCACAAAGCTAAATAGCACAATCAAAGCAGATACCAAAGGTCTGTTGCAGTGTATATTGAGGATGCAGTGAATGCTGTATGGGTGGTGACAGGGACTGAATTTTGGAGAGACACACGCTGTTGTCCAAGTCTTGAGACTTTCCAAGTGGATGATCTCACTTGGCTAATGCTGAGGAAGATGTCACAAATCCAAAGAGGAGCTTTGAGTGCCAATGATACTGGCTTACATAAATCAGTATAAATAGTTTGTAATTAATGCAAAATTGATGGATTTAAAACAAAAAAATGTGGCAAAATCCAAATGATCAACTATTCTTGCCTAGAAACTGTCAGTATATGCAGTAGTTATTATAGCATATTAATCAGATGAGTCAGAATGTCAATAAATGAAGTATTTCACATACCATATTTCACATACCATATTTCACAAAGACTATAAAAGATGGATCTAAGATTTCGCATCATCCGGAAAGGAAAAATTTTTTATATGCTCTTTAGGTGCAGAACATTGTGTTGACTTAGGGAAATCGGATACCACTATTGCTTCCTGCTCCTTTCCTTTAATTGACAGTGTGTGTTAGCCAACAATGAAAAAGATACTCTTTTGGAAGGTCTACATTGACTTGATAGAATAACATTCATGTTGATTCTAAGTCCTACATGGTATTTCCTCATACAATTGTGATTTTGAAAATTGCAGAACTGAGGAACAGAGAACTCATTATGGGTTCCCTGGTGATTGTGGTCAGGATCAATCAGAGCTCTGTGATTCTTTGTAATATAGAAAATGATACTTTTCAGAGAAGGAGAGCTGGTATTCTGTGTTACTGGGATAGACTCAAGAACATTATGAAGCCCAATATTTGATAATAAAACATTTCTGTGAAGTAAAATGCTTGAGTCAGAAAGAAATTATTTATTCTCATACCATGCAGTCAGAGAAAGTATGACTATGCAAAAGGCATATTAAAGCAGTTTTCTTAGATGTGTATTAAATATAATGTGATTACAAAGTAAGAAGACACAGTCCACATTGAAAGTATTATCATTTTGAAAAGATGGAAACAACCTAGGTGCACATCAGTGGATGAATGGATAAGCAAATTATGGTATATTTGCACGATGTAATACTACAAAACAAAAAAGAACGATGAATCTGCAAAATATCTCAAAACTTGGATGAATCTGAAAGGCACTATCGTGAGAGAAATTAGTCCCTAAAAGACAAATATTGTAGGGGACCACTATTACAGTAACTCAAGAAAAGGTTTAAACACTGAAGAAAACATTCTTTGACAGTTATGAGGGTATGGAGGAAGAGAGAGGAGAATTCACTAGCTAGGTAGTAGACAAGAATTATATTAGGTGAAGGAAGCACAGCACATAATACAGGGGAAGTCAGTGCAACTGGAGTCAATCAAAAGTTAAGAAGTTTCCTGAACACAACCAAACACCTTGAGGAATAGAGAACTAGAGGCATGTGATGGGAGACCATGGCTTTGGGGGCCATACAAATTGTTTGGCATAGCAAAATTTATTAAGGAAATGTTTTGTGTCCCACTTTGACGAGTAGTGTCTGAGGTTTCAAAAGCTTTCAAGTAGCATCTAAGATGTATCAATTGGTCCCAACCCACCTGAAGCAAAGGAGAATGAAGAACATCAAAGACATAAGGATAATATGAGCCCAAGAAGTGTAAAAGGCCACAGAAACTAGAGATTCCATCAGCCTGATACCAGAAGAACTAGATGGTGCCCTTTTATCATGAATAACCTCTCTGACAAGGAACAAGACAGAGAGTTCCTGAAAGAGCAGGAAAAAATGGGGTGCAGAACTGAAGTTCTCTGACTGACAATGGCAAGATCCCAGAGGACATGGCTTCCAGACTCTGTTAGCTCTGAACTAAGATGATTCCTGAAGCCGACTCTTCAGACAAACATTAGACTAGAATATAAGACAAAATGGTAGTGATGCAGACTGTTTCTTAGCTCAAGTAGATGCGTTAGACTAAATGGGAAGCTGCTGTCTAAAGGCAAGATGAGAAGGCAGAAGGGGGCAGGAACTGGTTCAAAGGACACCAGGAACACATAGTGGAGAGGAGGAGTGTGCTGTCACATTGTAGGGAGAGCAGCTGGGATCACAGAACAAAGCGTGTGTGTACATTTTTATGTGAAAAATTGACTGGAATTGTAAACTTGCACTTAAAGCACACTGAAAAGGTATTTTTATTTTATCATTCATTATTCATGTATGTACATACATATGTGAATAATATATATTTATGAATACATATAATACACCTAGTAGTATAGCCTTATGTAAGTTAAGAGACCTGGTGGTGCAGTGGTTAAGAACTCAGTTGCTAACCAAAAGTAAGCAGTTTGAATCTATCTTGGATAACCTATGAGGCGGTTCTACTCTGTCCTATAAGATCACTATGAGTTGTGATTAACTTGAGGACAACAGTTTTGGTTTCGAAAGCCTTAAAGTTAGTAATACTTAAATGCTGAGAAATAGCCCCCCAAAGCTGAAAAATTCACCAGTATTTTTGGATTTATAGCTATTTCCAAAATCAATTACTATTTTAGTTCAATTTTGAACCTCAATTTGAATCTGTAATCATATCCCTGGTGGTCCTGTGGTTAAGAGCTCAGCTGTTAACCGAAAGGTTGCCGGTTTGAATTCACCAGCCGCTCCTCGGATACCCTACAGGGCAGCTCTTACCCTTTCACATCACAATGTCTGTTTCATCAAATATTTTTTTGTAGCAACCAAGGCTTTGGCCTGAATCTTAAGTTCTAGTCCTAAGGGCACATTTAATTTGTTAAATCATTATTATAAATGATGACAAATCTTAGCTGAATTATTTGGGGAAATAATAATTCCTAATATTTTTATGTATAGGAATGTTTGTATTAATAGTTAAACATACTGTTCTCTTCCTCATCATAAACTGTTGCAACTAAAACAATCTTCTCTGTATCCTGCTCTCCTTCCCACCTGGTACTCCATTGCAGTGCTACCATGTGTCTAAAGAGTCCTCTAGCAATTTACATATTTTGTAATGTTCTCTCTTCTCTTGTATTACTGTTGTTATTACTGGTTGCCAGTGAGTTGATTCTAATTCTTGACAAACCCATGTGTCTCAAAGTGGACTGTGTTCTCCAGTAGATGTAGATCACCAGGTCTTTCTTCTTAGGAGCCTTTGGGTGGACTTGAACTGTTAACTTTTCAGTTAGCTGTGGAACACTTAACTATTTGTAGCATTCAACAACTCCCAAATAAATCATAGTCATGAATAAACAAGTGTGTTAAAGGTAGAGAAACAACTATTCTGTGTAATTAAAAAAAGCATAAATATGCCATGTTCATTTCATTTATTACAGGAGGTGATTAAATACATTTGTTATAAAATATGCATAAAGCACAGGTATAATATGTATGGTTTCATATATTATGTAATACATAGTAAAATTTAAATTTATCATAAATTTGGTTTTTGTTTACTTCACAGTAAAGTTTTATAGGATAATTTAGATACCACAGACCTTTTTAAATGTCACAAAAATTAGAACAATTACCCTTTTCCCCCTGAGATGTTTCTTCACAGCAAGCAAATTCATCCCACCTACCCAGACCAATACTAATTGGAGTATGCACAAAAATTTTGGTTGATTGCAATGTTATTTCCTCTACTATACCAAATTAAAAAAAATAAAATCCAAAGCATCAACTAGCTACATTATTTGCCACCTCCTTAGGTGAAATCATACATTAGGTACGCCTGATCACAAGAACTATCACAAAGATCTGCTAGTACTATTCAGATATTCTCTGTCATGAATAAATAGGTGTGTTAAAGGTAGACATATTCTCTCCGCTTTTACAAACTTAGTACAGCAAAAGCTCTTCATACATCATTAGAAAACTAAGGAAACCATTTCTAGATCATTATCCAGAACTCTGAAGAATTCCTCATGGGATTGCTGGCTTAGTGTTGTTGTCTTCTTTGGGAGGGTTTCACTCACCAGCTTCATACCAGCCTTACTGGGCACACGTAATCAGTCATCCTGTGCTGGCAGTAATGCTGTATGTGAATTTCTGTTGACTTCACATTGTATAGTAAGTATAGCACAATTTCTGGCTTAAAAAATGCAAAATTTCTTGATGAGCAAAAGAATGAATGGTTTAATGATATAAACACATATCTGGACAGCACGTATTGTTCTCGTTAGGTACCTTCCAGTCAGTTCCCACGTGTAGTGACCTTATGTACCACAGTACGAAACTTCCCATTCCTGTGCGATGCTCCTAGTTGTTATTTGTGAGCCCGTTGGTGTAGCCATGGTGTCAGTCCTTCTTTCTGAGGGTCTTCAACTTTCCTGATGACCCTCTACTCTACCAAGCTGACGTTCTTCCCTTGGGGCTGATCTTTTCTAACAACAAAAACACTTATGTAAGTATATGTATGATCTACGCATACATGTGTATATATACAGATATGTGTGTTTTTACACACACACAGATACACAAATTCATAAACAGTCTCTCATAGAGAGAAAACAAATTACGTTCATAAAATGTTTAAAAATATTTCAAAAGCACCTGAAACATTTTCATGTTATATACTTGTCAGCATTTATGCAATAATAACATAGGATATTGCGCTATTCTTAGTCTATGCTTTGTATTACATCGAACACAAATATTTATATTATATAAAAGTGAGACTATCTTCTTCATGTTCTATAGAAACAATCTTCTTTATGTTTTATAGAAACAAATGCTTTCGATTGAGAATAATATTAGCCATATTAGCAAAATGTCAGTGTATATAAATCTGTGTCAGTCAAAGATAGAAAGACACATACAAAATAAAACAACAGGGAAAGTATTTCTGGAATTATAAGAACATCTTTGGGAAGACTACTGTCATGGACTGAGCTATTCCCCCAAAAGATATGTTGAAATCCTGTCCCCTGTCCCTGGGGCCTGCAAACCCTGGAGGTATAACGATTAAGTGTTCTGTCTGCTAACCAAAAGGTTGGCAGCTCAAATCTTCCAGGGGCTCCTTGGAAACTCCATGGAGCAGATCTACACTTCTGATAAGGGTCCTATGAGTTGGAATCGATTTGATAGCAGTGGGTGTTTTTGTTTGTCTGACTTTTTTTTTTTTTTTTTTGGTATACCTGTGACCTTGTTTGAGAATAGATTCTTTCTTTGAAGATGATATTGGCTAAGTTAATGAGGTTGGACTGGAGAAAAGTGGTCCTGATTTCTTCTGAGTGTTATATTTTAAAAGAGAAAAGAGAGGGAATCATGATGGAGGAAGACAGGCTGTATGTGAAGATGCATCTGCAAGCCAAGGAACACCAAGAAATGTTTAGTGTTGACAGAAGCTAGATGAGACAAGGAAGGACCTTCCCCTAGAAATGACAGAGAGCAATGGCCCTGCCCACTACCGGAATTCAGACTTCTAGCCTGTGAGAAAACCCAAAATCTGAGCAGATAGCAGATTTGTTTTCCTCCCACAGAGCTGCTGGTGTGTTTGAACTGCTGACTTCTCAGTTAGCAGCTGAGTGTTTACCTGCTGCACCACCAAGTCTTCTTGACAAGTAGTCACTTAGTGGAATTTTGTTAAGGCAGACCTCAGGAACTAAAACAGATCCCTTTGACCATGCAACTTTTTTTTTTTTTTTAACGCAGAGATAAGAATTATTTTGAGTACTGGTCTAAAAGGAGTGGGTAAATGGTCCTTCAGTGAAGTTATTTTTCCGACTCATCTGTTGATCCTTTGCATTGAGCTCACTTTGTTTTGTTTTATTTTATGTTTTGTTATTTTCTATATAAAAAACCTTTCGCTATTCAGTTGATTCTGACTCATAGTGACCCTGCAGGATGCAGCAGAATTAGCCTGTAGAGTTTCCAATGAGCACCTGATGAATTCGAACCGCTGTACTTCGGGTTAGCAGCTCTAACACTTAACCACTGCGCCCTCGTAGACAAATAAGTTTTCAGAAGAGCCTATCAGTTATACTTGTGCTTCATTGTTAAGTGCGTATTCAATCTTTGTCCCTAAATTTCTTTAACAGCTTTGACCAAAGTCGTTTAAACTTTGTGAATAAATCAGGATGTTATGAATTCTGTAGAGTTTTTAGAATCAACTTGACAACTGTTTGTTGTTTTCCTAGTGGTGAACTAATGAGTTTCTAATATAAAACTGTAACAGTGATGTGTTATAAAAAATAAATAATTAGTATAATAATAGACGGCTGAAAATTATCAGTGGGGAGAGTGAAAAATCTCTAAAAGTGAATAAAAGAAAGGGAGATCATAGAGCCAGATATCAATACGTAGGGGAATTTTAGTGTTTTAAGGACTTTTGTAAAGTAGGATTCAGAGAACAGTGAAATAAAAATGATAGCAATGCCATAAAAGACGAATTTGAGAAATACCTGGACAGTGTTAAAAAAAAAAAGTTTCAAATAAAAGTCATTATTTTTGCTACCCAAATTAAACTGTTCTCCACTTTTCTTTCTTCCAGAGGCAGTCACTTAGAATAACTATGGACCATTTGTTTTCCTCTTTCACCTTAACTTGCTACTGGCGTTCAAATTTGTGTTCTAGTTGAAAGACAAAATCAGGCAAGAAGTGGGGCTGGCAGGTGGGGCATGTGGACTTGGCATGTTCCCTCCATAACTGGTTAGGTGTGTACATTTACCATTCTCCTTTATGATTACACGCAGCTTTGCACTATAAAAGGAAAAGCAACCTACTGTTTAAAATGGCATTTGGGGGGCTATGAAGGTTACAATTGAAGTATGAATTTATTTTAGTTGGCTTGAGTTTCAGCTCTAAATGCTTTTACTTTACTATGTAAAATCACTGTCTCTTGCTGTTTTGAAAATTGTACCTGCACTGAGAAAGGTCTCATTTAATTCAGTGTACTTTACTTTTATATATATTCTTTCTTTGAAATCATTTTCCAAAAGGCTGAGTTAAATAATACTTCTTCAAAATGAAAATTAAAAAGTAAAGTCAGTGAGAGAAAAAAACAAGTGTTCACCAAAATGATAAAACATTATGATGAGTAATTTGAATATCGTTATCATCATGGCCAGGTCTTCAGAGGAATCTTATTTTGGGGACTGTCACAGGACGAGCCACAGGCAAAAAATTACCTGTAGTGCTGGTACACATTGTATCCTATATTCTTTTTACCCAAACTTTCAGGTTCTTTCTCTACAGATGCTACATATTTACAAATAAAAAACACATAAGAAGATAATCTAAATTTAAATTTCATATAAAAATGAATGATTTTTTTGTTACATCTCATGTAAATTAGAGACATGCTTACATTAGGAAAAAAAAAAAAACAGTGCCAGTGAGTCGATTCCAACTCCTAGCAACACTGTAATACAGTAGAACTGCTCCACTGAGTTTCCAAGGAGTGTCTGGCAGATTCAAATTGCCAGCCTTCTTTTGGTTAGTAGATACAGCGCTTAACCACTATGCCACTAGATGTTAGGAAAAAACCCATTAAATTTAACTGCATGTGCTATATTTTATTGGCACCCTACTCTTCTCACATCCAGATTTCTGAGAGGAAAGACAGTGATGGTATTTCTAACAAACAAGGGCCAAAAGTGAGACTAATGTAAAGTTTTGCCTGAGACATTATTCTATAAATATAGCTCACAGAGTCGTCATGGTTTGGGGAAGGAAAGTAAAAGGGTATGCATTAGAGAGAAGTGTTGACTTTACATTCTGGGGCTTTTGTACAACAGAGACTCTCTAGGGATCACCAGTAGATTACCCAAGTATGTATATTTGCATTTAAATGTCTCCCAAGACCATTGGTAGTTCAAGATCCAAAGCTTCTTGGTACTCGCTTAGCTCTTCCATTCTGCAGACTTGAATCTCAGCCAACGACAGGCTCTGGTCTCCAGACTCTTAACCACCATAAAACCTCATCTTACGTCTACCCTTTCATGAAACCCAATGTCACTGAAATACAATATTTTTTTCCTATAAATCTGTATTTTCAGATTGTATGATTTTTAATAAAAGGTATCTTTTTTCTAATAACTTTTACTGAGATTATTAAAAAGTCCTGTTACTTTCTCTCTTTAGCTACTTATCAGACTGTAGTTGATGATAAGGTATCTAGTATTTCAGACTGATGATACTTTCCACTTTCATATGGGATGGTTAATTCAATAGAAAATGTACTTCCATTAACAAGTAGGCTTATCATCCAGGACAGATTTGTCCTTCTTATTATGGGATTAATGGTACTATGAATATATCAGGAACTCAGAATGCAGACCCTTTTCTAGAATGTTTTATCTACCCTTGATAAAGACTACTTAATTCTGCCATACTGAATACACTGTATTTATCTTACAACAGGATTTGATCTCTAAATATATGACAACATTTTACTTTGTAAATTTATTTACCATTGAGAAAGATCAAAGTGACATGTATGACAATGGCATTTATATGAACTGATTTTTTTCAAAACCTGGTGACAGCTCACAAATAGCTATGAAGAAGAAAAACTCTGAACCCCACTGAACATGATTAGTGTGAGCAGAAGCTTTATAATTAAGAATAAGAGAATGAATACAAGTGTAATCATCCTTAATATTGGTGTCTGGCAAGCAAGCTTTTCAGGATTCATTAAAGAGTTTCACTGATACTCCATAATAGGATGTGAATAATAGGATTAATGTAGCTGTGGGCAGTGTTAGGTCAGCTGGCAATAGATCAATCCGGAAAGCAGAGCATATTAAAAGGATTATAGATTAGCAATTAGATGGCTTCACAAACAAGGAATAGTTCCTTGAGAGTCTCTAAAGGTTAACCAAGATAGAATGTCAGTTTTTTCCATTTATAATCCAGTAGTGCCTGAAGATGAGGGAAGACATGGGATTTAGGCTATGATCATGATTGACATAATGAAACCAAATTATCCTACTAGTACCAGCGCTGGATTTCACTGGGAGAGATCTAGAGTTAGGTGAAGGGGACACTTGTGATCTATGAATGAAGGACAAAGGTATAGATGTTAAAATTTTAAGAGACATGTCATAGCCAGTTAGTCACATCTTTTAATTCACATTGAACTTCCAAGCATTTGTGAGGTCCCAAGGTATACATAAATGATTTCTATATTTCTGTGGATGAAAATCACTGCTGTGCATTTCAACAACCATGTTCTATTGGATTTCAGCTTGACACCATTCATCAGCAATATGTAGATGTCTGAGTTTCTGTCTGCATTACTGTTTGCCACAGATAGTTGCCGAGTAGTGATGTTATACTGCTTTCTGTTATACTTTACATAGGATTTGATTTTTGATGATTTGTAAGTTCATGACTAAAGCTTTTGTGCAGAGAAGTTACAGTAACTAAACTGCTTTCAGGAAACAGTTTTAGAATGGCCTCGTAAATATAAAAATTGCTGCTATTCGAGAGTATAGGATATGTAGCACCACTTATTTGGTTTAACAATCAATGCAAAGGACTGGGAAACAGGCCGACTGCCCTGCAGTAAACCAAAATGTGTGAAAATGGACCTCATGTCTCTAGAGTGTTAACTCCATTATTTTGACCTTCAGCTCCTTGACAGTGTTGGACCTGCTCGATTAGGCAATTTGGCACAGTAAAGAGAAAAGTTTAGTGTTTAAGAGCCAGACTTTTATAGTGTTGTTTTCTTCACACATAAAGTCCGCCATAGCCTTCTGGGCATCATGCATCAATTTCTATTGGAATTGAGCTCACATACTTCCATGCACTGTTGACTTGTATATTCAGGTGCAAAGATCTTATGTCTGATTCGAAACACCTAATTGGTAAGAGAATGTGGTTATATCTGATTTATAGTTAAGTCAGTTAGGACAACATAAAAGCTCGTAGTCTTAGAGTAATACTCCAAGTTCTTTCATCAAATAGTAAATAACATGTTATGTCAATCTTTGTCAAAATTAGAATATTTCCTTTTGATGTTAAATGATACTAACTCCTACTTTATGTTAAGCAAATGAACCAAAACACAAAATGAAACAAACAAAACCCAAACCAATTGCCACTGAATTGATTCTGAGTCATAGTGACCCTATAAGATAAAGCGGAACTGACTCGACAGCACTTGGCACAGGGTCCCAAAGAGCAGCTAGGTTCAGACCACGGAGCTTTTAATCACTGGGTCGCCACAGCTCCCTTAAGCAAGTAGTTACCTGAAATTGTCTGAGAATCATCTGCTCATTTTTAAATGTGTGTAACGTTCATATAGGGATTTTTACTAAGAAAATGTTTTCTTTTCTAAAAAAAAGAAGATGAGCGGGCTTGACTCAAAAGATCAAAAACTCATTTCCAAATACATTCCATTAGACATTTGCCAGGTTTTTTTTTTTCTTTTTTCCTCTGACTCCTTACCATATTTTTACACAAATGTGCACTTTTTGGTTTTCAAGCTTTCCCTCCCAGTGTGAGGGTTTTCATAAGCATCATTATGCCTTCCCCCCCCAAAACATATTGCTGGAAAGCACTCAGACTAGCACCCTTAAAAAACACATTGCTGGGGAAGGGTGAAGTTGACAAACAAACAGGGAATATGTGTGTTATTTGCATAAAATATGGTACATTTTATAAACATTAAAGAGGGATTTTGTGATACTTGGAAATATTTACACACACACACATACACACGAAGTCTGCCAAATAAGTTTGCGAACTCATCCAGAAAAAGTGCTGCATACCTCATTGCTGGATACTATTAATGGTCACCTTCTAAGTACTCCTTCGAAGGGATACCAGATGCACTGATGTCAGCTTCTAGTCTACCCTTCAAAGCAATTTGGGAACTCTTTTTGGGAATGGTCATCAGAGCTGTCGTCATCCTACCTTTGACGTCCTGAATGTCATCAAAGTGTCTTCCTTTCTCTTTAGGTAAAGAAAATAAGTCATTGGGGGCCAGATCAGATGAACAGGGAGGGTGTTCCAATACAGTTATTTGTTCACTGGCTAAAAACTACCTCACAGACAGCTGTATAATTCAGTCCACAAACTTAATTGTTCTAAGTGCTGCATGACTCATTTCTGACAGTCACTGCAGTCACCTTTGAAGTATTCCCCTTGGGCAGCTATGCACTGATGCGAGCATTTAGTCTACCCTTCAAAGCAATTTGGGAACTCTTTTTGGAGCGGCCATTGCCACACATTTGTTTCTTGCAAAAAACGTCCCTTGGACTTCTCTGAAGTGGAATGTTTTGGTTTCTTTTGAGTGACTGCCTCTGTGAGTTCCTGTTACTTGTTGGTTGTACCAAATGGACTTGTCTGAAGTTTGAAGAATACCCTTTCCTGTATTATTATTATTATTGGAAACGCTGTTGCCGCCTTGCTTTGTGCAAGCAGAGCAAGTTTACGAACTTCACTGTAGAGTTGTCTGTGAGGGAGTTTTTAGCCAGGAAACAAATAGCTGTATTGGAACACTCCCCTTACTCACCTGATCTGGCCCCCAGTGAGTTTTTGCTTTGCCTGAAGATAAAGGAGATAGTGAAAGGAAGACATTTTGATGACAGTCAGGACATCAAGAGTAATACAAGTTCAGCTCTGATGGCCATTCCAGAAAAAGAGTTTCCAAATTGCTTTGAAGGGTGGGTTAGGCACTGGCACCAATGCATAGCTTCTCGAGAGGAGTACTTTGAAGGTGATCAGAGTGATATTCAGCAATCGGATATGGAATACTTTTCTAGAATGAGTTCTTAAACTTAATTGGCAGTCCTCGTCTCTATTTCTATCTCTGTATCTCTCCCTTCATCTCTAATCTGTGCCATCAGTATACAAAATTTTATTTTAAGTTAATACCATGTCCCTTCTGCCTTTCTTTGCCAATCACTCCCTACCCTGCCCCTGGGGTTTCAGTGGTTAAGAGCTAGACTGTTAACAAGATGTAGGGCAGTTACATGTACACACACACACACACACACACACACACCCCTAAATATAAGTTATACACAGACACACCTAAATATAGGTTTGAGTCCTTGGGTTGTGCAAGCTTTCAGTATACTTGGTTAGTAAATGAAATGTTGAAGGTTTGAGTTCATCCACAGGTATCTCGAAAGAAAGACTTGATGATCTATTTCCCAAAAAATTAGCCACTGAAAATGTGAAGAACCACAGGATCACTATAAGTTAGAATCAACTCAATGATAAATTTTTGTGTGTGTGTGATTATTATAATATCTGTCAAAAATAATTGGATTTATTTTAAAATTTGGAAACTATTGTGGAGATGGTGTGGCTTAAATGATAATAATAGCATTTTCAAGTGTGAAATTTACAGTTTGGAGCCCAGAAGATTCCTGCAGACCCAGGTGGCCATGTTCCAGGGTAGCTGTGGTGAGAGAAAGAGAGCAAGGCTCCAGGACAGAACTCTCAAACTGAGTGTCAAGTGTCCAAATGGCAGGCACAGCCTTCGCATTAAGCTGCCGTACACCTGCATAACTGAGGCATATGTTAAGATGAGTAGCTGTTTTTGTTGTTATTGGGTGCCATTGAGTTCTCACTCATAGCAGCCCTGTGCACAATGGAACAAAACACTGCCCATTCCTGTGCCAATCCCATATTCTTTTTTTCATGCGTAAGCCCATCGCTACAGCCCCTGTGTCAGTTCACCTCCTTCAGGGTCTTGCTCTTTTCTGCTGACCCTCCATTTGACCAGGCATGATGTCTGTCTCCAGGGACTAATCCCTCCTGACAACTTGTCCAAAGTGAGTGAGAAGCAACCTCGCCAGCTTTGTTTCCAAGGCACTCTGGTTATACTTATGGTTTAGATCTATTTGTTCTTTAGGCAATCCATGATACATTCGCTGTTCTTCTCAAGCACCACAATTCAAAGGCATCAATTCTTCTTCTTGTTTCCTTATCCATTGTCAAGCTTTTACATGCATATGATGCAATTGAAAATGCCACGGCTTGGGTCAGGCACACCTTAGGCTTCAAGTAACATCCTCACTTTTCAGTACTTTAAAGAGGTCCCTCACAGCAGATTTAACCAGGGCAGTGCATCTTCTGATTTCTCGACTGCTGCTTGCACTAGTGTTGATGACGGAAGCAAGTAAAATGAAATTCTTGAAAACCTCAATCCTCTCTCCATTCATCCAATAGTGAGTAGCAGAAAAGATGCATTTATCACACGCATACTACAATGTTTCAGTAAATCGGTTTTCAAAATGTGTCCCTTAGACTATCAACATCAACTAGAAACTTGTTAGAAATGCAAAATTTATCCTTAATATAGACCTGCAGAATTAGAAGCTTTGCAACAGGAAACCAGAACCTGTATTTCAAAAAGTCTTCCAAATAATTTTGAGCCAACAATGCTTGTGTGACATAAGACCAAACAATAACAAAAAAAAGCAAAACCAAACCAAACAAATAAAAACAAATGGCAAAACTTGTCACTTTAAAAAAAAAAAAAAACAACCTGAAAATACAATATATTTTTTTATGTATAAAATGGCAGGCAAGGTGCATTGGCCCATATTCATCCTGCAAAATAAAGCTTGCTGTTAATAATCTTGTTTTTTCAAGAAAAAATTTATGATCTATGAAAAAGGATCACTTCTTTTTATTCCTGGAAGTTTTGAGATAACTTTCTCAATCACTTTGTAAATTCTTGAGAAAAGATTCTTTTTCTATTGTGTTAATTTTCAGTTAATCTTTATATATCAATTTCACAATGATTTTCCAGTTAATTTAAAGAATAATTATAATTAATGTGGCTTGGTGTTTCTTAAAATAATTTTATTCTACTTTCATAATTTTTTAATTTTGTAAATTATTTATAACTTCCTCAATTGATTTTATCTTTTATTTAGAGTTGCATTTTCTACATACTGTTGATGTTTCATTTATTAGAATAAATGTATTAAAAATTAAGATATTTTGCTCTCAGTGCCACTTAGAATATAAATTTTAATTATTCTATTTCTATGTTACTTTATATTTCGTTCTAGATTTTATCTGACTCATTTTTATTTAAGGTAGCCTTTTTAAAGTATTATTTAAAAACAGGTTTATTTCATATTCTGAAATTAATGCCTGGTTTTATTATATTGTGGTGGAAGAATATAGCATCTGCAATTATAATGAATTGATTTTCAGGATTTTTCTTAATAGGATGATAAGTTCTTAACAATAAGAGGTTAATTATTTTTGCCTTTCTTTCTTAGCATACCAGTTTTATTATCAGCTTAGAAATGTGTAAAAGAAGTTCTAACCCTAAATCCATCAGCATATTGAAAAAGAACTTCCAGGTAAATGATTTCGTATTCACCATCATTTCCACTCATCTAGCTTGATTAGAATGCCATAATACGTTTCTCAGAGGGGAAGCTCCTTAAATAATAGCTTAAATAGTTGTCCAGGATAAATATATTTAGCCAGCAGCAGAAGGGAAATATAGGCTGGTAATACAAGAGCGTGTAAAAGGGTACCAAGGATAGAAAGCACAAATAAAAGGAAGGGTCTAGGATGACAGTTGGTTTGGGGTTGGTTTGTTTTTTTCAAGAAAGAGTTTATGATATATGAAAAAGGATCACTTCCTTTTATCCCTGGAAGTTTTGAGATAACTTTCTCAATCACTTTGTAAATTCTCAAGAAAAGATTTTTTTTTTCTTTCGTGTTTCTCTTCAGTTAATCTTTATGTATCAATTTGATAATGATTAAGTATATGGTGATGCTTTTTTTATCAAAGTGTGTGAAGACTTTAAAGTAGACTAGGGGAAGGAATATATTAGTCCAGTATCAATCTGGATTAACAATTCTGTATTCATGCTATTATTTTCACTTTTTGAATTAATTTCATTGTAACATTCCAGTGTGTTTGCACAACAAAAAAAGTGCTCAATCAGATCAAATAAAAAAAAATACAAAAAAAAAAGTGCAAAAGATAAGGCGGTTAGCATCTCCATTTTACAGATGGGGAAATTAAGTAATCTGTTGAAGATCACAAGGCAAATAAGGAATGGACTCCAGTCAAATCTTTGGCTCTACTTGACACATTCAGAGCTTTCACTGTCATAGCACTGTAGATCCATGTTGTGACTTACATTCTCCGATACCCTTGAGGAAACCCTGGCGGCTTAGTAGCTAAGCACTTTGGCTGCTCACCAAAACGTCAGCAGTACGAATCCACCAGGTCCTCCTTGGCAACTCAATGTGGCAGTTGACCTGTGTCATATGGTTACTAGGAGTTGGAATTGACTAGAAGGCACTAGGTTTAATTTTTTTTTTTTTTTTTAATATTCACAAGAAGCCCTTGTGGCGTAGTGGTTAAGAATTTGGCTGCTAACCAAAAGTTCAGTTGTTACGTCCTCTAGTCACTCCTTGGAAACTATTGGCGTAGCGCTACTCTGTTGTATAGGGTCACTATGAGTCAGAACAGACTGGATAGGACCTAACATCAACAGTACACACCAGTACACACTAGGTGTATGAATTAATCTGAAACAAAATATCTACCTGTCTACCTAAGAGAAAACAGATTACTTGCTGATATAACGATCTTAATTATTAAACATCTTTTTTAAACTTCAGGTGTTTTCAAAATTCATTTTTAACTCAAAAGTGGCTACAATAATATCATGAAAAAGGAAACTTTTAAAACCGTGACACTAGTTCTGGAGAAAGTTATTTCTAAGGGTAAAAATTTAGCTTAACTGGTGAAATGAAAACCATCCCTTTCATTACAAATAGCTTAAAGCTGTAGTCTCATAATTTCCCCTTAGCCATGAACTTCAAAGCTCTTCCTGAGCAGTCCTGAAACAGGTTTCTTATTTTCCATTTGAGCTTCTTAATCGATCTTCTCCAGTACCTTACTATTCATGCATTGGAAGTAGAAGGAAATACAAATCTGAGTTTCAGCTGAATCAGACAAACAAAAGCTAGGAACTACAGTGAAACTTACTATCCATCCAATTCTTTTTTAACTAAGCTTGGAAAATTTTCTGAACTCTTCTTTGTGATGAATTAGATCGAATCTGTCACTTAGGAATTTTGAGGCATTTGTATTTTTTAAAATAGGTTTACCTGTGAAAATACAGCCCCATAAGAACATGTATAGTGGATCAATACATTAGTTCCATGAATTACTTTCTATCTAGTCTAGGTATGTATCATTGTAAGAAAATCCATACTTGAGATAGAGCCCAACTTATTGTAAAAGTTGGTGTTTACTTACTTCCATGAAGCTCAATACTTAAGAGTTAGGGTTTCAAAGAGGGTGCAAGATGGCATGGGACAAAATTAGTTAATAACGGGGTAGGAGGCAGAATACGTGTTCCCAAACTGTTCCACAGTAATATTTCTGGTCCTACATACTCGTCCAGACTCCCTTAGTATGCAGATTCTATTTTTCCTACTCTTGAACATGGTGAGACTTTGTGAATGTCCTGCTGGACAGAATACGGTGAAAATGATACTGCATGATTTGAATGTTATATTACAAAATGGTGATGGAGCTTCCACCTAGTCCGCTGTCTCTACTGGAAACACATACGGGAAACTCCCTCGTGGTGAATAAGAAGTGGAATTTCCCGGAGCTGCCGTACTAGAGAGATCACATGGAGAGGCCACACAGAGACGGAGAGGCCTGAGTACCCCCATCTGTTACAACTCCAGCTGTTGAGTCTTCCCAGCCAGGTGTGAGGTAGGAAGGTTTAAGGTGATCTCAACTGCCAGGCTTCAAGCTGTCCTAGTTACCACTGAACATGACAGACACAAGCTGTCCTCCTACCCCTAGACCTGCTGAAGCTGCGTATTTGTGAGCAGATTATTGTTACTGTTTAGTTCACTAAGTTTTGGAGTGATTTGTTATACAGCATTTCAAAGTGGGAGCAACATGTTAGCATTAAATTTTAAATTATATGACAACAATGTATTCAGTTGTTGTTTATTTAAGAAATATCTGTTTACTTTTTTCATACATTTTTATTCTTGTTCACATTTTTTCTTCCTCTCATCTATTGCCTCTGTATTAATGCTCTTCTGGGAATGTGAAAAACAAAAGGAACACCAAGCACTTTGTTTGTCTTTGGAATCTTTTAAAAAGGTAGTTGGGAAGAGATGAGGGAGAGACAAATTTGTAAAACTATGATGAAATGAATTATAGGCATGATATCATTGCGCTTTTCTATGGAGTCACTGCTATTCAAGAAATAAAAACTTTGCACTGTAACAGTTTGAAACCACTAAGTGAATTCCACTACAAATAACCTTCTGAATTTATGCCCAGATGTGTAGGATGGTAACAGTAAAGCAAAAACAAAAACACAAACCCTATTCATACTTGAAATATAATCTGTCACTTTAATTAATTGCAGGCTTTTTGAGGTTGGCCGTCAACAATTCTCCGTATCACATGAAAGTTCTAAACACAAGACTATAATGAGAAGACAAGGGATTCTTATTTAACGATGTCTACAAAGAGTAAGGAAATCTTGGTGGTGTAGTTAAGTGCTATGTCTGCTAACTGAAAAGTCAGTAGTTCAAATCCATTAGGTATGCCTTGGAAACTCTATGGGGTGGTTCTACTCTGTCTGTAGGGTCACTGTGAGTTGGAATTGACTCAATGGCACTGGGTTCAGTTTACAAAATTAAGTGAGCTTGACATTTAGCAAGCAAGCCACTGCAGACCAATCAGGCCCAGAAATGATTTCATATTCTTATTTCATGGCATAAAGGTCCCAGACCTTGTCACATAGCTTTCTGCTGTCCCCTTCCAACATACAGCAGTTATGAGTTGAGTGTCTCTGTTGCCTTTAAACCCATTCTCTCTCTCCCTGTTTTTACTAATTAGCAAAGGCTGGGCTTCAGAAGACAGGTTGATCCCTTTAAGAAAAATCCCCCATTTTCTCCCTGCTAGGACAGTCGTTGTATAACTGTGATTCCCAATCACCAACACCAGCTTTGACCAACAGCTTTCAGCATTTCATCCCTGATGAGCTCCCGATGATTACAAAAGTATAAGTGACATCAAAAGACATCAGCAGGAAAATGACCCATATAGTCTCAGCTCAAATTGTAAAGAACAGACTGATAAGGAAAGAAAAGCCGTGTTTTAAGCTACTAAATTTTTGACTGACTTGTGGCAGAGCAGTCGTTAATTGGTGCACACAAGCATCTAAATGGGTAGGTATCTACATACATAGGCACAGGTACAAGCACATATGTATATATTTGTAAATACAACTAATATTCTTGGGTACCTATGTGTTAAGGGTATAACTGATTATATCTGGGAAAGGTAGTAGGGTCCCAGGAGACAGGGGAAGGAGGGAGACTAGCTGTATTATTTGTTTTAATGTGCACCATCTCAAATCTTTTTAACTTAGTGACATATATGCCAGCCAAGTCAAGTGCCGTCGAATCGGATCCGACTCATATTGTTTGAAAAATAAAATAACAAATAAAAATTAAACTGCATACTGCATTAAGATGCCAAGCAATATGATATATTAGCAGGTTATTTGTCATCATGGTACATGTTACTTTTAAGAAAAAGGAATTGGCGTGGGTCATGGAGAGGGAATCCTGCAGAATAGCTTTGCAGTGGAAGTGGTTAGATTAGTTGCCGAAGTCTTTTAATCCTAAAAACTCAAACAAAATCTTATCAGAAAATAAGTCAGCAGTAAGGCTTATTAATGAGGACCCAAGCAGGTTCTATTAAATACTCAGTGATATTTTGTAGGACAGACTGATAATCAAAGTGAATGGCAAATGTGAAAACTTTTTGTACATATGTTTGTTTCTGCCAAAGGAAAAAAAAAAACAACAAAAATAAAATCCACAACTTAATGCGAAACAATAAAAAATAATCTTTTCTTTGACGTTTCATTTTCTTCTGTGAGCACTTAGTAGAATAGTTCATAACCATATTTTAGCATAAAGTGAACAATTTCATGCAGAAAAGAATATATGTGCATAACAGAATATTCTATTTATTGAGTTATTAATTAGGAAGAGTGTCAGTATCAAAAATTTCACTGTAATATGTTTCCTAATGGAGTTTGGAAAAAATAGAAAATATAACTGTTGGAAAAAGTTCAAATTACTGCTGATAGGTGATATGGAGGTAGATAATTTTAAATACAGACAGGAAAATATGTCTGTATAATTAGGCCAATAGGGTAGGCCTGTTTAAAATAACAAAAAGCAGATTTTTAAAATTCTTCTCCAAAATCTTCATTACAGAGCAAAAAGAAGTTGTATTCTGTCAAGGAAAAAAACAACAAGATTTTGTTATGAAAATAGCAAATTGATCCCTAGGAGCAAAATATTCCCTGGATGACGTGCTTTATAATCTGTGAGTCTATGCTTTTAACAGTCATGCATCTATAGACTGTACTGGTCATTGAAAATTGTAATTTTAATAAGTGACATAAATTACATTGCTGCAGTAGTTCTTTGTGTTAAAAATGCCACAGAATTGAAATTATAATTACAAAAAGAACATAATGAATTTAAAGCAGTAGTAACTGCTATTTTAAGCATCTGTACTGTGCCAGTCATTTCAAATTCATTATCTTCAGTCCTCAGAACTCGTGTCCCTCAGCGGTCTTGATCTGTGCTTTTCCTTCACCTCAGTATTTACTGACAATTTGGCCTAAAGGATATACCACATGTTTGTCCTCCTTTTACCTTTTTCCACTTTGACCCTCTTATAGATCACCTCTTGTTACTAGTCTGGAGATGTGTTACAAACTCTAGTTGTCTTGTCTCCCTGTATGATTCCTTATTGTTGATTATCCACCTAGTTTACAGCAAGTTAATCCTAAAGCACAGCTAATTAAGAACCCTTAATTGCTAACCAAGCCCTCAAGGCACAACACCTACCCACTTAAGTGAAAGCTAGTCTGCTGGAACCCACCCATGTGTTCCTTGAAAGTCCTGGCAATCTACTCCCCTAAAGAATATAGCTTGGAAAACTACCAGGTAGCTTTACTGTGTCATAATTACTCACTATGAGTCACAAGTTGACTTGACAGCATACAACAATTCTAAGGGTCATAGTTAGCCATCTGTTGTTGTTGTTAGGTGCAGCTGAATCAATTTTGACTCAGTGACCCCATGTGACAGACTAGAACTCCCTCATAGAGTTTTCTGGGGTATAATGTTTACTTGGGAGGATTACCAGATCTTTGTTTTGAAAAGCCCCATCCATCAACCATTCCGTTACTAGCACAACTGTTCACCAGTGTACCACCAGAATTCCTTGTCCGTTAGAATGAAATATTTCACTTCAAGCCACCATATTAATGGGGTAAAAGGTTAAAATCAATATAATTTCAACAGAAAGACAAAAGGAACTTAATGAAATTCATGTATAAGGTTAACCATAAACTTTGGTAGTATTTCTATAATATGAGAGACAAGACAAAGACGCCTGTTGTCACTTCTTCCACTCTGCATTGTACTGAAAGTGTCCAGTCAGTGCCACTGAAGAAAAACAAAAGGGAGGAGGGATAAGATTTTTTAAATCGTTTTAAAAATAATGGCTATATACAAAACCCCAAAGAATCTTCAGATAAGCAATTCAGAATGCTAATATAATTAAGAAATCCTAGTATTTAAAACAAATAAAAGAGAATAACTTTTCCCTTCACCAGTATTTCCAGTGATAACAGTTTATGAATGCACAGCTGCATCACTTCTCCCATCTGGCTGATGGTGGTGACTATATAAGGTGTCAGTGGGTTTAGGACATATCCTGATTTCAAATATTTTGAAATATAACAAAGTTTATATTATAGTTGAAAACAGTAGGGTTGAAAAGCAATTATCCCAATGGTTTTTATTGACTAGTTAATTGTATGGTGTCTATTACTCTATTCAAGGTGCACATGCCCTCCAGTCCTCCTCAGAAACTTCTAGTCTATTATGCTGGTATATTTCTCCATTCCTGCAACAGTCCACACTGTATTATATGCCAGAGCCTGTAGGAGGTCTGACAATTACATTCACAAACTCCTTCTAGAAAAAGTGCTACATAACTCATTTCTGAATTATCTCCACAATCACCTTTGAAGTACTATCCTCAGGAAGTTGTGCACTAATGTCAGCACCTAGTCCACTCTTGAAGGCAATTCTGGGACTTTTTTTTCTGGAATGGCCATCAGAGCGTCATTCCATTACTCTTGAATTCCCCAAAATGTCTTCCTTTCTATATTTCCTTTATCTTTGGCTAAAGAAAAAAAAATCACTGGGGGGAGATTAGATGAGTAGGGAGGGTGTTCCAATATAGTCACTAGTTTACTGGCTGAAAACTCCCTCACAGACAACTACACAATTAAGTTTGCTAACTTCCCACCACGCCACCCTGTGCAATGGCCATACCAGAAAGAGTTCCAAAATTACTTTGAAGGGCAGACTAGGAACTGGCATGGGTGCATAGCTTCCCAAGGGAGGTACTTTGAAGGTGACCATAGCGATATTCAGCAATGAGATACGTAGCACTTCAAGTTTACTTTGGCTATTGTGAGTAGTTCTGCATCTATCAGGAAACTTTAGTATGCAAACCCAGTTAACAATGCCAGTTTTAGGAATCCAGCCTTTAGAAGATAACACTGGTATGCAAAAGTGTGTATTGAGTAATGCTTTTTACATTTCTAGTAATAATAAAAGCTGTCTTTGTTAGGTGCCTTCAAGTTAATTCTGACTCCTAGTGACTCTATGTGACTGAGTAAAACTGCCCCATAGAGTTTCCTAGGCTGTCATCCTTATGGAAGCAGACTCCTAATCCTTTTGTCCCATGGAGTTCCTTGGTAAGTTCCAGCTATCAATCTTTTGGTTATCAGCTGGGCACTTTAAAAACTAATAATAAAAACTATAGGTGTACATCATAACAGATTAGGTAAAATATGTTGGATACATCAGTTCCTAATGGTCTAAGTTGATTAGGGAACTTTCATTTTGAATTAATGAATTTTTATTCAGCAAGAGTATTTTATTAGTTTTAAATTTGGAGAAAATATCATTTATCAAAATATTTATAATTTCCTATAATATAAATACATTTTTATAATATAGTTTATCTAAGTCGGTACATAACTTTCTCATTTCTCCTCATGTGAATGACCCTAGAACATCTTACTTTTACTACCACAGAAATATACTATATAAAAAAGGAGAAAGTTTTATTTGGTATTTATTAGATCCTGTTAATACAGCCAAAACTCTGGTGGTTTTTAAGTGCTAAGTCTGCTACCCAAAAGGCTGGCCATTCAACTCTGCTAGATGCCACTTGGAAACTCTATGGGGCAGTTCTAGTCTGTCCTGTAGGGTCATTATGAGTCAGCTTCGACTCAAGGACACTCCCCCCACCCCAGGTTAATATAGTAAAATAGAAATTCTGTTTTATCTTCATGGTTTTTCTCCACTCAAATGATATACATCAGATTTTTACAACTATTGCTAGGTGTTCTTCGTGTTGATGATGAGGGAAATGAGAACATGTTCAAGGCACAGAGTCTCTTGTAGGAACCGATTTGGGGCTTATTGTGTTAGAAAGTATAGTCATTATATTAAAGAGTTCAATTGGTTATACATTTTCTATCATCATTAATCATTGACTACTATGATTTGTTCAACTTTTTAATCATTAATATTTAAGCATTATGGTTTATTCAAATTGATGATATTTCCTTAGATCTGAAAATTTAGAATTAATCAAATTAAATCTGAATCATAAAATCTAGCATTACTAGAGAATGACCATGAAGTGTCAGAGAAAGGAGGATTGCTTCCCAGAATATATCCGTGTCCAGTGCCGTCGAATCAGATCCAACTCATGGCTCACTCTCTATACACACCCATGCGTATGTGTATATATATAATTTTTTTACAAAAAAGAGCAAAGCCTGTACTTATTGCTTGATTTATCTAATTCCCCTTGAAAGTGTTAATTTCTAGAATATAGAAGCCATTGTCCATGTTTGCTTGCTTCTTATGTACAACTATTCTAATACTTTATAGCCAGGTAATTAAAAAATCATTTTAGTGATGGTGACACACTTGATTATATGTGTGTGTGTGTAAATACATGCATATATTGTCGTTGAATGCCACAGAGTATTTTCTAATTTACAATTTCTTATTTATGTGACAGATTGAAACTACCGTATAGGATTTTCTTTGCTATGGTTGTTAAAAAAGCACATCATCTAGTCTTTCACCTACAGAATCACTGAATGGATTTGAACTGCCAAACTTTTGGCTAGCAGCTGAGCTTTTAACTGCTCCACTGCTACATACATATACACACACGTATAAAGTTACATATGTACACTTGCATATAAAGTTTCTTTTTAAAATATTATGTTATTGTATGATCTCCATATTTATACATCTGTGTCCTGCTTGTGGTTAGCAGTGGTAGCGTGTAACCCGCTACACCACCAGGGTCCTGCTTGGTTACTTCATTATTTTTTTGTAACTGAAGTACTTGCATGACTGTGGCTTGGTTATGACCAAGGTCCTTTTCTTTTGCTGGATAGAGAATAAACAGAAGTAGTACTGTTTCTTTCCATCTGACTCTGTCCATCTTCCTGACAAGTAAATGAAACTTGTTATCAACTTCAGTTTCTGGTTCTTAATTATGATAATTTATCTTTGTGTAATAAAATAGCAGTTATGTGAGCTTATCTCTCTCTCTCTTTTTCTTTTTTCTGTAGTCACTGACCTGGTCTCCAAAATACAATTTCATAGAGCACTTCATAGATAGTACTTCCAGAAATGTCATTACAGTGCTAGAGAACTGGCATTTCCTGTGCCAAGATGTCATTCCTAATAATACTCTGTCTGAGGAAGAGCAGCTGGGAGAAATAGCTAGCAGGGTAGTAAGGACAGGTGGCCGCATCTGCAAATAACAGTGATTGAGGAATGATGATCTCACCAACAGAGCTCATCTCCTCCTCTCCTCCTCTTCATTAGGATATTTGGCAGTGCCCTGGTGATGTTGTCAAGGTCTCTGTGAAAACTGGGAGTGACAGTTCTGTTTCATGCTTTAAGGTCATTCATGAATGTATTCCAGATTTTTCTATGGTGGAAGTAGACAGCAGGTTGTTCTACATACACTGAAGGAAGTTTTCTTATCTTTCCACACTATTAGATATAATTCCTCTCTGTCTCAGAATTCTAGTTACTTTGAAATTCGAACTAAAACCTCCTCTGAGGAGGCATCATTAGGTAATGTTGGGGTATAGTGGAGTCAGACACCATAGCCAGGTAGAAATTTATTTCCTTATGACTCCTGTTGTCAAGTTGTAGGGAAAGATTCTACACTCAGTGGACTTTTCAGTTTGTTGGTAGAACAATTCAATAAGTGGATCCAGCAGCTGCTGGGCTCTTGTCTTCTGATGTCCAGTTCTTGGGACCTGGCAGCTCTTATAATTCATTATATATATTATATATGTGTATTTTATATATTATATATCCTGTTCCCTAGACCTGCTGATCCTAGGTTCATGAGACCCTGCAGCTGGGTGAATTAGGAGAAACCTTGCAGTCTCACCTAGGATCTTAGGGCTTGCTGACCTCCACAGCCTGTGAACAGGAACCCTGCTACCTCACCTGCTGACCTCCTGTTTGCCAGCTGCTGGGGCTGTGTGAGGCTTGTATTCTGATCCAGGCCATTGGAAGTTACAGCTGTTCCTTTATATAATATTACTTTCTATGTACATTTATACATTTTACTGGCTTTGCACCTCTAGTCAGACAAGTCTCTTCTGATTCATAGAAATCCTACGGGATAGAGTAGAACTGCCCAGTAGGGTCTTCTAGGCATTGATCTTTAAGGAAGCAGATTGTTAGTTCTTTCTCCAATGAAGCCACTGGGTGGGTTAGAACTGCTGACTTTTCAGCTTGCACCAGCAGGTCTGCTTTACTTCTCTAATTTTTTCCTTTTCACTTTTTGGTTCTCTAAGGAATAAAAGTACTAATGGCCTGAGCCACACAGTTTTCTGGCTGTGAGTGACCACAGACCATACTCTGTGAAAAACTCCCATTTTAACAGAGTCCAGGGTGTTTCATAATGGGACTGGTCTCAATTAACACTGCCAAAAATTACCTTTCTTTATCCCCCTGTTTCTTTTCTGTGCCAACTAGGCAAGCCTAAGGATGGTCCAAGGACGGTCCAAGGACAGGCACCTTGGTATTTATGTGTCTGTATTTCTCCACCTGGAAGATCCTGGAATTGGTCCACACAAACTGTAATTCTGCTTTAAGACTACCTTGTTTAGTGCCTTCTGTGGAAACCCTAGTGGGTGTAGTGGTTAATTACTATGGCTGCTAATCAAAAGGTCAGCAGTACTCTTTGGAAACCATATGGGGCAGTTCTATTCTGTCCTATCAGGCCACCATGAGTTGGACTCAATAGTAATGGGTTTGCTTTGCTTTTTGGTAGTTAGCTCTAACCCATTTTGAAGAATTCTTGCTGATTTTTACTCAGACATCAAAAGTCAAATCAGAACTTAGATCATGCTGGGAAAAAAAAAAAAAAAAAAAAAGCAATATAGAGCAAGAGTGATGGCACTCATATCTCCCTGAACTCATCTAAGACAGTATCAGGAATGGGGATGATGATACCTATGATAATGATGAAAGCTAACATTACTGAATATTGTCTGCTGACTGATTTGTTAGATAAAATTTTTTGTTTTAAATCTCCTTGCATGTATGAACATATTTAATCCACATGACAACCATATGCAGTATTTTGCAAATGAAGATGTTGAGGTAATGAGAAAGTAAGTTACTTGCACAGAACTATAAGTGGCAAAGGCAAGATTGGAACCCAAGTTTAAATGCTAGACTATGTTTAGCTGTTGAAAGATATGAGTCTTTTAAAATAGCTGCAGTTTAATTGGTAATTATCCAACAGGTAAGAGTAAGGATGAAAAAAGACCTTAAAAGAACTTTCAACCTTTTTCAGAAAGAAGTGGGCCAGGAAGACTCGTGGTAGACATGATAAAGAGGAAATTTAAAGTAGACGTGTTTACTGTTGGCAAGTATTGTACAGGCTGTCAACGTAGAGAGGGATTTAACTTATCTTGAATAGTCCCAAAGACTAGAATTAGAAGTATCAGGTGCATATTTTCACCTAAATGTAAAAAAGCTATTTCTACTTGTCAGAGCTGTCTAAAAATAATTTCAAAAAAGCTTTCGTGAGAGAGCAAATGTTCCCTATCTGGAGGCTTCCCCATGTTAGAATGGTTGACATCTTTTGGCAAGAGTTTTGTTGGTCAGATTCAAGTATCAGAAAGTGGTTAAAACATATAAGTTTTAAGAGCCTAAACATTCTGTGATACTCAAAAGAATGTCACTTCTGACTGCTGGGACCGGGAGGCAGTGTAATGCTATGGTATTCTGGGGATGGACATCAAATAAAAAAGTGAAAAAAGTAAAAAGCAGAAAGGACATTGGGGAGTGAGTAGGTGGCACCTAGGAGGGGAGCCATAAAAATAAACCGTGTCATCTAGATCTGTACCCAGTGAGGACCTGCTGGGCAGAGTAGCTAAGGCAGAGAGAACTGAACCACTAAACAGCCTTTTGCCAAACTTTTAAATGTTCACACGTTTAATAATGGTGGTTTGGGGTTGACTTAGCATGGCTGTTATTTTTTCCTCTAAGACACCTCTTTCCTCTTTGGTTAGAAGGGCAGAGCTCTGATTCTGGTGGAGGAAAGCTATTAAAAAGAAATTGTGGTACATAGAGACACTTTTTGATCATATTTCAAAGGATTTGAAGGGAAAGACAAGAAAATCAATAAATGTATGGATTCTTTTACACTTTAAAATGACAATCCTTCTCTTTCTAGAGTCTGTTTCTGGGTGTTCTTGCTGTGAAATCAGCCCATAACAGCCAGATTTAATGGAAATTTACTGGGCAAAAATATAAAGTAATAAACAGAACTGCAATGAGTTCAGCTACTTCTCTCCTTTTCTTTATCAAGTGATAATACCTGCAATGAAGCATGTCATCTTCACCCAGCTTGTTTGTTATTTATGTATACATTCATTCATCGTTATTAAAAGAAAATTGGCATTCAGGTTCAAATCTGTAGTGTAAAGTTAACTCCTTTTCATTTATCCAGTAGTATTCTGTAGATTTAAATTGTGTACAACACAAGTACTTCTTTCCCATTGCTTCCTTGGCTAACAAATCTATAAAGAAAATGTTCTTACGTGTTATACTGTAGCAAAGAAAAAACTGTACTACTAATGAAGTTTCTGATAATTTGTGAGGAGCTGTCTATTTTATATGCTTGAAAGATCATTCAAAAAAGAAAATCATCTTCAAAATAATATATATATGCTTTACATTGAAATAATTGTGTGCAAACAAGAGTATTTTACAGTCCTACTTTTTTCGATGAGTACAATAAGGAGTACTCTGCCTTATTCTAATTATTCTATGAAATTGGAAATTTTATCCTGATTAATCTAAATCTTCTGATCATGCTGGGAATATTAGATTATATTAACTTGCTCTCCCTGAGATTCATGGCCACTTATTAATTAAATTTTTGTTTTGAAATAATAATTTATTCCCATGAACTTACAAGACATTATAGGAAGATGCTGTATACTCTTTACACTGCTTATCCAACGTTAGCATCTTTTAAAACTTCCTGTAGTAGAATAGTGACATTGATGCAGTCTAGATATAGAACACAAGGATCCTTCATGCTGTCATTTTATAGCCAAGTACCCTTTCTTCCTGGCCTTCCTTCTTAACAACAGGTGACTACTGATCTGTTCTTCATTTCTAAAATTTTGTCAGCCCAAGGATGTTATATAAAGGGAATCATACATTAAACAACCTTTTGAGATGATCTCTCTTCAGTCATTAGAATTCCCTGGAGATTCTGGAGATTCTTCTGGGTTGTTGCATATATCAGTTTTTTATCCTTTTATATTATCGAGTGACTCACTCACTGCCATCCAGTCGGGTCTGACTCATACAGACCCTATAGATCAGAGTAGAACTACCCCATAGATTTTCCAAGGAGCACCTGGTGGATATGAACTGCCAGCTTTTTGGTTAGCAGATGTAACATTTAACACACTATGCCATATTATTGAGTAGTATTCTATAATATGTATATACCATAATTTGTCAAAACATTCATCACTGAAGTACATCGGTGTTGATTTGAGTATCTGACTGTTATGAAGAAGATTTCTATAAACATTTATGTACTGGATTTTGAGAAATCGAAGACCTCATTTCTTTGGAATAATTGCCCAGGAGTGCAATTGATTGGTCATATGGCAGTTATATGTATAGTTTTCATTAAACTGCCAAACTGCTTTTATAGGTGGATGTAGGTCTAGTACTGTGGAGTAGCCAGAGCCATTTTCCTGCCCCCTCTGAAAGCAAAGTCCCAGCAAAACAATTTGACAGTTTAAACAGTGTGTGTGGGGGGGGGGTAAGCCAGGAGAATGAGCTGGCTGATAGAGAGTTGAGAGTGGGTGCAGAATTGCCCGGATGAAATAGGATACGCCACTGGGAGTCTGCACTCTGAATGAGCTCGCTCCACATCATCATTGCAAAGACGGCCACATTTAGAGAGCTTATTTTTTAGCATAGAAGTAAAACTTTGGAAACACATATCTACAGAATTGCATCATTCTTTCATTGGAATGTGAAAAGATAGGTAATTTTGGATATGTGTGGCTCAAAACTCTTTCTTTGGGACACAAACTCTCTCCCTGTACCCGTTTTATGTGCTGTGTTTGGCATCTGGTTCTGCCTTGGTACTTGAAATGACACCAATGAGCAGAAACAGACTATTTTACCAGGCTCAGGTCTGCCAGCTACTTACATTTCTCAGCAGGAGATTCCTTCCTTTCTTGATGTGTGGGTGTTAGAACCTACCTTTCACTGTGTGGGTAGCCAGTAAGCTATGTCTAAATTAATCAACAGAGTAAGCACCTGGGCTGAACACATGAAAGAAAAGTAAGTTGACACTGGGGCACCCATCCCTAGCAACAGTTCTAACCACTTGGTGACAGTGTTTCTGAATTTCTACTGCTCCAGTTACAAACAAACAAACAAACAACAATGCAGCCAACTACTCATATATACATACATATACCTACACAGAGCGGTGTACGGTAACTGAAATTAAATAAAACTATCTTCTGATGGCTCAAAGACAGCAGTCTGTTTCAAATCATTTAAAGAAGCAGAACACCAAGACTTCAGAAAATTCCAAAAACAAAGATTCAAAAAAATTGCCAGATGAATATCTGTAATTATTACAGATAGAGTACAGAAGAGTGATTTTCAGACTACTAACAGACATTAGGGAGAAAATTAGACAAGCTGCAACAGAGTATACTGAAAAATTAAACAGGCTTCAAGAAATACTTAAGCAACAATGATCTAAAATTCACAAGATTCACAATAAAATTATAGAATTAGATAACTTAATAGAAAACAAAGAAGTAGAATTGAGGCAATGGAATTCAGAATTAGGGAGTGTGAAGATAAAGCAACTGACACCAACATATTGGAGGAAAAATCAGACAAACGATTAAAAAAAATGCATCACTGAGAATTACGTGGTACTCTATCAAGAGGAATAATCTAAGACTTACTGGAGTTATAGAAAGGGGAAGAGGGGTTAGGTGAGAAATGGAAGAAAATACAGAGAGAATTATTGAAGATATCTTTACAGAAAACTTCTCTGATATCATGATAGATGAGAAGATATCTATCCAAGATGTTCATTTAACTCCACACAAAGTAGATCCCCAAAAAGACATCAGGACATGTTGTTATCAAACTCAACAAAACAAAAGATAAAGATAGGCTTTTAAAGATAGCAAGATTTAAACAAACAAAAAATATAGTGTGCAAACGACAGCCATTGCTAATGACTTCCAGTTATTTAGCTGAAACAATGTTGACAAGAGGGCAATGGGATGGCATATGCAAAGCTTTGAAGGAAAACAACGGTCAACTAAGAATTATATATTCTGCAAAATTGTCTCTAAAATATAACAGTGAAATTAGGGCATTCACAGAGAAACAGAAATTTAGAGAATTTGCAAAATTACAACCACACCAAAATTACAACTAATGCTGAAGGAAGTTCTTCAATTAGAACATCAGTAACATCATACATATACTGAAGGATACAGGGCAGGATAGAACATCCATACAGCAACACGAAAAGGGAATACAGAAAAGAAATCAAACCTAAAACACTAAAAATGGAGAAACAGAGACCTAAGTTTGTAAATGATGACAACATTATGCTAAGAGAAGGACAAATCAAAGCATTCATAGACCTCTCAAATGAAGAAGAAGTTATGGCAATACAAAGAAAGTAAAGACTGGTTTAAACTTAGAACTTTAGAGGTAAATATAAAGATAACCACAAAGAAAATTAACAATACTACACATCAAAACAAGGAAAAAAAAATCAAGAAGTTACAGCCAATATAAAACAAACAAGAATGAAACGGAAGAAAAGAAATTACATAAAGAAAAATGACTCAACCCGGAAAATTAAGGGGAACAAAGAATCTGTCAATGACTCACCAAAAAAGGCATAAAAAATCGACAGCACTAAATTCATACTTACCAATAATTACATTGAATTTAAGTGGGTTAAATGCACCAATAAAGAGACAAAGAGTAATAGAATGGATTTTTTTTTTTTTTTTTAAAGTATGATCTATCTACGTGCTCCCCAGAGGAGACACACCTTAGACTCAAAGTTACAAACAAACTGAAACTTCAAGGATGGAAAAATATATACCAAGATAACAACACTCTAAAAAGAGCAGGAGTAGCAACCTTTATTTCCAATAAATAGACTTTAAAGTAAACTCCACCACAGTGAAAAATGAAGGTCATTATTTATTAATTAAAGGGTCAACACATCAGGAAGGCATAACCATATGAAATATTTATCACTGTACGGCAGAGCTTCTAAATACAACAAACAGGCCCCATTGTCATAGAAAAGTGAGATAGACAGCTTTACAATAATTGTAGGAGACTAACACTTCACTATTGGTGAGGGACAGAACGTCCATAAAGAAGCTCAATAAAGACATGGAAGATATGAATGCTGTAGTCAACCAACTCGACCTCATAGACATATACAGGATATTCCACCCAACAACAGACAGGTATACTTTCTTTTCCAATTCACATGGAACATTTTCCAGAACAGAACACATATTAGGCCATAAAGCACATCTTAATGAAATCCAGAGAATTAAAATATCACAAAGCATTTTATTAGACCATAAAGCCATAAAAGTTGAAAACAATAGCAGAAAAAGCAAGAGTGAAAAACCAAACACGTGGAAGCAGAACAACAGCTTTCTCAAAAACTTCTGGTTTATAGAAGACTTCAATGATGGAGTAAAGAAATTCATAGAATCAAATGAGAATGAAAACACGTTCTACCAAAACCTATGGGTTACAGCAAAACCAGTGCTCAGAGGTCACTTTATCTTAATAAATGCACACATTCAAAAAGAATAAAAGTCCCAAATCAAAGAATTAACTATACAACTGGAACAAATAGAAAAAGAGCAACAAAACAATCCCTCAAGCACCAGGATAAAACTGACAATAAAAATTAGAGCAGAACTAAATGAATTAGAGATAAGAAAAACAGTTGAAAGAGTTAACAAGACTAAAAGTTGACATTTTGCAAAGATCACCACAATTAATAAACTATTGGAGAGACTCACAAAAGAAAAAGGAGAGGAAACAACAAATAGGAAATGAGATAGTCAATATCACAATGGACCCAATTAATATAATAAAACACATAACAACATATTATGAAAAACTGTACTGTAACAAATTTCAAAATGTAGAGGAAGTGGAAAAAAAATTCTAAAAGCACTCTACCTACCAAAACTAACATGATCAGAAGCAGAGCACCTTAATAAAATAGTCATAAAAGAAGAGATTGGAAAGGTAATTAAAAACTCACAACCAAAAAAAAAGTACCAGCCCAGGTGGCTTCACCACAGAAGGGGAGCTAACACTACTATTACTAAAAGTATTTCACTGTATAGAAAAAGGGGGAGCATTACCAAACTCATATTATGAAGCTAGCATAACCCTGATACTGAAATTGCATAAAGATAGCACCAAAAAAAAATTACAAACTAATATCTTACATAAAACTAAATGAAAAAATCCTCAGCAAAATTCTAGCCAATAGAAATCAACAACATATCAAAAAATCAATTAACCATGACCAAGTCAGAGTCATACCAGGGTGCAGGGATTGTTCAACATCAGAAAAACAATTAATTTAATCACTCACATAAGTAAAGAACGTCTCTATTTTATCGATTCACACAGAAAATACATGTGAGAAAGTCCAACAACCATTCATATGGAAAATCTTTCAGCAAAACAATAAGAGAGGAAATTCCTCAATGTAAGAAAGGGTATCTATGCAAAATTAACAGCCAACATCAACCTAAGTGGAAGAGAGATTGAAACCATTCTCCTAGAGAACAGAAGCAAGACATGGATGTTCAGTCACCACTTTTATTCAACATTGTCTTGAAGGTTCTAGCCAAAATAGTCAAGATAAAGAAAAAAAGGCATCCAAATTGATAAGGTAGAAGTTAAACTATCTCTATTTACAGATGATATGATCTTATATACAGAAATCTCTGATGAATCTGTAAAGAAACTACTAGAACTAATAAAAGAGTTCAGCAAAGTGTCAGGAAATAAGATAAACATAAATAAATCAGTTGAATTTGTTTACACTAAGCAATAGATCAAATAATTACCACTTACAGTAGCCTGAAAGAAGATAAAATACTTAGGAATAAATATAAGCAGAGATGTAAAAGTCTTATAAAAAGAAAATTACAAGACTCTATTGCAAGAAAACTACGTAAGTGAAGAAACCTAGCTTGCTTGTGAATAGGAAGACTTAACATCATGAAAATATCTATTCATCCCACAATGATCTATAGATAAAATGTAATCCTAATTGGCTTGGCAATACCAATTGC
The DNA here is from genome assembly GCA_028571685.1 of Heterohyrax brucei. Taxonomy (NCBI): domain Eukaryota; kingdom Metazoa; phylum Chordata; class Mammalia; order Hyracoidea; family Procaviidae; genus Heterohyrax; species Heterohyrax brucei. The sequence continues at coordinate 73,004,638 of CM053147.1, forward strand.
AATTTTTTCTTTTTATGAGATGGAAGAACAGATCACCAACTTCATATAGAAAGGAAAGAAGCCCCAGATAAGTAAAGCATTACTGAGGAAAAAGAACAAAGTGGGACACTTCATACTACCTGACTTTTTCTAACAATTCTGCTATGTATTGGTACATGTATTGTGGTGTTGGAGAAGAATGTTGAATGTGCCATTGACTGCCAAGAGAACAACCAGATATGTTCCAGAAAAAGTAAAACAAGATTGCTCGTTGAAAGTAAAGATGGCAAAACTGTGTCTTACATACTTTGGACACGTTGTCAGGAGGGATCAGTCCCTGGAGAAGGACATCATGCTTGGTAGACTGGAGGGTCAGTGAAGAAGAGGAAAACCCTTGACGAGATGGATTCACACAGTGGCTGCAACAATGAGCTTAAGCATAAAAATGATTGTGGACATGGCGTAAGACCAGGCAATGTTTCATTCTGTTGTTCATGGGGTCACTGTGAGTCAGAACTGACTTGACCTAACAACAACAATTCATACAGAAACATATAACATGGATCAGTGGAACAGAATAAAGAATCCAAATATAATTCCACATACATGTGAGCAGCTGACATTTGACAGAGTCCTAAAGTCTGTGAACTGGGGATAAAAACAGTCCCTTCAACAAACGGTGTTGTCAAAACTGGATATCCAAAATATGAAATAAGACTTGTATCTCACACCATGCTCAAAAAGTAACTCAAAATAGATTAAAGACCTAATATAAAATCTAAAACCACAAAGATCATAGGAAAAAAATAGGGACAACAATGGGATATCTAACACAGTATAAACAGATTATGAAATATTACTAACAATGCATGAACACTAGAAGAGAATATAGATAAACGAGAGCTTCTAAAAATTAAACACATATGCTCATCCAAAGAGTTCACTAAGAAAGTAAGAAGACAACCTATAGACTGGCAAAGAGGTTTTGGCCACCATGACTGCAATCAGTGGATAATCTCCATAGTCTACAAGGTACATCAAAACCCCAACAGAAAAAACTGTAAGTAACTCAGTGAAAAAATGGGCAAAAAATATGTTCAGGCATTTCACCAAAGAAGACATCCGGGATGCTAACATACACATGTGGAAATGCTCACAGTCATTAACCACTAGGAAATACAAATCAAAACTACAGTGAGATAGCGCCTTGCCCCCAAAGGCTGACATTGATCCAAAGGACACAAAACAGCAAATGTAGAAGCTGTAGGGAGACTAGAATCCTTTCACTCTGCTTGTGGGAATGTAAAATGGTGCAACTTCTTTGGAAATTGATTTGACACTTTCTTAAAAAGCTAGAAATGGAATACTGTATAATCCAACAATCCCACTTCTTGGAATATATCCTAATAAAGGTGGTCACATTGTTTATTAAACATCAATGTTTATTAAAGCTCTGTCCACAATAGCAAAAGGATGGAATCAACTTAGGTACCCTTCAACAGATGAACAGATAAACTGTGGTATGTTCACACAATGGAACACTATGCAGTGGTAAAGAACAATAATGATATTATGAAACATCTCATAACATGGAGTCATCTGGAAGAGATTATGCTGACTGAAATCAGTCAGCTGCAGAAGGACAAATATTGTAGAAGACCATTATATGAAGTCTCAAGAAAAGGGTTAAGCACAGAAGAAAATAATCTTTGATGGTTACCAGGGAGGGGAACAGGGAGGAGGCAGGCACTCATACACTAGACCACAGATGGGAATTGGGTTAAGGGAAGAAAGTGACAGCACTCAGTAGAAAAAACATCACTTCTGTTAGAGTATACCAACAGGCAAGAAGTTTCCTAAATACAGCTCAGCGTTTCAAAAGTCAGGGTAGCAGGGCTGGAGGTTGGGGACCATGCTTTTGGGCAACATCTCGGTCAACCGGCATGACTTTTTCTTTTTTTAAGAAAATGTTCTGCATCCCACTATAGTAAAGGTTGTCTGGGATCTTAAAAGTTAGAAAGCTGCTGTCTAAGTTACATGAATTGTTCCTAACTCAGCTGGAGCAGAGGAGAATCAAGAACACTAAAGATAGGAGGAAAATATGAGCCCAGGAGACAGAAGGGGCCATATGATTCAGACTAAATCAACATGAGACCAGAACTGGATAGGACCTGGCCACCATGAAGAACTTCCTTGACAGGGAACACAATGTAGACTCCCTGACATAGCAGGAGAAACATGGGGGTAAAGATCTAGAATTCTATTAAAAGCCATGGAGTCAAGATGCACGTCTTCCTAAATCCTTCTGGAAACCAAGATCTGGATTGATAATTAAACACAGCCTTCTGGACAACCAGTGAGCCCTAGGACACAGCATAGGGCTGTTAATTTGGACTTCATACCATTGAACAGAAAACTTTATCTCTTTCACTGACACTCACTCTTGGTGAGTGCTGGATTTCACAGACTGAAGATAACTAGGCATTTTAACTCTTTTTCTCTGTCTTAAGCAGTGGGTGGAGCTGGGACTTAAGTAGCAGCTAATCTCAGACACACTGCTGGTAGAATTGGCAGACAAAATAGCCATATTTTGAGATCCCAGCATTGGACTCTGTGCATCTTGGCACTTTTGGCCTTTCTTTCTACCTCTGCCATTGAGTAGCCTGTACCAAGGCAGGCAGGGAGCTTGTGTGGGATGCCATCTTGTTCCACTGGAAGGTGCACACACCCATACGGAGGCCTCAGCTGGACTTAATTCATAGGCTGGGAGGCAGCGCCTGCATGGAAGAGAACGCTTTTCTGGCAGAAAAGCAGTATTCTACACAGTGTCACCTACAGCTGGGCCCAACAGCAGAGGCCAGCAGGGCAGTAGCTTTTCTGTATTTTGAACCAGTTTATAACATCTAGAGTTGGCTATAGAGATGCTTACTTTGCCAGCTGGGAAGAGAGCGCTGTACACCTGAATACCTGACTGACCTGGGGAGTGGTCAGATACCTTTAACCTTTCATTTTAAGATGGCCTAGAGAAACAACTGCAGTCCCTTCTCACAGCATCTCTCCCAGCCTCTGTTGACTCACATGATGCCCCAAAAGCAACAAACTCTGGATAGAAGCACAACCAAGAAATCACCAAGGGCTTCTGAAGGCCCCCAAAAGAAAGCATCAAAGAGCTTTGCAGACGAAGAAGGCTTTCAGAAACTACCTGAAGGTGGTTACAAAAGGATTTTATAGACAGCCCTCCTAGACCTGATACAAAATGCAGCATAGCAAAATGAAAAATTAAGCAAGCTGTTCGATCTGATGGTATACCAGCACTCTGAAATCCAACAGATCAAGAACAAAATCAAAGACATAGAAACTTCCATTCCAACCAAGAAAACAGAATGGAACAAATGGAAAATAGACTTTCTGACTTGGAAGGCAGAGCTACTGATTCCAGCATCTATGACGAGAAATCAGGAGGAAGAAACAAGAAAATGAAGAAGGATTAAGAAGCATGTGGGACTCTATTAAGAGGGACAGTCTACAATTAATTGGAGTTCCTGAACAGGACAAGACACCTGAGAACACAAGAGAGTATTGCTGCCGAGCTGCTGACAGAAAACTTCCCAGAAATCATGAAAGAAGAGACTATAGATATCCAAGATGCATATCGAATGCCACTCAATACAGATCTCAAAAGAAAGACTACAAGACATATTATACAAGCTTAACAAAATGAAATATAAGCAGAAACTCTTAAAGGCAGCAAGAAACAATACTGGCATGGAGACAGTCGCATGACACAGTCAAAGCCTTGAAGGAGCCAAGAATTATATATCCTACAAAACTATCTTTCAAATATGAAAATGAAATCAAGACATTTGCACATAAACAGTAACTCAGAGACTTTGTAAAAACCAAACCAAAGCTATAAGAAATACTGAAAGAAATTCTTGGCTTAGAAGAACAAAACTACTAACTTTGTGTTTTAGAAGGAACTACAGGACACATCACCCAGAAACTTACTCAGTTAGGGAAGGCTCCAAACTCAATCAAAGCTATAATAGTGAATGAAATGATCCAGTGATCACATCTTGAAAACTATGATGTCATCATATGAAAAAGAGGGATATACTACAGTTGTTATAATCCTTCCAGATGGAGAGGAAGTTAATAAGACTGGTAGTAATTAAAACTGGGTTTATACATAGTTTATTAGGGGGGATCATAGGGGCAGCCATAAAGCACAATGAGGATGCAACATATCAAATCAAGAAATGTAAAACAGGAGTCTCAACAACCACAAAACCAATCCTAAAAAAACATAATTCTATTCAAAGACCAGACCTGATGGTCTGTCATTCTGGAGGGTCCCCCTGGGACATGGCCCTTTGACTTACTGCTAGTCTGCAGCTGAAACCAGTACCAAAGACAACTCTTCAGATGAAAATCTGACTGAACTACATGACATAAGGCTATTGGAGCAGCTCCTCTATAAAAATGAGATGGGATGGTGGAGATGAGGGTACAGGAGTTGGATAAATGAATATAGGAAGTACCCAGCAGAAAGCAGGAGTATGCTGTCACAGGACTGGGAGAGCAGCTAGAGTTGTATATAGATATGTATGTGGGGTTTTGTATGACTAATTGACTTGAATTGTGAACTTTCACTTAATCACAATAAAATATTAAAAAAAGAAAACGATTTTTAGAGTTACCATATCTTTTAAGGAAACTCTAGTGGCACAGTGGGTTAAGTGCTATGTCTACTAACCAAAAGCTCAGCAGTTCAAATCTGCAAGGTGCTCCTTGGAAACTCTATCGGGCAGTTCTACTCTGATCTCTAGGGTCGCTATGAGTCAGACGTGACTCAACAGCAGTGGGTTTGGTTTTATTTTATTTTTTTTTAATTCTTCAAACATTCCCACCATAGATTTTCCTCTTTTTCTAATTGAGTTTATTGTACTGTTGTACTTTGATAGTTGTTTATATATTATAAATGATTGTTCTTTGTTAGGTACGTGATTTGTAAATATTTTCCCCCACACTATAACTGTTTTCTCATTTTCTTAATTGGATGTTTAGCAAAGTGAATGTTAATTTTGATGAAGTTGGATTTATGATTGTTTTTTTCTTTTGTGTACTGTGCTCTTGCTATTAAGTTTAAGAACCTTTGTCTAGCCTTAAATTTGAAAATTTCCTAGGATTTTCCTAAAATTTTGTAGTCAAACATTTTAAATTCATGTCTGTGATCCATTTTGTGTCTGTATATGTGTGTTTCTATAAAGTATTGGACTTACATAATGGTTTATTTTATTTTTTCCTGTGGTTGTCCAATTGTTCCACTGTCATTTGTTGAAATTATATTGAATTGCACAGGCTTTTATTTATTTATTTTTTTAACGACAAGGAATCTCACATGAATCAAGGAGCTTAACTATCCATTAGAAACTAAAATCATTTTCTTTCTTTTTTTATGTTTTGGAAAATTCCTGCCATATCCCACAGGCTAATAAATGTCTCTGTATGTAGTCCCAAATACAGAACACAAAGAGGCTGACAATTCTATTTTTTCCAGTAAAACACCTTATTCCCCATTTGTCATATTAACGGGGACATCCCATAACTCCTCTTTAAGTTTTTCCTGTATGTTTTAATTTGCCAAAGAACCAGAAAAGAAGTTATACAATTCAGATGGAGTCATTGTAACTGCCTGCAGCCAACTGATACTATAATTAGATAATTACCATCATTTCATTTCACTGTCAAACTAAATTACATCTGGAAACAACATTTACAGGTGAAGCCTGTCCACCACCACAATGACTCTTCACTGTTTATGATGCTTTCAGAGTTTATAGTAGTATTTAAGGGTGGAAACCCTGGTGGTGTCATGGCTAAGTGCTACATCTGCTAAGCAAAGGTCAGCAGTCCAAATCCACTGGGTGTTCCTTGGAAGCTGTGGAGCAGTTCTGCTCTGGCCTATAGGGTTGCTGTGAGTTGTAATGAACTTGATGGCAGTGGGTTTGGGTTTTTTTAGATCTCCTATCCCTGAATGGGAAACCTGGTCGCATAGTGTTTAAGTGCTATGGCTGCTAGCTAGAAGGTCCGCAGTTTGAATCCTTTAGGTGCTCCTTAGAAACTCTGTGGGACAGCTCTACTCTGTCTATAGAGTCACCTTGAGTCAGAATTCCCTCAACAGCAGTGGGTTGGGTTTGTTTCTGAATGGCAACCTAGTTCAAACTAGCGGTCTTGAAGTTGAATGCTCAGCCTTTACTCTCACAGCTAATACACAAAACTACTCTCTTCACTATAAGCTGAATCTGAGTGTTAAATCATGCCTAGTTTGGGCATATATGTCTTAACATTCTCAGAAATGCTTCTTCCCAAATTCACTGGACTCTCTCCTTCAAAAGCTCACCCAAAGAATTAAATTTTTCTTGTAAGTACTGAAAACACAAAGGTCTAATAAACTCCATCCCAGATAATCGAGCTACTCACCCCCAAAACCATTCTACTGAGGAAGGTTACTCTCACAATACCAAGGTATCTGATTCTTAATCGATGCAGTGCAAGGCATGGCTTTGCTCCCACCAAATAAAGAGAAATTTAGCCTCTGGAATACACTTCACATGAGAGTGGTTCTAATTTATGAGAAAGGTGTATAATATAATAAATTCCCATACTTATTTGATATTGGAATCAGTTTTCACATTACCTCTTGGGACTAGTGTTTTATTTGTATCTTATTTTCCCAAAACTTAATTTAAAGAAGTGAAAGAAAAGTTGTTTTAAAAAACAAATCCATACACACTTAAGAAGATAAAATGAATCTTCAAAAGTCATATCAAAGGTTTTGATCCAGGTCCAGTTTAAAATTTATCTTTAAACTGTCTCACATACAGGAAATTGTTAAATGACAACTCCATTCCTAGGCTTGTTACTCCAGTTGAAAGCTTTAAGGTGATCTGGAAACTTAAATTCTCTTTAATTTCATGTTCAGAAGCTTTTTGTTTGCAGAATAGCTGAAATAAAAAGGAATATATGTACTTGTATGTCATAAATGTGTGATCTCTGGGATTTGTCTTCATTTGTGAGGTCGCTTACTTGTCTTGTGGGTTATCTATAGACTTGTTCTACTCAATCACTGAAATAAATGTCTTTGCAGAAGGCCAGTAATCTTGAGACTCAAAGGGGTAACATATTGTCCCCAGAATATAAAAATTACAAGGAATAAAAAGCTACAATTTTGTGACACCTGAGGTGGCATTTAGGGAAGAAATGACTTTTGCTCCTTTAGAATGGCAAGTTAACGTCATAATAGTATTATCTACACTGTAAGTTGCTGTTTTTTCTAAGTCACATCTTCAGAAAAGTCTCAAGAAAAGGTAAAGTGAAACTTTTTTTTGGTGAGAATATATTAATTTTCTAGTCTGAAATTTTGGCTGTTGTCTGCATAATTACTGGTTTGACTTAACACTAGTACACAGGAAGTTTTTAAAAATAGTTTTTTTTTTAATGTTAAATTGTGACAGTCGCTTTGATTTTTGATGGGCATGCAGTGAAGTGTTTCCAAAGCAGTGTGACAGTGCCAGCCGTGACGTTAATTGCATCTTTGGGTTGGAAAATGCCACATATAACATTTCAAACAGAATCCAAACATCAGGATGACTGTTCATTCATTTTGCTTTGCAATAGAACTCTGAAATACTAGCCTTCATTTTGACTTTCTCAGTTTCATGATTGACTACATCAACTATACGCACTGCTCACACTGATCACATTAGCCGTCACTATCAGCTAACTAGACAGTTCAAAGATTTCTGTTATAAACAACATATTGTATTCAGTCCATTTAAGAAGAGGATGTTACAGTGCAAGTCATATTTTAAATACAAAGTTACTTTGACAAACAAAGAAGTCAATATCACTTTCCCTGAGAGTCATAAAACGCGTAACATAATTTCTGGTTTGGAGACATTGACATGAATGTGTTCAAAAAATTTAAATTAATTGCTTCAATAAGATGTAGAGTTTCTTGTAGTCTGCTTTTTTTCTTTTGACATAAACATCTTGCTTAGCATGAATTACAATATTACAGCTAAAGTACTACACTTTGTACATTCATATACTTATTTATTCCTATTTCAGTTTAATCAGTATTGCATGTTATATTCAGTACCAGGTGCAGTGGTGAGCAAAACCATAACTGGTCACTGTCTACACTGAGGTTGTATTATATCAAAATAGTGTTTTAACATAATGCATAATTTGTACCATCAACTGATCTGTATTTTCTTGGACCTGCAATCAGCTCTGCCATTTGGGATATATTAACCTTTTATCTAGAATAGAAAGATCCAATTTTACTTTGGAAGTACTGTAATAATTTTTACCATAATTTCGTCTGTCATGGTTTTTAATTGCATTTCTTACCTGTTGCTTCAAAGATTTTCCTGAAACCGTATTCATGTTTACAAGGCCACAGTCCTGACCTTAAAACATGCATATGCACAAAAACCAAACCCACTGCTGTTGAGTCCATTCTGTCTCAAAATGACCCTAATAGGAAAGAGTAAAAGTCCCTCATAGGATTTCCATGGGGCAGCTGATGGATTTGAACTGCTAACCTTAACCAGTAGTATACCACCATGGTTCTTGTCTAATCTTAGGAAATTAAAATGTCCCTGGCTATTTTCCAATTTGTTACGGTCCCTGGCAGTGCCAAGGAAATAAATAATTGACATAAAACAATACCAAATAATTACTCTCATCACGAGGAAGTGCTTTCATCCAACTGACTATTGTCCTTTGGGTCCTATAGTGATGATCAGTTGCTTCATAATAGCTATTTCCACATTGATAGTCTCAATGTCTTTGCCCTGTTTGTGTTTACATTGCTGGACTGCAATTTTTTTAAAAAAACTGCCACCAGCGACTGGTGCCACCTAACATACTTCAAGGCTTTAGTCAAAATATGAATGTCCAAACTTCATTCTGGATGGGGTGACTGGAGAAGGTGGCATTTAGAAGTAATTAAAAGCATATTGATGATCAGATGTTTATTAAGATGTTCAAGAAACCAGTGTCCTATGTTTGATATTTAGAATCTTAGGACCCTAATATGGTTATCATCACTGAGTTGAATAATGTACTATTCTCTTGGTGATGTAACATGTTATCATAAGTTATCCAGAAATATCTGTATTTTCAGCTTCAATCCGTTACGTGAACTAAATGATCCCCAAGTATTTGTTACTACCTCTCTTACCTTTACACGCCTCTTGAGTAATTTCCTTTTCTTGTAACTAGCAATAGTAGTGACTCTCAAATCTAGACTTCTCTCCTAGTCATTATTTTTAAAAGTTTTCTTTCTATACTTGCATTCTTTCTTTTTGTTAAACCATCTTCAAAATCTGAGTTATTCCCCAAAATCCATTCACCATTTTGTTTCTCTAATTGTTCTCCATTTCAGCTAATTCAAAATATTGATCTTGACTTTTGTTATTCTCTTTCCTTAACATTCACTTCTAAGTTACGAAGATAGATAATTTTTTTCATCTTATTTCTGTTTTTAATTTTTATTTCTACTTCCATTTCTCTATATTGGGCTGTGCACACATGTATTTGTCTACTAGTCTACTAGTCTACTAGCTCTTCCAAAAATTCTAATGCTATCAATTTTTCTACAGAATTTTCTTTTAAAAATACAGAATTGTTATTATTTCTCTGCTGGTTGCATATCTTCAATGTCTCCTCACTCTAAACTCCTAAGCCGGACAATACATCCCTGGATCTCTACCCACTGCAATCTCCTACTTCTTTGTTTCCCTGCTTTTCTTTTTACTTATTTCAGACTATTCTCCATGTACACCCTAGAGAAACATGTTAGAAATGAATATCAGATTGTGTCCTAACACTGCCCATACATAAGGTGTAATAAGATTCCCATTAACCCTAGAATACAATCCCACCTTTCTTTAGCCTACAGGGCCTGAGTGATATGATTGTAACAACTTGGCTATCTTTCCACACTCAACTTGTGTCACCCTGTCCTTTCCTTGTCATATTCTTGTCACAGTGTCCTTAATAGACAAGAGTACATTGTTAATAAGGTACTTTTAAAAAACTAATTGGGATGGCAGAGAAAATAATGTATCTTGTCAGCGTGAAAAAAAAATGTGGAGAAAGAATAAGATTGGAGAATGGTTACTACTATTACTTCACCTCATCACCAACAAAGGAAACCAAAACTTGCTGCCATTCAGTCAATTCAGACTCATAGTTACCTTATAGGACGGAGTAGATCTGCTCCATAGAGTTTCCAAGGAGCACATGGAGGATTTAAACTACTGACCTTTCGGTTAGCAGACGTAGCACTTAACCATTAGCCACCAGGGTTTCCGAAGGAAATCAAAGCAATATTTACTACTGGAGATTTTCACTAGTTCGTTTCCGCTGAAATCTGAAAATGGCTCACTTGTGAATTTTGACATATTTCATCCATTTGTATGCATTTGTAGGTGTAAATATACAATTACACATGAGTACAACTAAGCTGAAAACATTACGGTTATATAAAGTGCATATCTATACTTAGCGGCAGTTATGTTCCTGTGTCATGATAGTAACACACATTTTCACAGTCTAGTCGACTTGAAAATTGTGATCTTAACTTCTGCACAATCTTAGCTGACTTTAAAATAGCTGCCTTCAGCAATTGGGGTACTTAATTTGTGATATCACTTTTGATCTGCTTTACAATCACTGAGACATCAATCTCATTATAGCGTATTCGCAGGTATATTTTCTTGCTTTGTAATTTAATACTTATTGCAGACTTGTTCATGAGCCAAGTGCTGTGTAAGAAAAGATCACTGGGGAAGGCTAGGGGAGGCACCAAAAAAACAGTCTTCTCAGGTATATTCTTTGAGTTTCTGAGTGATGCAAAAAGTGCTTCCATCTGCTACCCAGAAGATGGGAGGTAGGTATCTACCAAGAGGCACCTCTGAAGAAAGGCCTGGTGATTTATTTTTTTTTATAAAGACAGCTGTTGAAAATTCTATATAGCACAAAGTTCTACTCTGACACACATGCAGTCACCACGAATCGAAACCTACTTGATGGCAATGTTTTTGCTGTGTATTCCTATTGCTTTTTAAAAGTCAATCTCATCTAAAAATCTGAAGACTCTTGCAAAATCTTCTAATAATCTGAAATATAATCCAGAGGCCCTAGGTTCTAAAGCTGAATTGAATTGAGAGCCTGAAGAAAATGTGTATGTAGAAAGTAGATTGGACCTGTAATCATTTTAGTTACGTTTGTTACATTTATTAGGTGTTAGTTGTAACAAGAATTCTATGTGTCATAAACAGATTCAGTTGAGAATTTACTGTATATGTATGGAACAAGACTGAAATTACAAGACTGACTACTTCTACCCCGAGCTATAAATGAAGGCAATGTAGAGCAGTATCCGTTTGCCTACAGACCTGTTAGTGGACACATCATATTATGATGTTATTTAAACAAACAAAGAAAAATCAACTGAGCTTCTGTTTTAGGATCACACTAATGATTGACATTTACTGGATTTTGTAAGATGATTTGTCAGATGACAATTTGTGTTTTGTAAGGAAAAAGCTAATTTTTATATTGGAAATTAAATTATAAATTTGTTAATGGGAGAATTGTTTTATTGTTATTTTGTTAATCTCAGTTGCCATTGTTGAAGAATTTATTAGATTCAGGAAGATACCTATCCCTGTCTTTATTTTTCTAGAATGGTCTCCTCCTTTTCAAATTTTCCACTTGACCTGTTTTTTTTTTTTTTTTTTAATAATTAAAATACTGAAAATTTCACCAAAAAATGTCTGTTTCACACTCATATGAGCAGTGTTTATGGATGGTTTAGGGGCAGAGGATTAAATGTGCGTGAAATCACCACGTTTCCCTAGATGTCACCATGAAATTGGTACTTTCCCCAGCAAATTTCCATGAAATTACAAAAATTATTGCATCTTTGTCTCAAGTTATCTTGCTTGAAAATGTAAAGGAGACAGGGTCATTCCACCTATATCTCGGTTTCCAGGATAGCTGATAATTTGTGTATCTGTTACTTAAACAATGCGAGAAAAAGGCATATGGTTTATATAAGAAAATTTTGAAAGGTGATTCTAATTAACAGTGTAAATTTAGTGATCAAAGAGCCCTAATGTCTGGCTCTTTCTTTAATGACTGACAGTAGCATGGTCAAATCATCCATTTATGGCAGCTTCACAATTAATAGTAATCACTGTAGCCAAACAAGTCATGATAATAGGCACTGCCATCAAGATTGACTACATTGATGAATCAACCATAAAAGAGACGATTCTTTCCTTATTGTCTACATAAATGGCCTTAATTCCAAGTGTAAGACATTAAAATAGATATTCTGATTTTTCTTTCTCTCTATCAAACTCAGAACACACACAAACCACACTCATACCACACACCCATTCCAACAGTTGTAGAGTTGGTATGGGAGAGCCTTAGAAGTTGTTTTGCTGTTATTCCAGACTTCCTGGATCCTGAACTAAAGATAAATGAAGTTGAGTTGCAGCCAAATGAGTGATAAATACCTTTTATTCTTTCAAGTCGCTGAGAATGTGAACTTGTTTATTACTACAGCAAAACATGGACAAAGTTGCTGATCCAGCTGTTAAGTCCAATTATTTAAATTTGTTGAAATTAAAAGAACACCACTGATATTTGATTTCTCCTTTGTGGAAAAAGAAGAAAAGGCAGAAATATTAAGGTGCCATTTACGCTGCTTGCTTCTGATTTTCTGACACTCTTGACATGGACTGTCAAAACATAATTAAATTAAACTAATCAAATGAAACAGAATTAATGATAAAAATACAATTTCAGAATTTTATTTAATTTCAAATCTTTGTGAAAATCCTAGCTTGTTATTCTGGAGTAAGCAGATTCATCATTAACTGTTTCAAAGATACATTCTCTTATCATAAAATGTATTCTCATAGTGGAAAATAAAGCAGATCTATGTACATTTACATAGAGTCTTCTAGCTTAAAAACACCTAGTTATTAGGTTATTTATTTAGTTTTCATTTCATAAATTAGTCAACAGACATTTATTTATTTATTTGCCTACTATGATAACACAGCGTCCCAGTGGTTCACTAATTAATGTACTCTGCCACTAACTGAATGGTCGCAGGTTGGAAACACGCCAGCCACACTGTAAGAGAAAGATACATGACAGTCTGCTTCCATAAAGATTACAGTCTTCAAAATCATATAGGGCATTTCTACTCTGTCCTTTAGGGTCAGTGTGAATCAGAATGGACTCCGTAGCATTGTGTGGTTACAGAAGTGATGCTGAAAAGGCAGAGTAAGCTGAAGCAACTTGGCAAAGTTCACCACACACTTTTAAAGTAGTAGATCTGGGATATAAGTGTAGCCTAAAATCTGCTATCATAAACACTGCTTACACATTTGAGGAAAATATAGTAAATAGTGGAATGGAAGAGAATGCACATGTAAAGCTAAATTATATAATCAAAGACAACCCATTGCTATGGAGTCCATTCTGACTCATAGCGACCCTATAGGACAGCGTGGAGCTGCCCTTAGAGTTTCTAAGGAGTGTCTGATGGATTCAAACTGCCGTTTTTGTTTTTAATTGTGATTAAGTGAAAGCATGCAATCTGAATCAGTTTTGCATACCCAACTCTCTACAGTTCTATCTGCTCTCTACCCTGTGACAGCACACTTTCCTTTTCAATCTTTATTACTAGCATCCTCCCAATGAACACTTGTCCCCTACTCTCTGCTCTCCTCTCCGCTCTAGAAAGAAACCTGTAGGACAGCCTTCTATAAATGTATAAAACCGTAAAATACACACATCACTGCTTACTCTGTGTCCCTGAGACCAGTCCATTATTAGTCTGAAGTGCTGACCTCAGTACTGGTTTCAGGTCTGGGTCATCAGTAAGTTTAGGCACCAAGTCGCATCCGACTCGACAACACTTGGCTTGGCTTCCTAGGGGACCCGTCAGGTCATCAGACCATCAATTCTGGTCTTTTAGTAGAGTTCTTGATCTGCACACCTCTTTTTCTGGTGACATGTCAGGGACTCGGTGTTGTGAACTCTATCAAGGCTGTCTTTGGCGGTAGCTGGGCAACATCTGGTTCTTCTGGTCTCATGCTGATGTAGTTTCTCAATCATATGGATTCTTCTGTCTCCTGGGCTTGTTTTTCCTCGTGTCTTTGATGTTCTTTGTCATCGTCTGTTTTAGGTGGACTGGGACAAATTCATGTTTCTCAGACGGCAGTTTGCTGGCTTGTAAAAGCCCAGATGCCACTCATCAAAATGGAGTTCAGGAGACTCTCTTAACAAAAGGCTAGTTATACCAAATGACCTTGAAGTCCCCTGAAAACGTGGTCCCCTAATCCCTGTCCCTGCTACTTTATCCTTTCAAATACTGGGTTGGATTTAGAAAGCCTTTTAGTTTATGGTGTAGTCCATTTATGCTGACCTGCCTTCTGGTATTGTCACGTCCTTCACCTAGCTGAATTCTTATCCGCTATCTAATCTATGACTAACCCTCTCTCTCCTACCCGACCCTTGTAGTTGTCAAAGAGTCTTTTCTTCTGTGCATAAAGCCCTTCTTTAAGTCCTTATAATTGTGATCTGATATAATACTGGTCCTTTTGCTGGCTGATTTCACTCAGCATAATGTGTTCCAGTTGATATCAGGTTATGAGATAATTCCTAAAATCATCATTGTTCTTTATCATTGCATAGTGTTCCGTTGTGTATATATACGATAGTTTGTTTATCCATTCATCTGTTGATGGGTACTTAGGTTGATTCTATCTTTTTGCTATTGTGGACTGTGCTGCAATAAAAATTCATGTGCCTGTATCTGTTTTGTGACAGCCCTTATTTCTGCAGGGTGTATGCCAAGCAGGAGGATTGCTGGATCACATGGTATTTCTGTTTCTGGCTTTTGAAGAAAACATTGAATTGCTTTACAAAGAGGCTGTGCTATCTTGTGTTTCTACCAGCAGTGTGGGAGAGTTTCAGTCTTTCCAGAACTTCTCCAGCATTTGTTGTTTTGTGTTTTATGGATTATTGCCAACCTCATTGGGGTGAGATGGTATCTAACTGTAGTTTTGATTTGGATTTCTCTAATAGCTAATGATCGTGAACATTTCCTGATGTGTCTTTTTGCTCCCTGAGTATCTTCTTTGGTGAAGTGTCAGTCCGTGTCCTTTGCTGATTGTTTAATTGGGTTATTTGTCTTTTTCTGGTTGATATTTTGTACTAACTTGTAGGTTATGGAAACCAGACTCTGATTTGATACATAGTTGCCATATATTTTTTCCCATTTTGTAGGCAGCCTTTTAACTCTCTTGATAACGTCTTCGGATGAACACAAGCGTCAAACTGCCAACTTTTTGGTTAGCTGAGGTACCTCTTAACTACTGTTCCGTATTAGTACATACAAATCACACTGTGTATTAGTGTACTATATCCTACCTGAAACAGGTAGGAAAGCTTCACAGAATAAGAAAATTTTAAATGTAAGTTTAAACTACTATTGTTAAAAAGCATCTTTTCTCCAAATGAAATGTATGCATTTTTATTATATCATCTTCAGAAGAGCATCCTTTTGGGTCTTTATTATACCCTACCAATTTATTTAGCTAAGAATTAGTAAAATACATTGTAAATCATTTTAAATAAACATGTGACATAGATCCTTTCTATTTGTGCTTTTCTATCTATCTTCAGCTGTCCTGTTGGGGAAAAAGCATGAAAACCAGAATGAACACTAACCTCCTTCTGTTAAGAGTGAGTGAGGTATTCTTGTCCTCCTCTTCTTTATAAAACACACCCTTCTTGAATTTTTGAATTTACTCTAGCCAACTGGGCTTTTGAAAGTAACATGTTCTTTTTTGACTGCAAATAGTCACCAGCACTTACATGCACCTTAGATTTTCAAGATTTGAAGTAATCTAACGGGATAATGGAATCTTGTATGTGTATTTATCTATGAAATAATTTTTAAAGCAAAGCTTTCCAAATTTTTATCTTTTGGAGGGACTTAAGATCTTCATAATGCAACTAAATTTATTTATTTTAACTTTAAAAATATATTACCAAGGCTCTTACATTCACTTTTTAATTTCTCTGATATTCACTAATGTTTATCCTGTTTTTATACATTACCTCTAACTCTGACACTAACTTGAAACTGAAGTATGGAATAACACTTAAACATGTAAATTACAGAAATAGTCAAATGTTAAAATGAAGTATCCTTTCGTGGAAAATAAAGTATTTTAATATTTAAGTGCTCTGTCTGGGGAGAAACAATTATTTAAACAGTTTTTGTGGGTTGTGATATCACTGAAGTATAAGATTTCAATTTTCTCTAAAGGTTCACACTACTGCCCTCTCAAAATTTCTTTACATATATTAGTATATGAGACATATAGAAAATTCTTATGTTTCTTAAAATGTAAAATTTTAATGGAAACAAAATTTCAAATGGTCCTAGCATTCAAATGTTGGTTTCTAACAAACATTCTTGTATCTCATTTTTCAATGTAGTCCATGTTTCTTTGATGTATTTAGATGCTCTAGTATTGGGTGCATAAATATTTAATATTTTTAAGTCTTGCTTATATACTGAACTTTTCAGCAGTAAATAATGTCCCCTCTTGTCGATGATGGTGGATTTTACATTGAAATCTATTTTCTAGGAGATTAGTATTGCTGCATCTCCTCATCTTTGTGTATTGTTAGCTTGATATATAGTCTTCCATCCTTTAATTTTCAGATTGTTCATATCTTTAGAGTGAGTTTCTTGTAAGTAACATATAGATGGGTACTGTCTTTCGATCCAAGATGTCACTTGTTGTCTCTACTGGAGTGTTCAGTCTGTTTACATTCAGCATAATTATTTATAGGTATGTGTTTAGCGTTATCATTTTGATGTATTTGTTTTTCTGTTGGTGTATGCTCCGTTACTCTTAATTTTCTGTTCTGGGTCATTCCTCTTTGTAGGTTGGTTGTTTATCCTTTTCAGTGTTGGTTTTGTGTTTGTTGAGACTCTTGTGTTACATTTCTCATTTTGATACACTGCATCGTTATTGTGCTTTGCAGTTACCCCTATGGTTCCCCTTAATAATGTAAGTTTAATAAATCTAAGATCCCCTTAATAATCTAATAATCCCCCTAAATAGTCTAATAATCAATTTTAACTTCTGCATATCTTATTAACTTCTCCATCACAAAGGACTATAACTACTGTAGTATGTCCCTCTTTTTAATGGGATAGTACTCTAGTTTTCGTGATAAGATCACTGGATCCCTTCTTTTAATATTGTGGCCTTGATAGAGTTTTGTGCCTTCTCTGAGTAGTTTTCTGGATGTTGTGTCCTGCATTATATTAGTATATGAGGCATAAAAGTCTTAAATGTAGACTTAATGGTTTTGTTTTTCTAAGCCAAGAGCTTTTTTCGATATTTCTTGTAGCTTTGGTTTGGTCTTTACAAAGTCTCTGAGTTTCTGTTTATCTGCAAATGTCTTAATTTCATCTTTGTATTTGAAAGACAGTTCTGCAGGATATGTAACTCTTGGCTGGAAGTTTTTCCTCTGCAAGTTTTGAGTGTGTTATTCCACTGCCTCTGTGCCAACATCATTTCTGTCGAGAAGTTCAACAAAAGCCTACAGGGCTTCCCTCTGAATGTTAGCTTTACTTTGAGTCTTGCTGCCTTTAAGAGTTTCTGCTTATGTTTCATTTTGTTAAGCTTGATTATAACATGCCTTGGTGTCTCTCTTTTGGCATCAACTTTACGTGGCATTCAATAGACATCTTGGATATCTATTTCTCTTCTTTCATAATTTCAGGGAAGTTTTCTGTCTGCAACTTGAAAACAATACTCTGTGTTTTCAGGTATCTCTCCTTGTTGAGGAACTCCAATTAACTGTAGATTGTTCCTCTTGACAGAGTCCCACGTGTTTCTTAATGCTTCTTCATTTTTCTTGTTTCTTTTCTCTGATTTCTCCTCATAAATCCTGATGTCAGTAGGCCTATGGTAAAGATCATTAAGTCTAGTTTCCAGTTGTTTCGTTCTGCTCTTTCGGCATTTAATTGATTTATCTAATTCTGTAATTTTGCTATTGATCTGTTGGATTTCAGAATGCTGATGTTGCATCAGATTGAACAGCTTGCTTAATTTTTCATTTTGCTCTTCAGCATTTAGAATCATGTCTATGAAGATTCGATATGTAATTCTTTTTTTACTCTACCTCCAATAGTTTCAGAAAGGCTTCTTTATCTGGAAAGTTCTTTGATTCTTTTGAGAATTTTCTGGAGCCATAGATGAATTTTTTTTTTTTTTAATGTTCTGTTAGAGTCTGTTGCTTTCTGGATGTCTGGAGGCTGTTTATTTTCTCTGGTGTTGCCTTAACAGGAGCTAAGGCACAGTTCTGAGAAGCAAATTGATCACCAGCTACCTCTGTGTACTCCAGTGAGTGAGTCCAGTGGAATCTCTGGGGTAGCAGGCTCTGTGTCCTGGCTGACAAAGACATGGCCCCACGTATGGAGTCACTGGGGGGCCATCAGCTGATCCTATAATGTAGATGAGTAAAAGCTTGAAGAGATACTGTTAGGCTGCACCACAGTTATTTCTCTAGGCAGTCTTATTTTAATAGTTGAAAGCTATCTGACCACTTCCAAAAATCAGTCAGGCTGTCAGGTGTGGTAAGCCACTCCTTCTGGCTGACAATGGAGGGGCTATGTCAACTGTTTCCAGATGCTTTGATATAGTTCAAAGTAAGACAGGCTACTGGTCAGCTGTCATCCCCTTCCAAGCCCTTCCTGTAAGGCTACACTGTGCTAAACACAGCTTTTCTCCCTCCCAGCTGGGGAGTTAGCCCCTGCTGAGGCCTCCAGTTGGGTATTTTCACCTCCCAGTCAGACAAGATGGCATCCCAGTTAATCTGTCCTGCCCACCCCCCCCCCCCAAAGCAGCAGAATCTATGGCAGAAGTCTGAAAAGAGAAGGTGGAGGTGCTATGGTGCTCTGAGTCTGGTGCTGTGCTCTCAAAATGTTGCCATTCTACCTGCTTATCACTTTAGCACTGAGGGCCTGCGTAGCTGCTGTTTCAGCCACTCCTCTGCCTGCTGGCCAACAAAAAGAAAAAAAAGTTAAAAACGCCAGCTACCTTCAATCCATGGGAGCTGACCAATTCAACCAGAGTGGGGCTCAGCCAGAAACAAACAGTTTCCCATTCAGTGGCATGCAGTCAAAACTGACAGCCCTATGCCGTGTCCTAGGGCTCACTGGGGTCCAGAAAGCTCCATTTAATTATCAATACAGGCTTCAGTTTTCAGAGGAAATTAAGGAGATATGTGTCTGGTCTGCCATCTTGACTCCGCCCTAACAAACATTCTTGAATCCAAGGAGCCAGTGCTGTTTAGATAACTGACCTTTTCTAGAACAGGAGTAGAAAGTACACATGCTGATGATCCAGGAACATGAACAAACAAATGAGCCGGAGCAGACAAACCAAAAAAAAAATAAATAAATAAAAATAAACCCTCCCAAAACAAAAACAAACAAATCTGCTATAATGGAAAGTGTTAAAGACATAAGAGTCAATTGCAACAGATCCCACTGGCCAAAGGTGGACCATCTGAGCAACAAAGTAAACAAAATCCCATTGCATTATGACCCAGTGTGTAAAATAAGTTTCCATGAGCCCACATTGGTATAAATAAATGATTAAATAAATAAACATGAGAACAGAATTCTAAATTCTGTGGAGACTCTGCCCTTTAGAAAGTAGAACATAACTCTTTACTCCTAGAATGTGGGCTGTGTACAGTGATTTTCTTCCAAAGGTTGTGGTTGGGGATTAGAAAAATAATAGTTTTAAACTGAATAAAACTGGAAAAGGAACTGTTTGATAGATTGTGATGAGAATGACACTGTACTTCTGTGATCCTCCTCCCCAAATCATAATTACCTGAGTCCGATCATGAGAAAGGAAAATCTAGTAGTTTAGCGGTTAAGTGCTATGGCTGATTAGCAAAAGGTTGGCAATTCAAATCCACCAGAAACTCCTTGGAAACTCCATAGAGCAGTTCTATTCTGCTCTATAGGGTCGCTAGGAATCTGAATTGATGTGACAGCAGTGAGCTTTCTTTAGTTTGGTTAGTCATGAGAAAAAAATCAGAAAAATTCCAACTGAGATGAATTCTACAAAATTCTTGACCAATACATCTAAAAACTGTGAAAGTCATAAAAACACAAGGAAACTCTGAAACTTAGACACAGCCAATAGGAGACACAACTCAATGTAATGCAGTATCCTGGAACAGAAAGATGGTAATTCCATTAAGTAGAAGACACAAAAAATTTTAATTTAAAGCAAATCATGTAAAATTGATAACTTAGAATTTTTTTGACAGTGAAATAAGACCTATGCTACAACATGGATAAACCTAGAAAATGTTGTTGTTCTATTGTTTAGTTGTTGCCTAGTCGATCCCAGCATATAATGACAGAGCTCAGCACTGCCCAGTCCTGTGCCATCCTCACAATCATTGCTATATTTAACCTCATTGTTGCAGCCATCTAGGTCATTCCATCTTGTTGAGTTTCCAAATTTCTTGGTATAGATGAGTGAGCACTTGCAGTGCCTGCATCTATTTGTTGAAACATATCAATTGATATTTCATCAACTTTGTGGAGCTTTGTTTTTCACCAGTGCGTCAAAGCAGTTTTGACTTCTTCCTTCAGCACCATTGGTTTCTGATCACATACTACCTCCTGAAGTGGTTGACCATTGACTAATTGTTTTGTAGAGTGATTGTGTTTAGTTTTTCCATTTTATTTTGATAGGTCCTGTGTCATTCAATATTTTGTCATAGAATCCTTCCGTGTTACAACTTGAGGCTTGAATTTTTCTTCAGTTCCTTCAGCTTGAGAAATGCTGAGTGTGTTTTTATCTTTTCGTGTTCTAATTTCAGGTCTTTACGTAACTCACTGTAACAATTTAGTATGTCTTCTCAAGCCACTCTTAAAAATTTCTTTTTAGCTATTTTGATTCCTCATTTCTTCCATTTTCTTTAGCTACTCTGTGTTCAAGAGCAAGTTTCAGAATTTCTTCTGACACACATTTTTTTTCTTATTTTTTATTTTCAGTCTTTTTAATGATATTTTCCTTCATGTATTATGTCCTTATGTCATGTGATCTTCAATCATTAGTGTTCGGTGAGTCAAATCTGTTCTAGAGATCATCTCCAAATTCAGTCATACTTGAGTTCTTGTGGATTTGTTTTAATTGTTTTCATCTTCAGCTTCCACATGCATTTGAGCAACTGATGGTGTTTGGCAATGGGACTTTGCCTTGTTCTGACTGATAACCATCATCTCTTTCCACAAGTAGAATAGATTTGCCCCATATAAGCCAGATATAAAAACAAAAAGGAATATTATTTTTGGTTGTTATTGCCATTTAGTCAATTCCTGCATGTGGTGACCCCATGTACGTGGAGTAGAACTGTTCCATATGGTTTTCCGTATTATGACCTTTCAGAGGCTGATCTGTAGGCCTTATTTCTGAAATGTTTCCGGGTAAGTTTGGACAAACAACTTTTTAAGTAGTAGTCCAACACTTAAACATTTATGCTACCTAGATACACACAAAAACATACACATATGAATACACACACACATACACACACGTGTATACACACACACACACACATACATTTATATTTATGTGTATATATCAGAATCAACTCAATAGCAACAAATGTAAGGACTGTATGCATTGCTGTTGAATTAATTCTGATTCATAGTAGCCCTGTAGACAGAATAGAACTGCCCCATAAAGACTTGATAGATTCAGTCTGTCAATATTTTGGTTAGCAGTCACAGCTCTTAACCAATGTATCACCCGGGCTCCAATACATATATACACAAACTTTTTGTTGTCAAGTTGATTTTGACTCCTAGTATATGCATATGTATACATACATACATATTTAATTTGTTTGTGTTTATATTTGTTTGAAGATCAAAGTTTGAAAAGGCCAAAGATAGCATCTAGTTTCTTTTCACAGAAGCTGAGTTACACAGTAATCTAGATAAAAAGAACTTACTGTCTCTGCTCTGAACGATTTTTCTTTCACCTTATTTGTTTTCTAAAGCTAGGTGATAGTAAACTCATCAAATGACTGTATTAAGTAATAGAAATGGCCTCCCCCCACCACCTCTATAGTAACTGTATGTAGATAAATACTAAAAGATCTCTCATCTTGAAGTTACAAGTTGTTTTTCTTTGGAGGGAATTGAATAAATAGAGACTTATTTCCATAGAAGATTCAGAAAATTCTTCTAAGGTAGAAATAATTTTAAACATGGGGAAATTGGCTATTTTTCTAGTTATTTAATGTAAAATCTGTGGTGAATTTACAGAATCAGTTTCACAGATGAGAAACAAATTGACAATTCAAATGAGTAATTTATTAAAGACATCAGTTTCAGTTCAGTGTATGTTGATCTTATCTACTCAATGTTGGTCAATTTAAAATAGTGTTGATTTCTTAAGATGCATTTTATTTTTGGAGATTTTATGTGTACACGGAGCCCTGGTGCCATAGTAGTTAAGAGCTCAGCTGCCAAGTAAAATGCTGGTAATGGAATCTATCAGTTGCTCCTTGGAAGCCTTATTGGGCAGTTCCACTCTGTCCTGTATGGACTCTTGACTCAAATATAACTCCAATTAACCAGGCTAACTTGGTTTTCATACCTACATAATGGGAAATCCTGGTGACCTAGTGGTCAAGAGTTTGGCTGCTGACTGGTAGGTCCCAGTTGGAATCCACCAGGTGTACCTTGGAAACCCTTTGAGGCAGTTCTACTCTGTCCTATAGGGTCACTATGAGACAGGATCAATGTTTTTTTTTTTTTTAATATATAATGTTACTTTTCAAGCAAAACCTCATGGCAGTGCACAGTGCAATAGCAATTAAAACAAAATGTTTCATCTTTTTTTAGATTCACAATTCAGAAAGAATTACCTAGCAATGCTGTTTCCCACTGGTAGGGAAATTGTTTAGAGCACTTTGCCATCAAATTTTATTTTGGAAGAAAACAGAACAGTCAGTGTGTTTGTTTACTTAATTGTCTGGCTAGACTCAGAATTGAGGATTTTTAGTGTAGTTGTTTTTAAACATAGTCTTCCCACCCCCCACTAGATTAATGTTTTAGTAGCAGAATAAGGAAAGAAAATATGAAGAAAGTTCTACTACATGCCAAGCATTATTAAAATAAATTAATGTTTAATAGTACAATTAATCTTCCAAATACATTCAAATGAATAGATATCATTATATACCCTTTGACAGTCCAGAGAATTTGAGTTCCTTCATTTAAAAGGTAGTGTCTGGTACACACATTGTTTCATGCTCAAGTTTGTTTGGTTCCTTTCTAAACACAAAGCCTAAAAGGAATTTAGGTATTAATTGAAGACAATGAACTAAACCTCTTATCAAGTAACATACTGTTAGTTGATACAGTAAAGGTAGTATTAAACAAGAGGGAGTAAATAGTTTCCAGATCCTGAAGTCCAAGTCACGTATCTAGATCTCATGCAAGGATATTTAATTCTGCAGCTACAAATAAATACAAAAAATGCCAACTGTTATTGTTGGTTCTTGATAATGAAAGGAGTACAAGACTCAAGTTGTGTGATTGCAGGCCATTCACCAAAAGGATGGACATTTTAGTACTTAGTTTTTTCTCTCTTTTGAACGTGGATTCATAATTTATTCATAAGTAGTTATTGAAATATGGTTAACATTTTTTTTTAAAGGAAAGAAAAGTCTTCTACACTGTTATTTTTTTTGCTGTAATGGTCAAGTAGCATAACATTGAGAGGTTATTTCAAAACTAGTCTTTGAATACTTCCAAACAGATTGATTTCTGAATGGTCATCTTACTCTGAATTTCTGTTTCACTAAAATGGGGAGACTGCCAGCACATTTCAGTTTCTGTGGATAAAGAACTCTTAAGTAGCTCCACTGCAGTTAGAACACAAATGTCATGAAGCATAGTCATTTCTCTATTGTGCCAGCCATGGCTGCGATTGTGCTTAATCTAGAAGTGGAATGATCTCAATTATGATGAAAAAAGTCACAGTTCGTGGAAGACAGTGGGTAATGATAATGAGTCAAGGCTGGAAGCCTTTGGGAGCTGGCAGCCTGATTTGTCCTAATGGGCTCGCTCTTCTGCGCCTGGAGGGTTAGTATTACCATTTGACAGTGTTTCTATTAAACCTCCCTTTGCAAAGGGCTAAACCAGTCCCATCTCTTATGTTTATGTCACGTAGGACAGGAAGAAACTCCTACCATTTTAGGGGATACCCAGGTCCTGGCTTAAAGCTCATGCTGCAACCAGTCAAATGAGGAGGCATAAACCTCTCCACTTGGCAGTAAGAATTTTTTTTTTTTTTAAGAAAAAAGTACAGTTATTAAGCTCAGCATGGGAGACAATCTGAAAGAGGATCTTCATCAATCAGATTAACTACTTTCTGAGATGAAAACAGACGAGGCACAGTGTGAGGCTGAACAGATATTTATCAAAAGCCATATTAATAACTACTTTCAGCTTTTTCCTGACAATTTCATCTGAGGTTCCATGTTTAACATTTGACTATCATATGTTTTTGTCAGGATGAGGCTGTTAAGAGCATCAATTAATTAATTCTTCAGAAATATGATTCAGAAAGGTAATAAAGAAACCATCCCTAAGGCCACAACCATTAATGGTAAGCAACATTCTGGAGCTGGAAGATGTGTCACTTCAGAGAGAAATTAAAGGCAAAATGTCTTCTTGGGTCCACCTGAAAATACATTCCAATAGATTTCTGCAAAGTGGCAACCAGGTATATGTGTGTTTGTATATGAATAACCACAGATACATATTCAGTGTGCATAATTGCCTGCTGAGCTGAGATATTCTTCATTTACATGCAAGTGTACAGTCTAGCATGAAAAAAAGAGAATAGACTCTTTAATTTGGTTTATCAAAATGGGCTGTAAATAGGACAAAATTAAACTTGGAAAAATAATGAGGAGAGTTTTATATTAGTAAGATTATCAACTGTACTTTAGTGCTTCAGAAAATTAATTTGGTGAGGTTAAAAAAAATCTCACTTCATGAAAATTAACACCTCAAGTAATGCAACTGAGAGTGTGGAAGAAATTTGTATCTTGCCACAGCCAGAAGTAGGCTACATATATTCAGGGACCCTGTCTGCCATCTCTGCTTTGTGCAGGGCACATCAAAGGCATGGCTAATGTAGTTCTCATTTCAGTGATGTAATGCCATCAGCTGGCAATCAACCAAGCCACAGTAATCTCAGGGAGAGTTTTGTGTATGTGAGCTGTCAAGCAAAGTGGGAAATAAAAACAAAGCAGGTGGGTGCTGATGTGGGTCCATCCCACATGGCTTGTTTCCGCAGTCTGAAGGCATATTTCCTATGAATAATTTAAAATGAGGTTTTTCCTTGCTACTTGAAGCTTCGCATTGCCCCTGTCTGCTTCTTGGAACCCAAGCTTATGGCAAAAATGTGTTTCCTAAGTTCCTGGATGAGATGGTAGACTTTGTAAAAATACAGTAAGAAACATAGGGACTAACGGAAAGTGGCATGGTTTAGGAGAATGAGACCTAGACGGGAGTTAGAAGATGTTTCAGGAAATTAAAAGAAAAGAAAAAGAAACCCAAACTCACTGCAGTCGAGTCAACTCAGACTTACAGAGGCCCTGTAGGAGAGAGTAAAACTGCCTCACAGAATCTCCAAGGAGTACCTGGCAGATTTGAACTGCCAACCTTTTGATTAGCAGACAGAACACACATCCACTATGCCACCAGGGTTTCCAGGAAATACAAGCGAACTTCTTTTTTTTTTTGTCTGTGAGTGACAACTGTCCATTCTTGTACTCTTTGGATCCGAAGTCTGGATTATATACTTTCTGTTATTGTGGTGTGGGTCTATGTATTTTGCTTATTTTTCCTTTTCTTTCATGTTTTATTCCTACTCTAAGGCAATGTATTGTTTCTTCCAATTGATCAGTTTAAAACAAAACAAAACCTAGGACACAGTGATGCTTAATCAATTTTTACTCAATCTTTTAGCATAAGTAGTAGGAATTTTGTGGTCTCATTATTCTTCTTTGTCAGCTGGGCTTTCAAAGGTCCTTGAACTTCTAATTTCTGTATGGAAGGCTGGCCTCTTAGTTCTCCAGATACAAGCAAGTGGTGTGATGATAATATATTGCTTTGGAAAAAGGATAGATTCAGTGTTAGTGATAAGTCATAGGAGTTTCAGTTGTTAAACAGAATTCTTTCAAACATCAGCAGCTGGATGTTTTTTGAGTTACCTCTTGAAGATATGGTATTTTAATCTTAAAATACTTCATTACTTTATACTTTTAAAAGTGCGTTCACATATAGCATCCAATTTCCTTCTTAAAATAAACCAAGATATTTATTGAACATATGAAGGGAAAAGTTATCATGGTGGGAGGTGTGCCTGGAGAGAGACTGGGCTGTCCGTACCATCTGGAAATGACACAGTTGACCCTATTTTAATTACAGAGTCACAAGACCTGTGATGATAATATGAGCCGAAAGGATGATGAGTCTTGGGAAGAGGTGAGGGAAGGTAGAGAAAAAGTGAGATTCTCCACATCCCGAAGAACGAGCCTTTTGAAAACATGAGTCAATGAAAAATGAAACTAACTCAATCTAATAATATTGGTAATTGACCCCAGCTGAATTTTTTTCCTCTCTTTTCTCCATCACCATCCACTGTCTCCTTCTTTGTGGTACTTTTCACTAAATTAACATTTTGGATGGCTGTTATAAATGTTTAGCTTATTTGACTTAGAATTATTACAAGTCGTTCTACTGCCTTGATTTATGATCTGTTCTAGAATCAATCTAGTCATTTGCTTCATGCATTTGTTTCTTTAAGAGTATTTCTCTTTTAACTTTATGACTCTGCTATTTTTCCTTAATTTCTAAGACATTAATCTGAATGAAATATATTACCTAGTATTATTAAAGCAAAAATTATTTATTTCATGTTTATTTATCCATACTTGCTATCTTCGTCATCTGGAGCCCTGGTGGAGCAGTGGTGTTGAGCAGTGTGTTACCGTCTGCTGCTAACTGAAAGGTCAGCGGTTGAAATCATCAGCTGCTCTTGGTAATTTTATGGGGCAGTTCTACTCTGTCCTATAGAGTTACTAAGAGTTGGTTACTGCCTTAGTCACCTAGTCCTGCTGTGAAGGAAAAACCACTAGCAAACGGCTTTAACAAAGAGAAACTTATTCTCTCGCAGCAGATTTCCGGTAGTCGGCACCAGGGGAAGGTTTTCTCTCCCACCTCTGGAGGAAGGTCCTTGTCACCAATCTTCCTGTCAAGGAGTATCTCCGTGCAGGGATCCTGGTTTCAAAGGATGCTTTATTCTCCTGAATCTTATTTCTTGGTGGTATGAGCCCCTCCTCTCTCTATTTGCTCTCTCTCTTTTTATTTCATTGTTCTTTATGTGATGGCTTACAGTCTAAGTCAGTCTGCCACGTAAAACCCTGCACGTGCACCACCACACAACTCTAGCTGCTCTCCCCGCCTGTGACTGCTCATTTCTTCTTTCTACCCTGTACTTCCCATAACCATTCAGCCGACTCTTGTCTCCCACCACTGTCTCATTTCACCTCTGGACAAGAGCTGCTCAGACCCCTGCTTGCTTGTGTCTTGTCTGTTCTAAGACCAAAGCAGATGCAGATTACATCCCAAGGAAACTCCCTATGGTTGGATCGGAGATGTGACCTGGGTAAAGGAGTGTCAGCCGATCCTGATCTTTACTATAATGACTTAATTTTGCCGCAGCAACCACAGTCAGAGGTTAGGGTTTAGGACAATAGGGAAATTACATTAACCACAAAACAGAGGACAACCACACAGTATTGGGAACCATGGTCTAACCTAGTTGACACATACTTTTGGTCAATGTTATTCAGTCCACAACACTATATGCCAAGGATTATCTATTTACAATGCATAAACTAGTCTCAGTTTAGAATCTTCATTAAACCACTTGTACTAGCATGCAATTCTAATGTGAGGTTTCATATTATTTCTCATTTGCACTATTTACTGTATTTTCGATCCATGACCCACGCCAATTTTTGTGTTCAGGCATTTATTTTTTTCATATAAATTTGGAAAATAAACCACATAAATATTATATATATTAGTATGTATATGAAACCTTGATCATTCTAACCATTATCATTTAACTGTTGTTGTACTAACATCTTACAAGTTATATATAATTATCTTAATAACTACATTAAATATTCACAGATGAAGAAAGAAAAACTGAGAGAAAGTTAACAGTCTATTAACAGTTGCATAACTAGTATAGGTGGCCTAATGTTAAAGCTATATGTATCTAATTTTAAACGTATGCGCTCCACTTTAACTCCGCTTTGTGCTACCTCCCTACGTATGCTGTAATTATTTCCCCTAGGCGTCTACTTTTAACTTTGTTAACAGTTTCTGTTTCTGTAAAAGTTGTTTAATATTTATATTGTCAAATCCGTCCATATTTCTCTTTAGGGTGTGTGCTTTCTCTGATATGTTCAGGAAACTTTTGCCTGCTTTGATATGATGTAAATATCAATTATATTTTCCTCAAATTTTGTGTTATAAAACTAATTTTTATTTTTAAACCACAGACCCTTTCACAGAGCTTATTAAGATTAGCCCCTAATTCAGAAATATCTACAAATGAAAAGAAACTTTTGACTGTGGTTTTAAAGAGCTCACGGAATTTCTGAAACCTGAGCATGAAGGCAAAAGGGGTGTTTTAGTTATTTCTTTTTTTAAAAAAGTCTATTGTTACCGAATTGTTTGGAATACATTTTATACAAACTAATGATCTCATGTGACTTTGTTTGCCTTTTTTTTTCTTTTTTTTTTCCAAATGGTGGATCATCTTAGCACCACTTATTCAGAAATACTTCCTATAGTCCTCAAAGAAGCCACTTGAATCATATTCTAAATCCATACAGTGTATGAAGTTTTGTGTGGCTGTATTGACAAGTAGTGTATGACTGTACCGATACATACACATGCACAGGAGCTGGTTACCTATCTTTATTAACGTGGTAGAACCATTGTGGTGGTTGTTCGGTGCCATCGAGTCAGTTCCGACTTGTAGTGGTCCCATACACAACAGAACAGAGCACTACCCAGTCTTGTGCCATGCCCACAATCGTTTTTACGTTTAAACTCATTGTTGCAGCTACTATGTCAATCCATCTTCTTGAGGATCTTCCTCTTTTTGGCTGACCCTTCACTCAACTAAACATGATATCCTTCTCCAGGGACTGATCCCTCCTGATAATATGTCCAAAGTATGTGAGACATGATCTCACCACTTCTGCTTCCAAGGAGCATTCTCATTGTACTTCTTCCAGAACAAATCTGTTTGGTCTTTTGGCAATCCGTGATATACTCAATATTCTTCTCCAGTACCACTATTCAAAGGTGTCAGTTCTTCTTCTGTCTTCCTTATTCGTTGTCCAGCTTTCACATGCATGTCGTGTAATTAAAAATACCATGGCTTGAGTCAGGCACCCCTTAGTCTCCCAGGTGACATCTTTAGTTTTCAATACTTTAAAGAGGTCATTTGCAGTAGATTTTCCCAATGCAATGTTTCTTGATTTCTTGACTGCTGCTTCTGTGGGTGTTTATTGTGGAACAAGTAAAATGAAATTCTTGACAACCTCATTCCTTTCTGCATTTATCATGATGTTGCCTACAGGTTCAGTTGGATATTGAGGTTTATGTGTTCCATTTCATTTTTTTATTTAATATAACTGAGTGAAAATGTACATTCCTGTATAAATTTACATGCCCACCTACATGCAGCTTCCACTACTCTCCCTGCCCGGTGACAGCACACTATTCCTCTCTGCTCCATACATGTCTCATCCTCCCAACAGTCTCCTTTCCCCTCCTCTCCACCCACTCTCCTTCCTCCAGCCAGAGGTCAGCAGGATGATATCCTATGGATGCAAAGAACCATGAAGTGCATCCAATATGGTCACTCTGCATCTCCAAGTCAATCCATTCGTGTCTGAAGAATGGACCTTTGCTATGATTTATGGGCAAGGGCAGCATCAGGGCCAGGGGCCATGCTCCCAGGGGAACCCGAAGCCACTGGACCATCAATTGCGGTCTTTGTTGTGTGAAAGTAGTCAGCGACGAAAAGATAAATATTGTACGAGATCCCTATGATAAGATCTCAAAAAACAGACTTATGTATAGGAGAAAAGACTCTGATGGCCACAAGGGAGGGCGAGGGGGAGAGGATTTAGATTAGATAGTTGGTAGAAATCTGGTTGGGTGAAATCAGTGATAGCACACATTAGAAACAAGAACAACATTAAGTGGACTTCAGTATAACTTGAATACTCCTTCCATCTTAACCCAATATTGCAAGGACAGAGTAGCTGGGGCAGTGGGCAGGGTACCATGTTCTTAGGTGAAATCGAGGCCAATTGGCGCAACTAGCGTTTTGCTAAGAGGGCTCTCTGCACCCCACATTGGTGAGTGATGTCTGGGGTCTTAAAACCTGCCAAGCTGCCATCTGAGGGCACAGCAAATGGTCCCAACTCGGCAGGAAAGGGATGCTCACCGAGGATCAAAATGACATGGGGTAACGACAACCCAGAAGATAGAGAGACTCACATGAGTGGGTGAGTACATTGACTCGTGACTGGAGAAACCAGATGGTGGTGCCCGGCCACGACCAGTGATAGCGCGATGGAGCTCACTAAGTTGAGTCTCACTGGTAACACAAGAATAAAAAGGGGTGCACCCTGAGATCTCCACTGAAAGACTGCAATTGTGTTCCATTCCATTTTTGATGATTCCCATTTTCCTGGATTCATACTTCATACATTCCATACTCCAGTTATTAATGGATGTTTGTGGCTGTTTCTTTTCATTTTGGGTTGTGCCACATCAGCAAATGAAGTTCCCAAAGGCTTTACTCCCTGCATGTCATTAAGTCAACTCTATTTTGAGAAGGCAGCTCTTTCCCAGTCACCGTTTGAATGCCTTCCAACCTGTGGGGGGGGGGGGTCATTTTCTGGCACTGTATCTGACAATGTTCTGCTGCTATCTATAAGGTTTTCCTGGCTAATTCTTTTCAAAAGTAGACAGACAGGTCCATCTTCTTAGTCTGTCTTAGTCTGGAAGCCCAGCTGAAACCTGTATGCCGTGGGTGATCCTGCTGGTACCTGAATATCGATGGTATAACTTTCAGCATCACAGCAACAAGGAAGCCCCCACAGTACAAAGTGGGGAGGAGGAATGTCAGGGGGGAGGATAATACTGTATTCCTTTAATAACTGCCATTTTTAAATAGGCTTCAGTTTTAACAAGGACACATCTTTTCACATTCCTTGTTCATATTTTTCTCTTTTTGTGTCCTTTTTATGTCAACTAAGCTGTTCAATTGTTTTGTCTTATTCCAAGAAAATTCAGCATTTATTTGGAAGTGGATTCAATGAAATTTATAGTTTCATTTGAAGAGAATCATCATCTTTAAAATAATAAGTCTTCAAATTTAGGATTCTATTTATAGCTGCTTAAAGCCCTGGTAGTTCAGTGATTAAGAACCTAACTGAAATACCAGCAGTTTGAATCTGCCAGCTGCTCGAATCCACCAGCCACTCTTTGGAAACCCTATAGGGCAGTTCTATTCTCCCTTGTAGGGTCTCTATGAAATGGAATCCTCTCAGTAGCATTGGTTTTATATAGCTATCTGTTTGTCTTTTTTTCTGTCCCTCAGTATGGTTTTCTAATAATATTCTTATGTTCTTGCATACTTGACATTACATTATTGATGAGTGCTTTATATTTTGGGGTGTTATTGTGAATAAAATTTTCTACAGGAGTTTGCACAGTATCAGTAAATCTACTGATGATTATGGGTGATGATGATGATTGCATATGTTATATTCCTACCTTTGTCATTCTCTCTTCATATTTTCTTTTTCTTGGAATGATTTATCTTCTCTTTCTTATTGCTTCCTTATGATATTTATTTTGGGATCCAGATATATCATAAAGGCATTAACACACTTTAAGATGGCTGGACCCAAACAGCTTTAGCTTTTATGCTTTTGGAAGAATACAGACTCTTGAAGTTTTAAAATATCTTTTTCTAAAGATCTTTTCTTTCATGTTATTTGTACATTCTTATCTGTGTTAAGAGCAAAAGATACTTTTATTGTTTGCATTCACAGATGGTCTTCAGGTATTCCTGCTGGATCGTAGCAGTCAGTCTTTTCTTCTTTCAAGTCAAGTAATCCTTCTTATTGTCTGCATGTGACCCTCACTGTGACTGAGGGGCCTGGTACGTTAACTGGGGCCAGTCCACTGCTCTATTGTGCTCTACCCTACCCTATCCTATCCTAATTCTGTTCTAGACTCTTACAGCCTTCCTTGCTCTTCTACCCTTATCAAACATAAGGATTCACAAACTTTCTAAGAAATATGTTTTAGACTAAAGCTATTACTAAAAAGGAAAAAAAAAAGCAACAAAAAAACCCTTGTAACTCTTTTATAAGATATTCATGCCCTATTAATGAAAACAGACCTTTGTATTCTGTCTTTCTGGCTATGCTAAATGAGATCTAAGGAGAGGTCTGGAAAAAAAATCAGTCAATGAAATTTTTATGGATAGCAGTGGAATGTTGTCTGATATAGTGCTAGAAGACATGTCCCTCAGGTTGGAAGACATTCAAAATACACAGTAGCTTCAACAGCAGGCTCAAACCAGGCTTTGTCCCAGTTCTTCCTAGATCAGTAATAGCCAAGGAAGTGAAACTGCAGGAGACCTGAATTTTTACAGTTTGGGTGAACTAGAATGGGAAAAAATTACGGGCTGAAGCTCGATAGAAACCTGTCTCCCTCTTAGAAAACCAGGGCAGCACATGCATTGCATAGCAGTCAAATCTTTTGCCCACTGGATTTTGAGCCGAGTCAGAAGCCAGTGGTGCTCTGCTCAAAGGTGGAAGCTGACCGAACTACTTTGAATGTGTGTCTCTCTGCATGGTCCTGCCAATATTCCAATCTCGAATATCAGGTCCCTGAAAGGGTTCACTAAACCTTTTGTGAATCTCCCAATCCAGTGCTTTGACCTGTAATTTATCCTTTCCAGTTATCACTCCCATTCACCTAAACTGTAAAATTTCTTGCCTGTTGTGATTTCACTTTGTGAGCCATGACTGAACTGGTTTGAACTGGTCTGAAGTTCTGGCTCAGCTACAGCAGTGACTGTCAGGATGGCAGTAGATGGGGCGGTATTTCATTCTGTTGTACATAGGGTGGCTGTGAGTTGGAACCGATTCATTGATACCATAAACAACAATTAGAAGCTTAGTTGAGAAGGCTGTGAAAGCAGTGGCATTGCTTACTGTCATGGATTGAATTGTGTCACCCCAAAAATATGTGTAGCCATGTGGCTGGGCCATGATTCCCAGTATCTTGTGACTGTCCTCCATTTGGTAGTTTTCCTAAACTGTATGTGAAAGGATTAGGACTGTAAATCCCTTTATAAGATCACCTCCCTGCTCCACTATAAAGGGAGTTTCCCTGGAGTGTGGCTTGCTCCACCCTAATCTCTTCAGCCTGCAAGAGATAAAAGGAAAGGGAAGCAAGCAGAGATTTGGGAATCTCGTGCCATCAAGAAAGCTGCACCAGAAGAAGAGCGCATCCTTCAGACCCGAGGTTCCTGCGCCAAGATGCTCCCTGGACAAAGACTGATGTGATACTGGACTTTCCTCCAGAGCCAACAAGGGGAAAGCCTTCCCCTGGAGCAGACACCCTGAATATGGACTTGTAGCCTACTGGACTGTGTAAGAATAAACCTTCCTTTGTGAAAGCCATCCACTCTGTGGTATTTCTGCTAGAGAAGCCCCACTGACTAAAACAGTTACCAAGCAAGAAAGGAAACCAAAGAATTTGATTGAAAGAGGTTAAAATGAAAGTATTTTTGGAATGCTGAGCTTGAATTGTCTGGACATTCAGAGAGAGGTTATCAGAGTGTACTTGGTAATAAATCTGAAGCTTTATTCAAAAAAAAAAAAAAAAAAAAACAAAAGAAAAAAAGAACAGTGCCTAGAAGACAGTGTTTGTGAGTTATCCTCATTTTTGTGCTTCTTCTCATTCTCTTGAAAACTACATATAATGAGAAAATTTACCTTCATGATATTTCTTTTATAATTTTTTTTCTTCTCAATTTCCATCTAACTCCCTTAGCCTGAGGTTAACTTGTGAGCTTTCTTGTTTTTATTTTATTTTTTTTACTATTGCAGTTGTTTGCCAACTGGTCTTCCTTTCCCTCTTCTGCAAGACACTCTCCAGACTGCTGTCAGAATGAGATCAATACATCCCCTTGTTAAAAACCCATGCTATGACTTATTTACACAATAAATGCTATGCTTTGTAGGAAGACATAGGGGACCCTAGACAGGTTGGTTTAATTCTTTCCTTTCTGTACATGTTTAATGGACTTTTATGATGAACCAGCCTGTTTTACCTAATGGGTTTGCAGCTATGGTTAAGATAGAGCTTCGCTTTTCAAGTTGCTCGTAAGTGCAGATGTCAGAAGGGTTAATAAGGCCATCTTGGCAGTCAAATCAGCTATGACACCTACTTTGAATACTGCACAGTGGGCACACTATCCAAAGAAGTTGCTCTTTCTGTACCATTCAGTTCTTAGTCTTTGAAAATGCTCTTCTTTGTTTGTAATGCCCTACTTCTTTCAAATAAAAGGTATCACATAGTGCTGGTCAGTGTTTACCGAGTAAACATTATTGAAACTCCTAATGGGCAGCCGTTCAGCTGAGTTCTTTCCAAGACCGCTCACCCTATTTGTAAGTTAAACCAGGATTTCCCTCATATCGTCTGAGAAGTATTTTCTTCTACATCCCTGTCTCATATAAAATTGTATTGTTTCCTAATTGCAATCTAGAATGAGTTGCTACTTCTAATTATCTTTTCCAGTGGGTTTTGGCAATTTCCAGACTCCACACAGGTTGTGTTTGTTAATAAGAAAGTAGTTTTTATGTGGCTGTTAAGAGGTACATGGAAATTTGTTTTTGAGGAAAGGCATATAAACACGTATTTGGGGCTGGTACCCAAGTTCAAAGACAGACTGCCGATGTGATTAATTGTGACTCATGGAGAAATTAAGAAAGTAGATTTGTGTTAATGTTATTATTTTGTTTGCTTTTCCTTGTGTTTTACATTTTTCCCTTTTATCTCGGAATCATCCTGCTAACATAAATGCCAACTAATGAAAATTCTTTCTTGTTTTGAATCAGGTTCTAGTACTTTACTTTGTCCTTTACATATTTCTTGTAGTAAAAAATAACTCTGAATGTGTTAAAAATCTATTTTTAAATAAAGCATTTTTTTTTTTTAATTTGACCTCGGTAATACAGGCTAATTTAGGTGGCATAGTGGTTAAATGCTACATAGATCAACTAAAATGTTGGCAGTTCATATCTGCCAAACACTCTTTGGAAACTCTGTGGGACAGTTCTACTTTGATCTATAGGGTCGCTATAAATCAGAATTGAATTAACAGCAATGGCCTTGGCTTTCTTTTGGCTGCACAAAGTGAAAAATAAAATGAGCACATACATTACATCAAATAAAATGTTTTTAAAATGTTAACTGATAATGTAGTTGTCCTTTTGCTAAACATGTATAGGTACCATCCTTGTACATCTTTTAAAGTATAGTTTAGCTATCTGAACTAACCCCCCTCCGAAACAAACCCAAACCTGCTGCCATCGAGTGGTTTTGACTCATAGTGATCCTATAGAACACTGTAGAACTGCCCCATAGAGTTCCCAAGGGCTGCATGGTGGATTTGAACTGCCAAGCTTTTGGTTAGCAAATGTAGCACTTAACCACTACACCACCAGGGTGACCAGAGCCAGTAAATGTGTTGTACCCAGTAATTGCTGAAATATTTTTTCTCTTTGCAACTTCTAGGCATCAGTATACGTCTGTCTATACAAAAGTTTATAGGCATGAATGCCATCTACATATAAACAATAACATGATGGTCAAGTAGTCATACTGTTCAATTTTCATGCAAGCATAATCTTTGTTGAGAGAAAGAAAGGTCAACACTACCTAACTCCTTGTTTGTAGGTGATCAGTCAGACATTTTAGTAACATATCTCCTGTTCCCCTTTTTTGGCAAGAAAGAACAGTTATACAGTCTGACAAGAGGCAATGAAAAGAAAAAGTGAAAGTTTTACTGTGGTGAAAGGTTTGTAAAACTGAGTCATACCCATCCATGTGATTAGCAGCTTTGACTTTGAGTTGTTACCACATGCTGGCCAATAGACCTTTAGTTACTTTCTTTATCATTTATATATCAGTATCTCATCTGTGCAATGGATTTAATAGTAGTGCCTGCACACAAAATTTTTAGGAGAAAATGAGATAATCATCATAAGACATCATAAGACATATAGCACATAGTAAGTATTTTAAAAACTTAGCTTTTCTGCTGTTTATTCGTGGTTGGAATCAGAGGTATGCACTCCCTAAATCTAAGCTTTGGATCCACTGTCACCATTGTAATCTTGCTGCTTTGCCTTGACTGTGACCATCAGTGCCAATGAGAAACAAATACGGTGCAGTGTGAGATCAGGCGAGCTAAGTTGGGAGTTAGACGTACCAATTCGAATCTGGGTTCTGGCACTTACAAGGCATGTACCCCCTCATATATAAAATAAAGTTAACAGTAATTCTCTCTCATAGACTGTGTATGAAATAAAATAAAAAAGAAATTACCCAGCACAATAATAGACATAATAAGTCTCACAAATAAGTTCTTCTTTTCTCTTTAAATCATTAGTAAATCGCTCCGTTAAATCAATCTCTTTGAGTTTTCCTAGGCTTATTTCTTCCTCCACAGTGATATGAATTTACTAAGGAATTACAATCAAGGAATTGGCAGAAAGACTTTCAGCCACTGCACGTTAGTTAGAAAGGCTGTGCATGAGCTGGCCAGTCAGAAACATCAGCGGTGATGTTTTCGTCTTCATGCTACCCAGGCTTTCCAGTGGACTTGCTCGCTTCACCTTTGTAAGACGGTTAGATTTC
Organism: Heterohyrax brucei; assembly: GCA_028571685.1. Lineage (NCBI taxonomy): Eukaryota > Metazoa > Chordata > Mammalia > Hyracoidea > Procaviidae > Heterohyrax > Heterohyrax brucei. The sequence goes on from CM053147.1 coordinate 73,041,920, forward strand.
TGGCCAGTGCATTTCAAGCTCAGCCCCGACTCATTGGTCAGAGGAGGCTTACACGTTGGTAAGACGGTTTCAGTGGAGGTTCAGTGGTTGATTTCAGCAGGTTTCAGTTGATCTTCCAGAGTAACATAGGGTAGGAAGAAAGGGCTGGTGATCTGCTTCCAGAAAATCGGTAAATGAAACTGCTACGGATCACAGCAGTCTCGTCTGTTGTGCTTAGGGTTCCAGAATACTGAAGCTGACTCAGAAGCAGCTAACAAGAACAAATATCAGTAGCATTGGTTTTTACTTCTGTTCTTGTTACCTTCGCCCTGTCAGGCATCCTCCTTGTCTCCCTGCAGATCTCATCTGCCCTACTATTTCAGACCTGCATTTTCCTGGAAGGATGGATTAACATAAAATCATTCCTCTTTGGTCTTTGACTTGAATATGTTAATGAAGCACTGCTTTGTGTTAAGGGAACATATTTTCAACTGGGGGCAGAAATTCTGTTTAAAGAGCTCATGGGAGTCACGGAACTTGGTAGAAGTAATAGATGGGAATGGTAGTTTTTCCCAAAACAAACGGCAGTTCATGGCTCATTCTCTGTCTTATTTTGGCCCAGACTTAAAGTTAGAAGACCATTTGGTTGCTTGATAGTGGCAGTATCTGGCATACAAACTAAGAATTATTTTTTACTTTTGTTTATTATTTCAGATATTTTCCTTTAATGGTATTAATAGTAGCAGGAACGGTGGTAGTAATAGTAATATTTTAGAAGTATATTCTTGGGGCTATTTATTATTTAAAAATTTTTTAAGAACTTTGTTAGAAGAATAAGTCCTATTCACTTACATATGGAAATTTTCTAGTTTTTATGTATATGGAGAAAGGGTCACTAAAGTATGCATAGAACTGCTTATGTAGTGAGAATGCCTGGGGGAAAAATGAGGCAAACTTGCTTTGGTAGAGCAGGAGTAGCCAGATTTTATATCATTCTCCTTTTTCTCTTCAACTGAAGGCTAGAACCCCAGAAGCATGTGGCCCCATAAGGCCTGACACAGCAGTGCCACTGACTGAGCGTTGCAAGCTTCTCTGGCACTGATACAACTGAGACAGCAGAACATATTTTTGCATTTTTCTAAACATGTAGCGTAATTAGATAATGCTATTTTTATGTTTCTATTGATTATAATTGTGTTACATTTCATTAGGCTTAAGGGCATAGTAAAATTTGAAAATGCCAACAATTAAATGTTTTAAAATCACTTAAAAATCAGCAAAAACCAAAGTCACACTCTCTGCTACTGCACTATTAACAATTTGAATTTAGAATATAATTGAAGGAGTGGGTGGGGATGGTCGTGTTCAGAAGAAAAGTTTATTCTGAAAACATGAGAAAATGCTGTGCTTGTAAGCCTGATGCAGAAATTCGGCAAACACAAGCTGGAATCGTTTTGCCAATTCGTATATTGTGACTTGCATCTATAATACAAGCCTATGCTAATTTAGCATTTATCATTAAACTGCATTGTTTTCCCAGAGCCAGGGAATTTGAAGAGTCAGATCTTTAATTAATATAGAGTCCAGAATTCTCTCTGATAGTAAGACCAAAGAAAATCGGAGAGAAAAATCTGCGTCCTCTGACATTCTTAAAATCTTAGGATGATTGTTTATACATATATGTTGTTTTAAATCTTTAAAAATTATTAAATTTTAAACATTTCTGTTTTCATAAATGTATTCAATATTTTTTAATGCTTTTGTTATCTACATTTAATTTCACTGCAGGAAGGTAACATAACCAATTTCATTTTCTATGAAAATTTGCAAATTTTTGCTATTTTAAAGAATTCTGAATCAAAAACCTTTTTCACTAAATGTGTACATTTATGACTTTTCCTTACAATAAGTTTCTACAACTGGAACATTGGAGTAAAATGCTCAGGCATTTTAAAGTCTCAGAATGTAAAACACACTTTTAAGCTAAATAAATACTTGCGGGGCAGGCCAAAACCAAGGTGAGATATCATTAAATATATTCTCAAAAGTCTTTGTGTGTCTTCAGAAGACAATCCAAAGTTGCAAATTCAGAAACAGCTAGACTTTATCTAGAGCTAACTGAGTATGTTCCTTACTGTTCTGAGAGTGTTACAATTAATGCATTTTGCACAAGGGAAGTAATTCTCTGGCTATCACAAATTGTTTGTGTTTGGCTGCTAATCTAAAGGTTGATGGTTTGAACCCACCCAGTGTAGCCATGGATAGCCTGGTGCCATAATGGTTAAGTGCTACAGCTGCTAATCAGATGGTCAGCAGTTCAGATCTACCAGGTACTCCTTGGAAACTCTATGGAGTAGTTCTACTCGGTCCTATATGGTCTCTATGAGTTGAAATCATGGCACTGTTTTTGTTTGTTTGTTTGTGGTCTGTATATACCAATATACACATATTAGGTTGAGATTAGAAGATCTTTCAGCTTATGGTGAAGTCCAGTTAAGTTGATCTACTTTCTACTGTGCTGTCCCTGCTTTCACCTAACCAAATTTCAATCAACCATCTAATCTGTGACCAACACCCTCCCTCCCACTCACCTTTGTGGCCATCAGGAGTCTTTCCTTCTGTACATAAGCACTTTTAAGTCCTTATATCCAGGGCCTTATGTAATATTTGTCTTTTTGCCGCTCACAGATTTCACTCGGCGTGTCTTCCAATTGAAACCAGTTTATGAGATGCTTCGTAAAATCATCATTGTTCTTTATCATTGCATAGTGTTCCACTGAGTATATGTACCACAGTTTATTTATCCATTAATCTGTTGATGGGCATCTAGGTTGATTCCATCTTTTTGGTATTGTAGGCTGCGCTGCAATGAACATTTGTGTGCATGTATCTGTTCGTGTGACAGCCCATGTTTCTGTAGGATATATTCAAGCACTGAAATTACTGGATCAAGTGGTATATCTATTTCCAGCTTTTCAAGAAAACAAATTGCTTTCCAACGAGGTTGTACCATTGTGCGTTCCCGCCAGCAGTGTAGGAGAGTTCTGATCTCTTCGCAGCCTCTCCAGCATTTGTTGTTTGGTGTCTTTTGGCTTATGGCCAACCTTGTTGAGGTGAGATGTATCTCACTGTAGTTTTGATTTGGATTTCTCTGACAGCAAACGATAGTGAGCATTTCCTTATGTGTCTTTTAGCTGCCCGGATGTCCTCTTTGGTGAAGTGTCTGTCCATCTCTTTTGCCTGGCACTTAATTGGGTTATTTACCTTTTTCATGTTGCTATTTTGCAGAACCTTGTAGGTTATAGAGATCAGATGTTGGTCTGACATGTAGTTGCCAACTACTTTTTCCCATTCTGTGGGTGATCTTTTAACTGTTTTGATAAAGTCTTTGGATGAGCACAAGTGTTTGATTCTTAGTGGTTCCCATTTATCTACTTTCTCTTCTGTTAATCATGCTTTGTTTGTCAGATTTTGAAGTCTGCCTTGTATTAAAAGTCTGCTGTGTATTAAAACTTCCATTGTTGAACTTATTTTTTCTTTGATGATCTTTATCATTTTAGATTTGATGTTTAGGTCTTTGACCATTTTGAGTTAGTTTTTTGTAAGGTGTGAGATATGGGTCCTGTTTCAATTTTTTGCAGATAGAAATTCAATTTTGCCAGCACCATTTGTTAAACAGATTGTTTTTACCCTGGTTTACAATCTTAGGGCTTTTGTCAAATATCAAGTGTTCATAAGAGGATGGTGGCATCTCTGGGGTATCTCCACTCTGTTCCATTGGTCTATATGTCTCTTTTTGTACCAGTACTAGGTTGTTTTGACTACTGTGGCAGTGTAATAGGCTCCAAGGTTGGGTAGTGTGAGGCCTCACAATGTGTTCCTCCTCTTCGGTAGTGCTTTGCTTATTCAGGGTTTCTTCCCTTTCCAAATAAAGTTGGTGATTTGTTTCTCCATCTCATTCAAAAATGACACTGGAATTTGCATTGGGATTGCATTGTACACGTAGATTGCTTGAGGTAACATACACATTTTCACAATGTTAATTCTTCTTATCTACAAGCATGGTAGATTTCTCCATTTATGTAAGTCTCTTTTGGTTTCTTGCAGTAAGGTCTTTCAGTTCTCACTGTAAAGGTTTCATTTCTTTAGTTAAATTTCTTCCTAGGTCTTTTTTCTTTTTGGGTGCTATAGTAAATGGTATTAATTTGGTGATTTCTTCTTCGATGATCTCTTTTTTGATGTAAAGAAAGCCTACTGATTTACTTATGTTTATCTTATATCTTGATACTTTGTTGAACTCTTCTGTTAGTTCTAGCAGTTTACTTATGGATTCTTTAGGATCCTCTACATATGCAATGATATCATCTGCAAATAAGGAGATTTTTCTTTTTTCTTTCCCAATGCAGATGCCCTTTATTTCTTTGTCTTGTATAGTTTCTCTGGCTAGAATTTGTAGCATAATGTTGAAGAGAAGTGGTGAGAGTGGGTATCTGTGTCTAGTTCCCACTCTCAAGGGGAATTCTTTCAGTCTCTCTCCATTCAGGATGATGTAGGAGATTAACTTTGCATAGACGCCCGTCTTTGGATTGAGGAATTTCCCCTCTATTCCTATTATGCTGAGATTTTTTACCATGAATGGGTGTTGCACTTTGTCAAATGTCTTTTCTGCATCAGTTGACAAAACTGGGTGATTCTTATCTTTTGTGCCATTTATGTGCTTTAGTCACATTAATTTTTTTCTGATACTGAACCAGTCTTACATCCCTGGTATGAATCCAGCTTGGTCATGATGAATTATTGTTTTGATTTGTTGTTGAATTCTATTGGCAAGTATTTTGTTGAAGATTTTTGCATCTAGTTTCATGAGTGATATTGGTCTGTAACTTTCTGTTTTTGTAGGATCTTTCTCTGGCTTTGGTATCAGGGTTATGCTGGCTTTATAGAACAAACTGGGGAGTATTCCATCCCCTTCAATGCTGTGAAATATTGTCAGTAGTATTGGAGTTAACTCCTCTCTAAAAATGTGGTAGAATTCTCTGGTGAAGCATCTGGGGGAGGGCATTTTTTGGTTGGTAGTTTTTTCATGACTTTTTAAATTTCTTCCTTTGTGATGGATTTATTAAATTGTTCTACTTCTGGTGATAATTTTGGTATGTGAAGTGAATTTAGAAATTTGTCTATTTCCTCAAAGTTTTCAACTCTGTTATAGTAGTCTTTTGGAATCTTCTGCTAAGATACTTTCGATTTCAGTTGTGTCTGTTGTGACATCTCCCATCTCATATCTTATTCAGGTTATTTGTTTCATCTTCTGTTTTTCTTTAGTAACTTTAGTCAATGGTTTATCAAGTTTATTGATCTTTCTAAGAATCTAGTTTTGGTTTTGTTAATTTTTTCAATTGTTTTTCTATTCTCTAATTCATTTAGTTCTGCTCTAATCTTTGTGATCTGTTTTCTTCTGGTAACTGAGTGGTTCCTCTGTCACTCTCTTACTACTTGTTCAAGTTGTAAGGTTAATTCTCTGATTTAGGTCCTTTGTTCCTTCAAGATGTGTGCATTTCTAGAGATAAATTGACTTCTTTTTTTTTTATTAAATAAAAAAATGAAAGTGTACATACTCTGTGCTTACAATACTGGGTTAAGATGGGAGGATTACACAAGTTGTGTTGAAGTCCGATTAATATTGATCTTCTTACTAATGTGTATTGTCATCAATTTCACCCAAACAAATTTCTAACAACTATCTAATCTAAACCCTCACCCCCTCCCTCCCATGCTGCCACCCTCCACACCCTTGTAGCCGTCAAAGAGTCTTTTCTGTTATGTATGAGTCTGCTTTTAAGTTTTTATCATAGGGGTCTCATATAATAATTGTCCTTCTGTTGCTGGCTACTGTCACTCAACATAATGTCCTCTAGTTGAGACCAAATTGAGAGATGTTTCCTGCTGTCATCATTGTTCTTTATCATTGCATAGTACTCCATTGAGTACATATGCCAAGTTTACCCATCCATTCTTCTGTTGTTGGGTATCTGGGTTGAAGCCATCTTTTTGCTATTGTGAACTGTGCTGCAATGAATATTCGTGTGCATGTATCAGTTGGTGTGAATGGCCTTGATTCTGCAGGATATATTCCAAGCAGAGGAATTACTGAGTCAGATGGTATACCTATATCCATTATTTTAAGGTAATGTCAGATTGCTTTCCAAAGAGGTTGCACCATTCTGCAATTGCACCAACAGTGAAGGTGAGTTCCAATCTCTCCACAGCCTCTCCAATATTTAGCATTTTGCATTTTTTGGATCATGGACAATCTTGTTAGGGTGAGATGGTATCTCATTGTCGTTTTGATTTGAGTTTCTTTAATAATTAATGAACGTGAGCATGTCTGCATGTGTTTTTTGGCTGCCTGGATCTCCTCTTTAGAGAAGTATCTGTCCATCTCCTTTACCCATCACTTAATTGGATGATTTGTCTTTTCATTGCAGTAGCTTAAATAGTACTTTATAGATTATGGAGATCAGGCGTCAGTCTGGCATACGGTGGGCAGACACATTCAAAGCCCTGAATGAGAAAAACTTCCATCCTAGAATTATTTATCCTGTATAATTGTCTATCAAATACAATGGTGAAATTAAGACTTTTGAAAATAAAGAGAAATTTAAAGACTTCATAAAAACTAAACCAAAATTACATGAAATACTGAAAGAAGCTCTTCCCTAAATGTATGTTTTAAGTGATAATTCAAGGACCTTCATTCAAATTTCTAATCAGCTAAGGAAGGCACAAAACTTCACCAAATGAAGCCCACAGCTACAGTATTATAATAAGGGAATCCATGATCATATCATGACTACTATAATACCATCACATTAAAAGAGGGATATACTACAATAGTTACAGTTGTTTTTGATACAGAGAAAGTTTCAGACTTATAAAATAGTTAAAATTGATTTCAATAAATATATGTTAAGAGGGATAATACATGTAGCCATAAAACAGATTAACAATACATTATTTGAAATTAAGAAACACAATACAGGAGTCTCAATGAATATAAAATCAGCACTCATACAATCTATAAAGAAGAATGTCCCAGAACAGATTAATAAGAACAGCAGAGAAAACATCAACACGAAAATGAAAATATCACAATGACACCACTGAACATATACCTATCAATAATCACATTGAATGTAAATGGACTGAACGCTCCGGTAAAGAGACAGTGAGTGATATCCTGGATCAAAGACATGACCCATCTATAAGTTGCTTACAAGAAACACATCTTAGACTTAAAGATAAGAACAGGTTGAGAATTAAAGTTTGGAATAATATATATCAAGGTAACAATACACAAAGAAGAGCAGGCGTGGCAATACTAATCTCAGATAAAATAGATTTTAATGTAAAATCCACTGTTGTGGACAAGGCTGGTCACTATTTATTGCTGAAAGGTTCAATACTCAAGCAAGACTTAACAATATTAAATATTTACGTACCCAATACCAAAGCACCTAAATACATTGAACAAATACTGACAACACTGAAAAATGAGATTGATCATTCCACAATAATAAATTGACTTCTGAATACTACTGTTGCTGTATCTTATAGGTTCTGGTAGGATGTGTTTTCATTCTCATTTGCTTCCATTAATTTCTTTATTTTGTCCTTGATTATTTGTATAATCCATGGATTTTTGAGCAAGACGTTACTGAGTTTTTATGAGTTCTAATTTCTACCTATGTTTTTTCAGCTATTGATTTAAACTTTTATGACTTTGTGGTCTGAGAAGATGTTATGCAGTAATTCACTGGTTTGGATTTTGTTGGGACTTGCTTTATGTCCTAACATATCATCTATTCTGGAAAATATTCCATGTGCTTTGCAGAAGAAGGTGTATTTATCTGTTGACGGATAAAAAGTTCTATATGTGTTGATGAGTTCTAGTTGGTGGATTGTCACAATAAGTTCTTCAGTGTCTTTACTGAGCTTTTTCTGGATGATCTGTCCATTACTGACAGTGGAGTGTTGAAGTCTCCAACTATTATTGTGGAATGATCTATCTCATTTTTCAAGGTATTCAATATTTATTTCGTGTGTTTAGATGGTCTGCTATTGGGTGTATAAATAGTTAATATTGTTAAATACTGATTGTGTATTGAACGTCTCAGCAAGGAATAGTGACCATTCTTGTCCACAATGGTGGATTTTACATTAAAATCTGTTTTATCTGAGATTAGTATTGCCACTCCTGCTCTTCTTTTTATGTTTAGTATTTTTCCATCCTTTGATTTTCAGTTTGTTCATGTCTTTGAGTCTTAGGTGTATTTCTTGTAAGCAATATATAGACAAGCTGTGTCTTGTGACCCCCAATGTCACTCATTGTCTCTTTATTGGAGTATTCAGTCCATTTACATTCAGTGTAATTTTTGATAGGTATGTGTTTAGTGCTGTCATTTTGATTCTTTTACTTTTGTGTTGATGTTTTCTATGTTGCTCTTACCAGTCTGTTCTGAGTCATTCTTGTTTATGTGTTGACTTATCCTTTTTTCTGTGTTGGTTTTGTGTTTGTTGAGACTCCTGTATTATGTTTCTTGTTTTGATAGCTTGCATTGTTATTTTGCTTTGTAGATGTCCCTATGATCCCCCTTAATATTGTAAGTTTAAACTAAATTTTAACTTCTACGTATCTTTTGAAATTTTCCTTCCATCTGAAAGGACTATAAGTACCGTAATATATCCCTCTTTTTAGTGGATGGTTTCATAGTTTTTGTGATATGATCACTGGTCCTCTTATTTTTATTTTGTAGCTTAGATTGAGCTTTATGACTTTCCTAACTGATTGAGATTCTGGATGCTGTGCTCTGCATTGCCTCCTTAAGTATGTACTTGATGTTTTTGTTTTTTCTAAGCAAAGAGCTTCTTTCAATATTCTTGTAGTTTTGCTTTGGTTTTTACAAAGCCTCTAAAGTTCTGTTTATCTGTGAGTGTTTTAATTTCATCTTCATATTTGAGAGACAATTTTTCAGTATTTACAGTTCTTAACTGGAAGTTTTTCTCCTTCAAGGCTTTGAATGGGTCATCCCACTGCCTCCTTGCCAACATAGTTTCTGCCAAAAAGTCAGATGAATTCCAACAGGGCTTGCTTTTGAATGTTAGCTTTGCTTTGAGCCTTGATCCCTTTAATAGCATCTGTTTATGTTTCATTTTATTAAGCTTGATGATGATATGTCTTGGTGTTTTTCTTTTGGGGTCTCATTTTTGTGGTGTTCAGTACTCATCTTAGAAATCTATGCTCTTTTCTTTTATAATTTCAGGGAAGTTTTCTGTCAGCAACTCTACAGCAATACTGTCTGTGTCTTCAGCTATCCCTGCTTGTTCAGAAACTCCAATTATTCATAGATATTCCTCTTAATAGAGTTCCACATGTTTCTTAATGCTTTTTCATTTTTCTTATTTCTTTTCTCTGAGTTTTCCTCATAAATGCTGGTTGTCAGTTGCTATATCGTCAAGTTCACTAACTCTGGCTTCTCTTTCTTCAGTTCTGCTCCTTTGGCTTTTGGTTGAATTGTCTATTTCTGTAATGTTATTATCAATCTACTAGATTTCAGATGATTGATATTCCATCAGTTCTAAAAGCTTGCTTAATTTTTCATTTTGCTCTACTGCATTTTGTTTAATCTCTAGGAGGGCTCTATATATTATGCTTTTGTACTTGACCTCTGATAGTTTCAGAAAGGCTTCTTCATTTGGGAAGTTTTTTGATTGTTTATTTTGAGTTTTCCAGAGTCATGGTGGACTATTTCTTTCTGTATTGCCTCCGTGCCATCTAGAGGCTGTTCAGTCTCTCTGGTGTTCCCTTTACAGGAGCTGAGGCATAGTTCTAAGAGGGAAGTTGATCACCAGCTGCCTCTGTGTACTCTAGTGACTGGCCCCAGGTGGACTCTCCAGGGTGACAGGCTCTGCCTCTTGGCTGGCAAAGACAGCATCCTACTTTTGGATTCACTGGGGGGCCATCAGCTGATGCCATGATGCAGATTAGTGAAGGGTGGAAGAAATGGTGCTGGCCTGTTTAGCCATTAGTTCTCCAGGTGATCTTATTTGAAAAGTACTTGAAAAGTGAGGAGCTGTCCAATAGCTGCTGAAATCAGGCCCTCAGGTGTGGAAGACCCCACCTTCCACCTAGCAGAAGCACCTCATAGGCTGTCCCCAGATGCTATGATGTGGCTCAAAGTAGAGAAGGGTTACAGGCTTACTGCCATCCTCTGCCAGACCCCACCTCTAACTCTAGACACCACGGTCCTAAACAAAGCTTTCCTGCTGGAGAAGCACTTTCCAGATAGGCCCTGATTCTTGGCATGAATATTAGCCCCAGCTAAGACCTCCTGGTGGGTGACTCCACCTCCCAGCTGACCAAGATGGCATCCTGCCCGAGCTGCCCTTCATGCTGTGAAACAGCAGAACCTATGGTGCAGCTCGGGAATGAGAGGGTGGAAGGGCAGTGATGCCCTCAGTCAGCAGCAGGCTCTCAAAATGTGGCTATGCCAAGCACAGTCTCTCTGTTGTGCTATACACTGTTTACTTAAGCACTGCAGTTCAGCATATTTGCTGGCTCATGCCCAATCTCCTCCTCCTGGAAAACAAAGAAGGTGTCAGACCTGCAGTCCTCTCAGACAGTGAGTTGGCAGAAGGAGAACTCAGTATGTGGCTGCCTTGTGTTAGAGAGAAATAATTTCCCTTTACTGGCATCCAGTTCAATCTGACAATCCTATGCCAGACCCGAGGGCTCCCTGGATGTTCATGCTGCTGCATTCAATTATCATTCCAAGCTTTAGACCCCAGAAGAAATTGAAGAGTCATGTGTCTCATCTGCCATATTGGCTCTGCCCCCTCTATTTAGAAAATTTCTAATCAACACTTCTAATTAATTTAAGAAAAAAAAATTGTGTGTATTCCTATTAGGTTTTGTAGAGTAAATTTACTAGGATGGATATCATAAGGTACAGACAGTTTGTTTGAATGTTTTTATATGTGTTATTCATTTGATGTTTAGGAAATCTTTACCTATTTTTATTCCCATCAGAGGAATTTGAAACTACCATCATCCCAAGCCTTTGCTCTTCTGGATATTATACATTTGGTAGAAAAAGAATGCCAAATTTGGTAACAAGAGTGATACCATTCACTTCCAAGGGTGGTAAAGTTTGTTTGCAAGGCAGTTTATACTGCCTGCTCTCATTTCTGGTTCTTGCAACTTTTTTTTTTTTTTCCCCTCTTAACTTGCATATTTTGGCAAAGCTCTCCTTTAGCAATCTCCTTGCTATTTCAATCCTAACAATACTTACCTGCCTGGAGTGACAAGATATTCAACTGTTTACCTAGCATATTCCTGATGTTTTACTTAACCACGTTTTAGCGTATTGGTTTACCATTTCCAAGAGTTGCTTTTCTTACCAATAGGAATATCACTTTCCAACACTGTCTTAAGGAAATCATGGTGTTGCCGTGGTTAATAACTATAGCTGCTAACCAGATGTTTGGCACTTTGCATCCACCAGAAGCTCCTTGGAAATGCTACAGGGCAATTCTACTCTGTTCTCTAGGGTTACTATGAGTCAGAATCAACTCAACAACAACGAATTTTTTTTTTCTTTTAAATATTCCCTTAGGGAGTCCTAGTGGCACAGTGGTTAAGTGTCTGACTGTTATTCAAAAAGTTAGTGTTTTGAATCCATGAGACACTCCTTAGAAACCCTGTGGGGTAGTTCTGCTCTGTCCTATAGAGTCATTATGAGTTAGAATCCACTTGACTCTAGTGGGAGTTTCATTTAATGTTGTCTTAGACTCACATCTTAGCTGGAATCAGCTTATGAATTTTCTCTCACGAGCAAACTCATTTTATTGGTATATTATTTTGGAGTTATTCTATGAATTTTGTATTTACAAGCATATTCAACAGCACTTGTTCAATGCATAAGGATATAAAAGACAATTTTTGTTATAAAATTAAAATTATTTCCATGAATTACTAATAATATAAGGAAACATTTTTCTGAATTGTGTATAACATGAAGCTGGAAAATTATTACTAATAAATATTTAAGACAAACATTTAAAATGATTTTCCTACTGTGTTTGTGAATGTTCATAAGAATTTCCTCTTACTGTATTTGGGAAGAATTGCAAAATATTTTGTATTGTATTTTTGAGAGTTTGCAAAAAAGTCTTTTCAAAGCACTACCTAATTTTAAGATAATTTAAAATTTGGCCCTTAACAGTCTACAGTAGAAAATGATTTGTACCCATTATTAAATAGACGTCATTGCTTAAGGAATGTGTTCATTACTAAGTTTTTGTGAGTTTTTTTTTGCATTTTATGTTATAAGAAAACCCTAGTGGTATAGTTGTTAATCAAAAGAATTGACAGTTCAAATCTACCAGGCACTCCTTGGAAGTCTTATGGGGGAGTTCTAGTCTGTCCTATTAGGTCACTATGAGTCAGAATCATAGCAATTTAGTACTTGATTATTTTCAGAGCTAGTGTATTATAATGTATTCACATTAAATAAATGCACTGCCTTAATTAAAAAACCTGCTAATTTATGAAACACTGAGAGACTTTGTTAAGATTAAGCTGTAATAAGAACATGCAATGATTTCTACTGGGAAGTCAGGGGTTCTTGGCCAGTGAGTACATTGGCCAAAAAAGGACATTACAACTCCTTTCTTTTGAGCATCATGTCAGAATCTACATAATTGCAATGGGTTAGGTTTTGTTTTCATAGTTTTACAAAGAAAACAATGTGAAATACATGAGAATTTAGGTCAAAACACCATTTGAAACTATAAAATATTAAAAACTTATTGAAGCTCTCAATAAATCATGACTACAGTGACATCAGAAGTAATTTATGCAAACATGAAAATGAAAGTAAAAGTATAGTTCAGGCATTATGCTTTTGCCATCAACACTGAAATATGTTGAATAAATTAATCAGGGCACTAGAAATTTTATGTTACAAATTTTATATTACATTTGAACTTTTAAACATTGTCTTCATGACAGCACACATTAGTAAGATCAATATTAACAGGACTTCAGTACAACTTGTATATTCCTCCCATCTTAACCCAATATTGGAAGGACAGAGAAGCTGGGACAGGGGGCCGGGGACCATGCTCTCAGGGGAAATCAAAGCCAGTCGGCACAACTAGCATTTTGCTAATGAGGACTCTCTGCACCCCAGATTGGTGAGTGGTGTCTGGGGTCTTAAAAGCTGCCAAGCTGCCATCTGAGGGTACAGCAAACAGTCCCAACTTAGCAGGAATGGATGATCACCAAGGTCCATAATGACTTGGGGGAAAGAGAATCCAGAAGACAGAGAGACCCACGTGAGTGAATGTCTACATTGACTTGTGACCGGAAGAACTAGATGGTGCTGGGCCACCACCAGTGATAGCCACAATGGTGCTCACAAAGTTGAGTCTCACTGGCAACACAAGTATAAACAGGGGTGCACCTTGAGATCTCCACTAAAAGACTGCAATTGATGGTCCAGGGGCCTCGGAGTTATCCTGGGAGCAGCGCCCCTGGCCCTGATGATCATAATGAAGGTTAGCTGTTTGGACAGCAATGGATTGGACTTGGTGATGCAGAGATACCATATTATGTGGGCACTTTATGGTTCTAGGCATCTATAGGAGGTCGTCCTGTTGACTTCATACTGGAGGAAGGGGAATGGGTGGAGAGGAGAAGATTGGAGACTGTTGGGAATACAAGACATGTATGGAGCAGAGAGGAAGAGTATGCTGTCACCTTGCAGGGAGAGCAGTGGAAGCTGCATGTAGGTCAGCATGCAAATTTATATGGGAATGTACATTGTCATTCAATCATAATAAAAGTAAAAATACTGTCTTCATGAGAAACCTTGAATGTCCATGAACATATATGTCTTGTTCACCATTGTGTTTTCTGTGTCTAGCATGTTATTCACATCAGGTATTTAATTAATAATGGGCATAATGAGATAGTGTACAGATTGAGTCAATTAGATATTTAGCTTAAAGACCTACCTGACATCCTTACCCTTATGATTAAGTTATGATTTCTTCTAACTCTCATAATACATGCAGTCTCCAAATTATGGACAATGGTGGCACTGCAATCCCTTTCTCTGATCTTTCAGAAGGACAGAGGTGAACTTTGACTAATGCCCCTGACTGCTGACTTTGCTAAAAAGGAGAAAAGTCAAATAAAACAACTGTACCCCGACTCATGGCCTGTGGCCAATGGTTTGGTTAGATGATCTGAGACTTGGAAGCAACATGATTGGAAAATTGGTGACAGGGAGGTACAGGAAATAAGTATGTGGTCAGATCCGTCTGAATGGGTCAAAGAAGTGAAGATAATTGTGTCTCATGTGAATGCTCACTAAAAGGTGACAGTGGCAGATTAGGATTTTAACAGTTAAGTAAACATGAATGATGTGTTCTGTAGGAAACAGTTATCCTCTTTCCATAGCAACTCTGTTCATTGCCCAGCAAGAACCATGCAGCCATGGTGGCAAGTATAAATGGTACATGTGAGTTCAGCAACATGGACTTCTAGTCACCAAGGCTGACTTGGCTACAGTCACTGTTAATGCCTAATTTGACTGCAGCAGAGACCAACCCTGAGCCCCTAGTATGGTGCCATTCCTGCCGGTGATATCCCAACAACCCGGTGGCCGAAAGATTACATTGGACCACTTCTGTCGTGGAAAGGGCAGCCTGTGGTTTATATTGGGATATATAAACACTTACTGTGGACATGGATTTGCCTTCTCTGGACACAATGCTTCTGCCCAAACTACCATTCATGGACACTCAGAATGCCTTATCTGCTATAGTGGTACCTCACACGGCGCTGCCTCGGATTAAGGGACTCATAGCAAGCAAAGTACAGCAGTGGGTCTGTGCTCATGTTCCCTACCTTGGTAGAGTAGCTGCCTTCAAAGAACAGTACGATGGTCTTCTAAACACGTAATTATGGCACCAGCTAGGTGGCAATACTTCACAGTGCTGAGACAGTATTCTCCAGAGTACTGCATTTTCTTAAAACCAGCAGCCAATAGAGGATACTTTTTCTCTCAGAGCAGGATTTATAGGTCCAAGCATAAGTAGACAAAAATGGGGGTAGTATTGCTCACTTATCACCCTTACTGAGTCACTCACAAAATTTTTGCTTCTCATCCCTGTGACCCTATGCTCTGTGAGTCAAGAGGTCTTAGTTACAAATACAAGCTTGCTCATATCTGGGGACACAACACTGAGTCCATTGAACTAGAAGTTAAGAAGGCGACCTAGTCACTTTTGGCTCCTCATACCTCTGAACTAATAGGCAAAGAAGGGAGTTACCAGTTTTTATTGTAATCAATTTTAATTACCAATGAGTAATTGGATTGATTTTATTGATATGTTTAGAATTCAGGAGATCTCTTAGGGCATCCCTTAATACTACTATGCCAAGTCAGCAGAAAACTAGAGCAATCTAATTCTGCTATGACCACTAACGAACTAGACCCTTCAGGAATTCTTCCCTGAAGATTTGAATAACACTGCCCGGTGAAGAACCACAACCAGCTGAAGTGCTTGCTGAGTGCAAAGGTAATATTGAATGGGTGGTGGAAAGAAGTACTTCTAAATACCAGCTGCAGGATGAGGACTGCAATTGTTTTGAGTCCTCCTTTTTTGTTTTATCCTACTGCTTACAAAATATAAGATGTAAAGGGGGCTAATGCATTTTCGGTTGTATGTGCTAGCTGCATCATGCCATTTCCAAGTATTACTTTACAATTATCCTTATTTAGAATTTATGTACAGTTTAAAGAGATGTATAGAGGTATCAAGATGACAAAGAGTAGATTGTAATGGTTAATGTTATGTGTCACTGGGTTAGGCTATGTGTTTTAGTCAGCTAGTCTAATAGAAGTACCCGGGTTGTAACAGAAGTACCAGGGTTGATGCTTTTAGCAAAGGAAAGTTTATTCTCACATAGTCCTTTAGGCTACAAGTCCGAATTCAGGTTGTCCATTCCAGGGAAGATTTTCCCTCTGTAGGTTCTGGAGGAAAGCCCTTGTGTTACATCAGGCTCTGGTCTGGCAGCATCTT
Source organism: Heterohyrax brucei (assembly GCA_028571685.1). Taxonomy (NCBI): domain Eukaryota; kingdom Metazoa; phylum Chordata; class Mammalia; order Hyracoidea; family Procaviidae; genus Heterohyrax; species Heterohyrax brucei. The sequence goes on from CM053147.1 coordinate 73,058,051, forward strand.
GGCACAGGAAGCTCAGGTCTGAAGGATGCGCTCTTCTCCCAGTGCTGCTGTCTTGATCATGTGAGATTCCCAATTCTCTGCTTGCTTCTCTCTCTTTTTGTCTTCTACTGGATGAAATGTTAAAAGGTGGTACAAGCCACACTCCAAAGAAACTCCCTTAGCAAGGCTGTGGCAGTCGTGCCCTAATCCTCTCTTAACATGATCATCCTATGTATTAGCCAGAGGCAGAAATTAGGATTTACGGTATCAGAAAATTGCAGAATGGAGGGCAGTCACAGAATACTGGAAATCCTGGCCCAGCGAAATTATTACACATATTTTTTGGGGGACACAATTCAATCAATGACACTATGATTCTCAGTTATTATGTAATTATCTTCCATCTTGTGGTTTGATATAAGGATTTTTTTTTTTTTTTTTTTTTTTTTTTTGTGGAGGTGAGGCCTGGATCCAGTGTATAGCATTTTCTGGCAAAGCTCACTATCAGTCCTGTACCTGACTTGTTATAATTGTACTTCCATTTCTTGGGATGTGAGTCAACAGCCTGTCATCTTACCTGAAGATTTCTGGATTCGCCAGCTTCCCCAGCCCACTGATCCAGCGGCCTTCCATCTGACCTGCAGATTTGGGGATTGTCTCAGCCCCTGCAACCGTGTGAGTCAGGAGAAACTTCCTGTTATCTGACTTGTGGGTTTGGAACTTTCTAGCATCTACAACTGCATGAGTGGTTTCCTTAAAATAAGTCTTTCTCTATAATGGTGCACGGAAACTCTGGTGGTGTGGTGGTTAACTGCTACTTCTGCTAACTGAGAGGTCAGCAGCTGGAATCTGCCAGGTGCTCATTGGAAGCTCTAAGGAGCAGTTCTACCATATCCTGTAGAGTTGCTCTGAGTTAGAATTGACTAGACAGCAGTGGGTTAGCTACTAAAAGATCAGCAGTTCAAATTCATCAGCTGCTCCCTAGAAACCCTGTAATGGTTTCTATAAGGTTGTTCTATAGGGTTGCTATGAGTCGAAATCAATTCGATAATAGTGGGTTTGGTGTATACACACACACACACACACACACAATGTATGTACTATATACATTTATATATAGTAAAGCCATTGTTAATGAATTACAGTAAAGTGTATATATATATATACACATATATATGTTTACACAGTTTATTGGTTTGACTCCTTGGGACAATCCAGTCTAAGATAAACACTAAGATGGATACTGTTACTCTTATTAATTTATAATTTTATAAGTTAACATTTATGATACAGTGTTTACTGTTTTTGAAAGAATTATGAACTTTTTCTTTCATTAAAATTATATATACCTGATGCTGCTGAGTCAGTCCCAACTCATAGTGACCCTATAGGACAGAGTAAAACCACCCCATAGGGTTTCCAAGGAACTCCTGGTAAGTATGAATTGCTGACCTCTTGGTTAGTAGCAGAACTCTTAACTACTGTGCCACAAGAGCTTCAAAAATCATATATAAAGCCAAGTGCCGTCGAGTCGGATTATATATAGCTATTCTAAAGAAGTCCTAATTGTTGAAAAATGTGCAAAGGAGAAAAACAAATTAGACAAAAAGTTCATGGAAAATAATAATTTGATAGAAATTAGTTATCATTGTTTTAGACTTAATTTTATAAAAACATAAAGGCAGATAGATAGAAGCAATTTTATAAATCTGGGTTGCTGAACCTAATCTAATATAACTCATTAGGAAAAATATATTTTAGCAAAAGAAAAATTAGAGGAACTGAAGATATTGCTAAATTTCTGATAAATATTTCTTTACAGTAAGTAATAAAAGTATCTAAAAAATCTGAAGTTTGACAAGATGTAATATGAAGAGGCTGTTATGGGTGTTTCTTTTAATGTTATATTTTGTTTGTAGACCATGTTGTATTTCTCACAAAAATAAGGAAATTCTCTCACATATTTCTTTGTCCTTCCTTTCTAATCTATATTGATTACTGGTGTTTTTATTTTATATTATCAGAGTATATACCATTTATTTTCAATTAGGAAACCTTAATATATGCCACCATTATTTAGTATTAGTTTTATAATTAAAAGCATTCAAAACCTATTCATTCATCTCCATTTTTGGATTGTTCAACTTGTTTATTTTTTTAGTGAAATGTTGTTTTTTGTTACACGTGATATTTTGTTTGCCATATTTCCAGTGCCTAAACTTGTTAAAAAATGTCAAAACTTTCATAGCATTCTTGAGAGGCAGATTATGTACACATAAATTTATTAAGTCATATTACTTTCTCTTAGAATTTTTAGATATAATTTTAAAATATTTCTCCATTGACTTATTATGTAGCAAGCTAAAGAAAATGTCTTAAAACCACATTTATATTTAATATTTCTTTATCTTTTTTCTTTTAAATTTTCACGTTTAGTCTTAATTTTCATAAATTTTCTTGAATTACGTATTTGATTCTTCAGGCCCATTTATTCTTTTCTTTGTTTCTTTTTTGTTTTTATCCTCCTCCAGGGTCATTGATTTACCTTTTTTATATATAAAACATATACTTTGTGATACCTTTTATATCTTTTTTTATATATTATTGAGTTGCCCATATAGAGAAATTTTGTGTACGGACATAAACAATTTACCCAAGATCATTTCAGCTGTAATTTCACTGGTTCTACTTGATTAAATCAGGGTTTTTATGTCAACATATTTTGCTTTAGAAAGGAAAATTGTAGCTTCTAAATAGCATAAACTGAACTGAAAACAATGCTGTCTCACATAGTTTTGACTTGTATGTATGGTTTCTTAAACTGTATTTCTTATTTATGCAAGTGGAAGATAAAACTTAGTCCATTTTTTACTATTAATTTTTCCAAAGTCTTATTTCTACTTAGTATGATTTGAAGGTTAGAAGAAAATCTTAGAAAACTGAGCTATCTTTATGATCTATACTTATTTTGACATTGCTGCTATGGGATAAGTCTTTTCTCTTTATCTTCCATTTATTGCTCCCAGTGATTGGAGCAATGAGTCATCTTATATCATTTTAGTGAAAAGATGTTTGTTTTCTCATCCTGCTTCCGTAAATCTTTACAATATCTCAATATTACCTGGTAATCTCCAGCAAATTCCAATTTTAGAAGCATTTCTACTCCCTGCACCACTCAGTTTCTGAGAGATTAAACTTTCTAGAACAGTCCTGATTCTTATTCTGTTTTAGGACTAAAGCAAAACTCTTCTTTTGATTCTGTAAACGACATAGTATCTTACAAATATTTTCTTTCTTCCTTTTTTTTTTTTAATTTTAGGAGTGGAATTTGATTTCTATTGCTTGCAGCCAAAGAATTACTAAATAAGAGAATCAAAAGCCACTGCCTCGCTCCTAAAAACTCTGTAATCCCTGTCAAAAGTTCTGGATACTTGCAAAATCACACTTGGCCAGAATTCTCTCTAGTTGAAATATTTGTGTTCAGTCTATAAATCTTTCTATATAGTACCTAAACTTGGCTTTTACTATTTCTAAATCTTTTTTGAAATGAGATTTCTCCTGGCATTAAAATATTTTAGGGGAATATGTTCTTAATAGGAAAAGAGTGGAGTATAAGCTACAGGTGAAGTGATATAGCAGAACTGAAATAGACATTTTGCAGCATGGCCTGGGAAAGGCAAATGAAGTTTCTTTTTGTCTTTTGGGAGAATGGGATGCAGATTAGCATAAAGGGACATGTGGTGTCCTGCCATGTCCCATCCCAGCGTGCTGTGTGCTGTAGTAGGAAGTCATATGCATTGTGCTCCAGCTGTATGGAGTGCGTCAGGAAGAGGATTGGAGCAGTACTTCAAGTGCACATGAAACTACTCTTTTGCTAAGATAGCAAAGACAGCTAAGATAGCACAAATATTTTAAAAAGTTTGCCCTAGTTCTAACATCCAAATTACTCCTTCTCCAAAGGCAGTGCATACTGGAAAGGTTTTTTGAAGACTTTTCTTCTCTTTGCAGACAAATGAATTAGAAAAATTCTTTTTCAGGGTTCCAGAGATATGGAAAATTGAGTCAGTCTACTAGACTATATATTAGTTTTATGTTTTTAAAACATGTCTTACAATTTAGCTGACATAAAATCTATGCAGAAATACCAGTGATTCTTTTGGAAAGGTCTTCATATTCTATATTTACAGAGCAGTAACAATTACATTTCTATAACAGCAATTCTAATTGTGCCCTATAATTCAGAAGAAAAAGCAGAGTTGCCCCCTTGTTTGAACTTGGCAATTTGGTACAATCAAAATGTTAAAGGAGACTGGAATGCTGAATGTGTTGTTCAGTCTTATTCTCTGCTGTTAACTCTGTTGACTGTCTTAAGTAAAATATTTTCCATAAATCGTATTCATAGTAAAGAGATTCAGAAAAAATACAGCAGCGTATTTTCTGTAAAAAACCAAAGCTAAATCTACAAGGGTGATAGTTGGATGACAGATACGTAATAAAACACTCAAGTCCTAATTCATGTGTACATGAAAGAAAAATCGGTTCAATAGCACTAAGATCACAGCAAGAAGCAGGAATTGGCTGTATGCAGATATGGTCTCATCTTCCCAATGTTTCCTCTTTTATGAGAGAATTTTTAACCTCTTTTATATGAATTATATCATTTTTCTCTGGCTTTAGAAGTTACAACACAATCAAAACACTACGTATGATATAGCTAATTTTTTCAAGCCTCTAAGAGTCACTGCAAAAGCAGGCCTCATACATAATAAATTCACACAGTGGCGTGACTATCGTTGTGTTCTTTGAGAACCTAGCTTTTAATTCTGCAGCATGTGCTTTGATTATTGCAGCATGCTAAAAATTCAGGTGCATCCTGCTGAAACTCTTTCAGTGGCAGAGAATAAATCCCGCAAAAGAAAAATGTTTCACTGAATTAAATTTACAGAGTTTTCACAGCCTGAAAATACATTCTCAAAGATATCAATAATACATTTAATTATTTTAATAGCTACAAAATTTCCCAGTATGAATATTTGACTGAATCATTACTCTAATTGACCAGAAACCTTACTGAATATTGTATCCTCTAAGCTCAAATATGAAGCATGTAGGTACATGAAATACAGAATGGCTGAATTCAGCTTTGGAACATGTATATTTTTATTTATCTACTTTGTTGCATTTTGATTTAATACTGTTGGGGACCACCGAAAACTACAGGTACTTTGCACTTCCAAAATCTGGTATCCAACTCTTCAACTGATCACAACTTTAAGGTAAAAAACTCACTGGTCCAGATACACACTCCACTGACGTTTTTTCCGTGTGGGAGACCTGGATTGGATTCTTAGCCAATACACATATCACCCATCTGACAGTGGAGGCTTTCAGGTTGCTGTGCTGTTAAGCAGGATTAGTGGAGCATCAGCATGAAGATGGGCTAGGAAGAAAGGTATGGTAATCTGCTTCCAAAAAAATCAGCCAATAAACAATCCATGGATCACAGCAGTTATCCCACAAGAATCACGGGAATGTTGCTGGGTTGATCAGTACTTTCTTTTACCATGAGTGAGGGACCAACTCAACGGCAGCTAGCAACAAAATATTTTACTCTTTGCAATTAAAAGCCCACTGCCGTTGAGTTGATGCTGACTCATAGCAATGCTATTAGGACAGAGTAGAACTGCTCCATGGAGCTTCCAAAGAGTACCTGGTAGATTCGAATTGCCAGCTTTTTGATTAGTAGAGGTGGTACTTAATCACTGTGCCACCAGGATTTCCTCTTTGCAACTAGGACTTCTAACTTCAATTTTTTTGTACCATTATATAGCCTGAATTCCAACTATAATTTCAGACATATTTCCAGTAACAGACGTAAATTAAAAGGGGCTTATCATTGTGATTACCATCCTCTCTTTGAGTCAGTTTTTCTGCTACATGAGTGGATATATAAATTGACTTTGACTTAATGGAAGCTGTCAAGTGCTTTAGTCTCTTTTGATCCAGTAGCCCATATAAGGTCATCATATGAATGAATGTCTCTTTACTGAACACTCATTTCCACTGTTTTTAGGAATGTGAGTAAGAAGTCATCAATCTGAAACGTGAAAAAGATGAAGGAAGTCATCACATTTATGTGCTGTTCTCTCCCTGAAACTGTATGAAGCTGGTATTTTTGTCCTCAATTTAGTGAAGAAACTGAGTGAAGCGGGTATTTGTTTCCTCAATTTAGTGAAGAAACTGAGGCTTAGATTACATTCAGACAATCACTGCACGAATATGTAGAACTATTTTGAGATGAACCCATTTAAGTCAGTTTAAAACAACTGAGTCCTTGTCTCTTGTAAATGCCTGGTAATCCACTATGCTTGTGTTGTTCACTGAGATATTTGAGGTCACTGTGAGACTGAAGTACAGGCAGTTTCAACAGTGATTGGCCGTACTTAAAAAGAAATTCTTACGTAACAGTGCCAGACAAACCATGAGTGAGCACACGTTTCCCCCAATAAACAATTTGATGCCGTTCGGTTGAGTTCCTCTATTACAATTGCCTGTGTCCTGAGCAATGTTATTCTGCAATTTCCAAATAAAACAGTTACATTTGGATTTATACAATGCTTCCTCTTCTAAAGATGATAACTGAATTTAAAAATCTAGCTTTAATACAAGTGGAAACAATGTTTTGGGATTTATGAAAAAACATGGTATTTATTTATAACCCACATGCTGGGCAATAGGCTAAGTGATTTCTCTCTTTTTTCAGGTGGAAAAGCAGAATACCTTCAGTTTTTATTTGGGAAACAAATCTTACGTAAGAATGAATTATAATTAATATGTAAAGTCACTGTATTATTTGCTTTACTAGTGCATTCTTTTCTTATTTGTCCCTTTCACAACTCAAAAGAGAATCATTGAAGACCAAGTTGCTTGTCATTTCTTTTTTACTAAACATAAAGCAAAGAAATAAATGAAGAGAGGCACTCACTGATACTAAGAAAGCCTCCTTTAGGAAAGCAGAAAAAGACTGTAATTATCTCTAAAATATCATCCTAAATCCACTGTGCATCTGTTTTTCACACATACAGAAAATTGAACATTGAAGACCAAAGGGGTTGAAATGTAAAATGATGCGACTAAGCACCATTTAAAAATTGTTGTAATGAAATTCCCTATTGCTGGATAGATTTGATATTCTTGTCTTGAGAAGAAATTGAACCCTTGCATATCACCAATATTTTCTAAATACAGACTAATTATTGTTATAATCCTGACAGTGATTGATTTTGAATAATTATCCTAAAAGATGAATTAGCTTTAAAAAAAATCTTCCAGATTATGAAGGAGTCTATTCTATTTTGTAATTCCTTTTTAAAAAGTATGATGACATATTAAATGGGTAGAATGAATTTCTCACATGCCTACTATTTGATTTGAAAAAAACTATAAAAGTTACAAGGCCAAATCTTTAGTAAAATTCCAATTGCAGGCTAAATTCTTTGAAGGATTTAAATTATGGGGCCTGAATCATATCCTTGGTTTAGTTCTAATTTATGCTGTGATCCCAGACTACCTCTTTTGGCCTGTTTTTTTTTTTGCATTTGTGAAATGCCTTCAACAAGAAAATGCTATTCAAGGTCTTTTCCTCTCCTAGCATACTGTTGTTTTGTATTACATATTTCCATCTCACTTAAATTAAAAATCTGTTTTTCTTGTAGGTCTCTCAGGTAATATTAGAGATTGGTTGAGGAAATATTTAAAGAATGACTAGTTAGTTGGAAAAACAATAGTTCCTTTCTGTTCTGGTGCTTATTGCTCTCAAGAGTAAATTTAAAAAAATGAAAAAGAAAATATTATCAGCAAGTCAATTCTGACTCATAGCAACCCTATAGGACAGAGTTGACGCAAGGTTACCAAGCAGCAGCTGGTGGGTTTAAACTGCTTACCTTTCAGTTAGCAGCTGTACTCAACCACTGTACCACCAGGGCTCTTCTCTCAACAGTAGTGCTACTCTAATTTTAGAATGCATGCAAGTCACTTAGGAATTCATTAGAATTCAGACTCTAATTCAGTAGGTATGAGAAGGAGCCTAAGAATGTGCAATGCTATCACGCTGTCTCTGATATTATTGCTGCTGTTCCTATTCTTAATAGAGTCTCTCATGTTTCTTAATTTTTCTTATTTCTTTTCTCTGGTTTCTCTTCATAAATGCTGGTGTCAGTTGCTCTATCTTCAAGGGCACTAAGTCTTACTTTCGTCTCTTCATTTCTGCTCTTTTGGCTTTGAATTCAATTGTCTAATAATGTAATTTTTTATTGATCTGCTGGATTTCAGATCACTTTCAGTTCAAATATCTTAGTTTTCATTTTGTTCTGTTGTATTTTGTTTAATCTCTAAGAGGATCTATTTACAATTCTTTTGTACTTGAACTCTGGTAGTTTCAGAAATGCTTCTTCATCTGGACCTTTCGATTCTTTATTTTGGGAGTTTTCCAGAGCCATGATGGACTGCTTCTTAAATGATTATCTATGTTCTGTTGTCTGTGTGCCATGTAGAAGCTTTTTGATTTCTCTGGCATTACCTCTACAGGAGCTGAGGTATAGTTCTAAGAGAGGAGTTGGTCACCAACCATCTCTATGTACTGTAGAGACTGGCCCCAGGCAGACTCTCTGGGATGGTAGTCTCTGCCTCTTGGCTGACAAAGATGGTGCCCAGCTATGGAGTCACTGGGAGGCTGTCAGATGACCCTATGATGTGGATCAGTGAAGGGTGGAGGAGAAGCTGCCAGGCATCTCAGTTACCACATCTCCAGGCCTTATTTAAAAGAGTATTTTACTTCTAGGTTGGAAGCTTTCCAACAGCTACCAAAACTAGTCAGGCTCTCAGGTGTGGCAGATCCTGCCTTCCAGCTGACAATGAAAGTACCTCATAGGCTGTGCCCAGTTGCTATAAGGTGGTGCAAAGTAAGAAGAAGTTAGGGCCTTCTAGTCATCTTCTGCCAGGCCCTACCCATGAATCTAGACATGAGTTGTCTCAAATCCTGCTTTTTTTCTGGGTAAGCACTTGCCAGATAGGCTGCTGCTCCTCTTGAGAATCAGCCACAGCTAAGGCCCCTGGTTGAGTGACTACACCTCCCAGCTGACTAAGATGGCATCCCAGCTGAGCTGCACTTTCTGCCATGAAACAACTGTCTATGGTGCAGCTCAGAATAGAGAGGGTAGAGGGAGAGTGGTCCCCTCAGTCAGCAGCTGGGTTCTCAATATGTGGCTATCCCATGGACTGTCTCTCTGCTGTGCCATACACTGTTTACTTAAGCACCACTGTTTGGTGTATTTGTCAGCTCATACCCAATCTTCTCTTCCCGGATAACAAAGAAGAAGGTGTCAGTAGCTGCAGCCTCTGATACAGTGACTCACCAGGAGCAGGTGTTGGCAGCCACTGGTTTGTCTCTGGGAGGGGCAGTTTAGTCCATTACTGGTGCCTAGTCAAAACTGACAATGCTTTGCCAGGTCCTAGGACTCCCCAGAAGTCCACTGCTTCATTGAATTATCAGAAGGAACTGAAGAGATAGTGTCTAGTCTGCCTTCTTAGCCCTGCCTCCCAAACTCTGTATTCTTAGCAAGCATTCTATATGATACTGACATCAGTGATGCAGGGACTAAAACTTAAATATATTTGAGAAAGTACTGAAGAATCATGGAATGAATCTATCTACCAGCACTTCCCTCTTACATCTAGGTTTTCTTTTCAAACCTAATCACTCAATACTTTATTACTACATTTGTATTCAAGATAACTGAAAATGACACTATGTTTGGCTTGTATTAGTCTATTCTCTTCATGGATTATCTGTTGTCTGGTTAGACATGCAGTTTAGTTTGTAATGTGTCTTAGGCTGGGCCCACTATAGAAGCAAAGCTAGTAAAGCATGTATAACATGATATATATAAAATAAGGAAATAACTCATTTAGTTGTACAGGCTGACCACAGAGTTCCAAGTGTGTGGATCAGGCTGTAGGGTTCTTCTGATTAATGTAGCCACAATTTAGTCATCTAGCACTGCTCTAACAGAAATATCACAAGTGGATGGCTTTAAAAAGACAAATTCTATTTTGTCGTAGTCTAGTAGGCTAAAAGTCCACATTCAGGGTTTCAACACCAATGGAAGGCTTTCTCTGCTGGCTCTGGAGAAAGATCTTCCCCTGAATTGAAAGGTTCTGAGGTGCAGGGGCCCTAGTCCTTTCCAAAGAATGCACTCTGCTCTGGCACTCTTTTCTTAGCGGTGTGAGGTGGTGTGAGGTCCCAAACTTGGTGCTTGCCTCACTTTCCTTTATATGCCAAGAGGCTACCCCAAAGCATCATGCAATCCCCACACTGAGTCTCACCCTAACAACACAACTACTGCCTATCCTCCCCCATTAACATCACAGAGGCAGGTTTTACAACATAAAGGAATATCACACAATACTGAGAATCATGGTCTAGCTAAACAGCTACTTGCATTTTTAAGGGGTACACAGTTCAATTCATGACACTTAGGCACTGGTGAGCCCAAGACTGGCAAGTCAGACAGCAGGGTTGTGGCTCACAGGCTGTGAAGACTAATGAATTCCCAAATCAGCAGGCAGGATGGCAGGTAATATGCTAGTTCACATTCAAGGGACTGTATGTAAGATAAATAGGAGCCAGCTGCAGGATACAGAGCAAGCAAAAGCTTACAAGCCTTGCTAGAAAGGGTATCTATATTGTATGCGTGCCACACCTGGAAGGCAACTCCCTTTCAACTGATTGGCTGCTCACAGCAGTTCACATCACAGAAGTATCGCATCATTAAAAGACTCCAAACTATGACATAATTGCCAGAACACTGAGAATCATGGCCAAGTCAAGTTGGCACAAAACCTTAGTGATTACATAGGGTTTTTGTTTCTCTTTGTTTATTAAACATGAAGTCCAGCAATCTTTCCACCACTTTAACAAATATTTGTGAAGCTACCATAAAAGAAATAAGCTGAAGTGGAAACTTATACTGGAAGTAAGAGAGTCTAAACTCTGCTTCTAGTGCTGTTAATCATTTGTTTATTCATTCTTTGGTTTCTTCCTTTCTAAAACTGTGGTTGATCTTGGTCATTACTAATTCATTTACATACATGTGTTCAACACTATGTTAACCTAGTGGGAGCTGCCAACAAGTAATAAACAGATCTTAGAGAGATAAGGGTTATAATTAAAAAAATGCCTTAAAAGTAGTCACTGATTTTACACACACACACAAACACACACTGTGTATATATATAATGTATAGAATATATATAACATATATATATAAAGTACATGTTGTTCTCCTGGATATTAGTTAAATCCAGTTAAACAATCCTTTTTTTACTCTTGAAGTAGAGGGGGAAAAGGAAATAATTCACGTAATAACTTAAATGAGAGACAATTAGCAAATTATATTAAAAGCCTTAAATTACATATATCTTGTAATACAGTGATTTCTCTTCTGTAAATTAGACATCGTTTGAGATGTTAAGAATTATTACTTCATTTAATAAATATATTGTGATCCCTAACTATGTGTCAGGAACTGTTTCAGGCTCTGGGGAACAATCAAAACAAGGTTGCCCTCGAAGAGCGTATATTCTAATGGGATGAGGGGGTAGATGAATAAGAAATTAAATTTTATAGAATTCCAAGTGCTGGTGGTAAAAATTTTGATGGAGAAAAATAAAGCAGGAAAAGAAGATGGAACATACTGTGAGGAGGGTGACTGTAATTTTTCAAGGAGGAAAGGCCTCACTGAAAAGAAAATGTTTAAGCAGGAACCTAGGGAAGGTAGGAGAGAGAGTTCTACAGTTATCCAGAGAAAAAAATTCTCCAGACATAGTGAACAAAAAGAACAAATGTCCTTAGCAATGTGGCACATTTGAAGAATAATGAGTGTGGTTTGATCATAGTGAACAAAAAGAGAAAAATGTATTTAAGTTAAGAAACTTTAGGCAATATTAAGAAGTTTGGCTTTTAATGTGAATGAAATGTGGAACACCGTTTTGAGCAGAACAGTCATTTGGAATGATTTTCTTTCCAAAAGGGCCCCTGCTGAGAGGTAGGCTAAGCAGATGGAGTAGTTGGATGCTTCCTGTGTTCCCTTTAACAACAAAGACCCACCACCCCAAATAAATGAATTGATTGCACGTCACATTCTAGGAGCCTTGAACATCAAAGGTAAAGTTAGGAAATCAGACTGAGCGACAGGGAAAGGGAAGTAGGTCCAGAAGAATCTAGGACTGGCCAGACGTGACCTATGGCAGTCAGTCCCTGCAGGTGAGTAGAGCTTGGTGAGAGGAGTAGGGGGTTTTGGAAGGTGTCTTTCTCACTGGTGAGACCAAGCAGCAGAGAGCCTGCTCCATGCTTACAGACACTCACCGATGGCTGCCAGGCCCTGTCTTTCTTAGTCCATGCAGTCAGATACCTGTACCTACACCAATCAATTCTGCATATCTAAGACTCTAGGGAAGAACCTGCACCAGTACCTGGTAACCAATTACCTGGGCACTTGAGCTGAAAACTACAGGAAATGCAAATGGAAGCCTGGGCTTAGTTGCCTAGTAGCAGTTCTAAACATCTGGTGACAGGATACTACATTCTCAAAGACACCAATAATTAAACTAGCTCATGAGACCAGCCTATTTTAGCATCTAAAAACAAAACAGGAAGCTACAATACAGTAAACAAACATAAAATAACTAAATACAGCAACTTACTGATGACTTTGGAGATAACAGTCAATATCAAATCACTTCACAAGGTAGACCATAACGGCTTCAAAGTCTCCCAAGACAAAAAATCAAGAAATTTTTCAGATGAAATGAATGTCCTAGAATTATCAGTGGTAAAATACAAAAGATTAATATTTAGAAGTCTTTAAGAGATCAGGCAAAACAACAAACTGAAAAGACTGCAAAAAAGCGTAAAGAAATAGTAGGCAGGGATTCAGAAGTTTCATAATGAAATTACAGAAGTAGATAACTCTATATACAGCCAAAGGAGCAGAGTTCAGGCAAAGGAAGATTGAGCTACTGAGACTGAAGATAAAACACTCAACACCAACATATTTGAGGATTTTTAAGAGGTGAAGAACCACTAATAATTACATAAGACTCTATCAAGAGGGGAAATCCTGCTAGTGTAAACCATTAAGAGCTATGGCTGCTAACCACAAGGGCAGCAGTTCAAATCCACCAGGTGCTACTTGGAGACTCTACAGGGCAGTTCTACTCCATCCTGTAGGGTTCCCATGAGTTGGAATTGACTTAGTGGCAATGGGCTTGGCTTTTTGGCTATGGAGAGAATAATCTACCAGTGACTGAAGTACCAGAACAGGGGAGTATAACAGAAAACACAGAGAGAATATTTGAAGATTTGTTGACAGAAAACTTCCCTGATATCATGAAAGGTGACAAGATACCAATCCTAGATGTGAATCAAACTTGACACAAGGTAGATCCCAATACATATTATAATAAAACTTACCAAAACTAAAGAAAAGGAGAGAATTTTAGAGGCAGCTACTGATAAACAAAAATACAAATCCACAATGGAGGGTCAAAAAGACTAATCTCATATTACTGAGCTGAAACTAGGCAGACAAGAATGTGGTGAGATGACGTGCACAAAGTCTTGAAGAAACATAAGTGAAGTCAAGAATTACACATCCCGCTAAAATGTCTCTCAAGTATAATTGCAAAATTAGGATATTCCTAAACAGAAGTTCAGGGAATTTGCAAAAAACCCAACTGAAATTAAAAGTAATACTAAAAAGGGATATCTTTAATTATAAAATCAATAACATCAGATAATGACACGAGACTAGAATGCAGGATAGAACAACTAGATATCGACCCATACAGGAAAATCCCCAAAACAAATCAAAGCTAAAACACTGACAATAGGGAGAGATATCCATATCTAAAACATGGCAACATTATAACAAAAAGGACTGAAAAAATGTAGGTACAGATCTTTCATATGGACAAGAAGTCAAGACCATCCACTGAAGTGAAAGACAAGTTTAAATTTAGAAAAATAGGGACAAATACTAAGGTAACCACAAAGGAAACCAGCAATCCTATGCATGAAATGAAAAGCACACAAAAAAATAACATCTCAGTAAACACAAAACCATCAATGAAAAGGATGGGGAAAGGAAAAAAAAAAAAAAAAGAAAGAAAAGAAAAATGGCTAAGCACAAAAAATTAATTGGAACAAAGAAACTGTCAACAGCACACACACAAAATGGCATCCGAATGACAGCACAAACCACATACCTCGCACGCAATAAAAACACTGAATGTAAATGAGTTAAATGCACCAATGAAAAGACAGAGTGGTACAGTGCATAAGAAAATGAACCATTTATATGCTACCTGTAAGAGACACCCCTTAAAGACTCAAACAAACTAAAACTCAAAGGATGGGATAAAAAAGATTATCAAATAAACAACATCAAAAAAAGAGCAGGAGTGGCAATAAAATAGATTTAAAGTAAAATCAATCAAAATGGATAAGGAAGGACACTATATAATCATTAGATGGTCAGTACACTAGAAGACATAACTGTATTCAATATTTACCCACCAACAATACCAAAAATACAACAACAAAAAAAGCCACTGCCATTGAGTTGATTCTGACTCACAGTGACTTTGCAGACAGAGTGGAACTGCCTCAAAGAGTTTCAAAGGAGCTCCTGGTTGTTTTGAACTGGTGATATTCTGGTTAGTAGTCGTAGCATTAACCACTATGCCACCAGGGTTTCCCAACCAATGACAAAACCCAAACCCAGACCTGCTGAGTCGATTTTGACTAATGGCCACCATATAGGACAGATTAGAACTGCTCTGTAGAGTTTCCAATGATACGGCTCCCAAATTCATAAAACAAACTGTAGTGTTAAAAAGAAAAACATATTTCCACAATAATAGTAAGGAGACTTCAACACACAGCTTTTTGTTGAAAGACAGAGCATACAGGAAGATGCTCAATAAAGGCACAGATCTAAATGCCCAAATCAAACAATATGTCCTCTTCTGAATTCAGCCTGAATTTTTGGCACTTCCCTGTCAGTGTATTTTTGCAGTCACTTGAACGATTTTGAGCAAAATTTTGCTCACTTGTAGTATTAATGATATTGCTAGATAATTTCTGCTTTCAACAGGATCACCTTTCTTGGGAATAGAAATAAATATGGATTTCTTCTAGTCAGCCAGCTAGCTGTCTTCCAAATTTCTTGGTATAAATGAGTGAGCACTTTCAGCACTGCATTCCTTTGTTGAAACATCTCGATTGACATTCCATCAATTTCTGGAGCCTTGTATTTTGCCATTGACTTCATTGCAGCTTCCAATTCTGCCTTCAGTAGCATTGGCTCCCGATCAGATGCTACCTCTCAAAATGGTTGAACATCGACCAGTTCTTTTTGGTAAAATGACTGTGCATTCCTTCCGTCTTCTTTTGATGCCTCTAGAGTCGTTTCATATTTTCTCTGTAGAATCCTTTACTATTGCAACTCAAGGCTTGAATTTTTCTTCAGTTCTTTCAGCTTGAAATATGCCGAATGTGTGCTTCCCTTTTGATTTTCTATCTCCAGCTCTTTCCACATGTCATTACAATACTTTGTCTTCTTGAGCTGCCCTTGGAAATCTTTTGTTCAGTTCTTTTACTTCATCTTTTCTTCCTTTTACTTCAGCTACTTGATCTTCAAGAGCAAGTTTCAGAGTCTTTT